>CM074435.1:26043748-27463748 GCA_037101425.1 Elopichthys bambusa
CCTCAGAAGAGATTAAAAAAAAAAAAAAAAAGATTGTCAAATTGAACAGATAGTGAAACTGAGGCGCTTCTCCTCTCCTCAGCGTTTAAAGATAATTTCCGATGACTAACATCACAGAATTTACCAGCATTTTTGTGCTGCTGATGTGTGAATTGCCTCTTAACGGTAAAAAGCCAGAACACCGTTGCTTGTGTGAACAGCATTTTTGTGTATTTACCGTTAAAGTCATTCCAGTAATTTTATGGTTATTTACTGGCCTACTGTGTGAAAGGGCCTACTAACAGTGACTGAAAGTAAACATTTAAGATTACAGCAGTGACTAGTGACTAGCACTGTTAATGCTAATCTTAAATGTTTATTTTCAACTTTAACATAAACGCAACCTTGCTATTGCTTGTTAAATATTCAACCTTTATATAGATAATCACAAAATACCTCATTTGAACAAACCCCTAACTACTGAACTTTATTGTGCATCTCCACAAACTACATAAACAATAACAGTGCTCAAAACACCTTAACCACATAACAACAAGTTAAAATGAAAACACCTTAGAAACCACACAACAACATTTTAAACATGCTCCATATGTCTTGTTAACCACATCAGATTTAAAGATGATAATGCTGGTGAAAGTAACATCTTTTTTAGAAGAGTTATTTCTGTAGAATCAGCAGGAAGCTTGTCTGATCGCTATCTAACAGAAGCTTTCAATATGAGTTTGCAAGACCTTCTACCTCATTTTGTTACCTTTTTTAATCCGAGATGAAACACAGCACTGGATTTGAGTGAAAAACATTTCTGCTTTGAGACAGATAATATCAACTTCGATATGAATGTAGCTTGAACAAAAACGAAAATGTAAATACAAAACGTTTATTGCTCAGTTTTGAGAGTTCAAAAGGTTTGAGAATGTAAAGATATGAGGACCCTAGGGCCCTCTGACTCATAATAAAAAAGTTGCCATCTTCTTTCCAAGAAACCGTGCAACGGTTGCTTTGCTCAAGCAACCATTTATTTGTCTGGTGAACCACTATGTGGCTTGTGGCCTGATGTTTTTGCATTCAGTAAAGCTCTTGTGTTTTGGTTGGGCTCTCTGGAGTGGAACTGGCATTGAGAGATACATCAAGGTCAAGTGTCAAAGAGTGCAATCGCTTGTGTTTTAATCCAAGACTTCATTATAGATCATCTGAATTATTTTTTTTTTTTACTTTACAGTCATTTTCCAGTCTCTTTCGAACTCAGACATTGTGTGGTCTTGACTGTATTTCACGCATCAGTGCAGAAGCAGTCAAAACAGACCTCAAGGTCTTAATTACAAATGTGAATTTGGCACGAGGATGAGAACGGAAATGGGTTTTTTTTCTAAAGCTTGGTTCTCTGTAATGTTTGTCATACCAACCAGCTAGCAGAACTCATAAGCCCTTCAAGTTGATGAATGGCTTGGATGTTTGGGTGTAGCTTACACATATATAACCCTCTCTACAATTCTGTGGTCATAAGCAAGTAGTTTTGGTTATGGTACAGACAGCTTTGTTTATATGCAACACTAAAGACGTAATGTTGTGTGAACGGATGGGTTTCTTTTAACTGATAACTACCTCTGTAGTATTTAGGCAGTTATTTTTCCTTCAGGCAAGATTACCTTTCTCTGGCTGTCTGCCCTGCAAAGAGTGCTTTGCATAATTAAATCTTGCTATCACTTGCTAGTGTGAATGTAGTATTTAGCCTAAACAAAATTATGTTGGGCTTCTTGGAATGCAGACTTCAAGATCACTACCCATAATCATAGGCTTGGTTTATTACAGTATAGTGGGAGCAAACACATGCCCAAATGTGTCTGATGCTTCGTCTCTTATAGACATGATTTCTGACATCTGCAGCCACATATGACATATGGACTGTGTGAAGTCTTTAAAGAGGGTTTTGGGAGGAAGAAATATGATTCAGGATCATTGAGAGAAGGCTTTTTGGTACAGTGGTTGATTTTTGGGTGATCCGTGTCTCAGACTTACCATAAAGAATGTAAAAATCCCCTCTCTGCCCTCAGACTCATGGGAAAACAGGCAGTCGTGGCTTAAGAATATAAACTCTCACACCATTAAAATAGGCACAGATGTGACTTAATAAAAACATGATTATGTTTGTTATAAGATCTTTGTGATCTGACTGGAATGTAAAAAATTGTGGTTTTAAAAGTATATTAAATAGTGTCATTGGGGTGTGGAATTAATGTTTGTGGTTGAGTTCTCAAAATATGATCTCAGCCTGTTATTAATGTTTGAAGGAATAAAAGGATTTGTATCTTCCTGCAATAACATTTGCAACATCTCTGTTGTCGACCTCCCATTTATGTTGAGGAATTCTTTCATCCGAAGGAATCTGAGTCTTCATCATGTATTTATTTATCCAAACAAAGAAATCCAGTTTCATTTTTTAGGCTTTTTCTAGGCTGCTGCACATATTACTGATTCTGATTATGAAGAGCATATTATATTCTTTCTCTTTTTGACATTTTCAGTGAGGCCAGACTCTAAATATAACTTTATCCCATGCAGCTGTGTCCATGCGTATTACCTACAGTAGAGCAGTTGTTGTTTCTTATTTATTTGGCAAAAAAAATAAGATGAAAATTCTGATAGTTTGTAATGTAAATCAATCTTTATAACAGTATAGCAGACTACTTGCATAAAATGCGTATAAATAGTAGTCACACTATATCTCCCACTAATATGTATATGTATATTATATGTATAAATAAACGTTCCTCAAATGCCTGATGCATCATATTAGATACATTTTAACATGATTTTATTTATTTTTTTATAAATTGATGTATTGCTAATCAAGTAACCTAAACTGCTTCGGTCCAATAAATGATCATCTTAAAATATAACAATGTAAAAGTTATTCTTACATTTACTTGCATTAAAGATTTAACAACATAAAGACGTGTGCCACGACTTGAGGGTGGACATTTTAAGATTTATACCAAAAGTTTTCACTTACCAGCCAAAGTCTTTTATATTAGAACAACTACAGTATATTAAAACATCTAATATTTCTACATTAGAATTTTTAAATGGTCACAGTTTGTTCACATCTTACCTCGTTCTCCCCTATATATTAAAGGCCTTGGATGACATGACTTATATGGTGTGTTGAAAGGACCGGTAGTGAGGAAATGTTCTTTCCCATGCCATTTGCTGTAGAATAATAAATTATGTGTGAGTGAGACTAAACTTTCAAGTGTGTTTCATTAATTCAGCAAGCAACTCACAACGGGTCAGTGCCAGCACTCGAAACCCATGAGAGGCCAAGTTTGTTTTGTTTGCATGCTTCAGTAACAGTTCACAACAGTTTTGACAGAGTAAGAGACACTGGCCTCTGAACCTCTGCGGTCTGGCAATGATTTTACTCTAAGTGATTGATGCAAGTCGTCTGTGTTGCACTATAGTAAGTGTGTCCTTTTCACTGTTTGCCTTAGATGTTGTCGAAAGGGATAGTTTACCAAAAAATGAATGGTCATTGTGTACTCACTCGTTACTAACCAGTATGATTTTCTTTCATATGAGGATCTGGAAGGAAATGTTTTAAAAAATGATCATACTGCTCCATATGAATCATGTGTGAGAAGTTTTTAATGACTGAAAATCAGGCATTGTATAATTCTGTTCTAAATTTTTCCTTTTGTGTTTCACAGAATAGAGAAAGTTGTGCAGGTTTGGAACAACATGAGGGTGAGTAAATGATGACAGAATTTTCATTTTAAGTGAATTATCCCTTTAAATCTGAAATGTGTATGTAGTGTGTTGGAAAGAAAACAAACAGTGCAGAAAAGTTTCTTAGCGAATATGCTGCTTTATTCAAAAGCTGAATGGGGAATTACCAAGGCAGCCCATGGTAACAATATCAGGATTGTGATCCCTGAGAGGACAACATTTGAACAAAGAATCCAGATACTGGACTATAAATTACAGCCATTAGCAAATTTCTGAGCAGTTAAAGAAAAAAAGACATTTTAAAGGACTCATCAGATCTAGGTCTGATCCATAGGTGACCAAAATGCATATAATATCTAAACAATTATGTACAAATACAATTGTTTTAAAATGGCACAGTACATAAATACTGCTATTAAATAAGATATACAGGCTCACCCAATATGGGTCATTCCCACAGAGAAACTAAAACTCTGTTAGGATCACTGTTGTTGCTCATGTAAAGCGCTCACTTAACATGTTTTGTATTGTCGGCATAGTGATGTCCGACTGCCAGGTGTGAAGGAATGGGGGAAACTGTGGTTCTAGGCCAGACCGCTTTGTGCAAAAGGGATCATAGAACTCAGATCTGAGCTATAAACACATCTTAAACTTTAGCTGCCATCTGTTTTAACAATGTACATTGTGGTGACAGTGGCCCTGGTGCCAATTCAAAAGAGTAAGCAATTGCTAAGCGATACTTTACTTGAGCAACCAACAGTTCATTCAAACCAAGCTGTGCAACTCCCACTTTAGTACATCTTTGAGCGAAAGCTAAAAAATATATATATAATAAATCATGCCAAATAATCTCATATCTATCTGTCAAGATTGTGTGAATGCATTGGCATTAAATAATATAAAGGTCTAAAAATTTAGGGCACTTGATACATTTTCACACAGCTTTAAGTTATAACAGTTCAATCACCATAAAATGCCCAGAGGATTTAGGGAGAAAAGTGCTTAATCCTCATACACCACAGATTAAAATAACCTGACAGCATATTTGGAAAATTTGCCTATTGCCAGCACAAAATGTCATAAAAAAATCTAATATCAATAATAATTATAATAACACTGACATCAAAGAAAGAAATTCACAAAAAATGGACCTTCATTTCATTAATTTTGTCCGGAGTCCTTTAGAACTAAATAATAAAGCACCCATGTTACTTATTTGCTCCGACTATTTTAAAGAATTCAATCATTAAATCAAACCTGAGGGAAAGAACATCCTGAACGCTATTTGGAAAGAATAAAATATAAAGTATGCTCTAATTTGCTAATTAGAATTTAAAACAAAGCATATAAAGCTGGCAAAAGGCTTGGGTATACTAGAAAGTTACATTCTATGAGAATTGCAAATGGGATACAAGCAACAGTAATGACATAAAGCACAGTTGATTGCCTGCAAAGCTTGGCGCTGAAAGCATCCTTCTGAAAGCCGGGCCCTCCATCATGTCTGAGTTGGGACAGGAAGCTCAGGCACCAGGCAGGAAGGAACAGTTTAAAGGCGGGCCGCACAGCAGCCCAGTATAACCACGGAATGCCGTGCACCACTGCAGAGTAAATGCAGCAGCCACACGGCTCAATAACACACTGGTCCCTCATGCCTTTCAGATACCGAGGCAGTGAGGGACGAGGATACAACAGAGGGAGCCGGTCGCCTTAATAGGCAACCTGAGGAGGGCACCACGGTGTGTCTGGATACAGCAGACAGTGCACTGACTTAAACCTGAGAGAGAATTTAAAAATAAAAAAGGTTAAATTACTACATGCATGCAGATTAAGATAAGAGCAATATCCAAATATGATCTAGAGCAGGGGTGTCCAAGCTCGGTCCTGGAGGGCCACTGTCCTGCAGAGTTTAGCTCCAACTTGCCTCAACACACCTGCCTGAAAGTTTCTAGTATGCCTTATTAGACCTTGGTTAGCTGGTTCAGGTGTGTTTAATTGGGGTTGGAGCTAAACTCTGCAGGACAGTGGCCCTCCAGGACCACCCCTGATCTAGAGTGTTAAGAAAACTGTCTTACCTGGATGGATCCTCCTCAACAGTGAAAGCCCCTTTCATGTTGATGATATTCCTCTTGTTCTCAAACATTCCATAACTCAATGTAATCTAAATGGAATTGAATGAAACACTACGTTAATATAACTATACTGTATTTTACAGAACCAAGATGTGCCTGTATCAAGCTTTCATTAAAGTTTCTTACCTGTTTGTGTACTTCTGATTTGGACACCTGTTGCAGGTTCTCCAAGTGTGAGTGGAACAAGCTGCTTCGGGTCAAAGGAACCCCAAGAACTGACTCAATGATGTAACCAATGGTACAGTCATCAGGAAGACGGATCTTCTCAGCAGTGTTCATGAAATGGCCACCACTGTCATAAAAAGAGACAAAAGTAAGTCAACATAAAGTCTACTAATATCTTAACATAAAGTCTACTAATATGTACTTAGATTTCTATCTTAGTTGAGAAGTTTTTGCACCTTGCCCAAGGGCTCATCTTCAAAGCTAGTCCACGGCTGATACAGAAGCCTGCACCTCCCGTAGCAAACCAGAAATTGACAGGTCTCTGCAATGCAACAAAAACATCAGTTTCTGTTCTTAACGCTCCTTCTCATCTTTACATGTATATAAAAATTTATGATATTTTGGAACACCTACCATCTTGTTGTCCCCAAGTCTTTCTGTGGCTTCAATTGGCCTGTCCAAGCTGGGTTTGCCAATATACATATCTTGAGTGTGAGGGTAGTTGGACAGCAACTTCACCAATGTCTTCACATTCACATAGTTATCATCATCCACATGACAGAACCACCTAAACCAGACAGACATATCATTAGAACATCCAGTATGGTTTGCTTTAACACTAAAACAAGTCCTCATAATGTAACAATAATCATGCAATGCTTACTTTTTTCCGGACTCAATGAACTTGTCGTACTCAACAGCCATCTTGCAGGATAGAGCCTGGCGGCTGTGGGCAGCAGAGCAGTTGGTGTTGATTGCATGGCTTCCTGTGTGGACAAGAAGATAGGTACTTTGTCAGTGCTCATGTAATACTCCACTTATGTCTATAACTTGAGAAATGGCCATTATCTGATAGGTCAAGGGACTTTGCATGCGCCCTAATACCATCTTCCCCTAACAGCCCAGCCCCCATTAGCTAAGCACAAGATTTTTAAGAGGATTAAAAGACTGAGTCCAAACTATGCACATATCAAAGAGGGAATGTCTGCTTCTTTATAGTCTTGTGACTTCCGCTTGAGGAAGCTGCACTTACCAATTTTCTTCTTTAGTTCTTCATCTTCGCCGTCCGTGAAGATGTACGTCTGCAAAAACAGAGACAAAGGCCGGTTAGCTCTTTCAATGGAGTCACACAAGTTCATCAATGAATCACTGCACCAGAGCAAAGACAAAACAGGATTTGGCGTGTTCCAAACTGGAATCATGTGTCTTCGAGAGCTATTTATCCCAAGCGGACTGATTAGGAACCATTGTCTGAGTTTTACGCCATGGAAAACTCAGCAAGTTAAACAAGCCAAACTCTTCCCCCAAAAATAAAGGCTCCTTGTTCTTGTTGTCAATCTCTCCATGGCAACTACTCTGCATCCCAAAGCATCCCAGGCCCAGAACAAAGCGGGGAGCAGACCACCCCACTTACCCCCACCACCCCCAACACTCCACCCCCATTCCATTGCCGCCTCCCAAGTCTTTCCATTCTTCATCCCTCTATCCACTTCAGACATGTTAAAAATGTCCCAAAAAAAGAATGGCCAAGTCGTTTGGAAGAAAAGAAAGGAGCCCATGTCCTATTCTCCCAAACATACTCAGTTTGATGAATATACATTCTCTCCAGTGTGCATTCACTGACGTCTAACCCCTCAGGGTTTTGTTAACATTAAAATAGACTGGGTGGGATCAGGAGCTCATTGTGGGAGATTAGACAGAGCAGGTGCGAGGCGGCGGTCCCAGCTCAAAGGAGCCATTGAGAAGACGACGCCACACGCCTCAGACAGACTGATGAAAAGGCAGTATGCCCCTGGCCATGCACTGACGTTAACCTGTTTGCTTTCCACCTCAGGTGAGACAGCACCTGCCACCCGCCGCCTTATCACAGCCACGTGTCTGAACAGATCCACCTGCCCACACCCAACTGTCCTTGAACATGTACACCTACGCTACAAAACTGTTCTCTTATGAGCTTCAGCTGTTTTGTGATCTTTATCTCGACAGTGGATTTTTTGTATGTTGCCTTTCAAATGCCAGCACGCACACACGTGGACTCATTCCCCCTTTCACACAGTCGCATTTTTTTGAATGTTCAAACATTGCCAGATAATGTTTGATTGGTTTGCAGAACAAACTCTGAGCAGATGTTTAGCGCAGCACTCTGGGGCCAAGGCCCAAGGCCTCTGTTTGTTCAGGGAGGGCTGGCGGTTGGGCCGGGTAAAGGATCAGAGGCTGGCGCTGTTTGCGCAGAGTTCCGCTGAAAGGACAGACTAATCACAAGGGCAGCTGCCAAGGCAGGCTGGGCACTGACAGAGAGAGAAACCTCAGAGCTGATTAGTGCATTACAATGTGTGTGTGTGGCCACTCACCCCCAACCCTGCTCCCACTGTCCCTTTGCATTGAGACAATGAGGAGTGGGTAAAGCCGTCACTGGGTAAATCCTAAATATGTTTGCCTGGATTTGCATACAGCTGCAGTGGTTAACTAAAGAGAGGCCTCTCGTGGTACATGGCTTTGTTTCTCGGTTTCCCTTTTATTGACGATATTGTGAGCCAAAATGACCCTTTTGTGGTTTCTTTCATAAATGTTAAGTCTTTTCTTCAAAATGCACTTTTCCCAGCATTCTCGGCACACAAGAAAGGATGAGGGTTTTCGTTCGGTTGTTTGGAGTTCTGATGAGCAGGCAGAGGTTAATACTTCCCACTCTACCAAAGGAAGGTCTGGCATAGGGCAGGGAGAGCATGGAGCCTGGCTGTCTGTCTCCTTCTACCCAGGAAGGAAGTAGAGAGATGCGACTCCCTCTATTAAACACCACACAGCCCTGCGCCCTCTACCTGTGCCAATAAGAGACCAGAAACTTGCACAGACTCATGCCACAACAGCTTTCACCATCTTGTGTTCAAGCCAGAGGAACTACTGCCTTAAACAGTAATTATGCAGTTAAGTATTTCAGATAGAAGTAACGAGGTTGGTCATGGCACTTCTTCTGCGTCAAGCAAGTGTGCATTTGATCTTAATGGCATTTGGTAGCTGTCTGTGTAACTGGACACCGGATACCACAGCCTGTTCTCTCATTGTTGTGAATTTCTCTCACTGGGGAAGCTGCATTGTTCCAGAGGGGAAATTTAGAGAAACAGCGGAAGCCAGAAGCTGCAGCATGAACAATTCAAACTGGAGCAGATCTGACTGAAAAGAATAACCCTATTCAAGAGTCCTGACTCATCAAGTCAAGACAATTATAAAGCATGCTTTTAATAATCAGAAACAAGTACTCAAAGCTCTAGGGTTTCATTCTCTTAGAAAAAATACTGATAATTCCAGTGTATTAAGAAGGGTAGGGGAGCTTCTAGCTGACCGTGACTAACTCTAAACAAAGACAAGACAGTTTCCCACCAAGAAGAGCTACAGGCTGCCATAAGTGTCAACAGCAGACACAGATTGGATCTACTCTCAGTGTTTACATGTAAACAGCCCAAGACAGTGAGCTGTTCAGGGCAGCATCTGAAGTAAGTACGCAGGTTGGAAAGATCCTTCCTACACAAGTTTCAAACCCCTATGAACATGTTCACAATGTCGGTCACGCATCCTCTCACTTGACATATGTGACAAAGTTCCCATGCTGTTGGTCTAACAATGCCTAAACACTTGTCTGGTGCCAGCCATTGTGGCAAGTGGCCAAACGGTACACCGGAGTCCTTGGGATAATCCCCGGCCGTTCAAATGACAATAACTGGGATTTAACATACTCAGGTGTTGCACTGATGAATGCTGAAATAATTTGAGAGCGGCCCTCCATGTGTACATGTGAGGATTCATATAGCTGGCATTAGAGCCATCTTTTGTTCTTTGAGACCAGGCCACCTGGCATTCATTCTCCTGAAACTCCCCCTTGTATTCTGGGCTGCGCTGGTCTTTTATGTCTGCACTGCTCCCCACCAGCTGCTGCTATTAATCCCTGCTGTTAACTCTCTCTTGTGTGGGTTAACTTCCATCAACTCCTGTACTGAGCAAACTCAGTCTTAGTTTTCCAATCTCGCCTGAAGCCTGCAGTTTAGCTGGACAGTGAAAGACAAATCTAAGCTGACTGAATGAGTGCAGAAGCTAAAGCTGTCTGATTTAAATTTTCACTTTCCACATGCTTTGATATTCACAGTAACTTTACAGACATAAATGATCTTTATACTCAGACACTGTGAGCATATAAATGTGTTGCTATGGCTGTCATATTCAAATGAGAGTAATAAAAACCCCCTCTTGTCTAAGGTGTGAGGGGAAACTGATTGTGACAGAGCCCCGAGGCAAATTAAACTGACTTTTGTAAAATGTATAAGCAACTACTCTAGGTGGTGGGTAAAATCACTTTGACTGCTCTGTGCTTGCTGCTGTCGAGGTGCCGAGATTGCTTTTGTGCTGGCTGCAAAAGAGGCCTGTTTCTCAGAGCTGTATTTTCATACTGTGAGCTACTCGGCATGCTGCTCAAAAGCCTTTCCTTGCCTATAGATGCTGTCCTTTTGTGCCACCCAGCATCTCTATAACGAAGACTCTCTTTTCCCACCGCTTGGGTAGCTTGACCCAGCCTCTGCTCCAGATCCCCGGTTCCCATGGAGAGTGAGAGACAAGGGGCTGGCAAAGCTTTTCTTTCCCCCCTCAGAAAGACGCTTTGTTAGTGCTGAGAAGGGGACAGCTCTGAAGCCGCTGCTGTGATGCATCCTTAGCCCTGGTGTATTCACAGGGACACCCCAAACAATGGAGCAAGAGGGAAGAAGGGGGGACTTACAGCCACCCATCGCTCTGTGAGCAACACAGCAATTGCTATAGACAGCACAGAGAGACTATGAATAGTTTTTTTTTAATTCTCCCCCTTTTTTAATATGCCACACAAACAAGAATGATGAACAACAATTTTAACCAAATATGGGGTCCTGCTTGTAGATACACTTTGTTAGTATTAAGATTATAGATTGGCTGATAAGATGTTTGAGCAAAAAAATTTTACTTATCTTTTTCCACACATTTTTTCTTAATTGGCTATCAATTATTATTATTATTTGTATCAGGTATGCTAATAAATGGCCTCTGAAGTGAAACACCATTATACTACTGTTCGTTCAATAGGAAACAGCTATGTTCAGAGGTAAAGTAACTTCATTAATGTAAGCTACAAAGAAGGGGAAGAAACTTGCAACCATTTATATATTAAACCAATTAAACAAAAAAATATACAGTATGTAATGGTACTGAAAAGCAATACTGATCTATCTCCAATTATTACTACTGAAATTAATTACATTTACATATTATAGCCTATATGTATAAAAACAGTAATGTAACACGTGACTGGATATTAAATACTTATTGCCAAAACTGTCATAAAGATAAGGTTTTATTGCAGACGGTAAGAAAGACGGTACACGCCATTTACCATTATTGATATCACGAAAGTTAAATCCCAGTTGTTTCCGACTGATAAAATATGTAGCCTACCAAACCCAAACTTGCAACAAGTTATGCAAACAGTTTGTAACAGTGTAAACTGACATACCTGCTGCATGTTTCTGGAGATCCAGGTGTCCAGCAGTAGATCCAGTCTGGACCGGTGAAACTTCTTAGTGGTCTTCACTGCGATGAAGATGTCATCCGAGCTGATGTCCTCAGCAGGCGGCGCGTCTGTCGCCGCTCCGGACGCCTCGGTGGTCTTATCCGCTTCCCTCTTGCTGCGGGTCAGCTTGGAAAAATAGGCAGAGAATCCTTTCTTCCCGTTCTGTTCAGGCTGAGCTCCATCATCAACCTCTGATTCCCCCAGACTCTGCAGCGAGCGCAACCCGATCTCACTCTCGTTCTGCATCCCGTCCATTTGAATCCGCTGATGCTGCGACAAAAATAACAGTAGCGCGAGACAGGTGACGGTCGCTCCCGCGAGGGAGAGCGCAGCTTTCCTGCCGTACGTTTTCAACATGTTTATTAAACTCTAAGAGAAGGACGCTCTCTTTGTGATACACACAGCATTAATCTAAACTTCCCTCCAATAGCCTACTCTAAAAAACAAGCGTGTCATACGACTGCAGCATAGTAGCGCTGAGAGAATCTCTTTATTGTAACTCGGAGGGGCTTTTATAAACTGCCCCAAGCATTGGTCACGCCCAGTAGGCGGGGCGTTGATGGCTATTGTGCTGTGGGAACCGCAGAGAGACTGTCAATGGGAGGACGCGTTAAAGGACAGCAGGCGAGGGACAAAGAGGGGGAGGGTGAAGAGGACAAACAGGCGTAAACATTTTCAAAGTACATGCTCTTAAAACAAACTATGTATGTATGTGCTAGAATCACAGTTCACTGCATATTTTTCATTATCAGGAGCAAGGCTGAAAATATTTGTTTGTACAAATTTGTCTAAATTTGTAAATATTTGTTCAAAAACAGTTTTTGGTAGAAACAACCATTTTTATTTTATGTCTATTTTTTTTAACATTTAACATGTAACAAGTATAGCATAGATTTATATTCAATGCAACGTGATCCTGTAAGCATATATACATAATGCATAAGTGGGGTCTTATTTCCACAAAATTAAAAGAAAATAAGAATCTTTTTTGCATGATGTAAATGAAGATGTAAGTGATTACACTGTAAATTTTTTGTGAAGTTTATTGCTAACTTAAATTCAAAATCACAGCAGTGATGAGTTCATTACACTCTTTAAATTTCATTATTTATGGCTCTAAAATTGAATTTAAAGTACAAATAAGAGACATTATGACAAGTTAAATAAATGGAAAAACACTTACAGTAATGAGAAAACTACTGTCACAAAGCATTTTAAAATGGCATTTTAATGAAATGTTTTAATGCGTTTAATGAAAACGATCCTCGTCTACACTGACGTTTCCACAGCGTTTCAGAAACGATCTCCGTCTACACTACATGGCTGAAAACGGGTGTCACGTGACCACACTGGGCATGAATGTACAAGTGTAAACAGTTGCCTCTTGCGCATGTAGGTAGCTTCAGTATTAAAAAAATGCAAAGTTTAACTGCACAATGGCTGCTAAAAATGACAACAAAGCTGCAAAGATTGCAGTTCAGTCTCCATGTTATTGTTTACACAGTCGTCAAGGAAACGCAGTGTGAACGTGGGCAGCCACGCCATTTTTTTTTAAAAAGTCTCACATCACATCAAGTACCAGCCATTCGCAGTGTCAACATTCAAATCAAGCTCACAATGATGGCGCGCTCCAGTCAATCCACGGCAGCTGACCTTGTGAGGCCTTCAAACAACCGCATGTTCCTTATGCTTGCTTTAAAATGGCGCCTCTTCTGCGGTGAAGAGCCTGTAGAGCTGGGAGCACGACCCTGGTCATGACTTCCAGCTGACAGCTCGGCAACTGCTGGTGACAGACTTAAATGCTTTGGATCCTACTCCTAGCCATCTCAACAGCTTGCTTGCAAAACAAGCAGCCGACACTACATTTAAGGCCTCACTCTCAAGTCAAGCTGAACAGCTGACTTGGTTTTGATAAAAGAGATAATTAACACTCAAGAAATGGTCATTTGGAACATATCATTAAGAATCTATCAAAAAAGTGTTGCACCTTCAGAAATTCTACAGGTCCAAGACAAAGCGTAAAAGGTTCAAACTTTCTAGAGCTGCTAACAGACAGACAGCATCTTTTGTTAATCTTTTAAAGCAGACCACAAAAAAAAAAGTGTTAAAACAAGTATAAGAAACCAGGCAGAAGGGGTCAACCTCCCCAGTCTCTGTTCTTTTTTAGGATCAGCACCCTTTTTTACTCTGGGATGGAAGAACACTTTGACAGGCTCCTTGTCAGACTCTTCAGACAATCTGTGCAATGAAAAGCAGGACTAAACCACACAATGCAAAAGTTCCGCTTGTTTCCCAGATTCATGCCAGTCACCCCCTTCCCCTCCTCCTCTGATATATAACAAAAAAGGGAAGAAAAAAGTTTCTTTTTTCCTCTCCTCTCTTTCATTCTTACCCCCCCCCCCCCCCCCTCCCCCATCTGCTCTCCATACCACATCCCGGATCCTTCCCCATTTGAAGACATTACCGCTGAATTCCAATTAAATGAAATCTCCCATCAAGCACAGCCTGCTTCCCCACAAGAATGCCCAGCAATCCTGCAACAACCCCATTCCCGCTATCCCACCGTGGCATCTGGAGCAAAATGATGAAGAATCTCAGAGGAATGGATATGATTACCGTTATGCTATTTATAGAGTCACTTTAATGTGTGTAGCACAAAGGAGAGGTACGGCATTTCTTTGCGTGTGACAAGCATCCTTGCTAAATGAGACTGGATGCTCCCCGTCTGAATATCCCCTTTTCCCGCCTGCCAAAACACAAACTCTCAAGGCTTGGCGCAACTGTTTGATTTGGGATTTGAATGTTTGCGTAGGGTAAACAAAGCAATTTCAGCATGTTAGCTGTATTTGAGGACCGAGTTGTCTTATCTGGCCATTCAGTTTAAACAGTTCCCTTGATGCAAACTGACTCGCTTTGATCTTAATACCCTCGATGCACCACAAGTACAAACATAGATACTCTGGGTAATGAGAGCGGTCTGTTCGGAGTGGTAAAGCGGCATCATGTTGATAAAGGCACATCCGTCCTTCATCCGTTCCATATTTATTTTTTTCATCTCAGTCTTTTCCTTTCCCTCCAACCACTGGGCAGATTCTTTGAAGATGGAGGTTAAATTCACAACAGCTGTATGTGAGGATGACAGCTACAAGGCGTCCCACTGTATCCTTGTACAGTGGGTAAATACAAGGATACAGTGGGGATGGTTAGTGGTTGTCTGTCAGTCTACAGTCTACTGTTTATTATTCTGATCCACATAATGGAACATTTAACTGTAATACATTCATCTGGAGTTACTGTGTCCTGTATGGTGGTCTGTTTCCTTTGTGGTGGGTCATTTCTCTCATTTGGCCAGCTACAAAACAGAACTTTCAAATATTGAATACAATACATGACATACAGTCATCTCTTTCCCCAATTAAAGGGGAAAAAAGGCTCTTTGAGATGGTGGTCATGGCCGTTTGACATATTTAATGGGGATCTGTGAAATGTTTGATTGAATTATGCAAGCACCAAGTACTGCCAAGTGTGAGTCTGTCCTTGGAGCTTCATTGTTTTACTGTCTTGTTCCTTTCCTTCTTCTTTTCCAGGTTTCTTTCTCCAAAGCTCTTGGAATGAACGGGATTCCAGACAGTGATGGCCCTGGATATCATTCCTATGGTGTAAGTGCACAGTGATACAATGAAACCATATTCATCCCATCTGGGTAAAATCTATTTCAGTTGATGGAAACAAGTATCTATGTACTCTAGCCAGATGAGGGGAAAACATTTTCTATTTATTTGTCTTTTTTGGGGCTATAAATCCTGTGGAGCATATCCTCTACGGTTGCATCCAGAGCAGGGAAACATAATGCAGCTTCTGAGGGGCCGCGGAGTCCCCTGGCTCTCACTTCTGGTGTGACCTGTAATCCTATCAATGCTAGCACAGCCATGCTGGGAGAATAAACAGAGCTGTTGGCTTCTGCCATGGCCCTTTTTTATACGCTATGTCCTTCTCATTTATTTCAGCCTTGGAATAAATATTCCTGAATGAGAAAATGCACTCGGATGACTTGGGTTTGCACCTCTGTTTTTCTAAAAACTTTAACAAATAAACATCTTCTGTTTTCCCAGGGCTCATCCAAGCCTTTGATTCACCCTTCATTCTCGCCAGATCCTGCGATCCTTTAGAGGAGACTTAATTTTGTTATTCTGAGAATTACAGATTGTTGGACTGTCATTTATTGCAGATGTTGGACGCCAGGGTCTGTGTCACAGTGCCAGCTGCTGTTGCTGTAACTTGTGCTTTGTTTCCACCATGTCAAATGGATTATGGGAAATTTAGCAATGGATTAAATGGCCTTTCTGTAGCAGTGGGGGGTCAGATTGCACCTCTGGCTAGTCCGGGCTTGTCCTCAACCACAAATGCTCAATGTATGTAATGTAACAACATTACATAACACATGTGGTACTCCCAGAACTCTTCTAAGTGATATTAAATCTCACTGACACGAATCACCATTCCTAATTACAATCATAAGGAAAACCTTAATTAACTGCTAATTCATCTCAATAATTTACTACATAACCATTTGGAACCGCAATTTAAACACCTTTTTGAGAAGCATTGGGACCATGTGTGGGATTTACATATAAGAAGTAGAAGCAAATCATCTCCCCAACCTTTCGACAGTAACATTTTGTGGCTGATTACAGTTTGAGGAAGAAGTGGGAGGTGTAACGATGGGAAAGGAGCCGCTTGGCTCTCTTTGTATAGTGCTGGAACAGTGAAGCTGGGACAAGGACGCTGCTGTTTGTGGGTGAATCAGGCTCTGGATCACTCAGCCTCTTTGAAAGAGTTCTCTTCAACCTATACCCTTCCCTTTTGTGGCCTGCCACTACCTTGCTGAGCGAGACAATGAGCCAACCATTGAAAACTGAGACATGTTTCTGTGCTGCCCGGAGCCCATTAAGCTCTAAAGCACTACTGTAGGTCTCTCTCATCAGGCCTCTATTCTCATTTTAATAGCTCGCTGCATGCCAATAGGCCTGTCACTAGAAGCACCCATGGCATTCCAGCCACAAATACGAGTGGGTTTAAGTTGTCGGGTTTCCCCACCTTTGGGTTCTGAGAACGCTGCCAGTTGTTATGATGTAACCACATGTCCTTTTGTAATTTGATTCATTATCGCATTCCTCTCCCATAACTCTTTCAAACTGATCTATGCAATGATGCTGTTGTCAGAGTGACCTCATTTACACTATCTTATATATTTTGATTTTCCCCTTAAATACTTGGTATTCTATACAGTTGTATTTTAGCAAGTAGCTTAAAATGGCCTGGGGTGTCAGGCACTGAGATGTTGAACAGTTTCCTTTGTTTTCATTGAAAACAATGGGATAATGCAGCTATGGCGTTTGGGTGGGGTGACCGCTGTTGAGGTGAATTACCTTTTCTCCAGCCCATTTTGGTTATTCGAATGCTAAATGGCATTGGGAATGGCTCCTCTGGGAGAATATCAAGAGATCTCATTATGTGGATCTCCTGGTGCTTTCAATGCTAATTAATGGAGAGATAAGCCACTGTATTCAAATGTTAACCTGGATGAACAGTGCTCCGGGGAACCATGGTGTATTTGTGTTGTTTAGTTAGCCTCATTAAGTGTGTTTACATACACTTTAAATTATTTGATTACTGAAACAGTAATGTCAGTGTCACCTAAACATTTTAAGATTGACATACACTACACAACTTTTAAAATCTGACTGGATTTTAAAACACTTGCTGGGTTTGTAAATGGTTACAGAGAAAAACTGGGCATCATAAACTAAATGACTGAGGATCAAACACTATCTGACTTTCCAAACACAAGAAACTCACAGAAACTGGAGACCGAAAACAAAATGTGTTCTAAAATCTGTTCAAAATATCAAAGTTGTCTGATAGTAGTAGTCTGTGCCCATCATATTTGATTTTCTGTGAAATCCATCAACTCCGACTGGCTAAAATCTGACTTTCCGCATCTAGCACTGGCTCCTTCAGACTGCAAATTTGTGCAAAAGTTGTGTAGGTTTTTTTTTTTTTTTTTTTTTTTTTTTAAATCTGAATAACAGACCTAGATTATATGATTGTAGCTCTGCTTCATTTAGCATGTATAGTCTACAATTGTATTGGCCTCTGCATTATGCGCTTGCTCAAAAAGACAGAAATGATGCAACATATATTTAATCCTTCTTATATTTAGTTACAGAATGTATACCTGGACAGACAGATGAAAACACTTCTGTAGTGCGATTATGAGTGTTGAACGTGGTGTCAATCTACAGTTGGGTGTGAAAGCTCAGCACAGGGATTACGATGTGAAGATGTCGCACTAAACCGGTGTGTGACACGGATGTGTAAGTTAAACACCATAAAACAGCATTTCAAGTTGATGATGAAGGCTACACAAATCATACCTGCAAGTGTGAAAGTCATTGCCCAAAGTGTCAAAAGCCTCAGCGCTGGTAAGTGGGTGACAACTTCAAACACAAAACACCTGTAGACTCTCATTAACTGCAACAAGCTCCAAAATGAATTCTTGATCTGTTTGTTTTCATGTCTGTTTGTGTCCCTCTAACAAGAATCACATGTTTCCCAATCAGGCTATAGTTTCTAAAACTGCAGATCCCGAGAGGAGAAAACAGTGCTTTTTGGTTGTCAGTGGTCCTGTTTTATTGCTTAGTTCATAAAAATAGTATGACATCTAGCAGCCCAGAATAATCGAGACTGACCTATTGTGCTAATTGGTGTCTGTACTGTCTTGTTATCTGGACACGCTCATTTGCATAACTATTGGCCCCCCACTTCTGTCCTACTTCCACCCCTCCCCCACTTCCACTCTCTTCCCATAACTTCACCTTTGACCCAGTCCTGTTATCCTGAGAACCTGCTAATGAGTGACTGCCTTATAGCCCCATGAGACAGAGAAGATCCTCTGTATATTAACTGGGGCTGTAGTTTGAGAGGACATGGGGGTGAATCTGGAACAGCAATGAGAACTGCATCCCAGGACCGTACCAATTAACACAATCGAGACCGAAAGTGCTGTCCTGCTTGATTTTGTTTGTTTATTGTGTTCTTTCTGGCCCATGTCTTCTCGTTTTTTTTCTTGTGTCAGCTATGTTGAGTTTCGGATGGGCTTTGTGATGTGAAGTATCTGTGTAGTCACAGGGGACACAATCTGCCAATGTGGCATAAGGGGAATAATGAAGCCAGTGGGAAGTGATACTGTAGGCAAACGTAAGAGAGAGAGAGAGAGAGAGAGAGAGAAAGCGTCTGTGGCTGGGTAGGATGACAGAGCGCTGCTGTGTGAGAATCTCACGGGGACCTCTCACAAAGTGCTGAGCAGGAGAGAGCGAGTGCGCTGGGAAAACGCTGAGACTCTTTTTGTGTGTGTGATGCTAATCGCAGTTCGCCCTCTGAGGGAGAAGCGTGAGACGTGGGAAAAATAGCACTAACTGATAGGACTGGCTGATGAGCTCACTTGTCCCAAATTTTTTGGTCTCATCGGACTTAGCGAAGCAGTGGATGTTTTCAAGGTTAGATAAAGTATGTTTTGCCAGCTTCAGAAGAAATCCCTGATTCAACAGCTCTCTGTGAAAATATTACAGACATCAGAGGAATTAGTTGAATGACTCACCAGTCTGATTTGCAGTCTTGGGGGGGTAATGCATTATGTAATCATTTTACTTTTTTCCATGTAAAGACTGATTTAACTGGTTTCCTGTTAAATTAACACCGTAATATCCAAGTTACTGTACTTAAACAAGTAAAAACATACACTGCTTTTCTATTAATTAGGGGTTCAAGCACGGGTCATTTGACGAACCTAAAACGAATCGTGCAGACCAAACCGTAAGTGCTAGAGACTTGAAACTTGGCCAGATTGTAGACCCCAATTTGTTAAGTGTCTTATATCATTGTAATCCTTGGCTCAAGACGAACAAAACGTATATCGTATAAACGATTTTATTTCCTGTATGAACATTTTTCTGCCATATTGAATTTTGTCCAAAACCTACTTTTGCGAACTAGTCCTAGGTTTTTCGTCCGATTGGAACCAAACCAGTGCAGAAATGTTCTCTGGAGTCTAAATATAAATAATTATCAAAAAAAAAAGTTTAAATTGATTCACGGTCGCTAAGGGGCATCAAAACGCACGATGAGGGCGGAGCCACTTTTACTAAAATGGCTATAACTCAAGAAGGAAATGAGATTTTTGCACGAAACTCGGTGCACATGTGTATGGGCTCAATTTTTGGTCACTATAAAAAAATTGCATCTATTGGACACTAGGTGGCACTATAACTTTAATAAAAACTTGAAAACGGCTGTAACTATGCAACTGTTAGTCTGATTAACTTGAAATTTGGCATCCAGTGCCTTGGTCCAAGGGGGCTTGATAGTATATGAGGACATTGGCGTATCTAAAAAAAAACTCATGGGCCTAGAGGTCTGTAAGAATTTTGAAAGAAATCGGCCACTAGTTGGTGGTAACAAGTTTTACGCCTCTGTAATCACATAGTGTTTTAACAGATCCACACAATATGCATATCATTTGCATATCATATCATTAGAGCTCCTCGTTCCGAACAACTTTGCCTCAAGAACCAATGCTGTCAATCAAATCATTTATTAATTATTCGCAAATATATGAAAAACCTACTTTTGCGAACTAGTCCTAGGTTTTTTGCCCGATCAGAACGAAACCAGTGCAGGACAATTCTCTGGACTTTCTAGATCAATAATTATAAAAAAAAGGTTAAACTTTACCCTTTGGGTCGCTATAACTGGGTCATTTAGAAAATGGACATGGCTAAATATACCAAAAAGCCTATAAAGCCTAAACGAAAACTCAGGTGAGCACATGCAGCATATTGCAACCAGATTGACTTTATTTTCAATTAATTAACAGAGATTTTTTGGTCAAGAAAAGAAAAGAAAAAAGACGCCTCCATCATGCAGATCAGCGTTTGCTTAAGTTGGGCTCTTGACCCTTGACTTTCTATGTTAGATTTTTTTTCTCTAACAATGCATATGTTGTTGCAAAGCAGAGAAGTCAGTGCTTTACAGCAAGCAGATATTAGCTGCTTTTATATGATGTAGTCATTGTGAGATTGCCTGATTGCATCCAAAGCAACTAATCATATATTTTGTCATTTGTACATTTTGGTTTTGTATTATCAACTCTGTGAAACTACAGCATGAGAGTTGCAGCAAACAGATATATTTATAGATATATTTAGTAAATTTAAAACCATGCACTGCATAAAAAATTCAACTAAATTCATCACTTACACACACACAGACATCAAGAATCAGCATATGAATCTCAACAATGGTGATTTTTTTTTTAAAAAACGCTTCACGCTGCAATGCATGCTGGGTATCACCATAGGACAAAACTCCCATTATGCACTGCAGTATGAATAATTATTGTCACCACTGTTGAGGATTGTATGCTATGTTTTCATGTATAAGCCTGAGTGGTAATAGTTGTTCATTTTTAGTACTGAAGCATTATGGTGGCATTTGTTTAATGTAATTTTTTTTTTTTGTTTTTTTTTTTTTTTGTTGCTATTTTGTAATAACTGAATCTCAGTCAAGGAACCTTTTTGTGATGCTAATTTGAAATGGCTTTCAAGCAGTAAATTCAAGATGATCTGCTCTTTTAGTCTTTTGATTCAGCAATGTTGCTGTGAAACACTATTGCAATTGCTCAAACACAAATTATTTTCAAAACATATTAGGGTCAAGAGCCCAACTAAAACAATAAAACAAAAACAATTTTTGACCAATAAAACACCAACATCTAAACCTCTGTTAATTCTCAATAAGAACTTCTGTAGAAGTGTGACAGAAATAAAGTCAATCTGGTTAGAAATATGTGAATCAGAGATTGAATGTCTTTTATCTTCAGTTGATTTCAATTAAATGGTTTTGGTTGAAGTTGTAGTTCTTGTGTTAACAGCAGGTGTTCATCATAAATGTTCAATCGTCAATTAATAGCTTAATTATCTCATTAATTTTAACTCTGCTTCAGTGTTATTTTAACACTATTGAGAGAGGGACCAAATGTACTCTGAGCAGAGTTGATTTAACTCTGGGAATTTTACTTTGTTTGTTTTTAATGGTTTTAGCTGAAAATGTATATAACTGGGTGTAGTCGACTTATTTTCACGGGAGTCACACATCTTTAGACTCTTGAAACCTTGCCGAGTCCAACGATACCAGACTTAACAGGTTTCGGCTTATGGTTTGTGCAACGTTGTGATTTGACACTTAAAAAACTTTTGTGAATATCTTTAAAACCGTTATTCTGATCGAGATGAAACCAGCGTAGGAAACACAGAACCTAAGTTGATTAACTAGATGTTAAAGCCCAAATGTCAAAATTTTGATAGGAAATGGCAAAAAAATCCAATCAAAAACACTCATGGGTCATATTCAATCTCTTATATATGTAAGTATCTATAATTTCAAAACGAAATGAGATATTTTCACCAAAATTAACACGCATATGTATGGGCACACTCTGAGGACACTCAAAAAAAGTGGTGGAGATCAGGCAATAGTTGACGCTATAACTGTCAAAAAACCTTTAAAAATATTTTTCCTTACTAAATTGCCTCTATTGGCGGTAAATGGTCTTTTCCATCTATGATCTAAGTGTTTACATGCATGCTAAATAAAATATAATACCTTTTTATGTCCTTAAAGGCCTTAAAGTGCTTGAACCCCGGTAAATGCTGCTTGCAGCTTTAATTTAATTTAATTTTGTTAACCTCTCAATTATCCATGCTGGAAGAATATCACTGAAATTTACATTACCTTTCTAAATGTTGGGGTCAGTAAGATTTTTTTAATACTATTATTCAACAAGGACACATTAAATTGATCAAAAGTGGCAGAGAGACATCACAACGTTGATAATAATCATAAATGTTTCTTGAGCATCAAATCATATCAGAATGATTTCTGAAGGATCATGTGACACTGAAGACTGGAGTAATGATGCTGAAAATTCAGCTTTGACATCACAGGAATAAATTACATTTTACTATATATTCCAAAAGAAAACAGTTATTTTAAATTGCAATAATATTTCACAATATTACTGTTTTTACTGTATTTTTATCAAATAAATGCAGCCTTGATGAGCACTTCTCTCAATAACATTAATACATGTTACCAACTCCAAACTTTTGAATGGTAGGGTATGATTTATAAATATTGTTATGAAATAAAAATGTATATGTACTAGTTGTAGCAAACCAAATAACAGGAGCTCAAGTCTTTTTTTTTTTTTTTTCTTTTTTTTTTTTTTTTTTTTTTTATCTATGTAAAGGGCCAGAACATTACAATACTGTCTATGGGGAACATTTACTCAAGGTCAGTCTCACAGATGGCTACCATTTTACTTTTGGATAAAGCTGAGTTGTTTGTGAGTTGATGCCAGAAGTTTTATACTGGAAGTGACTTGACCAATATATTTGCATGGGACCCGCTTGTAAGTATTTTTCTCAGAAATTAGACTCATCCACACTGTCCCAACCTCTCTGATGTTTGCATTTTTGGTTTAGAGTGGAGTTTATTGCTATATAATATAAAAAGGAAAAACTACAAAAAGAAATGCCATATGTCATATTAAGGCAATTATGCTTTGCTTAACAGAATTTATTGTGAGGTCTGTCTGTTTCCCATGCTTTGGTCTGGGTCTCAGTCTTGTGTTAGTGTTCTCCGCAGGTAAGATGTACAAGAGCTGGTCTCAGGCGCCTCAATGTCACCATTATGACCTGCCTGAATCCCTCAGAGCTCATAAAGGTCCTGTGCCTCACACTAGCCCGATACCTGATCTGCTTCCCAGTGAACCCACAGTTACGACCCCCTGATTTCCCTTCCCTCAAGGGCTTGGGACGGATCAGTGGCCCCATGGAGTCAATCTGTCTCTGGTACAGTAACGGCTGGCTTTTGAAGCCCTGTTTGACTAATTTTCCCCATCAAGAGAGGCCCAAACATGTGAGTGCGATGCCTGGGCCCTCAACCCTGCTGCTGCTCCATCACTGTACGCACAGGAAGAGAAACCATGACAGATGGGACGGCCATTCAAGGTCAGTAATCCAGCCAATCTGTAATAATACACTTCTTGTATAATCCATTTTAGATTTCACAGTTTGGGCTGCTTTCATTTCCCACTTTGCAGCCGGCATCTCAGGTTTCAGTCCCTTGTGGTGTCTTTTGGTGTTTGATTTATTGAAGTTTGACGGTTATGGGTTCAATTCATTGAAAAAAAGGGTAAAGAAAAAAGCCTTAATGAAACAAGACTCATGGTTCTAACAGTCTCTGTGAGATAATCTTCTAGTCTGTGTCTTGTAAAGCAGTCTTTGAATAACGTTAAGATTGTCAGCACTAAGAAAACCCTTCGCATGGCCCATGTAAGGATGCAATAGAGTAGGTTGGCTTTTATGTGGTGGTCCATGGGGGGCCAGAGGAATTGCGTCCTTTCAATGTGAAGCAGATGTGACTTTGAGGTTGTTAAATGACTTTACAGCCATGTGAGACATATGCCGGGTACACAATACAAAGAGAGCCCACCATAATCACCAAAGACAAACTGCAAACTGCCTTAACATAGGTTCCTATGTCTGCCTTCGTAAAACTCTTACATCACAGGAACTCATATTTTGGGGCTTTAATATGTTTTGTGAGGTTGTAAATTTAAATTGTCATCACTCTTTCAGTCATCATCTATAAATGTTTATAATTCAGCACAGAATTGTTTTTCTTTCTTGAATCCAAAATGATTACATAAGATTTTTTAAAATGTGTTTGTTTTGTATGTTTTTCTCGACTCATTTGAAAGGAAAATAAATTAATTATAGATCAAGGCCACTCAGACTGAACTTGCACTGCAAATACACTACGAAAACTTTGGAGAATTTGATCAAAAATACAGTAAAAATACTAATATTTAAAATATCTGTTTTCTGTGTGAATATATTGTAAAATGTAATTTATTCCTGATCCAAAGTGAAATTTTCAGCATCATTACCCCAGTCTTCAGTGTCACATGATCCTTTAGAAAGCATTCTAATATGCTGATTTGTTGCTTTTTTATTATTATTTATGATGAAAACAGCTGTGTCGATAGTATCTTTTCTGAATTAATTATACTCAGAGCAGTTGCAGTAGCTCTGTGACTACGACAAGTCAGGTCGGGTGCATGGGTAGGGTCAGAAACGCCATACGATACTGAGACCACCACCTGTTAGACACAGATTTAGTCTGTCTGCTATCAGCTGCCCCCCACTCATTACATACACAAACACACATGCACAGACGGCCGTCCCCTCCTGCTCTCTCTAGACGTGCTGCATCGGTCAGCTGACTGAATCTTCTGCTTTATTTGGCTGGCTCATTCCCAGGGTCAGTAGTAAACATGCCAGCCCATGTATCCACCTACCGGGGTCACAGACCTGCTCTCTTCTAGTGGGTGGACACCGGCGTCCGTCCCAGCATTGAATCAGCTCAATGTGACCCGACAGCCTTCAGTAAGGCCCTTGAAAAGGCTTTTAGAGGCAGAGCAGGCACGGCCCGACCCCTTACTTAAACAGGACCCCTCTTGTTTAGGTTTTGTCCACTTAACATTACCATACCCCATCTCTCCAGCACAGTATCAGATGAAAAACTACCCCAGCTCTTACTGAATTTTGTCACTCTTTTTAAAAAAACATTATAGGAATATCCCAGATTTAGTACCAGTTAAGCTCAGTCAACCACATTTGTGGCATAATGTTGATTTAAAATGAATTTTTATGTGCTTCCTTTTCTTAAAAAAAGGGGGAAAAAAGTTATGGTAAGACACTTACAATTCAAGTGAATAAGGCCAATCTGTAAACACTAACGGTTTCAAAGCAGTTTTTCTAAACTTTTTCTGTGTAAAGTTACATCCAGTTTTACAACTTCATTGCCATGACTCTGTAATGCCTAAAACTTTAAAACAACCATAAAACAGTTTAAAAGCTCAAATAACAGAATTAATATAGGGGCTTTTATTCATTCACAATTCTGCTTGTCAGTCCTCCACAAATAATTTCGCTTATTTTTGCTTTTTATTTTTGTGGTAATCAACATTATTTCACAAATGCTGCTGATTAAGCTTTACTTAACCTGGAAAATTAATTTATGTACACCACCATTCAAAAGTTTTCAGAAGAGTCTCTTATGCACACCAAGGTTACATATATTTGATCTAAAATACAGTAAAGGCTGTAATGTTGTGAAATATTATTACAATGTAAAATAACTGTTTTCTATTTTAATACATAATGTAATTTATTCCTGTGATGTCAAAGCTGAATTTTCAGCATCATTACTCCAGTCTTCAGTGTCACATGATCCTGTTATGATGATTTGATGCTCATTATTATTATTAATGTTATAATTATACAGTTGTGCTGCTTAATATTTTTTGTAGTTACTGATATATAATGCTGTATAATGGACAGAGACTCATGGTATGATTAGATTGAGGTGGAGTTAGGTGGAGGTCTTACAGAGCCAGCAGAGGTTGGTCAGCTCTTGCCAAACTCGTACAGTGAGCGTGGGAACAGACTGCATTTCCACAGGTTAAAGGGATCCTGATTTCCCACGAGAGGAATCACAGAGGAGCAGGTTAACTCACAACATTTGGACTCATTTAAGCGACTGCTGTAAGCATATGGGCCTATTAAAAGAGGGAACTGAGCAGCTCAAATGAGCTGTAAAAAGTGTTGTGATATGACATAGACAAACTCCTTTGAGTATGGCCATTAAGCCTATGATTAGTCTTTGCTCAGTTAGGCAAAATGGATTCTTTAATTCATTTCCCGCCATGACAGATGTGCACTTCTCATAATGTTTCACTCGTAGTGCTTTTTTTGTTTTTCTCGGTTTCAGCTTGCTAAATATGCATCTGTGGGTCATCTGGTGTGCTTTTTATGTTAAGTTCAGCCATAAAATGTCTTTTATTATTTTACCACAAATGTTTTGTGGTAAGACATTTGGAGTGTAATTCTGGCCACATCTAGAGTATCTGACTGGGAAAATGGCATCATGGGTATCCTGTAAAGGCCAGTGTATTTGGCCAGCATATGTTGTGTTTTTGATGCCAGTCTCCAGCATGAGATGTCCCAACAGGTTACTAAACAAACTAGTCCAATAGCTTCATCAGAAAGCTGCTTGACTGTAATAACCAGTTAAGCTCTGCTGTGCTGCTCCACCATCACCAGACCAACATAAACCAGGTGTTTTCATCTGGATAAACACACTGCCCTGAGCAGAAACTCAAGCTCAATATAAAACTCCATGGTAAGGATAAATAAAAACCCATTAGACTAATTCAAGTCGGTGAATAGAGAGATTCTGCACAGAATGAATGTCCACAAATGATGTGTCATCTGATCTGTCCATGTTTTGTGGTCACTTTGATTTTTCAGAGCGCTTGTGGCAGAGTAAACATTCCTCAATCACATGATGCTCCCAGAAAGAACACCCTTGTTCCTGAGTAAACTGTTTACAGCCACAAGTAGGTGTACATCAAAACTATTATGCAAAACTGTATTTTAAATGCAATAAAATAAATAAATAAATCTTTGAAAATGAAATTTATACAAAAATTAGGGTGATATCACTTTATAGTGATAAAATATTAATAATATAAATAAACATAATAAAAATGTTTTCTCTTTGAAAATGAAGTTGCATGATTATTTTAGGTAAACACTAATTTATAAAAAAAAATCAAGGCTCTCTTTACAGTAATAAAAGTATTAAAATATTAAAATATTTGTATCTGGAAAAAGTTTTTTTTAGATAAAAATCAAAATAAGGTCCTCTTTATAGTGATGAAATAATAATATAAATAATAAAAAAATAATGACATTAAAATATTTTTATCTTTGAAAATTAAGTTTTAGGTAAACAGTAATTTATCTAAAAAAAAAAAAACGAACAGTGAACAATACTTTTACTACATTAATTAAGCTATAGGTTATATTTTATTTTCTGTATATAATAGTACATTTTACAACATTAATCAATGCTGTAAAAATGTGAAATATAAAAAGATAAAATGTTTTTATACAAATTGAAGATTAATTAGTGCTCATTAAACACGGTATACTAATATCATGTCTTCTGTATTATCTATCAGGACTGCCCAAAAAACTGCTCCATTCTGCAAGCTCCTAAAAGAGTGTGGCTACGCTGACAGAAGTTATGGAATGATGCCAAACACATGTCTGTTTATCCACAAGAACAAGTTTGAAGCTCGTACAAGTACCACCTGTTGTCCTCAACATACACTCTCATTCCACATAGTCTTTGGGCTCTTGAAACCACTTGATCTGAGGTATGAAACTTATGTAAGATCTCTCAACTCTGAGGAAATCCCTTAAACACCTCCTGTCCCATCCAGATTAACCTCATGTCTCGGTCCTCATGGAACCAACTAGCATATTAGACCCACTATTAATAACCCCTGATTGTATTCAGTCTGGTCGGCAGCAGCCATAGACAAGGCCACACTTGCTCCACGTCTCTTTCCCACAACCCCCAGGCACCTCCGAGGAAGTCATCCATGCCTAAATGTGCCTCCTTAATCAAAGGCTGAATGTAGAAGTTGTCCTGGAGGTTGGCTGCAGTGATTGCAGCATTAGCAAAGCACATGCTCGCCATTCAAGGCCCAACAATGAGGCCCATTGTGCTGCTCCAGATCTGTCTGTTCTAATTTAAGATGGGGCTCCAACAGAGACAATACAGGCAAGATGGCATGGTCGCTGAAGAGACAGCATGTCCTAATGAGCAAAGGAGATCAGAGGATGGTACATGAGTATGAACAAATTTAAGCGAAAATGTACGAGAGGCCATGCTATGTTGTGAATATAGTCACTACTACAGGCGTTTTAGACAGAGTTGACTATGGAGCCATTTTTACGACAACATTTTCAACTAAAAACTGAAAACGTTTTATCCGTTTTGGACATTCATTTACACCACAAAAGGCATTTTAAGGACCTGAAAATGCAATTTTTTGAAAATTTTTGAAGTTTTTGTAAACGATACCGTTATCATCTCAGTGTAAACTGCAAAAATGCGAATTTGTGAAAACAGTGATGTCATGTGCATGCGTATTATTACGTGTTCAGTCTATAGGCATGTACCCAACGCTCAAAATAATTAATTGGTTTGAGTAGGACAAACTTAAATTAAACTAATTAGTTCAGTCAAATGAACTTTTATGAGTATTTAGCACTTTCGTTTTCTTTCTAGTTCACAGAACTGATATATTTTAAGTAAACTGAACTGTTTCATTGTTTTGAGTTTTATGAACTAATATCTTTTAATTTACACAAACTTAAGTTTAACTGAAACTGGACTGGGATTTCTACTTCCCAGCATGCAGGACAATTTTAAATTAAATGTATGAATTAGTTTACTCAAACATTTCAGTTTAAGAACAATTAAAATGTTTGAGTACAAAATAAAAATCTGCTAGTTCTGCTTACTTAAACTTGGAATTTCTTAACTTAAACATTTTGATGTAACCGATTGCCTCAATTTTTTTTTTTGAGTTTTGCAAACTTATTCAGGGTTTACAATGTAGTGTTTCTTTACAAAGTGACATCGCCAACTACTGGCCTTACATGAATAACAGTGTTTTTAATCATTTTTGCGGATCTGTGTGAACAGGAATCATTTTGACAACGGTGTCATCTGTATGCGAAAAACACAAAGTAAAATCTTTTCTGTTCTTAGTACATCGTTGTTGTGTAAATGTACCCTATATTTACATAACACATTTATTTTTAAAGAAACTAATGCTTTTATTTAACAAGGACACAAATTCTTCAAAAGTGACAGTAACAACATTTATAGTTATGATCATGGATCAAGGATCATGTGACACTGAAGACTGGAGTAATGATGCTGAATATTCAGCTTTACCATCACAGAAATATATATATATATTCAAATAGAAAACGGTTATTTCAAATTGTAACATATAGTACTCACAATAGTACTGTTTTTACTGTATTTTTAATCAGATAAATGCAACCTTGGCGAGATTAAGGGATTTCTTTCACAAATGTTAAAAAAAAACAAAAAAACTTAGTAACCCCAAACTTTTGATGAAAAAAATTATAGTGTACATTCCCTGACATATAAACAGTAACATAATGCTAGATAGAAAGCTGAACAGTAGCAAATGTTGCTGATGCTGACCAGTCAAATGTGGCTATTTTGAAAGATAAATTTACCTTTTTTTAGGGTCTGAGCCCCTAATTAAGGCTTGAACCCCCAAAGGAAGTCAAATTAAAGGTTCAGATGAAAACTAGAAGTTTCAACAGTGTTTTTACATGTTTCACTAATAACAGCAGTTAATTACAAGAGTATATTATTATTTTTCCATTGACCCATTTAGAAAACAGAAATGTGGTCATTATTATAGTTTTACATTTCACAAGTATATTTCAAACTACTTAATTGTTTTGTTTGAGTTAATAGAGGTAAACAGACATTTAGTGGTCTAGTAGTTAGCTAGGAGGATAGCATGAGATCAACTTCAACAGATTGTGCCTCGAAAATTTCCTTTCCTCAAAAAATGACTTTTAAAAAAGGCAGACCTCCCTGAAAGTCATTGTATACTCTGGGTCAGACCCTGGCTCTGGTCATGTGGTGTATATGAGATATGACAAATGAGGCATGTTGCCCTGCACTGGAACTAGGTTCAACAATGAAAAACACATCTCTTACAGCAAAAACCTTCCATGTAGTGTTTTTCTTTATGCTAAGATTGATTGTTTTTGAAATGAGCATGACTCCAGTATAGCATTAGCTGATTTTATTGACTTTGGTAAAACGCGATTCACTTATCACCATTTGTAATCCTAGTCTGTTTTCCTCATGCTGTCAAAAAGTGGTTAGTATAATCATGTTATTTTGACAGTCAGAGCCCGGTCGTATTTGCTCGGATCTGTGGTCTGATAAATGTTAACCGCTCACTGACCTCACATTTCACAATTCATCTTAATTGCTGAATTAGGAAGCAAAACAGGCCTATATGCTTAAACAATTAATATGAGTGTCAGTTGAGGCAAATTAATGCCTAAGTATATAGATAATTTAGCAACTGTGATAAATATACAGTATACACTGCCATTTAATTTTTTTAAAGTAAAATTATACTTTTGTTCAGCAAGGATGTATTAAACTGATTAAAAGTGACAGTAAAGACATTTATAATGTTACGTAAGAGACTTCTTTCAAAAATTTTACCAACCTCAAACTTTATATTCTCTCTACTTTAACATAGATATATATTAGACATGTGCCGATATTCGGTAATACAATATATCCACTTCAAAATACCGTAAATAATTATTTATTACGAATTATTCAGATTTTATTCAAGAATAATTTCCCCATCAACTGTATAAAATGTACAACACTATATGCTGTGTCAAAGGGACATGCGCACTTAGATGTAAACAAGCCCAACGTGCATGACAAGCACATGGTGGAACGAGTGAAGGAGATGCGCTGAATGAAAGTGCACGTTCACTCTCTGACAGCAGAGGGCGCTTATGGAACAGCAGAAATGCAGCGGTTACCCCAGAAACCCCGAAAACAAAGCAGCTGCACTACTGAACAGTATTTTAAATGCTTCAAACAGCCATTCAGTTTTTTTTTGTATTTGCAATGCTGTTCATCACAGCACCAAATACCTGATACTTAAAGACTTAATACATTTTTTTCAATAAATGTTTAAGGTTTGAAAATAGCCTACTAATGTTACGAGACCTTATTGTAAAGTGTTACCTGTTGTTCTTTGTAATTATATATATATATATATATATATATATATATATATATATATTTCCTCTCAAATTATGTGCTATACCAAAGCATTATATATCTCACAAAGGAAGTAGATGTGTGGGGTTTTTTTATATATATATATTTTTTTTTTTTATTCCAGTGGTATTTTTACTCTTCTGAGGATGCATCTTTCCCAGACAATTCAGTTTGCTAGTAACAGCTAACTATCTGAAAGCTAGCTGTCTCAGAGTCTTAAACATTGTATTTATACCTGGTTGTCATCCTAAAAATGAATGTTCCTTTGGAGAAAAACATCCAGACCCACCCACAACCATAGATAAGATTCTGTATTTTATGCAGCCTCATCACATTCTCTCACGCCAAGTAAGAATATGAGGATGTAACTAAAAAAAAGACTGACAAAAATAGTTATATTTTTACTTTAAAATAAACCGTATGTAAGACTTTGGAAACACGGACAGCATGTGTCTGACCTAAATCAGATGTTTGATAAGGACTATTTCAAGAGTTTCATAATTACATCCAGCGTTCTGTTTTCCTTGGTCGTTCTCCCGTTAAAATAACTTCATGACATTAGGCATGGTCTTGGTCCTGTATCCTTGATTCAAGCTGGCACTTCCAGAATCGCAGCCTCAGATTCCCAGCTGTCTTGCATCATCGTTCCTATTTATGCATTGAGCCTAAGCAAATTAAGACTGTCCTGCCAGGCCTTGTTATCTTGTGTTATGTTTAAATAAACCCGCTTTGTGAGCTACAACCACCTAAATATATTTCAGGTTTATTGCATGTGGACAAAATAAAAGTGTTTATAACATGGCCTGGATTTAGCTGTTTTTATTGTGGCTGTTTACAGTGTGTCATGGCAGATATGTTAAAGGAAGATGATCTATGCTTTAAGAAGGCATATAAAGCCTAAGGCTGGGACACAAGCTCTTTTCTTTCTCTCTGTATGTGATTAGGCTCAGTATCAGGCTGTTTAAGAGAAGTCTTTCTTCTTGGAGAGAAGGCGGCTTTTAGGGGCTTTACGCAGGGGTGCGCTGGAGTGGTGCTTCTCCTTTCTCTCTTTCGGCAGGGAGGCTATTTTGATTTAAATGAAGGCTATCTATCAGAGGGTGGGAAGGTCTTTCAGGTCCGAAGAAAGGAGATGCTGTCAACAGACCTGTTTGCGAGCTGTACAGACATGCTCGCAGCAGATGTGTTAAAGAAAGCGCAGCCTGTCTCTACAAACTCTGAATAAGCTCTCTTTCTTTTATTAAGAACAGCTTTATGCTAATTTCCAAGCAGACGGTTAGAGAACTTGGATTCTCTTGGCTTTTAGGCCTGTGGTGAGTGTAGTCATGACACAACTTAACCACAGTGACTAAATTTCCCCTCTTGCTTTTACAGCAAACTGGCACCGAGAGCATGATGTGCCAGTAAAGTCCGAAGGGGAACAGACGCCTCACATCTCCACAGCTCCTCAATGTTGCCTCTTCAAACATCTGATCTTACAGTAACCTCAGCCAAAGCAGCGCAACATAGCGTAAGCAGAAGCATCATGCTTAGTAAAACTGATGGAGACACGTGGTCCCTTACAATTTTAAGGGGAAAAAAATATACGTTTTAATTATACAGCATTTTAGTCAAATACTTTTTGCCTACAATAATTGTGCAACATAATATATGCATATATACAGTCAAACCAAAGATTATTCAGACATTTTTGATATTTTTGATATATTTTTACTAGTGGGTGCAGGACACTATAGTTTATTTATGTAAGTGAGGATAGCAAAATAAAGTAAACTGTGACATATTATACCCAAAAATTCTTCATACAGTAGACTACCAGTAAAACTGATACAAATTTGGAACCAAAAATTATTCAGACACTTTGACCTGACCATGTTTTTCTTAAATGTTATCTGACATAATTAAGATTAATTTTTTCTGACACAGTTTAACTCTGAGATCTTGTCATATTTTATTACCATTTTTGTAAACTATAGTGAATGTATTAATGAATGAAATGTTAAAGGTATCTGAATAAATTTTGGTTTGACTGTATATTATTTTGGACTAATTGTAGCTTGTTTATTGAGGATGCAGGACAACCAGCTAGTAATGCATTACAATAATCTAGTCTAGAGGCCATGAATGCATGAACTAACTTTTCTGCATCAGATACAGATAGCATGTTCCATAGCTTAACGACGTTTCTGCGGTGGAAGAAGACTGTTTTTGTAACATATGAAATATGATTTTCGAAAGACTAGTTGATATCTAATATAACACCCAGGTCTTTAAGTGTAGAGGATGAAGTAACAGTACATCCTTCTAAATGCAAATTGTATTCTAAGAGATTCTGTGTACAAGTTTTGGGTCCAATAAGTAATCCCTCAGTTTTATCTGAATTTAATAGAAGAAACTGATAATATAACTATATAAATAATATAAATAAAAGATAATATAACTGATTATCATCAGCGTAACAGTGAAAACTAATTCAATGTTTTCTTATAATATTTCCAAGTGGCAGCATATATATTGAAAATAGCAGAGAGCCCAAAACAGATCCTTGTGGCACTCCATAATTTAATGACATTATCTTAGATTTTTCCCCATTTAAATAGACAAAATGGTAACGGTCTGGTAGGTGCGATCTAAACCACTTTAATGCCTGTCCCTGAATAGGCATTAGGATGGTTTAGATCAGTCCGTTACCATTTTGTCAGTGACACCAAGCCACCGATGCCACCTCAAAAAATAAATAAATAAACAGGTGCATGAGAGTTAAAGGTCCAGTGTGTACATTTTAGCAGGGTGAGGTTTGAGAATTGCAACAAACTGCACACACCCCTCGCACCCCTCCCTTTCAGAGAAGCTACGGTGGCCGTCTGACTGACATGTTGTCGTCTGAGAGAGCAGAGAGTAGCTTGTGTGAAGCAATGCGGTTTCTTCTTACTTTTAACAAAGAATGGTCTCTGCTTCTAATAAACCAGATGACTACTACTACTACATGCGTATTCAACGTTGTGATGATGCAAGCTGCCTCTAAAAACACGAACGATTTAGAAGAACAACAACATGGTGACTAAACGCACTCTGTATCAGAGTGTTTTGTCCATTTATGGCTGCTGTTTAATGTCACCGTATCACAGTTAAGTGTCAGTACAAGGACTTCAGTTTTACTCATCCCTGAGGCCATGCATGCTTCCAGCCGGCCATTTTATCCTCAGTGTATGAATGGAAGGCACCAGTGGCTCTCTGCCATCACTGTGACCAATCACCCCTCATTTGCCCTCCACTGTAAGCAGTACCTACAATTTCAGAAGAACCTCTGCTTTCTGTACGTCGATGTCTCCCAGTGTGAGATCTATGGCTCATCTCCCGGTATGGTGCTCAGAGTGACAGAAAAAGAGTGAAAAGGATGACTGATAGTGTGTGCATCAAGCCCAGGAGTAAACAAAAGAGGCTTGGCTTGGAGAGCCCGAGGCGAGCCATCTGCCAGAGTCAGTGAGAGCTGCTATTGTCCGTGCTAGAGGAATGTTCAGACAGATTGAAGAGGCTTTGCATGGGTCATTCCTACAGGGACGTCAGCATGAGCAACAGGGGTCAGACTCTTTCCACGCAGCAGATGCGGCCTGCGTTTTCAGTAACACGTACCGAGGACATGTATGCTTTGATGACCCGCAAACAAGCTCGTTTTGTCATCTTCATTTGGGCATGGCACACATGGTGTGCAAGATTAACCATTAACGTCAGGAATGTTTCGCAGCTTAGTTTTTGAAATAGGCCACCAATGTTGTAGATCAAAGCGGCTTCAAATGTAATCCTCTTACAGTCATCGTTCATTTTAGAGACTTTTTCTTAGAATGATTTATGCTGTTTTCAGTACTTTGGAGTTTGGCTTGCACTTCCTGAAAACGAGAGCACAAATTGCATGCGTAATGCGGTCGACTGGGCTGTTGTCCATAACTGGCAGTGCCTCTGATATTCAGACGAATGAGAAACCATCTGAATGAGCCACTGAAACCCAGTTTTGAATTATTAGTTGCTGACTTTGTCATGCCCAGTGGAAAATTCTGTTCAAACGGGTGGACAAAGACAAACCACGGGGTCACGATTGGATGGCGGCGGGCTGCAGTCAAGCAAAGAAGCATTAATGTGTGCGTGCTTGGAGGGTGACCTCTGACCCTCTCAGCAGGTGTGAGTGACCAAGCTTTCATGGGAGAGGCGCGCAGAGCATGTGGGGCGGGGACTTGAGAGGGACAGATGTTGTATGGGGAATGCCCTAGGGGAAAGTGTGGCGCTATAGAGGGACAGTCGTACAATAGAGAAAGGCTCTCACACACCACAAACAGGCTTGTCTCCATGACGACCGGTTGCCGTGACGGCGACAGTGAATGCTCTTGGAGACGAATGCTATTGGTCCTTCCAGCTCTACATGCTTTCATGTACTCTAGTCAAAACTAAAACCCTACAGGCTGTCAAAACTAAAAATCTATTATGTGCTCAGTGTTTTTTAAGTACTTGCCTGATGGATTTCCAAGTGGGATGGTGCCAAAATTCCTTCATAGAAGAAAAAACAATATTGTGGCAGTACCATGCTAAATTATAGGTATTTGAACATTTAAGACGCACTTCACGTTGAATTTCTGTGCATTAGATAAATTTCAAAATGTGTATATATATATAAAAAAATAAATAAAAATCTGACCTTTTCTCAGAAATAAAGTCAGTTATGGCTTCAGTCTAATTTCAGATCTCATATTCAGTTTTCATATTTAATATAAAATATTTTAAAATTGATTATAAAATATGAATCTGTATTTCTATGTGTCTGTCTATCCGTCCGTCCGTCATTTCGTTCGTCTCTCCGTCCGTCAGTCTGTCTGTCTATCATCTATCCATCCGTCAGTCTGTCTGTCTGTCCATCTATCCGTCCGTCCATCAGTAATTTTTGCAGTGAGAAAATATCATTTATATAAAATCTAAAATCAAATAAAAACTATAAATTTTAAATCTATTTAAAGTCACTTTCCCTCAAATATTTTATATTAATGTTATTACTAATAACTAATATTTGACTATAAGAGAGTCTCTACTTGCTTTTTGTCCTAATTTTGAACAGTATTTATACTGTTTTATAGTTTGAAACCTAAAGCTACTTGTAAATGGTTTTGCATTCTTTTCATTTCTTTTTTTAATTGCCACAGCTTTATGATTTGTTAAATAATGCACTTACGTTCATGCATTTTAAGTCTTCAAACGTTTTTTAAATGGTATTCCAAGGTACCTTTAATACATGTTCGATCATTAATGCATTTTTAAAAGTGAATTTGTTTGTTCAGTAATCTGCCCAGTAAGAGGATCTAAACACCAAACAGCTCATTTCCATGTGTCCTATTTAACATATTTAGAAGCTGAAGAGCGACTAATGGCACTTGTGGCAGACGGCAGGGCAGTCTGGGAGGAGACGGGGCTCCGCTGGAGGCCTGCAGCAGTGAACTCAATCAATGAAGTCACTGGCACTGCTTTACACAAGGAACTGTGGAATTCACTGGCCACAGACCATCCGATTATTGGACTGTAGCAACCCCAAAACCACGGGGAGCTGCAGACACAAGATATTCTTAGTGCTGGCCAGATATTTCCTCAGTTAGTCGTGGTTTGTTAGTGTCAGTCAATTAATGTAAGATCCACAATAACGTCAACCAAGAAAAGTACAATGTGTTCAGCCACAGCTTGAGTTTGTACAGAACACTTTAAGACATTCATTCTTATGTGATTAAAACAATCAGATTTCCCACAGGAACACACAAATTCCATAATTCAATGCCAAATATGTCATAATTCAGAAGCAACAAACAAACGCAAAAGACCAAGTCTAGCGTGCAAAGCGTTTTTTGGCAGAAAACACTGACACAAATCACAGGAGAGAACTATTTGAGTCTGGATTACTTCAGAATGTTTTATTAGAATGCTTGAAACAACATTGCAGAAGGGTAAATGGGGTGAGGGATGAATTTAATTAGTTTATTAATCAGTGCAATAACTGAAAATACTAATGTGCTGGGAGATGGAGGACTGCAGTGCAGAAGTTCACCATACAGTGCTGCTGAATTGGAACAAAGCCAAAGTGTTCCAATGTGGTTCCAATGTGATTTGAAATCACTACAAAATATATAGTGACAGAAGAAAAGAACTTATACATGGTGGAAAATGCATCGCTTAAGTGTGCATTTCAGGGCCCAGTGTAATATGACTGCCTTGAGAAAATATTTAGGAAAGCTGTAAACTGAAACAGTAAAACAGACTTCATTTTGTTGCATGCGTGACTTTGCTCAACAAATTGCTATTGTTCGGTTTGTCTCCTCGGCTGGTGCACATGGTTCCCGACAGTCCAGAGTGACCATTTGTACAGCATCTGTCAGTCGGCTGATGCGTGACATTAGCTGAGCTTTGGGTCAGAGAGTGCAGGAAAGCATGGGTCCAGCCTCTGAACAGAACGGGGCCAAGTCTTGAACTTTAGTCATGAGTGAAAATCCCAGGTCAAGTCAAAAATGTTTAGCCCTGAATGAACTATCCAGCTTTAGTCATTTAGTCAGACTAGTGTTCATCTGGATTGTTTTCAACACATCCTAGACCTGCGAACGACTTTTTCTGGGGATATGACAGAGACTGTGGATAATGCTGGTTAGGAGAACATCTTGAAGCATTTTGAGCCTTGATAGGTCTTTGATTTTGTTATTTACTGTAGGATGTAGGGTTGCGCTGAATTGCATATAAAATTTCCATCCTTTTGAATGACACAGTTTTAACATAAACTTAATGTGATCCATATTTGTCAGTCATACATAAATGAAACAGATCAGTGCAGTCAGGTTAGAAGCACTGATATGTCATTCAATGTTTTATATGCAAAGTCATAGAATTAGGCAGTGCTTACTGGTTTTCATGGTGGTCTGAGAGATCTGTGTGGATTAAATGGTTCAAAAGATAAATTCTCTCTTTGTTCTCTTCTGGAGCGAACAAGCTGCTGCCTGGGGAAAACCAGGAAACAGAAACAGAAAAAAACGTTAATTGCTCACAATTTTATTCACAAAGTAAGGATGTTACAAACATTTTAGAATGAAAGGTGAACCTCTGTCAAGACTGTTCACAGAGTGATTGGATGAAATCAAATGGGAGATTCTGAAGGTCAACTTTAGCAAGAAGTCAAAAGGAGCCTAGCTGCAGCATTTTTTAAATGTTATCCTATGAATGTTGATGTACTTGAGTCAGTCAGAGGTCACGTGAGCCTCTTTTATATGCTGCAAGTAGCAGCTGTAGCCAGTGGGTCTGTTATCTGACACGCTTCATGCTTCTTTTATGAACTTCACCCTGCTTTATTGGGAGTGTGCTCACATATGCTTTTTTCACATCTAAATCACCTGAACTGACAGAGACATATAAATGTGTATATGTGCAATTAAAAAGGATGTCAAATTTTTGCAGTGAGGAATTTGGATTGCATTTTGAAAAATTAGGAAACCTCATGAGCACATGGAGACCTGTTATTATGCATGAAATTAGGATATTTAAAAAAAAAAAAACAAACAAACTGTACTTGCAGATAATATAATGTACTATATTTAAAAAGTGCACTGTAATATCAAATTAAAAGTTTTAATCTAAAGCTCATTTTAAATCATGTTTTAGTAATCTTTTGACATGCTTTAAAGACGTACACTTTTGATGTGTTGACTAATATACTAAAGCACATGTAAAGTACTTGATTATAATTTTAACTGTAGTGTGTTATTTGATATTTCATGTAAAGTTAATAAACTTCAAATGTACTAAATTGCAACTTCATTACAAATGTGTAATTACAATTATATTTAAATACATGACATACATGTTTTAATAGAAGTGATATTCTTGGATATTTTCATTTAACAAATGCTTGTCAGTTTATTAAGCATTACACTTTAACCATATTTCAAAAACACAAGTAGTAATTATGAAATTACACAAAGATATACTTAAATCCTACTTAAGTGGGTCAGAAAAGCACGCTAAAGATCAGGTAATTACTAATATTACTATTAATAAATTAATATAAATTAAAACTATAATACATTGTCATTAAATTCAGTATTCAGTATATTCTTATAAAGTATATTATATCTGTACTTTTTTTAAAGTATGCTAAAGTGTATTTTCACAAGGGCAAGGAGAGTATTTTAACAACACAAAATTGCTCACTTCATTTTTAAGATCAACTTTGAGATGTAAAAATGTTGTACAACACACACATTTTGAAAATAACTCCTAAAGTCTTAAAGATTGAATATTACAGACAAAAGTCTATGCCAACACATACTAATCTTGAGAAATCATGTTTCAAATGGTCCACAAATAGTCCACATTATTATAGATTTTAAAGAGATTGAGAGGGACCACAGTTCAATCATTCATAAACTGTCTACATAAGCAGATTTACAGGATATGGCAATCAATCCTCTCCGCCATGTTTTTAATTGTAAGCCAAGATAAACACAGAGACCTTATCATAGAGTGAGGGTCCATGTTTTGGGAGGAGTTTTTTTTTCCTTCCAGCCAGCCAGGGGCTGATTTTAGGGCAAAGTCATCCCCCTCTGACATCTTGTCATATTCTTCTGAGGGATACAACGAAAAAAAAAAAAAACATCCATTTCCTTTCAGGTTATGGTGTGTCCACAGGAAGCTCTGTTTTCATATCAACCTGACCAGCCACTGCTCCTCTGACCCGAGGAATGTAAATGTGTTTAAATTTCCAGGAAGACCTCCCTCCTTTCCCTTTCAGCCGGGAGACGTGGAGCAGGACGCTCCGAGGTCTCTGATGTCAAAGAAGCATTCCTCATACGCTTCCTACCGTGCAACAATCATAATATCAGTCATCCTCGGCAGAGACGCAAGCTCACAGAGAGTTTGGATGGCTGTCATGCTTTTTGGTGTGGGCAGTTGTTTTCGTACACATAAGCAATTCATCATCTACAGTGAAGATTCCCACCATTGTCCACAGTTTTTCATGGGCTGTTATGGGAGTTATTTATCACATCCCTACTGTCTCTTGGACTGCTTACACAGAGGCTCGATGCTTAAAACATAAATCTTATTTGGCAATGTATTAAAGGCCTTGAAAGGAGACTGTGTGCTGGTGGCTGTTATCATCACATTAACACACCATGCTAACTTACTAGTTATGATAAAGTAACATTTAGCATGTTCAATTAAAGAGCTATGAAGGCTTGTTTGTTGTTTTGACTTATGTTGAGTAACTAATTAGAAGTAGTGATGCTACTAACTCATTGATATCTTTCAGAAGCATGACAGTGTTTGCTATTTTCTAGCCGTTTTTGCTAACACTTAGCAGTGTAGCATGACAAAAATGCATTGGTGTTTATTGTGTTGCATTGTATTTCCCTGCTGAACAACAACAACAAAAACAGCTAAAGCTAACCTACACTCAAAAAAAAAAAAATGCGTTGAAAATGGACAAACCCAGCAGTTGGGTTAAAATTTTGCGTGCTGGGCAGTTTTATTTAACCCAACTATTGTTTAAAAAATTGCTGTATGGCTGGCTTAAAGGGTTAGTTCACCCAAAAATGAAATTTCTGTCATTAATTACTCACCCTCATGTCGTTCCACACCTCTAAGACCTTCGTTCATCTTCAGAACACAAATTAAGATATTTTTAAGATATTAAAATATTTTTGATAAAATCTGATGGCTCAGCGAGGCCTGCATTGACGGCAAGATAATTTACACTTTCAGATGCCCAGAAAGCTACTAAAGACATGTTTAAAACAGTTCATGTGACTACAGTGGTTCAACCTTAATGTTATGAAGAGACAAGAATATTTTTGTGTGCAAAAAAAAAAAAAAAAATTTTTTCTACAATATCTAGTGATGGGTGATTTCAAAACACTGCTTCATGAAGCTTCGAAGCTTTACGAATCTTTTGTTTCGAATCAGTGGTTCAGGGCATGTATCAAACTGCCAAAGTGGTGGTGAACCACTGAAATTTCGAAAAACTTATGACATAACGAAGCCTCGTTTACTGAGATCACGTGACTTTGGCAGTTTGATAAACGATCTGAACCACCGATTCGAAACAAAAGATTCGTAAAGCTTTGAAGCTTAATGAAGCAGTGTTTTGAAATCGCCCATCGCTAGATATTGTTAAAGTCGTTATTTTGTATTCTCGTCGCTTCATAACATTAAGGTTGAACCACTGTAGTCACATGAACTGTTTTAAATAAGTTTTTAGTAGCTTTCTGGGCATCTGAAAGTGTTAATTATCTTGCTGGCAATGGAGGCCTCACTGAGCCATCAGATTTTATCAAATATATCTTAATTTGTGTTCTGAAGGTGAACGAAGGTCTTACGGGTGTGGAACGACATGAGGGTGAGCAGTGGCGTGCACAAGGGGGGGCTTGAGCCCCTGCCCCTTAGATCGCGAAAGTGAAAGTGCCCTTTGCGGTTGGATCGCGGTGCCCCCAGCGTTCCCATTTCTCCCCCCAGAACGTGATCTCTACCACGGGAGAAAAATCGAAAACCACAACAACACTGTCCATTTTCAGCTCAACTTGGCTTGTTTTTAACCCAGCATTTTTTAGAGTGTAAGATGGTACGCTAGTCTTAGCTGGATTAAGCTGATCAAACTGGTCTCCCAGCCTGGCTAAGCTGGCATTTAGCTGGTAGGTCAGCTAGTCTCCCAGCATGACCATCTAAAGAAGTGGCCAAAAGCCTTCTAAAACTAGCCTGCTAAACCAGCTGTGACCAGGCTGGAAGACCAGCTGGAAGACCAGCCAGTATATACAGTATATACTTTATAGAAATATACTTTAGTGTACATTCAACATAATCAAGCAACTTTCTTTTTCCTCAAAGGTGGTATAGACTTAATCTAAAAGCCCTAAAGTCAACATGAGTTCAAAATTCCTGATCTTATTGTGCACATTTCGTCAGTGCATGTTATTCTAAAGGAAATAAATTGTTTGTCTTTGCAATCTTTGCAATTCTGGTGAATGCCCACTTTTCATGATCCAATTAATTTCCTTTAGATAAAATCAAGTCCTGCCCTACATTTGTTTTTCTCATTGAATATCCTGTTTCACTTGGAAATACATTGCATTATAACAGTAAAATGGTTTGTAAATGTGGTTTCATGTATAACTGCATTTTTTTCTTGCATTTTTTCCCCATCAGAGAAGACAGTGGAAGGCATTTATAGCTGAGAATAAGACTGATCTCAGTTCTTCCCCTTATTATCAGACTTGTTTTGCTAGCTGATGTTATGTGTGGGAACATGGCGTAAGTTTATTAGTGCGCGCTTTGATCCGATAAAGTCTTACTGTCTGTCCATCTCTGGCAGAAGAGCGAACAAACAGAGCGATCACTGTGAGTGAGGGCCCGGCGCATCTGACCGCCCTCCTCCACTCTTCCTTTTCCCTCTCCATGGGTGGGACTCCCTCAGGGCTCCAGAGCTATACACACCATCTCTCACACTGAACATTATCATTGTTCCTCTAATCACACAAACCGTGAACTCTGACTTTTCTGGGTAGGGCCCACACGGCGAGTGGCGTGGAATCGGGGCTGAAGATCGTATCGGTCGCCTTGCCGCAGATACTGAGGGAAAACATGTCAGTTTTGTTTCATTTGGGCTTAAGCCATATCTGATATGAAGCTGCCTCTTTGGACAGGAAATGAAAAATAATCCTGCAAAATACTTAAAAGCACTGATTAATAAAGTGAAAATTGCTATTTGGAATTGACCTCGGTTGAAAAAAAGCTTGTTTGTGCTCCAACATATACAGCTATCTAAATAATGCAAAGCATTTTAAGATAAACAAATTGTGATTCCTATTTGTGGTATGATATATTTTTAAAGTACACTTTGCTGAAACACCCATGCCAAGGTAAGTGTTTAGACAGTCTGCAAAGTGCAGCTGAAAAGCTTCTCGGCGCACATAACCTCTGTTCATCCTTGTAATTGTGACTTCCCACCAGATCTATTTGTCTGAAGCACCAGTTCAGTCAATTGGACTGAGAATCAATGCTAGGAATTTAATGTTCCTTCAACAGGAAATGTGTTTGCATCAATGCACATGGTGGGAAGTTGACACAGGGCTGCTGAAGGGATCTGTGTTTATGTTGTGGCCAGCTCAGCAGCCAGGCCAATAGCGTCGGTGGGCTCCCCGAGCCACACCATGAGTCAGTTTTTCCACTCGATAGCCACTAAGCAAACAGATCAGCGCTGCTGGACGCAGATATGCAGAGAACACAGGATGTGCTGTTGTGGAACGTCCAGGGAATTTTTCTGTTTCCATTGCTATGCCTCATTGAATGTTCAATGTGCTTGTGTCTAATCACACTGGTCTGAAAGGATGAACTCAAGCTTGAGCATACTTGTTGCATTAAACCAAAAATCTTCTATATTCATCTGACAGTTGGTTCTAAGCAGTCAGTTGTTGAGGATGCAGCAGATGTCGTGATCTGACAGCATCGTTACACTTCTGTGACCCACACACCTGAATCCGTGCTCTTAAATCTCTTAAAATTGCCAAAAATTCACTCATCTATACAAATATATGCTGGGTTAAGTGCCTTTATGCCTTATTTCATTAATTTATCTAACTGCTACCATGATCAATAGAAAAATGTAGACAAACATCTTTTTAATAAAATTTAATTCACTAAGAAAATTGTTATTGTTTACTCATCTTTATGTCATTCCAAACCTGTATGACCTAATTTCTTCTATAGAATACTTAAGATGGTAACCTATTTAAAACGTGCTTTTTGTCCATACAATGAAAGTCAATGGGGTCTAATGTTGCTTTTGACTTTCGTTGACACTGACTTTCGTTGTATGGACAGCTGAAACATTCTTCAGAATATCTTCTTTTATGTTCTGGAAAAGAAAGTCATACAAGTTTGGACAGGTTTCTATTAAATAGAAAGAAACTGTCTGTACTGAACATTATGACAAAAATTCAATGACTTTATAGCTTCATATCGTCGCTGTTGCTCTCGAAAAACACAAATTTTAATGAAACACTGTATTGTCAACATTGATATTGTGGCTTTAGGTCTGTCTATATGGCCAGACACTTGCAAGTGTCGTTATATTAACATTTTATCAAAATCAAAATTACAAGGTTTTTAACCAGGAGAGTTACAGACATTGGCCTAAGTGTTTTTTTCCCATCATTAAAACGGCCACATCTGAGGCAGTAAGCGCATCGTTTTACGTTTTCATCAACTTACACATTATAAAGTTATTGTAGCTATGTGGGCGCTCATGTTTTTTTTATGTCATTTGTCCAAAATCTCGTGTTATTAAAAATGAAGTCCTATTGGTTATTTAAGACAGCGCTGGTTATGATGACTCGACGCCAAATGCTAGGCTCTTCTCCGCTTCTTCTATATAGGCTATACATAGTGTTTCTGGAGTAAAGAAAATGCTGTACTTATTCAAATAACCAGTTCTTTATTTTTAACTCTTGTATTGCAAATAGCAATGGTCAAAACTGTGTGCTGCACTTCATTCATGATAGAGGTGGGGTGGAGTTATGAGGTTTTACCGACAGTTTGAGGATCCAGTGGAGTTACGACATTTAGTCACAAGCTCTTTTTAATCCTTTTCATTGGTTAAATATTTGCAAAACCTACAGACAGACGTAAAGGGTGACCAAAAGTAATGATTTTATGGGAAAAAATAAAAATAAAATAAAATATGGAGATATGAGGTTTCCACCCGACAGCGACGATATACTCATTAAGATAAAGGTAAACATATTTGGCTTCTTGTCAGTGATGGAGCGTTCGTCCACATGACTGAAAGTATTCTACCTCCTGTACCACTTATTTGATTAAAATATATATAATAAGCTACTTAAATAGTATTCAATACATAGACTAATAGATGTAGAATTGATGTGGTCCTTGATCGACATAATTCGATGAATATCATATATAATACAGTTTATTACGAAGCCTCTATGGAGCCCTGCACATGAAATGCAGGGGTAAAAAACAGTACACTGTAAACCCAGATAAGTTCTACTAACTCCAAAAATTTGAGGCAACTGTTTGCCTCTATTTTTTTTTTTAAGTTTGCGCACTTAAATATCATTAGTAAGCATAGCTTGTTTTTTTGTTTTGTTTTTTTTGAATAACTGTAAATTACAAATAAACATTAATTTAACTCAAAATATATATTTAGTGATTTGTTCAACTTAATTTAATGCAACTCAAAGTTTTTAACCTAACCTGTGGGCGGATGATGTGAGTTTAGCCGATACCAACATACTTGCATATTTTTGTAGCTATCGAAATACAAATGCATGTATTTAGACTTGAATTGACCTGCTGTCGAATTCAACTGCTCTTCGAACATCTGGGTATCTGTGTGGAGGGAAAGCGTCCGAGTGCACGTTCAGTGATGACATCACATTTTGGTAAAAAAAACGCCACTAGAGGGCGTATGTTTGACATTAAAATATTTGATTATGGTTTAATCTATTTTTTCAAGTTCCCTGAACTCTAAACTTTAGTGGAGTTGTAAAAACTCAAAGAAATATTTAGTGTTGATTTAAATCTCAGATAGATGTTGAATGAACTCAAAAATAATAGTTAGTTAAACTTTTTGGCACATTTTGAGTAAAAGGGTACTTTAGTTATACTGTTTGGGTTCACAGTGTAGGCTAAATTTATAAATCATGCACACGACTTACTAATTTGTTCCCTCAACTTGCTAAATCGTGCACACATTTTAGCAAATCAAGGGAACAAAATAGTAAATCGTCCGCCTGATTTAGCAAATTGAGAGATTTACTTTTTTCCCCCTGCATATCATGTGTGGGGCTCCATAGTTTTTACTAGATTTTTGATCAAATAAATGCAGCCTTAGTGAGCATAAGAGACTTCTTTCAAAAACATTACATTTCCAAGGAAGTTTATACCTTCTCAAAAAAATTAAAAAAAAAAAGTTGACCTGTCATAGTCAAAACCAGCACAACTGAATAAGATATTTTTTCCCCTGAAATGCCACCAGCACTTTAGTGAATTCACCCTTATAGTTACTTCAGATAAAAGCATCTGTTAAATGGCTACTTACTAGAAATACTCATTAGCAGAATGTTCCTGCTCTCTTCATCTGTACTGATTAGTCTCAGATGGTTGCTGTTTAAGCGTCCTAAGATTATAGCTCTGCTTAGAAAGTGGTGTAAATCTTCACTAATTGTCATTGTGACAGCTTTAGGGAGAGTGTGTAAACAGAACTGCTCTGGCTCACGGACTGAAAGCATGTGTGACCCCCTCTGACTGCTCTGGGGCGGATGAGAGCTCCTGGCTTGGGTGAGATAAGAGACTGAGACCCACTTCCTGTCCTAAAGCTCTAACTCATCAGTTTTATTATCAGTCTGCGAGCCAATCACCATATTCTTTTTTTCTCGCTCTTTCCTGCCTGCTTGTGCATGGCTGTGCTTTCACTAGAATTTGTTTTGATTATTTTTCTGTGTCTGTCTACTACATGACTTAAGAATAAAGAAATTGTTCTATTGATATTGTCAAAATTGTACTCCATTAAAAAATATCGAGCCTAAAACAAATGATATTGACAGTAAAAACAACTAAACACATTTAATCATACTGAAGTATTCAAAAGTAAAACTTTGTCTTAGTTTTGTAATTGACAGACTGTGCAACTTTGGTTAATCCTAGTTTTATCAATTACACTTTGCTCTAGAAAATTTCAGATGCCTGAAACGTTAATCAGCATCTGATTTTCTGCTTGTTTGATGTTTAAATATAGTTATTTACTGTGTTCACACTTGATGTTTACATTTGTGTTCACATTTGTTTGCAATCTTAAGCAATATCTATAGTTAATATATAATTAATACACCTGTTTTGGTGAATGAGATGTCTCTTCACAAGGACAAATGACTATAGTTGTGTCCAAATGCAATTTTCTCTGAAATGGATGCTATAAAGTTTGTGTGACATTTACATTTATGCATTTGGTAGACATTTTTAACCACAAAATAATACTGAAGCATTGTAATGTAGTTCTCAAATACTTCACATTCCTGACTACAACGTAAGTTTGTATTTGATAAGTGAGTTTTAAGTGTTTTGAGTTTCAGTCTAAGTTAGATACACACTGATGTCATTTCTACTTGCCAGCAGCTCTTGAGTACTGCATTAGGATGACAGGAACCATTTTATCCTACTGTTTGAGTTAGTGTGCTTGTAGATGTTATCATCTAAAAATAACAGGGAGAGATGTTTGTTTTGACATCAGAAAAGAGCGAGGCTTTGTTTGCTCTCTCGAGCAAGTTTGCCATGAGTTTGTTTTTTGTCCACACAGTGTGTGGAAGGCGGTAGAGAAATGTCCTGCTGTCAGCAGCAGCATGGCTTGGCACAGAGGCACAAGGGATCTCACCTCAGCGTCGAGGCCTTTCTGGTAGCAGGAGAGACAGACTGATTTGATTGAGGCAAGGGTTGAAAGCATGGCATTGAGCTCTGATTTTCATCTGCTGCCATGACACATGGTGATTGCACAGGACCAGGGCCTGTAAATATGCATTACAGCTTTATAAGATGTAACTGTAGTGACTGCCATTTTAGAAATGTCAATCACAGAGAATAAACTGGTTGAAGAACCACAATATCACAGTCCTCATTTTGCTGTCAGTTGAATTTCCATGCTCTGTGTAAATAGATCTACAGGGATGCATTGTTTTGATTCAAAGTCTTATTGGCGGCAAACATTCGCTGAATAGGCCTTTACTTAGCCAAAGACATTAAGAGCTGACAGAAGTAGTTACACATCAGCATCTGTTTATTTAATTCCCGGCACCAAATAATTGTCCTGTAAATGACAATCTCAAGCAGTAAAACTGCTGATCTGCAAACCCATTATAATGTAGATGAGATACAATGGTATGTTGGTAAAAGCACATTTACAAATCAATATAGTGTATAATGAGCATTTGATTGATTAGATCTGAAAGTATCTTAGATGTGATTGCTGAACTCAAGATTTCTTGGCTTTCCGAGATGAGAAGGATGGTGTAAAGTAAGGCAGGGAAAAGGCAGAGAGTTGACAGAAAGGGTCTTCCCTAGAGACATTTAGGCCCTGTTTACATCTGGTATTAAGATGTGTTTTGGTCGATTGGATCACAAGTGGACGACTCTAAATACAGGTGTAAACAGGGTCTAAAGTGTTTTGAGCTTGTCCACTTTTGACCACTTCCAGAGGTAGTCAAAAATGCATTCAACCGTATTGCTTCGAGTCATGTGGCCAAATGTGTTAAAACAGCCAGAAAAGACCGTCCATCTCTGCCTACTGACCTAATGCGTAAATAGGCGCACTAGCACTAGACAGGATTTAAACTTTGTCGACTGGAAACAAGTTTGGTTTGAAGACGAAAAATGTACCAAGCACAATGTTTTCTCACCATTCCTGATTTCTAACACACGCACACAGTTCGCCGTGGTCTTGCGGCTGTCAGAGCAGAAACGAAAGCTGATGCTCTCTGTGTTTTTCCATCATCTCCGGGCACTTTCATATGTAAATTGTGTAAGCTTATTTTGTCCATTAGATCAAAAGATTTAAAAATAACCCATACATTTACCCATCCATAGACCCTCCCCTTGAAGAAATCAGGACAGAAGTTGTAGAAAGTGGACAAAAGAGATGGTTTAAAACACCAGGTGTAAACGGGAATGTGTCTCTCTCGTCTACTTGTGATCCGATCGACCAAAACGCATCTTAATACCAGGTGTAAACAGGGCCTTAGATAAGAGGGAGGACAAAGCTCTGGGTTCCAGTTTCCTGAGAACCTTGCCTCTTTGTGTGCTTAGATGTTTGATTTCATGAGGCCAGTGTGTATTGCTATGTGTATGGCAGTATTCTACCTGTAATTATCTCACTTTCATTGGAGTGTAGCCTGTCATAAAATAAGCATTACATTTTTAACTATTTGAGGTGGAAGGATTAAAACATCAAAGACTTTTCATAGATTTTGTATGTGAGCTGTACTAAATGGCTTGTGTTGTTAATTAAAATGCTGCCATCTTTCTTAAAAAAAAAAAAAAAAAAAAAAAAAAAGTTTTTTAATGGCATCTAACGTTCAGTGAAGAACCTTTTAAGGAACATTTCCACTGCACAAAAGATTTTTTATAGAAAAGCATTCTTTAGATCATTAAAATGTTCTGAAACTGAGAACATTTATTCTTTTTAGAACTGTTCTTTAGGGAACCAAAATGGTTCTTCAATGGCAAGTTGGTGGAAAAAAATGTTTTCTCTTTTTGAAACCCTAAAACAAGTCCTACAAATGGTCTCTGTTAACAGGCAGTACCTTTAAGAGGTACTTTGCTCCACCTGTCACATGATTCATTTGTTCTCAGTAACGGTATTGTGCCCCAGGTGCTCTCAAGAAACACCTCAGCACATTGAAAGCATTTGAACCACTTTTTCCTCTTAGCCGCTTCTTTTTTGTCGAAGAACAATGAGTGACTTTGTTTGGCAAACCTACATTGCAGATTAAAGACTAACACACTTATTAGCACTGTTATCAGGAGGACCTGTGAATAAAAACTCCCTCAGAAGCTGCTGGAAATTACTCTCTCAGCATTGCACTGGTGCTGTGTTACAGAAGAATAACACTGTAAATCATTCAAGAGAGATACACCCAATAAAACCGAGGGTCAGATATTCTGTATGTTGGCCGTTTATGTGAAAGTTTACTTGATTGCTTTTTAATATCCGAAGGGGCCCTTGTTTTGGCACATTCCAGGCCGGGTCAGTCACATTCCATGTGTGGATTTAGTCAGTGGGGAGAGTGCAGGGATTTGGGACATTGCCTGTGTTTAGACTGATAAGGGGAGCATTACAGCGAGATGTGTGATCTCTTTCAAAGCTTACAAGTCTACGGCAATGTAGAAAACAATTGGCCTTTATTTAAACAGTTATTTTTTTCTATAGACTGGTTAGCTAATAAACTGTCTTTGGAAAGTATGTATCATTATTACACAGTGCATTAACTTTGTGACCATCAACTTCAAACTTCATAGAAAGTATTATAAATCTTTATTATAAATAATAATTAGTTAGAGACCTAGTGAGTAATTCACATGCTCCGAGCTTGTGTTCGGGTGACCTGGCTAGGGTCATTCCCTAATCTCACCCCTTCCTTCTCCCCATCGTTTCCTGTAACCGTCCAAATCAAAAAGGCAAAGGCCCCAAAATTAAAACAAACAAATAAACTGGTGGTCATGTTGAGACAACTAATTGCTATATCAACAGAACACAGGGATCCATATCTGTACATATACATTCAAATGTATGTATATAAAGTCTGCTTTTGCTTTAGATTTTACAGTGGATATCAAGTGGAGACCCTACACAGGAGCAAAATACAAAAGTGAACAAAAACATCCATAAAACCAAGCATAAAAATGTATTAACGCTTGTGAAAAAGAAGTGCTCTTAATTGTATTGAATGTGCACTTGTAGTATATTTAAAAATAACTGCATTTGCAGATATGATTTTAATGAAATAAAAGGTCACTTAATTACACTTTCATGACTGTTTATTAACTTAAGTACACTTTTAAGTTTGTAATAATGTAAAATTAAAAGTTTTAATTTAAATCGTTATGTTTTAGTAATATATTGTTGTGCTGTAAATATGTACTCTTATCTTATCTTGTTGACTTAAAGCACATGCAAAGTACTTAAAGGGTTAGTTCACCCAAAAATGAAAATAATGTCATTAATTACTCGCCCTCATGTCATTCTACACCCGTAAGACCTTCGTTCATCTTCAGAACACAAATTAAGATGTTTTTGATGAAATCCGATGGCTCAGAGGCCAGCAGGATAAATTAACACTTTCAGATGCCCAGAAAGCTACTAAAGACGTATTTAAAACATGTGACTACAGTGGTTCAACCTTAATGTTATGAAGTGACGAGAATACTTTTTGTGTGCAAAAAAAACAACAACACTTTATTCAGCAATATCTAGTGATGGCTTTATGAAGCTTTATGAATCTTTTGTTTTGAATCAGTGGTTTGGAGCATGTATCAAACTGCCAAAGTCACATGATTTCAGTAAACGAGGCTTTGTTAAGTCATAAGTGTTTAGAAATGTCAATAGTTCACCACTGGGGGGGCGTGACTTTGTCAGTTTGATACACGCTCTGAACCACTGATTCTAAACAAAAGATTCGTAAAGCTTTGAAGCTTCATGAAGCAGTGTTTTGAAATCGCCCATCACTAGATATTGTTGAATTAAGTCATTATTTTGTTTTTTTGGCACACAAAAAGTATTCTCGTCACTTCATAACATTAAGGTTGAATCACTGTAGTCAGATGTTTTAAATACGTCTTTAGTAGCTTTCTGGGCATCTGAAAGTGTTAATTATCCTGCTGGCCTCTGAGCCATCGGATTTCATCAAAAACATCTTAATTTGTGTTCTGAAGATGAACGAAGGTCTTACAGGTGTGGAACGACATGAAGATGAGTAATTAATGACAGAATTTTCATTTTTGGGTGAACTAACACTTTAATTTGTAATGTGTTATTTGATATTACATTTAAAGTTAATATCAAATATTTTAAAGGTACGAGATTACAAATGAATCATAAATACATGACATTTCATTAGAAACAACATAAGTGTGCATAAATGTGTACATTCGGCCATATTTCAAAGACAACAGAAGTATGAAACTATATATAAAGATGTACTTTAGTCCTAATTTAATGGGTCAAAAGATTGGATATTTTTTCTGTAATAATTACTCTTTTTAAAGTATATGCTAAAGTATACTTCTTCTTCACAAGGGGAATAGTAACTACATGTCCAACAGTATGCAAAAAGTAATCATGACATGGATGGAAAAGTAAAATTGACAATTTTGGTTTGATGGGTGTCTTGGATTTTGGTGGTTTCATACTCTGTGCAGCCAAAAATTTAGCCCACAGAACACATAGTGGTCAGCAAAAGCCGCATTTAACCTTGCTTTCTAGTGAACCCATATTTAAAGTCATTTTCGTTTTACCTTGTACATAACCTGTCCATGTTGGTGTCTGAGTTTAGCATTTTTTCCACGCTTTTAAAAATTGATAAGCCTATTTATTATGCTATCCTTACTATCCATGATTATTTGGTTGCAATTTATTGTTTTCAATTGGCTAATAGCCATTTTTGGATCACGACCAACCAGGTATAAAGCACTGTTCAGGAATGAACCCTCACATTCGAATATGCGATTTGCATGTCTCTTCATAGATGACTGACCCTCAAAGATCTCTATCACATCTCTGTGCACTGGTGGTGATTTTAATGGCCTGGTGTAATGGGGAGACTGCATTGATTGCAGAGCCGTTCCCAGGGTCCGTCTCTCCAGGGAGAGATCTGGATTGTAGTGTGGATCTCTCCACCATCATTACAGCCAATGAGATGCACAATAGGTCAGGGAGATGAGATAACATTGTGTGCTGGGGAGCCGCAGGTGGGAAGCTCAACAGGGCATTATTAGGTGTCCTGGTCTCAGGGTATAGCATTGCTCTTAGCCTCAGGGGCTCTGCCCTACCATCTGCCATTATTCTCTCTCTCTCTCTCTCTCTCTCTCTCTTTCCCTCCCTCGCTCCTCAAACATGATCTTGCACATGCTCTGTGTACATCTGCAATCATTGTTCCATTGCTCACTCTGAGTAAAAAGTATGACAAATTTGCACTCGCTTCTTCTGTCGTCAAGTTGTACACAAAAAAAAGTAAATGAGAGGTCTATAAGAGGTCTGTTCATTTCCTGTATCCAAGCACTTCTGGTTCTCCAGAACCTCTCCCTTTTCTGAACCTGGTCTACCTTTTATGATTTTTGTTCTTTGAAACAAATGCTGTCTGTCAAATAACAAAGGAACAGAAACAACATCGGAACAGTAGATGACAAAGGAAGTTATAGATATAGATATTGCCACATAAAGCGCCTCGTTGCAGTTTGACCTGGTTCCGCAATTGTTCCCATTGTGGCTCTTTTGAATGTAAAACAGTTGGAAAACATAGTGTGATTGTGTCTGTTCTCAAGTTACCTCCGATTGAGTTATGAAAATAGTAAAAATGAAAGTCTAAAAGCACTTCAGACACCCTGGAACTTGAGAAAGATTGAAAGAAAGTAACAACAATTTCAGAATAATTCACATTTTTTCGACTAGCACCATGCTGCTATGTTGTTAAGAGAAAAGAAAAGGTCTTCACCATGGCATCTATCCCTATTTTAATTGTAAATGTTCTGTAAACACTGTAAACACTAAACAGGCAGCTTTTAAAAGAGCTCTTGAATGGTGGAATGACTGTCTGATTGGAAATCAATTAGTAGTTAAGGGAAAAGGAAGCACTCTTGCAAGTGAGGGACCATTATAGAACAATGCAAACAAAATGATGTGAGAATGTAAGGAGGAAGCTTTCAGGGTCAAAATTTACATTCAAATGGCTAAAAGGGCAAGGAAAGCAACAGAAAGCACCTGGGAACATCAGAGGAACACCATATCTCTGTCAGTCATACCATCCGACAGGTTAAAGAAATAAATTAAAAACCAGGTCGTGGTCGAAATACTTACTATATATATATATATATATATTACAAACCCCAAACTTTTGTACTGTAGTGTATATTTGTACAAACATAGCTTCCTTTATATTTTAGGAAGGTGGTTCCTCGCAAAGGGCATCATATTTGGCGCCAAAAAGAAGCCAAAAACCCCTGAAATACTGTAAATGAGCCTTTGCTATGCTTGAGATGATGGATGATGGTGGTTTTCATCTCCAGTTTTGGTGTATGGATCAAATTATCCTGGGTGTCACTCAGTATAATTTGTGGCGCATCCTGCACAAGCTTTTTCTTCAGGTAGAGCGGCTGGTCAGAGCATGAATCTGTCAGCGGACTGCTTTGTACACATTGTGCCCAGACCTCTAGTCCTGGCCATCCTTTGATCTGAGGCCAAGGTGTCAAATCAGAGATGATTCCTCTAACACACGTGTGGACGATCACTCCAGACATGACACACACAAGCAGGACTTCAGGGCTATTGAATTAAGGCTTGCCGTCTGGCCTGCAGGCTTCAGTGCACAAGGGTCATTATCTCCATGTGGACAGTCACAACATAACAGCTTAGAAGAAATCCAAATACCACCGTGGGACCTTTACAGCTTGTTGGTCACACTGTACTTTAAAACTGGCAAAACACTGTCTTCTGATGCGTCGTAATGTTTGTACCCTTTGAAGATCTCACATAACAGCTGTAAGTGCTCTTACCTGTTTTGACTTTCAACATGCCATGCACATTTTTCTCATTCTCAGTCAATTTTCCCTGTTTTATAAACATCCAGGAATTGCAGACTTGCTGTCTACTTGCTACAAGATTAAAATTGGGTTACACTTTATTTGGTAACAGTGTCCTAGTTACATATGTTACATGTACTTACCATAGTAATAACAGCAAATTATGCATAATTACATGCAACTAACCCTCAACCAAGTCCTAATCCTGCCCAAACCCTATAGTAAGTACATGTTGTTAATTAATATTACTCAGTACTTACATTGTCACAATGACACCTTAAAATGAAGTGTAACCTTTTATTTTAATGTGTTACAGTGTAATTGTGCATGTAAGCACTAAGTAATATTAATTAACATGTATAGGGTTGGGTTTAGGTGTGTAATTATGCATAGTTTACTGTTATTACTATAGTATGTAACAAGTGGTAACACTTTATTTTAGTGTCCTTGTTACATGTACTTACCGTAGTAATAACAATTAATTACACATAATTACACACAACTAACCCTAAACCAAACTTTATTCCTAACCCTAAACACATAGTAAGTACTGCTGTTACTCAATACTTAAATGTATAATTACACTGTAACAAGAACACCTTAAAATAAAGTGTAACCAAATAAAGTGTTACAACAAACTGGTAGCAGGGATGCATCTGTGGAAATACTCAAAAATTATTAAAGCAACTGACCTCATGCTCCCACACATGGTATATTCGTCAGTAACAGACACCTCAAACCTGATCTGTGACCTTTGAACCCTGGCTAACATGCTTAGAAATGCTAATTATCAACATATCCCACATTTGAACCATGTCGCCATATATCCTGAGAGTGTTCTCGACTTCTTTCCACTCATTAATCTTGCAAACATGTCTAATGGTGGGTGTTTCAGTGCTTGGTTGTCTTGTTTTGAATGGGTGATATGGATAAGCGGCTAGTTGCATCAGCGGTGGATGCAGGAGATGTGCTTGTGCACGTCCAAAAGGCTAATGATTTTACCAGATGACCCTGCTCTGACCCTCAACACAGCCCTATGCCCCTGAAGGCCTCCGATATCATGATTTACGCTTGTCTGGTAAACAAAACGGCTCAACACGGGCTAAAGCGACACAGCACATTAGCGCAGGAATGCTATAGTCAGACACTGCACAGACTACATTATAAACAGTTGTCATTTATAGAAAGAAATTGTAATAAATTGTTCTTTATCATAATCACACATAGTTCTGATTATACATTTTGCTTGGATGAGCCGTATTTTACCCTATACAGTAAAATAGTGATAAAACGCACCTAGAACCACATAAAACTGTCTAAATATTATATAATATTACTCAGCAAATTGCACTATATTATTTGGTCTATTAGAATAATTGTTACTATACATTTCTGCTTATAAGTTTACATACCCCTTTCAGAATATTTAAGATGTTAATAATTTTTAGTACTGTCCTGAATAATCCATTTTAAATGACAAATGTTTATCTCTTGAACTGTTTTTTTTTTTTATGTACATTCAGTTATTATTTTGTCTTATGGACTATATGTAAACATATGTTATGTCAAACAGCTTATTCAGGACAGCATTATTTGAATAAAATACATTTTTATGATCCCAGGAACAACCTTCCTGTCTGAAAATGTAGTGCTAACCCTATCCCTACCCCTAACCCTACCCATAACTAATACCTAAAATCAGAGGGAAATGTTATAGATGCACCTAACCCTGATTGTAAGCCTAAACTTCACATTAACTATAAACTTGTCCCTCAAATCTGATTGGTTGATTGTAATAGTGTTCAAGGATCAACGAAGATGTTGATCCACGAACATGTTGCAATTGGTGAAATCAGGTTCACCGTATGGAAACCGATATGGATATGAGAAATGGATAATTCAGCCATGAAACTCTATTTGCATTTTGATTGGCTGCTTTAATGTTACGTTCACAGCCAATCACTTTCACATATCCATTACCACACCCCTTTATAATCACAACACATCTCAATGAATACACTAACTCAATGCGCTATGCAAATTCTTATTCTAGCCCTCTACCTCCCCAGCACCACCTGCCCATCTGCTATGTGGGGTCTTCCTCTCTCTCTATTTCTCTCTATTAATAAAATGAATAGCAAGTTTCTATTCATTTTATTCTCTGAGAATTTGCAGAAGCAAGTCGTACTTGAGATCTTGTCCACCAAGACCAAAACACATTTAATTTACATTAATAAAATGTGTTATAATCTATCTTGATAGTTGTCATGACTAAATTGTATTTAACATTGGTGTCTTTTATCACACATTTTGGACACTCCCATCACCAACTCTGTATGACTACTGGTCATTTTACAAGTGGTAAAATCATTAGCTTGTTACTTATCCACCTTATTCCTACACCCCATTACGCTTTGCGTGAATTATGGGTGTAACTTCCATTAAACTGAAAACAATCAGTGAAAGGCTCGCTCTATGAATGCAATAATAAAATTTTTTTAAACTGGGTACAATGAGATGACATTATTCTACTCACCCTTCAACCATCGAACGTTAAAAGGACATTTAAAAGTGTAAAAGCATCAACAAGGTACTTTCAACAGACGATGAATAACCCCAAAAGCGATTCTTTCCACAGCAATAACAAACAGCTATCACTGTAATAATATACTATATCTGTATTATGTAACACACGTTTGCCTTGATCAAAAATGTTAATTTACTTCAGCATTGCGTGATACTATTTCAAAGTGATTTTTGTTATTTTGACAGATAAGAAATTGTATTTATGTGTGAAAACAAACCTGGAAACAGACGTGAGGATTTGAGGAGAAAAACTAGAGATTCTTTGTGCGTTCAAGTGAATTATTAATGGGATATATCGTAAATTAAATCGGGAGAACGGACCATAAATGTGCAGTATATGTTGTTCTTTTTCATACTATTACAGTGAAATGCAAAAGGGGAAAAAAGAAAATAATCCTGAGGAAAACAATGCAGCGCCTAAAAAAAGAGCTCTTGCCTATTCTTGTTGTAACATGTCACGTTAAAATACCAAGCGTTACGTTATTCTTATGATATCTGAAAATAAAACATGAAGGAATAATGACAGCTCATTAAGTCAAACTGACGGATAAGCTTTATTTGTAGGGCAAACTTATGATTTGATTCGATTTTGTTTCAGTCTTTCTGAATGGAAGTTCCCCATAATTCAAAACACAGTAGGCTCATCAGGAATAAGCTAGAAGATAGCTATTATATTTTTTTAAAGGAAAATACAATTATACAATTACTAAATTTAAAAGATTAGTTGACTCATTGTAGTACAAGATTGGTTGTAGGAATTGACTGAAGAGACGATATCTTCAGACAGCAGTGACAGACATGCACTGTTTTTGGACGCAGAACAAGACGACCTGTCAAGTTTTAAGAGGCCTAATCTTATCAAAGAACTTAAAATAGAGGACCGAACGACACAATGACTGTCTCGACAGGTGTGAAATGTCACAAACACAGCGCTATGTGCTACACTTTGTGCCTGGGAGTCACAAAAAAACTGTGCTACTTTTCGAGATTTGTTTTAGTTGTAGTTGTAGTTCAGTTGTAGTATTGCCACACTCTGCCTTGCAGTTTGCCGCATTATGCAACTGTCGCAAGAAGTATTTTATGAAGCAAAAATGTAATTACTGAATGAAGGTTAAACACATTTTCTTTGTTAAATTAAACCATTTAAATAATTAAATAAAAATAAATAAATCTATAATAATAAAATAAATAATCTATCTGAATTTAATACAGTGAAATCTATATGTTACACAATGGAAAATTCTTCATGTCCTTGACATTATCTTTCTTTTATTTTGCTGAAGGCAGCTAATGTTTATGCACAATGCCTGCTGTTTGCTGTCCCAGTGCTCTAGCACCTGTAAATGTCATTCATATAGCAGTGCTGCCAGAAAATGTTTTGCATGTGCCTGAGGTCATTGAAAATAAATAGTATGAAAGAAAGACTGAAAAAAAAAATATGGGGGGCCACAAACCACTGGTCCCTGTCCTTGTAGGAGCCCTGCTGGGCACCATAAGGCCTCTGTTTTATTTGCTGCCATTTCATTCTCTGAGATGAGCCCAATAAAAGCTGAGCAAACAGAAAGCAGCCCCCCTTACTAACAACTTACTCACTACTACACAGATTGTCAAATGGGCAGAATTATGAGCAGGATACTGGCTCAATGCTTCAGTGCAGAGCTGGACTGATAATTATGGTAAGTGCTGCATTAGTGCTCAATGTCAGTGTTCTGACAGAGTGTGATGGTTCTGGGTTTCTGTGAGGACCGGAGAGAGAGCTTTGGTTTCTAAAGGAAAGAGGTCAGTCCTAACGATCCTAATGTGTCCTCCTGCCTGAGACAGCAGTCTAATAGGAGTAGACCAGAGGGCAGGTGACAAGCCTCTTAGCGATGGGCCGTTCAGTTCAGGACTCTCATGTACTGCTTTACCTTTTGGGAACTGACACAAATGTTTTTTTTCTCTCTTACAAAAGGCTCTTACAAACATTCCCAGCACTAACAGAGCAGTAACAGCTGTCCCAGTTTTATTTTATTTTAAATATATTTTGCTTGAAGTCTTCTTCTCTGCTTTACTCTTCTCACTGTTCTCACACTTTTCTTATCAATTAGTTTTATTTCTATTTGCATCATTTCATCTCCTCTTCTTGTCCCTTCTATTTTGGTCTCTTCTCATCTCTTATCTCTTCTCATCCCCTGTTGTCTCTTCTAATCTCTTATTACCTCCTCTCTTTTTGTTCCTTCCCTTCCCTTCTTGTCTCTTATTGTCTCTTCTTGTTTCGCCCTTTCTCGTCTCATCCGATCTCTTTGCATATTCTCTTCTCATCCCTTCTCTTTGCGTCTCCTATTGTCTATTATCTCGTCTCATCCCATCTCTTTGCATCTTCTTCTTGTCTCTTCTCATCCCTTCTTTTTTTTGTCACTTCTCTTATTGTCTCGTCTCGTCTCCTATTATCTCTTCTCATCCCATCTATTTGCTTCTCTTCTCTTCTCGCTATTTCTCGTTTCATCCCATCTCTTTGCATATTCTCTTCTCTTCTCACCCTTTCTCATCTCATCCCATTGCATTGCATATTCTCTTCTCTTCTTGTCTTGTTTTATCTCGTTATGTCTCATCTCCTTCCCCTGTCTTGAGGATTTACTGGTTCAGTAAGTCAGCACGGATGCTACTGAAAGGGCCTGTAAGTCTCACCAGACCATGAAGGAGTTTGCTTAGCTGAGATTTAGAGCCTCAAATCCTGTGAGTCAACAAATTAATGTGGTAGAAAGTTACTCCAGAGTCTCTGTCTCCCCCTGACAGTATTCCCTTGAAACAGAAGGGAGCACAGGGGAGCGTTACATCATCACTGAGAAACACTGACTAAAATAGAAGGGAAAAATTTGCCAACCTTGTGCCTTATTCCTTAAGTGCAAAAATGTGTGTTGGATTTATAGTTGTTACCAGTGAGAAAAACAACACAAGTTGTGAAATAATCACATTTTGGAAGTTCAAATGTGTTTTTAGTAAACACCAAATAACCATCTTTCAAATATGTAGTTGTTCCTGCCAAAATACAGTGTAATGTTAGTGTTTTTGGCCTGCCGTTCAAGTGTTGCTTTATCTGTCAAAAATGCCTTATCGTTGTCTTGCACAATGGCATCATTGTTCATTTCTTGAGCTGACCTCAAAGCAGAGAGCCTAATGGAGCCTGACTGTGAAAAACCACAGCAGCATTGTCTGACATGCCTAACGAATCCAGGACTTTGGTCCAAACAGATAAGGAAGACTGCAAACAAACAGGAACGCTTACAACTTTATGATGATCCAAAACTATGCACTGTGCATGCTTCAGTAGCCAAGATCAGACAATATCAGACAATAACCCGTTGTGTGATAAAGTAATGTTAACACTGCCACACCATCTCACCTCCTCGAGAACAAAGACGTTCCTTTCCTTTCATGGGTCCTGAGCAAGCCATGTTAGGGCTTTATTAGTGAAGCCAGGGCTGTTTATGGCTCCTCATAAAACCATGGAAATTAAAGTGTGTATGTGATAGATTTCACACCATGTACTGTGTATCTCCTGCTTTTAGTCTTTTAGTGAATGTAGTTTATCTTTAAAAAATAATAAAATTCTTACTCTTAAAAAGAGGCGAAACAAATAATATTGACATAGCAAGTATTGTTGACATACTGTAAAATAAATAAAATCAAATAAAAATAGCAGTAACAGGTCAGAAAACTATTACGCTTAACATTATTAAACCTAACATAAAGTAAATGAGGACAGAATTTTCATTTCTAGGTTATCTATCCCTTTAAATACTGTTAGAAATATCATAAATCTGCTTGAACAGAAGTCCTGACAGCTCTTCAGTGGTCTGAACATGTGAACAGTTACTTCATTATGCTTGTGAGGTTGTTCTTTAGGGCTTAGTTCCTCATCAAAGGGTCCGTGTTTGATCAGAGCTGTGGTCACAAGACTCACCACAGCCTCTGCAGCTGAAGGAATGCATTTCTGCAGGGGGGTCTCCCCTGGGATGCCTATCATCTGTGAGGGGCAGGCATGCCACATGCGCTGCTTGCGGACAAACAAACACATATAAGCCCTCCTCTCCTCTGCCCAGTGATTTGTGAGGAGTCAAGAGTGTTTGACCTGGTGAGGGTCAGGGGCGGTCTCTACATAAACAGTAGCTAAGCAGCATGCTGCCCTTTTACTGGGCCCTCATGATGGCTTAGTCAACAGGAAAGACAAAACTCTTTAATATCTCAATTGTGTTCCCTAGAAAGAGACTTTTGCTTAAAAAAATGACAATTCTGTCATCATTTACTCACCTGCATGTTATTCCAAACCTGTTTGACTTTTTCTTCTGTGGAACAAAAGAAGATATCTGGTTGTGTGAATTCAATACAATAACAGTACATAGTGACTCGATATAATGCTTAATAAAGCACCCAAGATTTTCAGCAACAAAGTATAGGCTATGCAGCTTGCTGATCATTTTCCAAGTTCTCCGACTGGTTCACCAAATATTTAAGCAGTATTTTAATAGTAAAATCACAACGGATGACATTTCTCTCCTATGTGCCATGCAGTGCTTCGTGCTCCAGTCCAGTAGGTGGCAGACGTGTTCACCTGCTTTATCTGTTGTTTTAATGGCAGTTGGCAAACCAATTTAAACAGACATTAGCTGTATCTGAAATTGTGCCCTATACCATTATATAGTTGCCCTGTCCCAAATGGCACCCTAAACACTCGCGGTCTTCTTATGAGTCCACACTTTCATGACATAATGCCGCTTTAACTGTCAGGAAGATGTCTGCTGTGGAGCACCAGTGCGGGCTCAGCAAAAGTGTGCATCGAGGGCACATATCGACTGCAAAAGGGGTGCTCATGAGCACGAGTAAGTCCGAAAGTGCTATGAAGTGTGCCATTTGTGACAGGGCCAGTGCAATATTTGAGAGCAAAGTCATTTGGTGTCCAAAACCATAGTGGACATTATCAAGTGCACACATTCAATGCTATAATGCACCATAATAATGAGCGTACAACCGATATGCACTCAATGACTAGCCACTATAGAATACCCATGTACTGTGAGCATCACGCCAAATTAATTCCCGGGTCCCCCAGAAGATGGCGTCAGCGTCACTTACGGCGCACTCAAGTGTCCGAATTTGATAAATCATTTTCATTCACTCATTTTGACATTATTAGTATACAGCCATTTTTTTTATACTGAGAAAAAGTGTAAAAAGCTCTAAAATAATGTTTCTCTCTATGTTGCTATCTCTATGCTATGTGCATTTTTTTTTTTTTTTTTTTTTTTTGGCTGAAATTTTGCTAATGTGACCAACATTCAGAGTTGCCAATTAAAAGTCAAACATTTCAATAGGAACTCAAATTTTTTGAACTATGCTATCTGCATTCATTTTATAGCTCTGTAATTTTACGTAGTCAACATTGTCTCAGATGTTTCTCCTAAAAATGTGTAGCAGAAATAAAAACAGATGCAAATGAGACAAAATTGATAATTAAATGAAACATATCTGATAACTCAATTTAGTTAGGTCAGCTACAAAGGAGCAACCTTTAAGCAATAAAATTCAGCTCTGGTGCCCTTTCGTGTCATGAGAGGTTAAAGGACTGTCATCCTCAAAGGATCCCCAGCCTTTACCCCATAGCGAGACACAAACAGAGTTGAGGAGCAGGAGGTCTGTCGGCCAATCAGATTGTTCGATGCATGCCCCTTTCTCACATGTGATCCTGCTTTTGAAGGTGCAGAGGCAAACGAGCTGTTGCCATGGCTATGAACAGGCCGCTGTCTGTTAGGGTAGGGCAGCTGATGGATTTTGCATAGTCATGTTCAGACAGCAGCTGGGGCTAGTAGAGCTAATATGGCTCCCATCTGGACTTAGTTACCCTTTTGTATTGATGCATCTGTCCATCTGTTGTACATGTATATGCGTGTGAATGCATACTTGTGTGAATCTGTGCTTTTTGTGAAAAACAGATCCACATGAATGTGTGTTTTAAATCAGAATTTCATAATGTTGCTTTGGGGAAGATTATACTTATATAACAGTGGAAAATAATCGGGACAGGCAGAAATCATGTTCATAGATGAGATTATTAACGTTACTGTAGTATGAAGCAGCACAGGGCTGAGTGCTGTGCGAATAATAGGAGACAAGCGCAGGGGCGTAAATTTCATCTGACAGTTGGGGGGGGGGGGATAATAAACATAAAATTTCTCAAGAGCAATTTTTGAAGGGGACACAAATAATACAGCCAAAATTTTACTTATAAGGGTATATGTAGTTACACAGAAGAAAACCTTACTACTGTTATTAGTAGACTGTGCTTATTCTCAATGTTTCCCTTCGGTTCAATGAAAAAACTGACTAAATTGACCAAAATATTCTTCTTCAAAACCCTTTATTTATTGGAATATATTTGAAGTTGAAGTTGTTTACAACCAAGTCACCATAATACGACGAATACACATTGAGCAAAACCCAACACACAACAGTAAATCTATAAGCCTTATTACAGTTCACACATATGCTTATCACAATGCTAGTTGTAGTTGGTGTGGGTGACTTACTATTTAACAAGCTATCGTAAACAAGCTAGCAAACAAGCTGGTAACATATAATCGCTTACATAGCGGACTCAAGGGGGGGAAATCATCAGTTATCATTGTTTTTTGTTTTGTTTTGTTTTTCTTATGACTAATTACTCAGCATCGTCTGTATTAAAGAGAAAATAATCACTTCACCCGATGTTTTTAAATAAAATAGCCTTGACAGCCTACTTACTGTAATTCCCGACCCCCTCCCCCCCCCCGTAATTCGCGCGACACACGGCTCGAGAGCAGCAGTTTTTATTGTGCTAAGTTCACCGCTTCCGCTTCTTCAGGTCAAGAGTATGTGGGGTAATACAGCGCTGTTTTATCATATTAGATACATTTGAGTGTGTTGAAAGCTGTTATAGTGCTACTCTGCGTTTGCTCGGCGGCTACTATGAGACACTTGTTGCGCACTGCAGTAAACTAGATCGATATTAGACATGGTAAAACATGGTACTTGCTGCAAATCAAGAAAACGAGATTTAAACAATAAGATTTACTGTCTTGAGCTGTATAACAGTGATTAGTTTTCTGACGATGAATTTAAACAGTTGCTCACTTGTCCCACACATAATATATTAAAGGGTCTTTGGTGTTTCCATGGTTTCTACACAATAAAAATGGAAATCAAGGGTAACATGGGTATGATGTCACTGATAGTCGATGCACGGACATGTGCGTCCCGGTTAAAATTGCATATTTCTCTGGATTTAAACATTCTTGGAAACATTTGGGATAATGTAAATACACAAGTCCAAAAAAAAAATATATATATATATATATTCTAGTGGTTTTGGGATATTTTAACCCAAAAATCTTACATATTGTACCTTTAAGTAATTAATTAACATGAACTAATGGGACCTTATTGTAATGTATTACCTGTTTTGTTTTTTTCTATACATTCAGGTCATGAAATTCAGGTGGCTAAATTTCAACTTGCAAAATTCATGTGCAAAATGAGCCAGGGCTGGACTCTATTTTCATGTTTGTCCTTCTACACATTAAAATTCATAGGATCCTCTCATTCATATGGCTCATTCCAACACAAGTGGCATGATTCATGATGTTTTGACTGTCACAAAGAAGGGTCCTCAAGAGCAGCCTGTAGTGTGACCTCTGTCAGGCGCAGGGTGAGAAAATGCTGTCAGAGCTCCATCAGGTTGCCCTCCCTGGCATGCTGTAGTCTGAATTAGTCACCATATGGCACATATTCACAAGGCTCTGAGAGAGTTGCATCGCACAGCATCATTATGTAAATGAAGATGCTGAAATCGGTGGGGGCATTGCACACAAGGCCAGAACCTCAGCCTCTTCTCATTATCATGCACACAAGACAGAGCAAACAAAGACACGGCATAATGACGCAGTGAATAATGGAGGCCTTTTAAAAATGGAGACAAGGTTGATGCATGTTTGTCTTTTTTTGTCTAGACTCTCTTGGGAATGAGAGCTTTAAACCCTGAGACAGGACTGAGATGTAAACAACAAACTGGGCTTTGAAGGAATCAGGCCTTGAGAATTATTTGGGAACATGCTTGAATTGTTTCATTTCCTTTATAGCTCATATGTCTGGTTGTGTTTCTCAAAGAAGCATTTTATGGGGTGTTTTGTGAAGGGGTAAAACCGATCTGTGACATATACTGGTACAATGTATAGCCTGATTGTTTATACTGCAAGTGGAAGAAGAATTTGTTTGGGCCCCTTTTAGATTTCACTTTTATTTATGGAACATAATATCGCTTCAGCGGAGAACAGAGTGGTTTGCTTTTAGTACAGTGGGAGTATCAGTAGTCTGATGACAGTTTTCTCTCAGACCCTGACGTTTGGTGGGTTATTCCATATTAAGCTCCATCTTTGTGTGAGTTAGAGCCTATTAAAGTGGAAAACTAGAATATATTTGGCTGCCCATAAAAATAAGTTATGGGTATGAAGTGCATCTTATAAAGTCGATGGAGAAAGAAAAGGGCAGTGAAGCTGATAATGATAAAAGGGGCAGAAACTCTACTGAATGTTATTTTTTCCCCTTCAACACCAAGCACTGTCATTGCCTTAGTTGTGTGGTGTCTATTTTGGTTTGACAACCAATAGCAACAGGGTTTTTCCTTTCACGGAATTGGTCTTTCCTGCATTCCTGATGAAAATAAGTAAATCTTTGTCGCCCTCTACAGGCCAAAAGTACACCTGCATAACTCTTAATATTCTGATTTTTGATTGACTGTATATTCATGCAGGGAAGCTGCTAAAATTCACTAAATTAACCTTAATTTTCCCTTTAAATTCCATTTAGATATGCACATACACTAACAAAATGTGACTGTCAGAAATATAATAATGTTGCTTGAGCTTGTAAAAAGTATTTTCAATTTCATTCAGTTGAATTTGTTCCCTTAAAAAATGAAAATATAGAAAAAGCTAGTAAGAATGAATGATTTAATGAATAAATATATAAACTAACTAAAACTGTCATTAAAGTACAAAGTTTATAGTGTATATACACCAGTCAGACAGTCTTGTAAAAAATGATTGTATTTATTCATGCTTTATATCCAGGGTCACTGAGACGGATATAGCATGTTATCAAGTTCGTAATCAGTTTTCTTGAGATTAGGAAAAGTAATAAAGATGCCGAACAGGCAGTAAAGGCTTAGCTGTGCACAGCCCTGCACTGATGCAATATGTATATTGTAATCACACCACATAATGATGCCAAACAACATCTGAACATATGAAGGCTGCCAGCGGAGATTTACAGCGTATGTGCAACGTTGGTGACTCAAACGTTCCTCTCCTCCACAGAATTCCCCCGGTGGCTTAGATTTTCAATAAAAATGTATGTATGGTAATAAATGGAGAATCAAATTTCAGTCCATGCTGATGTGTCCCCACAAGTGATTTTCTGTGATGAGAGAGAGGGCAGGCAACACAAACACTGGGCTCTGACTTTAAAGAGGACATATAGAGGTAATTACCAAATTAAACCATATTTATTATAAATAACGCTATTCTAAAAAGAGGTATGGTGGATCTTTTGTTCCTGCTGCATAAGACAACCTTCCCCCCAACCTCCACCATATAACCCCACTGGACAATTCATTTCACACTCTTTGACCCAGTGCATTCATGCATGTGTGCATTCAGATATGCACTTTATGTAATGCATTCAACTATGTTTTATAACTACACTATTGTATCTAACTGTGGTAAGTGTGGCTGTCTGTCTGTCTGTCTGTCTCTGTCTGTCTATCTGTGTATCGTTCTATCGATCATTTTATCCATCTGTCTCCGTCTGTCTGTCTATCTGTGTCTGTCTGTCTATCTGTTTATCGTTCTATCAATAATTTTATCTGTCTGTCTACCTATCTATCTGCCTGTCCATCTGTCTATCTATCTATCTATCTATCTATCTGTCTATGTCTGTCTGTCTGTGTCTCTCTGTATGTGTCTATCTGTCTCTATCTGTTTATCGTTCTATCAATCATTTTATCTGTCTATCTATGCGTCTGTCTCTATCTATCTATCTATCTATCTATCTATCTATCTATCTATCTATCTATCTGTCTGTCTGTCTGTCTGTCTCTGTCTGTCTGTCTGTCAAATTCAAATTCAAAATTGCTTTATTGGCATGACTGTAAATAATACAATATTGCCAAAGCTTGGAATACATATATACATAAAACAATAATAAAAACATCAAAATAATAGAAGAAAATATTATCAAATATTATAACACTATCAAATATTATAACAAATTAACAGTCTAACAAATTAGAACATATCTATCTATCTGTCCGTCCGTCCATCTGTCTGTTCAAGTAAATGTGAATATCTTTTCTCACAAGACTCATTCTAGATTCCTAAAAGCATAAAGCTGACTTTACCAGAGAGTGTTTAATATCACTACAGCACTGACATTAGAACCGACACGATGTGTCACAATGCTTTATTTGTTTGTTGTAGTTGATAGCTCATATTAGCATTCTGTTTAGACCCCCACCCAGTTACAAGCCATTTGTTGTCACTGTGTGTCTGGGCTCGTGGTACCCGAGAGGCACCTCACAGCCTCATATGAGATGTAATCTAGCAGGACGGAGCCCCTGGCATTCATGGAGATGACAGCATACTGTGATCAGAATACTGCTGTGTCCTTCCTTTCTATCTCAGGGGTATAGGGGGTGCCTGGCCAACTGATGAGAAACTGCAGCGGAGCCAGAGGCCATGTGTGTAAACACACACACACTGAACTATACAAATTATATACGATCACTGGCAGAGAGTAGATGGGGTACTTTTAGACAATCTCCAAAGGCCATAGTAATAAGAATCCACTTAGAATAGTTTTTACTTACTTTAACGTTGTGCAAAGGCTGACATTGTACACAAAACCATGATATTTTATTTATGAACTCCTAGTATTGTTCAGGCCTAGGCGGTATAGAAATTCAGAGTATTTTGCAGCTGTAAGCAGGGACATACACTCGGCCCTGATGAGCTTTAGTGAGCCATTGTGACTAAAGGCAGACAGGAAATTCCTGAGGGTTGGCAGATTTGATAGGCTATAAAGCCAGAACAGACACCACATGGATAGCTGTTTAATCCCCAGGATCAGCAGCCAATCGTTTACTGTTACAAAAAAAAAAAACACTTGAAAAAGTCACATGGCACCTCTCCCTCATTGCTGATGTCAACAATTCCTCTGCGCCAGCTCCTACGGGAGTCCCAAACGGCTGAAATATGGTCATCAAAATCACATTATCTTCCCCCAGATAATGTATACACTCCACTGGCTGAAAAACAAATCCTGTGATTCATTTCAATAGTGAAGTTTTGTGTTTGGATCATTAACCACATCATTATTTCCATATATGATATCCAATGTATCTGCAATCGTGTTTATGCAACTGGTGAAGTACCTGAAATACTTCACCGGTGATTTTGACTTAATGTTATTTCTGGTTGTCTATCTTGAGCCTCCCATGTGGCCTACGGCAAATCTATTGTATTGCATTGTGTTTCTATGCTATATTTCTTCTATGCATGAACTTGCCACACACAAAAGCCTATTTTGCAGCCTTTATCCTGCTAAGCTCACCCTCACGTGGTATTCCCCTCTCTTTAAATGACCCCTCACCGCCAAAACACATCCAGCTGGAAGCTGATCAATAAACGGCACTGCTGACGAGATGACATTACGGGTAAGCAAAACACCCTCTGCTAACCTGAGAACAGAATCAGCTCAAGTTTGCTTATTGTGTTGAGTAACAGCCAAATATTTCAAGATTTACTGATGCAAAAATGTACTTGAGCACTTAAACAGAAAGGTGCTGATGTGATTAAAGCAGATTGTGGTCTGGCATATTTAATTTTAATCATTTAAACCAGGAGCAGGTTTAGATGATAAATATTTGATTTAAAATGTGCACCTTTTTGTCCTACGAGATGACAGCATGACTCTTAATTCTTCTGCATAGCTCATTTCTCTCTCTCTCTCTCTCTCTCTCTCTCTCTCTCTCTCTCTCTGCAAGCTAAACTAATGATGCTTTAATTATTTTCCATGCGGCTGCACTCAAAGTAATGGGGACATTAAAATAGGCTCAGTTTCGATCTAAAGAACCCTCCATCACTACCTGTAAAACACCAGAAATCAGCTCAATGTACTTCTAAAGTCATTGAGAATCTTTTGAAAATCAATGGCTTTTGGTGCAGCTCCAAATCTGCATTTTTAAAACAAAAAGTTCACAAGTTGGTGCTTACAGCATGCTCATGCTGCACGACATCTCGTGCATATCTTTGCAACCAGTTTTTGGAGCCTGACGCTCAGTGTTGATGAGCACCGAAAGCGTGACGAGTTTTGCAATTTCCCTTCGGTTACCCAAACAGTCCTCACCCTGTGGCACCAAGCTCTATGAAAGTAGTTCATAATCCAGATAACAGAGCATGAGGCACAGCACAGAAGCACATCTGAGTCTCAGATAAAACAGGTGATGGCCAGTGGAGCTGAATTGATACTGCGGATGCAGGCGGCGCTCAAAGGAACCTCATCCTCTTATGTTCTTCCAGTCATCACTTAATTTATTCTCCATGTCTGCCCGATTTCTGCCAGCTAGCCCAGTATCTTTATATTGCCTCTGTTTTTGGTAATGCTATGGCTTCATACAATTTGCATTTTGTGAATTGTGATTTTGCCAACCTTACTAGTCAATTAACATTTACCTACCTCAGCAAAAAAAAAAAAAAAAAGAGGGGGAGGTGGGGGTTTCATTCATCAGTAATGGATGAGATCAGTTGTCTGTGTGAAATACTACAGCTTGTTAGATTATTAATGCGATAGCTTCAACCCACAAAATATTGCTTTAACGTCTTCATTTCTTTCTTAAATGGCGATAGCCATGCAGTAAAACAAAGGTCTATCAATTCTTGATAAAGTCGGAGATGAGTTTCCCGAACGGATGTCTGTCCAATTGTAGCTCCTAAGACCAATGATAGGCTTATAAATCTGATGATATTTGATCATTTGGACAATATCAGCATTGGCTTTCACTTGTATCAGTTCCTAAATTTACCAACAGCCATGTCAATAGATGGCTAAAAAAAAAAAAAAAAAAAAATTTTTTATATATATATATATATATATACATACACACACAGTACTTTGTTGTTTTAGCAAAGTTTTAATGACCATCCATATTTATTTTTTGGTCTTTCTTATGATACAAACAAATATGTACACAAAAATTCCCCCCCCCCCTGTTATTTAATACTGCATACAAATTTCCTTAAGACAATGTCTTAACATAATGACTATGTTTATGCAACTGGCCCCTGATCTACGTACAGTGCTCAGCGTAATTGAGTACACCCCCTTTGAAAAGTAACATTTTAAACAATATCTCAATGAACACAAAAGCAATTTCCAAAATGTTGACAAGATCTGTTTAACTTAGAACATAAATGTAAGGTTAATAATATAACTTAGAGAACAAAATTTTCAGTTTTACTCAAATTAGGGTGATGCAAAAATGAGTACACCCCACTGAAAGTCTCTGGAGCAAAGCTACATTTTAGGCTACAAATGTCTAATTTAACAAGAATTCAAGCACAGGTGAGTCTAATTATTCATTACACAGGTGTCCAGCAGACAGTTGACTATAAAAGGGTGTTAAAACCCCTTCCCATTTCATGCTGTCAGCAATGGCACCACATGGAAGAGAAATGTCACAAGACCTGAGAAAGAAGATCATTTCTTTACACCAGAAAGGTGAAGGCTACAAGAAGATAAGCTTTACTTATCAGTCAGAATACTGTAGCAAAAGTGGTACAAAAATTAAAAAAAGATAGAACTGCAACCATCTCAGAGACGTCCAGGTCGTCCACGGAAGTTAACACCTCGACAGGAGCGTCTTCTGATGAGAAGGTTTGAAGAAAATCGGTATGCAAGTTCACTGCAGTTATCTAAAGAAGTAGAAAGCCAAACTGGGGTGACTGTTTCCCGTAACACAATATGGCGTGCACTGCAGAGGAATGGCATGCATGGGTGCCGTCCACGAAAGAAGCCTCTCCTAAAGCCCAGGCACAAAAAAGCCCGCCTAGAGTTTGCCAGGGCCCATGCTGACAAAGATGAAGACTACTGGGACTCTATACTCTGGAGTGATGAGACCAAGATGAATGTTTTTGGACTTTGATGGCTTCAAAACTGTATGGCGTCGCAAAGGTGAGGAACACAAAGTGCATGGTGCCTACAGTGAAACATGGTGGTGGCAGTGTCCTTATGTGGTGTCGGGGATGAGTGCATGAGTGCTGCTGGTGTCGGGGAGCTGCATTTCACTGATGCCATCATGAATTCACAGATGTACTGCTCTATACTGAAAGAGAAGATGCTACCATCACTCCGTGCCCTTGATCGTCGTGCACTTTTCCAACATGACAATGATCCTAAACAGGTGAAAGTGATTCAGTGGCTCCTGATCTGAACCCAATCGAACACCTATGGGGAGTTCTGAAGGGACAAGTTGAGCATCACTCTCCATCCAGCATCCAGTTTCTAAAAGAGGTCATTTTTGAAGAATGGAAAAAGATAGATGTTGCAAAATGTCGGCAACTTGTTCATTCCATGCCTAGAAGACTTTGTGCTGTCATTAAAAATCATGGGGGCCATACAAAGTAATCTTGTGGGGTGTACTCATTTTTGCATCACCCTAATTTGTATATTATTAACCTTACTTTTTTATGTTATAAGTTAAATAGATGTTATATCAAACTTAGTCTTGTCAACATTTTGGAAATTGTTTTTGTGTTCATTGAGATATTGTTTAAAATGTTACTTTTCAAAGGGTGTGTACTTATTTACGCTGAGCACTGTGTATAGGCCTTTATTATACTTTAATTATATCAACCACCCTGCTCTCTATTATCAGTATCATCATAAACATCAGCCTTTGAAAAAGCCTAAATGGATTGACCACCACTCAGTATTACTTGGTCAAAGTGATGATGCTTGTTATTTTATATGTTTCTAATCAGTTTGAGGCATCCTGTCCTGATGGTCTGTGTCCAGGATGGAGTATTATCCTGAAAGGAGAGACTCCAGCAGAGGCCAGCAAGTAAGTCCTCAGCCCTTCTAAAGCTTATCGTCTAAAAAAAAAAACATTGGGCCTTTCTAAAAAAAAAAAAAATTTTTTTTAAATGTTGTGCTACTAGAAAACTATAGATGAAGTTTGCTTCTTTTATCACTCTTCAGAATGGACCATGAGATACAGAAGAGAGATTCAATACTTCTGTGAAAATGAAAATATCAGTAGCAATTTTCTGTTTTTCTCAAATAACTCATTTTGATGAATGACTCATTCGTCAGGTTGTTTATAAAGAATAACTGCAATGTAAACTATTTTTTAGATAGATAGATAGATCTTGGAAGAATAATAATAAAAAGCTTAAGTAGTAGATCAGAATGTAATACATAATAATAATGTAGCAATCATAGGAGACACGCATGCATGTGTCAATAGAACAGAGAGAACAGATTTATCCTGGGATCAATCCAGATGCGGTTCAGTTATTATTCCTTTATAGTTACAAACACAAGCTAAAATATAATCTGGGCCAAACGTGATTTTCTTTCATCTTTTCTCGTTAAAATTCACCTGTAGGAGAGTGACGGACAAACGCTCAAACACAAGTGCCTCATCTTAGCACAATAATATTCCTTCAAGCAGCTATCTCAGCTTCAGTATTAGCCAAAATGATTTGTTTATTATAGCGTTTGGGTCTTTCTCTGTCCTCAAGGTTTGAGATCAATTTCCTGTGTGAACGCGATGACAGAGTAGCTTTCCATTTCAACCCCCGCTTCACTGAGTCCGATATCGTCTGCAACTCCTACATGGCCAACCACTGGGGGCAGGAGGAGAGGTGCAGCAGCTTCCCCTTGGGAGTAGAGGAGCCTTTCCAGGTGATAAAGCATCATGAGAACATTTTTATTGACAAAGTATCACAAGCAACAGGAATTATGTTTGATTATGAGTGAATAATTTAATCAGCATCGACTCCCTGTCTCTCAACAGATTGAAATTTACTCAGATGATGATAACTTCTACGTTTACATTGATGAAACCAAGGTGATGCAGTATAAACACCGGGTGGAAGAGCTGAAGACCATCACAAAAGTACAAGTGGTGAACGATGTCAATATCTCCTCTTTAGAGATCACCAAAAAACACTTTTACTGAGGGTGGGCAGTAAGGTCAAACAGATGATTCATTTGGAGTGCGCCTTTTGTTTGTTTACAGTGGGTTATTGTTTTTTGCATTCATGTTTACACACCTTTCATGCCTCTAGGGTTCTTCCCGTACAGGTGTGATTATTGGTATTGACATGCCTTAGCTGAATTACATATTCATATGGATCTGTCAATAAATGGGAGGTTTAAAAAAAGATTCATTAAAGACTCGTCTGGTCAGAGTGTTCTGAGTAACTTCCTGTTTTCATCAGTGTCAAAAAAGATTCTGCAGATCCATCTGGGCCTGCTTATAAGAAAATGTCCAAAGAAATCAATACTAAAAATATGCTCACTTCTCATTGAATAACAGCACAAAAATCAATAGTCTCGTTCTATTGTGACATCACAGGTATTCTCTGCCAAAATACCCAAAATGTTTCACATTTTTGGGCAGATATATGACATCAAAGATTGCTGAGAGTGTCAGTCTATATCCTGACAGCCACAAGCAGACTAAATATAGCTCGTATAAAGTGCTTATATAGCTATGGTTTTAAACTGTGCCTATAGCCTACAAAAATCAATTTTCAAAAATAATCCTAACCTGTGAAATATTCATTTATTCATTTATCTGTGGCTGTGATTGTATTTGTGTTTTGATACGTTCTGACCAGTGTTGGGGGAAGTTACTTTTAAAAGTAATGCATTACAATATTGCGTTACTCCCTAAAAAAGTAACTAATTGTGTTACTTAGTTACATTTTATGAAAAGTAATGTGTTACATTAATTTTGCATTGCTTTTCCTCACCTGGGCTGGGCTTGCTTGTTTGTTTGTTTGTTTTTTAATAACAACAAAAAAGTAGTATTTTTGGCAAATGTAAAGGCCCTTTCACACCAAAAGTGAAATAAATAAGCCTCAGGCTGAAGGAAAAGCATATTTACTCCTGTACAGAGGGCGCAGCTCAAACAAATCTTCCAGCTGTGCTGCTGTTCTTTGGCAGTTTGATACACGCTCTGAACCACTGATTCGAAACAAAAGATTTGTAAAGCTTCGAAGCTTCATGATGCAGTGTTTTGAAATTGTTATTTTATAAATTGTTATTTAGTTTTTTTGCCGCACAAAACGTATTCATGTAGTCACATGAACTGTTTTAAATATGTCTTTAGTATATTTGTGGAATTTAATATAGTTAGTTATTACAGGTTTGTGTAAAATTCTGAGATTGCACTTCACTGTTTTTATTCATTTTGAGGATTACTGAATGTTTTCATGCAAGTGAGATGAGTAAATGCATGCTTACATTAGTCTAGAACTGCAATACCCATCATGTTTACACACACAACACCTCTGCACTTTATTTCTCTTAACATGGGGACCGGAGAGCTGTCAGTCAGTAAATGGGAGAACAATTTAACTTGCGTTACTTATTTGGAAAAGTAAAAGTATTTTGTTGTAAATGGAAAAAGTAATGCATTACTTTACTACTTATTTGAAAAAGTAATCTGATTACATTACTCAAGTTACTTGTAATGCCTTACCCCCAGCACTGGTTCTGAGACTTGAGAATTGTCATGGTTTGTTTTATGGACATTTTTTTCCACTTGTACTCATTAAGTTTGGACCAGTAGATCACAGACGTGCTGATCAATATCATCACGCTGGACTACACTATTGACTGGAGCTCCATTAATCAATTGTTTGGTGTGATTGCATGTTTTGTTTTGTTTTGTTGTTTAAGCACTTTGTGAGCTATATTGGGTAAACATTATTATTATTATTATTATTATTATTATTATTACTCAACTGAATGACGCAGATGGTCATGTGATCTCATGGCGGCACCCATGATGAGGCGACCTTTTCCGTGTGGAATAAACAGGTTTTTGTTTTAAAAATGTCTTTTGTAGTGTTCATTTCATTCGAGTGTACACTCTTTTAATGAAATGTCTCAAAAGTTTCGTTGCTTTCGTTGTGCGTACAACTTTTTAATTAGCAAAACATTGGTGAGTGGAGCTTTAATTATGTAGCGATGAAGTGAATGAGAAAACTGCTCCCATCACATCAGGGACACGCATCGCCTCCGCCAGCAGAGAGTCGTGTGAGCCACATCCGCAGACACTCATTTCTTCCCATCAGCTGGAGATGAAGGAGATAAACACAGTCTGTCCTCTGATTGCACATGACGCGCGCACCTGCTACTGCACACACATCGGTATGTACTTATATTTCTGATTACTTTTATCCTGTGTAATTTTGATGCAGTTTGCATTGTACTCTAATGCATGACAGAAGTAGATACGGTGAAAGTGATTAATGCGTAATATGTCAAAGGAAAAATCGCTAATTGGTAGTACTTAAACAACACAGTATTAGCCTACATGCAATTTATTATGTTTAAGCAGCTAGTAAAGACAGTAGATTTATCCTTCATTCCCGAGAGTTTGCGTAATTCACAGTGTAATCTTGATTTTGAAGAAAAAAATAAGCATGCAATATTAAAAGACAGACTTCTTTCTGATACATATTATTAATGTTCCTGTGCTGTTTCTGTCCTGTGCTGAGTTCATTTTAATTATTTCCAAAGAACAATTACTCAGTGCTTGTTTTCTCTAATGGTTTTGTTGGTTGGTATAACAAATACCTAGCTCAAAATGAGATTGATTTAGCAAAATTGTGTCCTTAAGTAACATCAAACACTATTTGTTCTGGTTAAGCAGCTGATTTATTGTAACAGCAACTTATTGTGGTTTGCATTATTCACATCTTGCTGGACAAAAGAGAAGATTGTAAAGAAAATGTAATATTAAAAGAGAGAGTTATTTGTGAAATCTTTTATTGATCAGGCAGTAGATTTTAAAGCTTACAGTTAAGTCCGTGCAATTGCTTGGATTTCTTGTTATCTCTTAATTTAATTTCCCTCCTAATATGTGTTGTGTTTCCGTAGAGGGCGGTTGGCTAAATGATGGATTTCATTACCTTACTCGTTTTGGCTGAAGATGAAGATGCCTTAAGCTTTAGTATTTGACTCTGGAATGTCTGAAGCAGCCTTTGGATTCCAACTACCACATATCAAAACACCACATATCTCCTGAACCTTTAAGGGACACAAAAGGAATATGAATTTCACTGCAGGCTTGCTGAAAAATGAGCCTCTGCTCTTAAACACCTTGCTGTCCTTAAATGCCTCTTTCCACGGTGCCGAGGACTTCATGAGCGATGTTTTCCTCCATCAGAGTGGAGAGCTGGAGAGGCTGCTGCTGCTGACGATCAAAGAGCCCACCACCATCGCTCTCACAGTGATGTATTCATTATCATTTGTGGTTGGATTCATTGGAAACCTCATGGCTATTCGAATGCTTACCTGCCAGAAAAATAAGAGGATGCAGAGCATCAGTGCCACCCGGAGTTTACTCATCAACTTGGCAGTGTGTGATCTGATGGTGGTTTGCATCTGCATGCCCATCACCCTCGGCCACACCATTTATACCGCATGGGTGTACGGAGACCTCCTGTGCCGGGCCGTTCCCTTCATCCAGGCTGTGTCCGTGTCAGCCAGCGTCCTCAGCCTGACCGTCATCAGCGTCAACAGATACTACAGTGTTCACAGCCCGCTGAATTCCCTCTCGTACTTCACCCAGAAGAAGATCTACATCACCATTGTGTGCGTGTGGGTCTTGTCCTCTGCCATTTGTGCGCCTTTGCTCTTCATGATCAAGCTGGACAAGATCCACTTGATCGACATCGCCGTGCCAATCTGCAGAGAGCTGTGGCCGCAGGCTAGACTCAAGCAGGTCTACAACGTGCTCCTTTTCGTAGCTCTCTACTGCATCCCTGTGACCTTTAACCTCATCATCAGCTTCCTGACCGGCCAGAAGCTCTGGAGGGCTTCTCAGCATTTCGCAGACTTTGATCCACACAGCCAGGCCTTGCATGCCTCGCGTCTGAAGATGCGCAAGAAGATCGCCAAAGTGGTGGTCACTTTGGTCCTCCTGTTCGCCGGCTCCTGGCTCCCACTCTACGTAGCAGACATCCTCATTGACCGCGAGGTTCATCCCCCTAACTGGGTTCTGCAGACTCGCCCTTTCGCGCAGTGGTTGGGCCTCACTAACTCCAGCCTCAATCCCATCTGCTATTGTTTCTTGGGTGATTTGTACCGTTCTGCCAGAGCAGTCAGGTCCAAGTATCATCAGAGGATGCTCTCCGTCCTTAGATCCTCCAGCTCTTTTAAACTGTCCAGTTTGCTTTCTCTCAAAAAGCAGAAATCTGGCCGGCAACAAGGCGCCGTGAGCCAGGTGTCAGTGGAGACTCTTTCTGATTGGTGTTCCAACAACAGCCAGATGGTGTCTCTCCAAAGCCTCTCAGAGAAGATAATGTCTACAAGCAATCTTGAGTTATCAAACTTGTAGTCACCTGAAAGGACACAAGGCACTTAAAGGGATAGTTCACCCCAAAACAGCTGCTTTTGTGTTCCACAGAGGAAAGAAAGTCATACAGGTTTCATAACACCATGAGGGTGAGTAAATAATGACAGAATTTTCATTTTTGGGTGGACTGTCTCTTTAAGTATTGTTCATTTGCATTGTAGTACTGTCAAAAAGCATGTGATTCTGATGATTTGATGTATAATTTGTGTTCGTAACTAACCATCCACAGTTACGTTGCATCGTTACCAGTGTTGGGGAAAGTTACTTGTATAAGTAATGCATTACTCCCCTAAAAAAGTAACTAATTGCGTTACTTAGTTACTTTTTATGAAAAGTAATGCATTACATTACTTTTTCTCACCTGGACTGGGCTTGCTGAATGTTTTTGTGCAAGTGAGATGAGTAAATGCATGTTCACATTTAGTCTAGAACTACAATAAGCATCACGTTTACACAGCGCACGCAACGCCTCTGCGCTACCCTATTTCTCTCAACATGGGGACAGGAGAGCTGTCAGTCAATAAATGTGAAAACAAAGTAACTTACGTTACTTACTTGAAAAAGTAACTTGGATATTTTGCTGTAAATTGAAAAAAGTTTTGCGTGACTTTACTAGTTACTCGAAAAAGTAATCTGATTACATAACTCAAGTTACTTGTAATGTGTTACCCCCAACACTGATCCTCACACACGGTACATGAATAAAAGTTGCTTGATGTAAAGTGTGACTTCCTGTAAATAAAGGGTACTGTTTTGTATAGACATCACTGACACGGATTGTACATAAACGCTGAATTAAGGCAAAGACAAATGCTCACATTTGAAAATGTGATAAAATGTGAATCAATGTGATAAACTTTTTATTTGAATGAACAGCTGTTCAAACAAAAACGAACATTCACATGCAGTTAATGCAACAATTTTTGGTAACACTTTATTTTAGTGTCATTGTGTCAACTACATGTTACATGTAGTTACTGTTGTAATAACTATAAATTATGCATAATTACATGCATCTAACCCTAAATCAAACCAAACCTATAGTAAGTACATGTAGTTACTTAATATTACTCAGTACTTAAATATATCATTACAGTTGTAACAAAGACACCTTAAAATAAAGTGTAACCCAATTTTTTTTTACAGAGAGGTGATAAAGATGTTACTCTTTTCACTCACATTATTTGGACATTATATAAGAAAAAACACTAGGCAAGCAATCAAAAAAACAATGATCAACACATGAAAGTTTGGCTTCTTGAAAACAAGTATGCATTGCACTGTGAAGACTGTTATGTCAAAGAGCTATGACTTGGTGGAGCTCACAAACAAACTATTCTTCTAGGTGACAGTGAATAACAGAGGATCTGGCGCTCATTCTTTGTAGCCTACTCTTGCATTTGGTGTGGTTTGATTAAAAACCATAGCAAATACAAAAATCTTAATGGCTGTTTGAAAACATGTATATACAGTGTGACTTCCTTTATTCTCTGAGACAGACAGGTGTCAGAAATGGAAAGTTGCACAGCACTGCTTTCTACTTTTCTGTAAGCGCAATCTACTGTCAGAGAGTGAATTTGCATTTAAATTCAGTCCTTCTGTTGGGTTTTTGCTGTTGTTTTTTTACTCTTTGGTCTGAAGATGAATCAAATGCAAAAATCAGACCAAATTTTCTTGCCGAACATTTGTGTTTGTGTGAACAGGCCTTTAATAAAAAGTAGGACAGATGTATTTAAAATCATGGGTTTTCAAACTGAGGTCTAGAGCGCCACAAAAGGCCACTAGGAGCTAAACAGAAAATGTTGATGAAAAAAAAAAAAAAAATTAACATAATATTGTACAAAATGTATTATTTAGGAATCCTGATTAAACATGTTTAACACGGTATACAGCTTTTTAATTAGCAAGTGAGTGGCGCTTTAATTACGTACCCAGTGTGCGGAGCGATGGAGTATTAAAAAACAGCTGTGTTTACAACAGTATTAGCCTACATGCAATTTATTATGTTTAAGCAGCTAGTAAAGACAGGAGATTTATTGTTGCTCCAGATCCTTCATTCCCGAGAGCAGTGGTTTTCAACATGGGCAGCGGCCCACGAGGGGTCCTCAGTGATCCTCCGGGGGGCCGCAAGATAACTTAAAATTAATTTAAATATATTAATATAATTCATTCGTTTAATTATTAATACGTTACATTAAAAAAGATAAATTAAATTAACTAAATACGTTTAAAACAAGGCACCACCTCTCTTGCGGCTACATAGCCTATTCTGTGCTTGTTTCGGTTCAGCCCAGCCCAGCTTGTTTCTCATCGTACAGACTTACTGAACGGTGGCTCAAAACGCAAACTCTCTCAGTTGGATAAAGAAAAGCAGTGTCGCTAAAAAGGTTTTGATGGATGACGATTGTAAAGACGATTACAGTGACATACAGGAGTCGTTCATAGGGCCGTGCAGTATTGATTCGGAGAGGAGGGGGGCCTTGGCGTAAAAAAGGTTGGGAACCACTGCCCTGGAGTTTCACAGTTTAATCTCGATTTTGAAGGAAAAAAATAAGCATGTTATATTTAAAGACCTACTTCTGATACTTATTATTAATGATCCTATGCTGAGAGTTTATTTTAATTATTTCCAAAGTACAATTACTCGATGTTTGTTTTCTCTACTGGTTTTGTTGGTTGGTATAGCAAATACCTAGCTCAAAACTGTCTGAAATGAGAATAATATTGCAAAATTGTGTCCATAAGCAACATCACACAATATCACACACTATTTATTCTGCTTAAGCAGCTGATTTATTGTAACAGCGTCTTATTGTGGTTTACATATTTCACAATTTAATCAGTTATTTGTGAAATCTATCATTGATCGGGCAGTAAATTTTACAGTTAAGTCAATGCATTTGCTTAGAGTTCTTATTATTTCTTGTATTTTAAATCATGGGTTTTCAAACTGGGGTCCAGGGTAGGGTTGCACCAGCCGTTCGTAAGTTCTTTCTTTCTTTTTACTTAGTAACTACTAGCTAGTTTGTAACTAACTCTGGACTTTACTCGGTTGCACCATTTGTTTTTAAGGCTAGCTAGTAGCTCGTAAGGTCTCCGTAAAGTAATGAGTAGTCGCATAATATGACATTTACCCTTAGTTATCCTTCAAATACATGAGCAGAAGTTGTTGAAATGCCATGAATTTCAGTTTATCCTTCATTCTGACTTATTTTGCCTCACGTAGCTAATGGTACAATAGCCTATTACTTAATCATGAATACGTTTTTATATGTAAATAACATTCAGAAACTGTATTTGAAACAAAATTAATAAGGATCAATAAATAAATACTGATACAAAAAACAAGATTATTAAAATTATATCTATTGATTATGACTGATTTTATTTGACATGCACAACACGGAGTGATGGGACCGATACACACAGCGGCACGCTGTTTAGGACAGGTTTGTGTTGAAGAGTGGCTAACAAAGTAATCTTTTCACATAATGTTCTCTCTCTTAAAATGTAGGCCTAAGCGAGTGTAAATGTCAGCAGCATCATATATGTCTAAAGAATGAAATCTGTGAGGTAAAACAAGAGCTTATTGACAGTTCAGTCTATTTTATTCCAAACGTTACTCCTGATAGGAGGCTTCCGTAAATATTTAGTGTATACGTAGAGTTACGCTTCAACTAAGTTTACTGGTGCAACACAAAAAGCCACTAGGAGCTAAACAGAAGAAAAAGAAAAAAACACCATATTATACCAAATGTATTATTTAGGACTCCTAAAGTTAACTTAAGATATTAATTAAACATGTTAATTAACATGTTAATGTTAACATGTTTAACACAGTAATTTTACAGTAAACACATTTACCAAACTGAATATTCTTACTCTTATTCTTTCATTATGCTTTCTAAATTTGCACAATTTTCACAGTTTTGTGAAAAATATATTTATTTTCAAGTGGCCATCGCTGTTTCCATATGACCTACACATATGTTAAAGAATAGTTTGTATTTGTGTCATTCTACTGATTTTCTCTTTACCACCATTGCCTTTAGCTTGAGGGTTGTAGCAATATAAGCTAATTTGTATGTGTTTTAAATGATTCAATGCTATTGCATTGAAAAGAAAAATAAATTAATATAAAAATGTGGCAGGCATCAAACTGTACTCTAATGGTAGTTAGAAAAAAATACACTGTTGACTTTTTTCTGAATTTTTCAGATATTTTAATCACTTGCTTTGGCTTGACAACAATTACAATATAAAAGCCAATTATTCAACTGTCCTTATAGTATCATGTTTCATATTTTACTCATGTAAATGGGTCTTTACATACATAAATATATATGGGAGTCCTTGACTTAAAAATGTTTTGAAAACCCTGTTTTAAATTTAGGTGGATACAAAAAATGTAGTAATTGTACAGTGTATTACATTGATTTCTTATATTTTCCCTCCAAACGTAAGCGTGTACATTTGCATTCATTCAAAGTTGTCATTTTTCAAGGTCAGGAAATGGTCAGAGAGAATGTATAGGTCCTAAATGCCTTGTAAAAATTCATAGCAATTAGATTTAATTAAATGTACTGTGCTTGATTGTGAATAATCATTTGTACTTGCCTTTTTTAATGGAAACCAACGTGAATAGAATCAGAGATGGTCCACTGAGTAAAGCTGCCCTCAGATCTTGATGGGAATAGATCCATACATTGAAGAAGAGAATATAATGAAATATAAACACAACCATCGCCTCTCTTTATTTCTGTTATCATGAGACTTTGTGAGAAGATTTACAAAAGCCAAAGACAGACAAAACAGAATTCATAAAAGTCTGAATGACACAGTGGGAACACTACAATAACAAAAGAGAAAGTGAAGCCGTATAGGCACTTTATTCAAGTATTCATAGTCATGAATCCTCATCTCAGCAAGAGCTCCATCTTTTTCTTCCACAGACATGTGATCACAGACACTAGCATCGCCCTTCATATTCATGCTAATTCTGATTAGCAACTGTCACATCACTCAATATGCAGAATGGTGCTTGATTAGCCTATAATACTCAATAATGGTATTTCACTTTAGTATGAACGAGCGACTACTGAGAGCAGATTTTGAAAGCTGATGAATAGTAATTCTGTTCAGGAGAGAGACAGACCGCAGCAGTTATTAACCCGAGCTCAGTTGCACGTCTTTCACAGGAACTGGGCGTAATAAAAAGTACGAGGAGCACTTTTTGAATTAAAAAAAACAACAACTCAGAATGAGCGAATATCTGGAAGATAGTATCATCCCTCTAGATGCGCTGACATAAAATATATGTTTTATATATTCTCCATTTATATTAGGATTCAAGAATATTCCAAATAAAACTCGATTTTATCAAACTGAATATGACAAATTAAGTGCCTTGTTATTTTATTACAACTCAAAAAACGTTGAAGTTTCACACCAAATTCAAATTAAATTTGTAATCTACACTAAGATCCATGGCCAATGTAATGAAGAATTGCAAAACTGATGTACTGAAGACATGACATGTTAATGTTTTTATTTTTACTAACATACCAATGGGCCCAAATATCTTGTTTTTTTTCTTTGAAAAAATTATGATGTACAACAAATTCAGATTTTTAGATTCTGGATCACTAATGAAAGAAGCAAATGTGTAACAACATTGATCATGTGACTCTTTGTACCATTGGTCAGATGTTTTTCTTCCACTGAAGCTCAAGATGTTCTTTGTACTCTTCTAATGTCTGATATGTTTAGCATGGCTGTATATTTCTATTTCTTAAATTATCTATAATAAATCAAGACAGTCATTCTAAAAATATCAGATATTAGAACAGTCTGTGCTGTTATTGTTGTGTAAGAATTCATTGGCCAATTACACAGCAAATCCTCTAGCCTTTTGTGCTGTCCAACCCAGCATGTGTTGCATTTGTTTATCTCTTTTTATATCTAAGAACATTATAGGGTAATATCTGCTTCAAGCACACAAATCTAATATTAATAACCATTCATGTTCTAAAGGGTTCAGTGCATGTAATTGTTTGCATGAATTGTTATTGTATAAATGTTCACAGAGTAACTGATTAACAAAAGATAAAAAGATTTTTTACAGTTCGACTCTTGTCATGTCAGTGGGCTCTAATCAGTCACTGAACAGATCATTTTAAACCTCTGGATATTAACAAAATCCCTTTAAGACAAGTCACTCAGCTGCAATCTTTGAAACGCATCTTGAGCATGCAAGTGCAGCTCCTATCTCTTTGAATGGGGAAACATCAAATTCTCCAAAGCTGTTTGCCAAGCTTTCGATTTTAATTTCATATTTGCAGTCACCAATGAAATCTGACAACAACTGTCTCATACATTTTGTTTCTAAACGCTCGAATCATGACAAAAACTGTATTTTCCAGGCTGGATCAAGCTAATGCACACGTGCAGTCCTAAGTGCGCATTTCTATAGGAACCAGAGCTTCTAACGACTGCTGCAATGACTTTACCCAAAGCCACTGGAAGACAAGCCTGTAACCTTTAGCCAAAAAAGCATAACAGCTAATGCTAACGCCCTGCCCCTGGCGGTACGCAGGGAAGGAGACCAGAGGCTGTGTTTTGAATGGATGTCAATGGATGAGAGGCTTCACTATGGTGATTAAACCGCTTTTGTGGGAAAATAGCTAACCATTTAATTAATCGACAGCCTGTTTGCTAATCTTCAGCATGTTTTACACTAAACAATACTTTCGTTGAGAACTATATGTAGATTTTAGCTTGATAAAAATGTATTTTTTAAGAGAAGGCAGACTAGGGAATGTTGCGTCTGATGTCACTGCCATTACACGATAGGCTGAGAGGAGCCGCACGTGATTAGGTTAGCCGTTACGGTTTCTCTGATGGTAAGAGATACAGACCCTCTTATCTCCCCATTATATACCAGAGCCATGTAGAGATGGCTGTCATATACAATGTTTTTTCAATTTACCAATAGAGACAGAGCGACACGCGTCATAATCTGAAAACCACGCCCACCGGGGGGAGGGAAACAATCCAACGAACTCCCGTGGACGGGAGGACACAAGTCCGGCGATTCTGCAAATGGCACAGCAGCGTACTTGATAACGTCACTCAGCTCGCTCTGACACCACTCTGCCTCTTTTCGTTTTTTATTTAACAAACAAACAAAAAAAAAACATATTAATAGCCTCATAAATGTGGTTCAGGCAACGCGTTCACATCTTCAATGTCTGTATATATAGTATTTATAACAACGAAATATTAAACAACCCTGCCATTTCAAAAATATTTAACATATATACATAATATATGTGCATACTCTGATTATCTTCACTGTAATAAAATGAAATAAAACACAACCCTGTCTCTTTTTGTTAAATGTCAGTTTTAATGTTTTTTTTTTTTTAAGTTTTTTTTTTCAGTAATAGCCATTATAAAAGGTATAAGAATATACAATAAGAAATAAAGCAAACAATTCAGTAAAGCGTACAAAATTAGCGCTTTAGTAGGCTACAACGGTAAAGTTAAATAGCCTAAATATATAAAGTTATGAAACGTCACTTTGCCCTCAGCCAAAATGATTTGCCACGGAACAAATTATAGATTCGTGAGAGACAGAGACATCAGAGCCAGCGGCAAACGTAAAAAGGACTAGCCGAGGTAAGGCTGCTCTCTGCGGGGTACATGAGCGCTGAGCGCCCGGTGATCGCCTGGAACTCACAACTTCGACAACGTCAGATCAATTTTTCAGATAGGCGCTATCTTTATCAATAAACTATAAATTTGAGCTTTAAACTAGTACATTCTCGCCTGAAAAACTCTTAAAACTACATATCATGACACAATAACAGTAATATGTTTAAATTACGTGGGTTTTCTCCTTTACTATTGACGCTTGCTGGTTATTGCGAGATGCATTCTGGGATACCTGGCTGTCTCAAGTCCGCACAAGAGGCCTTTTTCACAAGAATCGGAAATCACGTGACGCGGGGTAAAGTTAGTTCCGCTTATGGGTCTACGGCTATTAGATTGATATGCTCTTTTCTCAAATATCGCTTCTTACCTTTTCTGTTTTGTCCAAGTTGCTGTTGTATAATCTAAAAATAAATTATTTTCTACTTGTTTGTAGCTTATACGACCACTCAGACCGTTGCTCGAATTTACCGGCAGGTGGATTTATTTTACCAGCTGTCATACAGTTTAGGCTACGCAGCTATACTCATTCAGTAATTCCCCCCATCATATCACGTACGACGAACATTATTTATATAATTTACTCATTTAAAATAATTATATATACATATATATATATATATATATATATATATATATACACACACACACACACGAATTATTAATATAAATAAATATATACTTCAGTGGGGGATATAAAGTCGTGATACATAATATTGTCGTGAGTTTAATACGTTTTAAAAAATATATAGCATATTAATCTCATATGGGCATTACATCCCACATTCAAGCATATGTTATAACTAATCCTTATCGATTAAAATGATTAATATTACATAATACATAATTAATTTCTAATTCCAGACTGTACACAACTATCAGTCTTTGCATTAATGTTGCAACAGCACAATAATACTGTGCATAATACACACTTTAAGATGATGACGACAAGAAAAATATGAGTGAGAGATGACTGGTGTTTATATATATCCAGAAATATCCAGGGTGCGAGCGGTCCTGTTTCATTAATCAGAGGATCAGGCTTGCGTGATAAGGGAGCTGCCAGCTGATCATTTCCCCAGCACGTCGCGAAAAACACTCTGTACATCCCAATGTGCATATTATCCACCCTAAATAGTACTGAATATTACTAATGTCACATAGACTACTATTTAGGATGGATAGTATGCACGTTAAGACGCAGGCACTGTCTTTACAGCACATGGAGTGCAATAATGCACAGCCGCGCCAAACAGACACGAAGAATATAACCAGTTTAACCGCCATCACTTCAAATTATTTATTAAATTTAGCTCTTAATGAGAGGTCTGTAGTCTCACCAATAATTCATCAAGACCGTTCAAACATTTTTATGACATTTCGTAAAACGACTTTGATTCCCGAGCTGGTTCTAATCGACGCTCGGCTATCACTGTAACCGGAAAAACTTTTACCCGGCGTGGATCATTCCGGAAGGCAAAAACCCGGAAGTGTGAAATAGGCCTAGGGTGCTTCTCAATATCCCTCCTCGTTTCCTCGCTCCTCCATCCTATGACCCGGAAACTGATCGAACTCAGCCATCTTGAAGGACATGTCAATTCTGTAATTGCACTGCGAGGAACGAGGAGTGAGGAAGCTTCCTGAGGAGTCATGAGCGAGGACACACTGGTGTATCTTTTGCGGAAATCTTTCTCGTTGAGAAACCTGACACACTTATAAATTCTCCTCCCTCTTCATATCTGTCACAATAATTTAAATGTATGCTTAACTTTTGCAGTTTAAATAAACTTTACATCTCACATATTTCAACGGGGCATCTTGCTTTATTAATATTTATTATATATTTTTTTTAAATAACCAAACTTTAACAACATATGGGTAGATCCTTCAAGTGCAGCTGATGATGCTTTGAAGTGACGATAAAGGGAGCAAGGATATCATTTCACTTGATTCGATTCCTCCATCCTCACGTCTTTTCCTTGTGTCCTTCCCTCGCATGCTGAAGGGGTGGAGCTAAGATGCAAGGAAAGGAAGTGAGGAAAGGAAACGAGGATGCACAAATAAGAATTGAGAAGCACCCCTAGTCACCTCTCGATGCATCCTTGATAAAAGGGGCGGATCAAGAACACATCCGGGGATTTGAACTGTACTTAGCTAGATGTGAACTTTGAATTGGAACAGTACTTGGGCAGCGACTGATGACGTTTCATAAGTCCACAAGAACACAAGTACAGACAAGAACGCATACTGAGAAACGGCTCCATTCAAAACAATATGAATGACTGCGTGTGTTATGCTGCATTCACGGCACCTCGTATTTACCGGCATTTTTGAGATGACAACACGTGATGTTATATTCAGAGCTGTTCACGTCCTTTGACTGGGAATTATGCGTTTCTATGGCACCACTATCGAGGACGTGAACAGCTCCAAATACAACGTCATGTGTTGTCGTCTCAACATTCCGGTAAATACGAGGTGGCGTGAACACAGCATTATTAAAGCCACTGGAAGGCAAGCCTGCAACCTTTAGCCAAAAAAGCATAACGGCTAATGCTAACTGGCGGTATGCATTGGCGGTATGCAGGGAGGAGTTTTGAACAGCGACACGATAGGCTGAGAGGTGCTGCACGTGATTAAGTTGGCCGTTACGCTTTCTCCAATGGTAAGAGATACAGACCCTCTTATCTCCCTATAATAACCGATCTCTGGCATTATTCTATAAGACCTTATGTAGCTCCGCCCCTTTTCAGCGCTGTGCTCGTTGTCTTTTGACTTCCGGTTTGTATTTCCACAGCGATCTTATGTACATTTATGAATGAACTGCTCGTTTTAAAATCTTCCCGGTCTACTGACATTTCTTAAGACATCTGCTTTAAACATTACAATGCTCATGATAACTTTCATTAACTCTACAACAAGTAACAAGAGTAAATCCACTTCACCAGCTAATTATTCTTCAACAGCGATGCCATAGAAATATACAAGGCTACCGCAAAAACGGAAGTTCAAAGACAATATTCTAAAGATGGCGGCGCACTTGTTTCTCTGGCGCATAAGGTCTTTGGTATAAATAAGGAGTTGATTCTCCCAACTCTCTTCTACTTGGAAGTTTTCTATTAGATGTTGGTACATGACTGCAGGGATTTTCTCCCATTCAGACACAAGAAGCTGATGGGGTCTGGCTCGCTACCATTCTAATAAATCATTCCAAAATCTTCAGTGGGGTTCAGGTCTGGGCTTTGTGCAAGCCAGTATAGTTCCTCCAAGATAAATTAAATATTGTACAATTATATTTTAGTGTTTCAACCCAAAATGAATTTAGTCTGTAGCAGCTAAATATGAGAACATTATACCTCAAAATTTGAGATAAACAAGATAAATAAAGATATTTATTTATTTATTTATTTATTTTGTAACATATACCATTCAAAGGTTTGTGGTTGGTAAGATTTTTAAATGATTTTTTAAAAAAGAAGTCTCTCATGCTCACCAAATCTGCATTTATTTGAACAAAAATATAGTGAAGACAGTAATATTTTGAAATAGTATTACAATTTTCAAATGTAATTTATTCCTATGACGGTAAAGCTGAATTTTCAGCATCATTACTCCAGTCTTCAGTGTCACATGATCCTTCAGAAATCATTTTAATATGATGATGTGCTGCTCAAGAAACATTTATTATTATTATCAATGTTAAAAACAGTTGTGCTGTTGTGTTAAAAACGTTTTTGCATAAACCAAAAAATTGAAAAGCAGGTGTGCAACCAATTGTAGAGGAGGTTCAACTCAGAAAATCAAAATGATAAACTATAGAAAAAAACTGAAACACTCACTCTGTATTCATGAACATGACTTTATTTATTTAAAACAATGGCGTTTCAGACAACTTCAAGGTCTTCATTAGTCACAAACTCATCAAGATTCATCAAAACATAATTTTTTAAGAAATAAAGTTCATGTTTGTAGATCGAGTGCTAAAACAATAATACCTTTTTCCAGGAATGTTTGATGAATAGAAAGTTAAAAAAGAACAGCAGAAATCTTTTGTAACATTATAAATGTTTTTGCTGTCACTTTTGATCAATTGAATATGTCCTTGCTGATTTACCTTGCTGTATTAATTTCTTTCAGGAAAAAAACTGACCTTTTGAAAGGTAATGGCTATTAAAGTTAAAGGGTTACAACCATCCTCAGTCTCCTGTTTTAAAGCATTCATCCAACAAATGAGACAAAATGGGATCATTCAAATGCTTTTGTCAAAAAAAAGAAAAAAGCCTTTGAAAAGCTTTCAGTAGTAATATCTCAAATACCTCAAACATAAATTTATGAAATACATATTTAACATTATACTGATGCTTTCAGATGTACTTCTATAAATGGTGGAAGAGTTTCAAGACCATTATGTACTATATCAAGTATGTACAGATGTATGGAGCAAAGCCATGCCATGTCATCATTATGGGTATAAGGGAAAGACAGAAGAAGAGAGTCTAATGGGTGTCTCTAGTGCCTCTATTCCTAACCCTGTTAATCACATTATTTCCTGAACCATTGATCCAACCTGCAACAATCAGTTCAAGGATACCCAGTGATAGATTCTCTTCCTTCTCAGTGCAAAAGTGACTCATTTTAACCCTGGTTCCAATTCCATTAAGTACAGCAGGGTGAGTCAGTGAATAAATACAGATAGTCACACATCATCCAACTAATTACATCTACAGCATTCCCTTTAATGCCACTCATTTCCTAAGATAAATCCTAGATACCTGAGAGCACCTGCTATGATCTCATCAGCAGTGGATGAGTGCAGGTTGATACACTCGTGCTGATCCACTCACTCATAATAACCACTTCCTTCAAAAACTTCTCAAGGTCATCTAAAGTCAATAATGCCATGCCACGGCATAGCCTATAGCTCCAGATAACCAACATAGGGCCAATTAATATGCTTGTTGTGTTCCAAGTATGCAATTACAGGACATGATACTCTATACGCAGGTGGTTTAGTATCAAATCCATCAGTGACATCAGAGGACATATATGATATACTGCTAAAGCAAATGCTCAAGAAGCGGATCCCTAGAGCTCTTTTGCTTTGATCCATTAGCTGTGGCGCATCAACTTATGCCCGCAAATTCTCTCAAGATGTCAAAGGGAAGACCAAAGGGAATATAAATATAAGGATTGGATGCTGCAGGATATAGTTAAAATTGGGCTTTCAGTATATCAGGATGCGGTCAGGTGACTGATGACTTCACCTGAGTTCACCTGAATCGCATCTAGAGCGATAAATCATAAGTAATACAGTTTAAGTGCTATTGTCTCAGATTTTTAGATCTTTAGATAAGCTTTTATGATAACCGATAAATTACACCTCTGCAGTTTCCAAGCAGGGTGTCATGTGCCATAAATGGACTATGTGTATAATCCATTTAGAGATCAGGGGCCTCATTTATAAAGCGTGCGTACACACAGGTTTGATCTTAGACTGTACGTACGCTTAAACCCACGCCAACGCTCATATTTATAAAAACGGTCTTTGACGTGGAAAAGTGCTTAAAGCCACGTCAGGGTCTGAGCAGACGTACACACTTTTCATTGTCGGATTACTGCAGGTTTTTGGAAATCTAAGCTATTCTTGCAGGTCGCTAAAGATTTGGACGATGACTGTTGATCTTTTTTATATGTAAATGACATTAATTAGGTGTTGTTTACCATTTAAACCATTCAGCTGCGCGCAAGTTCAAGATCATTTGCGATTTATAGATTTCACATCTGAAATAGAGGCGTACGCTCGTTTTCTGTGTGTACGTTCATTCTATGAATCACATGTACGCACATCTGAGAAATGATCGTAAGATCAAATTTAGGATGGTTTCTGCCCAACATTTTACAAATGAGGCCCTAGATCTTTAGGTCTTTTATAGCTAAGCATGTTACAGACCTGATATCAATTAACTTAATTAGTTGCTAGATGTTCTCCCAGCTGAATCTTTTCAAAATTTCTTGCTTTTTCAGCCATTTGTTGCCCCGAGCCAACTTTTTTGAGCCCTGTAGGATAAAAGTGTAAAATTTCTCCCTTTAAACATTTGTTATGTTATATGTTCTATTGTGAATAAAATATTGGCTTATGTGATTTGAAAGTCTTTTAGTTTTCATTTTATTCAAAATTAAATAAAACGTCCCAACATTTTCCGGAATTCGGGTTGTATATATTTTGACAGAAAATAAAGAGATCCAGACCAAAAAGTAAGAGCATGTCTTTAACCCCTTTGCTGTAGACATGATTTCAGCATTTTTCAGAAAGCTGTTGTACCGCAGGCCATAAGCCCAGCCTGGCATCTTTTCAAAAACATGTTTACAGGACACTTATGTCCTGTGGAGACAGCAAAGTGACAACAAGTCCATCCCTATGATGCTATCACCTCCTCTACAGAGGGACGGAAGCTTTGACTTTAGTGACATGATGTGTGATGGCTTGCTTTAACCCTCTGTCTGCAGTCATATCGCCTCAGTTGTCATAGCATTCCATCAAGAGAGGAGAGAGGATGAGTACTGCATCTAAACATCTGCAATCATCTCCCTTGGTTATTTCCCGGGGACACGCCAGCTGGCCTTTCAAAAAAAAAAAAAAAATTACTAACAGCAAGGTCAACTAACAGCACTATTCCAAGCACCTTGAAGTAAGGAACATCCAAAGATATTGATGGAAATCTTGCCTGCAGTATTCCTCAGAATTCAAATGTATTCTAAATTGACAATAAAATGTATGGGCATATACTTTTTCCTTTTTGTTTTAAATTTTTTTTTTTTTTTATCTTGGACTTAACTGAAACCAATGTTGGGGAAAGTTCCTTTTAAAAGTAATGCATTGCAATATTGTGTTACTCTCTAAAAAATTATTTTAAATTTCGGTACTTACACTACCGTTCAAAAGTTTGGGATCAGTAAGATTTTTAATGTTTTTAAAAGAAGTTTCCTTGCTCACCAAGGCTGCATTTATTTAATTAAAAATACAGTAAATTTTAATTAAATAAATACAGTTAAAACAGTAATATTGTGAAATATTATTACAATTTAAAATAACTGTTTTCTATTTGAAAATATTTTAAAATGTAATTTATTCTTGTGTTGGCAAAGCTGAGTTTTCAGTGTCACATGATCCTTCAGAAATCATTCTAATATGCTGATTTGATGCTCAAGAAACATTTATTGTGTACAATTGTACAAAATATTTGTGAATAATTTTTTTTTTTTCAGGATGCTTTGATGAATAGAAAGTTCAAAAGAACAGTGTTTATTTGAAATATAATCTTTTGTAACATTATAAATGTCTTTACTGTCACTTTTGATCAATTTAATGCATCCTTGCTGAATAAAAGTATTAATTTCTTTTCAAAATAATACAAATAAAAATTCTTACTGACCCTAAACTTTTGAATGGTAGTGTAGTTTATGTAAAGTAATGTTATGTTACTTTTGCATTACTTTTTCTCATCTGAGCTGAGCTTGCTTGTTTGTTTTTAATAGCAAAAACAGTTCTATTTTTGGCAATTGTAAAGGCACCAAAAGTGAAATAAATAAGCTTCAGGCTAAAGCAAATGCAAATTCACGCCTGTACAGTAGAGGGCGCAACTCAAACAAACCTTTCAGCTGTGCTGCCATTCTGGAATAAAGAAGAATAGAGTACATCAGAGATGACGTGTTTTTGTAGGCCAACCCAGAATATAGCGGCACGCGGGTTCCCTCGATCGAAAGCCTATGCATTTTTCCCATAGACTTTTGGAAAATCGCAAAAAATAAGCTCTGTGTTTAACAAAGGGTTATGACACTTATACGTTTTGTCTATCAAGATAATCTTTACAAGTTAACACAACATTTATACATTTTGAAGCCTAAATAAAGTCTTCAGATATAAAAAGCTAACAGTAGGCTATAAACGGACTACAGCACACCATCGTCACGGATCAACGTCACCATCACCAAGCTTCCTCAAACATTAATTAAAAGTCAACTTTACAGGGCTCTACAGTGCGAGCATTTCGCTCGCATTTGCGCCTGAAAATAACTGCGTGCGAGTGTGAAAAAATATTTAGGCGCACTGGTGCGAGTGACCCGATCGATTCTCATGAATAGAACTATAATACAATCGGAACAAAAAGTACACGTCCTAAAATGCATCTACACTGAAAAACAGTTATGTTTCGGACGGCAATGGGCTGATTTTCGTGCCTTCAATGAAAGACTTTGCTTCAGTCAGCAGAGCAAGTGCAAAAGACATGCATGATGGACTACACTTCAAAGATTGTTTACAAGATGAAACTGGTGATATGCTCTCATGCTGCTGATGTTTCAGCCAAATTAACTTTAGATTATCATAAGCAAGGTCGGAAATTAACGGGGGCTTGAGGGGCAAAAATGCCACCAAAAATTAATAAAAACACATGCACCATTACTATGAATACCATGCTGCCATTTTACTTTCGCTTTTAAAGTAGCTGCAATTCGGAGGCGGCAATTGCTTTAATGGTGTGTGGGTTCATTATTATTATTAATGAAAAAACAACAACAAAACAGTACAATGACAAACTCGCTTAAATATGCTTTTACATTTCACTTTGCAACCAAATAGTCATTCAGAGAAGTGAGGTGAAATCTGACTCCTGCTGTGACTCTCCTTCAGCTCTCACTGAAATGAGCAGACTCGTTCAGTTTTTAACTGTATCTGTTCTCTAACTAAACTAAATTATTTTTATTACTATAAAAAATCTAAACGACGGTGGGGGCGGTGCCGCGGTCACGGTGGGCAAGAGATATAACCGGTGTTGCGGCTGAACACCGGTAACAAACACCGTCGTTAGCAGCAAACCTAATGTAGCCTAAGTTAAGTAATATCACACGAGTACAGTCCTGCTTCTCCGAGTATTGGCATGATTGCAAACATGATACTTACTGATCTTATTGAAGTCCAATAAACAAGCTGATATTAAGTGAGTTAACATTAGACACAATAATGTCTGTTTTTGCTCTATTTCGTGAAAACAGTTTCGTACAAAGCCACACCAGAACTGTTGCGCATCTTCAAGCAACGGCGAATGAATGAATCTGCGTTTTGAACGACTGAATGAATGACTCGCAGATTAAGATTTACCGCCACCTACTTATTTTCATATTTACACTTTACACAGACTGTTTTTACTTAAAATATCAAATATGTATTTTTTTTTAACATATTTCTAAATTCAAAATTATATTTAAAAACATTGGTACAACATTATTTACCAATGAGCTGCATCAAGCAGTCTATGTAAATGTGTCTAAAAACCACTTCAGAAGGAGCTTCTGTGCCACTTCTGCAGTGCAAAGACTTTTGATGATTTATTTTGATTGGTAACAGTCTCATTGGGTCTAACTGAATTTATTGTTTAACGTTTAAAAAATTTTTCTATTTTAATTTAAGAAATTGACAAAATATGATGCATACATTTAATAAGATTAAGAAAAAAATGCTCTTATAATGGTAAAAATGCCCGTGGAAATTAATTTGAAGGGGCAAATATCGCCCTGTAATGTAATGTAAATCTGTTATTGATCAGAAAGTGCTCCTAAATGTTTGACTGTGCTCCTACATTTTTTTTATTAGCGTAGAGCCCTGCTTTATTTAAAAAACATGCTCGCTGATCTGCGCTGTATGAATACTTCCACTTTTTCATGAGAAATTCTGTTCAAATTTCCTGTTTGTCATGATGACGTCTAAAGTCCCCACCAAAGGAAGTAGTCCCTTTTAACATCTTGTTAGCAACCGCCGTTTTTAAGACACAATAAAGGTTTTAAAAAATCACAGGCGGGTTATAGCTGGTGTGTTTTATGTTATAGATCAAAATGTGAAAATAATTTGAGGCTTTGTTAACCACAAACCTTATTTCAGGCGATTTAGCAAAAACCCATTCAAAAAACCCATAGATTTTGGGCGATAGAACCGGAAGTCCTAAAATGCTAACTCGCTTCTGAAAACACGTCATCTCTGAGGTACTCAATAGGGCACAGGAGAAGAAAGTTAAACATTCAGCAATAAAAACAAAAAAAATGAAACACAAATGTGATGTTTATCTAAAGTCATTTTTGCTTATTAGTATGGCTGAATTGCATCATCGAAGGTCAGCAGCAAAGACATTTTTTTAATAAAGTGAGATTAAATACATAAAGTATATTTGTGAAATTTAATATAATTATTACTGGTTCGCGTAACATTATGAGTTTGCATTTTTTGTTCATTTTGAGGAATTCTGAATCTGTTTTTGTGCAAGTTAGATGAATAAATGTATGTTCACATTTAGTCTACAACTACAATAACCATCATGTTTACACAACACCTCTGCACTTTCACGATTTCTCTCAACATGGGGACAGAGCTGTCAGCCAATAAATAGGAAAACAAAGTAACCAGGATTACTTATTTGGAAAAAGTAACTCAGATATTTTGTTGTAAATTTAAAAGTAATGTGTTACTTTACTAGTTACTTGGAAAAGTAATCTGATTACGTAATTACCCCCAACACTGACTGAAAACACATGTACACAAAAATCATTTATCATTGGCCTAATAAGTAATTTGATTACAAGGTTGGCCAAATGCTTTACTCAAAGATTTTGCATGATTGAGCAGATAAGGTTGTACGAAAAGCTTATATACTAACATGGTTTGGGCATGTTTTATGCATATTACTAGCTGCAGGTACACGGTTCAATGAGAACATGGGTTAAGATTTTGAGAAAGGTATAGGATTTTATAATATTTACTGTTATTATATACACCCTACTGTTTATATCAATCAGTAAATACTATAAAATCCTACACCTTTCTCAAAATCTTAACCCTTGTTCTCATTGAACCGTGTGCCTGCAAAGAGAATATAGTTCTGATTAAAAAAACAAACAAAAAAACTTTTGAACTTTTCCCGTCCATTAATATCAGCTAAAATTAAACTTGTTGTGACATTAACATTTGTCGGCTCCTTGATCTAATTCAATAAGAGGGCAGTGCATTGCTTGACATCACTGATTTCATTGTGAAAGGAAAAACATGATTGACCAGAGTTTGTGCCCTCAGTCGACGCAACCTATCGGCAGACCATTTTCATTAGCGTTTCTCATTAGAGTGCTGTTGAAAATGATCACGGTGACATGCACAGACACCACTGGACTAACAAAAACTGACTAAAAGAGTGTGTCTACATTCATTAAACAGTTCTTCAAAAAATCCCTGTAGCTCAAAGACAAAAAGGGAGAGGCAGGAAATCAATTAGCAGTTCTGATTCAATTAATAAAGCACAAAATACCTGCACGTCATTTTGATGTTTATCAAATTAAAATGGCAATCACTGAGCAAAACCCTTGGCAGGCATCTCATCTTCTATTTAACCTGAGAGGTCTGTTTGATATTGGTGGGAGTGAAACAGCTCTAACTGGTCTTGGTCTCAGGATCATGGTGTAACGTTTACTTTTTACTAACCCATTTGAAATCCCAAATCATTTAATTATTTCCTATTTATTTCAAATGTGCTTCTGTAGTGAATAATTAAGTCATATTCCCACAAACCAAAGCGGTTTTATAAATTCAGAAACAGAAACGGCTCTGGAGGCTTATTTAATGGGGTAAATATTGATTTTTGATTATAAAAGACTTTTTTAAAGCAGGTTACAGGCGTTTTTATTTCATCTTTTCGGTATAGCCTGCGGATGAAAATTATTAAAATAGTCATGCTGCATATTGCATTCATCTTCCATTGCAAATATCTTTAGGGTCACTATATTAAAATGTGAAAAGCTCTGCATACAAATCAACTATATTACACATTTGATTATGATTACAAATTGTGTCTTTGCTGACAATAACATTATTGTGTCATTCTTACTACTGTAAGTCCTTACACTATACTTGCAATACACAACAGATATGCTGCTTACACCCCTTAATGATCCTGAGTGGAATTTCTCATTTGCAGAGAGCCTACAGCTAGACCGGCTAACTTCAGCAGTATCATTCATAACATCCTTCCCATTTTCATTAAAAGTTGTGAGTGATGTTTATGCGCATGTATAAAAATGGATATTTGTGTTGGAATCAAGACAGACAAAAAAAAACCTGTCTTGTCCGAGTGTTTCTTGTAGCCATGGAGGGTGATGTAAAGGAAAGAGCTCTGCCCATCTGTGTGGCCCGAGTCGTGACCACACTGTTCCACACACTGAACTTTCCCCAGTCAGAGGAAGACAGATTCCTGTCTGCTTCAGTACATTGGTAATACCTACAGCACACAAAAGAACACTAAAAATACCAAAGTGAGTCCTACGAGATTTTAAACACTCCTCTTTTCTTAATAATGGCTGTATTATCCAACAAGAAGACACTACAGCCCAGTTTAACAAAGCTAGTGAGGAATCTTTCAAAAATATATGCCTGGACAGCGTGTTGATCACAAGACCAATCAGTTTATTAGGCCTACTATTAAGAAGCCTTTTAATGTCCATGTAATGCTGCGTTCAAATAACAACAACTGACGTTTTTTTTCCGGAGCTGTTCGCTTGAAATCTCGTAATTACTGTAATTACATGATGAACGCACATTACATATCAAATGATATGTCAGGGCAAACGGAGGGATAATCACTGGCTGGTGAGTCGTGACAAGGGCTAAAGAGATGTATGTATTTAACTTAAATAAAGTCCCTCGAACTTGTAGGCGGACGTACATTTTGAGGTAATTATTCCTCATAGTCACACAGCCTGTTTTATTAAGTTAGGTTCTATAAATAGTAGCCTATTAAAGCGTGAGATTTTACCTCACAATCGATCGATGCGCGCGCTTCTGTGATTATCCCTCCGCGCGCCATAGGTTGCCATCCGTTGGGTTTGTTTGTGATTGTTTGTTGAACTTGCAGTGGACTTGTGTACTTCTGTGCCATCTAGTGGTTATGAAGCTGTCAACACGCCAGTACTCTATGGTAATAACATATTTTATGTATTTTTGTTGGGGATGCACAATATCTACCAGCCAGTAATACAGATTTTTTTTTTTTTTAATTATTTGTATCGGACTGATACTAGATATTTAATTACATATTTTACATTTACATTACCTCTGTAGCCATCCAACACTCACATAAAGTTAATATTTGGAGGAAAAAAAAAAAAAACAGTTCAAATTCATTTTGAATGTTATCTTTAGCAAATATCAAAATTAATGTTTCATACTGTACATTATACTACTGTGATGGCTAAATTCACTTGCAGCATTTTAATTTTTAGTATTTAATTTAATTTATGTATTTACTTATATGTATTGAATTTTAACATGTCATTGTAGTAGAAAAATTATGTATAGTGTAAATATTTATTAATATATACACTTATAGTTTGAATCACCCTTGTGTGTGTTTACAGTCAGGTTGAACATCAGCAGAGCTCTTTTACTGGTTCTTTTATAAACGAACAGCACTTCTGTCAAACAAATAACAGGCAGATAACAGCTTTACAGTGTTTTCACCATGCACTGACCTTTATTGATTTTTTTCTTTTGAAACTGAAGCATTAAATAATATCATAATAAATAAAAGAAGAGCTATGTACATTGGCCAATAGGGAAAAAGCAAACCAAACCAAATGTCAAGAAAACATTTTTAGGCTAAAACCTGATTTAATGTATCAAATGTTTCCCTTTTGCACTCAGCATGATCTCCTGAAAAATATTTCATGCAACTAAGAAATTCCTATGACTGAAAAGCACATCAGAATAAAAAAAAAAACAACAAAAAAAAAAACTTTTTTTCATTAATATTAGTGTGAAAACAATCACTAAACAATATAATGCTTTTCTTTGTACAATGTGGCACCAACTGTATACAAAACAAATTCTCATTCTGAAACAGAAATCAGCATAGGCAACTGCACTCATGTGTTTCAAAAACTTTTTTTTCCTCATGTAACAGAACTTGTGATTTATGAAATAAGAAAAATCAGAACTGATATGAAATCTCAACAGCACTGCCAGAACTGTGGCTAAAAATCTGACATTTTCCATGACGCAACACATATTATAAGCAACATTTTGATTGTTTTAACTGCAAGTCAGAGACTCGCTTACAAAAATACTTTTTTTTGTGTGTGTAAACTTTTCTCCAAAGGCACTGCTACCAAATGGGCCCAACAGTGCGGCAATCCAGAACTGTGGCTTCCCCTGAAGACTGTCTAAACTTGGGCGTCCCGTTCCCTTTGGCCCGTCACCTCCACAACAAACATGCTACACTTGTGCTCCACAGTATTAAATCCTATTCCTAATAATCCACCTTCTTCCATCCTCTCATCTTTCACTGCCTTTAAGATTGGTTTTATACATGTGATCGGATGTGCAAAATGTGGCATGACGATGGAAGGTACAAGAAACACTTTCTTGGTAAAGAAAATACTATAAAAATAATCATAATAAACCCTTTTGCACATGCCCATCACGACTAGAGTAGGAACTATAAACAAAACTGACATATGTGCTTCAGCTGTCTAAAGCAATTTCACCAAATAACTCTTCCTAAGTAAGAAAACTTAATACCCTGTGCCTTCAATTATATTCCTAACAGTATCCAAAAAGGCCATTATTTTACTAGAGCAAAAAATGGTGAATATTGTTTGCTACAGTATTCTTGAGTGATGCATATTTATGAAGGACTGCAAGGCACGCATGCTAACATCTATAGCATGCTGCAGATCAGACCCTGCTACACACTAATAGAAGAAAAGGATCAAAATGATGAAAGGCAAGATTTCCTTGACAAGAAGAGGCCATAATCTGAATACTCCAGCCTCGGTTACAAAGAAATCTCTTTTGATGTCGGTTACTCCATTTACGTGCTTCACTGCAGAACACTGGCTATTTTGTACAATAAAAGACTAGGAACTAACTTTAAAAGGTTGAGAAAAAAAAACATTTCCATGGAAACAAAATAACTGAGGTTTTTGTGTTTAAAAAAAAAAAAAAAAAAAAAAATCAATGGACACTTAAATGCACCATCTCAAAGAAAAGAAAAGCAGACCCCTTTATGATTTAAAAAAATTTTTTCCCAAGGACAAAAGTGCCTTCACTTTTCACATTTACTTGTAAAAGTTTACAAAAATATTCTAAAATACTCTAATATGTGCACTTGCTAAATGTACAATACTTTTTTTTCTTAATTCTTGTGATATTTTAGTTTGGTGGTTGTTTATTAACTAATACATACGATTATACAACTAAAAAAAAAACAAAATGTCTCTTTCTGGGATTATAACATCCATTCTGACCTACATCCATCCAAATGATAAGAAAAATACTGATGAGGTGATGAGTTTCAAAACACTGTTCAATATATTAAAAAAGAAAATTGTGCAGGCTTCACTGAGTAGGTAACCATCTAAATGTCTCTTTCCAAATTGACCATGAGCTCCATACAAATGCAAACAGTAACACATTTAGGGCAATACTGGGAAATGGACTGAAGAAATGTAACCTGTGTGCAAGGAATGTATATTCACTACAGTATTACTTTCAATGCCCACAAGCTTCACAAAGACCTAAAGACTCTTTCACATGACTCACATCAGCATTCTCCCAATGCACTGAACCATATAGTGCGAAGCATGAAGCTACAGCATTTCTTTTCATGCTTTTTCATGTGCCGAGAGGTGCGTCCTGATGTGAACTACAAGGACGTAGGCAACACATGGACATGAACGCTCACAAACCCTTCACTAGTGACTACCATGAGCTTTGATGTCAAAGGCAGCAGACCAGTAAAAACATCCAAAACCCATTTTTGAAAAAACAGGCACTGGTAAATCATCTAAAACAAAACTAAAATACAATGGCAATATAACTATAATATAAACTGGCAAAACTATACTCTTAAAATAAAGGTTCTTTATTGGCATCGATGGTTCCATGAAGAACCTTTAACATCCATGGAACCTTTCCATTGAACAAAAAGTTCTTTATAGTGGAAAAAGGTTATTTAGATTATGAAAATGTTCTTCACACGGGTTCTTTAAAGAACTGTTAAGTAAAAGGTTCTTTGGATTTTTTCTATGGCATCCCTTCAAAAACCCTCTTTTGGAACCTTTATTTTTAAGAGTGTATACAATAAAATATTTGTGAAAAATACCTTTGTACAAATGTGATGTTGAAAAAAAAAAAAAAAAAAAGATACTGTTGCCATGAAGTAAGAAAGCATCCCCACAACTCAATTTATAGCCACGATTTATTAATTTGTCCCCTCATTTTAGTTCATGAATGGTGAGCAGATTTTTGCAGACGTGGAAAAAAAAATGAAACTGTAAAAAAGGTTATAGATTGTTTACTGTAAACCAAATGTACTGAACATTTTTATACAAAATATACATAATTTGGACAACTAAACTTGCTAGAAAAATCAAAGCCATTTGTCTAACCAAGTTGTATTCCCAATTTTAAGTTGATATTACAAAAAATTAAGCCAGCTGAAAGGATTTAAATGACCATTTCCATTGTAATGCAATGTCCAATTTCGAAATGGTTTTCAGAGGATGAATTTTGTGTGTTTAAGCTTTCGAATGATACCTAATTTATGATAATGGCTAAAATATGTGAAAGGCCATAAAAACATGCCAAGTGTCCTGTTAATAGGTTAAATCATTGAACTAACCCTGCATCCATACTATTCATCCTAAATAGAGTAAAATAAGTATGTCCCAAAGCATAGTATGTTGAAAAGAGTACGTCAAAAGTCATTAACTTTTAAATGCATCATTATGCATTAATATGAGGAGAGTTCTCTGCATGAAAGACCCACGACTGCAGATTAACGTGCTACTGCATTTCTCTCCGATATGGTAGGAAATTAAATGAAATGGGCTGGATTTAAGATGACTGACAGGCCAGTTTACTGTGACCAGAAGCGTGTCAAGATGCAACAGAGAGCACACTCAAAAGTATGTACTTTTTCGTCACAAAAAGAGTACATACATTTAGGGAATAGAGACAGAACGAATTAGTACAAAGTACTCACAATTTAACTAAAACGAGGGAACCAATTCTAAATTCATGGCCACAATATATTGTTTTTGTCCCAGCACATAATGTACATGGCTCCATACTTTTGAAGATGCTTTTTGAAAGCAGATGGTTCAATTTCAGCATCTACCCACAGGACTTAAACTAAACAAACATTGAGTCATGTGAAAGAGCCTTAATAAACAGCATCATGTGAAAGAGCCACGCATTAAGAACCAGGCAGCAGGAACTCCTATCGCTGTGTTTATTGTGCTGTGAATCTTTTCAGCACCCCAGTAAAGTTGATGATCGAAATATCACTCATGTAACAGATTATCTGGTTTGGAATATCCAAACAGTTTAAAGTCGGCTTCATAGAGCCTGTACAGCTCTTTTCTGTATTCCAATGGTATGTTGGCGAACCAGTCCTGCTCCCAACTGCTGACCGTTCGGTTACGATGACTTTGCGGGAACTCGACGACATTGTCTACACGGAGAATCCGCAACAAATGCTCAGCATCCTCGTCCAAGGTCTCCAGCTTCCCCACAAAATCATAATTTATCTGACAGGGATGGCACAGACGGTACATTTGTCTCCAGTGCTCGTTGAAAGGCATCTCTTTCTCTGTGTTAGGATCCAATAAATACTGAACGAAATTTGAGAAAGACGGTCGAATCCCAGCGGCAAAAGCATCCACGACTGACGCTGGAGGATCCGAGTAATTGCTGTATTTTTTCAGCATGACAACAGCGAATCTCTTGTAGAAGTCCTCGTTCTCTTGTTCGAATTTGTTGCGATAGGCAGAGATAAGTCGTACAAAAGGATCCCTGACAAACAAAAACTTGGTGTATTTCTTAAGCTTGATTTTCATAAGGTGCCGTGAGAACTTTCCATAGCGCTTCCAGAACTTGTTGAAGGTGAAGTGCAGGCTACTGTTATGGATGAGCTCCTGAGGAACATCTAGAGGGTCTTGGTAGGGCACGCCGTCCAATAACAGGCTCTCGCTCAAAACTATCATAATGCGCTTCCAGTTTGTGCAGGCCACTTTGGGAACGTAACAGTAAATGATTCCATGCCTGTCGTCAACAATGAGGTGATCCAACTCTTTATTGGGTATGTCATCGAAAGTCCTGCTCTTTCCAGGGAAGTCTAAAAAACTTCTGTTACTGCACACATCTTGGATCAGCTGCTTTCTACTCTCTTGCCTCTGTTTTTTCTCAGGGTCAATTGGCGTCAGATGGATCTTCCACTCTCGCCTCGGGACAAATTTCTCTTCTGATTTCTCAGAGGACTGATTGTGAGGGTCTCCAGGGGGTGGCTCTCCTCTCACCTGTTCGGTGGGGTCTGCAGTTCCTTCTAAAAACTGGTTGACAAAAGCATCTATGTCCATCAAGAACGAGCCCTCTTTGTCTTCCTCTACTTTCTTTTCAGGGTCACGACGACCCTGTGGAGAGAGGCGGGATGGATGGGGCCCAGAGATGGTTGTGTGCAGGTAAAAATTAGAGGCCCCCACGTCATCCCAGTATATGATTATAAGAAGGATCATGAAGACGGCACCCACGATCATAAAAATGCGGAACAGTCTCGACTTTCCCATTTTGGTTGATTTCGACTGAGAAAGTGCCATTCTCACCTCAACTCCATTACATAATCGACATCCCAGACCGCATGCATCATACTCTGAAGTAGAGGAAAACAAATCAGAAAAAAAGCGTAATCAAGAGTGTGCCCAAACTAGTTGGCTCAGTGTTTTGCAATACCGTGATTATCATTATGCAATAGAAAAGAAACATTTCATATTCTCTTTACATGACACAACATTTACATTTCTTTCCGATTGGTTCATCGATATGATTGAATGTTGTGTGTGATCATCAGTCATTTAGTGTATGATGCCCAGTTTTTCCTCTTTAACCGTTTATATACAGTCAGCAAGTGTATGATGCATAGTGTTTAAAAATCTGGTCAAATTTTACAAATTGTGTAGTGTAATCCAGGCTTAAAGCAGTAGTTCAGTTCAGAATTAAAATTTCCTGATAATTCACTCACCTCCATGTCATCCAAGATGTTTATGTCTTTCTTTTTTCAGTTGAAAAGAAATTAAGGTTTTTGAGGAAAACATTCCAGGATTTTTCTCCATATAGTGGACTTCAGTGGGGTACAATGAGTTGAAGGTCCAAATTGCAGTTGCAGTTTTCATTTGATGAATGAACAGAACATGTAGCGTGCCTCCCATCCAATAAATCACAATAATCTTTGTGTTTTGTTACTTTTGATATGAAGCAAAGTCTTAGATTTCAAATAATGTCCATCTTATTATGAGATTCAAAAAATAAAAACCATTTTGGCGCTGTTTAATGTGTCGTGACAGATCACCTCAGTTAAAGAGAAGTGGCAGCACGGAGCGCATGTGAACTTCCTCTCCTCCGCTTTAATACCGGTTACAGCACGAAATAAACATGAATAAACATCTGAAGGTATGTTAAAATATACAGTACAACTTACTGAAATCCGTATCATGTCTCGTGTAATAGATTGATCAGTGTTTCAACCTCGGAAAGACATCAATAAAACAGCTTGTAAACAATGTCATGTGACCATAAACTCGTTAGTCAGCTAGAAAAATGAACTCTAGAAAGTCGGCTATCTGAAAAATATATATGTACCGCTACATATTCATTGTAATTTTTAATGTTCTTCAATATTTAATGCATGTTTGAATAAATCAGTTATGATAGCCACAATTTAAATGTTTATTTTAAAAAAAAATGAATTGGAATAGAAATATGATTATGTAATTCTAAACTTTAGTTATTATAAAAAACATCATTGAGTGTAATTTAAGTGTTTGTATATAAATAAGTTCATTATAAATAAGTAAATTTTAACAATATTATAGTAATGTAGTGCCAACTGACTCCCATGTGTAGTTTACAGCTTCAGTTGAGATTTTTTCCTCTAGAAAATTTGCCATGTACTGTATCTGATATACTACGTCCAAAATAATCGAATCGAATCGCTAACATCATGTCAATACCCAGCCCTATTATTTTCTAAAAAAATAAAAATATACTTTTTGACCACAAACGCTCGTCTTGCACTAGCTCTGTGATGCGCCACGCATTACGTAATCATGTTGGAAACGCCACGCATGACGTAGGTAGAAGTACCGCCGTAGGGCGAAAAACTCAATCTCATTTTCTCCTTCAACTTCAAAATCATCCGACATTATTGTTTTACCTTTTTTTTTTTAAAGGCTGTTTGACTTAGTCTTTGCACGTTCCCTTTGTAGACACTGGATCGGTACTTTCGCCTACTTCACACGTGACCTTTCCATGTGTTTAAAAAATTTTTTTTTTAGAAAATGGCCGATTGTTTCGCTAGATAAGACCCTTATTCCTCGTCTGGGATCGTGTAGAGCCCTTTGAAGCTGCACTGAAACTGCAGTTTGGACCTTTAACCCTTTGAACCCCACTGAAGTCCACTATATGGAGAAAAATCCTGGAATGTTTTCCTCAAAAACCTTAATTTCTTTTCGACTGAAGAAAGAAAGACAAGAAAGAAACTTCTTTAACCAGTCAGCTTGTCAGCTCTTTTCTTATTGGACGCTTTAAGATAAACATTTCAATATCAGTATTTCATGTGCATTTATTTGGACATCACAAAATGAATCCTGTCAGGGTTTGTTTGAGTATAATAACCGCCTGACTGTACATTATCCCTTACATAACGCAGAGGGTTTTAATTCAAAAGATTTATTTAGTAAGTAATGTAATATAACCCCAGTCATTGTTTACTTTGCCACAGGGGTCTCATATCACCCTGAATGGGTTTACAGGCTACTTATTGAATAACACATGAAATATTGATATGATTATCATCTTCATGTAGGGAGTGTGGAGACTGAATATGAACACAGCTGCATAGGAAACGGCAGTGAGTAATGTATTGTTGGAACAGAAGCATTTAATTCCTCTGGAACATTTGGCGTGTGACAAACCAAGAGGATGATTGACGCCCAGCTATTGGCTCGTTTCGTGAATGGCGTCACAGCACAACACAATGATGTAGGTTACAAACAAAATATACGTGCATAGTAGCGAGGCGTAATAATCACTCAAAAACTGACATAAATGTTTACGAGCTGACTACACGTGTACATTTTTCCGATGTGTGATTATTTTTTCATTTAAATGCAGGTCAATTATTATTCGGAAATACACTGAACAGCTATACATTTGCCATGCTCTCATTTCAAAGGCAAATGCGACCCCTCGCATTCAGCTGGACACAATGCAGCTCTTTGACACCATCTCTTACTGTGGGAGGAAGCTGCAAACATTCGAGCTTATTCGTGAAAACTCCTCTTAAGCCATTCATGTATAGATACTTTCTACTATGCAGCTCATTTCGGTTAAATTGGATGATACTGTGTCGATTGTTTTTTCTTTGGCAAAATGAAGATATGAATCCAAATCTAGAGCAAGTGCAAAGACGTGACTACACCACTTTTTCCGTAGGAAGTCATGAAGCTACTCATTTTGTAGATCGGTTGTGATTCGAGCACACGGAATTTAAAGAATACTATATTTAGAAGGATATGATCGAAATGAATGTGTAACGTGTCTAAACATGGCTGTAACGACCACGGTCTCACCTCATCGCAGGAGTCTGAATTTCTCGGCAGGCAGACGGCGTCAGCTGAAGAGGGATGTGCGCGCGGGGTGTTGACACAGCAGCGCTTCAGTGCTCCGAACAGATATCGCGAGATTTCTGAGTGAACGCAAGGTTCTGCTGCTGAACCGTTGAGTTTTGTCAGCAGAGACTCTATTTCGCTTTTTATGATTCACTATTCTTCCTAAAACTTTACAAAAGCGTACGTTTTATACAAAATACCACATAATGAAAGGTGTCAAAAAAATAATGAGTATCACAAACAATAGTTTCCGCCGAAATGCAACAGTTGGAAACACTACCACAATAAAACTTTGGTGACTTGGCCAGCACCATCAAAAAGGAATTCAAATATGTTCTAATTAACATATGCAACAATATGTTAATTATAGCAACATCTCAAATAGAGCTCATGAGACCATGTAAAATCAAACGTGAAGGAATTATATTCTATAAGCCGAATTTCTTCACTGCCAAAAAAAAAAAAAAAAAGCTTTTATTACTTAGATTTTTGTATTGTTTCCAGTCCAAATATCTAAAAAAAAAAATCTTAAATCAAGAAGCATTTTCTAGACTAGTTAAAAATATTATTATTTTATTTTTTATTATTATTATTTATTTATTTTATTTTATTTATTTATTTATTTTTTGAAAACAAGACACGTTAAAATTAAGAATTTTTAGATATTTGGACTAGAAACAAGACAAAAACTCTAAGAAAAGCACAACTCCTTTAGTCTTGTCAACATTTTGGAAATTGTTTTTGTGTTTATTGAGGTATTGTTTAAAATGTTACTTTTCAAAGGGGGTGTACTCATTTACACTGAGCGCTGTGTATAGTCAAACCAAAATTTATTCAGACACCTTGAACATTTCATTCTTTAATACAGTTTATACACTATAGTTAAAAATAAATAAATATGACAAGATCTCAGAGTTAAGCCAGAAGTGTTATCTGACATAATTAAGATTAATTCTAAACAAAACAAGCTCAAAGTGTCTGAATAATTTTTGGTTCCAAATTTGTATAAAGTTTACTGGTAGTCCACTGTATGAAGAATTTTTGGGTATAATATGTCACAGTTTACTTTATTTTGCTATCCTCACTTACATAAATAAACTATATTGTCCTGCACCCACTAGCAGCAAAAAAAAAAAAAAAAGATATCTAGTGTCTGAATAACTTTTGATTCGACTGTACTATACATTATATATATATATATATATATATATATACACATACACACACACATACATATACACTACCAGAAACTGTAAGATTTTTAAGGTTTTTAAAAGAAGTTTCGTCTGCTCACCAAGGCTGCATTTATTTAATTAAAAAAATACAGTGAAAACAGTAATAATGTGAAATATTACAAATTAAAATAACTGTTTTCTGTTTGAATATATTTTATAAAGTAATTTATTCCTGTGATCAAAGCTGAATTTTCAGCATCATTACTCCAGTCTTCAGTGTCACATGATCCTTCAGAAATCATTCTGATTTGCTCACACACACACACACACACACACATATATATATATATATACAGACATTTTATTTTAATTATTTCCTTCAACTACCTATTTTATACATTTTTTTTAAGTATAGAAAAAATATATTAAATTCAATCAGATGTTGCATAATTTCTTAAGTCAAAATCTGTGTTCCTCAGTTAATCATGATTAAATGTACTTATTACACATAACTTACTCAAGAGAATGAAATGCTAAATAAATTTAAATGTAATTGACAAATGTAAATGATCAATAAGTAGAGCAATAAATCATCCACTGATGACATTATTGCCAAAGGCATCATAAACACTAAGTGCAGTTCACAGATCTATTAAAAAGGTAAAGTAAAATTAGGGAATTGTTGTAGTACAAAGCTTGAAAGAAAAGCTGAAATGTCACATAACACTGAAGTGATCATTCCTTTATACTTATTCTAACATTTCCCAAAATTCCTGATATTGTTACTGCACAAAAATATTATTATAATATATCCAAAATATACTCTTTATCAACTTAAGCTCAGTAAGGCTGAACTAGCAAAAGTTTCATGTGTTTTTGCTTCAACAATTCAACAATAGAGAAAAACAACAAAAGACTTCAATTTCACTTAAACTTTATTCCCTTGTTGTGCATTTAATATCAGGTAATCTGAATGGAGGAGGATACAGACCACTGTAGTGCCATTTTCGCACACTAGAGTACAAGTTTGCCTTTTGGAAAATCTTAGGAAATAGAAGGTTTTCCTTCGGTGAGATGATGTAAAAACAGTTTATGGCATTTTGTGCCATGGTAACACCCTTTTGATGAGGTAGATCAACCAAAGGCAGGAACAAGAACACGTTACGATCAGATCCACCAAGAGCAGGCCTGGATGATGTTGGCAGGGTAGCTTCTCCTAGAGCTGGATGATTTAGTCAAAAAGCAGCAGTCAACAGTGGCACCAAATTCTCCTTCTGCAGCGACCAGTATTAAAAGGCACTTGACTGATGATAACAAGGAACACTCTTATAGGGGGATCCCTCAGTTTGCTAGCCCACACTCCTCCACTAAAAAAAACGGATACTGAAAATAAGAAAACAATATAGTTACAATGGTGCCAAGGTATTACAAAGACCATATCAGAGTAATATCACTGCAGATACAGTACCTGCTGTTGGATTACAGATCTCCGATGGGGATAATTTCTTCATTGATGAAAAACTCAATGGTCTCTTCCTCCCAGTCATCGATGTTGCTGTCTAGCTCATCAGTGTCCACACCTGGAAAAGATCAGAAAATCCAGAGATGACTAGAGTAGTTTAAAACTCATACTCAACCTCTAGATAGGGCTGTCACAATAATTAAATTTCTGTTGACAATTAACTGTCACCAACTGAGCCTGCTTTCTCCCAAGGTTTTTTCCTCCTCCATTCTGTCACCTGATGTAATTACTTGCCACTAGCTATGTTTCCATCTACCTATTTTTATGTGCATTTTAGGATATCACATTTCATCACACAATCGTCTATCAGACCAACCCTATGATGGACAGAGCTATTCTCTGTATTAGTTACCTCCTCTGAGTTCCAGGCGGAGAGGTCTCTGCTCCTGGTACATTTCTGTGGCTCTCTCACGGTACTTGCGATACTCCTCCATCATGGCACGTCTCTTGTCCACCAGTTCCTGTAATGCACAAGGCACTCATTTAAATTTGAGCACGAAACTTTAATCTGCATGTAAATACTGTGCGCGCCAGAGAAAAAAAAAAATGAACAGATCAATCTCATACCTTTGATGCCTTGGACTGACTGAGACGATCTTTCTGCTCAAAGATCTTGGAGTATTTCTTCAAGTCCTTCTTAATGAGCTGTGGATTTTAAAAGGCATGGTAGGATTAGAATTTACTCTAAAGGCAGCTGACATAAGAGTGACCCTGCATCTGACCCAATCCCACCTTTATTTCCTCTTGAGACAGGAGAGAGGGTGGACGAGGCCTCCACAGCAGCTGGCAGAAGCGTTCCTTGTTGTTCTTCTGCAGCAGACGGCCCTGGAATGTCCACAGCCAGAAGGCGTTGTCCACCTAAATCAATAAAAACATTTTGTACAAAAGGCATCCAAGATGCATTTCCAATCCAAACACATTAAAACAACAATAAAAAAATAAAATTAAAATTAAAATAAAAAAAAACACTGCCATTTTCCCTGTTTAAGCTCCCATTAGGGTCCATTCTTAGGACGTTTTGTTTCAGTATTATGCAGACGACACACAACTTTACCTGCTGCTGAAATGAAAAGATGCCAGCCCTTTGAAACTACTGTTGGACTGCTTCAAGGACATTAAAGCTTAGACGGCCTGATATGTTTTACATTTTAATGAGAGCAAAACTGAAATGATGAGATTTGTCTCAAATAGAACTTGCACGGTACTCTCTACTTCCCTACGCTAAATCCACTGTTAAAAATCTGGGTTTAATAATGGACACTTTAAACTTGATAAATAGGTAAATTCTTTGATAAAAATCAAGTTTATCATCAGTTAAGGCTTTTATCTAAGGTCAAGTTTTTTTTTGTCATTTAACAACCTTGAAAGGTTTATACATGTCTTTATTTCATCTCGTTTTGACTATTGTAATGCCCTCTATGTTGGTGTCAGTCAGAGCTCTCTCTCACGCTTGCAGTTAGTGCAGAATAGACTTCTAACAAAAATGCGTGAACACATTTCCCCCATACTGGCTTCCCTTCACTGGCTTCCAGTGCATTTTAGAATTGATTTTTGGTATAAATCCTTAAACGGGCTAGTCCCGACCTACCTTTCTAACCTTATACAACCACACGTCCCATCAAGGTCCCTTGGGTCTTCTGACCACATGCTTCTGGCTGTCCCTAGAGCAAGGTTGAAGCACAGGGGAGATTGTGCTTTTGCAGTTGCTGCCCATAAACTCTGGAACACTTTACTACTGTCTGTGAGGCTGGCCCCAACATTGTCTGCCTTTAAATCTAATCTTAAAACATATTTTTATGCTTTGGTGTTTAATTCAGTTTGAGAGCTGTGTTTTTGTTTGGTCTCTTTGTTGTTATTTGTTTTACAACCCTGTATGTACAGCACTTTGGTCAACTTGTGTGGTTTTTAAATGTGCTTTAGAAATAAAATAAACCTGAACAATAACAACAAAAAAAAAAAAGGGTATTTTGTACAAGCGTTTAAACATACACTACCATTCAAATGTCTGGGGTTGGTAAGATTTTTTACAAAAAAAAGAAAGAAAAAAGACTGTTTTCTAATATATTTTAAAACAATTTATTCCTGTGATCAAAGCTGAATTTTCAGCTCATAACTCCAATCTTCAGTGTCACATGATCCTTCAGAAATCATTCTAATGTGGTGTTCAAGAAACATTTCTGATTATTATCAATGTTGAAAACAGTTGTGCTGCTTAATATTTTTGTGGACAATTTTTTTTTTCAGGATTCTTTGAATAGAAATGTCATTTCAGTGTCCATGCTGAACAAAATTATTAAATTTCTTAAAGAAATATCTTACTGACCCCAAACTCTTGAATGCTAGTGTAATTACACAACAAATATCACATATAATATTAGATGGCATGTAACGTGGCTATTTATGCATCTGAATCAGTTAAATTACCTTGTGACTCCACCAGGAGACAGATGTCACAACATATCGTCCAGTTGGGTCCCATTCCACGTCTGAGGCCATGTAATGCTCTGCGATGTTCATCATGGTGCAGTCTGACGTGTCCACAAAAGCAAGAGCGCCATTCATGCTACAGGACAAAACATATGAAGTTATACAAATGAACCACTCTAAAAGTATTCAAAAACTTTTTTTTTTTTTTTTTGAGTACAGACCTCCTCAACCCAGCCAAGACCAAAAACTGCCCCTGTGGACTCCAGAAGATGCTGTTTGCCTGTTGCTTGTCAAACATTTCTGAAACAATACATTTGTGGGTTAATATTTATATCATGCACATATCTAAAACTATCTGTCAAGAGAAATGTGTGTACAACATGAACACTCACTTATCAAGTCAATTTTGCCATTGTTCTTCACATGGTAGAATGATGCACTGATTCTAGGAGATTCACCATGAAGCACAGCAAACTTGCTGCCATTTGGTTCCCAAGCAAAAGCAATGATGCTCTCTGTAGATGGGTAGAGAAATCAGATCCATGAGTATTTATAAAAGACAGTCAGAAACAAGAAATAGCAATATAAACCTCTCTTTACCTTTCATCTCCACCACATCCACAGGCACCTGCTTCTCTCTCATTCGAAAGATCTCAAAGTTGGTGACAACACCCTGAAGTACAAATAGAGCAAATCCATGAAAAGGAAATGTTTACGTTCAAGCTGATAGTGCACATTTAAGGCAGCTCTTATACCTGTGTTCCTTTGGGTGTTCGGTCAACCTTCACACAGAGATAGTCTCCATTTTTCTGCCAGTGAAGTTTACAGTCCACAACATTGAAGAGGTTGCGGACTCTGATCTCGTTCCTTGATGGAAGCTGCATAAGTGTTACCCTTGCTGGGATGTCTTTATCCTCAGGAACCCAGAATGCAATGATGTTATCACCAGGTGACCAGGAGAAATCCCTGTGAACATAACATTAATTTTATATTAAAATATATCTTTAAAAAAACAAAACTCACACACATCAAGCAGATAATTACAGTATAATGAATAGTGATAGATCTGGCACAAGACTGTTTTAAATACATACTGTTTAAAAAAAAGAAGAAGAAAGAAACCATTTAAAAGTCTAGGGATAATGCCATTTTATTTTTAAAGAAATTAATACTTTTATTCAGCAAGGATTCGTGAAATTGATTAAAACTGACAGTAAAGGCGTTTATAATGTTACAAAAGATTTATTTTTTAAGTGCTATTTACTCTTACTTTCTATTCAAAGTATAAAAAAAATGCATCAGTTTCTGCCAAAATATTAAGCAAACAACTGTTTTCAATGTTGATAATAATAAGAAATGTTTCTTGAGCATCAAGGAAGCAGATTAGAATGATTTCTGAAGGATCATGTGACACCGAAGACTGGAGTAATGATGCTAAATTCAGGAATACATTACAATAGAAAACAGTTATTTTCAATTGTAATATTTTACAATATTACTGTTTTGACTGTATTTTGATATAATAATTGCAAACTTGGTGAGCATACGAGTTTTTTTTTAAAAACACTGATAATTCTTACTTTTAACTCCAAACTTTTAAACCGTTTTCAATTGTTTTATTTTACTCACTTAATTCCGTTTATCTTCAAACTCTTCTTGTCCAAAAGACCCATCGACTACAAAAGGAGACAATTTGATTTGTTAATGAAAAATGAAATCTGAGGATTTTCCAACTGTGCGTCTCTGACACAAGACACTTACAGGAGTCTCGTAGATGCTCAGTGTGTCCTGCGTCATTCGGGCAAAGAACTTCCCATCTGGACTCCACCTAAGCAGAACAAGTAGATTGAGTAATTATATTCCAGTTCAACTATAATCTAATTAGTAACGCGTACCATGAAAATCAACTCAAACCACACTTACTTGAAAATTGGCCAGTGGGCAGAGCTTTCACAGTGAAAGCCTCTTTTCTTCTGTCCTGTGAGAACATCCCAGATAATAATTGCCTGCGGGTCATCTTTAGTGTCCATAAGAGGGCTGAACGTGACAACATATCTGCAAACACAAACAACATTAAAAATGTGTTTAAAAGCATGAAAAAGAAAATAATCATCTGAATGTATCATGTAACACACAATAACACATTGAAAAATGTTACGCTAGTTTCAAGATGTCTTTAAAAATATATGAAGTAGTGACTGAATGATTTACCTGCCATTATTTAGCTACTTTTAGATTATCACCATAAACTGAACTATGAGAGTACGTACATAACAAGAGTTAGTTTCCAGGTGTTAATTACGAAATCTCTATATAATAAATGTAGTAATAATGACATAACATTAATAATAATAATCATCATCATAATGCGTTGTGTGTAATAAGTATTCATTTAATCTCATTACAAGAACGCATTCCTACAGGAGTATATGGCATACCTCTCACAGGGAGAGAAATCAATGAGCTGAACCCCCTGATGACTGAACCTCTGGATCTGCTTGAACTTCTCACCGCCCCACAGAGCAATGCCTCTCTGATGGAATGTGGCCAGGTAGGTGCCTTTTGGAGACCAGCGCACGTATGTCTCGGTCCAGCGCTACAAGCAAAATGTAACAAAAAGATACTGAATACAGTATGCATGGCCACATGGTTATATTTTAAAGATGAATGGGTGAACGCTTCTAAAAATAACACTTTTAACTCACCGCTCTCTCCTCCACTTCAATTGGCTCCTTGACATCATTAGCAAATATGCCTGTTCTTTCACCAGAGTCATAGATTACACTGTACTGATCACGACAGTCAGGATCCTCTAACCAGTGACGCAGATTTCCCTGAGACCAAAACGTCAAATGTTTAACAAGAAGCATTTCAAATTTAAAAATACGCAGTATCGTCAGGTTTGGATTACACACAAATCAGAAAAATTCTTAAGAATAACTACTCACAAAATCTTTAAAGGGCTGCTTCTCAGGAGCTTCCCACTCATCACAGATTGACATGTACCTACAGAAACAAGAAACATTAGTGTTTATAATCACTAAGGTTGATATGGCTGATTTTGGGGGGGGATATAAGTGTCATGGCTTTTATCAGGTCTTTTAAATAAGAATAAATTAAATTGTAGTAAAGGGCCATTCACACCAAGAACGTTATATAAAGATAAGTACAACAATAACTATATCATCCACACCAAGGCAAAATATCATTGAGCATGCACATTCTTAACCCAATTATGCTTAGTAAGCCCACAATGTATGTGGTCGTGTAAACATGTTAAAAGATTAGCTCACTTCAGAATCAAAATTTCCTGACAATTTACTCACCCCCATGTCATCCAAGATGTTAATGTCTTTCTTTCTTCAGTCGAAAAGAAGGATTTTTCTCCATAGTGGACTTCAACAGGGATTAATGGGTTGAAGATCCAAATTGAAGTTTCAGTGCAGCTTCAAAGGGCTCTACACGATCCCAGACGAGGAATAAGGGTCTTATCTAGCAAAACGATCGGTCATTTTCTACTTTGTGAAGCCCATTTGACTTAGTCTTTGCACTTTCGCTTTGTAAACACTTGCTCGGTTCTTCCGCCCACTTCACACGTGACCTTTCAACGTGATTACGTAATGTGTGGCGAATCACAGAGCTAGCGCAAGACGAGCATTTGTGGTTAAAAAGTATATAAATTATTTCTTTTTTAGAAAATGACCAATCATTTCGCTAGATAATCTGGAATTGTGCAGAGCCCTTTGAAGCTGCACTGAAACTGCAATTTGGATCTTCAACCAGTTGATTCCCAGTGAAGTCCACTATATGGAGAAAAATCCTGGAATGTTTTCCTCAAAAACCTTCATTTCTTTTTGACTGAAGAAAAAAAGACATCTTGGATGACGTGGAGGTGAGTGAATTATCATTTTAATTCTGAAGTGAACTAATCCTTTAACCCCTTTTTCCTTTATAAGAGTATAGTCATAAACTGATTGACACAGCTAGCCACCTACACCGATATCGTAAACAAATGTATGCACATGTATGAAATGTGAGGGGAAAGAGTCCTCAGCCATCAAAAAATACTTATCGGTTGAACACTACATTAGATTGTAACAAATGCTGTCACAATAACAGCACAATTAAAAACAACATACTTGTCAAAGTCAGTGAACAGATTGACACGGAAAGTGTGCTGCTTGTCCAGCTTGTAGCCATCAGCATTCTTGACTGCTTCATGAGCATGACTTGGTGCAGAATACTCCAGGAAAATGTACCTGTGAAGATGGAGCATTCATTATTACAGTTCAAAGACTAACAATACCAGCCTCATGCTTTTTCATAACAGGAAGCATTTTAGTCAGTATTAACATATATAACAGGTTCCAAAAGTACTGTATCCATTTTAAATAAGCATATCCGTTTTAAAAACTCTAGGCCAACCCGTTTTAGATGTATAATATCAGCTATACAAGAATCATTCGCCATATGACAACGATGGAGCATCCCTACTTCCCATTGCACACCCATGCAAACTAAAAGTTACCCCTTGGTCTTTCCATCTGCGTCTGGGTAGAATTCATTGGTGATTCTGCCAAACTTTGAGAAGATCTTGTGGATGACGTTCTTGAGTTTCTCCAGGCGATCTGGTCCGACCTGAGGGACATTATCAACCACAATGACCGAGTCGATGCCGTCAGCCTCCTGAGGTTTCTCCTTTAGAACATCCCCCAGCAGCTCTGCATACGGAGAAACCATCCAATAAAGACTATTAACATCTTAAACATGTTATGGGTAAGCAGATGTTACAGCACTACCATGAACTTTCTGACATCAAGAGCAAAACAGCTGCTGGTGCACCGCAACAGCGCTACTGTGACACGCGCGTCTATTTCCCTAAAGCTGCTACGATGCTTTTGTCCTGCTCGCGCACATGCTGAACTTTAACTATGACGCTTTAACTGGAATAAAAAGCATTTGTTCTTAAACAGGGTGGTTGAACAGCATCAGGGGTCACTAAACAATGAATCCGAATGGTGTTCGTGTTAATTCCGCGCTGACATGTTCAGCTTTAGGGTTTAGTGTGTGCCTCGTAGCCCGTTAGCAGGCGGGCTATAGCGTAGGCCTCTCTTACCCTGATCACTGATGTCATCCACGAAATCCTCCGGATCACTAAACGAAGGCTCTTCTCCGTCGTCATACTCTATTTCGGCCTCCATATTCTCCGTATCTCGCATTTAGAGATCGATCGCTGTCAGTATGGGCTAGTGAAAAGACGGTGGTAAATTTCACAGCAGTAATCCAGAGATTTTTCTCACTCGGCCATGTGCAAAGCAACCGGCGCCAACCACTGCGAGCGAGAGAAGGACCGTACCATGTGTGCGGAGAGCGGGTGGAGGCTCTTAGTGATTATTTAGTATTAATGTACAATACAAATTTACAAGGAAGATGACATTTTAATGTCATACAGAAGTATATGTCCTTATAATTTTATCACTGCGGTTCAAATGCGCTAAATGCGTCGTTTTATTATGAAATGTGGCATGCTTGACCCCTTTTTATGATAAACGTGGTATTTCCCTGTGCTTATCTCTCCCTGAACTTCCTGTTCATGTGACAAGTACCTCCCTTCTGAATATGCGTACTTCACTACTGTAGTATGCAAAAAGCTGTCAAACTGGGACTCAATTTGCGAGTCCACCTAGAAGGCCTAATATGATGTTCAGAGAGATAAACAAAGGGAAAGACCAAGTTTGTCATAAAAGGGGTCAAGCATGTCACATTTCATAATAAAATATACACATTTTAACCACATGACTTAAATTATAAGGACAATGGATGGATGGATAGATAGATAGATAGATAGATAGATAGATAGATAGATAGATAGATAGATAGATAGATAGATAGATAGATAGATAGATAGATAGATAGATAGATAGATAGATGGATGGATGGATGGATGGATGGATGGATGGATGGATGGATGGATGGATGACGTGATGGGTCATTTTGTTTGTCCAAAGGCCTTAATAATAAAAAAACAAAAACAAAACAAAGATATGACATCCAGGCATTAAGTATGTAAGGCAGTACAACTAGATCTCTTTTATTGAATCCAAAAGGTTTTAATTATATTTTACTACATATAAAGGTATTTTAAAGATTTTGAAGTGTCAAAAGGTAATTTGGTTTAACCGTTCAAAGGCCAATACAGCCATTTCATTTGTGATTATAAATATCTTAAAATGTAATAAATGTATATATTTTTTATTATGGCATGATTTTATAACATCATATATCAACATAGTGCAAAATGGTATTAAAATTATGTGTAGAAGTCATTGCTTTGTTATGAGAAAGAATGTCCGGAAAAATTAATTTCACTGATTCATTCATGTCATTCGGAGTAACCAATATAAAGGGAGCATTTTGGATCAAGTCACTAACTCCTTTTTAACTATTTGAAAAATGTATGTTTTCATTCGCTCATACGCATGTCCCGAAACATCAGGTCATTTGGTACAACTACTATAAAACATGGAAAATGTTGTAATATTTTAAAAACGTACTAAATATAAAATGTTTGATTGTCCTTTTGCTAGCTAGATATCAGCCTGTTAGCATGGTTTGAAAATATCGTCATTCGGTGTAACCAAAAGTGTCATTTGGTAAAACCGAAATTTTGGTTAAACCGAATAACTTTTTTGGTGACAAATTTGGTCCATCTTGTAATGAAAAAAATGACAAAAGCAGTGTAAGTTGATTATAAAAACCACATAATCTCATTGTTAACACTTAATAAAACTTCAAAATTAATTATATCTCCATTATGTTTTTTACACTTTTAAAAACCTTATTCGTCAATGACTCAAATACAGATTAGTATATTGATTGACTGATTGATCTTTGACGGTAAATGAGTGTGATACTGATATGTCTGTATGGTACACTTTAGTTTTCCAGTGACATGACATATTTGAATTTACTGGAAGGGTATAAAGCCTGGTAATGATCTAGAAACCCTTTAATCTTCGGGGTGGCTGGGAACATGACAAGAAAGTCATTTTTCAAATATATCCTCAGGGCATGACTGGCAATACACAATTTATGTCTAGTAGCATTTAGTTCATTACCAAAACGTTAAGAAGCTATTTTATTTGGATGTTTTCCAGCTGATTACACTGATTGACAATGACCTGTGGCAGTCTCCATAAGGAAACTATTAAACACAATAGGAAATTATTATGTATTGAATAAGCACAGTGGAGTATAAAGGAAATTATGCTATTCTTTTCATCCAGTAAATGAACTGTGGACCTAAAGCACAATTCAAAATTGAATGAATTATATTCACATCTGTGTGAAAATACGCTGCTTTTCCTAGGTATATTTTGGGGTTTAAAGATACACTTGTTTACAAGTTTCTACATAAATACTTTTTGGTGGAAGGAGGACAGAGCAAACTAACCTCCTCAAAAGGTGCTAATTAAAATCCTAATTTATTTTGTTAAATAAATTGTTAAAAGCTATTATTTCACAGTAAGGACCTGAACCAAATAAATCAACTTCTTGTAACTCTTCCTAATTTAAATTTTAAAATGTAATTTATTCCTGTAATTGCAAAGCCGAATTTTCAGCATCATTACTCCAATCTTCAGTGTCACATGATCCTTCAGAAATCATTATAATATGATGATTTTAAACATTTATTATTATCGTCAATGTATCAAACAGTTGTGCTGCTTAATATTTTTGTGGAAACCATGATATATTCTTTTACTTTACACACCGTGAGGGATTCTTTTCTGAATATAACGTTTGAAAGAACAGACCAGTAAGCCTATTTATTTGAAATAGAAATCTTTTCTTACATTATACACGTCTTTACTGTCACTTTTGATTAATTTAATGCATCCTTGCTGAATAAAAGTGTTAATTTCTTTATAAATAAATTATAATATTCAAATGAAAGGCCAACTATTCTTTTCCGAGCAAAAACAATGAAGTTGATATTGGACATAATATTGAATCTTTATAGAAAAGGAAAAAAAGATAAAATATAAGCATCACTGTATTTTTTAAATTCTTTTCCATCTTGTAATATTGAATATCACGTTCTAACGAGATTTATAGTACAAGGTGGGGTCGTATAAGAAAATAAACACTTCTTTACACATTGCCAATAGGGGGCGCTCTTGTTGCAAGGAGTTTGAAGTTCATATTGGTTTCTTGAGTTTGTGAGAGATTTCCCAGTCATACACGAGTCAGATGATTTGTTCTTTCCGAACAAACTCTGGCTATCTGCACAATGATTGGTGTCCTTCTAGCAAGTTTTTGCAGTTGCGATTAGATTACTAACAGTAACATTCCCGTAGGCACATCTTTTCCAGCTAATGTCAGAGCTGACATTTTCTCTCACTCCTTAATTCTGGAAAAAAACACTGTTGTTGAATGTGTATTTCAAAGCCCAACACATGCCTAGCAGGCAGATTAAAATAAAGGTCAGTCTGAAACATTGTTAAATAGTCTGGCAATGACTGCTGCCCTTATTTATTACTAAATATCAGCATTCAATTTTGAAGTGCAATGAAAGGCAGCCTGGAGGAAATGCAAGCATAACAGGAGTCATGAGTTTTACCTCACGCAAATAAGCCAGGGTCGGCCCAGAAAAGGCACTTTGTGTGCTTAGACATAATCTGTCTTGAGCAGGGGATTTGTCAAGGGTTATATTTGTTTAGATGTGTCTCCATAATAGGACCTCTTTGTTCATAGTCAAACATTAGATCCTTCACAGGAAAGGAAAAGTTCTCAGCAATTCTTATATGACAATAAAGCCTAAAATAGCTTACTACAAAGAAGGGTGGCGTTTTGAAAAAGCTGCATCTAAGCTTCAAGTTAAAATGGTACTTACAGTACTGAGCACAGGCCCCAGTTGGGGGTAACACTTCCTCTGCCACTTAACTCTTGCATAACCTCTGTTTATTTGTCTCTGTTTGAACTTGCTTCTAAAGCCATGTGCAGGAAATGCATAGTGTGGGGACAATTCAGTTTTTCATATATGGGAAAACAGCAGATTTAAACTTTACACACAACAAAGACATCATAGAGCTAAAAACTAATAGTAATAAGATACAGAAACAAACAATAAATGACCGCAAATAATCTCCTGACATAAGGCTACTCATATATCAGTGGTTAGGTTGTGACCTAAAAATGAGTCGGATCTATTCTGATCCTGAATGCTAAATGCAAATAATGAAATGCAACTATTCTTATGATCGGACATATGATATTTTAAACAGGGTGTTGTTGACATCAAAAGTTGATTGTCCAATCAAACTGTCGTATTTGGAGGGGAATTCATCTGTCACATGGTAGAACCTTTTAATTGGTTAACAGTAAGTTACCTTAACATATATGATGAAAACTACATTTTAACATTGCAGTAATTTTACGTAAGCAATAAGGTACTCGAGGCTGTGCTATATTGTGAATAAGTCACGGCTGAAGAGGGTTGTTAGGCATGATGCGAAGCGGAGTGACTTATTCATGATACAGCACTAGCCTCGAGTACCTTATTGCTTTTATAAAATGGTTACCACACAATACAAATATTAAAGCCAGAAATATGTATCAATGCAACTTTCATGAAGTAAACTTTCACCAAAGCCGTCCTTCCGCCTGAAAAATAGTCCCTGACCGTGAACAGCAACAGAAGTTACATTATTACGCCATTTGATGGCGGCAAAGACTGTCTTTATGAGTGAGTCAGTCAGTAGTGAAGACTTTTACATTGAAAAGACTGAATTGTTGTGAACACGGAACAAGACGCAACTGATAAATGCTTTGACTAGCGCTGTCAGTCATGGGAAAACCCCTTAACTGTTAAAAGGACAAGATAATACATCGGACATTTAAACAGATTTTTTATTATGAACATAGGACTGACCTGAAGGAAAATGCTAAATCTGAATGCAGGTAATAAACTCGCTCACTCGATGTCTTTCTCACAACACTCTTCTACATAATACAGTAAGCTTCAATGAACAATATACATTGAGAACATACAGTTTACGTTGCTAAGAGTGGTTGCTAAGGGTGTTGTGTAGCGATACACAGAACCGTTGGGTGAAGCGGTCATAGCCGTGTTTTATCATGAATAAAACACATCTATTGACCAACCAGAATCAAGGACAGGAACTGTTTTATAAATTTAAAATAATATGTTTTTTGCAAGTATAAACTATGAATTACCATATAATTTATGGTGAAAAACAACAAAAAGCAGACATTATGTTCTTATCAGTAATGTACATTATGGTGTTACATTTTCTGTTAGTTAGTGAAAGTTTATTGCACTGTGTGTGTCAGATAGCTGTGTGTGTGACTTTGGGCACTGTCTATATACAAGTGTTGGCCACGTTTTATGGACAGGCCATGAACTCTGATTTATAATGTGTATTTTTTATTGTGACTGTATTATCATTGTGGTTATCAATACATTTTAAGGAAAAAATCAGATTGGTATATTATTAGTATATCACTTAATAAAATATACAGCTATAAATTGTAAGATATACAGGCACTAATATTCCATCCTGTAATTCCTGAAACGTACTGTATTTTTTATGATGAATTTTTGGTAACCACAGCTGCCTGTTTTTTGTTTGTTTGTTTTTTTTACCATAAATAAAACATGATATTTGTTACAGAGTACATTGAGTTATACAATATGCAGTAAAGAAGAACAAGCCAAAAACCATAACTTCAGCATTTTTATTGTATTTATATTGTTCTTATATACAAAACACACATAATGCAGTTAATCTGGAATTTCACACTTTTTACAATCACTGGATACATAAAACATAAGGGAAACAAAATATGTAAGTGGAAAAAAGTACAGTAAAACACTGAAAGGGTTGTTGATGTAGACATCAAGTTAACAGTGATCATGAGATCCTTAAAGAGGGACAAAACACCAGAGCAGCAAATGTAATGTAAATACTGTAGTTAGATCATCTTCAGTAGATTAAAATCGGAACTGGAAATAGTTTCTCTGATTATTATTCTCCAAATATAATTTATTTCAAATTAATTCCACACCATATGTTTATCTTGATTGCAAGTTTTAATAGCCTTTATACTTGTGTCTGCGTTTCTTTTCCACTATTTAACATTCAAACTCTCCCAATGGTCTTAAAAGAGGAAACAAGGATGAATACAGTCTTGAATTAAAGAATATATTCCCCTTCTTTATGTGCACAAGAGCCAGATATCTTCCAGTAAGTGCATCTGTATCGCTCCCACTGGGAAGAGCTGTCAGGGACAAAGGTTCAGGGTGTGTCCAATTTCTCAAATCAAATCCCTTCCTGCCAAATTTCAGTAAGCCAACATGGCACTGTGGTGATTACAAGGAAGGACAGAATTTAAATTGCCTTCAGGGCATAGAAAACTTTCTCAATGTTGCTTTGTTATAGAAATGAGTCAAAGTGTCAACTGAAGTACATAAAACAGAAAGAAAAGGGCTTGATGCTCTTGTTAAAACTTGAAAACTATCTGATAACACATCTTAAGTGGTCCCTCAACACAAAACAAAGGCAAAACAAAATTCTGACAAGCGAACACCTGCATTGAAGTTGAAACTGTGAGTCAGTGACTATCTCTGATGACAAAAACAGATGTCTGGGAAACAGATCAAATTGTGCCACCACCATCTACAAACGCTCCTCAGCATTGGCAGAGAGCACTGGGAAGTCACTTCACACCCCGTTCATGGAGTAGTTCAAAAGAATAGTTCGCAAGATGGGTGAAGCAAATTGGGGGCTCGTCCGGGATCGCAACCTGGGACTCTTGTAGGCACATCAGCTAAAACCAAAAGCACACAGCTGTTCACAGCTGCCATTCAACAAGATAAGTCCCTGGCTGAAATCAAGGAGGAACTAAGATCTTTACATCTGCTGATTGTATAACTGAACAGCATCAGGCTGGCTTGAAGAGTCACAGGTTATATACATTTCGAGAGGCTTAACATCATATGAATACTCATAAAGTACATTTTCTGTGCAATAATGACATTTAAAAAATACCATTAATGCATTTTTCATCTTAAGTTAGTGGTGTTAGAGGCATAACCAGTGATTTGACCCTACTCTATATTTCAAAGCTTGTAGCTTAACGTGAAGAGACACATAAAAGCAAACACAGTTAACGTGTACAAAAGCCATTATTCACTCTATGTACAAAAACCCTGCTTAGTTGTTAATGAGAATTTTGCATACATATCTATTAACTCACAAGTATAGATAAAGCAAAATGTGATTTAAATGTTAGATTATATCAAAAATAAACCTGTCAAATGACATAAAAATTAACTACTTGTATCAAGCAGGATGTTCAGTGCAGGTTTGCCATTTATTTTTAGGATGTTATTTGGGAGATGGGCCAGTGTAAAGTTATTGTGCATTGTGCAGTGTATCCTTGAGAAAAGAGGTGAAAATACAAAAAACAATTGACTACCAAACTGCTTCATTTTCTTTGCATTGACAAACTGTAACACCCTCAAATGTTCTTGGTTTTTCCACCATCCAAGGTGTTTTCAAACTTCCCGTTTCACAGGAAGAAATTAAAATGAGTGATGACAGAGAGAGTTTGAATATCATGTCTCTAATATAAAGGTCTGCATAATGGAGTACATGATCATCTAACACAAGAAGCAAATTTTTGCACCATGATTTTTTTCCTGCACAGTTGTCAAGGTTAAAACGTTCAAATGAAGTCCAGGTGGCATTTTCTCCTGCGATAGGATGGAAAATGGACTCAAACAATGGCAAAAAACAGATCAAACTACTGTAAAAGTCACTGCAACATTATGTCCTTAAGGTTCTCCTGAAGAATCGTGTCTTTGACGGCATGAAAGACAAAGCGAATGTTCTCAGTGTCAATGGCAGTGGTAAAGTGGTGGAAGAGTGGCTTGCTGCGGTTGCGACGTTTGCGGTTGAAGCATTGAACGAGATAGGCCTGCACGTCCTCCAGTCGGTGAGGGTCTCCCCGGAAGTCAGAAAAGTGCTTGCAAATGCTGACTTTGCGTACCTTCTCCACCAGAAGGTCCATCTTGTTGAGGAAGAGGATTATGGACACATTGGAAAAGAGCTTGTTGTTGACTATGGTCTCAAAGATGTTCATGGACTCCACTAGGCGGTTAGTGCGGCGGTCTTCCATCAGTACCTGGTCATACTCGCTGGAGGACACCATGAAGAGGATGGAGGTGATGCCATCAAAGCACTGAAACCATTTCTGTCTCTGAGAGCGCTGGCCACCCACATCTACCATCTTAAAAGGGATCTTCTTGATGACAAAATCATGCTCCACAATTCCCTTGGTGGCCTTCCTGGCCAATAGGATGTCCTGTCGGCTTGGCACATAATTCTGTAAGAATAGGTTGAGTAAATAAAGTCAATAGCAAATATATATTAGCACAACAATAACAATTTAACTATTTGCTTTAGTTACATTTATCTGAAATAGTTTTATTAAAAAGGATGATTGTTTGCTTTGCACAGGTCTATTAGAGTTTCACATTCTACCAAAGTCTTTTTTTACCCACTTAAAACATAAAAACTATACTTTTTGCAAATGCAACAATTGTGATATTTGTGAAATATATGTGGTAAAATAAAAGTAAATCAAAAGTAAAATAAGAGTGGTTCCAAAGCAATCTTTTGTCACAAATACACAATTCTTAATGAAAATTGCCACAAGGGTAGACAAAATGATATTCGAAGTAGTTTTCAAAGAACCCGCATCCCACCCAAACTATACCATGTATCTGTTTTGTAACTGTCTTTGGTTTCCATGCTCACACAAAACACTTCCAGGCCTTTTTTATCACTCATCTGAGACACACTATGTGTTCTTGGCAACCTTGGCCAATCAATCTCAAAGAGACCATTTTACTTTCATTTTCAGTGTCTCCAGTCTTCAGTGACGCCACCACCTCTGCTGGGAAACATTCCATCTGACTATCTTTGTTTCTATAACAGCTATATAATTTTTAAAACATTGCATGGTCATATACCGTGAAGAACTGGCATTATGAAATAGTGTTGCATTATCATGACTCACCAGCTGGCCAATCCGATCCAAGTTGTCCAGGAAATATTTCACTGATTCACTCTGTAAATATAAAGACCACAAAAAGGATAGTGTTTTACTACATGCCCAGAACAAGAACATTTCAGCTTATTCCCATTTATACAAACAACAACAACAACAAAAACAAAATATAATAATTTCATACATTACATCAGTTCAGCATCTACTAATAAAGTCACTATAATTAATTAAAAGATTCATACCAGGATGTACAGTTAAAAAGTTGGGGGACAGTAATAATTGTTTTTTTTTTGTGTTTTTTTTTAAAGAAATTAAAACTTTTATTCATCAATGATGCATTAAACTGATCAAAAGTGACAGTAAAGACATTTTAAAAAGATTTCAATTTCAATTAAATGAAATAGAAAACCCTGAAAAAAAAAAGTAGTATAGTGTAGCGTAAAGCAGGGCAGGCTGAGAGTCGTGGAAGCGGAGTGAATGTTAATGAGTGTCAGAAAAATAGAAAACCGTTATTTGAAATTGTAATTATATTTCACACTATTTCAGATTTTACTGTATCAAATAAATGCGGACTTGGTGAGCATTAGAGACTTCTTTCAAAAGCATGGAAAAAATCTTGCTGACCCCACAGAAGTGTAGATCTTCTACTTCTACTCAAGCAGGACCACAAAAGTTTATATAAAACTTATTCTCACATAGTACTTTATTTGCAAAACTATCTTTTAACATTTTTATTAGAACAAATAGGGCAACAAGATCCCAAAAGCTGTTCTAATTCAGGAATGGAAAGTCTAAAAGTAACAGGATGTTCCTATCTTTGTCTGAGAACTATTTGGGACACTCATACCGCATAGTGCCCGTCAGCAGAACTTCAGTTAACTCTAAAACGCAGCTTTTACATATAATGCCCATAATCTCCTGCTACTTCATAAAGTGCTGTAGGGAGTCAGATGAAAAATCATTCTCAAGTATCGCTCCCTTGGACCACCATTTGGTTAAGTGCACATTAACACATTTTACAATCGTGACTGCATTACATTAAGGTCAGTTTACATTACAGAATGTTGGCTGTAATAAATGGATCCTATAATTTCCAGATATTACAAATGAGCAGGCACAGGAATGACTGCAGGCTTTTTGTCTTGAACTCAGCTCAGACTTTCACTCCTATACTACAGGAGAATCAGGCCAGAGGTCAGAGCCCAATCCATAAATAAAGCTGACTGATGAGATGTCTGAAGCTCAGGGTGATCGGAGTCAGTACGGCATGTTCACACTCGTCTCTTCTTCCAAGAATCAATTATGTCTGCTGCCTTCATAAGCCACTATCTACTGATAACTGCATTTATTGCCCAATATCTGGAGACTTTTCCCAGGAAAAACATGTCTTAATGGAATGGACTCCCTAGAATGAAGAAATAGAGAGATGAACTAAATTGCTGTGTTGAGCATTATTTCCTGACAAAGTTGTTTTCACTCAGGCTTTTTGATGGCAGACACTGCGGCCTTGGCGTTTCAGTGAACATTGTCTGGAAAAGCAAATTGTGTCCTCTAGTTTGTGTGTGTCTCACAAAGGCCCCTAGCCTGGCCCATGTTCCCAACAGGAAACAGCTGTGTGTGAAAACAGGGGATTAGTAGAACAGCACTGGCCCTCTATAACAGACTGAAGCCCAACACCCCAACCCTACACACACACACACACATTGGGTTTCCATGTTTTATGGGGACTTTCCATAGACATAATGGTTTTTATAATGTACAAACTGTATATTCTATCCCCTAACCCTAAATGCACTCCTAAACCTACCCATCACAGAAAAAAACATCACTTTGCATCATTTATAAGCTGTTTTTCTCACAAGGGGACTAAAAATGTTGGATATTGCCATCTTTGTGGCAATATCCACACACACACACACACACATATACTGGTTTTCATGGGGACTTCCTATAGACATAATGATTTTTATACAGTACAAACTGTATATTCTATAATATAAACTCTGTATAAATTCTATAATGTTCAAACGGTATATTCTACACTAACCCTACCCCTAAACCTAGCCATCACAGAAAACATTTTAGATTTTAATTTAACACTTAATTTAGTGTGATTTATAAGCTGTTTTTCTTCATGGGGACCAACACATTTCCTGATAAGGTCAATTTACTGGTATTACTATCCTTGTGGGGACATTTGGTCCCCATAACGTAGGGAATACCAGGTACACACACACACACACGGCACATCATCATCAGGGCTTAATGTAACACAGGCAGGAAATCACGAAGATATCTGATAGCAGCGCCTGTGGCATTTATCAGTCTCTCAATACGCACACACAATAAAAACATTCCTCTACTCTACTGCACAAAAAAATCCTTAAATACATATATAACATATATAAATAATTGTCTATATATATCTTTTAGATTAGCAATGTAAAAAAAAAAAAACTTTTTAATTATATATTTTTAAATATTAATTTAACTAAATTGTTAAATGTATTTTTTACATTTACATGACTTTTGAAATAAAGTCCAAATGCAGTCCAAAAATAAAAATAAATAAAAACATTTTTGTTAACTGAAATAATTAAAATAACAGAAATATAAAATAAATACAGTGAAAAACTAAAACTAACTAAACTAAATTAAATTAAAATTGAAATTAAAAACTAAAATTAAAAATTCAAAGCTATAATAACCCTGAACCAGAGGACTATTCATATTTTTAAATCACTTTTCTATAATAATGGTGATGTAATGTAATGTTGACAAAACACAGGAATTTGAAAGTACCATTATATAAATGTATAAAAATATCAATATGATAAATCCATCCCTATGCAGTGTAGTGAGAAGCTGCAGTGGAGCAGAGCTAAAGCACAGGGCTGTTAAGTGACCCTTATCTGAGCTCTCTGATTGGTCCCTGCTCTGCACAATAGTATATGCTGCAGGTCATTGGCCGATAAAGCTCAAGGTCTCCCTCCTCCCTCGATCTGAGCTCAACGCACACATGATGGCCTGCTGAGAGTGTGGGAAAGATCTACGCTGAGGCCTTGTAAGCCACAGCCACAACTTTAGCACAATGTAGGAAAGTGTGCCCATGGGTATTTGTGCAGTGAGTAAGGGGAAGCATGATTGAGCACGGCCATGTTCAGAGGCCTTAACCCCTCCCTTCCCAGCGGTGATCTCAGTCGCTACAATTCTGCCCCAGTCCTCTTCAAATAAACAGCAGATCTGGATAAATGAGATCCAATTAAAGTCATCCCTCGTGACCCTTGACTCAAACACAGACCCTAATCGCTCAGAAACTAAGGGAAATGCCTTGAAGGGAAACAACTTTGAAAAATTTTCAGAGGTACATGATATAAAACTAGCCCTGATAAATCTCTGTTTCGATCAAATGGAATTGGTGTCGTCTTGGGAGAGAGCTTATACGAACAAAGCTGAGTGGAAGGGATGAATGCTTTTCTAGAGCTTCAGCGAGTCCATCAGAGATTCTTTTCACCTCACACTTTGTTATATCTGACAGTAAAACCTTCCTCGGCAGTGAGTAGAGATCCTGTTAAAGTGATGTTTAACTGCCAGATCCAGCAGCTGTGCTTTGTTGGTGGATAACTGTTCCACAGTGACTGAGAACAGACATATCACTGAATGTTTTCATTTTTCTCTCTGTAGGAAACGTATTGTGCCTAGAAAAGTGAAATACAGCTGTATGTTCCAATTGTTTCCCAAGAAACATTAAAAAAACCTTCAAAAATAAAAAATAAATAAATGACATCCTCATGTCACTTCAAACCTGTATGGCTTTCTTTTTACATTGGCCACAAAGAAATTTAGCAGAATGTAAAAAATAAATGGGTCCATATGGCAAAAATGTATGCAAACACAAATGTGATTTCAGCATTTAAAGGGTTAGTTCACCCAAAAAAATACGCACCCTCATGTTGTTCTATACCTGTAAAACCTTTGTTCATCTTCAGAACACAAATTAAGATATTTTTGATGAAATCCGATGGCTCAGTGAGGCCTCCATTGCCAGCAAGATAATTAACACTTTCAATGTCCAGAAAGCAACTAAAGAAGTATTTAAAACAGTTCATGTGACTACAGTGGTTCCACCTTAATGTTATGAAGCGACAAGAATATTTTAAACAATATCTAGTGATGGGCGATTTCAAAACACTGCTTCATGAAGCTTCGAAGCTTTATGAATCTTTTGTTTCGAATCAGTGGTTTGGAGCATGTATCAAACTGCCAAAGTCACGTGATTTCAGTAAACGTGGCTTTGTTAAGTGTTTCGAAACGTTTCGAAATTTCAATGGTTCGCGTGACTTTGGCAGTTTGATACACGCTCCAAACCACTGATTCGAAACAAAAGATTCGTAAAGCTTCGAAGCTTCATGAAGCAGTGTTTTGAAATTGCCCATCACTAGATATTGTTGAATTAAGTCATTATTTTGTTTTTTTGGCGCACAAAAAGTATTCTCGTCACTTTATAACATTAAGGTTGAACCACTGTAGTCACATGAACTGTTTTAAATATGTCTTTAGTAGCTTTCTGGGCATCTGAAAGTGTTAATTAACTTGCTGGCAATGCAGGCCTCACTGAGCCATCAGATTTTATCAAAAATATCTTAATTTGTGTTCTGAAGATGAATGAAGGTCTTACGGGTGTGGAACAACATGAGGATGAGTAATTAATGACAGAAATTTCATTTTTGGGTGAACTAACCCTTTAAGAAGATTTTCAGCAAATAATGAGTTAAATTTCAATCTGTTCATCACACAAAGCTAACATGTAGCTTCAGAGGACTTGCAATGTAAAATATTATCATTTTGGGAGCTTGAAAACTCTTGTCAACATATATTCTACTGTTTGGAAAACGAGGAGCTCAGACATTCTGCAAAATATCGCCTCCATAGAAGAAATTAAATTTTTTAACTTTAAAAAATTTAAGTAAATGATGATGGAAATGTCCGGTAACACTTTATAATAAGGTTCTATTTGTTGACATGAACAGTGAAAAAATACTTCTAAAGCATTTATTAGTTGTAATTGCAAAATGCCTAAAGTAGACTATCAAAATAATGTGTTGCCATATTATTTAATGGAACTGAGCTAACAGTATTTTTAACTAACATTAACAAAGATTAATAAATAGTGTAACAAGTGTATTGCTCATTGTTAGTTAGTTAATTTTAGTTAATGCATTAACTAACATTAACTAATGGGACTTTATTTTAAAGTGTTACCAAATATCAAGTTCATAGCAAAACTTCCAAATTCATTTCTGTTCTTTTCAGTGAGAAAAGCAACCCTCTTTTGTAGTGACGATGTCCGCCCTCGCCTCCGTAAATATCAGACTATGTAAATAATCCTCACACAAAACAAACAGAGTTTGATTTCCCGGTCCTTGGAGTGGGATTGCCTGTTTGGTTTGGATGCGAGAAGAGAACTCATATTAATCCCCCACATGGAGATCCTTCACCTCCAGAACTTCACAGAACCTCGGGCTGCTCCCACACTGTTGATCTAGCTGTAACCGTACACCTTCCTTTTATCTTTGCGGATAGACTCGTATTATGATTTTTGAGTTTGGAGGAGACCAGTAGAAGGAAAATGGATGAGTGTCAGGGAACTCTGAAAACAATTCGAAGACTTACATTATGCCAGAGGTATGTTAACAATAACATGAGCTGTGTTCCTAGAAACAAAAGACTAGAGTTGTGTACCTTTATGCTGATTATATATGTACACTACCGTTCAAAAGTTCAGGGTTAGTAAGAAATGAATGACTTTATTCAACAAGGATGCATTAAAGGGGACCTTTTATGCAAAATTCACTTTTGCATGGTGTTTGGACATAAATGTGTGTTGGCAGTGTGTCTAATGATAAAAATCCAACCACTCCTTTTTTTTAAATCCCCATAAATCATAAGCAGTGTCTTAGAACAAGCCGTTTCCAAATCCCTGGCAATGTGACGTCACTTTAGCCACAGAATGTTGACAGACACTGCCGTTTTAACACAGAAGCGCGTTCACAGCGAGTTGTACAGCCCGCCATTACTGCAATGACGAGAATGTCTCCCAAGCGTTTTAGGCGTTCTGTAGCTGGATGGATTACTTCACATAGCTCTTTCTATTTACTCCCGAAATCTGATGGATTCATTTTGTTTTCGAAGAAAATGCTCCCTCAATTCCACCAAAATTTGTTTATGTCTGCGCGAATCATTTCACACTGGACTGCTTTGAGAATGAACGTCAATACAAATGCACAATACAAAACATACAGTCTCCAGAGTGATACTGGATACGGCAGTAATGAAGGTGAGAGCACTTTATTACAGTTCATCGGAGTTGATTTACAGATATAAAGTTTACCAGTTTATTAAGCACCACCCGAAAAGGCATAAGGTCTTTATATATTTGTTTACTGTTAGTTGTAACTAGTGTTTCTGTGTACTTCACTGTGTATCATGATGATAATGCAAGAGAGAGTTTATGGATAATATTTTAATGCACACTTGCACTGTGTTTTAAGCTCTTACAGTGATTTTCTAGAGTGAAAACAGACGCTTCATATTTTGTGTGAAGTACAATAAACGTTATAAATCTCATCGGTAAACTGGCTTGTACTAATATAGTGGATAAAAACAAGAAGACAATATAAGTTATAACTATACCTGTTCTATCTCCATGAAGCATATATTCGCAGTTTCTGACATTATAGTGCCTCCTGACTGAATCCTGACAGGGGAGAACAAGCTTGTGAAGCTCCGCCCTCTTAGGCCGAGCGCAGCAGCTCATTTGGATTTAAAGGGCACACACTGAAATGGCGCGTTTTTGCTCAACCCCCAAAAGTGGCAATTTTAACATGCTATAAAAAAATTATCTGTGGGGTATTTTGAGCTAAAACTTCACATACACACTATGGGGACATCAGAGACTTATTTTACATCTTGTAAAATGGGGCATAATAGGTCCCCTTTAAATTGATCAAAAGTGACAGTATAATAAGACATTTATAATGTTACAAAAGATTTCTTTTGCAAATAAATGCTGACCTTTCTATTCATCAAAGAATCCTGAAATAAAATATATCACTGTTTCCACAAAATATTAAGCAGCACATGTGTTTTTAACATTGATAATAAGAAATGATTCTTGAGCATCAAATCATCATATTAGAATTATTTCTGAAGGATCACGTGACACTGAAGACTGGAGTAATGATTCAGCTTTGACCACAGGAATAAATGACAGTTATTTTAAATTGTCAAAGTATTTCACAATATTACAGTTTTTAATGTATTTTTGATCCAAAAAAAAAAAAAAAAATGCAACCTTGGTAAGGATAAAAATCCACCCAAATCTTTTGAACTGTAGTATATATTAACCACAATAAAAAAAGTATGCAATTAATCATGATTTACAGCACTATAATATATATTATACCCTCCAGAGCCCTGTCTAATATATATATATTTTAGTACAGTGACACATTGCTGCTCTCTCAGTATAGAAAATGGCCAAAACATGTCAAACACATGGGCAGACTACCTGAGAAATCTGTCCACAGGTTTCTGACATCTCACATTAGTGACAGTTGATAGCAGCTACTGCTGAAAAATACCGAACAGATGGCAGAAATGTCACTTCCAAGCACAAGATCTGCACACCCTGTCAATCTAATGCATTGCTCTGTTTCAAATCAGTGATAGAAGAACAAGAGACACCTGTCCTGTTGACCTACAAGATAATGTGGTGTAAACTAAGGCTACAACTAAACACTATCAAATAATCTGCCAATTACATCTTCGATTAAAAAACCAACAGCAAAGATTTCCATGATAATACCGTAAAAGCATGTTATTCCACATCCAGCTTAATGTTGTCCTCCAAATAATGTGCAAATAACTGGGTATTCCACATACTGTTATTGTCCCTAAATATTTCTATATAAAAATCACAGATAGTTTTTCACAGAATCAAAACCAAACATACAAAAATAGCATTTCTTGTGCCTATACTGTAAATGTCAGGAATTCTTTACTATAATGCTACTACAGTTACTGTTCTTATAAAAAATATAATTACATGATTTTATGATTATAATTCGATTTTTTTTAAACATTGAATTTAATGTCAAATAACCTGTATTTTATCAAAAGTGTAAAGTGACGTCAGTGAGGACAGGTATTACGCATCCAACTAATCAACAGAGAAATTGTTGAATGATATTTATTATGGATTTATATTCATTTTATCGGGTTAGTTGTTGCAGCTCTAGTGTCATTATTTCCTCAGCTCAGTTCAAGTGAATTGTGACTGTGACCTCAGTAGCAGACACAGTCTGTCAAGTCCTCTGTAATGTGAGAATGTGTAAAAAGTGTGAGACTAAGAGCCGAGCCGCTGTGTTTGTTCTTCCTACAGCACACTATGGCTCTTTGGGTATTTCCCACTTTTCTCTCCTGTGTCTCACCTAAATAAGTTCAGCTCCTATCTTATCCATTTGCCTAATGGCGGCCCCTCAGGGAGACTGACCCTCGACAGACCTGGAAACAAACCACTGACGGGTGGAATAAAAACAATGTGGGAGATAAAAAAAAAAAAATAGTCAAGAAAAACAGTGTGGGTGTATGATTTTTTCAACAACAGCCAAACATCCAAGGACATGGCTGCCTGTAAAGTCAGTTTTTCCTCTTGCAGCACGGTGCTCCCCTTGAGTCTGTTTTCAATAAGAACAGCCCACTCACCATCTGTTTCACAGGGGCTCAAAACTTATTATTAACTGCTAATCCTCACACTTTTCTCAAGGACATGAAAGAGGTATTAAATTGTGTCCTGAGATTTTCTGAACATGCAGATGGAGCAATATGAATTTGTTCCATGTCTCTCTGAGCCCATCATTCTCAGAGGACCTTTCAGAGAGCAATCGTGAAATCTAAAGTTAGTGCACTTTGAACAAAATGCACACACACATATATATATAATGTATGTATAATGTATACAGTTAAATTTGGGGTACGATTTTTTAATGTTTGCTCACTAAGGCTGCATTTATTTAATAAAAAAACTGAGTAAAATAGCAATATTCTAGTAATGATCTGTTAAATATCTGTATCTGTTTTCTATTAATACATTTTAAAATGCAATTTATTCTTAATTTATTCATGGCCAAGCTGAATTTTCAGCATCATTACTCATTACAGTCTTCAGTGTCACATGATCCTTCAGAAATAATTCTAATATGCTGGTTTGATGCTCAAGAAACATTTCTGATTATAAATGTTGAAAACTGGGGAGCTTCAATAACGCCCCATAAAAGGCCCCATAAAAGTAACAAAAAAAGTGAGACACATTACTATTTTCCAAGTCTACTGAAGTCATACAATAGCATTGTGTGAAAAACAGATTAAAATTTAAAGGGGTGGTTGATTATGATTTCACTTTTTCAACTTTAGTTAGTGTGTAATGTTGCTGTTAGAGTATAAACAACATCTGCAAAGTTACGACGCTCAAAGTTCAGTGCAAAAGGAGAAATTTTCTTTTAAAGAAATCACTGTTTAAGGACTACAACAAACGGCTGGTAGGGACTACAACAAACTTCTTCCCGGGTTAGTGACATCACTAACCCTAAAATTTACATAAACGCTGTCCCCAAGAACACACAACAAAGGGGTGAGGCCATGTTGGGCTGCTTTAGAGAAGTGGAAGAGTTGCTGTAGCAGAGCGTTGTTACCATGTCGTCATTTTACTGCTTCTCAAACAAGGGTCAATTCAACGCTGGATTTGCACAAAAAGATTAACATGACGACACATGCTAGTCGATGAGTTGAATCAACTCCACAGCAACTACATAAATTTATCCACTAACCCTTCAGAAACATCCAGATGAATTCTAAAAGTTGTAACTTCTTCCTGAGTCTCTCCATCAGTGTCCGACTCTAGTTTGAAGAATGTAAAGCTGAACACGTTATTGACAATCGTCATTTTGGCTGTGTGAGATTCTCCAGCTTTGTTGTTGTTCAGCAACCGAAGCGTGAGCTATTAAAGCTCTGCCTTCTTCTGGAAAGCAGGCTGGGAGCGGCAGCTCATTTGAAGGGACGCAAACAAAAATGGTGTAAAACTTCACAGACACATTCTAGGGATTTTTACAGCTTGGAATCTCCAGTCTATATCATTGACATTACACACACAGTACATACCTCAAAATGTTTTCTTTAGCGTTCCACAGAACAAAAAAGTAATTTAAAGTTATTTTTGTGGGTGAAATATTCCCCTAAATGCCTCTTTGATGTAACTAAACAAATACATTTAAACTTTTGTTATTATTCTGATTTAATTTTTTTGTGCCCCAAAACTATAAGGACAAAAATTGACTGAGCTTTAGAATCAAGTAAAATTAGATTTTTTATAAGACGAAAATAATAAAAATGTAATCATCATGGAAAGATTTTTTAAAGAATTATCACATTATGCTATTTTATGTTGTTATGAATGGGCGTTTAAACTGTAAACCACCTGCAGACACATACACAAACCGTTCATTTCCATCATAAGGAGTGAAATAACCTTGATAGGCCACTTAGGTGTATAATCTCCAGCCTAGGAATGTCAAGGCAATGGAAGTGTTTGTCATGGTCATATCAAACCTCAGCAATGCCTGTGGAGTACTTTGACTAAGTTGTACTGTAATGGCCTAGATAGGGCAGACAGACAGATAGGACACTGGAGAAGCAGGCCAAAATGAGCATGCATTTATCGCTCCTGACAGTCTGTCTACAGATAGCACATGACAGATGACAGGGCAGTCGAAGAAATATGCCTGAATGCACTAGTGACACCTCTCAGAGTCAAAACCCTTTCTGCCCTGTCACTTCCATTATGTCTCCTGAGAAATTAGGGGTTATAGTGATGTTAGCAATGACATGACGGCCAGAAAAGATGGAAGAAAGGGGAGAAAGAAATGATAGGAATCTGGGAACATTAAGTTTACTGCTGTTTGAGATGTTGGATTGCAGGTCAAGGTCTATAAATGATCTTTTTTGACAAAAATGAACTGTTTGTGTCTTAGGGCCCTATCTTAATGATCTAAGCACATGGTCTAAAACGCACAGCACAAGTGCACTTAGGGCGTGTCTGAATCCACTTTTGCTAGTTTAAGGACGGGAAAAATGGTCGGTGCACCCGGCGCATTGTCTGAAAGGGTTGTCCTTATTCTCTTAATGAGTAATGGGTGTATTTTGGGCATAACGCGCAATAAACTAACCAGAGTCTCATCTCCCATTCCCTTTTAAAGCCAGTTGCACTCGCGCCACAGCATATTCGCTATTTACAAGGCAGAATTTGCAAGTGGAAAAACTGAACGTGTCTATAGTGAGGAAACGGATCTGCTCATGCGTAAGTTTAAAGTGCGTGAGCAGACCATCTACGGGAAAAGCCGGATTCCACCAAAGCATTTTTACCTTTATGCACACAATAATAATCTTTTACATTGTAATCATTTTATTTTCAATTTGGCATGTTTGTGCGCTGCTGCGCTTCCCTGTGTGTAATAAGCAGAATGTACGTGCGTTGTGCACCATATAGGCGCGTATTATTAACGCGCTGTTTAAATAACAAAACAAATATTGCGGCATTGACTTTAGACCAGGTTTCAGTTGGTCAATGGCGTAGTCCATTTCAGTTGCCTCGAAATAGTAACGCGCCAACAATGCACCTGAACACACCTTGTTTTCAGACCAGCACGGCCATGGGCGCACAAATGGGCGCAAATGCATTTGCTATTTAAACAACGTGGCGCAGGACGTGAAAATGATAACTGCCCCGGGCTAAAACTAGCAAAAAACACTGGTGTATGCTAGGCCCCTAAGTGTTTCTTATTTTTAAGTCATTTTGGATAACAGTGGCTATAAATAAATGCAAATTCAAAAATGTTTAGTGCAACAAACAGTGATTTTTGAAACTGATTAAAAATGTTTGATTCAAAACTGTAAATAAGGATAAGCATATTGAGATGTGAACTAGCAATATAAGAACTAGCATCCAGGGCGGTCCCTCAAGATCTAAATTTCCCTTGTGCTATTTTCCTGGTTGCATTCTCAGCGATTGTTGCATTTAGGAACTCTGAAGTGACAAAAGTCAGCCAACATTGACAGTATTTAAGTGCTGCATTCAGCAACATCAACAACTGAAGCTGTGTTTGTGTTGTGGGTTTTGTGATAACAGAGATTGAATATAGATGTACAAGTTATGCAACTGAAAGAGCAAAAAGGAGGAGTAAAAGACCAAATTTCCTACAACAACTTGCAGTGCTACATACACTCTAAAAATGCTGAGTTTCAAGTTGGGTTGAAAATGGTCAAACCCAGTTGTTTTAACCTAGCAGTTGGGTTAAATGTTTGCCCAACATGCTGGGCAGTTTTATTTAACCCAACTATTGTTTAAAAATTACTATATGGCTGGCTTAAAATGAAAAATCAGACATAATTACTAGAGGCAACAATAAGGTGAACATTATGTTATGTAAATGTTAATTTCCAACATATTTTGGGTTCATTCTAAGCAAACAATACAGAAATGTTTAAACAATAGTTGAGTTATTAAAACTACCCAGTAGGTTAGGCAAACATTTAACCCAACTGCTGAGTTAAAACAACCCAATCACTGAGTTTCTCCATTTTCAACCCAACTTGGGTTGTTTTTAACCCAGCATTTTTTAGAGTGCATCATTGAGGCTGAGAAAAAAACACAATGCCGCAGGCAACTGCGACAGGAAAATGGCATTTACATTGGCTTTTTGTATATTTATGTGCGATTAACATGATCTTTCTGTATGTGGAGTAAATTTATGTAAACTTTGTGTACAGAGCTTTTTAAAAATGTAGTACAGAGCATTTTAAAAATTCTATTCTTCCCTCTTCTATTCTTATTCTATCTAAAATTGTTCCCAGTTCCTGCGGTTCAAACACAGCAAAAAAGTGGTTATTTCTGCCAATAGTTATACCAACTATGAAATTCTTCACAGACACACAGGAGTGATGGGCCTCTTTTCTCAGAAGCATAGAGGTGAGATGCATCAAATATTAGCATAAAAAAATTTCCACCAATACTACAGTATGTGTTTGGAAAAGTGTTACATAACCAAATATAGTGAAATATACATGTCTAATTTAATCTGATTTAAGGATGACCTAAACAGAGAAAGTATTATAACTGCTTTAAAGCTATTTTTATAATTAGCTATGTGAAACAATTCAGTGATTAATTGAGTTTTAAAAGTAGCAATAATGCCATGAAGCCATTTAGTAGCAAAGCTATTTATCTAATGTCTACATCTGCCTCATTATGTGCTTTTTCTTGCTCTCTGTAAATAAAAAAAACTGAGGAATTAATAAAATGTTTTCTGGAAGTGATCTCTGCAAATATCTCAGCCAAAACCCACAAAACATCTGGTCATTATGCCTTCATCAATCTTGCCACTACCGATTAACTGCAGTAATTAACCGTAACCCTCTCTGAACCATGAATGACATTGTGTCTGGGTTTCCTCCATTTATTCATACATTTTAAACCAGACTCTGCTATGAATGTCCAAGTACAGTGTCTATATGCCAGCTGTGTGAATATGTCTGACTGTGTTCCGGGGTGGAGAGTGTTACCCGTTGACCTGGAGTTAACCGAGCAACAATAAGGCATTATTTACCCTGGCCACAGCCAAAGGAGTGGCGGGACTCAGCGAGAAAAGTTCTCCCACAGCTCAGCACTTATATTATTGCTTATTGCACACACACTTAGGTGGATTTGCTTTAATTACAGAGTGTGTAAAAACCAGGCAACTATTGACTAAGCATACTCTGCTCCAGCGACCACAAACGCTCAGCAGTAAATGCAGCCACATCCGCTGGAGGGTGAATCTAGATTGATTCAACAAGAAGAGAGGATTGACAAAGGCGCAAAGTATAGGGAGGTGCCGATACAAATTAAGATGTCGCAAGCCAAAACTGGAAGATATCCACAATGAGATCTCTATACAACTTCATTGATTCAATGGATTTAAAGGAATCGTAAATTAAAATTCTGTCATTTACTCAGCTGAGTGGTCGCTCTAAACCGATTTTAAATTTTTTGCCAAGGACACACAAGCTTGCAAGGGAACCTCCTTCCTAAAGGATATCGGTAGCTTTTGTGTATAAAATCGTGTATTTATAATGTATGAGAAAAATTATTACAATTTCATCTGGAAAATATTTTCTTTGTACAATGCTGACAATGAACTTTTTTTTATACTCATTATTAAGGCTTGTTCACACCAAGATGAATGTTCGGTGTAAAAAAAATAAATAATAATAATAATTTTACTCTGAATGAACAATATGTCTGTTCAATGCCATCAATGCAATTGCAATGGATTTTTAAAAAAAAATTTTATGAAGAGGTATTTCTTTTTTATCACACTGCAAATAAAATTGGACAACCAGTAATATTTGCACTTTTGGGCACATTCCTAGAGCTGTTACATAAAACTATAACTTGATGGCAATAACAAACATTATTTTTGTGAGCGACAGACCAAGCTAGCTGTATAGACCTGAAAAGAAAGATGTTCAATCCATTTTTATTTGTTTCATTCTTTAAAAGTGTAAATATTGTTTCAAGGTAGTTTTACAGAGAATACTGCCTCCATTAGAAGCAAAGAAAATCAAAAAAATATATATTTATTTTTCTACAAAATGATCATGTAAAAAATAATGTAATTGTAAATAATATGAAAACGCGCACGTGTTTACATTTTTAGTGTTAAACATAACGCGGAGAAGAGCAAGGTGAGTGCTAGCATCAGCAAACCCAGCTCACAAGACGATAGAATTATTCCGGCTCCCGCCGTGGTGTACAAAGCTGAAGTGTGGACTTGTTTTGGCTATAAAGAAACCACTAAGGAGATCGACAAGAGTCATGTTGTTGGCAAAATAGGCCATGTTAACACATTGAATCTGAGAGCTCACTTAATATCCCGACGCCATCCGTGCTGCTGAGAGAGGCGTTTCGATAGAATATGTCATATACATATGTACTGCATGTTTTCCTCTCAATAACAAAATAAACACAACAAAAATGACAGCGGTGACAGTAGAAAGAAAGCATATGATCATAGCGATGTGGATATGTTTGCACCAGCTCTGTTCAGCACTTCAGTGAATGCACGTTCACTTTATACAATAGATTGCTTTAAAGCAAGCAGCTTTACAGTATTAAATATGAAAAAACAGACATGCAGTCATGGAATGGACTATGACTTTCTGTTGTTAAATACTTTGTCACTTTACTATTTTCCCTTTATTTAGATTGCACAAAAAAGTGATTAGTGATATATATACAAATGATACTGTCTTGATTAAATAAAATAACTTTTTTTTTTATGCATATGGTGGTGTGTTCTTTATTAAAAAAAACCCAAAAATATCACAATATATCGTATCGTAACCCCTGTATCGTGACACGTATCGTATCGCCAGATTCTTGGCAATACACAGCCCTAAACGTTAATACATTAAATTGGGCAGTACTAAAAACGGTTTCCACTGAAATACGGTACATAATCATATTTAAATACATACGTTTCAACTTTTCAAGTTTAATAGTGTGCACTTCAGTATAGGGAACACATATTCACTATTAACTATGACTTTTCCCTCAATAAACTCCTAATTTACTCCTTATTAATAGTTAGTAAGGTAGTTGTTAAAGGGGGACTCAGTTATATTTCAAATCCACTGTTTGGAAGTTAGTCGGGCGAGTCCAACAACAAACGTCTAACCATGTTTGCAAATGATGGTGGAGGAGAGAAAACGAGCAAGAGGGAGATTTGAAAATAAGAAAAAAAAAAAAAAAAAACTGCAGAACGAGAAATGGGACACAACAAGGGTCCTGTTTGATAAACCCGCACCCGCAGTTATTAACAGCACATCCAACCCTATATCTGACAGAAACACTCATTTTAGCCTATTCAATGTCGCTGCATTTAATTAAACATTGCATTAAACAATACAAGTAAAATAACAGACCAAAGAATGTTATAGAAGGCCTATTTAACTGTAAGCTTAAAGCTAGTAAATATTTTATCAGATTCACTCGACATTTAAACACGGTTGTCTCTTCTGAAACTAAGCAGCATTTACCTGGCCGCTGGTCCTCTTTGTAGCAAAAATATTCTAAAACTTTTATTCAAATTGTGAATAGCCTATATTAAACACATAAAGCGAGCAAAGCGCGCTCCCTTTAATTATAATCATAGCTTTCAATTAGATGCAGCGTGATTGGCTACAATGCTCAGCGCTGCAAATCGTGCTGTAAGCCTTTAACGTTCTTCAGACAGAGCGTGAACACAAATAAGCAGAGAATGTTTAGTGTCATTGTTAGTGCATTCGCCTTGCCTGCCAGCAGCGATCGGGGTTTGAGGCCGAGTTGGAGCAGGGTGGTTAGGATTGAAGGGTGAGTTTTGGAGGAGGAGCAATGAAGAGAGGGGTGGGTTTGTTTGGGTTGATTTCAAATATTAACAATGTCCAACTGCACCTTTAAGTTTAGGTATTGGGTAGGACTAAGAATGTAGAATAAGGTCATGCAGAATAAGGCATTAATATGTGCTTAATAAGTACTAATAAATAGCCAATATTCTAGTAATATGCATGTTAACAAGAAACTAGTTAAAAGACCCTAAAATAAAGTGTTATCAAAATTTCTTGCAAATTGCATAGTCGCACAACAGAATCCTTCAAATAAGAAGTTGAATCAGAAGTTGTGTTGAAACAGTGAATTACAATTGATTTTGTTAGGGTTGATTTTTACTTTTGCCTTTGGTTTCCGCTGAAATACGATACATAATCATATTTAAATACATACGTTTCAACTAAGTTTAATAGTGTGCAAGTTGTAACTTAGTGCCCCTTTACATCGCAATTAGACTAAGTTGTAACTTATGCACAACTGATGCAACTTGGTTTGCAGGAGCACATACAAGGAGAAGTTTAGCATAACGTTAAAGCTGCACTTTTCCACTATTTTCCAACTTATTTCCATTTGAATATTTTCAAATAGACGCTTGTCTGTAAAATACTCCTTTAGTGTTCCACATTAGTTTCAAAATGGGTTTGGAACGACATGTGGGTGAGTTAGTTTATTTATCATTATGAGTAAACCATTGCTTTAACAAATCTGCAGAAAACCAAATAAACCTATATAAGTACTAGTTGTCACGGTTCCAGTCATTCCCGGACTCCATTTCCCACAATCCTCCCTGGTTATCTCCTGCACTCACTCTACCAATCAGTAATCACCACACCCAGCTGCAGCACATTACCTGGACTATTTAAGCCACTCACTTCCACATACACTTTGCGAGGTCTTGTTTAACTCTGGTTGCAATTCTGAGCGTTTGTCATTGTGTTAGTCTGCCTGTTACTGGTCCTGTCTGTTTCCCGGTTATGATTCCCTGCTGCCTGCCCTTGGACTGTTTATTGTGTTACTGGTTTGTGAATGATATCTGCCTGCCCTGATCCCCTGCCTGTTCAACGACTACGATTCTGCCTGTTCCCTGCCATTCCTGTTTGCACCTGTATGACCCCTGCCTGTCTGGATTACGCATCTGTTAATAAAAGCTTGCATATGGATCCTACCCTGAGTCCCGTGGCGTTACAGTAGTACTAGAAATAGCCATACATTGGCTTCTAGTTATGCTTTTTTTCATTGTGTTTGTGTTGTGCTGATGTCTAGGCTGAGTGTGTTATTGGGGAGGTGGACTGGTCTCTGGAGATCTACGCTGCAGCTGCTCAGGAATGTGAGCTGTTCTGCTTATCTCCTGCTCTTCTGAGGACGGCTTATGTTCTGCTATAAACCATCGCTCCTAACCCGCTCAGTAAACAAATACACCCTTCCTCTGTATGGATTTGCTTTATATATTTTGGATTGCCCCTCTAAGACCATCAAACAATTCAAATGGTCCCCACATTTACAGAGTGGAAACAGAAAAATAGAGCAAGGCAGGCCCAGACCTGGTGAGACCTCCAGGAGGCATCGTAAACTATTAAAGATCATCCTTAAAATTGTTGTTTCTGGGTAACTATACGCACAGCACGGTTGCTCAGTTTGCTGCCAGGAATCTCTTTAAAACATCTTGTACAGAAAAAGTGGGGTAACAGGAAGCTTACGAGCACCCATCTTATTTTCAGCCGTGAGGAATTTAAGACACATCCCAGCAACATCAATCTCCCTGAGGAATGTTGAATGCCGCCCAGCTCTTGGGCAGCAGCGGGGGTATCTTTCTTGGGTCACGAACTGAAATGTTTTTATGCGGGGCGGGTGTGCGAAATCTGAAAAATGTCTTAATTTCTGCTCTTTGTGTACATGAGATAACAGGCTCACTAATGGAATGGTATATAACGATGTTCTGTGTGATTATACTGTATGTGCTGAAGCTCGCAGGACAAGCCCCACTATCCTTTAGGAAGGTTTTCTGTGTAAATGACACAGCCCTCCCTCTCTTACACACTCTTACAAAGAGACATCATTACTTCTCCTGCAGATTCTTTCGCTGGCAAATCCCAGCGAGCTTCCCTACGTGGCTGAGGCAGCTTTTAATGGATGAAATATGACTGGGCCTTTACTTAAGAAACCAAAATTTAAGAAACATAGATCTTGTCCTCTGACAAAACTCTCACATATGTGCTACAAAATGCTTTGGAATCAATTCATCAGATTCTGATCATCACTAGGCAAAAAAATGATCAATTAAATGTCTAATGTCCTTAGGGTGAAAACAACAACAACAGACTATAAGATGTTTATAACATGTCAAGAACACATCTAGGTCACATTTCTATGCCTGTAAAAATTGTGAAAAAGTTTACAAAAAAGGTCACATTTATGAGAATCAGAATCATAATGAGATTTGTATATTATGTATATTTAAATTATATATTTAAATAAAGTCGCACTTGCAGTATAAGGTTATACTGTGAGATATAAAATTACATTGTGAGATATAGGCCCGGTTTCACAGACAGGGCTTAGATTAAGCCAGGATTAGTCCTTAGGTTCCCTAGAAAAAAAACAAAAAAACATTACTGGTGTGCATCTTGAGACAAAACAATGGCTCTGACATATTTTAAGATATGTCAGTACAAGTTGCTTTTAGTTAAAACAGCTCAAACATGAATTTTAGTCTGGGACTAGCTTAAGCCTCGTCTGTGAAACCAGGGGATAAAGTCGCAATTACGAGATTTAAAATCATATTGTGGGATAAAAAGTCACTTTGTGAGCATATAAAGTTACAATTGGGAAGCAAAGTCACAATTATGAGAAATAAAGTCACAATCGTAAAAACAAGTACCTTTTTATTTTTTTATGGAAACAGGCTTCCGTATATTTCATTTCCAACTCAAAATAAAAATAAAATTTTAAAAAACATATATATATATATATATATATATAATTCAAAATCGTTTGTTGTAATCTGTTTTACTGTAATGAAAAATAATGTCTCAATGCAAAAAAAAAAAAAGTCTTAATGGCATTTTCTGTGCAAAATATGTCCTATTTTTCTGTTGATACTGAGAATAAATATGATCCAAAATACGAAGCATGATCTTTGGAAGAATCACCCAGTTATGGATCCTTCTGCCAATCCTAGTAACATTGTGATTTTTAATTTTCAATTTTTATTTTCAGTTTCAAACCAAATACCTTAATTTTGAATGAATTAAGCTTTCCTATAAAAAGAAGTTTTATGAAGATTATTCAACAGTGTCTCACTTTACTTGATATACAAGCAACCCACCCTTTTTTGTGTGTACATGAAGATTATGGTGAGTGTGTCAGGAAGGAATTTACAATGGCTCTGACTCAACCGCTGTGAAGCTGCATTGCTCAGACAGATCTGCTGGTCTGGGCCGTGAGATCTAGTGCGGTTTCTTAGAGGGGCAACAGCATCAGCCTTTAACAAAGAAGCAATACAGACTTCCTGTCCATGAACTCTCCGCAGCCTTCAAGCAAAGCAACGTTTGTGTCCAATCACAGTATGACCAGAGCCGCCTTCCCGCTAACGGCGAGTCTTGGGATTTTGGCAGCCTTACTGACAATGGATCCAGTCCATCTTCTTTGCTTTTTTGTATGTTAATGTGCTATTCTCACACACATTAAAGCCAATTTTCCGTTAAATTTTCCTCATATAAATGCTAGTGGAAATTAGGAAATTACATCTCAGCACAAGTCACATCACTCAACCATTAAACTCAAATCACACAAATTTATCACGATCCATTCAGCCAACTCACTACAATCCCTTATCATTTATCACATCCAATAGTCAAACAGAATTCTGACATTAATTTAGGGTTGCATACTGACAAAAAGTCTTATGCTTGTTTCTCATAGTCAATGCCAATACTTTTCCCATAAGAGATCCTCTAATAGACTACAACCGAGAGCTGAAGGACCGCCCTCGCACCACCACAATCCTCCCAAGAGCCAAAGGAACAGAGTAAAGACTGGTGGGATTCGGGCCAAGTTTCTCACAAAGAGATGCCTGAACTCCACAAGTTTGTGTCAAACCTGATGATCATATTCTCCAGTATGATTTGACATGATCCAAAGAGCTTCTGGAACTTCAGTTGAGGTACAACATCTGACCAAAGTCACAAATTTACTTAAATTACTCAAATATTTCTTTATTTACTATCATAACATTTCTTTGGTACTAAATGTTCAAAATCCAGAATCTTTGTGGTGTAATATAGATTCTGAATCAATTAGATTCAGTGTGGTGATTGTGGTCTCTTACTTTTGGACCCTGCAGTGTACTACACTGCAGTAGAACTGTTTGGAGATAATTTATGGGATCTAGAGAGAGAGTTTATGGTCTCGATAGCATGTAGAACTTTATGTAAAGGAAAAAAGAGAAGAATTTCCACAGGCGCACTTTTGTTTGGGGTAGAAACTAAGACTTTTAGGACAGGGTTAATGCTGAGTCTCTGGTCAATAGGGAACAGGATTTACTCAGTCAGACAGGCTGAGCCCTGTAATGTCCTCCCACTCACAGGCTTCTGAATGGACTCACAAACAAACAGGCCTTCACAGAGTATAGAGAACAAAAGAGACCGAGGGAGGCAGAGGCACCAAACCTTTGGCCCAACGGCCAGTTCAGCGTAATGACCCTTATAGGGTCAAAAGACTCATGTGACAGACCGAAATGGAAAAACAGCTAGGTCAAACTCCAGAGACGTCACACGCATGTTTCATTAAAGCAGAAATATGCAATTAATGGCTTTAGAATGACAGAAGAACACTTAAAAAGCTTACCCAGCTAGATGCTGAATGTTAAATGTTTCTTAGTTCTTCTGTTCTCACTAAATGTCCTGTTCTGACTCTGTTCATAATAACTATCACTTTGATGGACTGGGTTTCAAATTCTCTGTCATAGACTATTTTATCTTTCATTAAAGTGCTGTGTTGTTGGTTCTTGGCTTTACTTTTTATTCTGTCCTCACAATGGGAAAAAGACAACAGACAACGCTTGAGATCTGTTCACTTTATTCAGTGAAATAAATGAGAAAACAGCACTCTGCTTTATCTGCTCCCATAAAACTTTAATATAATCTATCATTTTTTAAACTTCTAATCCATATTAGCATACTGTAGTATAAATCGTCATTCAGCCCATTTTTTTTTTGAGAATTTTGAGTTAATATTAAAATAATTCCAGCATTTTGTATAAATCTTATGTACTATACTTAAATTATATTATAGGCTAAATCAGCATTATAGATATCAACATTGAACTTGGTCAATAAAAAAATCCATTCGACCACTAATTTATTCTAAAGTTTTCGCATTTTTCTAAAGTCACAATTAAAGTTTGATAAAATCATTGTAACTTTAATTAAGAAGTATGTCAAATTTTAATACACAATAAATTGTCCAACTTTATGTCGAATATCTTCAACTTTTTAAAACTTTTATCCAATCAATATTACAAGTAAATAATCTTTCTTTTGATGAACAATTCCTTAATCAGGACCATCTGTGTTTCTTCACAGTAGCAAGGACCGATGATGCAAACCCACTTGTGAAGAAGAAACAAAAAGACAAGGGGTTAGGGGGGCGGAGCTCTGTCCACAGATGAGCTCATCACATCAGAGCCAAAGACAGAAATTTGATTTAGCAGATTACAGCCGTCTGTTCTCAGCCTTTGAAATTAGTATGACCGCAGCATAAGGTCAGGAGCTACTTCATCAAAATAATCTATGAGATACTTCAGACACTTTAAAAGTAGGTTTTATGAAAAACGTGAGCAGTGAGTAGTCAAACCATCTCATGCATGAAGGGAAATTTGTGCTAGTTCCTCACAGGTTTCCTCACTGTCTATCCTGTCCTCCATCCTGCACCACTGACCTAGATCTTCAGGACTCTCAACTAAGTTTAAAAATTCATAAAGATCCAGAGGTGCTGTGACAGAGACGTGTATGTGATTCTCATCGCTCCAGCGCACAGTCAGAGCGATTCAAGTTTGAGAGACTCCTGTGCACAGCTTTTGAACTCATTAAAGTCCTGTGGCAATGTACACGCTGAGATGAAATGCACATAAATAAGTCAAGCTTCTTCTGCTTTTCTGCACTCAGCAGGTTTAATTAAGGTCTCCCAGAGTCTAGCTTTAATAGCTAGGCCAACGATTTTCATCGAAATGACAGTGAAATATTACTGCATTTCCCGTACCCTCTTGACTATCAACTAGTAGAGGTTGTGGTTTTGATTCTCAGGGAACACACATACTAGTAAAATGTATGCCTTTAATAGTTAGTAAGTACACTATTTAAAGGCCCGCTGAAGTGTCTTGGAATCTTGGGACGTAATTTCAACTGAAACAGGAAGACAGGGCGATATATCGAACAGCCCCGCCCCTTTTTTAAATAGCCAATAGCGTTTCGATTATATCACAGCTCGGCCAGAGCCGTTAAACTCAGTAAAACCTCTGTTTCCTTTTAACATCTAACAGTTTATCCTCCTAATCTCCTCTTTATCACTTTAAAATACATTCTGTGCAGAATTCAAATGGGTCCGATACCTTTCGTGGTCTGAGCCGACTCATGGATATGATCCGCTCTGTGCTCTCGTGTCTCTGGGACAGAGCAGACTGTGCTCGCGCCGCGGCAGTTCACGTGATACTAAAGTGAAAACGGACTTCATTTGCGTCAAAGGAAAGCTGAATCAATAGTCTGAATCATTCCCTATTCTCTATATAGTGCACTATGTGCCATTCACCATGTAGAAAATAGTAAATGTGTGAACAAATGACCGATTTTAACTGCAGCCTCAGCGTCTGTTAATAGTGTAGGAGAGGGCAGGACTTCAGATTCTAGAGAGCATTTGATTGGACAGAAGATTGAAGTGAACAGAAGACAGACTGGACAGAAGACAGAAGCTGAAGTGCGATGTGATGTCATGAAAACCCGTGATCCATTTTAGCAGAAGTGAGACACTGTAAGTTTTGAATGCTTATTTCTCCTAAATGCAAAGTTTGTCATTGTTTTGGAACACACCATCTTATTCATAACATTAAGGCTAACATATTCATACTAAAAGCTAAAAAACTAAAATTTTGATTTCAGGGGGACTTTAACACAACAGTTTTATTTATTATTATATGAATATACACCACGGTTTAAAAGTTTGGGGATGGTAAGTTTTTTTAGGTTTTGAAAAGAAATCTCATGATTTATTTGACTGAAAATACAGTAAATATTGTGTTAATATTACAGTCTTTATTGTCACATGATCCTTCTGAAATCATTCTGATATGCTGATTTCAAAAAACATTTCTTATTATTATCAATGTGTTGTGCTGCTTAATATTTTTGTGGAAACGGTTATACATTTTTTCAGGATTCTTTTATGAATAGAAAGTTCAAAAGAACAGCATTTATTTTAAATAGAAATCTTAATTATAAATATATAGTTCAGTCATAAAACTCTTATGAGCAGCTGATTAATTCATCTAAGGCCAATTGATCATTCAATCTTTTCGTTTGTACTATCCATGTAACCTATTTATTCCTGACTTCGAATCAGATCAGTCGTTGCTGCGCCATGGGATTTCGTTAGCCCTCCACCTTCCCCAGCACCACCTGCCTAGATCTACTCATAGGGAGCTATGTTTCCTTGCAGCAGCCTAAATTCAATTCACTGTTTTTATGTGCATTTTTACATACATCTTCACTCAACAGCAGCATAGCAGTTTTACTCGGCCAAGACCAAGCCTATGTACATTCCATGCTTATTAATAAATGCTGGTTAAATTCAATCCTAGAATTGTCATGATTGAAATGTCTTTACTGTCACTTTTTGATCAATTTGCTTGCTGAATAAAAAGGTACAACTGAATGAATGTGTGTACTTATGAAAATATATTTATTTATCTAAACAATTTTCCCCCAAATAATCTCGCTAAATAATATCACTACATTTCAAATGTTAGTCAGATTGAAGCTCTACTATAGCAGGCTATCCATGAACTATAACCACCTTTCCCTTGAGCAATGCACTTAACCCAGGTAAATAATAGATTATTTGTTTTATGAGAACACTTGTCGCCAACTACCCAAAGAACAGTGTGGCTCTTCCTGTGAAGAGTAAGATTATCCAGATGGCACAGCTTGTCAGGAAATGTACTGTGATTACACTCACCAGCTGAAACTCACTCCGTCGGCCGTAGGCTTCCTGGATGCCGCTGTCATTCCAGAGTGCCTGCAGGGCGGGAACGTATAGCTGAAAGGTGCAGGGTTCGACAGGCAAGCCTGCTTTGTTCTCGAAGGACATCACAAACATGCCATGCTTCTCATTTTCTGAGTTCTGCCAGGAAACACCAAGTTTGTCTCGGGCATCTACCAGTACTCGCATCCCCTTTGAGAGAAAAAAAAAGACAAAGAGAAGAATAGAGATGAATGCCATGTTTGTTTGTCAAGGGTGTGTCCTTTGGAGCTGAGCTTCTGTAACAGGAAGCTGGTTAATTAGTTTATTATTTCAGATGCCTTTTTCAAACACTACAGTTGAAAAAAAATTATATATTATAGCCCTATATAAAATTTAACCCGCCAAAATGGCTAGTATGAGTGACTGTGTTATACGCCACTGCTGAAATCAAGCCCTGCCTACAGAACTTTAAACATGCTAAAACCCTGCCTCTGTAAATCTCCCACAGTTACCAACTCATGTTTAAGTAAAAAGGGACAATTAATTGAAAAAGGGTTTGGAAAAATACACTCGTGAGCCCATACCATTGCCAATTCAGTATTCAGCGACATGGCCTGCCCTGATGATCAGCAGCATGAACTACACCAATATGAGTTTAGCTAATCATATTAGAGGCAATTTACCTATATTGGTCTGAACAGACAAATCACAAACAACAATCGTACTGAATTTGTGTGCCGAACATGTTGGTGTGGACAGTCTTTGATTGTAAACGAAAGTGTCAGAGAGAGGGAGGAACATTTTGTAAAACTACTACTGTTGGTGCAAGTTTTGCCTAGCATTATAATTGTACCTCAGGGTAAAAATTAAATATTCTAAAAGATATAAAATAAAGTCATGAATATGGTCTCTTTACATACACTGTCAGTTGAGACATGCAGTGACGAATCTGAAAGGTGCATTTGGGAGAAGCTCAGATTGCTGCCATTCAGTCATGACATGTACTTACAAAAGACAAGATTTGTGCCTATGCCTGAAACACTCCACTCTGAAGACAAAAATGAAAACATCTCCAGAAAGCCCTGTTAAGGACAGCAAATGCACTGAAGCTAAACTTCCGCGATGAGCCTCCTCACTTGTTCCAAGCATAACACTGAATACACAAACCCCTGAACTGAGCCTCTGGCAGTAACCAGGAAGGTTGGGCTTTGTGGAAGAGCAGAAACATCATGAGACGCTTTGTAAATGTAACATAAGGAAATTGACTTTTCACAATAATAAATGCAATACCATCAACCGAGGCAAAATCCTGCTTTGCAGCACATTTCACCCTCCTTTTGTTGCACTGGAATAACATCCTGATGTTCAGAGTCCCAGAAGGAGGTCCTAGTGCTCTCACTGTGCTCTACAGGGCCACGTATGATTCATCGACACTAGCACTTAAAAGTGCCCTAGGCAAACATATGCTACAGTAATTAGTGCGCCCAGCCAGATTTTGCCTCCAAAGAAGATAAAGGGTCCCTCAGGCACAGGTGCTTCATGGGATTTGACCCAGTGACCCGGACAAGTCCGTTTAATGCCATTCCAGCACGACAGGTCATTGGGCTGGGCGTAAAGGCAACAGAGACCCTTAGTCTGTCCGCATGTACGAGGAATCTGTATACGAGACGCATTCAATGCAAAACCAATAAAACAGCGGGGCAGCGACAGGAAATGAATGTGGTACAGTCTTGTTAGTCTGGCTGTCTCCATCAAATCCATCAGATTTCCCCCACCACCCAAATCCCAAGATTTCCCAAGCCATCAAACAGTTCACAAATGTAAACAGTTGTTCGTGCTTAAGGCCTCCCTGCTGGTTATGCTTAATGCTCTTAATAGTGTGCTTTGGTTCAGGGTTGTCAGGGTACTTTCCTAGGGGCCAAACTCAGTCACACTTTTATTTGTCTCCAATAGGCAGCCCCCCTCATCTCTGACCTTTCACCCACTTCTGGCCAACACTATCTGGGAAGCATAGACGTATCCTCCTGTCCTCCTTGGCTGGATCCGTTGACACAGTCGGGGCAAGAGGAGAGAAAGAGCGGGTGAGGCGGCTTTATCACAGCGGAGAGGTCAGTTGCAGGGCTTCCAATCTCTTCCTGAGTCGTGGCAAAGTCCCAAAAATAGCTCTGAAAACCACCAAAACCTCACCTCGCCGTGAGTATGTCTCCTAGTGTTTCTTGAATGCCTCCTGAAAACAAGCCTTTTGTGTTTGTTTTGAATGGCATCTTGTTTTTTAAAGTGTTCAGCAAAAAGCCACAGACCTTTCCATGAGATTTTGAAGTCTAAAACAGACAATTCATGATATTCTCTTTGTTGTTTGTTGGAAAAGGAGGGGATTTCCTGAATGTTCGGTCAACAAAGAGCAAAAATGATATTCAGGGATATTGGTTTCTGTCGAGAGACACCGCTGACAGCGAATCCCAACCATCGGCCCTCATCTGACACGCATTAGACAGGCCCTGCGTGTCAAGCGCGGTAATTACTCCAGTGGTGGTAATGACAGTGCTGTGATTTCGCAGCGTAAGCAGATGTGGGGAACAATCCAGGCAGCCACTCATGGGTTCCCCACTGCTGAGCAACCACAGCTAAATCAGCAACAACTCCTTAGCCATAAACAAGCTGCCTGTGAAGGAGCCTCCCAAGACTCTGGCCACAGAGGAACTCTCAGATTTATCACACAGGAAGATGGGCTTGATATATGCTTGCTCCCTGTGTCACCCTTCAGCTACTTCCTGTATCCTCCCCCGCAAACATCTTGCAAACAGGACGCGTGAATTTAAACCTTTAGGTGTGGCACAACTGACTGGTAATTTGCTCCTCCGTACATGCTCTCCTTAGGATGACGGAGCAAAAACACATTCTAGGCAGTTACTGAATACCGCAACTATTTTCTCAAGGATGTAGTAAACAGAGGAAATGCTTCACTGCCAGTGGTGTCCCATTGCACAAGAGAGCTTAGCAATAGGGAAATTGACTCTTGGAGGGTCAAAGTGATGAGTGAGGGGTATGAGGGGCCAAACAGAGGTGAGATCTAATCGTGTCCCGACGCGCCATGTCAGTCTCAGGTCAGACTTTAATTCACTCTCCCATCAAAGATAGCTTTCTAAAGGGCCACTAAAGAGTTAACAGCAACGAACAGATAGCTAACTGATCTAGGAAGTAATAAATTCCCAGACATAAATTACACAACCTACTCAAAGTGGGTTAACAACAACAAGGCAGGAAAGACTGCGGTGTATCAAATCATTTATCTGTACATTAAAGACTGTACTCACAACACATTTATCTTTTGTAATGCATATTTCTAAATTAGATGACATTCAGTGGGAAAGAGTATGGGATGGGATTTGATTTTATCCATCTGGTTTTGGATCAGTCATCAAACCATCAAAAAAATAAATAAATAAATAAATAAATAAAATAATAATATTAACACCTTTTTAACTACATTAGCAACATGAACTAACAACGAACAATACTTCTACAGCATTTATTAATCTTGGTTATTTTCAAAAATACATTTTTAAGATCAAAAGTTGGTAATACTATTTTACAGTGTCATTGTTACACGTTACATGTTGTTACTGTAGTATTAACTAGAAATGATGCATAATTACATGCAACTAACCCTAAACCAAACCCAAAAAACCTAACCCTAAACTTATAGTAAGTGCATACAGTTAATTATTATTAATCAGTACTTAAATGTACACCTGACACCTTAAAATAAAGTGTAACCCAAAAGTATCTGTTAACATCACTTAATGCACTGTGAACTAATATGAACGAGCATTTTTATTATTAACAAAGGTTAAATGCTGTAAAAAAATATATTGCTCATTGTTAGTCAATGTTAGTTAATGCATTAACTAATGTTAACAAATCAGATCTTATTAATGTTAAGGTATAATTAATAACAATATTAATGTTAACAAATCAAATATACCCCTTTTTTTTTTTTTTCTCAATAATGTGCACCGATAAATCACGTACAATATGCCCGAGGACGATGATATAGGATTTTACATCCTTTCCAGATCACCTCTACAGGCTGAGGGCAAATGGTGTTGTAATACCAGAAGGGAATAATGGAAGGATCTGGAAGTAGTTGAGAGGACTATCTCCTGGACTTTTGCCACTGTAAAGTGGCTGAAATTAAGATAACATTTTCTTTAAAATAAACAATAATTTGATCGGCACGTAGGCTGAAATTCGCTCACACAATGGTTAACCTCTGCAATTGTGCGTTCATGTTGTTTCCACCCCTGAGGAAAAGTCTGGACTGGGGTTGCTCCAAATTGGTATCAGTGAAACAAACATAACCAACACTGTCATCGTCCGAAAGCATTCAGAGGGATGGGCTGAACAACAGGGTGATGACAAACGGTCAGAGGGGAGATGATGGCACAACTGAATCGCCATTGTTTGCGGCATTCGCTGTCTGCACTGAGGAGAGGCATTTCCTCTGGCTCTGTGGACTGTGCGATACCGAGAGCCCATAGAGACCACCATTGTGGAGCTATTCCAATCTGACCTTGAATTCATCGCTAACAAACAAGGTCTCCATTCCAGCTCAGCATCCAATTCACACATCTTTTGGACTGTGAAATAACGTATTATCACGTATATGGTAATTTGTCCTGCAAACACATTTTGCCCTAGTAAAGGGCAACTGTTTTAGAGCTGAAATTCACAAACAATTTTACTAAATTATTCACATCAATTCTAATGAAGTAAAAATGTTATGCTTCTTCAAAAAAGAAAGCTAGGATAACTGTATGAATTGTTCATAAAACCTCTGAATCAAAAAAAAAAAACTTGTACCATATTTCTGACTCAATAAAATCAAACGTTTTAGGCTTTTAGTCAAAATTTGTTATCTATATGTTAGTGTAATCAAAATATATATACAGTGTTTCCCATACATTAACTAGACTGTGGCGGCCCGCCACATTCTAATTTGTTCCGCCACAGTCTCAAAATTAAACAGACATTTAAATTCCATAGCTTCATGTGAGGGACAGAAGAATATGTAAGTTACGTTACATCGTTAAATTTAAGTTCACGGAAACTCGTCTTCCCTCCGCTGCATCTGTCAATCATTCTCTGTTCAGCACTCAAACAGCGCGTCGCGTTCAGTAACGACAGTCAGCACGGTAAAATTCTCCAATATGATATATTTTCCCATTATAATACTTGATATGTAGATAAAGGGCTGTGGATTTGCATAAAATTACTTTTCTGAATCTGACGTTTCTGAAAAACTCTTCTGAACAAGAGTTTACAAGAGAACAAATTTCTTCATTGATCTAGTCACTTAATTTTGCTCACAGAATGCACTAGATTTATGCATGTAAATCTAAAATGTACAAAATTTTCCTGGACCCCCCTATAGGAACCAATGTACACCCAACATAGTCTCACAAAATCCTGTGGGAAACACTGATATATATATTTTTAGCAAATATACATCATCAAAATCCACGTTTTGTGAAAACAGCTAAAATTCCACCACAAGGGCATACAAAAGGGTGAGGGTTTTCGTGGCTGTAAACTTGTAACCTAACTAAAAATATTTTTAATATTTTGAATAAAAGCAGTTAGTTACAGCATTTCATAAAAATGGTGTTAAACCACTGGATTACTTTAACAATGTCTTTACTAACTTTCTGGGCCTTGAAAGTTGTAGCTGCAAAGGCTGTCAATGGAGGGACAGAAAGCTCTCAGATTTCATTAAAAATATCTTAATTTGTGTTCTGAAGATGAATGAAGGTCTTACAGGTGTGGAACGACATGAGGGTGAGTAATTAATGACAGAAATTTTCATTTTTGGGTGAACTAACCCTTTAATTTACATGTTACTGTACCACATGAAGCACTTTCTTAGGCCACATGAAATAACCCTGTGATGTAACAAAAGCCTACCAGATGTTTTAAAAAGAAACAAGCATCAGTTCATAAAGATGCAAATTTTAAAATTTTGACATCCACATGTTAAAATTTGGACTTAAGACTTCACAACAAAAATAACAACTAACTATAAAGTTTTACTAATTATTCTAATTTTATTAGAAAAAAAGTCCACACTTCAACAATAACGTTAATGACACAGAGTAATGATATTGCTGGAATCTCTAATGGATTGTTTTTTTGTTTTTTTTTCAGTTGATAAATGATAAAAAAAAATTTTAGAAGCTCCATCTGAGCATTTAAAGCATCATAACTGTGGCAAGTTAATAATATTGTTACTGTCCATTGGTGTGAACACTAATATAGTTATCCTTACTGTATTTAGTATGAACGAGTCTTTAGTGTAAATAGGCCTTTGTTTATTTTTCCTTCCTAAACCCTGATAATCTAAGTTTTTCAAATCTATACAATGTGTTTTTTGACATCTACAGTTAATGAAACCAAGTGTGGTGACTGGTGACAAGAAGCCATGGCAAATCATTCAGAAACACAAAACCTTAGGCACATTCTTCATGCCCATTTGCTCTTTTCACTTGACTGGCAGGGCAGTGAGTAGACCATGTAATCAGTGCCAACACATACACTTAGGTCGTTTAGTACAGCTAGTCATAAAACTCACTTCAAATTCTCATATACAGTATACATAGATGCTCCAAAACATAGACCTCAACGTTTGCCTCTGAAGCTAATAAGAGATCAGAAGTACTAGTTACTTTGTGGTGAAGGGGTCTTATTGAAAATAAACTGAGATGACATCATCTACACAAAGAAAGCTCAGTTCTGCAGCTTTGCTCCCCCAGGTCCTCAGTGGGGTTAGAAGAGGATCTGATCGCAATCAGTCCCATTCGAACAAAGTGAATCTTTTAGTTGTGCCTCAATTATGTCCCTGTACGACATGGTCTCCTGGAGTCACTCTTGTCCTGAAAACTATGGACAAAAGCTTACATAAGAACATTTCACTGGCTTTGGGAAGGATGCGTGAGTGTTTGGTGGACAAAAATCAGGGAGATGGAACATATGGACCTCTGCACTGACGTCCTGAGAAACATAACCTTTTCCATATAAAGCAAAACTCTTCCACTGAGCCAGACCTCTGATCTGGCAGCACTGCTTTTGACCAAACTGTGGGTAAGATAACAAGACCAAGGATAGGAATATTTATCATTTCAGTTTCCCGCTTAATAAATGACCATCATAGTTTGCCAGAATACAGACATATTTGTGTTTAGTAGAGCTGAAAAGGCAATTTGTATTGAAGCTGGTTTGAAAAACTTAAAAGGGGTGGTTGATTATGATTTCACTTTTTTAACTGTAGTTAGTGTGTAATGTTGCTTCTTCCCCTAAAATTTACATAAACGCTGTCCCCAAGAACACGCAACAAAGGGGTGAGGCCATGTTGGGCTGCTTTGAGAAGTGGAAGAGTTGTTGTAGCAGAGTGTTGTTACCATGTCGTCATTATACTGCTTCTCAAACAAGGGTCAGTTCAACGCTGGATTTGCAATTGTCATTTTGTCTACGTGAGATTCTCCAGCTTTGTTGTTGTTGAGCAACCGAAGCACGAGCTGTTAAAGCTCCTCCCTCTTCTGGAAAGCAGTCGGGGAGCAGCAGCTCATTTGCATTTAAAGGGACACACACACAAATGGTGTGTTTTTGCTGGCACCCAAATAGGGGCAAATTTGTCAAGCTATAATAAATGATCTGTGGGGTATTTTGAGCTGAAACTTCACAGACAACATTCTGGGGACACCAGAGACTTATATTACTACTTGTGAAAGGGGCATTATAGGTCCCCTTTAATAGCAATTTTAAAAACTAAAATGTAATGACTCTATAAATATCATGTGGTGTAACCATCAAGTAAACCATAATGTTTTCTTTATATCTTGAATACTTGTGTTTAAATCTTGATATAAGAAAAAATCGATTTCTCGATTGTGTGGAAAACGTTTGTTTTACTTGTGACAAAAATGCATGTGGCAGCAGGAAACAAACAGGTTTGGGCAAGGAAACCTTTTTCAAGGTAATTATTAATTCATAATCTATCATTATGTTATGGGAAGTTGCACCACATGGCATTTTACAACCTGAACTAACCCGGCCTTGTCAAAAAGGTAAAACCGTCAGATATTTTGACTTACTGACCTTGACACGCAGTCATGAAGGTCTGCAGGGGTCCTCACTATGATATCATTTCCTGTTTTGCATTTCTGCATGTTTCTGCCTGTTGTATGAGCAGTATTTTTTATGTATTTTTAATAAATTATTAGATAAGATAAAAATGATCATAATGACACTGATCATATAATTTCAGCTCATCTAACATAAAATCAAAGCAACAACAACAACAACAACAACAAAACGACAATGACAAGACAATGCACATTACTCTGATTCTTTTAACAAAGGACATGCTCTATTATAAAATAAACGCCAGGGAATAATTCTGCTTGTTAAGCACAAAGACGTATTAAACAACATGAAAAGAGTGTTAGATCTTCTCTATCTCTATTGTAACATGGACGTAGGCTGTAATTAGAGCATGTCTTGTGCTATCAGCAGCTGATTTCAAAGGCTTCACTATGATCACATCAGATGCATCAGTAAACTTCCCAAACCTAATGTGAAACCAAGTAAAAGAGGAAGACACAAAAGCAGAAAGTACACAGATAAGGGAGAATAACAGAAGTCTTCTCTATCAGGACATATTGAGACATCCAAAAACACGTGAGCTAAGAAAGCACATGAGCTGATCACAATGATAAGTCATACACAGTCTCTCCGTTCATTACAGAGCGAGGGATGAACCTAGACAAAACAAAGTGACTCAATGTACTGCTTAATTGTAAGGACAGCTAAGCTTAGTCTTGTGGTAATTACGAGAGAACATTTGCCAGCCTGCAAATGTTAAGATGCTGATTTGTGATTACTGGTTTGTAAAAAAAAGCTGTTTCTACCAGAAAGGCCAAACATTGTTCCTGATGTTCCTCTCCAACTCCAACAAGCCCCAGGCCCATCTCATCTCACACGCATTCTGGGACGCATTTTCACTCTTTTCCCGTTAACTCTGTGCTGTGAGTCAAGCCACTGTTATTAAACACAGGCATCTTAAACAGACGTGCTTATAGGGAAATGACCCAAGAATAATCCCCATGGATTTTGCTTTGCCGTAGAGCAGACACCTAAAAAAAAACATCACATGACTAACAGCAAAATGAATTAGTCAGATACATGATACAAAAAGTGATCATTTTCACATGGCTTGGGTGTCCAAAAACCTTAGTCTAATTAAACTGATCTGGACATCTAGATTTAGGCTGATTTGATATAGGCTTATATGAAGAAAGAATTGGTTTGATAGCAACTCAAGTGAGTCTGCATGTTTGACGGTGTAAGACGAATCATGTACATGTGATGGGAGTGATGTGAGCACTTTTTTGATGACTGAAGCACAGATGCTGAGGAAGTATGTATTATGTTGAATGCAAAAATGCATTTATTTATGTTTCTCATTTTTGAGGAGCATGTTTATCTTATTGTGACAAAAGTGCCTGTCTCAGCAGGAAACAGGGAGTTTTGGCAATGAAACTTGTCCTTGGTGACCTTAGAATAACTAAATAATTTGACACAACATCATTTTAAGACTATGCTATAAAACAGTGTTACTTTAAGATTATTAATGCTGTAGTTGCATTAAGTGAAATCACTAACTTGAATAATTAAGTATTCTATCTATTGATCTAGTCATATCCACTGTAAAGTTAATTTAAATTAAAGTTTATTTGGATGGATGCTGAATAGTTTACCCATCCATATGATGAAATATGATGATCAAATATTAACTAAAAAGTAATGTATAACATTTATCTAACATTTAAATCAAAATCACTAACTTGAACAACTGATTAATCTTTTCTCTATCTTGTCAAGCCCGCTTTTAAAGTTAATTTAAGTTGTTTGTATGAATGAACAATATTATTGATCATCAAATTTGTCATAAATACTGAATTGACAAATTTAAAAGGCAACAAGTTCACAAAATTACTCACAAAACATACAATTATGACGCCAGAAACAACAAAAACTCAAGCAAACTGTCATGTTTGAAAACGTTACCTTGATGACATTCTCAAAGATCGTGTCCCTGAAGTCGAGCAGCGCTTTTTGGTCAAACTCTTTTCCGTGGATGATCCTCATTTGTTTGAGGAATGTGGATTTGCCGCTTTCTCCGGCGCCTAGCAGCAGGATCTTCACCAGACGCCGAACCGAGCGCCTCTCGCGCGCGATCATGGCATCTATCTCGCGACTGCGCCGCTTCGCCTCGCGCTCCCGGTTCACATCGCGCTCCCGGGCTCGTTCTTTACCGTTGCTCCTGTCATCGTGAGCGGCCTCAGCGGGCAGCAGACACCGGCTCAGGGTGCGTACCACGCCAGCCATCCTTTCCAACTTCGACACGGTTAGTTACCACCTGATGTATTCATTAAAGTGCCAGAGAACTTGACTTTATGTTTTGTACAAAATCTACATGGAATAGACTCAGCTGGCGCCGGCAAACATCTATCTGCGAATATTCAACGGTTAAAACAAACATTACATGGAAAAGGCTGAAACACAGTAAGCATATTCTTCCATTATAAAGACATTTGTGAAGGAAAGCGGTTCACACTGAAGAAGTTCTTCCCCAGCGACCACTGCTGTCCGTTGAAACTATGAAAAAAGGCAGCTGCCTACTAAACAAATCCGTTGTCCGTGGTAATGAAAAAAAAAGTATCAAGTGGTAAATGTTGTAAGGAAATGTTATTTAGCTAAAAAAAAAAAAAACAAAAAAAAAAAAACGTATTCCTTTATATACTGGCAGCGACGTAAGTCCCAAAAGTTCATTCTGGAGGAGCGCGAGCGACTTTCTGATGTTTCCTCTGAGTCCTGATAAGTTTCTTTGCTGGACTGAAGCCCCTCACGCTGTTAAGCGTATGGTCGGTAGGGGGCGCCAGCGAAATGGGCGTTTGTATGGACACGAGGGGGATTCCAGTGTCAGAAAGGTCTGTGGCCCCTTGCTGTCTGTCATGCACTACTTTCTGTGTGGCAGTGCCTACTATAACTTGAAACCTGGCAAAAGGCGTAAAAAAGGTATGATTGGCTAAAACAATCTGCATGATACACTTTGTACAAAGCAAATCGATCAGTGGCAAATAAGTATGTCTGAGATGTAAAGGGAGAAATCTCTTCTTTTCCTCCTATTTATTTTAAAAACACATAAGCCTAGCCCTTGGAAATGTAATATTTGTTTACATTTTGGTGTCATATTTTTTCCCCTACATGCTGGGTCTACAGTGTCCACTGTCCAGCGGTGTAACAATTAAGGCAAAAGTATAAAATGCTTTCCTCGCACCTTAATACATGTGAGTGACTGTACACAACTCAGTAATAATATATAAGACAGACACACACATACATTATATATATATATATATATATATATATATATATATATAGATATGTATTAAAGCAAATATCTAATCAGCCAATCACATGGCAGCAACTCAATGCATTTAGGCATGTGGACATGGTCAAGACCATTTGCTGAAGTTCAAACTGTATCAATGCTTCAGGCTGCTGGTGGTGTAATGGTGTGGGGGATATTTTCTTGGCACACTTTGGGCCCCCTAGTACTAACTAAGCATCATTTAAACACCACAGCCTACCTGAGTATTCTTGCTGATCATGTCCATCCGTTTATGACCACAGTGTGCCCATCGGGGAGTCGCTTAATCTAGTGACAAAATAGCTTAACTGGCAACACTGTACCTAATATAAAGTGGTGTGTGTGTTTTGAATAACAACAATTTCTTTTAGGGTTACACATTTTGACTTAAATCTCTGTGATATTTTGTTTTAGCATTTTCTGTTTTAAATTTCAAACTCACTCACTTTCAACTATGGATATTGTCATTAATCATTTTACTTCATTTTTTCATATTAAAGCTGCAGTCTGTAAGATGTGCCTCTTTGCAGCCATCTCTGTTTGAAACCTGCAATTGCAGTCATATGCAGAATTGTTATCGTTACGTGGGTTGTGCATCGGCACGGCTCCTCAGCGCTGATTAATCTAATGTTTGCTGTCAGTCACTGCACTGGTGTGGATACTGTACTTCTGAATCACAGATTGTAGTCTTGAAAGTATGACTAATATAAGAATTTCACTGGAAAATGTCAAGTAAGAAACATGTCTGCCACTTTTGTTCTGACCAACTGAGGAAAAAAAGCATTAGGCCTACAATAAATCACGCTGCCAATGGTGATTAAATCTAACGATCGCTTAGCTTGGATCATGCCAAACCGTGCAAATTATCATTACTGTTATACTTTGTTCTCAAATTGTTAATGTTAACAACATCATCATTGTGTGACTATGTGTATTTAGTGTGTATTATTGTTACCTGTAGATTTCAATTTCTGTTTTCTTTTGACTACGGCTGAATCTCCAGCTGTCACTGATGATTGTCATTTGGACCTTTCTGGATTACAATACACCATCAAAATGAAAAAAAAAAATTATTTCAGCTGCTGTGAGAAAAGGCTATAAATGATCCGCTACAAGCAGCAACCTCACATGATATAGCTGCTAGCTGGGACTCCTTCCTTTCTGTTTACAGACGTTACGTAATGACGCAAAGACGAACGGCTGCATACTTGTATTTCCCGCGGAAACCCACCAGTACCGCTCTTATTATAAAACATTATTACAAGCTTACTGTTGTGAGTCGAGCTAAGGTAAGGAGATAGTTTTGAACACTGGCTGGTTATGTACTTGCTCAAAAATGGATTTTGGACAATTTTTTTACCAGAAAAAGTTACGGACTGCAGCTTTAAGTTAGAAGCTTCCCTGTAGTGTGTGTGTTTTCTGCACTGCTTTAGAGCAGCGATGCTCACCTGCTGAATTCAGAGAAATAAATCACATCTTACCTGAGCTGTGAACTTGCAGTCTGTATTAAATGTGATGCAAGAAAGTCTGATGCGAAATAATGTGAAGAAGCGTGTTTCTCGACTCGATCCCGTACATATGAAAGAAACCCTCGTTGCTAACGCTGTAAATATACAGGGCATTGTTTCAGACTCATTCAAACTAGATCTCGTCTTTTTGAACTATTCATTAAAAGAACCGGCTCATATGGTCAACTTGTTTCGAGAATCGGCTCATCTGTCACACCTTATGCTTTGAGCAACTAAAAACCTCTATGGATACCAAACCCTTGTCACATGACAACAAAATAGCTTTTTGATATTTTAGCAAAATTGATTTACTGCTTATTATTATTGTATAATAAGAAAAATATTATGCAAAAATTATATATATATTTGAGATGGACAGAAAAGGCTCTTCATTTGGTCTCCTTCTTGCTTAAGAAAAAAAATAACTGTTAATTCAGCAGAGGGCAGTGTTAACCTGCGCTTACATTCAGACATTTTCTTTGAGTCATATTTTGCTAGTGCATATACATCATTGTTTTTTGTAAAATGAGCTCTGTCTGTTAGATTCATAAGTGTCGAGCCATAAAAAAGAACAGAAAAGTTTATAGCTTTATCCACAGGTAAAGAAACCATATAGACCTAATGAGCACATTTATACAAAACATCATTTGTCAAAATGGAAATCTGTGCTCATTAGTATGGCTTTGTTTATTTTGTACATTAATAAGACACACTCTCATTATGTGATTACACATACCGTCAACAATATAAAATAATATTTAACTGTTTGCCTAGCACAGCATCACAAACACATTTTCTTATTAAAACCACAGGTGCTGAAAAGCAGAGCAGGCTAATTTAGTGCCACTGACCACCTACAAATGAAAAACAGGACTTCCAACATTAGCATATAAATAGTGATAATTTTTTCGTTCCTCTTCCAAGTAGATTATTCAATGCCATTCACTGCACTGGAAAAAAAAAAAACACTCTGATTACTGTGGTCCCAATGCAGACTTCTTAAACCTATTTGTTGAGTTGATATGCACAAGGAAAACATTTAATGGAAAAGCTTTCAAGTTGATTTTCAAGCAGGAGGTTAATTGGACTGCGTTTTTTGGAGGAAATATGAAATCAACATGCACACGAAACACAGCTGAAGAGGCTTTCAGAAAGCTACACGGCCATGATTACACATTTTGATCACCAAATCAGAAAGCAACACATAAATGTACAAGTATCCATTCTTCTCATTGGGTAAATTGCACTTGATAGTATTTTTGGAGAGTGCTGAGGCAAGCTAAGGCTGAAATAACCATCACTGCTATCCATGTTTCACACTATGGTTTCGAGCAGAGGCAGCAATAGAGCACGAAGTGCTAAAACTTTGGGTAATCATAGTTCATTCATGGGATTCAGCAAGAGTTTTATTTAGTTTACCATGTAAGATGCATGGTACATGCACATTTTTTTTTATGTAAAACCAGTGTAAATAGATCAATGATAATGAACTAAAATGATATGTAAAACAATTGATAAAAAAAATCAGACAAGCATTATTATGGCATTAAACTGTTGGTAAGTCACTCAGTAGGAACATAGCCTTAAATGTAAATTTCATTTCTCTTTTTTTGGTGTAGAAGTCAAAGTAAGTTTTGCATATTCTGATGAATGAGCATGTGTTGTTTATGTCAGCAAAAAGAAACCATTTACTCTTTTTTTTTTTACACATTTTACATAAAAAATCAGAACAGCATAGACTCTAGTTAATAAGCAGTTGTTTTTAAAGGGATAAGTCACACAAAAATGAAAATTATGTCATTATTTACTCACCCTCATTGTGTTCCAAACCTGTACATTTTTACCTGTACAGAAGGAGACTTTTTGAGGGGTCTTTACCCAGCAATTTTTGTGTTTATATTTTGTATTTTTATCTATTCATTTATTTGAGCTCAACAGCCCCATTTACTATGAACTATTGTTATAGGTTAAGAGCTTTAAAAAAATAAATAAATGATGAGAGAATACTCATTCAGGGAACTAATCTTTTAACCTTGTTTTCTAAAGGTTATTTAAGACTATTCCTTAAGAACATATAGAACAAAGCAACCTTCAGAGGATAAAATAATGTTTTCAGGCACAAATGCTTGGCAAATACATTTAGCAAGGGAATCAGAAAGGAAAACAGATTCAAAGCTTTGTCCAGCCTAATTAAGTGAGATAAGAATACACTAAACCCAGCGGGCATGTGGTCTCAGAGGACAATAGAAGAAAATGTGTAATTAAATAAATAAAACAGCAAATAATAAAATGTATGCCACTCTTTGATTCCAGCATATTGACTCTCATACAGCACATTGACAAGTGTGTCATTAATGGAGGTCCATACTTGATGTTATTAGACTGAAGAAGGTTTTCTGGAGTTTATCAGGGGGAGGGAGAAAGAAATAATAAAAGAAAATAGCAATTTTTCACAAGGAGACACCAAATAAATAACATCAACTTTAAAGTGATAATATCAATGACTATAGATATAGAAAGATGGTTCACTCCTGTTAGTTATGAATGGGAGAAATTGCAACGCGCAATATGGCGGAATACGCATCACTGCAGCTGCAGTTAGAGGCTCCGGTTCCCACAGAAACCTGAGACTCGCACATAAGACTGCACATGCGCATTGGCTCGTCTAGCCTGAAAAATAGGCTTTTTTTAAACGTAAGAAACAACATTTATGGGACGGTTCATGTCAGATTTTGTTGCTGATTTGAAATATGTAATTTTATTGGGAGTTCGCCAAGCAGTTTTTGAGATTTCAGGATTCCCCCATTCAAATAGATAGGACTTGGTCTTGGATGCCTGAAATAGCTGCCCGGAGGCATTCCAAATATGGCCGCCGAGTGAACAGACTTCCCTTGAAAGGGACTTTGATAATATTAACATAAAAGAGCAGCAATTGAACATTAAAGTCGGCATTGAATGGAAGCTGCGATAATTTTGTGTAAAAAGTGAAATGGCATCTTGAACAAAACAAAAAAAAAAATGTTGGGCAGGACTTGATTTTGTCCATGTGGAATTGATTGGATGGTTGTGGTTTGCTATTGGTGGATCTCATGTGAGTGACAGGTTGTCCCGCCCTCGTGGCAGTAAACACATAATCAGAGAAGAAGACACTGATAGAAGGAGGGGAAGTTATTTTAAGATTATGAGAGCACATTTAAAAAAAATCATTCATAATAAATACTTTAATTTTCCATTAAAAAAGCAGGGGGGGGGGGAACAAGAATTGTCTATTTTGATTTCATCATGGTGACTTTAAACACCTTCCAAGGGTGCAGCTGATGAGCATAAGCTTTCCTCTCCTAATCAAAGCAATGATCTTGAAAATGTGTTTTGTTAACAACTATTACAAAAGCACAAAAGCTCTCCCCACATTCGAAAACATATTTAACCGTGCGGAAAACATATTTATCTGTGCTTTGGTGAGCAGCTAGATGAGGAGCTAAACGCCTTGCGCTTCTTAGAACAAAGGATGAGTGGGATCTGATCGCTTATGAAGTTGTGGGTGAAAGAAGGAGATACAGATGGCCTAGACACAAAGGTTCTGATGTCTGTGACAGACACACTCCTTCATGGAGAGTCTATTATGACATTTCAGCTCCGGTGCTCCTCGCAGTTTTGACTGATGGATGCAGGGACCACTGCATTCAACAGATTGGCAAACCATCTGCCACAGCAAATTGACACTCTCGAGATGTATGCAACACTTCCTGTAGCGATCTGCTGTGTGAAGAAAGGCACAAACAAAAACCGCTGGAAGGTATGGCAATGAAAAGCTCAACTGGAGTTGTATTTTGGGAGTTTTGAATATATTACGATAACGGATACAAATTAGTTTGTGCATAATCTCTAAAGTACATGGACCACAATGCGCAGGTCTGTGCAGAAACTGACATTGTTTGCCCAAGACTTTCAAAACATAATGTGTTTGCATTGATGTGCAAATTATATTTTGTATATCTCTACTCCCCCTTGGCCTTTTTACATATGCTTCAATCCTAACAAACCTAAACAATAACCTGGCACATTTAAAAGGAAGCAAACACAGTATTTTATTCTGAGAAACACAAGATGCCCACAACTTAAAGTAACAGATTTTTTAGGTTGTAAACATCTAACACGTTCTGTTAAATGAAACCGATTTCTCCTTGTTTTAGTGAGCAGCGACAGATCCGAAAGCCTCTTTAATGGTGTTTACAATCACAGTGGAAAGTTGGTTTACCGTCAAGAGTTGTTGTCTGCCAGTGACGCTACTCTGAGAGGAACCAACACCACATAAAGCAGCAAGATGTCTGCTTGTCAGGGCCCAACTGAAATTTCCACTGCGCTTCTCGTGACACACTCTCTCCAGGATTTCTCCTCTTTTCAAGCCCTTTAACTGTTTTTCAGTTCTCGTTTCAACAGCAAAAACGTGTCAGTTTCTTTCTGAAGCACTTGTGTGTGAAGTTTTAACCCAGGTAACAGAAATGCTGCTTCTCAAATGCTTTTATTACATAAAACACACGTACAATGTTGTTTCAGCTGCGAAATACATTCCTGTGTCTGTTTACAAAATAGTATGTACAAAAATAGTTAAAATCACGGCTTGGAAGTGGGTTATGACACACACAAAAAGTTTCTTAATATCTTAATAAGTGACAAATTTGTGTCATTTTTCCAAAATGGATACCCCTCAACACATGTACACCCCTGGATAAGATGCCATTACATATACCAACATTAGCTAAAAAACATTCTGACTTCTAGATAATAGACATTGCGGTTTGATTTTATTAAACAGGTGCAAAGGCTGGTGCAGTAAATTTCCCCTTTTATCATTCTCAACAATAAATATATATCAATATATACACATATATGTTTAAAATCACAGGGGTCAGTATAAGGGTAGTTGACATCATTCAATATTTCAGTACTGAATTACAAAAAACACCTAAAATATACATTTTCCCTTATGCATTTACATACATTTTAACCTAAAATGTACATATTTGTAAGCTACCTATAAATCATGGTATGTCTAAATGGCAAGCAGTAAGTCATCTCTCGCTATGATAACATCTGAGAGCCCACTTTAGGACGTCAATTACAGCTTAAACAGACTCCAAAATAATGCCAACATTAAAGAAAAAAAAAAAAAAAAACACGAAGTTGCAAATAACAGTTATGAGCTCAACATGGAAACACATATAATGCCATTGAACTACAGTATACGTAAAACACGTAAAACCTTGGCAAGTATTTTAGGTAGCAGCTGAAATGGGCACAGAGTTGTGTTGTCTGTGTTATCGACTTAAAAAAACACATTAAAAAAAGTGGGCTTGTGTTAAAATAAATATAGAAATGATGAATTAACTATATTAATTTATGTGCCTATAAAGATTAAACGTACATACTGTATATTGCAACAATAATTGCATCAGATTCAATTTACAGTTATACACAAATCAGCCAGAATAAAACTGAAGAAAAATGCAGTGGGCAGCACTATATTGAGCATTACAGGTGGATAGTGAGAAGGATGATGTTTTATTGACAACAGCTCCGCTTCAGGAGAATAATAGATAAGAAGCTCAGAACATTTCCTCTGCTTACTGTATGAATCTCAGGTGCATCACATGGTACCGTTCCTTGTCCATGTGTGTGTTTTTGTTTTTTTGACAGCAGTGAGAAACACGCCTCAGCGAGCTGTGGCCTTTGACAAAGTCACTTCCTGTTCACACGCCTGTGCTGCATGCACACATTCCACCCAAGCTGCAAACAGAGAGTTTTGATACGCAGAAACGGCATAAGCCCTAACTTGCTTCCGTGATCAGGTTATAGCAAGTCCTGCTCCACCCAGACCGTTTTCTTCTGCTCCTCAAAAATCTTGTCTTTGATAATCTTGACGAGATCCTCCACCCCACTCCAAGAGTCAGGCTCCACGCCCGCGTACAAACACGGCAGCGTCTCCAGCTCCTTCTCCTTAAAGCGACACATCTTCAAGAACTCCTCCTCAGAGTCCACCTTCAGAGGAAGCCTTCTGCTTGAAGAAAACACCACAAACAATTACTAAATGGATCATTTGCCCATGAATAATGAATCTTCAAACTGGAATTAAATAATCTATATGACATTCATTCAAGAGTGCAGCGAGTCTTTGCGCGTCTGACGACATCGGAGGACTGCTTGCCTTAGTTTTTTGATGTTCCTCTCACAGATTTTGATGAAGATCACAATGGGGTAGATCTCTCTCCTCAAAAGGTCTTTGACACAGCTCAGATCAGCTTCAAGAAGACAGTGCTTATTCTACGAAGCAAAAGAATGATTTAATATAATTAAAAAAAAAAAAAAACACACTTTTTGTTCTATAACAATTAAAGAGCAATATAAGCAATATTGTAAATATTAATTCATAATTTAAACCAGAAAAGGGAATTGAGAATTGAAGACAGAATAGAGAACTCATCCAGTGAGGTGTCAGTTCTCATTTTTGTCCTGTTTTTGGCACACCTCTCGAACAAGATTTGCAGTGGAAAATTAGACTCATCTCCTGACACATTAGCAAGTGAAAAACAATATGCTGCCTCTCACCTAACCACCTGATAAAACCCCAACAAGCAGATTGCATCTGCAGCCATTGGGAGATGTCTGTCTCCTACATAGTGCTGCTGATTCTCCTCTCAGTCACATTAAACACAATGAGACTTTGAGCTTCCGTGTTTACCATATGTGATGTGCTCTATGTCATTATTTACATGTAAATAAATTAATTAAATCTGTTTAAAATATAAATCAATCCACGCTTAAACCGCTTGGCTTATGAAATCACAAAGGCTGCGATTATTTTTTTTTTAATGAGCAGCTTGTCAGTGAAGCACGGCTCTGAGATCAGTAACATGCATTTGAAAAAGCAACATGCATCAAACATATTTCGAAACATGAGAAGCATTTATGAACCTCTTGTCCAACAAAAGACCACATTTAATAACATGTTTGTACATGTATGGTCTATTTGTATGGTCTAGGGTGACCATATTTTAGTTTTCAAAAAAGAGGATGGGGGGGGTGGGGGGGTTGAACTTCAATACATAAAGTAATACATCCTTTCCATTCAACTTTTCGCCCAAAGAATAATAACAAAACAAACAAAAACAAAAAAATAGTTTAGATTTTAACATCTTTTGCATGACACAGTTTCTTTTCATGGCCATAGGTTAAAATAAAAAAAATAAAAATAATTTGACTGTCCTCCTTGTGTTCTCTGGTATACTTTAAGTTATGAAGTTAGGTCAGGGATAGGTGTAGTGTGAAAATCCCATTGGTGTCTTTAGGAAAGGGTTAAGCTCTCACCATGAGGAAGCACTTCTAAATGATACTGTTGGGCAAAACAGCAAACACACCCATTTCTGGCAAGCTTCTTGAGTAAGCAGAAGATATGACAGCACATAAAAGCAAAAACAAAATTTAGCTATTATTAAATTTTTCTGAAAAGAACATTTATTACTGTACCTTGAAGGCAACTGCTTCGATATTTTCTGGGGTGATGCATTCGTATGTGCCGGCCTGCTTTTCTTTGGAATAAATGATGGGCTCTATCTTCTGTTTCATGAGGAATTCATCTTTTGTCACAATGTCTGGAAAGAAGATGAATTAATAGTTCTTGTAAGCAGGCATGTCAAGGAAAACATTGCTTGCATTAAGGAATGACAATCATAAGGATTTTAAACAAAGTGGCACTGATTTGATTACTCTTAACAATTCCAGTTCCTTAAATGTTATATTGATATATATCTTTTCAACTGATTCAAGGCCAGGTAATAAGATAATTTCTTTCAAGAATCTGACAATGGCACCTATTTTTCTCTCTCTTTGCATTCAGATATAGCAAAAACAGCAAAAAACAGTGTCAGATTCTTTGAATGCAGATTTCCTTGAACAATTGCGTGATATAAAGTGACAATTCTGAGATATAAACTCACAATTGTGAGAAAAAAAATTGCGAGTTTATATTTTTAGAATTGTGACTTTATATCACGCAATTGCGAGTTTATATCAGAATTGTGAATTTATAACTCGCAATTGCGTGATATAAAGTCACAATTCTAAAAATATAAACTCACATTTGCGTAATATAAAGTGACAATTCTGAGATATAAACTGAGAGAAAAAAAGTCAGAACTGCGAGAAAAAAATTCAGAATTGTGACTTTATATCACACAATTGCGAGTTTATATCTCACAATTCTGACTTTATAACTCACAATTGTGAGAAAAAAAATCAGAATTCTGAGATAAAAAGTTTTTATTTTTTTATTTAGTGGCGGAAACGGGCTTCCATAGTTATTAAACATAAATGCCAGTCAATTTCTATACCCTGCCCTACTGAAAACCCACTCTACATTAATAACTGATCATTTGTAACTGTAACAGCTGGATTTATGTGATACCTTTACTGAGGTCTATTACATATATTCAGAAGTTTGTGCTAAACATGAGTTGGTTGTAGCCTGTGACATAATAGTTGAAGTCACGGAACAAATTAAAATAAGGACTCTTTATCAAGATGAATCATGTGACCCATGGTTAATAATGGCAGCCACTTTTTCTATTTACGGAACAATATATCTATCATTATCATCATCACCACCACAGTGTGCTGCTATAATTAGTAGGAGAAACCTCTTCCAGCTATTTTTACCTGGTTTGCAGATATTGAACTCCATAGCACCTCCGAGATTAAGGAACTTCTGGACGATGGTTTTAGCTAGGATGTTGGGGGTGAAGAGGATGGGTCTTTTGCGCTGGCATTGGTGTGGGGTCACTAGACTGTACGGGATCAGATTCAAGCTCTTGTTTAAGTCACTCTCTGGGTCAGATGTGTCTGAAAGAACGGAAACAACAGCTTTGAAAGCAGTTTACTGCTAAATGTCAAATGTAAATCAGCATAAACACTAGAAATTGACACTGTGGCACTGTGAATAACCATTTGGTTCCCATTCCTTTCAACCAACGAATTTTCCAGGCATTCACAAGGACTGGATTTTGAAAATCATTTTTTGGAGAATGTGCTCAAAAAAGTCCAATTTCTAGCCGATAAAGCATTTTAGAGCATAACATTTCCATTAAATTTTCAGTCCTGGAAATCAAGCTTTAAAAATTCCCTAATATTTTCTGGCTTCATTTTCATGACAGTACAAAACCTGTCCATATGGCATCCACTGCAAAGATTCCTCTGAAACAAACAAGTAAAGACGAGGGTGGGCAGTCTTACCCTCAGGCCTCAGGGTTTCAAAACCTGGTCTGGAAACTGATGATGGATTTCCTCCATTGACAATGCGGACACGCTCACTGCTGTTCATCCTCTTGTACTTGTTATCCACCCTGCTGACAAACTGACACCAGGGATCTCTTTTAATCTCAGCAAGACTCCACTCTTTTCCTATCTGCAGACAAGACCTCAGCACTATGGCAGTGTGAGCAAACTCAAGAGGACCTGTTACCTGTAATAACTGAAAGATGAAGACACTGGCTCTCGACAGACGTGGACTAGACTTGGGGTCTGGAGAAGGTTCCTCAGGTTGTAGGGTGTTCTGTGAGCACAAACGGAAGAGAGATAATTCATTCGAAAGGAAGACATGGAAAGTGAGATTTACCAGTAGAATTTATGAAAACCAAGCTAAAAATACATTTAATATTAAAACCAATGTGGGTATGACATCACGTCTACAAATGTGACATTTGACCATACACACACATGAACACCTACACTGTAGTAAGCAACACTGATCAACAACAGTGTGAAATACTGTAATGTGCAGGTTAGCCAATCATAACAGAGGTGACGTAACAAAAACAGTTTGTTTAATTCTGATGGTCAAATTATGACTGTATCAAATGGCCCATTTTTACACATTTTTATGACATGAGGGTGAGTTAATGATGACAGAATTTTCATATTTGGTGAACTAAAGTGAACTATCCCTTTAAAGTGACAAAAAGCTACAAAAAGTGTTTTGAATATGGTCCCTTTAATTGGCATTCAAGTTGTGTCCTGCCAGTTCTGACTCCTCTACAAATGTAAAAGCCAACAATCCAGAAGGAACTGACCCGGAGCCCTCGCAGAGTTTCGACTTCCTCTCGACCTCCTCGACACATCAGCTTCTGAATCTTCACCAAGAGGAGCTGCTGGGCTCTGGGGAGGAGGTGACAGCTAAGTTTGCTTAACAGCTTCTCATCACAGTCAACACATAAAAATGCACACCCACACAGTCACCTACACACCGACAGACAATCTGCAGCAGGCAATACGAATGTTCACACTTGATTTGAAACTATAACGGTCACTCATTTTTCAGTGTCCTCACCTGGAGTAGCTCGGTATGGTGCCTCTATCTAGGTCCTTGTCGGTGAAAGAGTCCACACGGGCGCACAGCCACTCGGATTTGCCCTGGTGCATGGTGTCCAGGACATGGAGAACCTCGTCACATCGTACATTCAGTGAGCAGTTGTCCAACTGGCTGGAGATGTTCAGATTGAGACGTATGTAGAAGGAGTCTCCGGATACCACTGTGCCATCTTCAATGTCTTTCAGCAGCCGCCTGTAGCCTGGAAACAAGAAAGTGGGGTCAAAACTGGACATTTTGTGGCCTAATAAATAACACCTGAGCACAGGAGCCACTGAGCTGCTGAGAATCGAATGCAACCCAACACCACACTGAATAAGATGGTGTGTGATGGACTCACAGAAGACTTTTACACCAAACGGAGGAGCAGCACATTTGTTTCAGACAGAACCGCGGGCTAAAAGACCAAAGCCCTGTTTTTTCTTTAGAGTCTGCATGTTATTAGGCTCTTCCCAGAATGGCGTAGGACTTTTTGAAGTATTGGACCCTCTTTAACTTCCTCTATCCACAAAAAAAAGCATCTTCCTTTTAAAGGGCCTAATGGTAGTGAAGGGGGTGTGAGATTTTGAAGCCCAAAAAAGTGCATCCATCCATCATAAAAGTAATCCATACTGCTCTAGGGGGTTAATAAAGGCCTTCTGAAGTGAAGTGATGGGGTTTGTAAGAAAAATATCTATATTTAAAACTTTAACTATAATAACTGGCTTCCTGTAGTCGGGCATACGCATCAAACTGCAGCAGAAGAGTAACTTCTGACCCAACACACAACAAAATGATGAACGTGGAAGCGCAGAGGATAGAGCAAAACAAAACACCCATCATGAGTTAAAAGTCTAAAATGAGAATTTTAAAAGAGAAATGTTGGAGGATTTTGATATAAGAGTCATATACACCTAGGATGGCTTGAGGGTGAGTAAATTATGGGATAATTTTCACCCTTTAAGAGTCTGGACTCACCATCATGGTTTAACTTGTAATGGAGATGCACCTGTCCGGAGCATCTCTGCAGGGTCCATTGTGCTTCCTCCTTGGTACAGGTGTCCAAAGCCACATTCTGGGCTTCACCACGGACACTGCCCTCCAGCTAGGGGAAAAATGAGACCACTACTACTACAGTTTTTTTTAAATATATTTTATTTGTGGAACACATGCAAGAGTTCAACCTCACCATTAAAAGTTGGTGTCCGACTTTAACTCCGGCCTGATCTGCATCAGAGCCAGACTGGACAGAGGACACGAAGATGCCACTATCATTTCCACCAATCAGAGTGATTTCCGACAGAAGGTTTTCTCCAGAGAGAGAGAGGCTCTGCACCGGCCGCAACGAGTTTCGCTGAGGGCCTGAGGTCAATGACGGACGAAACGGTCTGGAAAAAAAAAACGGACAAAAGCACAGATCAAAGAGAAGTTAATAATATTGATGTACAACAATGTAAAGTGAGGATGAACTGAGATGACAGAGACAGACAAAGCTATTTTTCTCAAGGTTGCCAAAAAGGAATTCTCTGCAGTGTTCAAAGAATGATTATAAATAACACATAAATAAAACAATAAACCTCTCCAAAGAGAATTTCCTAAAGATGTTATTGACTTGCTCCAAATCATATGTATCCATTGTCTCAGACTGGTGGGAAGACGAAGATGAGTGGATGGATGAAGGCCCGTAGGATGATATGTCTAAGTCATGGTCATCTACAGCAAAAGAAAGAGACATATTTACAAAGATGAGTCACTTAAGTGTATGATTCAGACAGTGAATGGGCGGAATAAATTATTTATACACGTTCATACCCATATCGGCATTGTCTCCACTGTCAGTATCTCCAGTGTCTGATAAGGGGACACTGAAAGACAGATACAGCACAGTACATTTTACTCTATAGCGCCAACAGTAATTCTTACTGTATTGACTATGGTATTTTTGTGGGAATGCATTCTAAATAATCTATAAAAGAAGTAACAATACTGCCACAGCTAGTTTTAAAGATATACAACTACACTAGGTTTATGTGTGTATGTTAAACTTACCACTTGTATTGAGAGTTTGGGTTCTCTTTGGTTCTCCTGACAATGGATTGAGGGCCCGGAGGCTCTGGCGCAGTGGACAAGATACTGTCGTTTCGGCAACGCAGCTAAAAAACAAAACAAAAATACACATACACAACAGTTGCCTTTAAATTGAAGCTACTTGGAGAGACAAAATAATTAGATAAAAATGAATCATACATGTTTACTGAAGATCTCCGCAGGAGAAATCATTACACTGGCACTGGTAAGACCTGTATTGTCAGTTGCTGCAGGTTCTGACAGATCTCCATTGGTGAAAGGCACGGCTAAATAATAGGAAATTAAATTAAAAGAAACCAAGCTTACAGGAAATTCTTATTGCAAACATCTGGTGAGCGTTACCATGTTTTAAACATATTATACCTGCAAGTTTGTATACAGCACCATCAGAGCTCTTTAATAAATATTTTACCTGGAAATTGAGGACTTTTGGGTCCAGCTGCTGGGGATTTTGGTCTGTTAATCTAATAAATAAGAATGACAGGTGTTGAGATGCAGAAATATTAGCATATATAAATTACAAAGACATTCAGTGAGATACTTTCAAGTTTCTACTCACTCTGCCTTTGAGGTTACATCTGCGTTGGAGCTTAAACTCCTGCTCATCAACAGCTTCTTCTCCGGAGTCCTCTGAAGGACCTCCTGTATTTGCATCGGGTTGCCCAAAGTGCTGAGCTATAATAAGTGGAGTAATGTCTCGTGGCAGACTCTGAGGGGGAAATATCATGAAAAAATACTCAATGTCGAATCAATTGCTTGGGATAAAGCATATGTGTTATGGACTTCTCTTTTTTTCAAGAAGGAACACTATACTTGTCAGTCGGACAGATAATGTCTCACCTGATCCAAACCATTTTCCTTGGCCATCCGTCTCAATTTGCACTCCAGATTGACTATCTTGGCTTCTTTGCGTACAATTTCAATTTGAAGTTCGTCGCTCTTCTCTTCCAACTCCCGTATTTGCTTGCGGTACTTGTCTTTGTCAATCAGGCATTGAGACACAAGGTGTTGGGCATCATCTCTTGACTTGAAAGCCTGTGAGACAAAGAAAGCAATACTACATCAGTAGCTCTTAAGTAACAGGAAGTGAACTGATTTAAAGCCATCACTAGGAACACATTAGTACTCAACCTGGTCCCGCTCACGTTCCAACTCTTCCAGTTGCACCATGATTGTATTCATGCGGTTCTTGTACATTTCGCAGTCCTTCACCAACGTGGAGCACTTCAATTCAAGGTCCTCCTTCTCTTCCAGATACTGTGCATTATTAAATTAAACATTTCTAATTTAAACCCATCAGTAGAATAAAGAGCATCATTCAACACTGTATCAAATGAACCTGGGAATAAACCTTCTGAACTGTAAAAAAAGATTTAAAAGCAACAGTTTGTAGGGTTTCTTTTCAGCAGATTATTAATACCTTCCCCTCAGACCATCATTCCACACTAAGCGGTGTTATGCAGCTCAAACCCTGCTGACTGCATGTCGAAGAGACAAAGCTTCATCATTTACAGAGAAAAAGCTCTGCTACGGCATAAATTTCCATTTTGCTGTAGCAGAAATTTCCATATTGCACAGCAGTACTTTCAAACAAGGATTACTCTCCATGTCAATAAACAAACAAACAAATAAACACCAAACACATATTTGGGAATGTGGAAGATTTCGTTTGGCTTTGACAAGCATTCTGCATGTATTAAATGTGGTTGTATAGTTAAAGGGGACCTATAATGCCCCTTTCACAAGTAGTAATATAAGTCTCTGGTGTCCCCAGAATGTTGTCTGTGAAGTTTCAGCTCAAAATACCCCACAGATAATTTATTATAGCTTGTCAAATTTGGGTGCCAGCAAAAACACACCATTTTTGTGTGTCCATTTAAATGCAAATGAGCTGCTGCTCCCCAACTGTTTTCCAGAAGAGGGCAGAGCTTTAACAGCTCGTGCTTCGGTTGCTCAACAACAACAAAGCTGGAGAATCTCACGTAGACAAAATGACAATTGTTAGTAACGGTGTTCAGCCTTACATTGTTCAAACTGGAGTCGACACTGATGGAGAGACTCAGGAAGAAGTTACAACTTTTAGAATTCATCTGGACGTTTCTGAAGGGTTAGTGGATACATTTATGTAGTTGCTGTGGAGTTGATTCAACTCATCGACTAGCATGTGTCGTCATGTTAATCTTTTGTGCAAATCCAGTGTTGAATTGACCCTTGTTTGAGAAGCAGTAAAATGACGACATGGTAACAACGCTCTGCTACAACAACTCTTCCACTTCTCTAAAGCAGCCCAACATGGCCTCACCCCTTTGTTGCGAGTTCTCGGGGACAGCGTTTATGTAAATTTTAGGGTTAGTGATGTCACTAACCCGGGAAGAAGCTTGTTTTAGTCCCTACCAGCCGTTTGTTGTAGTCCTTAAAAAGCGATTTCTGTAAAAGAAAATATCTCCCTTTGAATTGAACTTTGAATTGAACTTTGAGCGTCGTAACTTTGCAGATGTTGTTTGTGCTCTAACAGCAACATTACACACTAACTAAAGTTAAAAAAGTGAAATCATAATCAACCACCCCTTTAAGAGAGATGCTGGTAAGCTATCCAAGACTAAAATACCCCCCCTTGGCTAAAAGTAGGCCTTCAACACTCTAAAATACACATTTTATGCAAGAAGTGGAACATTTGAAAAGCTCCAAAAGAGGGCTGACTGTGATAAGAAGTCACTGCCACCCCTCCTCCCCCCCCCCTTCCTGTCTTACCCTGAATTCTGACACTTTTCACACGTCACTTCAGATGCACTTCTAATTAGAGCTGCAGCACATTGCAGAAGGGGCCACTTAGAGCAGCCAGTCCTCATCAGCCTCTGTCACTTCTCGTTCATGTGTGACAAGAAAAAAAACCTTTGCCTACACTTCATTATTTCTAGCCGTCAACTAAAAACTCTCATGCTGAGTCCATGTTAAATATACTTAATGCCTCATGATGCCAATGTAATATCAAATTAATTATGAGTACATTTAAACATTCAGGATGTGACCAAAAAAGTGACCCCACTCTGAAGCTCTCTTCTAAAAGTGAACTGCCTACCTAGACAGCCTTTTAAGGCATCATAAACAGTATCATGACTGTTCTAAACAGTATGCAGCAATATAAGATGACTTCTTTTGATAAATATGTACTGCATCGCTTGCAGATAAGGTAATCCCAGAACGCAGTGCAACTAGCACACCTATGAATAAAGGCTACATATATTGTATAATTAAATTTAGATAAATATTGATAACTACGGTTCAAAAGTTTGGGGTCAGTAAGATGTTTTTGAAAAGTCTCTTATGCTCACCATTTATTTACATTTATATACATTTATTTGATAAAAAAAAATGTATTTTTTACAATGTAAAATAACTGTTTTCTACATAAAAAAATATTTTAAAATGTATTAGCCATTTAGCTGAATTTTCAGCATCATTACTCCAGTCTTCAGTGTCACATGATCCTTCAGAAATCATTCTAATATGCTGCTCAAGAAACATTTTTTTATTATTATCAATGTTGAAAATAGATTTTCAACATTTTTTTTTTAACTTTAGCTTCATGTTTTTGTGGAAACTGTGATACATTCTTGTTCCAGGATTCTTCGATGAATAGAAAGATCAAAAGAACAGCATTTATTTGAAACGGAGATCCTTTGTAACATTATAAATATCTTTACTGTCACTTTTGATTCATTTCATGCATCAGTGTTAAATAAAATGTTTAATATCTTTAAAAAAAAAAATTCATACTGACCCATGCTTTTGAACAGTAGTCTATTTCAATTTGATGTTTGACAATTTCCTTGTGAGACCTTTTTTTAAAAAGCCTCCATTATTTTGATTTTGACTATTTTACCCAACATTTATATTTGTTATGCATTGTTTAGCAAAGTGCTTGAAGCTGAAATGATTTTTCAAGGTATAAGGCTAGTCCTGACCTTGTCCCGAAGCTCCTCAGCCTGTCGGACCTCTTCGTGCAGGTTATATAGTCTGTTGACTAACTCCTGACGATCCTCCAGAGCCTCCTGTCGGTCATGCTCCAGGATATCCAAGATGGCCTTGTCTGAATCAGGTAGAGGCCCAGGCTATGCATAAAAAGAAACAAAACAAGAATACAAAACAACTTTAAAAACTCTGACTTCGAATAACCTTTCCCACCTGTCTTCTATTTACTGTGATGCAGAAAGCGTCTTCACCTGTATGATGGACTGCAGCTCCTGGAGTTTGATCTTCAAGACCTCATTCTCTCGCTCCAGCTCAAATATCTGTTCTTTCCGAGGCCGGTTCTCAATGTCATTCTTCAGTTTCAGAGATTGCCTCCTCTCCATTTTGCACTCCTCCTCCACCTTGTTCAACTTGTGCTTTAGTTGGTCAATCTGGAGGAAATGGAGAGACAGCAGTCAATATTTGTATCCCACATAGTCAAATAATTCATGTAAATATGAGTGACCCATCACTTTTAGTAGTCAATCTAGGAAACAAATAGTTTCTGAAAACAAAACATGGACTCAAATCATCCTGCAATGCTTTCAGAAGCCCTCTGACCTCTAGCTGAAGGTCTCGGCTCCTCATCACGGCCATATTCTTCTCCTCGCTGAGCTGAGCGTACCGCATGGCCAGCTGATAGTTGTCATCCTTCACCTTAATAAGTTCATCATTATAGTTATTGCGCTCTTCTTTCATCTTATTGTAGCGCTCCTGGAAAGTCAGCAGCTCCCGGTTGGCCAGCCGTAGCTTCTTGGTATCATCCTCTAGCGTGCGGCATTTGGTCATGATATCCACCCGCTGCACGTCTTTGGCCTTGGACTGCTGCTGCAGCTTTATGACTTCATTCATTAAAAATTGGATGAGTCCTTCCTGGCCCTCTTCCACTAGGCAAAGAACCAAATACAGTCAATAAAACCCAACTGCACAAAACAACACCATGTTATTATTCAAATGTCATGTAAATATCACGGTATACGAGTATGATAATAATTTATCACCAAAGTATCCTCTGATACCATTAGTGTACCTTAGTACCACCACAGTACTTGCTTATAAGGCTACTGCACAAATCTGAAAGAGGATTTATGGCAGATGCTCATCCCAGAAGGGAAGCAGGTGGAAGGCAACAAACATTTTTAAGGCATGGTCGTAGGTTATTTATATGGGCGGCATTTTAATTCAAAACTGTCTCACCGACTATAGTAGAACATCTGCGGGTGGGCTCCTTCCCCGTGACGAGTTTGTAGAGGTCAGGGTAGTACAACTCCAGGCTCTCTAAAAAAACCACATAACCTCGTTCTCCCTTCGTATGCAGGATATCCAACAACCGACCTGAAACAAAAACCACTGCAGCATGACACTTGTTGAAGTGAAAAAAGTACAATGTGGTCTACCTGATGTGACCCTTATAAATTACTTTAAGTAGTAATGTTAATGTGATTAGATTGAATCATTTATATCAAACAGTGTTAATATTTTTACACAGTTGTTTTTTTACTTACTATAGTCAATATTGCTCTTGACTAAAACGTAAAAATCTAAATTTAGTTTCAAACCAAATATTCAAAACTTTTATATATTAATTTAAAGTCAGAATAAAATGGAAATTCACACCATGTATTCTCTGAATGCATGTTAGTGATCTTATTGTGAATGATTCGTCCATGTATAGGTTTCCTTTTTTTCTTTTTTTTTTTTGACTTCATAATGCAATCTTCCAGTAAAACATCTCTGGTGACGTATACTGGTCTTCTCAAATCATTCAGTCCGCTTAAAAGGATAGTTCACCTAAACATCATCATAAATCATCGTTTACTCACCCTCATGTTGTTTCAAACCTGTAAGACTTTTGTTTGTCTTTGAAACACAAATAAAGATATTTTTAATGAAATCTGAGGTTACACAACTACCATTTTAACATTTCAGAAAGTTCATAAAGAGATCGTAAAACTAATCCATATGATTTAAGTGGTTTAGTCCAAATTTTCTGAATTTTACTCGATCACTTTATATGATGAACTGAATTTAGGCTTTTATTCACATATAAACATTCATCCACTTACACATCAGTTGTGGTAAACGGAAGTTCAAGCATGCTTGCTTGACATGCGTTTGAGCTTCTGCAAGAGGTTTGTTCTCACATATCAAGCAGTTTCAACTGAGCTTCTGTTTTATGTTCGCGGATCAATGTTTGTATGAATGAATAAAATGGGGGGGGGAAGCCTAAATTCAATCTGTTCATCATATAAAATGATCCAGTCTCTTCAGAAAATTTGGATTAAACCACTCAATCCATATGGATACGTCTTATGATCTCTTTATGAACTTTTTATGCGTTAAAGTGGTAGTTGTGTGGACTGACAATAGAGGGACCGAATTTCATTAAAAATATCTTCATTTGTGTTTAGAAGATGAACGAAAGTCTTTCAGGTTTTGAATGACATGAGGGTGAGTAAATGGGGACAATTTTTTTCATTTTTTGGGTGAACTAACCCTAGCTGTTTTACTCTGATGTTTGTCATAATACAGAAAAAAATATCTTTCATTATTTCCATTACACAGTGCCTTGCATCAACATTTTTAACAATCAACATTGTTAACAAACAACAGCAATCCCTGACATTACTGACTATGATAAGATTATGTGAAACAATCATCTTTCCATATTTTTCTTCTTCAAAGGCATAGTTTGTTCTTTGTAAATATATTACAAAGTTATTCATTTCATTATCGTCGTAAAAATGTGAAAAATGAGTGCCAGTAATTTAACTGATTCTAATATCAAATAATTTCTGGAATAAAACCAAGGCTGAAATAAATAAAACTACATCCTTAGACTGTCAGAATACTGCAAGCATGCATCTCCAAAATATATTAGCCAATCGCACTTATTGCTTATAGTGGGATTAAAGGGTTAGTTCACCCAAAAATGAAAATTCAGTCATTAATTACTCACCCTCATGTCGTTCCACACCCGTAAGACCTTCATTCATCTTCAGAACACAAATTAAGATATTTTTGATCAAATCCGATGGTTCAGTGAGGCCTGCATTGCCATCAATAACACTCCCTTTTTCAATGCCCAGAAAGCTACTAAAGACATATTTAAAACAGTTCATATGACTACAGTGGTTCAACCTTAATGTTATGAAGCGATGAGAATACTTTTTGTGCACCAAAAAAACAAAATAACGATTTCAAAACACTGCTTCATGAAGCTTCAAAGCTTTACGAATCTTTTGTTTCGAATCAGTGGTTCAGAGCGTGTATCAAACTGCCAAAGTCACACCCCCCAGTGGTGAACCACTGAAATTTTAAAACACTTGTGACTTAACGAAGCCTCGTTTACTGAAATCACGTGACTTTGGCAGTTTGATACACGCTCCGAACCACTGATTCGAGACAAAAGATCTGTAAAGCTTTGAAGCTTCATGAAGCAGTGTTTTGAAATCGCCCATCACTAGATATTGTTGAATAAAATTGTTATTTTGTTTTTTTGGTGCACAAAAAGCATTCTTGTTGCTTTATAATATTAAAGTTGAACCACTGTAGTCACATGAACTGTTTTAAATATGTCTTTAGTAGCTTTCTGGGCATTGAAAAAGGGAGTGTTATTGCTGTCAATGAAGGCCTCACTGAGCCATCGGATTTCATCATAAATATCTTAATTTTTGTTCTGAAGATGAACGAAGGTCTTATGGGTGTGGAACAACATGACATGAGTAATTAATGAAAGAATATTAATTTTTTGGGTGAACTAACCCTTTAAAGGTCCATAACCCCTTGAGGGGCTCTAAAGACATGTGCCCAGGCTGCGCACAGGTTCACCATCCGGCATATTACAAATCATATCACAAATGTAACTGACAGCTGAGGTACTGATTGTGATCAGCATTATATTAAAATGAGACAGCAATGCGCTTGCAGGGAGAGCTCTGCCCACACACTATTCTGATTGGCTGTGATCTGTTATTTTTTTATTAGTTTCTTTTAGAAATGTGGCGTCTGGTGTGGACAGACAAAGAGCTTGATGCTAGAATTAAATTTTTTAGTGTTGCTTGCTGCACTATAGCAGGAATGTCCAGATTTGTCATAAAAGCAGTGCATTGTATTTTAACTCACTAGAGAATGTCATGCCACAAAAGATACTTGAAAGATCTTCTGTATTACATGCCAAACTGCTAGTCCCAGAGGGAAAAGGGAATCATTAGGGGGCTGTGAAAATCCCAGCCGTGGTAAACAAGCATTTTGATGTGCAGCTTTGTGACAAACAAACTTTAGCAAGCTGCTCGGGTGAAATCCTTGTCATCCGTTTTGCCTCTGGCCGTTCGGAAGTTGAAAAATGATACGAAGGTTCAGGAAGGAGTCGTTGGGAAAGAAAAACTACAGCGGCAGCTCACAGGATTAAAAGCGTCCATTCATCATCACATTACACCACTGGAAAAACACAGTGAAAGATGGGGTGACCGAGTAACTGATTGATGATGTGATTTGCATGTAAATGTTTTCGGCATGGAATTTGCATTTCCATATTCCACAGTGTTTAGTATTTTCTGTCACTGGCATCTATGAATGTTGATGTCTGCACAATCCAACTTAGAGAGCGAAACCAACCTTGGGCGGATCCGAATCACATCATCAACAGTGCTATTGTATATGCTTAAATGCGCACAAGAACACCACTCATACCTGCTCGGTTGACTTTGGACTCTAGCAGACGCGAGTTGAGCACCTCGTCTTCATCTTGTTCGTCGATGACCTTGCATTGCCGCAGATATGAGGTTAGCTTGTTGGGGTTGATAAAACGGCACAAGATGTACCGGTTCTTCTCTGCATTCTCCCACAGTGACTCCCCATAGTCCAGCAAATTCATTAAGCTTCCGTTCTCCATTCCTGCAGAGGCCCCTATGAGACAAGACAGAAAGAGAATAAAGTTTCAGATGCTATTTCAACACTCCTTTTAACACCCACAGCATCGACAGCACATCAGATAAAAAAAAAAAAAAAACTTGTTATTGCATGCACAAAGAAAGATGTGATCATTCAGCCGTTATAACAATGCTTTAAAGTCAGCATAACCTTATATTTGTTGTCTTAGGCTGTCTGTAACTGCTGTCTGTAATGCCGTTTTAGTGTCTAGATCGGTGCCTGTTTTTTCCAAATAAAATATTTGTCTATGTAACTGAAAAAACATATTATAATTAGGGCTGCATGATTAATCGAAGTAAAACCAAAAACGCTATAGGGCTTTTTAATTAAATTAGAGCACAGCACTGTGTTGTTTTACATGCTTTATGGGCTGCCTGCAGTTTTCCACCAAAATATCAGTTTGACAGTTTAATGATTGAAATTGAAGAAGACATACATAAATATCAGCACTGTAAATGTACAGTTATAATGTAAAGTAAAAAATATTACAATAATAATTTCATATTTTGTTGATTTTTTACATCATCATCATCATCATCATAATAATGATTATTACCATTAGTATTATTATAAGCATAATCAACACTATTATTATTTTATAGTTTATATATTTGGCCAAATTGTGCAGCCCTACAAACAAACATTTAAATCACATAAATCACAATTATATCAGAAAAATTGCAAAAAACGTTCCATTTCTGACCGTGCAGGCAATAAACTTAAATCAGGGTAGATGCCATAATGAATTTTACACTAATAAAAATGAGGCTGGGATGGATAGACTTAGAGTTTTTACAATAGATCACACATGACTTGTAACTCACAATTTTCAAAACACAATTTTTGTTTTATAGCATTTATCTCTACTAAATGCTCTGTTGTTAACACTCTAGTTTAGGGTCCCATTCTCACTATTAATGAACTATCAACTAAAAACTCCTAATTACTGCTTATTAATAGTTAGTAAGGTAGTTTTGGAATTGGGTAGGACTAAGGGATGTAGAATATGTTCAAGCAGAATAAGGCATTAATATGTGCTTTATAAGTACTAATAAGCAGCCAATATCCTAGTAATATGCATGCTAATAAGCAACTAGTTAATAGTGAGAATTGGAACTAAACTAGTGTTATCCTGACTTTTTGTCAGAGGTTATCTCAGCTGAAAACTGCCATGTTGTTCAACAACAGTACAATCTATTTCTCCCATTTCACTCACATTACAGAGGTTTTAAACTTGCAAACAGGGTTTCATGTTGATTTATTTGCTTAATGGTTAATTATAGTTTATTTAAATGCAACTTCTTGTTACAAGAGTGTCATACGAAATGTTATTAAACTGACCCTGACTGACACTTGCAAATATAAAGTAGAATTTTTCATTATTATTGTTTCCACAATTGTGAATTTACTTTCACACTACTACTACCTTTATTGTCTTTAAATATCTTCAGCATAACATCAGCAATAAAACATTTTGTAGAAGAGTGACAGCTGTGATGGGCATTCATGTCCTGTGGCGAGTGTGCTTTTGTTTGCTACCACACATTGTCTCGTTTTTACAGGTGGAGAAACAAACCATATCTTTTTTTAAACCTTGTGGACAGTGGCTGTAAAGATGTCACAGCACACCGCTGATGCGAAAGTGCAGAGAATAGTTTGTCTCCACTAGTGCTGAACTGAGCTGATTGTCTTCTGAATAGCTGATGGCTGCAGCTCAGACAGACACCCACAAACACGTGTGAATCAACTGTGTACCTGGTTTGGGGACTGCAGCATAGTGATTAATGGTGGAATGTTATGAATGCAGAGAGCAGGCCTGCAGATGGCTGATAAAATGCTGATATAGGCTATACATAATACAGTACGAAGACTCAAAAATACTGGAATTAAATTAACACTTAATGTAAATATGTATTAAATTACATTTTAATAAAGCTTGCAAAATGAGGAGGTGCAAGTACTTATAAACGTTTTCTGCTAATTTTATACTAGATTCATAAATTCAGGGCTTTATCAATGTAATGAACAGCTTTTACAACATTGCTCTATATGTATCTTAAAATGAGATATATATATATATATATATATATATATATATATATATTAGTGTTGTCAAAAGTACTGGTACTTCGGTACCAAGTCGGTACTGAAATTTTGAAGATGTGACGACAGGCTACCAGCATTTCTGTAGTACCGGGAGTACAGAGTATCCGGGTATATTCGGTACCCACTGATAGGGCTGTGCCAGTATTTACGTGAATATGACACGAGTGAAGCACAAAGAAATGTTTATGAAGAAATAATAGGTTAGTAATTAAATGTGACATCACAGCCATGGAAACATTTTGGTTCATGCCGAATGAGAGAGGTACGCGAGTCCATAAATTTAAGCTTTGTCGGCTTTGTTTTGCGAATCATGATCTGGTCACCCGATTATCAGAGAATTTAACAATATTCCATTAATTATTCCACTGAACATGGAATCTCAAATCTTCACTCACGCAGGGGATTATAAACGTTTCTTCCTTTCGTTCGCCTTTAATTAGGCCTATTATATTCGCATTCTTTACTGTGGTAAAGTAGAAAAAAACACTGTGGGACAAACCTTTTTGCTTGCACGTCAGTTTCTATTTAATACAGTTTGTGCTTGTTATAAGTCATAAGGTGCGTCATGTTTATCTGAATGGCACGTTTCACTAGGGATGGGTATCATTAAAGTTTTAACGGTATTACTACTTTTTACTACTATTACGATACAACTTATCGATCCGGTACTTTAACAGTATTCTTATCGGTACTTTTGTTTATATATATATATATATAACAAGTTAAGAGCAGAATTAACATTGCTTTATATTATATAGTGTGCAGGCATTTTTGGTGTTTTATAGGCCTATAAGATACAGTAAGAACATGAACAAAGAAACAAAGTAAAACAAACTGACAAATACAATAAAACAAAGATACAAATGAAATAAAGTGCTTTCATATGTTCATGTGTTCAGCTAAGTAATATAGGCCTAGCCTACAAAAGAAATCTAAGTAACCAAATGTAAAATAACACTGCATGGTTTTCACAGTATAAATTAATAGATTAATGCTTATTAAAGCTAACTATATTCAGATGAAGAGCCATGAGTGATTTTCTCTTTGCATTTTGTTGTTTGATTAACATTGATGGCACAATCGTCAGAAGGTGACTGGTGTCACTTTAAGACAATATATATTAACACAGATTTTCTCCCAGCTGTTCATGTACACTTACGATATAAACTGCGTTTAAGTAGCTAAACACTCTCAATGACGGTCACTTTACCAAACTTCTTTTCTGCAGAAAAGAGGGTACCTCTAAGGGAATGTAGTTAGGGGGCCGAAGGAACCCTAGCCAGTCACTTGTCAGGGGAACAAAGTCAACCCTGAATGCCACCAGGGAGGCCGACCTGGTCTAAAGCAACCTAGTCTTGGCCAACAACCTGTCTGATCACAGAGTCTCAAATCACAATCTTCAGAGAAGATATCCAGTAGATATCCAGAGAAGATTTGCAGTCCAAGTGTGACTGCAAAAAGGCAGTAACTAACTCAGACCAGAGCGTAGAGACGGGCATCCTGGAGAGCAGGACTCGTTCACACAAACATGGAACTCGTTCAGAATGAAACAGAGTAAAACCAGTAGATAAGACTGTAGAGTGCCCACATAACAGTCAACCTTAACACAATCCGACAAGCAGTGTACTCAGTAAAAACACTTTTTACTCTTTAAGCAAGAGGAGTACAAACATACGCCATCACGCTCTGCAGGAGGCCCAAAGAAGGGCCTACGACTTCCAGAAAGACACGTAGCGTCAGCTCGTGGCAGTGTTCTAAGTTCTAGGGAGCCAAATATGATAACCAAACTCTCTGGTGAGGTTAACTAATTTAACTCGACCTGAGCCACCATTCCACCAGGCAATGTACTCAGTAAAAACACCTTTTACTCTTAAAGCAAGAGGAGTAAAAACCTACACCATCATGTTCTTGAAGGAGGCCCAAACGGGGCCCTGCGACTCAGAAAGACACATGGCGTCAGCTAGTGGCAGTCTCCAAGCTCTAAGGGAGTCATAATTAGAACCAAACTATCACTGAGGTTAACTATTTAGCTCAACCTGAGCTTGATTCTATTCAACACATTCCAACAGGCAATGTACTCAGTAGAAAACACTTTTTTCCCCTTAAAAGCAAGGGGAGTACAACCTAGTCACCATGCTCTGAAGGAGGCCAGCACAAAGCCTACTACTACAGAAAACAGGTGCTATCCTGTGGCAGCAATAGAGTTAAAGGGCTCACATTGTGTAGGGCAAAATAGAAGTAGAGCATTAACAACCCTGAGAAACAGGGGAGTGCTTCACTTTTCATTCATACTACTGAAATTGTGAATTTCAAGGGTGGGCGCTTTTCACCAAAGACAGAGACATCTGTACTGAACCCTAGGGAACAGAAGCTAAAAGAAAGCTAACACTGTTTCCCTCAAGCTTGAATCTTAATTCAAGGGGTTCAGGGGAAAAGACTAAACAAAGTATAGAATGAAAAGCTCTAGAAACGTGGGGCCATAGCAACACTAGCATTTTTTACTCACATAGTGATAAGGGGCCTACCACCGGAGACAACCGCACCAGGGAGACTTAGCAATAGTCTGATATTACCTTAGCTGCTATCTATCCTGCACCTACACCAAAGGGGTAACGGGCCTCGGCCTGACAACTCTGATAAGAGGAGGCCAGAACTAGGAAACTACAGTCTCCTGACAGGGGTAGTAAAGGGGGAAATGCTTCAGTACTTATCACCTAAACCCTAGTTCTAACCTAGGCCAGCTATAGCTGTGGGCCTATAAGGCCACACAAAAGCATAGATCTGCCTGGGGCTAAAACTCAACCTCTAAAACTCTCAATAGAGAGAAGGAAACTCTGAAATACACTCTAAAAACAAGAGCTCAGAGGAGCGAAACTCAACCCAAGTCAAACAATGTCAGGCGGCCCGAAAGCCGACGCTTAACATAGATCTAACTGAAGTAAAGAGTGCCAATCTCTAATACCAACTCTAGCTATGACCAGAGGAGAAAGCTACTCTACCATATGGTGGCTGAAAAAGGTGGCCAAAAAGCCAACACAAAGATAACCAACCTAATGGGTACTTCAGTGCCCTAAATTCCCTTTCTATTTCATTTACAACCCAGGAAAAGCTATACAGGAAAACTACGGTCAATATATTACAATATATAAATATAGACCAAGCTTATAACCTGCGGCTCGAAGAACGGAGACTTATCAATTATAGAAGGATGGAACCTATGGTCCTTTCAAGCCTGAAAGAGCCTCTTCACTATCAAACCAAAAAGCGAGCCACAGAAATCTACATCATGGGCCCAGCCCTCGGCCTGATCGTAAGAAGCACCTGGGTAAAAAATTATTACTCAGGAGGTGGAAGAAGAAGTCAAGTCAAGTCAAGTCACCATTATTTATATAGCGCTTTTTACAATGTAGATTGTGTCAAAGCAGCTTTACAGTGATAACTGGTACATTATTTTGGCTGCACAGCAGCTCGTAAGGAATAGTGTCAATGCAGGCAGATCAAAGCACTGTTGAATATCAAATGTCAATTGTCAAGTGTCCCCAACTAAGCAAGCCAAAGGCGACAGCGGCAAGGAACCCAAACTCCAACAGGTGACATCAGGTGGCAAACAGGTGTTAAAATGGAGAAAAAACCTTGGGAGAAACCAGGCCCAGTCGGGGGGCCAGTTCTCCTCTGGCGAACAGTGCTTTGTTACGACTCAGGCTGCTATCATAAGTCAGATATGATCGCAACATTCAAAGTGTTTAATTCAGTTCCATCCAGTTGAGGATCGTATTCATCACACCGGTATGGACAGTTGTTGAGGAGATGTGCCACTGGTTGTCATGTTGATGAGGCCTTCATAGTGGATGATCTAGTTGACTCAATCTCTGCTCTCTAAGAAAGGAGAAGGTAGAAGTAACTACCCTCATGGAGAGGAAATCAGTCACTGACGCAGCTGCCGTCTGTAATTAATTACCTCCCTCAAATCTTTCTTCCTCCACCTGTCTGTCTGGGCCCAGAATTGGATCAGAGCGGAAAGCAGGTTAAAAACGCTGCCGCTGATCCAGATCCTTCAGCAGATCAGACGGTAATGCCTGTAACACTCCCATCGTGTGTGGAGCAGCAACAGTCTGACCCGCCATTCAAGCGAGATGTCACTTAAAAGAGCTTCAAAGGCAGGACCAGAGCTTAAATGTCTGTGCCCGCCCCATGACGAGATAGTTAACAAACAACTTGTCAATAGAGGGGGCACCGACACATACCCATGCTGGCTCATTCCCTTAACATCAAAGAAATCAGCTCGCTAATGTCTGTGAATATGAGCCGAATATGGGTTCTTCCATGCCCTCTCGATCACCTCATGTAGATCAGGAAGGAATGGAAGGCTCACGGAGGCTGCCAGATTATGGTCGGAAAGGAATAGCACGTCAAGCCGTCAGCGTACAATCCCGTTCTTAACGCACTTTCACGGCAGCTGCAGCCTGCCAGAGGCGCGCTCCACAACCTAAACAGCTCTGTATACGCGGGGCAGGGAGGCTTTGAAGTTTCGCCTTCCTCCTTTCTAACAGCCAACTCCTGCTCTATTGGGCTAAAAACCAGAAGAGCACTCGCTGTCAAATCAGATAATGACAAAGAAAGAACATTATCATCATACAGAAGCCTACCCTCATCAGCCGCTGATTATGAGAGAAAACACCTCTCTCTAACTCTTCCGCAAGCCCCATCTGTGAACCCCATGATTTCAGTCGCCGCCTGCCTCAGCACAGGTGGGAGCAGAACCACCGGGCACAGATGTTGGCCGCTCTTTCCTCAAGAACAGGGCCAAACGAGAGCGGAGCATCCTAAAAAGCAGATGCTCACAGTTTGCACAGCGCCCTCAAGCACTGTTCGTGCATGCTCCTCACCCAGACAGAAAACGCACAATTTGTGTGTCATCAGGTGTCAAAACCTGGGACACAGATCCACACACTTCCTGAAATGTTTGTTAGTACATAGTAAAATCCCTTACTAGATTTGAAGAATCACAATCAAACAAAACAGTCCCTGAAGACGAGAAGATACTGACTGCTTCTCTAGACGCTCCTTTATACTTCTGGGTCGCGTCTATAATGACATCATAGGCTGTCGCCGGCCAATAGGATTGGTAAGACACCGGATGTGATCACGCGATGACGTTCCCCATATGCAGTGTAGAGTTCCCTTTCGAAAGGGAACTAGCTCTTCAGACCTTTTACATCAAGTATCAGTTGCTTGTAACATCAGGAGATAACATGAAGATGTTATTAAAGAGAAATGGTCTCTTTCCTGCCATATTGTGTCCCACATCCCTCTCAAAGAGCAGAGCGCATATGACGCATCTTTGTTTGGAAATATAAAACAAATGTTTTACAGGCTGTACTAGTGTGTCGTTTCACTGACAGAATAGCTAAAATAAACATGCACGTCTGTTACAAAATGGATGTTTAAGCATTTGTTTATTTATATTTTTATATTTCATAATTTATTTCATTGAGGTATATATATATACACACACAAACATACGCACACACACTCCAAATATTTATATGTATGATTACCATCATATTTAATATGTTTTTAAAATAGGCTAGTTAAATAAAATAGTAAAATAGTTCCAACAGATTTTCCTGTGGTACCGAAAATGGTACCGAGAACTGTAAAATTTGAATGGTATTGGTACTGACCGTATTGGTACGGAATTTTGGTACCGTGACAACACTAATATATATAATATATATATATATATACATACACACACACATATTTATGTATATATGTGTACTGGTCTTTAGACACATTACTATTTTTAATGTTTTTGAATAAAGTCTCATATGCTCATCGAGCCTGCATTTATTTGATCAAAAATACAGAAAAAAAACAGTAATACTGTGAAATATTACAATTTAAAACAATGGTTTTCTGTTTTAAAGCTGCAGTCCGTAGTTTTGCCTCTTTGTCACCATCTCTGTTTGAAACCTGCAATTGCAGTTGTTTGTGGAATTATCATCTTTACATGCATTGTGTGGATAATTTTTATCCAGAAAAAAGTTACGGACAGCAGCTTTAATATACTTTAAAATATAGTTTATTTTTGTGATGCAAAGCTAAATTTACTCCAGTCTTCAGTGTCACATGATCCTTCAGAAATCATTCTGTTGATTTACTGTCAATGTTGGAAATAGTTTGCTAAGTGCTTAATATTATTTATAACCTGTGATACTTTTTTCAGTATTCTTTGATGAATAAAAATTTATGAAAATATAAATCTTTTGTAACAATATATACTACCATTAAAAAGTTTGGGGTCAGTAATTTTTTCTTCTTTTTTTTTTGAAAGAAATTAATACTTTTATTTAGCAAAGATGTGTTGATTGATAAAAAGTGATAGTAAAGACATTTAAAAAGTGATAGTAAAGACAGAAAAGATTTCTGTTTTGAATAAATTCTGTTCTTTTTAACTTCGGTGGATCCTGAAAAAAGTATCAAAAGCTTCCAAAACAATATTAAGCAGCACAAATGTTTCCAACACTGATAATAAATTATCATAATAAATTCAGACTGATTTCTGAAGGATCATGTGACAGTGAAGACTGGAGTAATGATGCTAAAAATTCAGCTTTGCATCACAGAAATAAGTTATATTTTAAATTGTAATAATATTTTACAATATTACAGTTTTTTCTGTATTTTTGATCAAATAAATGCAGGCTTGATGAGCATAAGAGACTTCTTTCAAGTATATATATATATATATATATATACTTATACATATACATATACACATACACACACACACACACACACACACACACACACAATGATCACCATTACCAACGGTTACCAACATGCACCAACATGTTGGAAAGAATGTCATATAGCATGAAATTTGGGTGAGTAAATGATGACAGAATGCTCAGACAGATGATTACATACACGTGTGAATCATGCTTAAAGGCTGAACTATCCCTTTAAGCATGTGTACATAGACCAACAATAAGAAAAATCCAGAGGAAACACAGAACGCATCCTGTGTTAACAGCTCACGGACAGATTGACACATGATTGCAAAATGGAGAGCAACCCTAGCAACCACCTAATTTGTCATGACAACCTAATTTGTTTTTATAACAATGAATTTCCAATTAGTAGCAAATAAAAAAAATTGACCTATTTTAATGTTGCTGAATCTAGTCTGGAGCTCAAAGCTGATAGGTCCGTTGTTAATGAACATTCAACATTATGTGCAGTCTTTTATGCTCACCAAGTGCCATTAAAAATACAGTACTTTTATTAAAATGTAATTTATTCCTGTGATCAAAGCTGAATTTCCAGTATCATTACTCCAGCCTTCAGTGCCACATGATCCTTCAGAAATCATTCCTCAGTGGCACAGCACAAGCATCAGAAGCAGAGGACAAGGTGTGCGTTTACTGATATATTGTCATGATATCTGCATCTCTGCGGTTCTTTGTCATAAATGCCGTTTACATAATATGATGCGGCAGCAATACAAGACAGTTTTCCATCCATCCACTGTAAAGTTTTCGCTGCATTCACCCCTAAAGGCCTCTGAGACGTTAAATTGCGAAGATCTAGAGTTTCTGCTGAAGGGTGTGTCCGTGGCGGCCTGACAAATTTCGATGTTTCGCCATGAAACAGGAAGTTGTTGTAACGCAGGCATACAGTATCCGATCTGCCCCAAACTTCACGTTTGGCCTGAAGACATCTACATGCCAATATTCAGTTAGTTCAGTTAGTTATAGCGCCATCTACACTGTAATTTTACACTGTAATTTACTCCCAGAAACACATTTTAATATGCCACTTAGTACCAAACATGTTAAAAAAAACGTTAAATCGTGCAACACTTGGCTCAGTGCTAATGTATGTGATTTACGCCACTAAACAGGAAGTTGTTGTAACTCAATGTCCGATCTGCTCAAAGTTTCACTTGTTTGATAATAGTCCTGACCTGAAGACATTTACATGGCAACATTTAGTTAAGGCCACCAGGTGCCGGTGAGCTCGGGTTTGAGGGCCCTTTCAACGCTGCTTGCAGCTTTAATTTTCATTTGAAATTTTAAAATTTAAAATAAAACATATTATTGCGCATGTGGCATTATTCACTTCATGCATAGAAATTATTTAAATGGCGTGTTAGTTTAACTTAAAAGTAACCTGGTTGCCTCTAATTTTTTAGTTCATTTAAACTATAAATTTGAGTTGATACAAAAGAAAGAGATTGGTTTATTCAACAGAAACTCAGAAAATATTATATTATCTGAACAACATTTGTGAACCTAAGCTGATTTGACAAAAGATTTGTGAAAAGTTATGATAAATCATGAAAATAATTTTTTACAGTGCAATGACAAACAGCACTCAGTCAGTGCATTCATTTAAACTGCTTAGAGTCAATTATTTTGTCCTAATAAATAATGAGCAGCTGATTGTAACATTTATAGCCTTAGAATAAAGGGATTTGTGGTTTAGAAGTATATAACTATAGAAGTGGCAAATTGATAAGATTCATCTTTTGTTTTGTTTTTTAAACAGAAAACAAAAAAGGAATGGTTTAATGTAGGGAAGATTTAACATACTGCCAGTCAAGACAATTACAGTAATATAAGGTTTGTCTATATTCTAAATGAATATTAATGAATATGATCTGGTTAGTTAATTTTTTTTTTTTTAAATCAATATTCATGGGTTGACTTGATAGGTGTAGAACCTATGTATTGTTCCTGCCTATGTACAAACAATAGGCTACATTTTTTTAATCATACCCTCATTTGGGGCTGACCCCTATTATTGAAATCCTAGAATCGCCCCTAAAACCTGCTTCCAGCATGCTCTTGATGACCTTTCATATTTTCCCTGATTTTCTGTGGGACATAAATGTAAATTAACGTGCAGCAACATGTTAATAAAACATTCTGCATGACAAATTTCTTTGCATACATTTTGTGGCGAAGAGGCACGTTGAAGGTGCAGTCGGCCCCTTTCGGCTGCATAATACCAGCATTGTTTTCCAGCGCTCCATGGGCCTTTGCAAATGAAATCAATCCATTGCTACTGATATGCCTACACACACTTTTGCATATTTCTGTGTATCTATCATCCCAGACTCCATTCCTATATCTGCCCTTTCGCTTTTGCACCCCTAGGCTCAGGAACAGCTATGCGAGCACAAACTAAACGTAATGGCCTCACTTCCCCATCCCTAGCAGACAGGAGACATTTGATCAGACATGAGTGGGTGAGAGACACATGAGGACGGCTTCTGGTGAAGAACTGCAGATTTTAGCTGCCGTTTGCCATTTTTAAATGTGCAATATGCAGTCAATCTGAGGTCATACATCTAACATTAGGCATCAGCATTGTCAAAAAAAAAAAAAAAGCAAAGACAGTTTCTCATATTTGAAAATCAGTGTGGTTGAAATGAGTGGGAGAGTGTATCAACGTAAAGCTTTAAAAGCAACGAGGGCGTATGCATTCTACCACGACACAAACACCCACCTTTGCGAAAGAAGGCCTTTAACATTTGTTTGGGAAATACTGGGTTTCTCCCCTCACATTTTAGCATGCTGATTAATAGAGATGCTGCATTATACCATCATTCAACACATTTGCTTTGTGTTCGTGTCAGGACATGACTCAGCGTGTCAAAAATGAAGCATCACGTACTATAGCGGTTTACTCTGACAGACACACAAACATGCAGTCCACCCCCACCCCTGTCTTATACCTTGACCAGATTTCCTCTTGACTTATTTTGGAGTAAGTGAGTAAGTAAGAGAGCTCTTCACTTCCTCATTTCATTAGCAGGTGTTTAGCTTGGTCTCTTAAAAGGAGAAATGTTGGGAACACATTTAAAGTTGTACAGCAGAAGTGATACTCATTTTGCAGTATATTTAAATACAAATTATCAGGAGATCAACTTCCACTTACCAGTGTAAGTTAATATATCTGTATCTACATGGGTGTCTAAGGCCCTGCTTACACCTTGTATTAGGGACAGATTATGTCAGATTATTTAAAAAGTCATTTTTAAAGCAGGAAAATTGTACAATATATTTTAAAAAGTTTGTTGCATGGTAAAAAAAAAAAAAAAACACACAAAAAAAAACACTATATAAAACTGGGGTTTCGTGAAAAAAAAAAAGATAAGTCATGTGTAAAGGTCTACGAGTAAAATAAGTGACGTATGCCGTAAAGCAGGTTGCACTCTTCCACTGAAATAATTTTGGAGACATTATTTTAAGGTTGTAAAATGACAGTGTTGCCTTAAAAAGAGAAAAAGAAACAGGAAATATTAGGTCCATCCAATCCTGAGATTGCGTAGAGAGGAAGGAGAGTTCCACCTTCTCATCAAGGAGCTGCGGGAATATCCCGAGGGATTCAAAGTTTACTTCAGGATGTCAGTGGCTCAGTTTGATGCTTTGCTAGCGATAATGGAGCCACATATTAAAAAGAAGGCCACCAATATATATGTATTCCACAATTTGTTTGTCATGCTTTGTGCTCCGAGACGAAGTGGATCAACTTTGGCGTTCGCTTGTACGGTGGCACTGAATTGTTAAAACACCACTCAAAATGCTTGCTACGGATGCAAAAAACACAGAAAATTGAACCCGATACAATTTTGGACTCGGTGTGCAAGGACCTAAAAGGTGGTCTGCAGCGCGCACGACAATAGAGCTCATAAACAAAGTCTTTTATTCAGAATAACAAACACTCAAAAACAAGATATCACAGAGGACGTAGGAAAATGCAAACCAAATAAACTGAAATGAGAACCGACAAGGGGCTGAATGAAACAGGGAAAACAGGAACTAACAGAACGTAGCCTACCTCTCTCATTCGGCAATCCGAAATGTTTCTATATTCCCGATGTATTTGGATGCTAAATTATTATTTATTATGTAAACTAAACTATGTACTTCTCTCGCGTTCCAATATTCACGTAAACGTCATCCTTCACATGCGCAAAGTGGTTCGAACACATTCAACCACATGAGGGTTTACACTAAGAAATCAATCCGGTTGAATGCATTTTCGACTACCTCTGGAAGTGGTCGAAGGTGGACAAGCTCAAAACGTTTTTGACCCCATTTAGACCTGTATTTAGCCTCGTGCACTTGTGATCCAATCAACCAAAATGCATCTTAATACCAGGTGTAAACAGGGCCCGGTTGGCACGGTACGGCTCGACTTAGCTCGCTTTACTTTTGGTTTGCTTTTCGACTGCAGAAAAAAGTGGGTGGGATTATAGTGATCGTTATAGTTGCACCGCCTCTACTGCCGTGGATCCGCTACTTGGCTACCAACGAGTCTGCACCTCATCTACTGACCGCAATATAGCCATTTCTTTTTTCAAGTTGCGTGCGACAGTCGTTTAAAGCAAGTTGTTTAAAAAAGTTGCGCGAACAAATGATACTGCGGTGGCTGTTACTGACTATTTGTTCAAATCCAATGACGCTGGTAGTGACAATTCTCTCTGACCAATCAGTGATCTGCAGTGTTTACACGTCACATTTAGTATCGGTTCTGCCCGCTTGGAACCTCCACCGAGGTGGTACTATTTACTATTTGCCGTACCGTTCCGTACCGAGCCATCCCATGCAGTGGAAAAACGCCAAAAAAGTGAGTCGTACCAAGCCGTCCCATGCAGTGGAAAAGCACCATAAGTGGCAAGAGACTCATAGAAAGTCTGAAAGTCATTGATAGAATGGAAAGAGAAAAGGATGACTGATTTTTGCTCAAATCAACTTATTCACTATGTAGTTTGCAATATGAGGAAAGACTTTGGACACAGCTCCTAAAAATACTGCAATTTGTAATGAAAAACTCCCTAAAATGTGATCTGACCACTGAGACTGAGACACACTGAATCAAAACTCTGATTTGAATCAGAATTCAAATATGCTTTCGTTCAAAGGTTTGGAGAAAGCTTTTGAAAGAAGTCTCTTATGCTCAGCAAGGTTGCATTTATTTGATCAAATATACAGTAAATTATACTGTCAAATATTATTACAGTTCAAAATAACTGTTTTCTATTTTAATGTATTTTAAAATTAGATTGATTCAAAGCTGAATTTTCAAGAAGAAGAGTTCAAAAGAACAGATTAGAAATAAAAATCATTTGTAACATTATAAATGTCTTTACTGTCACTTTTGATCAATGTAATGTGTCATTGCTGAATAAAAGTATTAATTTCTTTCAAAACAAATCTTACTGACCCTAATATTTTTAATAGTAGTATACATTAGATTTAGAAGTGTTTTACTAACTACTAAACAGGATCAAACTAACAAAGTCAGAGACCTATAATTTTGGTCTGTTTAACAGTGGAATATTTACACAGTTTCAAGTTCACTGAGCAGTCAAGAACAATGAAACTGTGTTACATGTACAGGTTGTTTAACTCTGCGACTACGTCTTTCCCTGTGGGACCCTGCTTGAGTGATTTCATGTTGAAGAGCAGCATAAAACCAAGCTAGCGGAAGCCCTTACCACGTGCTCCCGTGGCTCCATCCGATTTTAGAAAAAACCACAAGCCAAAAGCACCGATCAGCCAATGGGCTGCAGCCCTGCTCCACGAAGCTACCAGTTCAGGGGAACTGCACTAAGCTGTTTTGTGTGAAAGTGAAACAGCAAAGCAGTTCTGATGTGGGGCCTGCTCTTTTACATGACTGAAATTTTACGCTCTAAACACCAGGATCAAGAGTAAATTGTGACCTAAATTCTGTGCTGATGAGAAATCTAAATATAGCAGTTTTGTAAGATAAAAAGGTATCACTTTACAATAAGTTTCATTAATTAATATTAGTTAACTACATTAGTTACTAATAATGAACTGCACTTCTACAGCATTTATTAATCTTTGTGAATGTTAATTTTAACATTTACTAATACGTTATTAAAATCTTGTTAACATTAGTTAATGCACTGTGAACTAACATGAACGAACAATGAACAACTGTATTTTCATTAACTAACATTAACAAAGATTAGTAAATACAGTATCAAATGTATTGCTCCTGTTAGTTCATGTTAGTTAATACATTAACTAATGAACCTTATTGTAAAGTGTTACCGATAAAAATGTATATACATCATATATTACATAGACATAACACTACTTCCTTAAATGTACTGTTTACCCAAAAATGAAAATCATTTAAATCATCCTCATATTGTTCCAAACCTGTGTGACTTTCTTTCTTGAACACCAAAGGACTTCAATAGGTGTGGGTGTTTGACAAAACAAACAATGCACCATAAAAGTGTCCATGAGACTCAAGGGCAACACTCCAAGCCTTCTGAAGCTTTCTGTGAGGAAGAGGCCAACATTTTATTCATGAAGTCTTCCCCTCGGCTGAAGCTCTCAAATCTCAGTTCAAATGCCATATCGGGTTTGTGGACCACGTTTGACATCATTGGCGTGATGCACCATATGTGAACTGTATACGAGCCAGGCTGAGATCTGAGAACCATGGAGCTGGAGATGTTCAGCAAATATTTCAGTATGGCTTCTGAAGCATCAGAAAACTTGGAATATACTGCATACATATTGGCTTATTGTCATATTGTCATAATGGTTTTTTAACCATTTTTGAAGTTCTGATACTAGACGTTCTGCAATGTGTCTAGTATTGTGTTCCAGAGAGGAAAGTTCCAGAGATAACAACATGATGACAATTTTCACTTTTGTTCGAACATACTTTAAGGTTGTGAACTTCAACCAATGAGACCTGGACCACAGAGGTTTGAACAATTTATCATAAGCTGGCATTTCCCCTTTTCTAATGGGAATGGGGGTGTTGCACAACAGACATACATGAACCTGGACATCCTGCACAAGGAAACATGTATCAGCCATAAAAATAAATAAGTAAAATAAACCCACGCATATAGTGACCAAAAGTGACAGTAAAGACATTTATAATATTACAAAAGATTTCTATTTCAATTAAATGCTGATCTTTTGAACATTTTACTCATCGAAGAATCCTGAAAAAGTATGGTTTCCACACAAATATTAAGCAGCACAACCATTTTCAACATTAATAATAATAAATGTTTCTTGAGCAACAAATCATCATATTAGAATGATTTCTGAAGGATCATGTGACACTGAAGACTGGAGTAATGATGCTGAAAATTCAGCTTTGCATCAGAGGAATAAATTACATTTTGAAATATATATCAATAGAAAACAGTTATTTGAAATTGTAATAATATTTCACAATATTACTGTATTTACTGTATTTTTGAGCAAATAAATGTAGCTTTGATGAGCATGAGACTTCTTTTAAAAACCTCTGAACGACAAGGTTTGAACAATGTATATCCATATATTTAAAGTTGCACAGCAGAAGTGATACTCATTTTGCACGCAGTATATTTAAATACAAATTATCAGGAGATCAACTTCCACTCAGTCAAATTATCTGTATCTACACCAGTGTTAAAGTGGCAAGATACTCACAGAACATCTGAAAGTCATTGATAGAGTGGGAAGAGAAAAGTGTAAGTGAATTTTTTTTGTTGAATAATCGACTTATTCACTATGTAGTATGCAATATTAGTTGAAAATGAGTGAATTTGGACACAGCTCCTAAAAATATAGTGCACTTTGTAATGAAATCTGACCACTGAGACTGAGACACATGGAATCAAAAATCTGATTTGAATCAGATTTCAAATATGCTACCGTTCAAAATTTTGAAAAAAAGTTTTTCGAAAGAAATCTTTTATGCTCAGCAAGGTTGAATTAATTTGATTAAACATACAGTAAAATATTGTTAAATATTAATGCAATTCAAAAGAACTTTCAAAATGTAATTTATTCCTGTGATGGTGAAGCTAAATAAATCTTTTTTTACTTTTAATTTTCATACTTACATTTGTGTTATTTTATATGTTTGATGACTGTAATATTATTCTAAAATGTGATTTACAGTACTTCTTTCCGTTAGGTGTGTCATTTATGTGCAACTAACAAGACCAAACAGAGCTGAACAAACACTGACTGTTTTCAAACAGGTTTCCCAAATCCTTCCCGCAAACTGGGCAGACAAATAAGACAGTCCCACGCCTCTTTTCATTGTCAAAATACTGACTCAGTTCAATTAATAAATACATAAGCCAAAAAAATAAACGAATAAAATAACAGTCCTCAAAGCTTTCTTCCTGAATTTTTGGTGATAGTGTGCTATTAACATGCATGCAAATAGATCACAAACCACATTTCAAATTAAACTTGATGACAGACTGCAGAGATGCAACTGAGACGTTCTAAAAATGCTACACACCCAGATTAATGACATAAATATGCAGTTGCTTCAAATGAACCATAATAAATCCATTGTTCTGAGTTGAAGAGTGAGTCTGCACATTCCAGCTATAATGCAATTGCTTTGAATTGGATACAAGATCCAGCAAACACTAACAATTCAGCCTTTGTGATGGACGATGCCATGCACATGAACCTAAGAGCGATCTGATGACATTCACAATACAGAAACAGGAGCTCTCCCTCAGTCAGGTGCTTTTCATGTGTATTTGTAGAGTATTAAAATCTGTGCCTGCACAATTCTACTTAGGATTTTATGTGACTGTTCAGGACGTTACAGCACCTCTGCTTGCACTTCAATAATAAATGAGCTAAAGTTTAAAATCATTTAAGTTTTCATATTTCATGACATTACAAATTTTGCATGAACCATGCGTAGCACATTTGTGTTTTTGCGTAGCACATTTTGTCCAGGAAATCACTACAAGACAGGCTGTATCACTATATTTTAAGGTTTGAAAATAATTTGTGGTGAAACTCACTTTGTTCTACCAGAGAAAAAAAAAATCCTAAAGACAACAGAGGATCGTCTGTGAGTGGCTCTTATACATCATCTCTTCCTAAAACAGCACTTTTTCAAAGACCCACATTTATAATTCATATGGCGTGATAACATTTTATATTTTTGTCAGTGGTATATTAAATGGCTAGTTCACCCAAAAATTAAAATTACCCCATAATTCACTCTCAACTTCAAGCCATTCTATATGACTTTCTTATTTCAGCCAAACACAATCAGAGTTATATTAAAAATATCCTGGCTCTTTCAAGCTTTATAATGGGAGTGATTGGAGGATGAGATTTTGAAGACCAAAAAAGTGCATCCAGCCTTCATAAAACATACTCCAAGTGGCTCCAGGGGATTAATAAAGGCCTTCTGAAGCGAATCGATGCGTTTGTGTAAGACAAATATACTTATTTAAAACTTTATAAAGTAACATAACAAGCTTCTGGTGTGACAGACATACGCAATCGACTTTTGTCTAAAAAGTGTTATCTTCAGTGTCGTAGTACTCAATGCCATGATGCATGCCACAGATTGGTATTGGAGACAGATTGGACTGTGTATAATAAACATATTTTGTATGTCATGTCATATATTAGTAAAACCACAGTGTGTTACTAGAACTGTGTATTGTTCTTTATTGTTTTTATTGCAACCAATGCCTTGATTTAAGCTAATTCTAATTTATCTGTTTGTTATAAAAAGGTATGATGATGTTTGTATGTGATGTATTATGTACATTACTTAGACCCTTTTTTTGAAGGTGCCTTAAATATCCTAACTTCAAAATATATTTTATATGTATATTTGCTAAGGTTATTAAAGGAACGATTCCACCGGTTTGACCATCTGAGGAACCCAGATTGGGACCTCCAGTATCTTTTGATTTTTACAGTAAGACACTGCCATGTTAGAAATTAACTCTTTAATTACAGGGCAATATTTGCCCCCTGAAATGGATTTTGGAAAGGAGGGGCATATTACTTTTTAACAATAACTTCAGCCAATTTCAACTAATTGAAATAAAAACTCAATTTCAACCAATTAATCAACAACACATACAAATGTAGGTGTAAATAATACATGCTAATAAAGCATAGGCACTCTGCTAGAACACATTTAATATTTGTTATTTCAAATTTTGAGTTGTTTAAACGGTTTCTTTATGTTAGCTGTACATTTAACAACACTCACCTCTGAAATAGTCATCTGACATATTTGAGATAGAGCATTTTTACACTTATATCTTAAATATTTATCATCACTTTCAATGTTATTTTCTCCATGAGCCCTATAAATCCAACCATTATAGTTTTATAATAAATGGTCTCATTTTGTTTGGAGCTTAGACAATCTTAGATTTGTCTCAGACAAATGGATTTTAATTATAAAATTATAAAGAAAAATAACCTAAACTATTACAGAAGATACTGTTCATGTGTTTTATGCCAACTATTTCATACATTAATTAAATACTTAGTAACCGATGATAGGCGATAAGATTTTTCTTGTCCCCAACTAATTATCATTATTACTATTCACTTGTGTGAATAATCAACCAACATATCATCATATATATTCATGAGGTGTCTATAATTAAAACATGTTATGAAATTAATATGCCATGAATTATAAATCACTCTAAATTATTAATCACTCTCACTCATAAATATGTCAAATCCAAAATAGTGATTACATTAATAAAGCATTACTGTTTGCTGTTCTGCAACAACAGTTTACAGTTTATTCTTTATAGTCACTGATTCATTAACTGGGAGTGGATGAGAAGTTAGCGTGTTTTTGCAGAACATCACCAAACTTGAAAGGCCCAAGGCAGGGCAGACACACAAAGCCTACTGAGACATATCCTACAACAAACACTATTCCTGTAAAGCAAGCTGTCTTTGAAAGGAAAAGCTTTCCTTAGTTTTCTTAGGATTCTCCTAAAGTCTTAGCCATTATCAAAGTAAACATGGCATGACATGTGGTTCAATTTGTTAGGCAAATATGAGGTCCAAAAAGTGCATCTGTTGCACATACATAGTGGAACCTCCCATATATGAACGATCACATGACATCTATAAGCAGGACAGAGGGGGACTCAGACAGTGTGTGCCTCATTATGGCAAAAGCAGCTATTTAACATTACATTAGTCGTGAAATTAAAGATTTAGTGTTAAATAATGCTAATATATATATATATATATATATGATGGTGACAGACAGCAACAATGCACCAAATCCCATGAAGAGTGCAAAAACTCTACAGTAACGCCAACAAGTTGATATATGAAGCATGCAGGAGACAGACAGATCGAGGTTGACAGTAGATTGATGTTTATGTGCATTACATAAATATCAGAATAACCCAGCACTGCGATGCATATTATCAGTGGATTAATGGTGGCAGATTAATGTTGTAGTGCATGATCATTTCACTCCCTGACTTTTCAATGAGTGCACACAGCATGCACACTTGTTAGTTTCCACCACTATGGCATCAGACTTTTAGTTTATAGCTGCAAGATTAAACTCATCACATCCTATTAGTTGGTTATTAGATTGTTATGAGGGAGGAAGAGTGACTAAAAAAATGGAGTAAAACAGTTATATATAGAAAATATAACAACCAAAATCTAGCCTTTATATTTCTGCCAGGAAGATAACCTAATCACATTAATTCATCTGTTGCATCAGTTTAACATAGCCTACTTCATTTATGCGCGCGAGTACACACTGAAAAGGACTTTATTAACCTACGTCTACACTGAATTTAAATCAAGTAATGTACAAATATATAGGTCAAGAAGTCCGAAGACTGTGTATTTGACATAATATGATTTAAAAAAAAAAAAAAAAAAAAAAAACGCATACGCATTAGTTTCCTACAGCGGTCTGTCGGACGCTTCACAAAGTTTGTGATTATGTTCGGCGCTGAAATGTTTACTTGCTTAACAGTTACATACATCGTCTTCCTCTTTAAATCGACAGTAAAGTGATTTACCTGTTGAAGATCGCTTCTCGGGGTCTAATTCAACCGGTCCATTCTAGTTACTTGAAGTCACCAGTGTTTCAAACAGCTGAACTGTATCGCAACAACTCACAAGATAATCTGGACAATTCCACCTGCAGCCTCACGGTAGCTGTCATTCAAGGCGTTAGTGTGACGAGTGGGCGGAGCTAATAGCGCTCATCACTATATAAACTTACAGCTGCAGTGAAAGTTTTGTCCGAAGTGCAACAAGCAAACAGCAGTACTTTCTGGCAATTAAATGTGCTGTCATTGCCTTGCTCACCTTGGGGGAAAATACATTTTAAAAATCTTTAATAATAATAATAATATGAAATAAGTTTTAGGTGGTATGTGCACTTCTCATCATTGAGAAATCAGTAGTTTAGTTTGCTTATACTTCACTTTATCATTTGGCTTGTCTGTTAACATTTATAAATTTCTTATTCATATTCCATCATTGTCTACAATAGTGTAGTAATCCATTGGTGTGTTATTGTTTTGTACTGGATGGATAGCCCTTATTTGCTTATGTCTAACACTAAACAAAAGGCTGTGATGTGTAGTTAGCGTGATATGAATCTTATTCTAACTATTATCTTAACAAGTCACTGATGATTCTGAAATCCTCCTATCGGCGGTTCATCATGAATCACAATAACACAAAATCTGTAAAATGATTTGTCTCAATCTAAAGCTAGATTTCATAAAATCAGATCTGGAAGATGAACAAAGTGCCATAAATAATGTTGGCGTGCCATGAAAATATTGTTGAGATACAGCTGTCATACAGATTTAGGAATGTGGAATGTGTGAAGTCTTTATTTATGTCTCATTTGTCGTCTTATAGAGGGAAATGTTCTCCATTCCAACGTCTGACAGTCCAACTCTGTGGTTCAGAACATGCAAATGCATCCCTCTAAATATTTGTTTATGGTAACAGTTACACAAATGTCACACCTTGCTTTCAGAGGGAATGTTTCATTCTTTTTTTACACTTGACAGAAATGAGCAGAACAAAAATAAACCTGAATTAACTCGGCTCAGCGCTTGCATTTTATTTTGACTGTTGAGTATACACATTGCGGTTCTTAGCATAAAAAAATAGTCATGTTGGAGGAGTCGTGTTAGGAAGAAACTATGTGCCAAAATGAATGAATGATCAGATGAGAGTCTGTAAATGCTACTGTGATGAGGTCTCAGTCTTTGAAATATCACATTGCCTATTGTGTAGACTTTGCTAAACATACTTAATTAGCATAGAAAAGATTCATATTAAGGTTATGTACAAGAAACATTACAATACAGACCACATTTTATATCATGGTTCTAATTTAGACCTTGTAGTTATGATGCTTCACAGTGTCACATAATGCACCAAATAAAGAAAGTCAGTCAACTAACTAAAGAGTGTGCCCTCTAGTGGCAAAAAAACAAAACAAAGCAACTGGTCAATTAAAAGTTTAGCTACAGTAAATACATAGCCTATGTTGAATTGATTGTTAGTCAGTAAGCTTTTTTATAACACCTCACACAGTCCAACATTCATTTTGGCACAGCTGTTAATTTCACATTCGAAATGCACTAAAACTACCAAAACACTTAAAGGGATAGTTGTATTCAAACATGTATGAATTTCTTCTGCTGAACGCAAAAGAAGGTATTTTGAAGGATATGGATAAGCAAACAGTGACTTATGTTACACGTTTACAATAAAGTGTTAGTTCACCCAAAAATGAAAATAATGTCATTTATTACTCACCTTCATGTCGAGAATACTTTTTTTGCGCCAAAAAAAACAAAACAAAACAAAATAACGACTTTTCAACAATATCCCGTGATGGCCGATTTCAAAACATATTTCTGCATGAAGCTTTACGAATCTTTTGTTTCGAATCAGTGATTCCGATCTCCTATCAAACGGCTAAACTGCTCAAATCACGTGACTTTGACGCTCCAAACCACTGATTCGATTCGTAATGCTCTGAAGCAGTGTTTTGAAATAGCCTATCGCTATATATATATAAGTTTTGGCGGTGGTTGTGTGTTTGAGTGAGAAAAGAATTCATAACTGCTGTTGTTCTTACCTGTGTGTGTGTGAAGAGTTTTGAAATGTATTGAGAAATGGTTCCTAGTGACTGTTAAAAAAAACTGTAATAATAATTTGCTGAAAAGTTTCTTGATTCCTATGCTGTCACAGACAATTACATCGAAGTCCGCACTTGTTGTTGAGCAGCATTCTTAACATTCTGCTGCTCGTACGTGGAGTACCTATTAATCCACTTTATGTCAGGTGAAATTGAATGTTTATTTTAGATGTTTACAAGAGATGGGAGGTCCACATAGACTGAATATACAGTATTGTTTAAAAGACATTAGAAAAATATTTGATTACCTTTTCTGAGGAGTTCTCTGAATCACTGAGTGAAAGAAAACAAGCTCTTGAAGCAGCTGAGTACCTTTGGCCAACAATTACAGCACTGCAGACAATGCTGAAAGAAATAAGCAAAAATGTACTTAATATTGGAGTGTTTTGGTTTACATATGGTTGCTGAATACTAATATCATTGAGGAACAGTATGCATCCTTTCTATTATGATGCACTCCTATTTTTCGATCAACCAACAAGAAGAGCAGTTTGATGAATCATTTTCGTTTCTATTCACCCTCTTTCTCGCCATGTTGTCTTGTCTCTTCTCTTTGCCATCCTTTGCTCTCTAATGTACAGTACGAGTTTAAATCCACACAGCAAAGCATCCAGTGTTAAATTAACACTTCCAGTGTCACCCGGTGTTTATATAATCCAGTATGGATTTTATAAACACTGGCGATGTTAATTTAACACTAACAGTGTTCATTTAACACTGGAGTTTTTACTGTGCAGTTTGGGTAATGTCTTGATAGGCAATAGAAATTCCCATTGCAATGCTCAATGAATTGTTAAAAATCCTACGTGGTGGTAGACACCATGCAACAGAGGATTAATGTTACAGTTTTTATAGCAAATAGAGTTTTGCCATTAGAGCAGGACAAGATGTGATATTTCTGCTTTCTCTGCTGTCCTTGGTGAATCCGAATGGTGAGGCAAAACCATTACAGCTTTCCAAATATCAAAGGTTTATGCTGTAATCTTATTTGTTTTGATTGTGACTTAAAAATACTAAATTGTTTTCAAAAAAAGTCTCCATTACTGAGAGCCATAATGGACTCTGGCTCTGAACGAGTCCATCAATTTTCTCAGAAGTGGGTAAATCGATGAACACCAGCCTCGATGCAACATCTCTGATCGGTTTAAAGCCTCCTTCTGGTCAACTTAGACTCCTCTTCTTTTGGCTTTCTTTCATTCTCAACCCCCTGTTGGCCAAGTATAAATTATTAATGCAATCAAAGCTAATGTCTTATCTGATCTAATGATTAATTTGGACACAAACACGGGCGAAATGAATTTATACACCCTGGCATGTGTCTGTGCTTCATAAATATTTAATTAGGCCCAATGCACATTAAGGTAATTCTTCTAATCACAGAGCTGAAAGAAGGCACCTATCAATGGGGAGGTCTTATGAAGTTTCTGAAAGCAATTTTCATCTTCAGTCTCTCGTTCTCATTTTCATCCGCCAGCTCTGCTCAGTCAAGTTCATTAATAACAGCGGTTTGACCATGAATCCATTTCCGTGCCCAACCACTGAGCAAAGGCAACAATAGGCCTGAAAATGGTATAACAAATGGACTAGTTATTGATGGCAGTGGAAAGCATTGTGTTTGCCTTCTTGTGCAGAAATGAGACTGCATGGGTGAGATGTGGAATGAGCTGTGCTCATTAGAGTCATATAAGATTTTCAGAAACATGACCTGAAGGCAAAGATTGGCATTGGCAAATTTGTCCTTATAGACCTTTTTAGTCTTCAACTTTTATCACTGTTGAAAAGATATAATTTTTTCTTTGTTTACGTGTAGCCAAGTATGGTGTCCCACACTCAGAAATTGTGTTCTGTATTTCACCCATCCAAGTGTAACCCCTCACCCAGGTCCTACTCACCCTGCTCTGCTTGGGCCTCGAACCTGGGTTTCTGGCGTGGGAGTCGGATGCTCTAACAAGGAGGCTAAAGGTTGCAACCCCTAGCGTCAGTCGCTAGAGCATCTCTTGAGATCAGAGGAGTGAGGTTTCCTCCCACAGCAACTACTAGCTGGCCTCCGTTACACAAGTGCATACACAGCAGTGAGTATTGAACACATACACAAACCCGGAGCAGTGGGCAGCCATTTTTGCTGGGGGTTAGGTGCCTTGAACAAAGACACCTCAGTTGTGGGTAATGAAAGTGGAAGAGAGCGCTGTTCATTCACTTCCCCCACCTACAGTTCCTGCCGGTACTGAGACTTGAACCCGCAACCTTCAGGTTATAAGTCAGACTCTAACCATTAGGCCACCACTGCCCCCACATAATGATTTTGACAATGTAATTGTGTCCCAGCTGAGCTAATTATAATACATGACCTATAACAACCTCATGAGCAAAGATTTGTCAAGGCAACATAACTATTTACTCTATATACATACATACATAAAAAAATATATACTGTGTATATATATTGTTCAAAAGTTTGGATAAATTAAACTGATTAAATGTGACAGGGAAGACTTTCATTATGTTACAAACGATTTCTGTTTCACATAAATGCTGTTATTTTGAACTTTCTATTCATCAAAGAATTCTGAAACAATGTGTCATGGTTTCCTCAAAAATATTAAGCAGCACAACTGTTTTCAACATTAATAATAATGTTTCTTGAGCAGCAAATCATCATATGATTTCTCAAGGATCATGTGACACTGAAGACTGGAGTAATGATGCTGAAAATTCAGCTTTGTCATCAGAAATTCATAACTGCTGTTGTGCTTATCTGTGTGTGTGTGAAGAGTTTTGAAATGTATTGAGAAATGGTTCCTAGTGACTGTTAAAAAAAACTGTAATAATAATTTGCTGAAAAGTTTCTTGATTCCTATGCTGTCACAGACAATTACATCGAAGTCCGCACTTGTTGTTGAGCAGCATTCTTAACATTCTGCTGCTCGTACGTGGAGTACCTATTAATCCACTTTATGTCAGGTGAAATTGAATGTTTATTTTAGATGTTTACAAGAGATGGGAGGTCCACATAGACTGAATATACAGTATTGTTTAAAAGACATTAGAAAAATATTTGATTACCTTTTCTGAGGAGTTCTCTGAATCACTGAGTGAAAGAAAACAAGCTCTTGAAGCAGCTGAGTACCTTTGGCCAACAATTACAGCACTGCAGACAATGCTGAAAGAAATAAGCAAAAATGTACTTAATATTGGAGTGTTTTGGTTTACATATGGTTGCTGAATACTAATATCATTGAGGAACAGTATGCATCCTTTCTATTATGATGCACTCCTATTTTTCGATCAACCAACAAGAAGAGCAGTTTGATGAATCATTTTCGTTTCTATTCACCCTCTTTCTCGCCATGTTGTCTTGTCTCTTCTCTTTGCCATCCTTTGCTCTCTAATGTACAGTACGAGTTTAAATCCTGGAGTAATGATGCTGAAAATTCAGCTTTGCCATCAGAAATACATACAATTTTAAAATTCATTAAAATATAAAACATTTTTTATTATTAAATTGTTTTTACTGTATCTTGGTGAGAATAAGAGACAGAAATATATATATATATATATATATACACACACACCGATCAGGCGTAACATAATGAGCACTGACAGGTGAAGTGAATAACACTGATTATCTCTTCATCACGGCACCTGTTAGTGGGTGGATATATTAGGCAGCAAGTGAACATTTTGTCCTCAAAGTTGTTGTGTTAGAAGCAGGAAAAATGGGCAAGCGTAAGGATTTGAGTGAGTTTAACAAAGGCCAGATTGTGATGGCTAGACGACTGGGTCAGAGCATCTCCAAAACTGCAGCTCTTTTGGGGTGTTTCCAGTCTGCAGTGGTTAGTATCTATCAAAAGTGGTGCAAGGAAGGAACAGTGGTGAACCGGCGACAGGGTCATGGGTGGCCAAGGCTCATTGATGCACATGGGGAGCGATGGCCCGTGTGGTCCGATCCAACAGACAAGCTCGTGTAGCTCAAATTGCTCAAGAAGTTAATGCTGGTTCTGATAGAAAGGTGTCAGAATACACAGTGCATCACAGTTTGTTGCGTATGGGGCTGCATAGCCGCAGATCAGTCAGGGTGCCCATGCTGACCCCTGTCCACCACCAAAAGCTCCAACAGTGGAAACGTGAGCATCAGAACTGGACCACGGAGCAATGGAAGAAGGTGGCCTGGTCTGATGAATCACGTTTTCTTTTACATCACGTGGATGGCTGGGTGTGTGTCGCTTACCTGGGGAACACATGGCACAATGTTCTGCTGGGAAACCTTGGGTCCTGCCATCCATGTGGATGTTACTTTGACACGTACCACCTACCTAAGCATTGTTGCAGACCATGTACACCCTTTCATGGAAACGGTATTCCCTGGTGGCTGTGGCCTCTTTCAGCAGGATAATGCGCCCTGCCACAAAGCAAAAATGGTTCAGGAATGGTTTGAGGAGCACAACAATGAGTTTGAGGTGTTGACTTGGCCTCCAATTTCCCCAGATCTCAATCCAATCGAGCATCTGTGGGATGTGCTGAACAAACAAGTCTGATCCATGGAGGCCCCACCTCACAACTTACAGGACTTAAAGGATCTGCTGCTAACATCTTGGTACCAGATCCCACAGCACACCTTCAGGGGTCTAGTGGAGACCATGCCTCAATGGAAAAAAGGGAAAAAAGGGACCAAACAATATTAGGAAGGTGGTCATAATGTTATGCCTGATATAATTATATGTCAAAGACATCTAGTGCATGTTGACATCGAAAACAAAAAAGCATATAGATGCAAGAATGTACCTTGTGTGGACAAACCCTTAAACAGCAGGATACCATAACAATTAAGTGCAATCAATAAGAAAAATTTTGAAATTAGAGGTTATTAGTAGAGATTTTCTCATTAAGCATCATCTTGATCTGAGTGCGACTCAATCAAACGGGGCCCCTCTTATACATCCACTGGTATTTAGTGCATTAGATCAGATGGAGAGAGTTTTGGGAAGGTCATGTCCTTCACTCCTAATGTGATTTTAGTCTCACAAAAGGCAGACATGTCCTCATCCCATTCATTGTTATAATCTACTCACAAAGTGTGCGGGTAAAGCCAGCCAGTTCTCTATTATCACATTACTTAAATACAATTGATTTATCTAACGAGGGGATATGAAACTTAAGCGGGATGTTATTCTGAAGAACAGAGAAAAGATGAATCATCATCCTCGCTTTTGAAGTCATTCATTCATGTTTAAGCTGCTCATTTGTATCCATACAAGTCGGCCCAGTGTTATTTGAATCAAAGACATGGCTGATTATCAGTGAAATTAATATTAATACATCAATTTGAGATGAGGGCACAGACACATACAGTCTCTAAAGTAAACCAAGATAATGTGATGATAGACTGTCATAGTGTATTTTACGCACCATGTGGCTGACATGATGAAATGCTAAGCCTAATTTGTTTTTCACTATCCATACAATTTTTTAACTTCTCTGTAAAAATTCTCAGAATTCACAAGATTTTTACAGGTCATTTTCAGCATTGATAAAATACATCACAAGTTAATGTAAATATTATATTTTTTGCCATGCAGTGCCAGTAGCCCCGCCCACAGTGAGAGCTTATTGGGCCTAAGCACTGCTACTCATGTAGGCTATACATGGAAGACGGTGTGCTTTTTTGACGAGACTGATTATGGTAAGTTTCAGAATCAGAAATGACAAGATTCCACAAGAAGAACCATGAAAGCATCCGATGAAACTTCACGGAAGTCATGAAAATACAAGGTTTGTGTTCTTATTTTCACATTGTTCAGAAACAGTATTTAAAAATGTAAGAGAGTGTGCAAAACAGATAAGGCTGTTCTGACTGGCTGTGTCTTGTAATTGACCATATAGAGACATAGCACATTTAGGCCACGCCCACACGGGTGGGGAGGGGGGCAATCCAACCTTCTCCACTGACTTCGTACTGCATGAGGCTGCCTCCTTGTCATTTCTGACTTAAGTTATAACAAAAAAAAAAAAAAAAAAACTGAACAATGTCTAAACGCTGCTATGTGAGAGTGTACAGCAAACAAGATAAAAAACCCAGAACTAAGTTTTTATAAGCTACCGAACCATAAAAGCCAGCCTTTAAGGAGACAAAAGTGGATACAGGCAATAAGACGTGAAGCATCAGCAGGAAGAACTGGTCCTGAGTGGGATCCTGACACTCAGTATGCCTCAGTATGCTTACGTGTGCAGTCAACATTTTGTCACTGGTAAGTCAAGTAACCAAATGTCAGTTTAATATATTTTATTTCTTGTCGCAGATTACGTTCCCATCTAGTGGGCAAATTTCTCAGAGTAATATGACACGTTGCGCTCTGTCTCAATTGCCTGTATCCACATTTTTTGGGGTCGACAGCTTATAAAACCTTCTGTGTTTTTGGTTCTGTTTCATTTTTTTTTAACTTGTTTGCTGTACACCCTGTCACATATCAGTTTTTAGACATTGTTCTGTTTTTTGTTATAAGTCAGAAATGCAATACAAAGTCAATAGAGAGGGTTGGCTTGCTTTCCCCCCGGTGGGTGTGGTTTTCAGATTATGGCGTGTGTTGCTCTGTCTCTATGCACGATTACTTCCTGGTTTTTGTTAAAGCCAGCTTGGGCATTTCCGGTGAACTGTTAGCGTTCATTCTGTACTAGCTGGGTGCTTCTCATTTCTTATTTGTGCATCCTCGCTTCCTTTCCTTGCGTCTTAGCTCCACCCCCTTAGAATGCGAGGGAAGAATACACCTGTGTATCCTCGCTCATGCCACCTCAGGAAGCTTCCTTACTCATCATTGCTCGCCTCCTTGCAGTGCAATTAGAGAACTGAGATGTCCTTCAAGATGGCTGAGTACAATCGGTTTCCGGGTCACGGGCTGGAGAACGTAGGAGCGAGGAAACAAGGAAGCATCAATTTGAGTACTGAGAAGCACCCGCTGTTTACTGGCTGTGGCTGAATCCCAAATGGCAGCCTAAACCCTCCACAGGTTGCGCGGGCTCATTTTTTTTCTATGCCCTTCCCTCGCTAACTTCACTCAGTCTCATTGACTCGGATGTACGTCATTGCTTACATTGCATGAGTGCCCACTACTGGCGGAACCTTTGCAATGGGCTGAATTGGAACTTCCTAAGCCCTGGATCACTTGGAATCCCCTATGGAGTTGATTTATTATTTAATTTTTTTCCCTTACGAAATTGTTTAATGTAGCATTCTATATGTATATAGATGTGTTTGGGTTGTTTTAAATATTCAAAAAAATTATTAATATATCATAGAGTGGGGTAAATTAAACGTGCGATGCGGTGATGTCACAATCGTGTTGCATTGTGGTATATGGAGCTTCCTGAAGTGTACATATGAAGTAGACAAGGGAAGCTTATATGGACAGACCCTTGCTTCCTCGATTTTGTCCATATAAACTTACCTCGTCCACTTCACGAAGTGGAACGTACTTCAAAATGGCGGCAGGGATTCCCCCAAGGGGAAGTGTTTAGGGAAGTTCGCGAGTGCGTGTCTAAAATTGGAGTGGAACGTAGCCACGGTCTTCTTCTGAGTCCGCACTTTTGGGACCTAATGCCGCTTTGACTGCCGGGTAAAGTCCTCTGCGTAGTTCGCAAACTTGCAGGCTCATCTGAAGAGCGCATCGAGGGCGCACAGCGGCTCGTGAGCACCCTTCTGAAACCTAAAATGATGAACTGGACACCCTACGGTCTCGTGGACTTAACGGACACGCGCACGCAGCAGCCATTGTAAATGCACAAGACCAAAAGTGCATTGAAGTGTGCCATTTGGGATTCAGCCAAAGACACAAAACCATCAATGGTTGACTTTTTAATGCTGTATTTATATTTTAATGCAGTTATCACACTTACCTAATTTGCCAATAAACCAGTTTTATTGATTGCAATAAAGACTTGAAGCTATTGCGAACGTTGGAATAAGAAACGGTGTCTGTAATTGGACATGCACGCAATATTTTTCCAGCACTTCAAATGTTATTTTTAATGTGATGACAAAAACATTATTTGTTCATCCTTCTGAGATTGTCCCCATTTGTAAAACCAAGTGTTTCAAAATGAAGGAAATACATTTGATAGAAAACACTTAAAAATAAAAAGACATTAATTACAGCTATAACCAGCAGATGGCAGAGGGGCGTTTATTGGCTCATATTAGCCATTTCCTGTAATATTTTTTCACTCAGTTTTGCTTTTGAATAAATATTAAACATTATAAAAGGTTTAAAAATACATTTTGTCAAGGTGAAGTATTAAGTACTCACAAAATCTCATGAAAAACAATAACTTTTCTTGTGAACGAATTACACAGAAAGTGACCTTTATAATTCAATTGAGTACATACATTTTTTGTGTACATTTATAGAATTTAATCTGAATCTTGGCATTTCCATCCACCATTTTTGTTTTTTATGTTATATTCCAAAATTCTATGGCAACATAGCTAGTGATTGAATCCTTATGTGACAGCAGTACAGTATACACACACACACAAAATAAACACTCACAAACACTCAACGCAATTGTTTTTGTGCTAAATTTAAAGTCCTAAAAGAAAGACAATTTAATGTTTTTTTTACAGTTGCCATTTAATCAGGGCAGTACCATGGCAATTGAGGGAGGAGGGGAGGGGGACACGCCCCCTAAATATTCAGATTTGGTCAAATTGTCCACCTCAATATTTATATTCTTGTTAGGATAACAACACAGCACTCGTCAATGTCTAACATCATTAAGGTCAAAAATGTTTGAGATGGCAAATCAAATCAAACAGGCTGAGCATGAATTCTATCTTTACAACTCAACTTTTTTAACAACTTTCAAAATTTTCAACGAAAAGTACCATTTGTGTAATTTATGTATTTTAATTTGTAATTGATGTGAAGAGACAAGAAACATTAACTGAGCCTTTTTCAGCATTTTAGGCATATGATTAAGAAAGAAAAAAAAAAAAAAGGTTTGGTCTGGCCCAATGTTCAAGACATGTTTACAGCCTTGCTTTTAAAGGGTTAGTTCACCCAAAAATGAAAATTGTATCATTAATTACTCACCCTCATATTGTTCTAAACTCGCAAGACTTTATTTCATCTTTGGAATGCAAATGAAGATCTTTTTGATGATATCTGAGAGCTTTCTGTCCCTCCGTAGACAGTCTATGCAACTGAAACGCTGACGCTTCAAAAAGTTCATCAAGAGATCGTAAAAGTAATTTGGGCGATTTTCTGAAGAGACTCGATCTCTTTATATGATGAACAGTTTTAATTTAGGCTTTTATTCACATATAAATATTCATCAACTCAAACATCAGTTGTGGTAAATGCCACACGTTCTTGAAGTGCGAGAACCAATGAGGTTCATTCTCCACCTTTTCATCATATAAAGCTATCATGTCTCTTCAAAAATTTGGACTAAACCACTCAATTCATATGGATTAGTTTACAATCTTTTTATGAACTTTCTGAAGCGTCAAAGTTTCAGTTGCATAGCTGTCAATGGAGGGACAGAAAGCTCTCAGATTTCATCAAAAATATCTTCATTTGTGTTCCAAAGATGAAGGAAAGCCTTACGGGTTTGGAACGACATGAAGGTGAGTAGATGATGACAGAATTTTCATTGTTTGGGTGAACTAACCCTTTAATTTTAATACAATGTAGAACTAGAGCAGTAAAAATCACAGTGAAAGAACAGAAAGTAAACCGAAGCACCCTGAGATGCTATCAAAGCTCAGTGTTGTGTTTCTGTGATCAAATATAGCTCAAAGCGTGTCCCTTGAGTAAGAAGGAGCCCGGCTTTAATAGACCTGGTGCTGACGAATGCAGTGGAACCACTACACCGTGTCGCATGGGTCAGGAAATTCATCGCTCAGAAGCAGCCCAGTGAAAATTGAGCAGACTCTGGATGCCAAAAATCTCCCACACCTGTAACAAGATCAGATGGCATTGTCAAGAACTTTATCACCTAGTGAAAGGGAACAGATAATTTTACATCTGCATTAAAACTTGGAAAAGAGCAGAAGTTCAGGTTTATTATCCACACTGTAAATGTATAACAATGACAGCGGTTATAAATAGGCAATATTTGCATTCAGCTACAGCAGATGAAAGCATATTGTTTTCACAAGCTGAAGTGTGGAGTTTCCAGGTCTCAAAGTTAATAACAGTGCTATACAAAGACTTACATTTATTAGTCAAGGCTATATATTATTGAAAGTTAAGTAAGCACTGCAAAATTGAATATATATTTAGGCTATGTTTCATAGTCCATTGGTAAATATTAATCAAAGCCTTGGGCTTGCAGTTTTGTTGGTTTCTTAATGCCAAGGATGATATCGTTCCCTTAAGTAATATTTTATCCAAAATATTACTTGAGAGGAAAGACATCATTTACTCATCCTCATGTCGTTCCAAACATGTATTAATTTATCTATTTTGTGAAACACAAATGGAAATGTTTTGAAGAGTGCCTTTGTCAGTATAATATAGGCTCCATAAAATCTCATTTGTGCATATTAATTCAAAAGTGTGCATGTTTCTTGGTGGTGAATAGGCAAAGTCAAGTCAAGTCAAGTCACCATTATTTATATAGCGCTTTTTACAATGTAGATTGTGTCAAAGCAGCTTTACAGTGATAACTGGTACATTATTTTGGCTGCACAGCAGCTCGTAAGGAATAGTGTCAATGCAGGCAGATCAAAGCACTGTTGAATATCAAATGTCAATTGTCAAGTGTCCCCAACTAAGCAAGCCAAAGGCGACAGCGGCAAGGAACCCAAACTCCAACAGGTGACATCAGGTGGCAAACAGGTGTTAAAATGGAGAAAAAACCTTGGGAGAAACCAGGCTTAGTCGGGGGGCCAGTTCTCCTCTGGCGAACAGTGCTTTGTTACGACTCAGGTTGCTATCATAAGTCAGATATGATCGCAACATTCAAAGTGTTTAATTCAGTTCCATCCATTTGAGGATCGTATTCATCACACCGGTATGGACGGTTGTTGAGGAGATGCGCCACTGGTTTTCATGTTGATGAGGCCTTCACAGTGGATGATCTAGTTGACTCAATCTCTGCTGATACTTCAGGGCTGTGTTGTGGTTGTGTCATGGTGCAGGTCCTCGATCTCACCCGGATACGGCCCGGATCCGGCTGACTACAGTAAACCTCGGGATAAACAGAAAGACTAATATTAGCGTAGATGCCATTCTTCTTCTGATGTAACGAGTACATCTGGTGTTATTGGAAGTGTTCCTGGTTCCGGCTGACCTAATTTATGCAGCCTAATAATCCTTTAACGGATTTGAAAAAATAAATTGATAATGTGTTATGTGTATGCCAGGTTAAAGAGATGTGTTTTTAGTTTAGATTTAAACTGACAGAGTGTGTCTGCTTCCCGAACAATGCTAGGAAGATTGTTCCAGAGTTTAGGTGCCAAATAGGAGAAGGATCTACCACCTGCAGTTGATTTTGATATTCTAGGTATTATTAGCTGGCCTGAATTCTGAGATCGTAATAGACGCGAAGGACTATAATGCATTAAGAGCTCGCTCAGGTACTGGGGAGCTAAACCATTTAGTGCTTTGTAGGTAATTAGCAAGATTTTAAAATCTATACGATGTTTAACAGGAAGCCAATGCAGTGTTGACAGAACCGGGCTGATATGGTCATATTTCCTAGTTCTAGTAAGAACTCTAGCTGCTGCATTTTGTACGAGCTGTAGTTTATTTATCAGGCGAGCAGAACAACCACCTAGTAGAGCGTTACAGTAATCTAGCCTTGAGGTCATGAACGCATGAACTAACTGTTCCGCATTTGTCATCGAGAGCATATGTCGTAATTTAGATATATTTTTAAGATGGAAGAATGCGGTTTTACAGATGCTAGAAACATGGCCTTCAAATGAAAGATTGGTATCAAAGAGCACACCCAGGTTCCTAACTGACGACGAAGACTTAACAGAGCAGCCATCAAGTGTTAGACAGTATTCTAGGTTATTACGTGAGGAAGTTTTTGGTCCAAAAATTAGAATATCTGTTTTTTCTGAATTTAGTAGTAGGAAATTACTGGTCATCCAATTTTTTATATCAGCTATGCATTCCGTTAATTTTGTGAATTGGTAAGTTTCGTCAGGGCGCGAAGAAATATAGAGCTGAGTATCATCAGCGTAACAGTGAAAACTAACACCATGCTTCCTGATGATATCTCCTAAGGGTAGCATGTACAGAGTGAAAAGCAATGGTCCTAGTACCGAGCCTTGCGGTACTCCATATTCAACTTGTGATCGATATGACCTCTCTTCATTTACTTCTACAAACTGATAACGGTCAGATAAGTATGATTTGAACCATGACAATGCAATTCCACTAATGCCAACATAATTTTCGAGTCTATTTAAAAGAATATTGTGATCAATAGTGTCAAATGCAGCACTAAGATCCAGTAACACTAATAGAGAGATACAACCACGATCTGATGATAAGAGCAAATCATTAGTAACTCTAATGAGAGCAGTTTCAGTACTATGGTATGGTCTAAATCCTGACTGGAAATCCTCATAGATACTATTTCTTTCTAAAAAGGAACATAGTTGTGATGATACTGCCTTTTCTAGTATTTTTGACAGAAAAGTGAGATTTGAGATCGGCCTGTAATTGACTAATTCTCTAGGATCAAGTTGTGGTTTTTTAATAAGAGGTTTAATAATAGCCAACTTAAAAGTTTTTGGTACGTATCCTAGTGATAAAGATGAATTAACGATATTAAGAAGAGGATCTATGACCTCTGGAAGCATCTCTTTCAATAGCTTAGTTGGTATAGGGTCTAACATACATGTTGTCGATTTTGACGATTTAACAAGTTTAGACAGTTCTTCCTCTCTTAAAGGAGTAAATGAATTGAATTTTTCCTCAGGGATACTACAATGCACCGTCTGACGCAATACTGTAGTAGACGGTTGCGTGGTTATAATTTTTTTTCTAATATTATCAATCTTGCAAGTAAAGAAGTTCATGAAGTCATCACTGCTGTGCTCTTTGGAAACATCAGAAGTTGAAGTTTTATTTCTTGTTAATTTAGCCACTGTATCAAATAAATACCTAGGGTTTTGTTTATTTTCTTTTAAAAGTTTTGAAAAATAGGCAGATCTAGCAGATTTTAAGGCCTTTCTGTACTCAACCATTCTCTCCCTCCACAAAATGCGAAACACTTCTAGTTTTGTTTTCTTCCAGCTGCGTTCCATTTTTCTGGCTGCTACCTTTAGGGCCTGAGTGTGCTCGTTGTACCATGGCGTTGGATTAATTTCCTTAATCTTTTTTAAACGCAAAGGAGCAACTGAGTCTAATGTGCTTGAAAAGACAGAGGCAATAGTTTCCGTTGCAACATCGAGGTCTTCTAAGCTGTCTGGTATGCTAAGGCGATGAAACTGATCAGGAAGATTATTTATAAAGTGTTCTTTAGTGGTAGAAGTGATGGTTCTACCAAATTTATGGCAGGGAGGCAGTTTAGCTGTTTTGACTAAATGTAGTATACACGAGACTAGGTAATGATCTGAGATGTCGTCACTCTGCTGCAGAATTTCAACGGCATCAATATCAATTCCATATGACAATATTAGATCTAAGGTATGGTTACGACAATGAGTGGGTCCTGACACGTGTTGTCTAACACCAATAGAGTTTAGAATGTCTGCAAATGCCAATCCCAATGAGTCTTTTTCATTATCTACATGGATATTAAAGTCACCAACAACAAGTACTTTATCTGCTGCTAGTACTAACTCTGACAGAAAATCAGCAAATTCTTTGATAAAGTCTGTATGGTGTCCTGGTGGCCTGTATACAGTAGCCAACACAAATGTCAGCTTACATAATGTTACGTAAAGTACCATCACTTCGAAGGAATTATATTTGAGAGACTTTTGACTAATACTATAAATATTACTATAAATTACAGCAACACCTCCTCCTTTGCCTTTCTGACAAGGATTGTGTCGATAATCATAACCTTGAGGGCTAGACTCATTTAAAGTAATGTAATCGTCCGGTTTTAGCCAAGTTTCTGTCAAACACAGCATATCTAGATTATTGTCTGTGATAATATCATTTACAATAAGTGATTTTGATGAAAGGGATCTAATATTTAACAACCCAAGCTTTATCATTTGTTTATCATTACTATCTCTATTTTTTATTTGTTGAACATCAATTAAATTTTTACCATTAAATGGGTTTGGAAGTTTTTTGTTTTTACTAATTCGGGGTACAGACACAGTCTCTATGTGATAATATCTAGGTGTAAGAGTTTCTATGTGTTGGGAATTATTTGACTTCTGTAACGTGAGGCAGCTAGCAGACGGTCGGTTTAGCCAGTATGTCTGCTTCCTGACCTGGGCCACAGTTTGTCATGTTTCAGCTCTAAGACTAAGTGCCATATTACTAGAGAGAAGAGCAGCACCATCCCGAGAGGGATGAATACCATCTCTTTTCAACAGGTCAGGTCTGCCCCAAAAACTTTTCCAATTGTCTATAAAACCTATATTATTTTGCGGACACCACTTAGACAGCCAGCCATTGAGTGATGATAATCTGCTAACTATCTCATCACTCCGACGAACAGGAAGGGGACCAGATATATGCAAAGGCATATATGAAATCTGAGAGCTTTGATGGAGGGAGAAATTCAATTAAGAAATTGAATTTTGGCCTGTTCCTCACAAAAAGCGGTCGTATAACTTTAGAAAACTTATATAGTTCACAAGTCATAAGTACCCTGGTCACTGTATGCTTTTATTATATAGAAAAAACTCTTGCTGCGTCCCAATTCGCATATTCGCTGTCCTAATTCTGTATCCTGTATCCTGTCCTAAATCTGTTTTTAATTCGTTACTGTACTTAAGTACATTTTCCAAGTATCTGTACCTTACTCGAGTATTTTTATTTTGAGCAACTTTTACTTCACTACATTCCAAAGCATAAGATCGTACTTTTTACTCCACTACATTTCATGAAACATATCGTTACTCCTTATTTTAAAATGAAGAAATCGTCACATGGTCAGAGACTCAAAAGCGGTGTCCGATTCGTGCACGAACTGATTCTTTTCAACCATCCTGTTAAATCGGTTTAAAAATCACATCAACAATTTATTCGCGAATTGGACTGATCGTATTGCAGCTGTCCTCGAGTCAACAAATCACTGATTCAATGATCCGTTTAGAGCGACTCTCCTTCTTGACTGAAAATTAGTGCGCGCACGACTGACATTGAAAAGTAAGTCAGCCTACTAATGTTGAATTTTAGGATGAGTTATTGTAACTAAAAATCATATTTGGGTCAGTTGTTTTTTTTAACTAAATCTGCGATCTGTTTAAGCCCACTGAAATGCTTTAATGCGACACGTCCACATCAGTGTGTCTACAGATCGCGATCTCGATTCAATCAGATCAAATCACATTTTAAAACTAACTTGCCGCTTCAAATAACGGTTGTATCGATTACATCGTTACGCCACTAGGAGGCGACAAGTGACTGTTAAAATGTATTTGACATTGAATGATTCATTCAAAAGATTTGTTCAAAAACATTGATTCATCCAGTAATGAAACAAGTGAAATAGTTATGAGTGAGTCATTGAATCATTCATTCAAACCTATTTTTTTAAATTAATTAAATATTTTTAAATAGACTGCAGCAATTAATATTTTGTCCTCTAGTAATTAATTATACACAATTTTGTTTAGTTGTCTATTCAGAATCATGGGAGAATCATGATTTCTATTTGAAAGAAAGAAATGTTATCCAGAATCGTGCAACTCTAACACAAATTAAAATAACACGCACATTCATCTTCCCAGCTGCTGCATCAATTTTTTTAGATGTTATGTATTTAGCCCTATATGTTTCGTGTGTTTTTATATTGTTTGTCAACACACATTACATATTATGTATCTGCATCCACTAATCTTCCATCCATACTGACTAGTGCTGGCTATTTGACAATTCATAATCATTCATAATTATTTTGAGCAATAAGATTATATAATATAAAATTAAATTATATAAGTGGCCTATATATAATATTACAAAATAAACATTCATCAATCAGTACTTTTTTACTTAAGTACATTAAAAATACTACTTTTGGACTTTCACTCAAGTAAAATTGAAAAGGAGCACTAAATACTTTACGTATGTTGAGTAATATTTTATGATACGTATCTGTACTTTTACTCAAGTTCTTGATTTGTGTACTTCGTCCACCACTGCCCAAATGTTGACAATGAGTATTTTAAAGATACCTGGTTGGTATCATTTTTCCGATTAGAATCCGAAGTGCAGATCCATGCACACTCTATTGCATACAAACATCAATAAAACATGTTAAAAAACTACAAACATGGCAGATGTGCAAGACCGACGGTTAAGTAGAGAGGTTTAGATAAAGGGGTTTGAGTGATTACTTAAAGCAATAAGCCCCGTGAAGCCGTGGTTTACAGTGAATTTATAACAGCTAAGGGGAGTTATGAAGTAAAATCATTAAAAGCCTTCCTTCCGCCGGAAAAAAAAAAGAAGTCCCTGACCTTGAACAGCAACAGAAGTTGTATTAATTACGCCATTAGATGGCAGCAAAGATTGTCTTTATGAGCGAGTCACAAAGACTTTTATATTGAAACTTACGCAAATGCTTTGACTAGCTGTCAGTGTCAGCAGGGCATGGGAAAACCTATTAAATGTTAAAAGGACAAGATCGCAGCGGACATTCAAACGGATTTTTAAAATTATTAACATAGGACTGACCTGAAGGAAAATGCTAAATCTGAATGCAGGTAATACACTCGGCCACTCGATATCTCTCTTATAATACTCTTCTACATAATACAGTAAGTTTCAATGAACAAAATCAATTGAGCACAAACATAATGTTTACTTTGCTAAGAGTGGCTGCTAAGACAGACGCAGTAACATACACACACAGTGGCGCAGCGATTCTTATGTAACGTGGTCAGCTGTATATTTTCGGGAATTTTACAACGGCTTCAAATGCGGCTCAACCAATCATAATCAAGGGCCATAACTATGCGTTTTATAAAGTCATATCTAACCTAATGAAAAGATATTTCTTCAATGTTATCCACATTATATTTAATCTGCAACAGCATTGTGAATTTTTATGAAGATACGTTTGGTCATTAACCTTTAAATGCATCATTATGCAAACACATGAGGAGAGTTCTCCGCATGAAAGACCCACGACTGGCAGATCAACGTGCTACTACATTTCTCTCTGATATGGTAAGAAATTAAATTAAATTGATTGTGGGGGATGTTAACTGTGAAAAGATGACTGACAGGGGAGTTTAAACGGTGACAGGATGCACTTAACTAAGTGACGGAGCAGTCTGTTAAAGATACAATTATGACGAAGTAGTATGACCCAAAGCTTGCCTACTGCTCTGTTACACACTCAAAAGTATGTACCTTTTCTTAACAACAGTATACTTTTGGGGCATAGTATAAGTAGGCAAATTGAGATGCAGGCAGCACTTGTTTTCCAAAGAAGAGAGAAAGTCATACAGGTTTGTAATGGCAAAATGCTCATTTTTCGGTGAACTATATCTTTCACTCTGCAAACACTTGTGAGTGAAGTGCTGTGTTTCAAATAAACAATTGTCAGTGAAGAAGGCAGGATACGCTTCAAACCTTATGGAAAATTCTGTGGTTTCGAAAATAAACACTGATCCACGAACCTCCGACTCGACCTTTAATTTCACCCCAGGAAAAGAAATCTGTGCCGTAACAAAGCCATCAGCCACACACCCTGTGTTCATTTCCCCTCATTTTAAAAGCTATCTTCACTCTGCATCAGAAAGACTTCACTGATGGTCTATCATATCTCTTTATCTTTTTTAGTGCTCACAACCGAACCAAGTAGGAGTGTGTACTGTAATTTCAGCAGGGAAAACAGCTTCAACAAAAGATTTTTTTCCTGGCATGAGAAATTATTTGAGCAGCTAGTGCCTCATTTTCCAATTTGGACTGAAATCAAGCGTGTTTTCCCCATGTAAACATATTTAATTTGAATCAAAGTGAATATGTTATGATCTAATTATATTTTTGTGTGTGCCTTGTTGTGTTTCTCATGCAACTTAATCCGTCATGAGGAATATTTATGCAGTGTTTATGCAATAATTTATAACTTTGATGGTCTTTTCGAAATGTTTAAACTTAATATTTTGGGAACTGGTTAAGTTGCCGATTTGGGATGCTTCTCTTGGGTGTCTTTGCCTTGTACATTTATATGATATTATGAATTCACATATTTGATCCCTGATGATCAATACTAAGTAAACATTCATCCCCTTAAGACCTGTGTTTGCAGCAATAATTAATTAATGTGGAGAATGACTACAGCAGTGTTGAAATAGATTCCTACCTGATGATATTCTTGGTACAGAGTCCAGTTACAAAAAATGACCAGATCACCAGTGCCAAATGCTAACCATCTTGCCCCTCAGTATTGAAATGTTTGTAATAATTTGTAATTTGATGGGGTGTCTGTTTACACTGAGTGCAAATTCCGAACCTTGTTGACAAAGGCTATTAACTTCACCAATTAGTACAAGTAGCATATTACTTCTATATATATTACTTCAGCAGCAATAACCATTTGCACAATATACTGTTTATTCCTAAAAATATCTATCACTATATTTACACCTAGTTTGAATATTATCTACCTTTTTTTTTTTTTTTTGCACTTAAAGGGATAGTTCACCCAAAAATGAAAATTTTATGTTTATCTGCTTACCCCCAGGGCATCCAAGATGTAGGTGACTTTGTTTCTTCAGTAGAACACAAATGATGATTTTTAACTCCAACCGTTGCAGTCTGTCAGTCATATAATGCATGTCAATGGTAACAAAATCTATGAGAGTAAAAAAAAAAACATGCACAGACAAATCCAAATTAAACCCTGCGGCTCGTGACGACACATTGATGTCCTAAGACACAAAACGATCGGATTGTGCAAGAAACTGAACAGTATTTATATCATTTTTTAACTCTCATACTGTCCAGCTGCCTTGAGCGCGTGCATGGCATCCGGTTCACCCATTTTGGGGTGAACTATCCCTTTAAGTTTAATTATTCAGGCATCATATTTCACAGTACATTGGTAAACCCTGAGTTAACATATTTATTCATGTATTTATGAGGTTAGTATTATTGATTAAACAAAGGACATAACTGAGTTTTGGCCAGTTAAGATTCTAACATGCTGTTAGATTTTTGAAAGCAAAGCAACATAATATATTCAGGGCTGGGTAGGTTACTTTTAAAATGCATTTCACTACAGATTACAAAATACATTTGTAACTTGTTTCATTAGATTACCCAAGTTTGGTAACTTAAATACTTTGGAATACTAATAAGTATGTAACACAAAAACAAGGTAATTGAGCGTTTTTATCTCACAATTTTTTTTCTCAGAATTGTGGTATATAATGTTGCAATTGCGAGTTATCTTTGAGCTGTTTTAATTGAAAGCAACTTGTACTGACATATCTTAAAATGTGTCTCTGCCATTGATTTGTCTCAAGATGCACACCAGTAATGTATTTTTCTAATGTACGTTTATAAAAGCTACTTAAATATCCTAATGAACTAAGGCCTAATCCTAGCTTCGGCAAAGCCCTGTCTGTGAAACCGGGCCAAAGTGTTTAAATGTGCATCTTTGAAAATGTCACTATGTAAATCTGCTCTGGTTATCTAATAATTAGAGTAATATTCTTCATCACTCCAGTTAATGTAATTGCCATCTCTTCTGACATTTTTGTTTCTCTAAGGCACTGAATCTAAAAACAGCCTGTGAAAGTTTCTGTGCCTGTACAAAGTGTATGAATATTTAATAAAGCCAGCATTGTTTAGTTTATGATTGACTGTCTGATGCCAAACAACTAGCAGTAACATTCTTGTACTATTGTGTTTCACACGGTATCTTTGGCACTTCAATTTTGCGTCAGAGTCACTTCGGAGAAGGACCTTGTATGGGGCTGCATAGCTGCAGACCAGTCAGGGTGCCCATGCTGACCCCTGTGAGCATCAGAACTGGATCACGGAGCAATGGAGGAGGCAGTGTGATGCTTTGGGCAATGTTCTGCTGGGAAACCTTGGGTCCTGCCATCCATGTGGATGTTACTTTGACACGTACCACCTACCTAAGCATTGTTGCAGAACATGTACACCCTTTCATGGAAACAGTATTCCCTGGTGGCTGTGGCCTCTTTCAGCAGGATAATGCACCCTGCCACAAAGCAAAATTGGTTCAGGAATGGTTTAAGGAGCACAACAACGAGTTTGAGGTGTTGACTTGGCCTCCAAATTCCCCAGATCTCAATTCAATCGAGCATCTGTGGGATGTGCTGTACAAACAAGTCTGATCCGCTGCTAACATCTTGGTGCCAGATCCCGCAGCACATCTTCAGGGGTCTAGTGGAATCTATGGTTGACGGATCAGGGCTGTTTTGGCAGCAAAAGGGGGACCATCACAATATTAGGAAGGTGGTCATAATGTTATGCCTGATCGGTGTGTGTGTGTATATTATCAGGGTGGGAATTGATTGCATGGTTGTTGCATTTCTTCCATAAAAAAATAAGAATTGTCATTTTTGATTTCATGATGACTTTATTTGAATTTTGATCACCAGGAACATATTTCCATATGAAAACTAGTCTGCCTTTGGCTTTATGTAGTGGGAGGAAGCAGGACAGAGTTCTAACACGTTTATTGGTAATGCATTTCATGTTTGAAGGACTGAACTTATACACAAATAACACAATAAAGGCAGGCACGGTGAAGTGACAGCAGGGGACACAGATTTCCTGCTGCAATTTCAGGTCAAATGTTATTTGGGGGCATGCTTTGCTGAATTAATTACATTTTCAAGTGCCTTCCATTATAAGTTTTAAACCTCAGGACAGCAAACTGAAATGTGCAGCTGATAAATTTTATCAGTGGTAAATGAAACTATCAGGGTGACTCCTGTGCGCCCCCATGGCAACATTCTGGTCACTCAGACTCACGCTCATCAAACGTGTGCATGCTTCCAGAGAGCTTGCAAAGTGGGCTGCCAGCCTGTTGCCCTCTGTGATTGGTTCATGGCCTTTGTTGAAGCAGCAGTTCATGTCTAATCATACAGGGAAATTGTGCATGGATTGGAATGGGCGGATTCATTTTATCATAGCGAGACATCCTGTGTGACCTCCGTTAGGGTGGTGAGGCATAACAAGACTCCACAGCAGAGTAAAGATTTTTTTCCCCCACCGCTTCTTCACTTATTCGTAAGTGTAAATGAGTTCATAGGGGTCCCCAGGAGCCTCCAATGAATGAAGTTGAATTTAAATGTGCACTTTTTCTGCACGCATTCACGAGGGACCAACGGATAAAAGGAAAAGCCATGCAATCAGTAAACACTAATAGACTGCAACTTCATCACAGAAGAGAGCTAATAATTATACAAAGAAATGAATAAACACATATCAGAACAAGGGTGTATTATCTAAACTAGACTAGTCTTGCCAGTGCTATTCAGACAATACTGGCCCTGTGGGAGAAAAAAAAATTCTCACATTATCATTTATTTGTTCACTGGACATATTTTTTTTTTTATCCCTATAATTACATGAAGATCTCCACCAAAGTGTCATTTCTGATTTGTTTGATCATTTGCTCATTATTTGTGGCATTTTGAGGTTGAAATTACATTTTACAGATTGGAATAAAATGGCTGACTCCTTTCGCTTACTTCATAGCTATACTGTAAAAAATCCAATTTGCAAAATGTTCTTCTAACAAATGAACAAACAGCTTGAACAAATATTATTTAGTAGGATGAGTCAGTTTATTATAGTGAATTGAACTAAACAAGAATACTCTAAACACGTTGCTAACAAAAGTTGTTTTGTTGGCCTTATTTAGATTCTCAAGTATCTGTCCAAATGCCAAATGTTGTCCCTACTTTCCAAATCGAGTTATCTGAACAAACAATTTTACGTTGAGCAATGTTGTGCCGGTTCCCAGCATGCATTGCAGCTTGAAGTAATTATGTGGCATAACTATTATTAAAAAAATAATCATTGGTTGGCTAAATGTATGCTGTAGCTGTTGTTATTACTGTTATTTATATGTCATAAGGTTCATAGTTCATATTTTTCCTAAATTAACATTTGTTTGAGATTTGTGTTGTGTTGAGGTGTATGTGCATCTCACTGCAACTTTTGTATGCAATTCATTTGCCTACACTGCTTATACTTTACCATTCATTCCACTCAATCACTGCAAGGTGCTCAGAAAGCAATTTTATTTGTTGTATTTTGGCACTCCTGTAATCCAGTGTTGGCAGTGGTAAATTTTTTTCAGCAATGTTTACACTTTACAGGATTTTTTTTTTTTTTTTTATCAGATTGCAAAAGCTTAGTTTCATTTTACTGCACAGTTAGGTTTCCTGGAGCTGTACAGGAATTTTTCTATGACATTGCAGAGGTTTATTTTTCATGGTTACCTCAAGTGTACAGTTGTACAGTTTCATTTTTTTGGATCTTGAAATAAATATTTCTATGTTCTGTATCACTCTGTGTTGTGTTTGTTTCCTTTTCTGTTTAGAAGATAACTGAGCTTTTAAATCTCCTTTGTTAAAGCTTTACGAGGCATAAATAGTGCTCACTTTAGATGAGCTCTTAAAAACTACTAAATGTTTTATTACTTCCTGAATGAATCATGAAATGCAGTAGGAATACGTGTTAATAAAGCATTTATTAACACACTGAGTGACTATTATTATGTTTAAATAAAATGTATAAATGTTCATTTAAATAGTTTATTAATCATTTACTTACACTTTCTAAATGATCTTATGAACAACTGACAACTAAATAACTTGTTTGTAAATAATGTAATACTTAGAAATGATAAATTGATCATTAAGAGTGAAAATACAATTATTAAACACATTATAGATATGCTTATTAATCAAGAACAAAGCATTTATTGCTGTATTTATAAACTGCTTACTAATGTCTATTAATGCTTGAATTGACTATTTACTAATGCTTAACTAATGATTCATAGCGTGCAACTATTATAAATTGTTACCGAATTTTTACCTTTAAAAGACTACACTGTAAAAAAAAAAAAAAAATTGTTGGTTAAACTTAAGAAAGTAAGTTGCTTGGTTGCCTTAAAATTTTGAGTTCATTGAAATAAAATATTTGAGTTAATACAATGAAGGCGATTGGTTTAAACAACAGAAACTCAAAATATTATGTTATCTGAGCCACATTAATTATTGAAATTGTTTTGACAAAAGAAAAAATGTGATAACAAACCCAAGCGTTGGTTTAAATTAACCTAGGCTATTTAACTGTCTATGTTTTATAGTTATAATTCTTAAAAATACATATTATTTTTGCTCAATAAATATTGTTTCTAGTATAATTATTAAATAATTAAATGCTTTATTGTACTCTTTGTTTAGAGTTTCAATGTAATTAATATTGTAATCATTTTAAGACTGAAAATAAATAAACATTAAAATCTTTTTTTTTTTTTTGAAAAGTAGTGAAACAAATAATGAATAAAAAGTGTCCAAAACTATTTTAATGTGGCCTTTCTATAACAAAAGGAAAATCTGTTCATTTAAAAAAAAGTGAATATCCCAGGAACATAAATACCTCAGGGACACAAGTTGCTGTAGATTCAGAAGAAACATCCACCTGAGTACATCCTGTTCTCAGCACTGCTCTCCATACACATGCATGCACTCTACATGCAGTTCCTTCACTGTGCCAAAGGGGGCAGTGTGGGGCTATGCTTCAGTCTGAACTACACCGCAATGGCTAGTTAGGGCTCTATCATAGGTTAGTTAAACGGTGCCAAGATTTATGTGAAGATCACATTTGATAGCAAATGTTGCATATTTGTCTCAGTTACCTTTTTGCTTAAATGCAGAGTATTTAATATCATATTTAATAGTATTTTTTCAGTTTTTTAGCCTATATAACTTAAAATGAATTCTACCTTTAATCTTGTTAAACATGTTTAAAGACTCATTAGTGTCTATGCATCTGGTTCACCATCAGCACAAACTTGAATTAATATATAATTTTATCTCATGACAGTCTGCTGTACTCACTCCCACACATACAGTACATGCTGTACACCATGACTATGATAACACACCAAACAGCACCTAAACGTTTAAACCTCACTATATGTTCAGTGCCGTCTAGGCTCAGTCAGACAGTGATAACCGCCTCAGTTTTTCAGGGTCATCCATACAAGGTGTCAAATGCACCCACGCACATTTGTTTAAAGTAATTATCCAATAACCAATATGTGTTAGCCATGCTCGCCAGTGCTAGTACAGAAGTTTGTACTGCTATCCAGATGCTAGTGCTGGTGCTGTAGCTCGCAGCAGTGTCTTCCTCCCTTGCAGGATGAAGGATTGAAGGATTTTCTGCATCTGCTTGGTCTGTTATGAGCCACACTGAGTGTTGGCAAGGAGACAGTCAGTCAGGCCTCGTAATGAGTAATAGAGGCTGGTTATCAAAGCGAAAGACGAATGCAGACTTGTTTAGAGTTCCTAGTGTGCTTCAAATAAAACAGATACAAAGCATTGCAATTTTTGGTTGCCTGAAAGATTGTTCCCATAGGACATCATTCTTGCATGATGATTGTGCGACAAAATAAGACAATATGCGCAAACCCTTTTAGCTCAAGGCAGTACAAGGCACATCATTTACTCAAAAAAGTGATATGCTTCCTCTTAAAGGGATAGTTCACCTAAAAATGTCATCATTTATTCACCCTCATGTCATTCCAAACCTGTGTGATTTCATTTCTTATGTCAAATACATATCGTTACAAAGTGAAACTTTCTTTCTTCAGTGGAACACAAAGGAGATGTTTTGAAGAAAGTGAAAATAGTGAAAAACTAGGACAAAAAAAAAGACTGTGTGTTATTTATTTGAGTTATGTTCCTCAGAGAAAACTATTGTTTCCAAATGACTTCAAAAAAAGAAGGAAAGAAAAAAAATCTCATTATTCCATAGTCATATTAACAACTTTAAAATAGTAAAATTGTTTTTACTACATTTTTTGTCCTTGTTTGTCACCCTTCACTTTCACTGAATGGAAAAAGCAGCATCTGTCATTTCCACCACATAATTCCTTCATCATTTATTCACCCTCATCATTTCAAACCTGTATGATTTTATCTCTTTATCTGTCAAATACAAAAAGAGAAGTGTAGCAGAATGTCCAAGCTGTCAGGCAAGATATATATAAGCTTCAAAAAGCTTGGAATATGAAGACTTATAAAAGACTTATTGTCTTTGACTTAGTTGTCTTTGGGTTAGTTCACCCAAAAATGAAATTTCTGTCATTACTCACCCTCATGTCGTTCCACACCCATAAGCTTCGAAGCTTCATGAAGCAGTGTTTTAAAATTGCCCATCACTAGATATTGTTGAATAAAGTTTTTTTTTATTGTTGATTTTTTTTTTTGGCGCACAAAAAGTATTCTCGGCATCTTCTGGGCATACCTTTCTGGGCATCTGAAAGCGTTAATTATCTTGTTGTCAATGGAGGCCTCACTGAGCTATCGGATTTCATCAAAAATATCTTAATTTGTGTCTTGAAGATGAACGAAGATCTTGTGGGTTTGGAACGACATGAGGGTGAGTAATTAATGACAGAAATTTCATCTTTGGGTGAAAGTAATAAATGACAATGGAATGGAATATAAAAAGCTTGACTTACATTGTTTTTATGATATTTGTTTCCTTTCTGATCACCATGTACTTTCATTGAATGGAAAAGCATCAAAAACCTTCTTTAAGACATCTCCTTTGGAGTTCCACAGAAGAAAGAAAGTCATATGGGTTTAGAACGACATAGGGATGAGTAAATGAAGACTGAATTTTCATTTTTGGGTGAACTCTCCATTGAACCCCCGAGGCACTTGAGGAGCCAATCAGAAATGTCACTTGCACAATTTAAGCAGAAATAGATAAATATACTCTGGAATCTATCCAGAGAGCCTATCTTTCTTCCAGCAGAGAGAAACATTTATTGCCATGACGATAAGTCATTTATCATCCTAAAAAAAAAAGAAGATACATTTGCGCAGATATTCAGTTGGGGCATTGATCTGTATCTGACAGGGGGTTGAGGTACTTCACAGAAGGAGCATGACTTCTTAAGCCGGACCATGTATTATCTCATCTCTCTGATAACCAGCACCTCTCAGACCCCCCAGCATGGTGACAACAAACCCCATGGCCACACATGCACTACAGGCATGACGGATCCTTTTCATCTGATTGCGGGGTCCTTGTGGTTCTGGCTTAGATAAGAGGAAGAAATGATTTATTGGACGCCAGTGAAGAAAGGTAGCCCAGTTTGCTCCGAGTCAAAGCCCTGCTCATTGAGATACAACCATGAACGTGGCCAGCAGGGGATGGACTGTGACAGGCTTGAGGAAACATGGGATTTGAGTGATCCTGAGGCCACACAAGCACTAGAGTAACACATTTTCAGCATATGAGATGGGCTTGTCCCAGGCAAACAGTTTACACTAACTATTTATTGACAGGAAACAGGACCTGGATCTGAAAGGCATGAAGTAAACAGGCTCTGCTGTTGCTGGCTTTGTCTCAACGCTGTTTGCCACGCAGACAAGGCTCTGAAATAAACAGATGCAGAAGCATTTATGCAGAGCGTCTCGCCATATGCATCATCTCTTATCAGAAACACAAAACAGCTGAGCACGGAAACAATGTGCACCTTCAGTCGGGCGCAACGACTAACCACAATAATCATGTCGGCTGTCTATAAACCATCATGGGCCTCTTTGATTATGAAAAATCTCTCAAGCTGATGAATCACATGGATCACAGCGGTGAGGTGATAAATAACCCAGACATCATGTGACTCAACAGCCTTATCAGACATCCTCTCAGCGCTGACAGTTACAACTCAGGTAAACACAGAGAGCTTCATTTACAAGAATCCATTGACATAAACGTTCTTGCTCAAATTTGTTAACATGGAGTAGATGAAAGGACTGCTTGTTTGGTATGATGGAGTCGGCGCTGATTATTTGTATTGCATTAATAGAACATAATCTGCATTCATGAAACCGAGTGTTTCCTGCTGTGATGACAAAGGCATTTGTTTTGCCTTTTCTTTCTTGCTCTTGTAAATAGCAGAATGAATTATTACACTGGCCTGAGCAATTGAAGACCCCAGGTAGTGTCTGGACTCAATGAGACATTCAGGTGGATTATATGTGGCATTTAAAGTCTTAATTACAAAACGTCAAGCTAAAGGTTTGGGTTTCTAAAGCTAAAGGGTTTGGTGACAATGTAACCATTATGATATTAAGCACCAAATTTCACATTTTACAAAAGAGTTTTCTCTAAAATGGTTGCTAAGGTGTTTTTTAGCATGTTGCAATGTTTTTCTGAAGTCTTAAAATAGAAAGTCTAAACACTTCTCCTTTATAGGGATAGTTAACCCAAAAATGAAAATTACCCCATGATTTACTCACCCTCAAGCCATCCTAGGTGTATATGACTTTTTTCTTTCAGATGAACACAATCTGAGTTATAATAAATAATACCCTTGCTCTCCTAAGCTGTATAATGGCATTAAATAAAAGATAAAAAGCGCAAAAAAGTGCATCCATCCATCATAAAAGATAACCACATGGCTCCAGGGGGTTAATAAAGGCCTTCTGAAGCAAAGCGATGCGTTTTTGTGAGAAATATCCATATTTAAAACTTTAAAAACGAAAATAATTAGCTTCCGACAGAAGGCCTTAGGTGTCGATTTACGGCGAAAGAATGAACTCTGACCTGACACATGATGCAATAACGAACAAGGAAGCGCAGAGGATAGAGCAAAACGAAACGCCATTCACAAATTATAAATTTGAAATGAGAATTTTTAAAGAGAAATGTTGGAGGATTTCGATATAAGAGAAAAGGAATTGGTGTTTGTTGCACAGCCCTATTTGTTTGAACTGCGAGAGGCGTCAAAGTATACGCGACTCCTACATCACGTAAGGGGCTACTCTTTTGGCGTAAGTCGACGTGCGTACAGCCATCTGCTGGAAGCCCGTTATTTAAGTTTTTTAAGTTTTAAATATGGATATTCTTCTTACACAACAAACGCATCACTTAAGAAAGCCTTTATTAACCCCCCGGGGCCGTGTGGTTGTCTTTTATGATGGATGGATGCACTTCAAAATCTCATCCTCTATTCACTGCCATTATAAAGCTTGCTAAGGACATTATTTATTATAACTCTGATCGTATTCATCTGAAAGAAGATAGTCATATACACCTAGGATGGCTTGAGGGTGAGTAAATCATGGGGTAATTTTAATTTTTGGGTGAACAATCCCTTTAGCGCAAAATGTTGGACGAGTTATATAGCAAAATTAATATTTGGGTTTGAAATCCCTATAATATCCGACTGTCCTAAAGTGGTATATAAATTCTGTGGTATATATAGAGCTCAGACTTTTCTGTATTAATTTACTTTCACAGGAAAAACATGCAACTTTGTGCCTTTTTCAGTCGGTTTCCTTGTTACTAACATCAAGGCTAAACCAAGCTATTTATCTCTGCAGAACAGACATATTTACATAGCCTGAGTTGTGTTAATTAACATAAACAACCAGGAAGTGTGTGAGACGACTTGATCTGATGGTAGAGGACAGAATAAAAAACTGTGAATGAGAGAGGAAAGGACAACTTAGGTCAAAAAATGTCAACATTTCATATGTAGAAAGGACCTTTCGTATTACTGAGCAATATGTTAAAACAATCATAAATTAATGTGAGATGTCTAAAGTAGCTTTTATAATTGTTTGAAAAGGTAAATTTCTTTTTCTGATGACATAAAGGTTATAAGTTAAAAGTCAAAAGTTATTACTTTCCAAAGTAATTTCTACACCTGAAATTGTCCTTAAAGGGGTCATATAATGCCATTTTTACAAGATGTAAAATAAGTCTCTGATGTCCCCAGAGTGTGTATGTGAAGTTTTAGCTCAAAATACCCCACAGATAATTTTTATAGCATGTGAAATTTGTTACTTTTTGAGGGTGAGCAAAAACATGCTGTTTTTGTGTGTGTCCCTTTAAATGCAAATGAGCTGCTGCTCCCAAGAAAAGGGCGGAGCCTTTTATGTTCATGTAGAATGCAACAGGACTGAACGGTTAGCTGATAAATTTATGTAGCTGATGTGGAGTTAACTAAAAGTCATTGATTAGCATATTCATGATAATCTATAAATCGCTCGTGTGAGAACTGTTGTAAGATATATGCTGAATATATGCTGCATGAAGATAGATGAAGACCGGTATAGTTTAGTTTAATTATAACTTATGTTGTCATCTTGCTTTTATGACATGCTATTGTCTTTGTGTTACATACTGTATTGCAGTAACATGGCCTCACCCCTTTGTTGCGTGTTCCCAGGGGCAGGGTTTATGTCAATTTTAGGGTTAGTGATGTCACCAACCAGGGAAGAAGCTTGTTGTAGTTCCTACCAGCTGTTTGTTGTAGTCCTTAAACAGAGAATTCTTTAAAAGAACTTTTCGTCGTAACTTTGCAGATGTTGTTTATGCTCTAACAGCAACATTACACACTAACTAAAGTTGAAAAAAGTGAAATCATAATTAACCACCCCTTTAAAATTGATTTTGTTGAGGCAACCTAATTTTTTTTTGTGTGAAAACGTATGTATAGTTTTTGATTTGCAATGACATCCAGGGGTAAAAAAGATAAAAATGGAAAGGTAATTTGACCTTGATGTTCAATATGTTGAGGTTTATCTCGTGCCAAACATAATGTGTCCTCCCTAAAACCTTTTTAGGAGTTTTTTTTAATTTTTTTTTTTAGTTTGCATTTTTTTTGATAGCCTTGTGAATCTTCAATAAATAATGACAATCCTTTTATTTTGACGGGATTACAATCAGTACTAATCCTAACTGATGGTACCTGAGTGACATACTGTTGATGTGGTTGGTTACTTAAGGTCAGCATGAATCAGAAGTTAGTCTTTTCCTCCATATTGTAAAGTATAGGCCTTATCCAAATAAAACGACTTCTCGAACAAGAAAAAATGTAGCGCGGAAATTGATTAGATGGCTGTGGTTTGCTATTGCTGCTGTGATGTCATGTGAGTGACAGGTTGTCCCGCCCTCGCAAGTCATCAGAGAAGATGTCGCTGCAAGAGGGGCGGGAAGCTACAGCATTTTGATTAAAGATTACAAGGGCACATGATTTATTTTAAGTAATGATGTGCATGCATAAATCATTTACACTGCAATATTCCATAAAAAAAATTCAATTTTGATTTTATGGTCACTTCAAAGGTGAAGGCGATTCTATTCGCAAATGCTTTTTAGGTTAGGCTACTGAAAAGTTGTTTAAAATGCTACTGAATTGTGCCTTTTTTAATATTTACAATTACATTTGTAAAGTCCCCCACTCACAACAGTTTGTTTTGATATCTTTTAAGGTTTATTTAAGGCGATAAGAGACCCCCCCCCCCCCCCCCCCCCCCAAACCCTCCATATAATTCGAACCCGTTTTATATATATATATATATATATATATATAAGCAAACATATGGCATTGCTGCAATACTAGGAGTGTATAAAGTATTGCCTCCAGCAGCAGCCAATGAGTCTTTAGTGGGGCGGAGGTGAGTGAGTGAGAGGGAGCGCGGCTGCAGTTCTCAATGGAAGTTGCTGTAAGTGCGCTGGACCTGTACACTACATTTCCCTCGCTTCAGTTCGCTGTGAGCCGGAGCTCTGCTCACACGTACACAACGATCAGCCGCTTGTTGCTTTAGCTCGCAGGGCATTTCAAAAGTACGCCGGAGCACCTGGGATACCTTGCGATATACATATCTATTTATTGATTTGTTTCTATAATCATATTCGCTGCGACGTTTCATCAGGCACTGCCGGTGAATTTAAGAGAGCTCATATTAGTACGCATACAGTTTTTGGGTGTCTTTGACTGGGTTTACGTGGCTGCATGCAACCGTCTGGATCCTTGTCGATAGCTAGTGTACATCAGTCGACTGGTAGTTGATAGTTTGGCTGGTTATGGTTTTCTTTGCAGTCCCTCCAACATGTTGAAATAACAGGAGGAGCAGCACTGCAAGCAACTGGATCTGCAAAGTGAGAGCGGATTGAATATGAGACTTGAGGGGATATATATTGAGTGAGTGTGCTTTTAAAGTGGGCTAAATAAATACTATTTACGAGACTTTATTTCGCAAGAAATAAAAAGGCTGACGGGATCCTGTAAAGTGAATCAGTGTGGTGTCATCAGTGTAATGCATAGGCTACATTTAATTACAGCAGGACTCAGTAACGTATATTTATAAACCCGTAATGACGTGTGTGCAGTGAGTGCGCGCCTTCGCGGGCTTCACGCGCAGTAGCTGCATTTAACTGTTATTGAAAAGCACATTATTTGCCAGCAACTTTCGACTGGGCAGAATGTACGTTTTCTAATTGTCAGTTCTCGTGAATAAGAGTTAAACTTGCAGAGAGCGAAACGGAGCGCGCGCGATACCGGAATGGGCGCCAGTGGATCTGATCCCACAGAGAGAAAATTCACAGGTCTGTCTAAAGCACAGAGACCTGGGAGACACAACACGGCAGTGGAGGAGGACAGTGTTTACTCAGGAGGCAACGGCTCCCGTAAAGCCACAGCGCGCACTTACTCAACATCACTTCTCACGCGCGTGGACAAGAATGCCATCATGTGTGAGCACAGGAGCGCTTCTTCCAAGATTTTTACACGTTTCTCCGGGAGGAATGCGAGCGGGAATGGAAGGAGAAAGTTTGCATTGTGCACTTGGAGTTGGTGGGCGTTTTTCTGCATTCACGTCCACGTGTTGAGAGCGGTCACACAAGGTAAGTTTTGAAAATGACACAGCAGCTTCACATAGAATAGTTGATTCCTCAATTATAGAGGCACTTTTGACTACTTGAAATGACTGTCAAAACGTGTATCACTTCCCCGGAATAAATTCCTGATATGGCTTTGATCATATTTAAGTGGATTTTGGTGTAATATGTGATGGTGTGGAGTTTTGATATTTATCTTTAGGTAATTTTTTTTTTTTTGACCAATTTTTAGCGAAAAAGTTGATTGAGCCGTGAACATACATGCTAACACAAGTTGTCTAGCTAGCAGCCATTTAGCTTTGAATGTATCCTATTAAAATTGATTAGGAAATTGATTGTTTCTGAAATTAAAATTAGTAAAAATTTTGATGATTAAAATGTAACTTAAACCGTTGGTAATGAGCATTTATTTATTTTTTATATATTTATTGCAGGAACAAGCCCCTTGGCATTTTGCATTTACGTCATAATAATCAAATAACGGTACAGTTTTATGGAAAAACTCAAAGGATTAGTTCACTTCTTAATTAAAATTTCCTGATAATTTACTCACCCCCATGTCATCCAATTTGTTCATGTCTTTCTTACCTCAGTCGAAAAGAAATGAAGGTTTTTGAGGAAAACATGCCAGGATTTTTCTCCATATAGTGGACTTCAACGGCTACCAACAGGTTGAAGGTCCAAATTGCAGTTTCAGAGCAGCTTCAAAGAGGTCTATACGATCCCAGACATTTTCTAAAAAAAAAAAAAATATATACTTTTTATCCACAAATGCTCAACTTGCACAAGCTCTGCGATGCGTCACGTACCGTGGTACAGCGAAAAAAAATTTCTCCTCCAACTTCAAAATCATCTGATATGGTTGTTTTCCTTTTTGTTTTTGTAAAGGGCGTTTAGCTTAATCTTTGCACGTTCGTTTTGTAGACACTGGATTGCCTTATGTCACACGTGGCCTTTCCAACGTGATTACATCATGTGTGGCAGATTGCAGAGCAGTGCAAGATGAGCGTGGTTAAAAAGTATGTACATTTTTATTTTATTTTTTTTGAAAATGACCGATCGTTTCACTAGATAAGACCGTTATTCCTCGGCTGGGATCATGTAGAGCGCTTTGAAACGGCACTGAAACTGACATTTGGATCTTCAACCCATCGAACCCCACTGAAGTCCACTATATGGAGAAAAATCCTGGAATGTTTTCCTCAAAAACCTTCATTTCTTAACGAATTGTACACATCAATATCAAATGAACTGAAAATGTGTGTTTTTTTTTAAAGTTCTTATGACGAAGTACAAAGTAAAATTTATCTGATTTTAGGCATTTTTTCCCTAATCATTTATTAAAGAGGGGAAGTTTGGAGAAATTCCGGCTAATTTAACATATTTTACATATTGTTTTAATTTGTTCTTTAAAATGAGAAACATGATATTAGATGAATTTCTTTTTTCCCCCACCAAAATTAGTTTAAGTGGATAAAAAGTTCTCCTACTTGAAGAATCACCTAAATTCTATAGATCGACGTAATAGTGTCATGTTGGAAATTATGAATGGCGCATGATCAATGTGTTTGACACTGATGTCATAAAGCTGCCAAACTTGATTTCAATGATAATTGAATGTCAAATATTTGTCTGTCTGTGCAACAGACAGTTGAGCTGAGATCTCTGGACCTGAACAATAGAGGAGTCATTAGGTCAGACTGCATGCATGGTCACAGATGGCATATGCATCGTTTGGCCGTGATTCCCGCTGTAATGTTTCTCATCAGGGTATATGATATGCATAGTGGGGCACTTGGGGACAAGAGTAACAGTTGGTATGCTGAGAAAAGAAAGTGACTGGTTAGTGCTGTTATAAAAACTCTAGCCCCCTGGTTTCACAGACAAGGCTTAAACCTAATCCCAGACTAAAATGCAACTTTAAATATGTCAGAGCCATTGTTTTGCCTCAAGATGCACACCAGTAATGTTATTTTTCTAAAGCACATTTATAAAAGCTACTTAAATGTCCTAATTGAACTAAGGCCTAATCCTGGTTTAATCTAAGCCCTGTCTGTGAAACCAGGCCTAGGTTTGCTTAATGTATCATAATATTAAAGTACTTTTTAATCTGATGATGCAGGTGAGCATAAAACAGAACTGGTCTTGTCAGAATTGGTTCCTTTTATTTTTAAGAATTTGTTATTTTAGACATTGGGTGGTATAATAGAAATGATCAGCCATGTGTGACTAATGACAGGCCCTTTTATTCCTCTGTCAAATTATTTTTATTGAAAAATAACCAAAACAGCATGCCTCGTTAAAAAGAACATTTTTAATTCCTTAATACTCTACAGATTAGAGTCATTTTCTTCCCGTAATCAAAAGGATAAATGATCTAAAAAAAAAAAAGACGACAAAATTCTCATGAATTAAAACCTTATCCTGCTTTAAGCTCTTTCCACCCACAATGCATGTATTTTTGTCACTTGCGTTATTTGCATTTCTGAAGGCACCATAAAAAACAACAACAACAGATGTTCAGTTAAAGGAGTTTTAACCAGCTGCTAACTAGATTAAGCTATAAATGTGAATCTGAAGCCTAAAACTTGCTTTTAGGTACAAATAAAATGGTGATTTGTTTTTGAATTCTAGACAAGAAACTGGAATAATATCCATGTAATTTACTTTGACATATGACTATATCTGATTTATTCAAGTGTGAGGTTCTGTTTTGTGTGTATTTTTTGTCCTTCAAGATAAACACTTACTGAAGATAAAGGCCTGTAGTAAAAGTGTGTCAGCCTATGGTATATTCCTTGAGTATCTTTAGAGTTAAAGGGTTAGTTCACCCAAAAATGAAAGTTCTGTCATTAATTACTCACCCACACCCATAAGACCTGTGTTCTGCTGAATGTTAAATGGATCCAATCGATGTTCATTAGAAATAATTTGATGATGCAGCAATAAACCTGCTAGTATATTTTAATGCAGGTGTTATTGAACTTTGCTTATTTAAAACATAATCAAAATACTACCTATTTTGATGACAAAATTTCAAATAAGAGAGGAAGTGACAAATATCGGTATCGGCCAATAACTGTTTGAAAAATATTGGTGCATCCCTATAATTAACACTTTAAAATGCCCAGAAAGGTACTAAAAACATATTTAAAACAGATCATGTGACTACAGTGGTTCAACCTTAATGTTATGAAGTGACAAAAATACTTTTTGTGCACCAAAAAAACTAAATAATAACTTTATTCAACAATATCTAGTGATGGCCGATTTCAAAACACTGCTTCATGAAGCTTCAAAGCTTTACGAATCTTTTGTTTCGAATCAGTGGTTCAGAGCGTGTATCAAACTGCCAAAGTCATGTGATTTCAGTAAACGAGGCTTCATTACATAATAAGTGTTTCGAAATGTTTAGAAATTTCAATGGTTCCTGTGACTTTGCCAGTTTGATACACGCTCTGAACCACTGATTCGAAACAAAAGATTTGTAAAGCTTCGAAGCTTCATAAAGCATTGTTTTGAAATCGCCCATTATTTTGTTTTTTTTGGCACACAAAAAGTATTCTCATCGCTTCATTAAGGTTGAACCACTATAGTCACATGAACTGTTATAAATATGTCCTTAGTACCCTTCTTTTTGAAAGTGTTAATTACCTTGCTGTCAATGGAGACCTCATTGAGCCATCAGATTTCATCAAAAAAATCTTAATTTGTGTTCTGAAGATGAACGAAGGGTGGGTGTGGAACGACATGAGGGTAAGTAATTAATGACTGAATTTTCATTTTTGGATGAACTAACCCTTTAATATCTCATTTCTTAAAATGCACCATTGAAAGAATAAATTAAATGACTAATCTGTTATTTATATGTGAATGCTTTCAGAGCTATGCTCCAAAGTACACTTTATATATGCCTCTGTGGTTACTAATTAACTTTGAACATAAGGAAACAGTACTCTTAAGTGGATGCATTGACTCCATTTCAGTCTAGAAATGGTAAAGCAGACAACGTTTGTGTGTGTGTGGAGTGTAGTTACTGTAACTCACGGTTGCAGTCTTTTATTGCATGCTTCAAACGTTTATACTTTATTTAATTTCTAAAGGTTCAGCAAAGTTGTTGAGGTGCATGCAGTGTCAGCCAGTTCCCAAGTCCTATGTCAAGGTCTTTTGATGTTTGGAGAGCTCCCAGCACTGTTCTGGGAATGGGCTAGATATTATTGATCTGAATTGAGGAGCCAACAGCATTATTGGAGCTAGCATATTGGAACGAGGTTGACATGTTAACCTTTCCGTTTCATTTAACATGGCAATATAAATCTGAGTGTTAAGATGAGGTTTTTAGATCTCAAAACTGCTGTAATTTTTATTTTTAGAATAGCCAAAAAACAGTAAGTACTGTATATGGTCACAGTTTATGTTCGAACGAAAGCTGCCTATTATACACTAAAATGCTCTTGGCTCTCATTTTGATGCAGAAAAACCTGGGCAAATCTAGCCTTTTGCAGGTGTTTATATTTGTCTCAAATCATAAACTTCTGCTGGCAGTTGAAATTTTTGGCTGCTTGGGTCTGGCAGAGGACCACAATGCCCTTAAAACCAAATGCCCGGGCAGAGAGGGAGTTTGTCAAGCAGTAGCAGGTGCACAATCCCCCTGCCGTGCTTCTAGAAAGGTCTCTGGGCTAATGATGTTTGTGCCACAGCATTGTGAAGGTAAATGTAGTTTCATCCACAAGAAAGTTCCCTGTATATCATCTGCTAGATGTGCCAGCAGACACATCCACCCGACTCATTTATGGCTGTAATCTTTTAAATTTCATTGCCTCGCCATCTGTGCAATCAGCAACTGCTAAATTTTTCATTTTCTGCGGTGTCCTTCTGTATCTGAAGAATATACTACTTTAGATGAGAGAGTCAAGTTTCATATACTGTACATGACTTTTTAATGACTTGCAAACTTAAAAAATAGGTTTTGTGTGGTGTATAGAGGGTATGCACATGACGTCAACGTCGGCTGTGTGGCTGCGGTTAAGCCCAGAAAGACTGGCAGAAAGACTGAGTGTCAGCATTGGTTTTCAGAGTGAATGCCATGAAAACACACAAAAACACATTCAAAAAAGGAAAGAGCTTTGCAACTGACTGTACAATTAGATTTGACAGGAAATCTGAGGTATATTTTTACAGACTGCCAAAAGCTAAAGAAAAGAGAAGCAGGTGTCCGCTGCAATTCACAGAAACTACTGGACTCCAGGCAGATAAAACATGGATTTGCAGTTATAATTTTGTCAATATGTTGACTTTTGGGGTAAAATCATACCCTATATATTGTATTGACAACTCATTAATTAAATATTTACCATGTTATATTCTGCATATTTTTGTGTTTTTAAATAAACACTGACAAAACTATACAAGTGTTAGGGCTGGATGATATATATATATATATATATATATATATATATAAAACTAGGGCTGTGACGGTCGGCATGACAACTGCGCCATCGCGGTCGCGTTAACTGAAATTTTATTAGCAGTGACGGAAAAAATCTGAAGCCCGTCCGTCATTTTGACAGATTACTGAGTCTGATGTAGCTTGTAAATGTAATTCTCACCCCTGTCCAGTTGGTGGTAAGTGCGCTTCAGTGTGTTTGCGGAGCGCAAGTTCAGTCCAGAATAAAATGATGCGTTTGATTACACACAGGCGAGCACCGAGTTTAAGTCCATTTTATAATAATAAAGTTATAATAATACTTACATAATTAAGTTCCTAATCCAGTTCGTTTTGTTTTAAATGATTCGTTATGTTATTTTTCTTGCTGACTATCAAGTTTATGGTCAACAAATGGCTTTTCTGAGGTATAATGTTACGTGTAATCGTTTGCAACGATTTCGGTAAGCTACTGTCTTTTAACATTTTTTCTGATTTTCATTCATGTTTATTTCGTTCTGTAAAGAGGAAAGGATGATCACGTTCACTCACGATCCGTGACAAGTGTTCAAGATGAAAACTGATAAGTGACGCAGTCTTTGTTCAACTTTCTTTTCATAGTATAAATAAATGCATAGCCTAGGCCTATTTACTTATCCTGTAAATTTGTGAATAAAAATGAAAATGTGGACGAAATCAGAAGCTATTAAATGTCTTATTAAAATATAAAAATTAAAATGACGGGTAATTGATTATGACGGATTTTTTACTGTCCGTCAAGAGTGCGAAAGTCTAACGCAACCTCTGATATATATATAAAACCAACCACCGCAACACCGGCGGTTGTTGGTGATTTACCACCGTGGTAGTAAAAAACTGCCACCGTAACATTGATATAAGTGATCACGCGGATTTAGACCTACCTATATTGTATTTATACAAAGTGTTCAGAGGCAAATATGCTTTATGTATTTCCTCGGTGTCTAAATTAGGCACATATAAATGTCTGGAAACACTATTCCTAGCTGCATGTCAATATACATGGATTACTGGATCTTTGGCATGGATCTCAGCATGCTCTTTTGCCACTCAGTCTGGCTGAGGGGATGTGTTCCAACTGGAAAGTGACGTCAGTGCATACATCATTGCTGTGAATTCAGCTATAGATAAAAGTATGTGATAGAAGTTGTCACAGGTGATCTGTGCTTGTGTTTGTTTTCAGTGGGTTTTGCATGCATTTTGGTTCTGTTTCATGTGTTTGAGTTTGTTTCTATGATTTCTCATTGATTGATTAAGTTGTTAACCTGTTGCTTGTTTGGTTGATTGGTTTGGTCTTGTTTATATAGAGCTTGTTTTCTATCACTCTCTGTTTGGTATTTGTTGTGTTAAGTTGGTTGTTCCGTTTGAGTTATTGATATAGATTATTATGAGAGATTTGTACCATTTAAGTTTTGTTAATAAAGAATTGTTGCAAATAGATCCAGCTCATAAAAAAGGATTTCCTTGTTTTATGAGGAATTTTTCTGTAGACATAATAATTTTTATACTGTACAAACTGTATAACTCTATCCCCTAATCCTAAACCCCATTAAACTTTCTTAATTTTCACATTTTCAAAAAAACATCATTTGATTCATAAGCTGTTTTCCTCACGAGGACCAAAAAATGCTCACACAAGGACAAGGATTTTGGATATTGCCATCTTTATGGGGACATTTTGTTCCTTAAACTGTCTTGCAGAGCTTAGCTCAAACCATGATCAAACTCAGGGCCCGTCCACACGGAGACACGTTTAGATGCATACGCAAAAATTTTGTATCGTATAGCCGTTTCGTCCAGATGGATCTGGCGTTTTCAGAGCCTGAATCCGCTATTTTTTGAAACCGGGTCCCAGAGTGGATAAATCTGAAAACGACACCCTTGCGTTTTCATGTGTACAGCCAATCCGTATATTTTGTGAAACGATGATGTCATCACCCCACGTGTCAACCCTAGTCAGACACCGCTTCGTCACGTAACAGCAACAACAACAACAACAACAATAACAATAGCGGACTACATGCTTGTATTCGTGCTGCATAAGCTACTGAGCCTATTAGCTTTACTAAAATAAAGCTTATATCTAAGCTTTACTAAGGGTTGTATACAGAGCGGAAAGTTTATGCTCATGCTCCAAGTCTTATTCTTCATTTTTAGTCTGTACCTGTGGCAGAATTACAGCGCCACATACTGATCTGACATGTATACTACATCGTTTTGAGTCGGTTTCAGTGGTTTTGTGTGTACACAGATATTTCTTGAGACGAGGGGAAAAAAAAGATCGGATAGGGAAAGCTCTGGCTTCGTGTGGATGTAGCCTCACTTACCTGCAATTTTCAATTAACTCTGAAGACTTGACTAGCTGGTTCAGGTGCGTTTGATTAGGGTTGGATCTAAACTCTGCAGGGCAGTGGCCCTCAAGGACTGGATTTGAGGAACCCTGATGCAAACAAAGATAAATCATATTAAAACTTTTGCATGCTGAATGTAAAAAAAAAAAAAAAAAAATACAACCTATATGCATTGTCACTGAAAACTGCATAAGTGTTCATGCCCCTGAACTAAAACTTAGTTGAAGTACCCTTTGATTTTATTACAGCTTGATTAGCTAGATCAGCTTGGCACCTCTTGCAAAGACAAATTGAAAAAGAAAAAAAAAATTTTTTTTTTATATATTCTTTTCTGTGTAGGGGCAAGTGAAAATATTGGCAGCACAAGTAAAAATACGAACTACTGGGGGCAACTGGGGGTTGAGCCCTGCTGCCACCATTTTGATTATTGATTTGTACACAAATCATTGTGAATGCATGTAATGCAAGAGCAGACATTCATTTCACAGCTTCAGCTCTGCCAGCTTGTCCAGGTGAAGGATACCACATAGTATTTCATGTCAAAGTTGAGGAATTGCCCCCTATCTTCTAAATTAAAATGATGAGTACAACTCCTGGCATGACAAATTGTGTCAGTGCTGCTTAACATAAATTCCATTTTTTTTTTCAGTTCCCTTTCATGTGCTGCTTTAAAGCAAGGTTAACAATCATGTCCGTTGTTTTTATAAAGGTTAATGCAATTATGAATTGTTTTTCCACGAGTAAGGTTGGGTAAATTAGCTGTTATTTTATTTCCTTGATTGTATTGTTCAAAGTTTGATTGCGTTTCCAGCTAATTGCAAACTGAATTAATTTCTAGGACTGGATTTGGCACTTCAAATAATATCTCAAAAAGATACTACAAACTCTTCTTGGAAAGATTCAGCAAACAATGAATGAATGCAGTTAATGAAAAAAAATCAGTATGATATTTGCTAAATATGTACTCATTTGGTAGTTTAATGTAAGCTTCTTGTTTTCTTATAAACACAAAGTCATGCTGAAGGCATCAGTGAGCATCTACTGGTACTTGACTAAACCACATCTCATCACAGTTAACAAGATGTGTGTCATTATGTTATCAGTAAGGCCTGTCAGAGTATGTCAAAGCAATCATGAGCAATCTGTAATTAGTAGGGTTTTAAATATACAAAATGCATCAATACCTTCTTTAATTGTCATTGTTTTTTTAAGTGTTCTGTCATAATAATAATTATTAGGGATGGATCACAATGGCCAACTCAATAACCAACTAATCAATATCCAAGTGTGATTAGTTTTTGCTTTCTTTCTTTTTGATTTAGTGGTCCTTGGGCATTATGTAATGTATCATGCTGTGTTTAGTTTTTAAAAATGCATCTCTAGTCCCCTTGCATTCTGTTCCTATCCCATTTCAAGCCTAAACCCAGCTTAATTTATATACACTTTCAAAAATAAAGATTCTAAAATGAGATTTTCGCAGCGATGCCATATAAGAACCATTTTGGGTTCACCAAAGAAGCCAAGAACTAGTTTTAAGAATCAGGGTCCAGTTTCATGAAACATCATTAAGAAATTCGGTCTTCTGGTGGAAGCTAGTTATTTTAGTTTATAAAGTTTTAAATATGGATATTTTTCTTACTAAAACCCATTGCTTCGCTTCAGAAGGCCTTTATTAACCCCATGGATTATTATATTTATGATGGATGGATGCATTTTTTTTGGGCTTCAAAATCCGGCCCCCCATTCACTGCCATTATAAAGCTATAAGGATATTTTTAAATATATCTCCGATTGTGTTTGTCTGAAAGAAGATAGGCATATACACAGATGGCTTGAGGGTGAGTAAGTCATGGGATCATTTTCATTATCCCTTTAAGAGTGTAGGTCCCTGTGTACATCCCTAGTGTTCGTGAAACCTTTTTACATAGAAGGATATTTTAAGCAGAAGGGCAAGGCTTAGTTGGACAGAGCCACAAAATATTCATTCTTTATGTTCATAATTTTATATATTAGTTCATTTGGGATCAGCCCAAGATTGAGATGCATTTCAAATCTCATCAGGAGTCAAATGGATTGCTACTTATTATTGCCAGAGTTCAGATGTAATGGAATAAAAAAAGTATTAGAATTTACACATTTGAAGAATGAAGAAAATGGAAGAAATTTATTCCTGATGAAGTCAGCATGAATGTAAAACTGTTGACCTAAAGCTAAGTATATTGCTGAGAATTAAAACAAACTGCAACAAAGTGAGGTTAGATGTATTTAATGATTCTGGAAAGCGATCAAAAATAAATGTTATTTCTTTAAATTAAGAACAATCAGTACACATTGTCTCTTAATTCCACAAATATTAGTATTATTATCAATTAGACCAATTATAAAGGTAATGAAAGCACAAACACAGATTGTTTTCAGAGCTTTGTAGCAGTTGAATGTTAAGGGCCGCCATTGCTCTCTTTGAGTTTGCTGATTGTAAATACGATTATCCAAAGTGATCTAGCAGTAAATGTTATGTTATCAATGGCACCAAAGAACTTCATGAAGTTACACAAAGAGATTTAAAATGAAACTGGTATCATATATTGATTCTACAAATTGGGAGAAAATTTACTTTTTTTGTAGCATTCAGGGAATGAACTTTACAACTGGGCTGTGAATCATAAAGTTGTACTAAATCAATATCACTCAAGCAAGGGTGTGTTATGGCTGTATATCAGCACAGTTAGGAAAAAACAAGGGACGTCCAAAAGACCTTATTTTGTGTGAAACTACTTTCCAACATCACGGACTAAGGATCTTGTAGTCAAAATATATATCCAAAGCTCTGTCAATTCAAAAACATCACATTAGAACTAGAAACAAAGGCTACGTTCACACTGCGCGCCTTAATGCTCAATTCCAATTTTTGCTCAGATCTGATTTTTTTTGTATAGCTGTTGAAACATTGTTGTTTCAAATGTGGCCAATATCATATTTCCAGTGTGAACAGATTATGGTTCTGAACTGCCCTGCATGCGCAAAAGAACGATACAAACGGGGCTGCCGGGTTTTTACAACAAAAACCACTCAGTTGCTTCTCAAAACTAGTCCAAAACTAGCCCATCACATTCTGTTGGGTATCCCGGTAAAAATCGCTTTCCGAGGGGTTAAATATCATGTTAGTGCGGTCGCTCCAACCCATGGAGTTGCAAAACAACCCACGGCAACAGTGAAAAAGTAACCCAATTCTGTGGTAAAATTGCAGACTTTGCAACACACACAGCGCGCTGTTATATGGAAGTAAACACGGAGGGCATTAAATTAAGCGTTTATTTATAGTGTGATTTGCCGCGAAAATTATGCACAGGCAATATGAAAAATAAAGACAAATGTGACAAAAGAGAGTAGAATTTTAAAACTTTTAATATACAAGCCCTCATGTTTTGCTTGTATTATAGAGCTGTCTCTGTAAAACTTACGAGTTCTGACACATCACTGCCCTTCTACTGACTACCTTTCACAACTGTCTTGATAACATTGTGTATGTAAAATCTTCGAATAGACTCCCGTGAGCTCAAAATCGTGATGAATGTTGATCTCGAGTAACAAAAATCTGAATCTAAAAACATGAATTCTGATATGACTGCTCACACTGTGATGGCATTACAAAACATCTGACCTGTATCGTATTTAGTACCACATTATGGAATTGGCACAAATCGGAATTGAAAAGATCAGATTTCATGTGGTTTATACTGTTCACACTGTTATGGGGAAAACAGATATGAGTCACATGTGGGCAAAAAATCAGATTTGGGCCACATTTACCTGCAGTGTGAACGTAGCAAAAGTTTCTAAAAAGGTAATGAAGGAGAAGGCAGCATGATTGTGTGATATTGCTTTTATGCAACATTCAATAAACAAGATGTAATACTGAGTAACTTACATTTTAGACATAATATTGCAAGTTACTGTGTCTGTTTTTGTTCTGCCAGTGAAAATAATAGTTTGTTTTGATAAACAAAAGCAGAACTGTTACAGCATGATTCCTTCATGAACAATTCAGTGTTTTTGAGAAAATGACTCATTGATAAAGAGAGTGAAATTTTGTTTCTGAATGAATCAGTGGTTGAATGAATTGGTTGAATGAATGAATCAAGTGACTCTCATTAAGTCATTTATCGCCACGTACTAGTGTAACATTGTAACTTCCAGAAAGAGTCACTGAAAAATCCCACGAATAATGTTGACAGTCTGACTATAAATGGACAAATATGGAATTAACTGTTTAAAAAAGAAAAAAGTTAATAAATAGCATACATTGCTGCACAAGTTAGATACCACATAATAAACTATTCAGTATTGTAGCACTAGGTTGTATTTAAGAGGCTCATTCTATTGAATTGAAAAAATACACACAGCTATATTAATGAGTCGAAGATCTCTAAAATAAATGCTAGCTGTCACAAGTGATTAATTGCTACTGTACATTAATTAGCTAAACAGATATTTCCAAATGTCAAAACAAATGTGAGTGAGAAGCATGTATTTTAGAGATGCATATATATTTTTAAAGAATACCTGCAACAACCCACTGGGTAAAACTGCTCTGTTGATCTGATAAGAGTGGGTGATTTACACACAAAAATAAATGTGTCAGTTGTGTCATGTCTTTAACATTCAGAGGGATTCAGGCTGTCGAACAACTTGTTCATCAAATACAACAGACATATTTGTTGTGAATAATTTATCAGATGATAACAGTTGCTCAGCCTGTCTGACTGTCAATCCCTAACAGATTTACACAGGGCTTTTTGATTTCCAATCATTTTAGCTGACATTAGAGCCCATTTTAAAGTGTGCAGTCACCTGTTGCGATACTTGGCGGGCTTGTAATCTACCGCAACAGTAAAAGTCTTTGAACAATAACAGTCTTCCTGTTTATAACGACTCCCATATGTAAGATAATAGATAATTCCTGAGGTTCATTTGGCACGCTTTCAGCTATTGTGCATTATATAAACACAAGATGGGCTTGACTTATGTTAGATAATGGGGCTTTGCTAACTTGGAAGTCTAAATCATGGCCAGAAGTGACCTTTCAACAGCTCTAGACATTTATGTGTGGGAACCAAAATTCTATTTAATTTTTGCTTTGAAATTCAAATTACACTGACACTTCTAGCATGTCAGCCTAATAGTGTTTAAAACTAATTTTGATTTGACCTGTTGCCTCAAACCTAATGTTTTACACTTGTTGGCAAACATTTTTTTTATACAGATCATACTTAAGAAAACAGAAAACAGCCGCACGTTCAGAATAGAGTTCAGAATTCGCGTCTTTGTGCGCTCAAATGGTTAGGACCTAAAACACATTCAAATTAACTTTCATTGTATGACTTTGCAATTAATCAGAGAATCATGGTTTCTGGTCAGTACGGGTTAACAATCCCCACAAGATATCGCACATTCTGCGATGTGACTATCGTGGATACGCACATCATGATATCGATGCTAAAACGATATATTGTGCAGCCCTACTATAGACTATATAGATGTGGCTATATGAGGCTATAGTTTGAATTCATCCTTTTTCTTTGCATTACACATTGACGTTACATTAAAGAGTGGCTCTTTCGGCAATATCCTGAACATTGTATAAGCATTCGTTTCATGTGTCATCAAATGGAAAAGAGGCTTTCGGGGGCGCGCATAAACATCACATCCTATTGGTTTTTCCCAGCAAAAACCAATTCCTTCATATAAAAATCTGTCATAAGCCTACATCTAAGATAAAAGTGTTCACAACCTAGGAAGTCAGGGGAGGTCTTGTTTTGTTACAAGCTGTGGTAACACTTTATTTTACCATGTGTTACATATGTTTCATGTACTTACCATAGTAATAAAAGTAAACTATACATAATTTTATGCAACTAACCCCCAACCGAACCCTTATCCTACCCTAACCCTATAGTAAGTACATGTTTATAATTAATATTACTATTACTATAAATAAATAATAAATAAGTGATTAATACATGGAAATACTTACATAAAGTGCACTTTCATTTCATTAAAATTATATTATCTGCAAGTACAGATGTTTAAAAATTAAGTACACTACAGGTGCATGTTCAGGACAATTAACTTTTTCATAAGGGACATGATACTGTATAATGTTAGTTTAACATTGTACACTAAACACTAAATTCAGATTATATATGCAGGGCTCTACAATAAGGACTGCCCGATGGCCGGGGCCAGTGTGAACGATGCTCGGGACAACTGTCATATGTCTGATCGGGCCACTGTTGTAGGGGTGTGCGTTATATATCCTATGATATCGTAATGGTTGATTTACCAATCTGACATAATCAAGTATGTCCCCCACTTTACAAAAACCAAACAAAAACACATCCATTGAGTGCACGCATACACTACATGACGTAGTCTAGTAGGTTAGACTTTCATATTTTTATAGTCCACGAATTCACTGCGTGATTTAGTCTATTAAAATGCATTTAGAATGCCCCCAGAATTCAAGATAAGGGGCAAAAATGCCCCTGTATGTCTTTTATATTTATATAATTTAATATAGTTAACCAATATTACACAAAGAGCATCATTTTTCTCCAAATATCAGCATGATTACAAATGTGATATTGATTTTATACAACGTACAGTTTAATAAACAAGGGGTTTATATTAATTGACTTACATTTTAGACACCAAATCGCCTGTTTCGCTCTATTTCACTAACGAAAATAGTTCCAAAGTCCACAGAATTGTTTTGCGTCTCTGAGCAATACTTCTTGAATGAATCAGCCGTTTGAATGAATTGGTTGAATCTCAATGACTCGCTCATTAACAGGACTTGCTGCCACCTGCTGACTTGCTGTTTTATATTTTCAACATTTCAAAACATGCATCTGTAGCTACTCTTGACTGATTAACTTTAATAAAGTTTAATCTATAGTTAATTATATAGTTATACATTAGATTACAATTTCTGTACCTGAAAATCTCCTGTTTAAGCCTACGTAAAAAAACCTGAAAAGTTTATTTAATTTATGTTTATTTTGTTTATTTGTGCTATTACTTGTAATTAGATTATTTGTTCTCATTTTATTACTTGCTGTTTACTTGTCTAACAATATTTAAAATTTAAGTGAGTTAATCTAGTAACTTTTGGTGTCATAACCTCATTTATTAAGGTTTAGGGCTGTGACAGTCGGCATGACAACCGCGCCACCGCGTGGAGTGTCACCGGCGGTAGTGTGACATATAATATATATATATATATATATATATATAAAATCTCAGAGGTCGCGTTTACCCAATTTTTTTTGGCAGTGACGGAAAAAATCTGAAGCCCGTCCGTCATTTTGACAGATTACTGAGTCTGATGTAGCTTGTAAATGTAATTCTCACCCCTGTCCAGTTGGTGGTAAGTGCGCTTCAGTGTGTTTGCAGAGCGCAAGTTCAGTCCAGAATAAAATGATGCGTTTGATTACACACAGGGGAGCACCGAGTTTAAGTCCATTTTATAATAATAAAGTTATAATAATACTTACATAATTAAGTTTCTAATCCAGTTCGTTTTGTTTTAAATGGTTCGTTTCGAGCATGTTGGCGTAGTTTGTACTCCTCTTTCTTAAAGAGTTTCTGCATTTTGCTGGGTACATTGCCTGTTGGAATGTGTTGAATAGAATCAAGCTCAGGTTAAGCTAAGTAGTTAACCTCACTACATAAGTTTGGTTCTATGTTGGCTCCCTTAGAGCTTAGATACTGCCACTAGCTGACGCCACGTGTCTTTCTGAGTCACAGGCCCTGTTTAAGCCTCCTTTAAGAGCATGATGGTGTAGGTTTGTACTCCTCTTGCTTAAAGAGTAAAAGTTCTTTTACTGAGTACATTAAAGGGTGGTATGTTGGGTTTTTTGATTCCGCCACTGGTCTTTCTGGAGTAGGAGGCCCTGTTTGGGCCTCTTTCGGAGCATGCTGGCATAGTTTGTATTCCTCCTTAAAGAGTTTAAGTGTTTTACTGAGTACATTGCCTGTTGGAATGTGTTGAATAGAATCAAGCTCAGGTTGAGCTAAATAGTAGCAGGCCCCATTTGGGCCTCCTTCAAGAACATGATGGTGTAGGTTTGTACACCTCTTGCTTTAAGAGTAAAAGGTGTTTTTACTGAGTACATTGCCTGGTGGAATGGTGGCTCAGGTCGAGTTAAATTAGTTAACCTCACCAGAGAGTTTGGTTATCATATTTGGCTCCCTAGAGCTTAGAACACTGCCACGAGCTGACGCTACGTGTCTTTCTGGAAGTCGTAGGCCCTTCTTTGGGCCTCCTGCAGGGCGTGATGGCGTATGTTTGTACTTCTGTTGTTTAAAGAGTAAAAAGTGTTTTTACTGAGTACACTGCTTGTCGGATTGTGTTAAGGTTGACTGTTATGTGGGCACTCTACAGTCTTATCTGCTGGTTTGACTCAGTTTCATTCTGAACAAGTTCCATGTTTGTAAGATCTTGCTTATCAACAAGTAAGCTGTTTTAGGTGTGTGGCCTTCACAGGCCGCCCTTTAAGCTTTCCCCCACCACATCTGGGTGTTACTTTAAAGCAGATTGAGCATGTAGTTTCACATGTTGGCTTTTCGCAAGGCTGCTGTGATGTATTTCTACATATTGTAGAATTTATGTCATGTTGCAGGCCCTTTTCTGGGCCTCCATGATTTGTGCCTACAGTACAGTTAACCGTTAGGTTGAGCCCTGTACTCCCCTCGTTGAGGGTTGTCCTGCATAGTACTTAGCTCCCTAAGCTGGTCAGTGGTTGAAGGCCTCTCTGAGGCCTCCTTATTGAGGATCAGCCCCTAGGTTAGTAAATGTACTCCCCTGTGTAGTTGGGTTCCTTTAGAGTGCACAGGCTCATCAGTGCAAATAATCAAGCGCTGAGTAGATCCTAGGATTGAGCAGAGTGTTACTCCCCTCATTGGTAAGGGTAAAAGGCGCTAAGTCCTGCTCTCCAGGATGCCCCTCTCTACGCTCTGGTCTGAGTTAGATACTGCCTTTTTGCAGTCACTTTTAGTGGATATCTTCTCTGAAGAATGTGATTTGAGACTCTGTGATCAGACAGGTTGTTGGCCAAGACTAGGTTGCTTCAAACCAGGTCGGCCTCCCTGGTGGCATTCAGGGTTAACTTTGTTCCTCTGACAAGTGACTGGCTAGGGTTCCTTCGGCCCCCTGGCTACATTCCCTTAGAGGTACCCTGTTTTCTGCGGAAAAGAAGTTTGGTCCCAGAAGCCTTTGAGCGGCCTTGGTAGGCCTTCTGTGAAAGGCCTCTTTGAGGCTTATAGCTTGGGCTGTTGGCCATAGGGAGTGCTGTCACTGACAGCCTATGTTTGACCCATAGGGAGAGTGGCACTTCAGTTGAAGCTGCTAGTTCTGACGTTTGTATAGCCATTTGTTGGCATGCACTCCCCTTAAGCATGGCGGCGTGGGTATATCGTTCCCCAAATCATTTCAAACGCAGTGTAGAGTTCCCTTTCGAAAGGGAACGTCTCAGGTTATGTATGTAACCATGGTTCCCTGAGAACAGGGAACGAGACACTGCGTTTCCTGCCATGCATCATGGCTGCCTGCTGAACAGTCCCTTCAGACGATAAGGGACTGACTGCTTCTCTATGCGCTCCTTTATACTTCCGGGTCGTGTCTATAAAGACATCATAGGCTGTTGCCGGGCAATAGGATTGGTGAGATTTGATTTGCTTTCAGACACCGGTTCATGTGATGACGTTCCCCAAAGCGTGTCAAACGCAGTGTCTCGCTCCCTGTTCTCAGGGAACCATGGTTACATACGTAACCTGAGACGTTTATTCCTATTCTTCCTATAGTATTATGTCAGTGATAACATAAAAAGTCATGAGATATATATTAGAGTGATTTTTTTGTTGTTTTTAGGCACAATGTGAAGTAGAGCAATATGAATAATAATATGAATTGTATGGTATATTAAAATATTTTTTTATTATTTATTATTTCTATTAAAATAGAATTATTTTTCAGTTGTATGTTCTCTGGGAACCATTCTCATGACCTTGGCGGTGCTAGTGTCGTGCTCTACCAGTTGAGCTAAAGGAACAAAATGAAAATTGGATAGATGTTTTGGCAGAATAATTGAACTATGGCGTAATCCTTCATTCTTGTTGGATAGATGTATGTCGTCCAACATAGAGAACAGGGAACTGAATTGTGTGATTTGTTTCTTCATATAGCACACTCACCCACACAATTATTGATTACACCAAACAAATCCCTCATGTTCTCATGTCCACAGTTTTATCTAGAAACACCCGCTTGGCCGCAGAACATTATGTTAAATATTAACATGAGCAAATATTTTCTGACCCTTCAGTGTTTACTTTTTGATACTGAATTGGAGCGGTTTTCCTTCATGAAAGAACCCATTTTGTGCAGTATTACTGATAAGTAGGTCAACTGAAATGAGTTTAGACACTAGACACATGTGAAGAGCAGCATGGGAACTGGGTTTTGGTTTCACAATAACACAGTTGTTATTATTTGAAGCTTTGCAGTAGGTCACAACAGCAAAAGGACAGGGTTCAGTCAAGTCAAGGCAGGAAACACCCATTGAAATGAGCCGCATCGCCACTACACAGAGATTGGCATGGTCACTTTCAAAAGCAAATTCACACAGAAAGCACTTTAATCACTGGAATTGTAAAATTGCAGGACCACCTATTAGACTGAGCTTTCTTATTTGAAAAGAAGTGCATTGAATACTGCGCTCAATCTCCTGTCAAATGGCTTCAAATAATGTGGAATAATTTTTTTACACACTCAGCATTTTCTCTCACTACCGGATCATTGTCATAGTCTTTACTTTTTAATATATGACCGCAGGACTCCATAGGCAATCTGTCATCTGAATCTGGTGAAATGATGAGGTTCATTTCTTCACTTGTTCTATGCAAACATGCGGCGTGCTGTGAATGTCATCATGAGTGGAATGGATTTGCTTATGATTTGCACAGATGATGCCACCATGTTATTGAAACTTAATAACATGTGTCCATGATAAGTAAAAGTAAAAATATTTTAAAACTCTAGTTTAAAACATGTGTCAAGTTCTTAAACATGTAGTCTTTAAATTCATATTGGTTTCATGTGGTTTCATGAAAATTCTGTCATTAATTACTCATCCCCATGTCGTTCCACACCCGTAAGACCTTCATCTTCGGAACACAAATTAAGATATTTGATAAAATCTGAGCACTTTCTGATCCCCCATAGAAAGCAACACGACTACCACTTTCAAAGTCCAGAAAGGTAGTAAAGACATTGTTAAAATAGTCCACGTGACTGCAGTAGTTCAACCTTAATTAAAAAAATAACTTTATTTGGATGCAATCAGCATTCAACCTTCATCTGAATAAAAAAAAGACTTTATTCAACAATTTCTTCTCTTCCGTGTCAGTCTCTGATGATAATAAAGTCGATAATAAAAAAAATGTTTTGGTGAAAAAAAGTATTCTTGTTGTTTCATAATATTAAGGTTAAACCACTGTAGTCACACGGACTATTTTAACGATGTCTTTACTACCTTTCTTGACCTTGAAAGTGGTAATTGTGTTGCTGTCTATGGGGCGTCAGAAAGCTTTCAGATTTCATCAAAATATCTTAATTTGTGTTCCAAAGATGAACAAAGGTCATACTGGTTTGGAACGAAATGAGGGTGAGTAATTAATGACAGAAATTTCATTTCTGGGTGAACTAACCCTTTAATAAATTAAATAAATATCATAAATATTGATATAATAAATATCAATCAATAAAGGGTTTTTAGGAGTGATAGCACATGATATTTTAGAACTTGAATGAACCTGAACTAGTAACTACAGTATAATAATAATAATAATAAATATGCCAAATTACAGTACTTTTTTCTTTTCCTCATGATATCAGGGCAGTTATTCAGAAATTAAAACATTCTTATGTCTTCTTATATAATCATTGTATGTATGAATTTTTTTATGTTTTCTATATATGTGCTAAATTTGTTTTGCCTCCTTACACATGGGCTTCATTTTACAGCTGTGTAAACATATTGGATGAACATTTAGCCCATATTGTCAGTATGCATCTGCCGTGGGATGGGTATCTTTTAGATGCATTGGAGATGTAGATGAAGTCGATTCCATTATGGTCTTTTTATGCTTCATTAGTTAAATTCAGGACTTGCACAAACAAATACACCGCGTTTCAAATTATTATGCAAGTGGACATATCAGTAAGATTTCAGTAGAATAAACATTCAGATTTTAGTTTTTCTAAGAAAATGTTTGTTTGTTTATTTATCCATGTCTTTTTAGATAACTGATATCAATCTCACACAAAATAATTTGCCAGGTCTATGGACACCCTACTTAAAGAGGTTGTTCCACATTATTAAGCAAGTCACAGTTCTCCTGCAATATGGGGAGGAAGAAAGATCTTTCTGAAGATGAAAAGCATGAAATGGTGCAATGTTGTGCAAAAGGCATGAAAACAACTAATATTGTGTGAAAACTGAATGGAGATGATCAAATTATCATAAGATTTGTGATTGATTTAGAGCACAGCAGAACTCGGTCAGATAAAGGCTTATTAATGAAAGTTCCTGTCAAAAAAATTAATGGTATTAAAAGGGCAGCTATAAAAAAGCCAGTGTTGAGCAGCAAACATGTATTTGAAGCTGCTGGTGTCTCTGGAGTCTCAAGAAGCTCTCCATGCAGGCTGGCAGTTGTGCGTAAAGATGCATTTCAGCCACTCCAAACCAAAGGTCACAAACAGAAACATTTAAAGTGGGTTTAGAAATACATGACGACTCATTTTTAAATAATTTTATTCACGGACTAATGCCGTACTACAATGGATGCTCTAAATGGATGGATTTCTGGATGGTTGGTGAATGGCCACCACGTTCCAACAAGACTGCGACGTCAGCAAAGAGCTAGCGGGTGATGATTGGGACTGGAATATTGGGAAGTGAGATGGAAGGTCCCTTTAGGGTCTCTGAGGGTATTAAAATGACTTTTGCAAGATATGTGGAGTTCATAACTGGCCATTTTCAGCTATGCTATAAAAAGGAAGATAGTGCCTTCTGAAATACAATGCACTATGCACTATCCCATGCTGCAAAAAAACACCACAGCAATAAAATTGTTTGAAAATGTATCTCTACACCCACTGTAAATGTTTCTTTTTGTGAGGTTTGGTTAGTGGTGGCTAAAATGCATCTTTACGCACAACTGCCAGCCTGCATGGAGAGCTTCTTGAGACTCCAGAGACACCAGCAGCTTCAAATACCTGTTTGCTGCTCAACACTGGCTTTTTTATAGCTGCCCTTTTAATACAATTAATTTTTTTGACAGGAACTTTCATTAATAAGCCTTTATCTGACCGAGTTCTGCTTATGATAATTTGATCATCTCCATTCAGTTTTCACACAATATTAGTTGTTTTCATGCCTTTTGCACAACATTGCACATTTCATGCTTTTCATCTTCAGAAAGATCTTTCTTCCTCCCCATATTGCAGGAGAACTGTGACTTGCTTAATAATGTGGAACAACCTCTTTAAGTAGGGTGTCCATAGACCTGGCAAATTATTTTGTCTGAGATTGATACCAGTTATCTAAAAAGACATGGATAAATAAACAAACAAACATTTTCTTAGAAAAACTGAATGCTTGTTGTACTGAAATCTTACTGATATGTCACTTGCATAATAATTTGGAACGTGGTGTACTGGTGTGAATTTCCCATGTGCTTTGTCTTCAACAGAACACTTTTTTCATTTGATTTTGCCTGGCTATAGTTCTCATATAAAAAGATCAAGGCTGATAAACCAGCTTGTCCTTTCAGACTAACTTCCTGAAATCAACCACTCAGAGGATACCTGGTGGGTTTATGGATAAGCATTTACATGCAGTTATTCTACCTCCACTCAAAGCTTAATATTTTCAGTAAAAAGCTGAGCCGTCTGTGCCCTGAGACCATACATTTGATTTTAACCTGCCTCATCTTGTGTAACAGTTTTGAGACGAAACAAACATTTTCGCAAGCATGTGATCCATGAAATTTCTTGACTTCTATTATGTATGTGCTTGTACGGTGACTGATGTTGAATGCTGTAGAAATGAACCTACGGATGTTAAAGGGAGCCTTGTGTTCTCTGTGTTGGTGGGGCAGTATAAAAATGAGCCCAACAGATCATGGAGGCTGTGGAGGGCATGTGATTTTGCCAACGCAGTGAAAAATTATCACTGAAAAGGTGTGGGACACGGTTGTTTTTGCGGCTGACCTTATTGCATATGCATTTGTAGAAGTTTACCTTTCAGACGCAAAATTTATGGGAGGAGAGTATTTAAATAAATCACGCAACGCAATTTACTAAGGTTTACGCTAGTCGATTAACTGGTATTTATGCCATTTTTAACGCCCCAAAAAGCGTCTTAAACCAGATGCTAATTTGCACTGTTCTTGGTAGATTGTGTTGGTCATTATGAAAATAATCTGGTTGTGTCTGTTCTTTAATTTGCATGTCGTCAGTAGATCACGCACAGAGCTTTCCACTCCCATCAGCGCTTTTTTGGGATTGCGCTCTCACGCTAATTTGCCCTGTTTAGTAAATCTGACCCTATAAGTGGTATTTCTCACATCATTCACAATCTTCATTATTTCACTAAGCTTAAAGTGCAGTGCATTCTGGGTTTACTTTGATGTGATGCAGCTTTAGAATCTGATTAAAACTAAGGTATCTTAGTAGCATAATTATGATGCTTTTTGAAGCAGCCTCACCTGTGATGCCTTAAAATACTGACTCTGCAGGCAGCTCACTAGGTTTTGGAGCAGAGCACATGATTTAACTCCTAATATTTCAGTGTGCGCACTTCTATGAGGTCATTATCATCATCTTTATGCCTCTACAACTCATACTAATGGATCCGTGATTTGAAGCGATGTGCCAGTACGAGATTGTTGACCGAAATGTCAGAGGATAGTGAGATGTCACTTGATGAACCATTTCTAATTCAAAGTTCCCACTATATGCACATACTTATTGGCAAGGCCATGATAATCACGTTAATCACGCCTGTGGAAGATGTAATTGTTCTCGTAATGTGAAGAAATAGCTAGTGGCTGCTCGCTCTCGTATCTGCGTTGTTGGGTAATCCACTCCGCAATAATACCGGAGGCTGTTGGATCCACATCATTTAAATGTTAACATCCATGTCCCTTAAATATTACCATAAACATTGCTGTAGCCTAATTGATCTTCAGTAATTGTGGGCGCAAATGGGCGACATTCATCTGAATTATTGTGCTTCGCCACCCATTTATTGCACATATAGATTGTAGACTGCTTACACTTATCATGCCATGCAACAACGCATATGGATGACAATGAATGTGGCTGAATAAATGCACATAGTTGTTCAACAATAGTATGATTGTTGTTCGGATGCAATCAGCATGTGCTTTTACCCAGGACGAATTGTGATTAGACTGATTACCGCAGGTTTTATTGAAATCCAACAAAGACAGTTTGTTTGATTGTGTATGACGTATGATGAAGTGCCTATTAGGTTGCATTATCAAACAAATGAAATGCAAATCTGCGCTCTCACTGGGCCATTTTTGACTAAAGACGCACTACTTTCCCAGTGCAAGCCAAGTTTATTTCACAATCATCAGCACAATGAAAGCAGCAACGACAGAACCTTGACAAAAAACTATATAGGATAGACACACATTCCTTAAAGCACTCAAGGGGCGTTTTACTTGCAATCGTGGACAAAAGAGCAATTTAGCTGACATTTGCATCATATAAACCTACAAAGTATTGCTTCAAGCATTTGAATTAGTTTCTGCAGTTCACAGCCAAGAAATGAGCCTGTGTGCCGCCAATGATTGTGTCAGTAAAATGAAATCCCTCTAATGCCCTTACACGCTGCAACAGAAATACAGTGCAGCTGCTAATATGCTTGCCACACATTTATATCAAGGTAAACTGTTTGCTGCCCGTGCTCACGTAAAATTACATGGTCAGTTAAGCCCAGATGATAATTTCTGGGTAAGTAATTAATTGTAATGTGTTGTCAGGCAGTGTGGGCTGTGTAGGACTCAGGCGCATTGTGCAAGAAACTGTGCACGTGAGAAGACCTTCAAAGCCAACCTCCCAAGTTGTACTTGTCTTCTGTCGTTTAGATACAACTAACATGCCTGTGTAGAATGATGATTCAACCGGAAAAACTGCCCATTATGCAGTTTTAATGATGTTGTTATTGTCAGGGGCAGTGAATCTTGGGTAATGATATTGTGTTTGGATGCTTCTTCAGGTTATCTGGCTTCAACAGACTTTGTCAGATGTGAGTGTGTGTGTGTGTGTGTGTGTGGAAGGGTCAAGTCTCAGTTTCTAATCTTGGAGATGGTGGTCAACATTTGTATGTTTAAATTTTCACTCACATTTTGATTCTAAGTATCCAGTGATTGGAGGTGGTGCAGTGGTTCTCAGATGGCTTTGCTCAAAAGTTATCAAAAATGTAAATTAATATGCTGTATCTTAATAATAACTTAATATAATAATATATCTTAATAATATCTTAAGATTAATATATTATTATACAACAGTTCGTTTTGGTCCTTTAATTTGAGCGGGTCATTGACGAATAAGGTTTTTAAAAGTGTAAAAAAACATAATAAAAATATAATTAATTTTGAAGTTTTATTAAGTGTTAAAAATTAGATTATTTGGTTTTTATAATCAATTAACACTGCTTTTGTCATTTTTTACAAGATGGACAAAATTTGCCTCCAAAAAGTCATTCGGTTTAACCAAAATTTCGGTTTTACCGAATGACCGAATGACACTTACCGGCTGTCCAGCCGCTATACATCAACCAGGAGCAGCAGTCCCTCGAGACCCACACCCAAAGGTTTTTAGATCTGGCGTGCCGTACCAACATCCCAGACGAAACGCTGAGTGTTTTTTTCTACATAAGCCTCAGCGCGAAGTCAAGAGCTCGTCTGCCTGGTGTGGGTCCTCGGGGCAATTTCGCAGAGTACTTGGAGTGGTTGCTGGTGAACTGTGATTCTCCATTCACCATTGACATCACTGAAGAAGTCACCAGTCCCGTTCCCCATCCAGAGTTCAGCCTGCCTTCACCCTGCGACACGTACTACAAGCCAGAACCCACTGCAGATGGAGGTAATCAGCCTGCCGCGAGGAACTGACAAGTGGGACCGAGCATCCCATCGCCTCAGAACTGGAGTCCCGAGGACGGACGTCTGACCAGGTGTGTGAGCCGGCAACAACGTGCCCCATCGTGGGAGTCCTCGTGGAGTTCGAGGGGATGGAGTGGAGCCCCGCCCACATTCCCACCACAGAGGGTGAGCGAGCACTGGACTATTTGTTTTCTTTTTACGAGGACTGTATTGAAGAGGAGGATTCCCTGTGTCTCCTTTCCCAGCTGGTTCCGTCCAGCCCCGAACTGTCCGTCTCCCCGCTGGTTCCGTCCAGCCTAGAACTGCCCGTATCCCCGCTGGTCCCGTCCAGCCTAGAACTGTCCGTTTCCCCGCTGGTCCCGTCCAGCCTAGAACTGTCCGTTTCCCCGCTGGTTCCGTCCAGCCCTGTGTCTCCTGTGTTCCCTCCCAGCCTCCCTCTCCCGCCTCTTCTCCTGCTGCCATTCAGTTCCTCTGCCTAGTCTCACACTGGCACCTCAGTTTCTCTTCTACCAGCCCTCTGTGGTGTGGATCCACCTTGGGCCAGCCATTCAGCAGCGCCGTCTGGATGCCTGGGCCCCTTAGCTCTGCCTCTTGCCTCCGATCCAGTCTCTCCACCTCGGCTTGTCGTCCAGACTCCTCCGCCATGGCCCCCCCCCCCCCCCCCCCCCCCCCCGGCTCTGCCTGGGACCATCGGCCATTCGGCTACAATGGGCGCCCTCGAACCTCCGGCTTCACCTTGGTCGGACGTCGCCACGCCTACGCCACGGACTTACGAGTCGTCTGCTACGCGACGCCTCTCCACCCCTACGGCTCCGTCTGGCTCTGCCCTCCTTCTGGTTCCGCCTCGGTCCTCTGTCACTCTGGTTCCACCTCAGACCTCTGGCACCCCGGCTCCTCCTCAAGGGATTGTCGCCACGCCTCCCTCGCGGCCTCCGAAACCTGCTGTGTCGTGCCTGGTCGTCGGCCATCCATCTGCGCTCTGGGCTCCTTCTCCATCGGCTTTGCCTCCATCAGTCATCTCCATGGTTTCATCGAGGAGTTTTACACCATGGCTCCTCCCTCCCTCCATGCCCCCTTGGACTGTGTTCCCTGGACTCTTGTGTGTTTTTGTTCTACTCCGACCTCCTCTAGAACCCCCACCCTCCCTCCTCAGTTGGACTCTTATGGCACGAGGACACACCTATCCGGGAGGGGGTGAACTGTTACATATCCTCATGTTTCTGTGACCTAGTTTCCCCATTCTGTTCATTAGTTCATTTGATTCACCTGTGTCTAATTATCTCATCACCTCTTTAAGTTCCCTTTGTTTGCTTCCTGTATTTAAGCCCTATGTTCACCCTCAGTCCGTTCTCGTCCTTGTATGGATGTGTTATTCCTACGTGTTATCATTAAAGCCTGTATTCATCTACTCTCCTTCGTTTCGCCTGGTGTTTGAGACCTACTGTGACAATACTGGTATCCCAGATTTCAATATTTGGTGGTTTAAATGCTTGCTTGAGGTCTCTGTGAAAGTTTTAAAGCAGTTTTAAAGCAGTCTTCTGTGCCGCTTTCAGACCGGTCACATCCGTAACGGAAAACCGTCACATTCGTAATGTTGTTTTTTCCTCTTTTATGGAAACACGAAAAATGAAATAAAAGTATTATTTTATGCTCTGTGGAGAGCCAACCCTTCTTCATTCGGTGGGCAGTATTACTTTTGGTTTGCGCAGTGTAATTCACAGAATTCTTAAATATGTTGTCACCCAAAACTTTTTTTGTCACATCCGTAACGCTGTATATTTCCCTCATCTAAAATATAAAACGATTGTATAGACTGACATTTTTCTAGTGTCTGAACACCTTTAGTAAGGGATTATGAATATATAAATAGACGGTTCAATATGTTGCTATTAAATGCATTCTTTGAGCGTTTATATTTCAAGTTTTGACTCCAAATGTCACGTCCATAACGCTGGAATTGCCCAGTTAGTTACTTTGATTCACGAACATGTGATCCTTTGCAGGTGTCTGAATGATGTCACATCCAGTCACATGATACTGACCGCATGACTTGATCCAAAATGGTCCCTTTATATTGGTTACTCCGAATGACATCAATGAAATGAATTTTTCTGGACATTCTTTCTCATAACAAAGCAACGACTTCTACACATAATTTTAATGTCATTTTGGACTATGTTGATATATGATGTTAAAAAATCATGCCAGAATAAGAAATATATACATTTATTACATTTTAAGATATTTTAATCACAAATGAAATGGATATATTGGCCTTTGGATGGTTAAACCAAATGACTTTTTGACACTTCAAAATCTTTAAAATACCTTTATATGTAGTAAAATATAATGAAAACCTTTTGGATTCGATAAAAGAGATCTAGTTGTACTACCTTACATACTTTTGATGTCATATCTTTGTTTTTTATTATTATTAAGGTCTTTGGACAAAAAAAATGACCTGTCAAGTCATTGACCCATTCAAATATTTGTATACAGTCCAGCAGCACTTTTTGCTGTCAGTATGTTTATTGAGTGGGGATTTTGTGTCACTGAATCATTTACTCAGACAGTTTGTTCAAACTTGCTAATTTGTTCCCAAATGAAACAATGAGTGAATCCTTGAATCTTTCATTTAAATGATTTATTCAGGATTGCTCATTGATTCAAGACTGAATCAATGAATGAATCATTGAATCACTCACTCAAACGATTTGTTAAAAAACACTGATTTATTTAGAAACAGAACACTGCTACTGGGTGTTGCTTGGAAACGCAGCAGCACTTCTGCTGTGGCTTTATTTGACAGTATTTACATTGGTGGAGCAGAAATGGACAAAGTAACTGCTAATATTGTGATCTAAGTGAAAGCTCATATACTTTATCTTAAATGAATGTTTTTATGGGTGCATTTTGTTATTAGCGTTAAGTTAGCCATTGTTTTCCTTGCTGTCTGTGACCTTTTTAGAACATACGCTGCCTTCAAGTGAATGTGAGAAGCTTGCATCTCAGAGTCATTTAGTCAGAAACGAAATATGGAAGCAGCCTAAACAAAACACAAGAACAATAAACCAAAATAACATATTTATACATGGTAACACAACAAAACATTTGTGACATAAAGCAGACCTTGATGGTTGAATGATTAATTTTACACCATTCACTACAGACTTGCTTTCCATTCAATGAGCTCTTTATATAGACTATAGATATGTTATATTATATTATAGATCAGTGTTTATGCCATGTTTCAAATGCCACGCCCCTTCTAATGTCACACCTCAGCAACTCGTCCAGAATTCTTAATTTCCCACTTGTAAATATGACTTTGCTTGGACATTCATGTGCCCGGATATCCTAATTACGATATTTCCGACTCCACTTGAAGGGCACAAGAATTACAGTTGAGAAGTAACAGTTAAGAATAGACCTGTGTGAAGTGAAAAAAGTTTCTCTCTGCTCCTTTCGGTATGGATAATAAGATACGCGACTGTTCTCCAACTTTTTTTTAGTCTAAATTAGTCTCTATTGTACATCAGAACCAAGATAATTTTCCATTGTGATTAAGCACAGAAGGCATCACGGACAAAAGCCAGACCTTTCATTAATTCTTAAATTAGGAGCAGTACAGCTTCTCCAGCGTGGTTTTGTGAGGTTTGCAGTAGCGGGAACAATAGGCAGATTGTCTCTCTCTTCCACCTCAGTATGTTCAGTGAAATGAATATCCGCAGCTCAAGGGCCCAGTGGAGGCTGTGTTAAATGGACCATCGTCTTTATTTGATTAGAGACTCAAGTAATGTCTTCGTTGTCTTTTAGCATGTGGTAAATTGTTCTTTTCAGATGCATCCAGTGACCCCAGACCCCAGTCAAGTGTTTTTTACTCTAGCACTTTCCCTTTCATCCAAGATTACATTCATCTCCTGATAAAAGACCAGGATACGTCTGCAACCCCTCGTGCTATAGAATCAACAGCTCTTGAGAAGAGGTTGCAGCCGTTTGTTAGCTTTGGTATCTCCCGTCCACTTTTCTTCCGTGGATGCTGGTGAAACGAGCAGCGTGATCTTGCCGGGTGAGAAGTGAGTGATGAAAAGGAGAAGACGTGTAGAATGTGAGAGGTGACATATCTGATAACCTATAAATAATGCGTCTGAGAGCTCAAGCTAGCTGGCGCACGCTGAGGTGAGAGCGTTTCGAAAGAAAGAGAGAGAGAAACAAACAGAGGGATGGGGCTTTTTGCGTTAATGTCCTTCGGGACAGCCTGGTCACATTTGTCTCAATCAGCAGTCACTCTCCAGTAGACCAGTTGGTCTCATGAGAGACCAAACCACTGAGCAAACCCAACTCTGGTACAGTATAGTAAATGTGTTTGCAAAGGGGGAGGAGATTTTGCTTTAGCCCAGTGTGATGGTTTTATGGACCCCACTGTCCAGCTGTCACAAGACGGCTTTCAGCTGTGGTGAGCCCGACATAATTTAGAGAAACCAGGCTGTCGCAGTGCCAGAAGCCAGATATTGGTGCTTTGGATCGGTAGTCTCTTTCTCAATGTAATCATAGCCAGGAGCTTGTGTAGTTGAGAAGAGGAGGATTGTTATGGTTTCGCCTTGTGGTCTTGATATATAGGTGCTGTTTCAGTGGGAAGAAAAACATACTTGTCTATGTGGCAACGGTGAACAACGGTCCTTTGTGAAGTTGAAGAGTTGCAATTAAAGAAATTAGTAAATGTACAAGAGCAGAGAAATGGCCCAAAGCAAGAGCCAGTTCCTGCACCGGAGGAACCTTTTCATAGTTCCTCGAACTATTAGCTGAAGTACCCGGATTTTGCCGTGTTCGCACGCCAGGAACTAGGAACAATTTTAGTTCTAGGACCTCTTTTTGGGGGAACTAAATTAGCTCCTACTTCAGAGTAGGGTCTAAACCAGCACTATAGGAACTATCAGTGATGTGAGTGTACGTTGCTTGGTCAAACGCATGTCAAAGACCGGCAACCGGCATTTTTAAAAAGTCGTGTAAACATATTTACTTCACGAACATGGAAAACAGCAATAACGGCATTTACCTGTTGTCTGCAGGGTTGTGTTCTTTTCTCCTCCTCGATACTGAAAGTTGTCATAGTAGATTTAGTCTCTTAACCCCAATTTTTGCTCTTTCAGTTGCGTAAATTATGCGTTTACATTCCATCTCCGTTATCACAAAACCCACGACACACAACAGACACAGCTCCAATCACGGCGTCTTCCATCCACCGGTTTTTAGCGTTTGTAAATGCCGCGCTTAAAGACGCTGATGTCAGCCGTTTCACAGTTCCTATTCCTGATGCAAATGCAACCAGGAACATGGCCTGGGGCAGAAATGAGTTCCCGGGGAACTATCTGAGTGGCTAGCTCCTATAACTGAGTTCCTAGAACTATTCGGTGCGAAAGCCTCTATTGTCACCAATGGGAGATTGGCGGTGCCATTGAGCATCTCTGACACTTTTGAGAGTGAAGAGCATTTTTATTGCTCCGAAATACTTCATTCATACTTCCATACTAACCTGCGTCCCTTTTCATAGAGAAAAAGAAAATAGTTTGAACCCTTGACCTCGTCTCTCTTAGATGAATTCTGGTTATTCTGCCCAGGTGGGGAATAAAAGAAAAAGCAACACAAGCGCATAGTACAGGAACTTGACAGTACCTATTCTAAGAGGCTTACCATATTTTATCACAGTTCTTTCAAATACTCTCTCAGCTTTCCTCTTGAAAAACAGCTCAAGCTTCAGTTTGACCGTCACATAGCTCTCTGTACTGATACTACAGGGCTCAACAATACGGATGGCCCACTGACCCTGGGCCAGTGTGAGAGAATTTTGGGCCAGCTGATGAAACTGTCACTTTCTCTTATACTGTTAGGTCCGTGTTGTGTTGATATTGAATATCTTACTTTCTTGGATTTTAAACATCCATTTTTATGGCTTACAAACGTCTGATTTTCTATAATGTTTTCTCGTGGTGAAAAATGAGCATACATCTACCATACATCTAGGTAACAGGTTTTGTCAAAATTGTGAAAATGATAATCATGAAAGCATCAGTAAGAATGTGTAGAACCAATTGATAGGTTTTGTATCATACATAATTGTTTTTCCGTAAAGGTGTTCATTCATTAAATTTCAGTTAAATTTTATTGTTTAATTAAAGCTATATTATTTTCATCTTTTTGCAAATTTGCTGGGGTTTTTTTGCATAGTAAATGTTTTTTTTTTTATAAAGGTAAAACATTATATTTTTTTACCATTGAAACTTAAATTTAATTTATTTATTTTTTTATTTATTTAAATTTTTTTATGCATGTATACAAATACAAACACTCTAAAACTTTGTAATGATATTTTTGTGGTGAGGCCAATGAAAATGATGGCAGGGCAAGTAAAAAAAATCAGAGCTACTGCAGAAAAAAGTCCTTATCATGGAGCACAGGACAATATCACGTGTCTTAAAGTTGTTTTATGTAATCTTCACTTGCTCTTTCCCAAAAGCCATAATGAAAAGGTCATTCAAGTCCCGTGTGAACTCTGCGGGCAACTTTATACATTCAGCTGAGAGCTGGAAAGCTACAAGAAAAGGCCAGAATTCACAGAAATGTTTGTTTTGGGTATTGTCTTTTCTTTTGAAATAGTAGGCAGCCCTGAGCTGTTACAGATACTGCTACCCTTTACAGAGAAAAGATAGACATTAGCGATGTGTCCCAGATGCCAACTACATGTCTATATAAACCCCTTGCATTTCAAAACAAATAAAAAATAAATATGCATTTGGAAAGCTGTATTCCCACTATGTTTTGGTTGTAATTTAGTGTTTAATTAGGATAAACCACTATTTGTAATTATTAAAGTCTGATCTAGATCTGAGACATCTGAGGCAAGACTCCCCAGATTACTCAAAGTCTGTGCAAGGTTTTTCCCACTGGCAGAAACAAATTACTTGAAAGTCTTTGAGTTCACCGTTGTAATCGCAATGTTAAATGTTCCCTGTGATTAAATCAAATGCCTGTGAAGCTCCGATACTTCATAGACCCACAGTAGAGTGCATGGCCTGCAGTCAGACTACAACTCTTGGGAACGCACTGCAGTGACATTACTTGTTTGTCCCGAAGGCACCTGGTCTAAAAGTAGAAACTAATTGACAGGGATGTCTGCAACCTTGCCTTTGGCTGGCTCAAGTGCACTATGTGGACGCCTGCAACGATTCTGAATGAGGTAATTAATCTACTGCTATTAAAGCTTGTTTTTACACTCCCCTTGTCTTCAAATTTTTATGAAGGGAGAAAAAGTATAGAGGCCTTCCAGGGACCTTGCTTTATTCCTCGCGTGTTTTACACCTCTACATTGCCGCTAACTAGGGAATTGGGTCATCAGTAAAATCTTAATGAGTTCAGAATGGATTTTTCAGCTTTGATTATTATAGACTAATCCTTCAGTCCATCAATTAGAAGTGAGTAATTTACCAGTTAAAACAATATAATGGTATAAAATATAATTTTCGAATGCAGTTATTTGAAATTCCACTACAGGGTAGGGAATGTCTGTCACTTTACACTCAGAGAAAAAAATGAGCAAAAACTTGTGGTTGGTGGTGTGGAACTGACCCTCTGTTAAGGCCCATTCCTGCTGCTAATGCAGTTAAACTTTCTTTGCTGAGCCTGTGCCACTGTCTAATGAGAGAAACAATTCATATTGAAAATTAGTTACACTTTATTTTAAGGTGACATAGTTACATTGTACTTATTCAAATAAGTACTAAATGATATTAATTAACTACATGTACTTACTATAGGGTTAAGGTTAGGGTTTGGTGTAGAGTTATGCATAATTTACTGTTATTACTATAGTAAGTACATGTAGTAACGTTTAACTACATTACCTTAAAATAAAGTGTTACCATCTTATCAAATTTGTGATAAGTCTACTACTTTTGACACTGTAAAAATACCATAATCTTTTTTTCATTTAAGATTAAACATAGGCTCACTTAAAAAACTTGCCTCTACCTGAGTTTTTGCAAAACTCCAAAAACGTACTTATGCATATAATTAAATTCAGTTTCCAGCTGAAATAAGCATTAGTGGCAGCGGAACAACAACAACAACAACTCTTATTACTCTTCACACAAATTATAATTAGAGGGGCAGATTAACAATTAATAAAGATTTATTTTTGCGCTGTTGTAACCTCAAAACACTTTTAACCAATACATTTAAGTGTTTGCATCACATAACCAGCTCCATATATATGGCTTTTCTGATGTAGTAAACTTTCTCTGAAGCTCACCTGGTATAGCAATGCAATTGGGTACGAGTCCTGTGAAACACGGCTTGCGCTAAATGACTTGTAGAAGCAAGCTGAAATTGCATGGTTGCCTCAGCAAATGTGTTTTTTTCTTGTTTGCTTTTTTTAACACTGTTGGTTCAAAGTAAGGTTTAGTGTAGGTGGTATGTTATTTTTAAACATGATAGAGCATTACCTTTGTAGTGCCAACAACCAATATAATAAAATGTTGCCAGATTCACATTGATCTGTTTTGGATAAAACATGCTTTTTAGCACCGCTTACTGGACATTACACTTCAAAAGTTTTGCAAAATGGGCAAGAAGCAATGTAATAACATTTTGCAGAAATGCGTTTTTTCAATGAGCCTGGGTTATGAACATGTTTATACTATGTAGCATGATACCACAACATTAGCAAACCATATTTTGCTATCTGTTTTTTCTATTCATAGACATGTATGGTATACAAATAATTTTGCATGCTCTAAGTCCCATATTGAATCTTCTGCTCTTGGTGAATAGATATGCCATGACTAAAGACTTACCTGCTGGCAACTAGATTATTTTCCCTAATTTTTTTCAATTTTCTATTTACCATTCAAGTCGAATGAATCCAAACTTGCTGAGCAATGAATTCACAGCACGGCAACTGATATCATGGCTTCAGGAGAAATGAAAAGGGAATAGGCCGAGGACACGGATACAGTCATATTGTCTGGGAGGAGGCACTGTCGATTGCAAGCATCTCGCTGAAAGAGCCTGCAGGCAAATGCAAGGCATTGAAAATAATTCATTGTTTGTGCTGCTATCATCGCTACATGTTGTGAACATAACGTTATTGTATCGGTGGAGGTTTTTTGCTGGTCAGCAGCAACGGTAGGGAGTCTTCACGGAAGTCTTCTCACATTGTGATTATGGCCTTGTGCAGTCGTGTGTAGCAACAAACTCCGTTGTAACAATAGGATTGTTTGAGATGCTGACAACACCTCGCCTTGAATGTACTCCACAGTAGGTGGTTGCAGTCAGGGAGGAGTCAAATACAAGCTGTCAATTCAGAAATCTGTGCAAGCAAAAGAAATGCTTGTTCTTTTTTAGTGAAGAAGAACACTTGCAGATGAATAACAAGGTATACAATGTGTGCTATTTTATAGATGTTTTCTCCATGCATTTATAGAAATTTAAAACATGGGTAACCCTTTATTTTAGGGTTCAGTTCTCACTATTAACTAGTTGTTTATTAGCTTGCATATTACTAGGATATTGGCTGTTTATTAGTACTTATTAAGCACATATTAATGCCTTATTCGTCATGACCTTATTCTACATCCTTTAATCCTACCCAATACCTACAATTAACAACTACCTTACTAACTATTAATAAGCAGTAAATTAGAAGTTTATTGAGGCAAAAGTTGTAGTCAGTAGTGATTGTGTTCCCCATACTGAAGTGTTACCAAAACATGATTTCAGAACTATTATTAAAGGTTTTGTTTGTTGCACCTACTGACACCTAGTGGTGTGGAGGTATCTTGCTAAAGAAAAATGGTTCAGTTGCCAATGGATCTCTCAAACTATGACACATTTTTGCTGTAATTAACATCATACATTTTCTTTTTATTTAAGTTTAGTGTATGTATATAACATTCTGTGTTATATTACTCAGTCAAGACTGCTGAAATGGGGTTTCCAATTGCGCTTTTCTATACGTCTTTCTCTCTTCTAACTTGCATAATCCATCTATCTGTTTTTTCTTCTTCTTTTGGAAAGTCACTGAAATGCAATAGTGGTCTCCCATGTACTTGTATAGAAGTTTATCTTACTATAGTTTAAATCTGCGTTCCAATCCTAGAAGTGTAAAAAAAAGGATCCATGGCATTAGAATTGCACTATTCACTGTCAGCCATGATGATTTTATTTTGCTAGCAAATGTGTCTGATAATATGGTTGTTACAGAGACAAAGTGGTAATTAACTAGTCATGTGATCTTAAAATGTCTGCTCCCATCATGAATTTCTTTATGTACAAAACTTTTTTTTAATGAGTGCACCAGTGCACTAAGTATTCTAGAGATCATACTCTCAGAGTGTAGGGAATGTTCACAGCCTGTTCATTCTCTCCTTGGCACATCCGTCCATTCATTCATCCATCCATTCTTCCATCCATCTATACTCAATCAGATGTCAGCCAAAGGTTCTCTAGAGCATTGAGCATCCTGATGAGGAAGCTGCTGCAGCTGTTTGCTTTTCCAGACATGGCTTTGTGTTCACTGTTCACTTGCACGGTGCGCTGGCTCCTCATTACTCGTGTCTGCTACACATCCATTCATTGGCACCAAAGGTGGCAACACTGGGCTTGTTTTGTTGATCCCTCATTATAATGTACAGATACTGAGAGCAAAACTTATTAGAATGCGCTTATGCATAACTGCGATTACCCACTGCAAAAAAATTACATGCAATCTCTGTGGTCCCTCTAACCTTACTGATGTCTTTTTTCTTTGTTTTTCTAAATGCATGCCTTCTCAAAATCTGCAATTCAATAATATCATTTGTGCTTGATGCCACCAATTAAAATGAGTGATTGTGAGGCACTTTATAATAGTTTTGAGTGCAGCAGCAATTATGTTCCGACATGTCTTTGATTTATGAAGGAAGACGCCCAGTGGACTGAATGCAGATGCTGAACAGCTGTGATATTCTATTAAAATAAAGTCAACTCGTTTGTTTGGATGCTGATTCTATCCAAGCCTTAAGCATATTTTACAAAGCCTGTCTGTGGTTAACTTTTTTAAATATCATAATTTAATTGTACGTTTCTTTTTTGTTTTTTTTTTGTGAACGAATAAGGATTTTCTAAAAAATGCTGGGTTGTTTCAGTCCATGTTTGGGTCAGATATGGACAAACCCAACTGTTAGTTTAATTTTTTAAATTAAATTTTAAAGCCAACATTTAGATTTGTCCATATTTGACCTAAACTTGGGTTGAAACAACCCAACATCTTTTAGAGTGCAGTGTTGATATTTGCAATATATAATAAAAAATGAGATGCCGAAATAAACACAAAATATATCATTCATTGGCAAACGTTATGGCTAATGGCTTTTGGCTGAAGACAGTAAACTCAAAATGACCAAAAGCACCTGATTAATAACAACTATTTTAGTTTTATGTCTGATTTTGTGATTTGTTTGTCTTATGCTGTTTAGGTCTGATTTTTCAATGACCGATGTTGACACCAGTACTGGTGCTGATTCTGATTCTGATTTTACAATATTTACTCAGAATTTACAAAAACAATTGAAATCATTCATTGACAAAAGTCTCGGCTAATGGTTATTGACTGATGCCGATAATCTCAAAATGGCCAAAAAGCACTTGTCTATCATTATGATATGATATGGTCAACATTTTAAATTAACATCATTAAGGCATCATTCTAAATTATTTATTTATTTAAAGCAATTTACATTGCATTTAAGGATTTGATCAGTTCTTGCATTTCTTAGGAAACTGAAGAGACTGTCCTCCTCTAAAAAACGACCCAATAGGTAGTTTTTTCATGCACCTTATTATGACCTATATTTACATTTTAAAGTCATGCGCCCTCTAGCTGGTGTAAAAATAATGACAGTGTCGTGTTACATCTGTCGTCATGAAATAACGTATGACCGTTGTTACCAATCAAAATGCATGTTTATTTAAATGCAATGTGTGGACTTTTTACACTGTCCCTTACCCGCCATTTGTCCGATTTCCATTTAGCAAAACTCTTTTTTTTTTTATTAACAACTACACCTACCTCAACCCTAAACCTACCCTTAGTGATTTATAGTGCATATACACTTTGAGCACATGCGTTCCCTGGGATCGAACCCACGGTCACATGATCACATGATTGCATATTGCAATGCTCTACCATTCGAGCTACGCAAAACCTGAAATATGATGCAGATAAATGGGTACAGTGCATTAAAATGAAAGTGTCTTGTTGTCGATAGAGGCACAACTTTAGCAAATGCTCCTATGGGTCATATTTCAGGGAAGTGACAAATGACCTATATGGGCGTATTGGTTGGAGGACATGTTGTAACTGAACCAATGTTCTTGTTGTTGTAGTGTTACTTCACTGTTAAACTGAGATGGTTTAAAAGCTGCCCCTTATGGGGTTCAAACACATCATTTTTAGGGTTCTAAATCTAAACTGTTGCTTTACACCCTACACTACTCGGTTTACATTCAAAATAGCTGTTAGCATTCTTTCGGTCCAAAAAGTCCAAAAATTGTGTACTACACTGGTGATAGTGAAGTAAATGCAGAAATATTGGAACATGCTACAACGCCATAAATTGTTGCCTTAATGCCACAAATAAAGAAGGTTGCGTAACAATCTGTCTGAGAACCGTATCATGCTATGATGTCAGATGGGCATTTATGACATACAAAATCAAAGGCTTCAGCATGTTGTTCATATTTAGCGGTGAGGAGCGAGTTCAATCACACGGTTCATTACTTGTGCTGCTTGTGGTGTATATTATCTCTAATGATGCCAATCTGCATCAGGCCAGTTTGAAAAGCAAAGACCCTCTGGATACTAGCCAAATGATTTTATAATTAGATAAATGAATTAGGTTAAATCAGGAAATAAGAGTCAGGACAAGCACATAATGGTCTAGTGAGGCTACAGGTTCAGACATGTTAAGGACCATCTTAAGTGCCATTGCTCACGTCTGCGCTGTAAAGACATTACTTCCCTCATAATTGCTCTGTTAAGTCACTCGCTCATTGGCACTCAGTCATGCACTTCTGATCGATGTGTGTTTCGCATCGAAGAGAAGGGTCTTTTTCTTGTTGATGACTCTGAGATGTGACCTATGGTCTCCACTTAAGAATGACAACTTATTATTGTGAGAGCATCCTTATCTTAATGCACTTCGACTGATAAAAGCTTTTTTGGAAACCTCACCATGTCTGTAGCTACAGAAAGGGGTTGAATTGTCTGTATAAGAACATTTAGTGCTTAGACCTTTTTGGTTTTTGTGCTACTTGTATTTGTATTTAGTACTTTGAAATAATCATAGGGTTCAAGGTCTCAGTTTAAGTATTTTCCTTTTTAATTTTGGGCTTTTTGACACCGTAATGATTGATAGTTTGCATGCTACTTGTGCTTTTACTTGCATTTAGTATTTTGAAATAATCTCTCAGCTTTTAAATCTCTCAATTTAAGTATTTCCTTTTTTTATTTTGACACTTTAATGAATGATAGAAGAGCAAGAACAGTAAGTGATGGTGGAGGAGTGCAACTGTAGCTCATATTTTGTCGTTATCTCCATCATTATAAGTTTATTAGCATTCAAAGCATGTGTTTTAGGAGTGTAGGCATTTACATGGGTGAGTTTGCATTTGATGGCCTCAGATATCTCCGGCTGCAGCTTTGAGTTGAGCTCTAAGATCCCATGCCACTATGCACAGTTCATACATTTACAGCATGTACTTTGGTTATCCTGTACAAAAAAACCTATTTGTTTCAGTCTGCTGGCTAATTGTACATTTTAAGGCTGTAAATTGTATATTTTGTCTGTGCTGCTTCAGTTCCAATATTACAGATCTGGCAGCCAAGTTTAATCAATAAGAGACAATGGAGTGTACATCATTTCTTATTGATGGGACATTGGGAGAAGATAGTCGCTGAATTGCAGTGTTTCTTTCTTGAAGCAACAAAGTAGCCTGTCCGCTTGTCCTTTATGACTGATTCTTTCTGACTCATCAACAAAGTTTTGAATGCCTTGAATGCAGCAACTGAACAGCTCTTTGATACAGGGATGGTGTGTAACTGTTGATTCAGAGTGACTCATAGACTTTGTTATTTTGTTTAATATCATAATGTTGTTTTGTTTATATATACATATAAAACAGAAGATTGAGTTATTGTAATGAGACATGGTGTATAAACTTGCACGACGAGGAGAAATGCAGAAAAGTAGACTTTAATAATGGATATCCAGGGGAAACATAAGAAAAACCACATCCATACACAAACGAGAACCGACAGAGACCAAGGGAAAACTAAGGATATATATATACAAGGCAAACAAAGGGAACTTAACAAGATAATTAATAAAACACAACTGAACTGAAACTCAGATCAATCTGTAACTATAACAACTAAATAATGGCGGGAAAAACTGAACAAAGGAGGACATATGACAAAAATGAACAAACAGAGAGTCCAAGACAGACAGACATGTAACAGTTGTGATATTTATTTATTTTTTTTAATTACAAAAAGAAGAAGAAGAAAAAAGGTGGCTGGTGCCACCTGAGAACTTAACAGCACTGTTTCTTTAAAAACAGTGCTTTAAATCCCTTGACAAACTATAAGATGTAAATGACATTTGTATATTTTCAAAATAAAAGATATAGATTGCACTGAATGTCAACTTGCCTATTTTGCTCAAGATAAGGATTTATTAAAGGATTAGTTGACTTTTAAATGAAAATTAGACCAACCTTTACTCACCCTCAAGCCATCCTAGGTCTATATGACTTTCTTCTTTCTGATGAGCATAATTGCAGAAATATTAATAAATATCCTGATGCATTCGAGCTTTATAATGGCACTGATAGGGTTCAATGAGTATGAGCTGAACAAAGTGCTTCCATCCACATCCATCCATAATAAATATGTGCTCCATATGGCTCCAGAGTGTTAATAAAGGCCTTCTGAAGCGAACGATTTTGTAAAATAAATATCCATATTTAACAAGTTATGAAGTCAAATACTGAGCTTCCGCAAGTCCGCCTTCCGTATACAAGTTACGAAGAAAGTGTAAAATGGCGTCGCATCAATTATACTTTTTCCGTAACTTTAGTAGGGAAGGCGCATGACGTAGCGTAAGCTTTGTGAACTGCAAGAGGTTTACACTTTCTGCGTACGTTGAATACGGAAGGTGGTCTGCCGGAAGCTCGATATTCGACTTCATAACTTGTTTATATGGATATTTTTTTTACACAAATGCATCGCTTCCCTTCAGAAGGCCTTTATTAACCCCTCGGAGCCGTGTGGAGTACACGTTTATAATGGAAGGATGTGGATGGAAGCACTTTGTTCAACTCATACTCACTGAACCCTGTCACTGCCATTATAAAGCTCGGATGCGTCAGGATATTTATTAATTTTTCTCAGATTGTCTTCATCAGAAAGAAGAAAGTCATATACACCTAGAATGGCTTGAGGGTGAGCAAAGCTTGGGCTAATTTGCATTTCAAAGTGAACTAATCCTTTAAGTCCACATGTCATAAAAACAAGAAACTATTCTTCTAACCACAGCTCAAGAGCTGTCGTTCCAACCACACAACTTTGCGATGCAGTTTGTGAGCTATGGTTTCGAGAAACACTGACCTTAGTTGGTTAACGATGCTTTTGGGAAACACACCCCTACCCCATTAAGATCTGTCTATTTTATATATTTGTGGTTATATTAGTAATTATAGTATTAGTCAGACCTTCTTGGGCTACTTTTCTGTTAGCCTGCACATCTAGAGTATGTAAATATTTCTCTGCTGTCAGTTAAAAATATAGCCCAGAGTTTCTGCCTTATTATGCCAGAGTCTCACCAGAACCTTGTGCCAATCAGCACAAACCCAGATGGCAGTAAAAACGTCATATCGTTCCTTTGTCAATGTTCTGCTTGTCACAGGCACCTCAGTATATAAGGCTTTTCAGACCTCTCTTTTTCTAGCCATTTTTCCTCATTTAGGGTATTTTTCCTGGAAAATGTGCACCGCTTTTCCGCCCCCTCTAAGCCAGTTGCTCAGGCATATAGTGCATGAATCAACAGATGCCTGACAGTGAACCAATCAATCTATGAAGATGTGCCTTTCTATTTACAGTCTTCTCGAAAGATCAATGCTTTTCTCCTTGCATTCCATTTAAAAGGGTATAAACAATAATTTTAAGGAAAAAAAAGAGCTGGAAATAACAGTAATTCTTAGAGACTTCTCAGAGAGTTTCACATCCAGTTCATGCCAGACAATGAAGACAATAGAGCTTTTTTCACTATAAAAAAACTCCATCCAGCTGTTTAATACATTGATCGCACCCTGATTAGATGCTTCTCTCCATGACTTCCAAATTTTTATGTGTCTGGATGGCAAAGAGCATAGCCGACTATACATTTTCCGTTTCTTTTGTGATATCAGTGACTCTCAAAGTCTACTAATGTTCTGAAAACAATTATATATGAGTTCTGGACTAGGGTGTTAAAAAGGTCTTTGGTAATAAATGAAAGAAAGCATCTGTGGAGCAGACGTTCTCAGGCTCTATGTCTTAAGTGCTCTGTCCTCCTTTTTCCTGGGAAAGATTCTTCTGATAGACCAGCTGTAGGTATTTGCACTGTTCTTAAATGCCTATCTAGACAGGATTTTAAAGGTATAGTTTAGCCAAAAATGAAAATTCATTTATCCTCTTGACATTTTAAACCTGTATGATTTTTTTTGCCGATATTTTGAAAAGGTTTGAGAACTGTTTTTGCCCATTTAATGAAAGTTTAAAACAACACTAGACCCATTGATTTTTCTTTTCTTTTCTTTTTTTATTGTTCTTTTCTTGAAAAATGTCTTATATTTTCACACATAGTCTACCGTTCAAAAGTTTGGGGTCAGTAAGATTTTATTTTAAAGAAATTGTTACTTAGCAAAGATGCAATAAATTAATTTAAAAGACATTTATAATGTTACAAAAGATTTATATTTCAAATAAATGCTGTTTTTTATTTTTTTTTACTTTCTATTAATCAATGAATCCTTAAAAAATATTTCACTGTTTCCACAAAAAATATTAAATAGCACAAATATTTTTAACTTTGATAATAATAAGAAGTGTTTCTTGAACATTAAATCAGCATATTTGAATGATTTCTGAAGGATCATGTGACACTGAAGACTGGAGTAATAATGCTGAATTTTAATATATATTCAAATAGATTTTAAATATTTCACAGCATCACTGTTTTTGTCATCAAATAAATGCAGCCTTAGTCAGGAGTTGAAATGGAACAGCACAGGTCCTGGATTTATAAGTCGGGTGTGGATTCAACCTAGACAGAACTATCATTAATTCTAGGACATTACGTTTGGCACGTTTGCGAGTACCAGTGTACCTCACTGCAGTGAGGCATCTGTTTTTAATTCTTCTCCACTCGTGGACCTCCGTGACCTGCTCTAGAGCGAATCAGGATTAAGATAAGCCTTCCCATTGTTCTCTCTCTCACATGGATCTTAATTCTCATGTCCTGACTATCTCGAGTCATCGCTTGACTCTATTTCAATCAACACAGTGGCATTTTAGATATGCTTCCATGAGCAGGGCAATCACTTACATGGAAGTGATTAGCGCATTCATGAAAACATCTCAGTCACATGTTCCTGCCTCCCTTTTGCTCGAACCTCAGGGAAAGGTGACTAATTTACAGCTTCGCAGGAAGGAACTGACCTCATGATAATCAAATTATCCCATTTAACCATCTACGCTCTATAGATTATGCCGGTTTATTAAACAAGCTCTTTGGAAATGTATTGCCAATGTTGGTTGGGTAAACTCCATTAACATCTTCTTTTAGAGTCTGGATGATAATTAATCTTCCATATGTAACGGAGACATGCGAGATGTGCTCATATGGCACGATCTTGAAGTCTTAGCTCTGTCTTTTCAGGGATTATTAGAAAGAATCTCTTTTTCCATCATTTTCTTTTTTTTTATTCAACAGTGAATATTCCACTGAAGGCAGTGATTACTAATGGTTGCACTTAGTGTCTTACGTCTGAAAGCATGTGCTTTAAACTGTAATAAAGTGCATATTTTTAATCTCCTTGCCCTGTTACAGAGTAAAAGGTTGTCCTCTATTGCTCAGTTTTAGATGTTAAAGTTACATTTTACCCATCAGTTTTCTTTATGTCATACATTAATGGCTTTAAGGTCAGATTAGTATTATCTCTATTGCATTAAACGGTCTACAGTTTAATTGGAACAAGTCCTTGACATTTCACAGTTGTTCTAAATTATCCTGGTTAACAATAGAAAATATATTTGTATGTAGTACGGCACAAATCTCATATTTCAATTCTAGTTTCATTGTTTCCTTTTTCTTTTCTGTTACTACTGCATAAGTTACAGTGTACCTTAAAATATATTATGATATTCTCACACTAGCTATGTTTGGTAACACTTTAGTATAGGGAACACATATAAACTAATAACTACAACTTTTCCCTCAATAAACTCCTAATTTACTGCTTATTAATAGTTAGTACGGTAGTTGTTAATTTTAGGTATTGGGTAGGATTAAGAATGTAGAATAAGGTCATGCAGAATAAGGCATTAATATGTGCTTAATAAGTACTAATGAATAGCCAATATTCTAGTAATATGCATGTTAACAAGAAACTAGTTAAAAGACCCTAAAATAAAGTGTTACCCTATGTTTCCATCCAAAGTTACAAATTTAACTTGTGCACAAAATTGGAATATCTCATAAATCATTTGCGAATAAACCACCAAGTCGAGTCGAGGAGAGCAAAATCATAACTTCCTGATAATCTGGCGCCAAATATCACTAAGAAATATAAAAGTCACTGTGGGCCTTTTTTCATAATAAATAACTGGCGTTCATAATTTATTAGTTTTTTTATTATTTATTTATTAGTTCGTAGACAAAATGCAATAAATGCAGTCAGGTTATCTTGCTTTCCGAGGTGGATGCCTGCTGTTTGGGAACGCAAGTTCTGGGAGATAATTATACTGAACCATTTTGACGACAGACTTTGGCTAATGCAATTCAGAATAACCAAAACAACATTTTAGATGCTGTGCAATGAGATCGGTCTGCTGGTTAGTCCAGTTATGCCGTCCCATCACGCAAAGGCACGTGACTTCTTTGTTGCGCATCGAGGAATTTATTTGGTAAACGTGTTTCTGAAATATTTGAACAATATAATAATATGGAATGAGTAGTTGTAAGTTTTGACTGGTATTGTACCTAATACCCGAATGCGTCCCATCACTGTGGAAACTGCTGAGACGCTAGCGAAGCAGGTGACTCATGATTGGTTCGTTCAACCTGAAATACATCCGTGTTTCTTTAGAAATTTGATCTGAACCAGATATATAACTGAGATTCGAACACAAGATCTGTGCTATGGTACGCTATATGAAAAGTGCTTCACCTGAGCTGTTCTTATTAAATTCTAATGACTGCACCTCAAAAGAAACTATCAGTCTCCGTCAGAGCTGCATCAACAACATTCATGCAGCTTTGGTGTGTGGTGCTCGACTGCATATCGCATCAGAAACAGGGCACCTGAGAGACTGACTGCTTTGATTGAAGCTTCAGAGAAGGAAGTGATGTGTCCTGGTGGTCCTTGCAGAGTAACTCGCAACACATGGTGTGGTCATGACTGATAAAATTGAGTCCGTCTGCTGAAGGGCCCCTCATCTGCGGGCTCGAGATTACCTCAGGTGCTCTGCAGCAACCCCCCCCCCCCCCCCCCCCCAACATCAACCTGACCTCTCTCTAAACCTTAAACTTTAAAGCGGCAGGTACTGACCTTCCCTCCAAACGCAGATTCACCAAAACCACTATTCAGATAGGATTAGGTTTCTAAACAATGTTTGTGTCACAATTAATAACAGAACATTTGTGATTTCATGTACTGATTTGGATGGGATTGGGATCTTTTTAGTAGCTTTACATAAAGTCACATGCATCACCAAAGCCATTGAAACAGATAACTTACATGTGTGATTATAATGTTGTGTATGTAATTAAGAGAAGGAATAAGAAGATTCCAACAGTCGGGTTCTGGAGGATACTGTTCCTTCTGTTCTCTCCATAGGGATTTTTTTTTAAAAAATGTTTATGATAACTTCTAAATGTTTAAAGGCAGACCTGCTGTGAGTTTTGAGGTTGTTAATCGGTGGTTTTTGCTTCTGTTGAAGACATCAGTCAGGATTTTTATTTTGTATTTTATTAATAAAAAAATAAAAAAATCATGTGCAGTTTTTCTAGTGTAGAATTACACCACCAATGATCTTGCAATGAAATGTTCACAATCAGAGAATTGTGGCAAAATAAAACTCTCCCACTGAAACACTGCGAATGATGTCCCTACAATTTGAAAACTACTTGACTATTTGTGTTTATTGGACTATTTTAGAATGTAAATATTATTTTTATATACTTATAATCAATAACTTTAAATCAATAGCTTGACATTTTTCCATTGTTTTTAATTTGATTATAATTTACATCTTGTAATGTTTCATGGGATTGTAGTTTATTTCCTCATTGAGGACAAAGTGTTGCATCTTTGTCTTTTTGTCCAACTTTTTTTTGATTCATATCAAAGTTTATAATGCTTTGATTAGGGTTGCACAATATGGTACTGAAATAAAATTGAAATTGCGATTATGGTTTTGTGCGATTATCAGATCACAAAGAATGCAATTTAATGATAATAATAACGATAATAGCAAATAAATAAATAATAGATAAATAAATAAATAATATGTGAGAGAAACATAACGCAAATATATATTTGTTGACAACTTGCCAAAATAACCTTGATGGTTCACCGCTTGACTACAGTATTTTTTAGTAGCAATATTTAGTAGTATTTTTTTAGTATTGTAATATTACACTTGTACAATGAAATCCAATTCTTTTTTTATTAAATTCTAAATTATTTTACACGATATTATTACGATATATTTCTTATTCTATTTCTATTATCATCATAATTTTATAGAAAAATAATCATAAAATTCACAATTTTTTTTTCTTCATTAAAGTAGTGAGTCATACTGAATGTGTCAAAAACAGGAGGGATGTGGCCTATTTAAAAAAAAATATTTTTTTTCATTTTATCGTTACTGAACAAGGTTTGAATTTGTTCTTCATTGTTGGAGAAAGTTTTTCTCAAATAAATGGATGGTGTGCACTAACTTTTTTTTTTTTTTTTAGCTTTTTAAAATATTTTTTCACCCTAATCATTCTAGAATGCTTTCCAAATAGAGCTATTCAAGTCATCTGGTGAAAATCCCCCCCCCCATATTTTTATTTTTTTTTCTAATATCGCTCAACCCTTGTAGTGATTGTGAGTTGGTTGGTTAAATTCCTCTAGAGAAAATAAATGGGAAGAATAATTCAAGAACCAAGATGGCTTAAAAGGTGGTTGCAGATCATACCTGATGATAAGCTGCTACAGTGGCCATTCCAAGCAGTCTATGAGTGAGCTTTCCTTATTGATTTAAATTTACTTTTTATGTTGATGAGATTCCATTGAAACAAATCTACCTTGGTCAGGGAAAGCTAGTGCGATCGGAAGTGCTAAACGTACATAAACATGCAAACACATGTGAATGCCCACTTCCACAGACACACCTGCCAGACAATGGTGTCTTATTTCCTGACACTCTTTGAATTTTTAACCAGTATTTGCTACACACTCCTTAGGCTGCTGTATGATGTGGTGACACAGCAGTGACATTGAAGATTAGCCGCGTGGTGATGTGGCACAGATCAAAGCTTTTTAAATGATGGGGGGATGTGCTGATACTTGTTGAATAGCTCTTTTATGTGCGCTAACATTGGTATTCAAACAGAGACTGGGTCACCATTCAACTGCCAGCGTCTAAAGGTGGGGTGTGCACCACGCAACAAACCGACACGGTGTAGCGTTACATGGGTTGCTAGGAGGCTGGAGTGGACGAAGACAAAAAAGAATAGCCTGAACAACAATGACGTGCATTCAGCGGCACCACAGCTATCATAAAAGAGTCCATAATGGCTAATGCTGTATTGAACGTTTATTATTAAACTGTTGGGAATGAATCTTGTTGACCCATACTCTGATTTGCCCTGATGATATTTTCAATGCAATGAATGAAAGACAAGGAGTGATGTCTATATCAAAGTCTTATTGCATGAGCCTCTTATTAGAAAACTCTATTCGCCTAATGATAGATTAAATGAGGTGGTAAATTCCATTTTTAATGACTTCTAAAGGTCACTGATGTACTTCTCATTATTTAAATAGAAGAATTATTCTCTTTTGAAAATACACTAATCCAATGCTCTTAATGTAGGCTTTTCAAATGATTTCATTTTGATTGGATCTGTGCTCGGAGTAGAGAAAATGTAAAGATTTATCTTTTCTTGCATATGTCAACTTGTTTGCCGTTGAGCAAACTTCTTGTTTCAGACTGACAGGTGAATCCTTGTAGAAGGTGATTGAAATCTGTGACCTTGATATTTGCTGTAGGACCTCAAGTTTAGCAGGTAATGACTTTTAAGTAGTCCGCCAGAACTGAATGGTTTTTTTGACAGCTCAAATGTCTACAAATTTGAAATGTCAGAACGTGTGAAGACTTTTTGCAGTTCAGTCCTGAAGAATACTTCTGAGAGGGCTTGAATAATGTCAGTCGGAAACTGTCGTTAACCGTAAGTGGTGAGGTTTTCTGCATCTCGATGTTTCCAGCTGTGTAATAGCGGCATTTGCAGAAACATGAATGTCATTATTAATTTCACTGTGACATTTTGCATATAATTTTAGGACGGCATTGATGCCCACTGCTATGAACTGACATGGGAGGATTGGACGCACGATGGGAGTTTAAAATGGGTTGAGCTGAAGGGAGAGTCTAATAGCGAGTGCTTAAAGAATGCTGGAACAACAGCTACAACATGCTGCCGTGGGGATAATATCAGAGTCTCCGCGGATGGCTAGATTGGATGAATATTTCAAGGCTGCAATTCCTTTGTTTGTAATAGCATAGATATGAGTAGATTAAAACCAAGTTTACACAATTTATTTTCTGCTGTTAATAATTATTGGCTAGAAAGCAACATTATGCCGTTGCTGGACTGTCTTCTTTATTGATTTACATTTTAGTTACTTTTTTTTTTTTAATAATGATGTGCCCAGATAAGTCATTTATAATATTTATAGTAAACACTGCAACATTTCATAAGAAAATAAGAGTAATCAGTCAATTTTCACTAATTGTGATGTGTGGCCAAGTATGGTGTCCCATTTTCTGAATTTGTGCTCTGCATTTCACCCATCCAAGTGCAAACACAATGAACACACAGCCAGAGTAGTGGGCAGCCATTTGTGCTGCGGCGATTGCGGGTTAGGTACCTTGCACAAGGGCACCTCAGCACTGTTCATTCACTCCCCCCACCTACATTTTCTGCCGGTACTGAGACTCGAACCTGCAACCTTCAGGTTACAAGTCTGACTCTCTAACCATTAGGCTGCCCCCAAGGTTTGAGTGTGTTTTGGAAATCCCATGCCTTATTATAACAGTTTCAGCAAACTACTAACACAACTCAACCAGGCCTCACACCTTTTTTTGCGTATGCCCTGGGAGGGAATTATTTAAAAGAGGAATATTATGAGGTGTTCGTTCCCTGAAAAAAAATCAAGACTACAATCAAGGGAGTTCAGAAAGTGCTTATTGAAATAAAGCATAACTCGCTTTGGAGTGACTTTTTTAACTTTGCAGACCTTTTTCATGCTCAAACAGCGACATCACACACTAAGGAAAGATAAAAATGTCAACAATCATAATAGGTCCATTTTAATGTGGAAATGTTGGTATCTGTGGCTCTATACTGATCTGTTTTGAGCATATACCATTGACTTTGACGTGCTGTTGATGGATTCTCTTGCCATCATGGTTATTAACATGGTTATGACATTCTTATTGGTAAAAAAAATCATAACTGGGTGTTTGCTCTGGAACGTGCACGGATTGCAGCGGAGGGGAAGTTATTGTGAAGTTGTCTTGCTCTTTCTCAGCACTGTATTTATTCTGATTGGCATGAGGCGGTTTGAACCATGTATAAGCTTTAACTCTCAGTCCCACTGCTTCAGACATGGATGACTTCAGCTGTCTGAGACTGATTTAATAGCCTTGATTTCCTCAGGGATGAGTACAGTAGCCGTTTGCATAAGAGCTCTCAAAGAGGCTGATCTTTCATCTGGACAGAATGTGTCAAACATGGGCATTAAAGTAGTGAGCTGAAGTAATTATGATATTTTTAGGCTTGTCAATACAATTTTTGTTGTAAATCACATTTGGCAAATAATCATCTTAATTCGCTAACATTTTGGCATCGACAATAATGCTGGAATCGGATCAGGACTCCTCAGTTGGAAGTAGTTGTGACTTCTTCATTCTTCTCATAAAAGTATGCCGAATGAGTTTGACAGTTGTAATGTCAAATTAGGTAAATGTGCTAACTGTGTTACATAAATGTAACACCATTAGACATATTTAAACATCTCATATGTTAACAACACTAGCTCCAATCCTGACAAAACTCACATGCCTGTAGCTTTCTAGTAATCCTGAAGACATTGATTGGCTTGTTCAGCTGTGTTTGATTAGGGTTGGAGCAAAACTCTGTAGGAAAGTGGATCTCAAGGGCTGGAGATGGCCACCCTTGCACTAGATCATTGAAAAATAGACATTACTTTTTGACTGTATAATATATAAACATTTTGAAAATAGTGAAAATAACTATTTATTTGATATATACCTTTACTCTTACTGTGATATATGATTCCAGTCATACCACCCACACCTACTAAAGTCAGAACTACCTCTGAGACATTTAACATGCCAGTCAGTCCACACTTAAATTCAGCTGTTCAGGAAGAGGCTTTTGGCTTTTTAATCTGAGGTATCAAATCTGCACAAATTTTCTGGGCCATGAAAGTCTCATAATGCTTGGCTTATGCCTCCTTTGCCCTGTGAATGCTAATGTCCGCTCTTAAGATCTCTTTAGAAAGTTTCCTTCACCTCTCTCCATTCCTGTTTAAATGTCAGTGCTGTGAACACAGATGCTGTTACCAGCAAGAACAAGCCTCATAAACACAGCCTCATCAAAGCAGACCTATATAGCAGTGTATGTTATTTATTGGAATATTTTTGCTAGATACTAAATTCATATTATGATTACTGAAACTCAGAGCTGGATCTTCGTTTGCTTTTAATTCTGCAGCCGTAAAAGCGAACAACCACTGCATTGCATTGTCATGGGTGTTTTTGGCTAATCAGTGATAAGGTCACCTAGCCAATCTCTGGAACTTTTCGTGGGAAGCTCTGTCTGTACCCACGCAAGATGATTTACCGTTTACTCGTCAAGAAAAATGTAACCGTCTAATCCCTGGCCTGGCCTTCTCCTCCAATACATCATGAGAGCAATAATATCTTTTAGGGTCATTTTTCTGACACATATTTGTGTGTCATCCTTCAGCTGATGTCATGAGGCGGCGTGATATCAAAATCTGTGAGAGGAACTTGCAGCTTGTTGAAGGGTGATAAATGTTGCACATACATTTTAAAGTGTAGTTCATGTCAGTGTGTTTGGAAAGAGCTTGGACTTGATATCTGCTGACTCTATTCCTGCTGAAACAAAACAAAAAAGCCTAAGCTGGTTTTAGAGCCTTAGACATGCATGGTTTTCTGTTTTTTCAGGGTTTTTTTGGCCACGTTTAGCTGATTGACAAGCTAAAACTCTTGGTAGACCAGCTAAACCAACTTGCAGCTAAGACCAGCAGCATGGGTATTTTTCAGACTTGTGTTGTTGGCAGGGCCCAGCTGCCTCATGACTTTGGCCTGTGTGTTTTACACAATAGGCACGTTTTAAGTCTTGAGTTGTTCAGCCAGATGGCGCATACATTAACGGTAATGGAAATGAAACCTCTCTGATTGAGATTATTAGTTTACATTGAAAGTAATTAATGGCTGTAAGGCAGCAAACACCCGATGGCCTTCTGTCCACCTACAACTTTTAATAAATGACAACACACTACACAATTAACACATAGACAATCTAACTTTAGACATGATTGTGCTCTATGCTCAACACCTTAACAATGGCTGTTTTTTTTTTTTTTTTAATTTATCTCCTACCATTTTTCAGTTTTTAATCTATTTTTAATTATATAGACCAGGGTATTTCAAACTTATTGATCCCCATCAAGGGACCCTCTTTCTAAAATATAATGGCAGCTATACAGTATATTATGTAATGTAGAAAGAACATGATATATTTAATTGATATCTTAAGTTAACATGCAATTTTGAACAACTTCCAAGGGTGCCACAGGATGAATTAAAAGTATTTAATTATGTTCAAAAATGTATTAAAAAGAAAGAAAAAACAAGTTCATAGAGTAAACTTTTAGCCCTAACCTTTGCTGGGTCTGGGTTGAGCAGTTGAAAGTGGCAATGGAAAAAGGTAAATACATCTTGATGAGGTAAACATGGTGGAACTGCTTTGTTATAGTTGAATAAAGTTTCCAAAATCAGAGGTATTGGCCATTCTGATATTGAAGCTTAACGTTGGGCCAGATGAACACTCCTGCATTTAGCGTTTGGAGTTGGAGAGTTGTTTGTCTTCGGCAGTGTGGGTGTTAGAAATGTCGTCATGTGGATCTGATCCTGCTTCTTCAGAGGGAGAAGACCTTGTCGATATCAAGGTTAGACATTTGCTTGTGAAACCGGGAAATCCCAGTAAGAGAGAAAGCGCTAGAATAAGAATTTGCATAGCACACATTCATTTGGATGTATCGTGGTAATGGATACATGAAATCAATTGGCTGAAAACGTTACATTGATCGAACCAATCAGCATGCAAATAGTTTCATGGCTAAACTTAATACCCAGTTTCTGTTAAATTTTTTTTTTTTTTAAACACGCAGCACTGACATAATTACAGCAGAAATACGAGAAAAAAAGTCTTATCCCATGTAGGGAGCTTTAGAGTCAAAAAGGTTGAGAACCACACTGGGAAGGGAGACTGAGAAAGGAATTAGGACATAACGAAAGCTGGATTTAAATCTGAACTATTTAAATACGGAAAAAAATGTTGAATATACACACTACATGTTGTTTTTACTAGCTATATAAAATTAAGCATTACTGCAATGATTGTTAACCCTTTAAGTTTCCTACAGAGACTAGTTTCACTGGCTTTCCTTGCCTTAGGACTAGTGAGCATCTCAGATTCAAACTTCAACAGCAGGCTTCAATTCATTTCTGTGAGTTAAGGCCACATGTGACCGTTAAGAGACGGTTATCTTTAATTAAAAGCCAATTTACATTGAGTTGTGAGAGCAATTACTCTGGTATGAATACAAAAGTTGGTACAATGTTTAGCTCTGTCAACAGCTTTTATTAGCATCATTGTTCTCACATTAATTAGAGCTATTAAAACAGACCTAGGCATCCATGTTAGCAAGCAAAATATAACTGTAATCAGGTAAAATAATGTGTCTCTGTATTCACACTGTTTACGGCTAACAGATGGAGCCTGAACTTGAAAGTCCCTGTAGAAATGTCGCCCATGGGGTGTCTCGGATTTTGCATTTCCTCATGTAATTTTCTAATTATTATCTGAATTTATGTAAATATTATGCTGGTGTCATTAAATATGATAGATATTGCGACTAATAAAGCATGGGTGTGTTTGTTAGAGTTATTGCCACTGGCAGTTTGTGCTTCATATACAACAATAATGTCTCTGTACTGATGATGAAGACGTGCTCTTGTTTTCTTCAGTAACAACCCTTATACAAAATACCCTTGATTTATGAAATGTTAATCATTTCAGTCTAAATAGCGGAGGTAATTTCCATTTCTAAGTGATTAATCCGAAATCAAGGGAGGCGTTCATGTGTCATAATCACACTAATCTGCATCTTTACCCAAAATCCCCACACGAGAGGCTCAGTGCTCTAATCAGGGCTGTCCTACACTTCCACCGGGGAGGATTTTGAAGGCCTTTTGATCTGCATTTCACACCACTTATCATCTTTATTGGCTGCTACTGTATCTGTTCTGCCCTTTTCACTGCTGCGTACAGTACTGTACCTCTGACAAATCACAAGCTGCGCAGGTTTTTTTTATTGCACCTTTTAATGTCACTGCCACCGAGTATGCAGGCACACAATATGATACAAGATGGCTGAACTAATCAATTTATTCGCCACTGAATTTTCTTTGATGCTATTGTATGGAAATGCATGTGTGTGCACTTGAACTGTGTTACGCAGATCTTTTGGTATTAGAAGCCAATTAGTTTGTTTATGTTTCCTGTGCAATTGGGAAAGCTTTTTCAAAATGCTGTTTCCTGACGAACGTTTCCTCTTGCAAGATTTTTATTTTATTTTATTTAAAGGAGTCATGACACAAGGAATAAAATTTTCTTTGATCTTTTGACATATAAGAGGTCTTTGCACTATAAAAGCATACTGTAAGTTGCAGATCTGAAAAATTAATTCTCACTGCAAAAATAGCATTTGTTGAAATCAAGTTGCCAAAATGACTCGTTTTCCATTTCTGTCCATTTGTGACAGATTTTTGCATGCATTTGACTGTCTCCACAACAACACTCCACCTGTTTTACCTTATTAGGGGTGTGTTTCCCAAAGCAAACTAAGTTCCATTCAAGTACCAACAGAATTTAAAGGGGTGGTTGATTATGATTCCACTTTTTCAACTTTAGTTAGTGTGTAATGTTGCTGTTTGAGCACAAACAACATCTGCAAAGTTACGACGCTCAAAGTTCAAAGCAAAATGAGATGTTTTCTTTTAAAGAATTCTCTGTTTAAGGACTACAACAAACAGCTGGTAGGAACTACAACAAACTTCTTCCCAGGTTGGTGACATCATTAACCCTAACATTGACATAAACCCTGCCCCTGGGAACACGCAACAAAGGGGTGAGGCCATGTTACTGCAATACAGTATGTAACACAAAGACAATAGCATGTCATAAAAGCAAGATGACAACATAAGTTATAATTAAACTAAACTATACCTGTCTTCATCTATCTTCATGCAGCATATATTCTCTGGCTCTGTAGGATCTTACAACAGTGTCCACACGAGCGATTTATAGATTATAATGACAGAATATGCTAATCAACAACTATAAGATAGTTAACTCCACATCAGCTACATAAATTCATCAACTAACTGTTCAGAAATGTCCTGTTGCATTCTACATGTTGTCACTTCTTCTTGAGTGAGAGACATCAGTGTCCGACTGGTTTGAACATAAAAGGCTGCACAGTCTCTGACATTTTCAGTGAGTCTGAGTGAGGAAATTGGTAACACACGCTCCTGAAACTCCCTTTAAAGGAACATGCACCCACAGTTGGCTAATGATGCTTTTGGGAAATGCACCCCGGTTCAGTAACCCCACAGCGGAAGTGGTGTAATGAGAGAGCATTTAAGTCAAGCGCAAAGAGGTTGTCACATAATGTTGGGTATTTAAAAGTACTTCTAACTTCTAACTTTTGTGCAAAATACTTTAATAACATTATAAGTGAACCACATGGAACATATTAAAATAAAAAAAATCCATGTTATGACCCCTTTAAATGACCGTCAGATGTTGTTTTAGTGTCATTATTTGCAGGAAATCTTGAGGCTTGTGCTCATTTTTCCAAAAGTTATCTTTCCAAATGCAGCACAGAGATATCTGTGAAGCCAAACATTATTGCACCTTACCAGCTTTATAACCGTTTATGATTTGACATGCTCAAAATATTTTATTTGAGTGCAAGTGCAAATTAGATTTGAGAGCTATGGCTGTTGGTTTTTGTTAATACATTTTACAAATTTTACAAATTGTTATATTTATATTACAAATTAATATTATACTAATAATACTAATGAACTATTAAATATTACTAATTTATTATATATATATATATATATATTACATTAATATTTATAAAGCAGATTTTTTTATTTTTTAAGTCTGATTTGATTAACTAATAATTAATTAGTTATTCGATTTTTGCATTTGGCAGAGAGGCTTTGCTCTTGCACAGATGTTTAGGTTTTATAGTGTTTGTTGGAATTCTCCAGCCACCCATAAGCAGAATATAATGGGCAGTAACTTCCTCCCTGCTGTCCACTCCTGCTGACATTTCCTGAAGTTCTGCATGCTGGAGCTGTCTGGACTCACGCTGGCAGCTCGGGGCTTTGCTTTGCTGGAGATAGAGCTGTCGACCCAGTTATCACTGCAGGGGAGAGATTCTGCTTTCTAAAGCCAAACAGCATCTGAACTCTAACGTTTTTCCTGAGGTGGTTCAGGAAGTTCATATTTTTTCTTAACAGGCTGCTCTTTGCCTGTCCAGTGTACTCCACTTGACACTGAAACTTCAGTGAAATCTGTTGCCATCATCATCATCATCAATATCATCATCAGGTTCAGGCATTAATTATCTCATGTGTGAATCCGGATGTAAAGGGCTCTGTCATGGTTAATATTTGTGAACAGCCAAGCAGCAAACTGTCATGAATCGTTTTATATCATCGTTCTGTCTGTCAGGGTTAAAGGCAAGAAGAGGTAACAAGGAGGCTTCCTGTTAGTGATGACAAACACATGACAAACACATGAAAAGATTTAGTGAAAACAGTGTGACACAGAGGTGACAATGTGTTTTATTGAATCTGAGGTGACTATCAAATCAGAGAAAGAAAATGTTCACTTTTCTTCACAATCTTCACAAGCTTCTTGCATAAATGTAGTTTTCATCTATGACTGCATTCACATGAACTGTGATGATCTGATTATTGACAAACAGCATTTTCTGATTACAAATTTGAACAAAGACATATTTAAAAAAAACTTTAGGTTAGATTAGGTTAGATTATATTTTAGTGCAGTTGTTGGATAATTTTTATAGAGGGGAATCAGAATATTAATATTAGTATATGAATAAATATATATTGTTCTCTATTGGGGTATTCATTGCATTTTATGACATACTGTACACAAATGTTTAAAAGTTTGGAGTCCATTATTTATTTATTTTTAATGTTTTCTATTTCAAAATATTTACTCCTGTGATGCAAAGCTAAATTTTCAGCATCATTACTCCAGTCTTCAGTGTCACATGATCCTTCAGAAATCATTCTGATATGATGATTTGATGCTCAAGAAACATTTCTTATTATTTTCAATGTTGAAAACAGTTTTTGAAGTTCAAAATAAAAGTTCAAGTAAAGTTCAAACAGGTTAAAGGTTCAAAAACTTTATATTCGTCTTTTGAAAATTTGTAACAATTTTCTTTACTGTCACCTTTGATCAATTTAATGCATTCTTGCTAAATAAAATTGTCGAAACTGTATTTGAATAAAAAAAAAAACCAAAAAAAAAAACCTTACTGACCCCAAACTTGAACAGTTGTGTAAACGGCAATCAAATGCATGCTTTATATTTATTTATTTAACTTTATACATTTTTTTTTTTCATGTTTTGTTATGATTTTGGTGATCAGGCCACATTTAGAGGCTGTTGATGCAGAACTCCAGTTCATTCCCATGAGTTCACAAATCTTTGCTCGTGACCGTTTCATATCAGGCCAATAGAATAGCAAATAGCCCATTAGTCAACAAATAAATGGTAATGCTTCAGATTAGGCTCCACTGCACTCAGTTAAAATCTTTCTTTCCCTTTGTTATTGCCTATCCTTCTGTCTAATATTTCATATGGCATCATTTCATATTTACATTTGCATTCTGTTACAACAAACAAATGATTGAGTCATTTTAAATGCAGCTCTGTACCGAGCAAATGCCCTAATGCAGACCACAGCTCTGACCAGTGAAAGAAAACCCAACCTATCTCTCTCTCACTCACATGAAACCCATTTGCTCTTCCTTTACTCATTCACTCACTCTCTCACTTACACACTTATACACATAGAGTTTGGTAAACACACATATTGAAAGGTATTAGATGACATGCATATTCAGCGTCCACTGAAAGAATATGGATGTGTGGTGTACAGTAAATCAATAAGCATTCACATAAGAGTCTGGGATGGTGCCATACATTTCAAATCAGATTAATTGTCTCGTGGGATGGCTTCCCAGTTTCAGGGAAGACACCGTGGATATTTTGATGGATAGAATGTCTTTATTCTGCCCCACAAACAAGTCATACGCCAGTGTATTCAAATCAGATTTGGAATCAAATGAAGCCCGGCTCAGGATTGCACTGTGGGAGTTTATTGCCTTTCTGAATGCTCCGACCTGCTGAGGCTAGCAGTTACTGTGAGACACCATCACCTGAGAAGGCAAAAACCAATGTGCTTTCTTTCAGAAGAAAACAACAGAATTCTCTGGTGTTTAGATGGGTGATTGGTGATCTGATCAGGTTCTTTGGGTTTCACTGTCATCGTCTGATAATGCCTTTGATTCCATCGTTTGGTTTTGATTCAGGCAGCAGGCAAATCAGTGCAGTCTGTTTTAAACAGCAAGATATTAAACCCTAAAGCATTGATTAATTTTGTATTTAAGCTGTCCGCTGAGCTCAATATTCAAATAGCAGTTATTAAATATGTACATACAGGTGGCTTGTTGAACTCAGAACTCAGAAGACTTATTGTTAGGTTAAAATTTGTGCATGGTGGTTTTCATTGTGTTTGACTTTCATTTTATGGTTAAAGTGCCCCCTATTATGCTTTTTCCAATATTACCTTTCATGCAATGTGTAATGTAGCTGTCTGTGAATGTAAACGACCTGCACAATAAATAAAGTTGTCTCTCAAAAGAAAGAATCAGTGGTTAAAATTTATTATTTTCAATTCCCATTATTTTACTGATGACTGCTTCTCAAATCTCGGGGAGTCCAATGCGGGATTCGCTAAAAGCTTGCTCTTGAAAGATGGGTCAGTACCCAGTTTATTTGGAGCAGCTTGCTCCTCTGAATCACAATCTATAATTATGATTAATAATTGATGTTTATATTTTCTATCGATCGTTGAAAATATGTAGTTTGTATGTGTACACCCAGTGCAGCTCTAGGTCTCCGGCTAAACGGCTAACTCACGTTGTAGTTCTGCCAATCAACTGTGGATCCACTATTGTCTAAAAATATGTCAATTAATGTCTTATACCACAAACTAAGGGCCCTATTTTAACGATCTAAGCACATATCCGAATCCACTTTTGCTTGTTTAAGGATGGGAAATGAGTCGTTATTCACTGAAAATCTTGCATCCATGAGAGTGATTTGTCAGCAAATTGATCTTTTAAATTAGATCTTTTACAAAAATAATTTCAGTCGGATCACAAAACTGAATCTGAATGATTCGAGTTCAACGTGCTGATCTGCTCTCAGTGGATTAAAAAGAGATTATCAGTGAATAAGGACTCAAATTTTGGGATGTTCATCACACAGAGCTATCGAATGGCTTTAGTAGACTTGGAATATACTGTAAGATGAGTCATAAGGACTACTTTTATGATAATTTTATGGAGCTTTTGCATCCTTTTTGAGCTTGAAAGCTCTATTCACTGGAAGTGCATGGAAAAGAGTGACAATTCTTCAAAATTTCATGAAAAGAAATGAAGTCACGGAGGTTTGGAACAACACATGGGTGCGTAAATGATGACACAATTTAGATTTTTTGAGTGAACTTTCCATTTAAAGCCTTCAGCTGCCTCTAAAAGGGATAGTTCACCAACAATCTTTCCTTTTAACTTCCTAAAATGAAACACAGCAAAGACTACACAAGAACACACAAACTCTTCATAAACAATGTTATTATTTGAAGTCATGAGAATATGTCATGACAGCATTGAGCCGTGCTAATTGTGTTAGGGCAGAATGGCTGAGCGAGGCCGCCGACAGCCGGAGAGTTATCTCAAACAGAGAGCATGCTGGGATGAGTGATGAGCTTCTCTGCAGAAATGACATTTGCCTGCCTGATAAACCTGCATGTTTTAAAACATTTTAACTAAAATTAGCTTAATGTGGTTCCCGCAGCAGGTGCTCCCACTCCCTTGATGATTCACTCCGTCAGGAGAGAATGTGACTCCGGAACATTAACGACTTTGTTACATATTTGTCTTTTGCTCATTTTAACATTTGCTGTTTTGTTTCATGGGTATTGTTGAGAGTTTCTAGGAGCTATTGTTCTATCACTAATCTAAGTAGGAATGGATCATGAAGCCTGAATGGTTGTTGAGATAGACCAGTCAATTTAGAAAATGTGTAGTTTTGAATATACCATACTGTGAACTGAGTCTACGGCATGATGAATGCGTAACTGCTATTTTCTCTGACTGATGCTGGAGTCCATTGTCGGTTTTTACAGTTTATAGAAATAGAGAAAATTGCACTGTGATAATTTAAGAGACCATGAAAACCTAATGATGTGGCTTAGCAGGCTGTTAGGGTGCTGCAGTCAAGGCACAGGTTTGCAGTTATCAATGAGATGCAGGATGCATTAGGCTAAGCCATTGCAAAGAGTTATTATAATCCTCTAATGCTGAATCCACAAGCTCTGCGAGTCACAGGTGCTAATATATGTAATTTACATACATTTGGTAGTTATTTTGAGCTATCAAAGGCTCCATCGTGCTATTTGTCCTTTTTATATTCAATTACAGATGAGCAGCTTCATTGTTTTCTTTATATCTTTAGTCCTTTTAGTACTTTGTGATTTTTCAATTTAACATATTAAACCTGGTGCATATTATATCATTTTTAAAAAGTTTGATTTTTTTGTACTGGTGTCTCAAATTTGGCAGAATTTGCTGTGTGTGCTACAATTATTGCATGCTTTATTGGATATATTTAATACTTATTCATGCTGTCAAAGTTTGAGTGAGAAGAAGGTTTCTTCTGAAACAAATCCGTTAATAATGTTTTTGTCCTATCTGAACAAAAGTGCCTAAAATGCACCTGCACAGATAATTAATGCTATGAAAATGAATGTACAAAGCAAACTGCTGAAATATTCACAACATTAACAACAACACTGAAACGGTGCATCTGTCAATCAGATGCATGTGAAAGTTGCGTTTGTTACCACAGCAACAGTTGGCTCCCGGCATGTTTTCTTTCAGAATCATAATTGGTCTAATTAATTTTTAAGAATAAAATAAAGTTATATTACTTCATTGAGAACTAACATGATCTAATACTAGACATGAGATATATTTATAATTTAACATTAACCAAGATGGACAAATGTGTGAAGAAGATATTCATTAATTCTTCAGAGTGTAAAATTTATTTTAATTTATTGTTTAAAACATTTGCATTGTATAAACATATACATTAACCTATTATGAATGAACTTGAATTAGCATGTTTATAAAGGAACATTAATCTAAATTTATAAATGCTGTAAAAGTTGTTGTTCATTATTAGTTCATGATACCTAATGCATTAAAGCTGCTGTCCATAACTTTTTTTGGTTCAAAATTAATCAAAATCAGTTTCTGAGCAAGTACATAACCAGCCAGTGTTCAAAACTATCTCCTTATCTTAGCCCGGTTCACAAGTGTTAGTTTGTAATATTGTTTTATAATTTGAGTGGTACTGGTAGGTTTCCACGGAAAAAGCATGCCGTCATTCGTCTTTGCGCCATTACGTCACGTTTGTTTACATGAAGAAAGAGTCCCAGCTAGTAGCTATATCACATGTGAGGATGCTGCAGGTGACGGATCATTTATAGTCTTTTCTTAGCTATAGAATAATAAACATCATTTTGATTGTGGATTGTATTGTATGACAAATGGACAATTAGAGATTATCTACAGGTAACGCTAAATACACACTAAATACACATTCCCCCGGTTTCACAGACAAGGCTTAAGCTAGTCCCAGACTAAAATGCATGTTTGAGCTGTTTTAACTGAAAGCAACTTGTACTGACATATCTTAAAATATGTCAGTGTCATTGTTTTGTCTCAAAATAAACACCAGTAATGTTTTTTTTTCTAGTGTACGTTTATAAAAGCTACTTAAATGTCCTTATTGAACTAAGGCCTAATCCTGGCTTAGGCTAAGCCCTGTCTGTGAAACTGGCCCATAGTCAAGCAATGCTGATGTTGTCTGTTGTTTCAAACAGAGATGGCGACAAAGAGGCAAAACTTACGGACTGCAGCTTTAATTACAGTAATATTGACGAATTGAGCCTAATTATAAAGTGTTACCAAAACAACTTTTTTTTTTTCTAGTGCACCGTTTTGTATTCCATTCACTTAAAGTCATTATAAGAGTCCAAAAAGTACTAGATCACCCTGACTCAACTAGATGAACTCTGATAGGCGAATATATCAGAGTTCATCTAGTTACTCCCATCCACGCGTCTGCTCTGTCAGGCCGTGCCTCAGAGATCCAGGACCATTAAACTCAGGTTAATTTCTCATTACACAACTTCACAGGACTTCAGCTCATCATAGGGAGGGGGGCGTCTCAATGAGCAGGTAAAGCCGATTCCACTACGACGGCCACAGAGGTTAATTTGATTCTTTCACTTGTCAAGAGCTTACAGGACTCCCCAAACTAGGTTTTCATCTTTTCCATCTGTAAAGTTACTTCCAATTTCAGATCCATCTGTACCGTTGGATTTCAATTTCTGACCCAGCAGAGCTGAAAGGCGGGATGGCGAATCCTCCCATCTCCCTCAGCCTCGGTGACCCCTCGGCCTGGCCCGGCTTAATCTTGGAGCAGAATTCCAAGCAGTCCTCTTCCTTATTCATTCACTAGCCATCTTCTCTCTCTTAGGCAACCCAACTGCTGAGGATTTCATTAAGATTCACAGAAACGAAGAGCATTCCGGTGCCTTTATATGTTGACCTTGTGGTTGGATCCCCAGAACTTCTAATAAAGGATGCATGCTGATTTTGATCCTGTCCAACTTAAAAACAAAACCAAGCAAAAGGAATAACACATTATCAGCATTACAGTTGCAGAAACACATAAATTAACGCTGCAAGATAAGTCAGAGGTTGCCCTTCGTTGTATGTTCTTCCATAGGGAAATGCCTAAAGTTTTCAGTTCAATTTGCACTGTCAATTTCAAGTTACTCGGCACTGAGAGCCTCAGCAGTTCTCATTTTCAAGCAGTCAATCTGAGCACAGATGAAGAAAAATAACAAGAAGGGAGAAACAACAGTTGCCTGACATCCATATGGGTTGCCAAGGTCTGACGTCTCAGTGTATGCTCAAGGACTTTGTCATGCTTTAAATATCACTCGTCTCATGAATTGTGTGTGCCTTGCAGACTGAGATACAAATGACCTCTTTTGGGCTTTGTTTATTGTTAAAACCTTGGTCAATGTCCTTGATGTGATCTTAGTTGTTTCTTCAGAAATAACATGCACTGTAGTTAAGATGAACTATCAATATAATTCTGTTAAAAGCAATATTAATGGTTACGTGTGTAATTTCTGAACCACCAAATGAAACTGCAAAACTGGTGGTGAAACATTTTATTTACTATATTGAAATGTTAGCATATATATGTTGCTTGCAAAAATTTATTTAGTCTGAGAACACCGGGAACAAAGCATCAAGATACTTTTTGTGTACGCGACCGCTTTCCACGCGTTTTTAGGCGCGATAAAGCATTCTTTATATCTTCTTTTATGTTCCTCAGAAGAAAGTCAGTCAGGTTGGGAATGACATAAGGTTGAGTAAATGATGACAGTGTTTTCACTTTTGGTAGAACTATCCCTTCAACTTACAAATAAATTACTTATGGTTGTCTGTTTTTTTATTAGCAGTTACATAAATCACTTTTATTAATCGATATCAGATCAAAATTAAAAAATTTCTTTTTTAGGAAAAATAAAGGTAATATTTCCGCCATCATCTTTTGCTGACAATCAGTATTTTCCACAAAGAGATTCTTTAAGGACCTCCACTTTCATTTGTATTCGGTGCGGATGTACAGTAGCTGTGGATGGCAGATTCTTCACAGAAAGTTTTTATTTTACATCAGCTTTGGACATTTCTATAAGGACTTCATTTATACTCATATTGGCAGTTTAATTTGATTCATTGCTGAATGAATGGCAGCCTGCAAACATATATTGGCACTTTAATTGTGAGTGATTTTCAGATGCAGAGGCCCGTTCAGATGCATTGGAAATTAATTTATTATAATTTCCAAATGTCAGAAGAAATTTACATTTATTAATGTCAAATGAGTTATTTGGTCAAGTATCAATGCACATTGAATGTGAGCATTAAGCGTTTTGTTTTGCTTCAAATGTGCAGTTAGCTGTTGAAGGGTTTCGGTCAGAGACATTTTTCACAGTGCAAGAGCTCCTGTTGTTTGCTTATTTTAACCCATAATGATGTTTGAGCTTTTGCACCATTGGCACAATTGATGAATGATTTAGTGTCTAACCAAGTAAATAGCTAATGTGTGCAGTTGAATGCATTCGATTAGGCATATTGTCATGGAGTGCTGTTGTTAAATTAAAGAAGCACCATGTCAAAGACATCATTGCATTGCATCAAGCGTAGTGTTAAATGCATGAATTTGCTGCAGATGCATGTTTTTTTTTTTTAATTCACTGTGTGCCATTTGTTGGCTTGTACAATAACACTGTCCTTTCACTCTTGAGTCTTCCTGTTTTCAGCAATTAACATCCATGACTGACTAGTGAAGACTTGAAGTTGCTTCTCAAGCTGTCAGATCGGCCATTCTCACTCCTCTTCATTTGAGGTATATTGATGAAGTCTCTGTGGCACAGAGCGCTTGTGTAGGGCTGCATGATTATGACAAAAAAAAAAAAAAAATCATAATTTTCTGTTATATCCCTTAATAATTTTAACAGCAATTATTAATTCACAAGTTCGACTGCCCATTCAGGCTGAATGGTTAATGGTAAAACAAACTTGGCTTGCTGTCCTCGAAGGAGGCTCGAACCCGAGGCTTGAGTTAAACCCCCCTATAACATTACTGCATAGAAGGAGAAAAAGAGAAATAGAGGAGGAGATGGGGAGGAGGAGGGATGCTGGAAGAATTGCACTGGGATGACGTAGTGACTGCTGCTTATATACGCTCGTAATAATGATTGACAGGACTGAATGTTTAGGCTCCTCCCGAACCTACGTTTGGAACTACATTTCACAATTTCGTCTGCCCATTCAGTCTGAATGGTTAATGGTAAAACATACTTGGCTTGCTGTCCTCGAAGGAGGCTCGAACCCGAGGCTCGGCTTGAGCTCCGAGTTAAACCCCCCAAAAAGATATTTACAAGGACAGCAAGCTGGGCAGTCAACTAAGAGTAGTTCAGCAATATAAGTACAGAAGACTTAAGGAATTAAGCAGAATATTTATTGCTGTTGTATTAGAAAAAAAATAAGGCAGCTTGTGTGGTGAATTCCTGCGGGAGCTAAAAGAGAAAACGAAGGCTCCTGCAGGAACAGAGAGAGAAATCACTGCTGGGGTAGTGAAGGGATACTTTTCTGTTCCTACAGATGATCAGTTGGAGAACTGCTTCCAGTGTGGAGGCTAAAATCACTGCTGCTGCAGTGGGGAATAAAGTTTTAGTCTGAAACCTGATGCTGGAGTGATGACCGAAATCACTGCTGCGGCAGTGGGGAATAAAGTTTTAGCCTGAAACCTGATGCTGGAGCGATGGCTGAAATCACTGCTGCGGCAGTGGGGAATAAATTTTTAGTCAGAAACCTGATGCTGGAGCGATGGCCAAAATCACTGCTGCAGCAGTGGGGAATAAAGTTTTAGTCTGAAACCTGATGCTGGAGCGATGGCCAAAATCACTGCTGCAGCAGTGGGGAATAAAGTTTTAGCCTGAAACCTGATGCTGGAGCGATGGCCAAAATCACTGCTGCGGCAGTGGGGAATAAAGTTTTAGTATGAAGGCTGTTGAGAGAGAGGTGGCCAAAATCACTGCTGCGGCAGTGGGGAATAAAGATTTAGTCTGTAACCTGATGCTGGAGCGATGGCCAAAATCACTGCTGCGGCAGTGGGGAATAAAGTTTAATCTGAAAGCGGTTGCAAGAGCACAGGCCAAAATACCTGCTGTGGTAGTAAAATGTATTCAATTCACATTTATTTGTATAGCGCTTTTCACAATACATATTGTTTCAAAGCAGCTACATTACGATTTAGTGTGGTCTGTTATCAGAGGTCACTGTGTCCAAGTAATGTATTTCAGAAATGTGCATATACAAATCAGTTATCTAAAAAAGTATTAATTTACGCCAGAACAGTGGGCTCATTAAATTAATTATTATAAGCTGTGAAAAATAATTCCAATATATGGAAAATTTAGCTTTGGTGTTTGCTAAAAGATTATTTTTAATGAGGGGAGAAATCACTGCTGCGGCAGTGAGAAACAAAAGTCTTACTGGAGAGCCTGAAGGGAAACCCATGCTAGGTAGTCTTGCACCACTTGAATGGAGATAGGCTGATGGAGCTTTTAGGGTGGAGGTGGAAATCCTGCAATTGCAGAGGAAAGGAGGAGAGCAGGTGGAGTGATTGATTCATGTGGTACAAGTTCGCAGCAACTACATTGTTGAATGGGTAATCGATGAGCTTGAGTATGTGTGACGGGTTTGAACTGAAGTCTGTTTGTAAAGTGTTTTGGAACAATGTTTCAAAGAGTTGGGAGTATTATTGTTGTTGACGAAGTGGGGTTCAGCAGGAAATTCAATTTGAAACTTCTGTGGGCTTAAAATAAGGAAATGGACTGGTTAGGTTGGAGGGTTATGGGTAAATTAACAATGAAAATTGAATCGCTGCTCATTAATTGATCTGTTTTGCTAGGCTTGATATTGTGGATGGTGTCGCTGTATAATACTTAGAGATTGGAGAAAGACAAATGGATCTGCGTCGTGGATCGAATTTAGAATTGCAAGTAGATTCGGCGCATCTGAAAAATCTGAAGAACGTGAGGATGAATAGAGTGTTGATTGTTCTGGTGATGTTTTCTTAGTGATTTCCTGCAGGGGAGGAATAAACATTTGCTTAATACTTTACGAGTGACAAATGAGAATCTAAAAGGCTGGGTTCAGATATTTTAATTTGCAGGCTATTAATAGCGGGAGCTCTGCTGGCAAAAATTATATTGTAGAAAAAATGGAGATGATTGAGAAGATTATTTGTTGCAACGTTAGATCCACGCAGATTGGCACTGGGGTGCATGGCGAGCTTGCATATGGAGCCAATATCCTAAATTTCTGAAAGGCAGAATTTGGACAATTAATTTTTAAATTCTGCTATATACGTTCTGTTTTATTTATAAACTAATCACTAGTGGAAGACCAGATTAGGTGTCTGAGGAATGGCATTAGTTCGGAGGAACTTGATCTGATGATGCAGTCGACAGCGTTGAAGTTGTTGCAGATAGAAGAGAATGCTTTGGAGGCCCATTGTTTTCCCTACAGTGTAGTGGCCATGAAAAGAGGATGGAGGAATCTCTGCTGCGGCAGTTAAGTAGCACGGTTTAATCAAAAAGCTGCATATCTAACGGTAATGTAACAGGTGAGATATCAGGTGTGATACATGCCATTTTAAGTATATTTCTTCATAGCATGAGATGTTGTACTGCCGCTGTCTTGTCAGATGTAGATATGGCATTATGAAGATAGCTTTTTAGATTCCAATCACAAGCCGAACTTAGCATCACGGCACACGGTCAGTTTGTAGCGCAGATGCGGTTTACTTAGCCCGAACTAAGCAATCCATTTTTAGAAATAGAACGATGCAGTAGTACTGATTTTCTTTTGCTGTTTGTATATATACAGTCTAAAAGGGGAGATCACAAATTATTATTATAATTAGTCACATTTATTTTGGATTGTTTTCCTTGAATCATGTTTATTCATTGAACAAAGCAATAGTGACATCAGCATGGAAATATTCACACAGTGGTTTAAGAACATCAATAAATATCTTGTGGACTTAACATGAAATTAACACGAGAGGCTCTCTCTCTTGCAATTTGGATGTGGCTGGCACATGTATGACATAAACGAACAATTTGTAGAGATCTGTCAGAAGCAGCTGCGATAATGATTAAGATTTGTACAAGAATCATCTAATGACCAAACCAGTTGGAATTAGCAAATGGAAAAATGTCAGGAGAGTGATTTGCATTCACAATGAACATTTTAGTGAAATGTACCTGTAGCTGAAAGCAAACTGTACTTAGACTACCAGCCAAGATGCTATCTGTTCTCTTTTAGAAGGATCTGAGAGCTTTGGAATGCTCAACATATGGGCCAAAAAATCCAGCGAACCATGCTTAGGCTCCTGAAAATGAGAACAAGCAGCAGTTTCATAGCTTTGTTGTGGGTTGGGGTTGGTACTAGGGCAGCTGTAAAGAGGGTTTAAGATGGCATCTGAGTTGATGTAGGTAGTGGATAGCTAGTGAAGGGTAGAGCAGAGGCAGGCATGGTTTGCGGAGGCAGCCTCTCGCTAGGTTCAGTGTTACTGAAAAGAAAGTTATAAGAAGAAAGGAGGAGCCAGAGCAGTTCCTTGTTGCGGAGGCAGCCTCACGCTACGGGCCACTCCGGAGATGGCTGGGAAGAATGCAGGAGAAAAATGGAGAGGAGCGAAGATGGGTGTGTTTGGGCGAGGCTAAGTAACTTAGCAGTGGGTAGGAGTGAAGACTCGGTCAAGGAAATTCTGTTCACATTTGGCAGCCATATTTCCATATTTTATTCCTATGCCTTTGCAATTTTTACCATTCATGAGTAATATAAGTTCACCATCTTTGTATATCTAAAAGAATCATTGCCACCTGTTTGAACAGGCAAAAGAGGTGTCATTTTAAGACTTAGAATCTTAGCTTTACAGTGAATACAGAGAATATGACCAACTTTTTAACAACAGCTTTTAAATTTGCTGATGTATAACAAATGCTAATTTTTTATGGCATGAAAAGAAAAACAATTACCATTTTACTTGAAAATGTGATCTGTTAAATTTAAAAAAAAAAACATACAACAGATGGTCTTGTGTTATGTCTAGTTTGAGAGGATCTTAACTAGCAGAATAGAAGTAGCATACTTGTTTTAATAAAAGAAATCTACACCAAGTTTTTGTAGTTAAATGCCACATACGCAAATGTAAAGTGTATTAAACGAGCCTGTGCACAATATTAAGCGATACATAGACTTACGGGATCCGATCGCGTTGCAAAGATGATGCAGTGTTGAAAATGTATTTTTGAAAAAAAGTCCACTGATAAAGAGTAATTAGAAGGTAAAGTGAAATTACTTAGAGTTAACGAAAGCTATCATGAGCTTTGTAATGTTTGGAGCGGATGTTATTACCGTTCATTCATAAAAAAACATAAATCTTTACCTTCGTGCGGTGTGTGGAAATACAACCCGGAAGACAGAACGCAACGAGCGGCCTGTGAGGTCTATCATTGCTTTACCATTTAGGCATGAAATCATTAAAATCATCAGGTGCAATGGATCAATTGGCCCGTTTCAGAATCGAGGAAAAACAGAGCAAGGATTTTGTTCGTCTTTCGTGGAAATTGGAAGTTCGCTGCGGCAGATCTCTTGACTGGATGAAAGCGGCTGAGCTGGGGTGCGCGGACGCCTAGCCGAGGGCGGGAGGAGTGGGTTTTAATGGCTGCCTTAACAAATTTGCAGGAGGACGCCGAGGATGACATGCTCAAATTCCCTTGTTGTGTGTGGAAGGGGATCCAGAGGTAGAGGATCCTGGTGTAATTTGTAAACGGAACAGTATTGTGCAGAACACTTTTTGTTGAAGGTAAAATGCTGCTTGAGCTCGTCGTGTTGGGACATGCATTCAAACGACGGGGCAGGACAAAATGCTGGAAGAATTGCACTGGGATGACACAGTGACTGCTGCTTATATACGCTCGTAATCATGATTGACAGGAATTAATATTTAGGCTCCTCCCAAACCTATGTTTGGAACTACGTTTCCGATTAATAGATCTCAGTTGTCCATGCAGTTCTCATAAACACTCCTGTTATAAACAAAGCTTCGACACCGTACAATAGAGCTCTTGTCTGAAATAAACTTGTGAGAACAATTTAAAATCTAGTTGTTATTGGTGACAGTCCGGGCTTATATGTCCGTTTATATGTGGTTTTGTGAGGTGTTGTATTTACATTATAGTGTACACCAATGTTTCATGCATTCAACACAAACTCGATTTGCAGCAAATTCTTATGAACCAATTCTTTGAGTCAATAAAAAGATTTACTTACACAGGCAGTGAACTGTTCAAAATCTGAACTAAACTGACTCACACTTGAATAGTGAATCTTTTTTTTTTTTTGATTACTTTGTTTTATTGTAATAGGCCTAAATGTTATTCTAAAAAAGTATTCTTTGGTCATTGTTTAGCATAATGAGGTCACTTTGAATCAATTGTAAGGGAAACTTTGTTTTGGTGAAAAACTAGTAGGTGAATGACATCTATATATACCATAGTTCAGGGATTTTCAATCTTTTAGATGCCACAGACCCCCAAATATGATCTTAGTCATGCGAGGGACCCCCATCCTAAAATGTAAAAGTCTCAATGATCAACCTTCATCTTCAGATAAAGAGCACATGCAGCAGATGAAACACTTCACATATGAATCGGTGAATTTTTTTTACCACCCATGCACTAAGGCTGGAAGATATGGCCAAAATGTATATCACAATATATTTCTTAATTTCGGTAGATAGTTCCGATATTTCACGCTGAAGCACTGAGGGCTCTGCGTTCAGCAGGGGGCAATAGGAATCTCGCCTAGGGTGCCAAAAAGGCTAGAAACGGCCCTGTCTGCGTTTTTTTTACAAATACAACACTGACCAACTGCCACATTCTGCTTGTCTAACGTCAACAAGAAGCATAATAATGTAACTAAATTATTTAAAACAAGAGAAAAAGCAAATACATTTTATATAGAAACAGTACAGAAACAAACTATCTGTGAAATGAGATACTAGGATCACTTCTACGGATATTTCATATCATAACAAGCAAAGTGTCTCAACTGAAAAAAACAAAAACCAAAAAAAAAAAAATCCCCCCCCCAAAAAAACCAAGTCGTTTTCAGCACAGTGCCTAGTGTTTTCAGGTGGACACGCGACCTTTCTACTCTTTTTGATGGCTGCGCCAATATTGATATTGAATTATTTTCCAGCCCTACCATGCACATAGTGTTTGCTTGTGTTTCTACACCAATATTTTTCTCCTCATGGGCATGAAATGACACAAAATCTCTATCCCGATAGAAAGGTACTCCATTGATAATCTCAATTAGATGCTTTCAAGTGGCGCATTAGTATTTAAATCTGTTTCCCCTGATGCAGCAGATTTATCTGTGATAGATAACGTCAAGCCCGCTGTTTATGTCAATAGCTATGCCGTATTGTCCCCGATATGTATGGCGATACAATGCAGCGTGAACAACACTGTCTTGCCTGAGAGCATGATGTCTCCATGCCCGTACAACCTCCCCTGACTGGAGCTAATTTGTCCTGGAATAAGATAACACAGGAAGCCATTTCTTCTGGACACCTCCTATCTGCTTTTATCTGTTCCCTGCAATGCCTGGCAGGTCTGCCCTCTGTTCCTTAAAATGAGATTTTCGTAGCATGAATGCAAGGTGAATAAACATGCCTTGATAGACATCAAAAGACTCAGGCGAGTGTGGCTGGAGGTTAACTCTCTCATCTGCTTTTCATCAATTTCTTCAAAGGGAGAGTAGTTTTCTTCTTGAAAGAGCTGGTGGGTAGTATGGGGCCCTTCTCAACACCTGCGACCCCTCATGGCTTATGCCATGTTTCCAAATTCCTCAGGTACACTCACAGTGCAACATATTGTTACAAATCCGTAGTCACTTTTGAAGACAGGAGCAGGATTATTAAAGGATCAGATATACTTTATTTTCCAAGTTTGGCACGTGTGCACTAGGGGTGCAATGGTTCAGATTACTCACGATTCGGTTTGTATCACTGTTTTATGGTCACAATTTCGGTACGGTTCGTTCACTTAAGACGTAACCTACTGTGTCTGCTATACTCGCTAAGAAGGGCATAAATGAATGGTCATATTACAGCATATGGCACTCGCATCAAACAAAGTTTACAAAAAGTGACCTTAGTCCATGATTTTTGACCATCGCTGTTGTAACGTATTTATGAAGCCAGAATGTTCCCAGACAAGAGATTTTTATGATGCAGCGGCTTGTGTCCTTCGATTGCCATGCTAATCTGTGACTGTTCACGCCTATTAGTTATGAATGTGAGAAACCGCAATGCGCAATATGGCTAAGTAAAAGAGCCTATTGCTGATTGATAAAGTTGTTGCATCACTGCTGCTGCCGTTAGAGGCTCTGGTTCCCATAGAAACCTGAGACTCACACTTAGGACTGCACATATGCATTGACTCATCTAGCCTGAAAAATAAGCTTTTTTAACACTATATGAGCATAAGAAACAACATTTATGGGACAGCTCATGTCAGATTTTGATGCTGATTTGAAATATGTTATTTAATTGTGAGTTTGTCAAGCAGTTTTTGAAATTTCAGGATTCCCCTATTCAAATAGATAGGACTTGGTCTTGGATGCCCGAAATAGCTGCCCGGAGGCATTCCAAATATGGCCGTCAAGTGAACAGACTTTCCTTGAAACGTACTTTGACTGCAACACACCAACACTTGAGGAACTGTGATATCAGCAATAAATTACCATACTAACAGTTGATTGGACAGCTACTCTCATGTGAAACACATGTGAAGCAAGTGGAACTCTGTCCGCATTAAGCATTATTATAGATGCCTCATCAGATTTTAGATAAAATGTTTGCGTGTTGAACCATAGGTGGAGAACAGTATGGTTTGATTTTTGAGAAGTGGTTCTAGTGGTGCGTGGCTGACCTGAGATCCACGCAGACACAAAAACTGGGCTGCACGCAGACTGTACGGATGACATGCTGGAGGAGAACATGTTCAAGGGTAGTATAATTTTGGCTTTATTGTGCCCACAATTCCCAAAGATTCCTTACTGATATTTTGCTAACAATTGATCTGATCCCTTTTGGTTTTTGTTATGAAGGGAATGTGCCAGTAGAGGTTCCTTAAATATCTGTCATCCAACTTCCTCTTTGAGCACATGGACATGGTGAAAGGAATTTGAATGGGAGGTGAGGCCTACTGTAAGAGCCGTGATGGCCTTGACTGGTATATTTTGATACGTGGACTGTGTGCATGCACCAAGTAAACCACACCTTGATCCACATTTTGAGCCATTTCAAATAATGCAACTAATAGAACTTTCTGCATTCCAATCGATGCCCCACAGTAATTATACTGTTTAACCAGTTCTCATTAAACCTTTTTTACAGTTTTATTGTGGTCATAAATGACGCATTGTTTTCCTTCCCCATTCTGGAGAAATCACACCATTTCTGCTAGTCGTTCAACAATCAAATAGTTGATTAGTGACTAGAATAGAAGGCAGTAAATATCACATAGCCAACATTGGCATATGGGATTGATAAAATAACTAAATGTACATTTATACAATGTTATTTGATTGTCTTGAACGATTATGCAAATGTCCTGCTTTTACCAATAGAAAGCTGCTTTGAAAGTGACTTCTGTGTGATCTGTGCTTCATACATCGCAACACTTAATGACAATGGATAATGGACTTTTTTTTCCTGTGAAATTTCACTGAAATTTTGCACCTTTAGTCATTCAGGTAGTTTCACACATCCCTACTAAGAATTGTGTGTTAAGGGTTTGTGAAGGATCTGGTGCATTTCTTCTTCGTTCTTCTCACAAATGTTTCTTTGTTCTTGTAATAAAGTAATCACCCGGCTATGAACCAGTATTTGGGTTTCACTTTCAGGCTGGCATTGATATGGAACAACTGTCCCAGTCCCAGAGGTGACTGGATGGAAAAGTGTAGCTCAGAGAATGGCGTGTTTTTGGGTATGAGGCCCTTATCACTGTGTGAATAGAAGATGCTAGTGTTGCTATGGCCCCACTTTTCTAGAGCTTTTCATTCTATACTTTATTTAGTCTTTTCCCCTGAACCCCTTGAATTGAGATTCGAGTTTGAGTGAACAGTGTTAGCTTTCCTTAGCTCCTGTTCCCTAGGGTTCAGTGCAGATGTTTCTGTCTTGGTGAAAAGTGCTCACCCTTGGAATTCACATTTCAGGGTGGTACCAATGAAAAGTGAAGCATTCCCCTGTTTCTCAGGGTTGTTAATGCTCTAGTTCTATTTTTGTCCTGCACAATGTGAGCCCTTAACTCTATTGCTGCGACAGGTTAGCACCTGTTTTCTGTATTAGTAGGCTTTGTGTTAGCCTCCTTCAGAGCATGGTGACTAGGTTGTACTCCCCTTGCTATTTAGGGTAAAAACTGTGTTTTTACTGAGTGTATGGCCTGTTGGAATGCATAACTCAGGATGAGTTTGTTTTGAACCTCACTATTTTGTTTGGTTCTTATATCTCTTATATTTCTTATATAAAGACTCCCTTTAGAGTTTGAACACTGCCACTATTGATTGTGATAGTTTTTTGCTCACTTAGTATACTGGCACTGCCACAGGTTTATGCCTGTGATTATTTGAGGTAGTAGGCCATATTTGTGGCCTCCTTCAGAGCATGGTAGTATGTTTCTTTGTACTCCCCTTACTGTAAAGGTTGGAATTATCTTTACTGAGTACATTGCCTGTTGGAATGTGTAGATTTAAGCTCAGGTTGAGTTAAGCTAGGGAACCTCACTTGGTAGTGTGGTCTCAGATTACGCTCCCTTAGAGCTTAGACACTGCCACTGGCTGTTGGTGTATTTATACTCCTCTTGCTTTAAGAGTTTTTTGGGTACATTGCCTGTTGGAATGTGTTAGATTAGAATCAGGCTCTGGCTGAGCTAAATAGTTAACCTCACTGATAGTTTGGTTCTAATTTTAGCTCCCTCAGAGCGTGAAAACTGACACTAGCTGACGCCATGTGTCTTTCTGAGTCGCAGAGCATGATGGTGTAAGTTTGTACTCCTCTTGCTTAAAGAGTAAAAAGTATTTTACCGAGTACATTGCATGGTGGTATGTTTGGTTTGTTTGACATTGCCACTGGCTGGCGCCCGTGTTTCTGGAGTGGTAGGTCCTGTTTGGACCTCTTTCGGAGCATGTCGGCGTAGTTGTACTCCTCTTACTAGGAGGGTTTTTAGTGTTTCACTAAGTACATTGCCTGTTGGAATGTGTTGAATAGAATCAAGCTCAGGTTGAGCTGAATGTTTAACCTCACTGGATAGTTTGGTTCTATTATTGCTCCCTTAGAGCTTGCAGACTGCCACTAACTGACGCCACGTGTCTTCTAAAGTCGCAGGCTCCGTTTGGGCCTCCTTTTTGGAATATGGTGTTGTACGTTTGTACTCCTCTTGTTTTAAGAGTAAAAGTTATTTTACTGAGTACATTACAGGGTGGTATGTTGGTATTCCGCCACTGGCTGATGCCACATGTCTTTCTGGGTCGTAGGCCCCATTTGGGCCTCCTTTAAGAACATGATGGTATAAATAAAAGGGTTTTACTGAGTTCATTGCCTGGTGTAATGGTGGCTTAGGTTGAGTTAAAAATTTTATTTGGTTTGGTTATCATGTTTAGCTCCCTAGAGCTTGGAACACTGCCACAAGCTGACACTACGTGTCTTTCTGGAAGTTGTAGGCCCTTCTTTGGGCCTCCTGCAGAGCGTGATGGTGTATGTTTGTACTCCTCTTGCTTAAAGAGTAAAAAGTGTTTTTACTGAGTACACTGCTTGTCGGATTGTGTTAAGGTTGACTGTTATGTGGGCACTCTACAGTCTTATCTGCTGTTTGACTTGTTTCATTGTTCCATGTTTGTAGGATCTTGCTTATCAGCAAGGGAGCTGTTCTAGGTGTGTGGCCTTTATTAGCTACCCTTGAAGCTTTCCCTCACCACTTCTGGGTGTTCTCTAGCAGATTTAGCATGTAGTTCACATGTTGGCCTTTTGCAAGGCTGCTGTGATGTATTTCTACCTTCTTGTAGAATTTATGTCATGTTGCAGGCCCTTTTTTCTCCAAGATTTGTGCCTAAAGTACGGTTAACTGTTAGGTTGAGCCTGTACTCCCCTTGTTGAGGGTGGTCATAGTACTTAGCTCCCTAAGCTGGTCAGTGGTTGAAGGCCTCTCTGAGGCCTCCCTATTGAGGATAAGCCCCTAGGCTAGTAATGTACTCCCCTTTGTTGGGTTCCTTTAGAGTGCACAGCCTCCTCAGTGCAAATAATCAAGCGCTGAGTAGATCCTAGGATTGAGCAGATTGTTACTCCCCTCATTTGAGGGTAAAAGGCGCTAAGCTGAGTCCTGTTCTACAGGATGCCCGTCTCTACGCTCTGGTCTGAGTTAGTTACTGCCTTTTTACAGTCACTCTTACTGGATATCTTCTCTGAAGAATGCATACAGGGTTAACTTTGTTCCCCTGACAAGTGACTGGCTAGGGTTCCTCTGGGCCCCCTTGCTACATTCCCTTAGAGGTACCCTCTTTTCTGCAGAAAAGGAGTTTGGTCCCAGAAGCCTTTGAGTGGTCTTGGTAGGCCTTCTGTAGAAGGCCACTTTGAGGCTTATAGCTTGGGCTGTTGGCCATAGGGAGTGCTGTCACTGACAGCCTATGTTGACCCATAGGGAGGGTGGCACTTCAGTTGAAGCTGCTAGTTCTGACGTTTGTCTAGCCTTTTTGGCATGCACTCCCCTTAAGCATGGCGGTGTGGGTATATCGCTCCCCAAATGCGTTTTCAAACTGGTTCTCTAGGCGCTCCTTTATACTTCTGGGTCGCGTCTATAATGACGTCATAGGCTGTCACCGGCTAATAGGATTGGTGAGAATTGATAGTTGCATTCAGACACCGGTTCACGTGATGACGTTCCCCAAATGCGTTTCAAACGCAGTGTCTCGTTCCCTGTTCTCAGGGAAGCATGGTTACATACGTAACCTGAAACGTTTTCTCAACTCCAGTGTGTGTAAAATTTGTTTGTCATAGACTGAGATCTGTTGACACAGTCATCTTTTAATTTCATTCTTGGTGTTCCACTTATTGCAGTTTCACAATTCTGGCTAAGAACATGATGTTATCAACCATCTCACTTACTGCTGCTGCTCAATTGAGTCTGAGAAGCTGATATCATCAGCAAACGCTGTGCACTACTCTTACATTTCACTGGCAGCTAAATTATGGGTCACTCTTTTGCAAGCCTGCTCTCTTTTTAAACACTGAACAGTGTTGAAACGTCTCTGAAATTATTATTAGATTGAAATGAAAGGGGAAAGCCTGTCTTGTGTCTGTTTAGTGGTTATTGGAGAGGCTGCTCATAATTTAGAGCTTTTGCTGAATTGAAAGGGACGTCTTTGAATTGCCTGTGTAGTCTAAAGAACAGTAAAATGAAATCTTTGAGAAAATTAGTATAACAAACTCAAACTAAGAAGGGGGAAAACACAAGCACACAGCAGATGAATCCAACATGTGCCACCACTGTGTTTCAGCCTCTACCGCAGATTGCATCAATATACACATTCTTGCAAATTCTTGTTTATTTGTCTAACCATGTGGTCTTGAGTGAGATTATGAAATGATTTAGAGTTACAGATCTTTTTCACAACCCACATTGCTGTGTAAAATATTAAAAAACAGCCAATAGCAGTTTCATTGAGGTTTTTTGCTGTGAACGTGTACAGTAACATGAAAATGGAGACATAAGCTCCCTATGTTCACTTTTAATAGCCCAAGACACTATAAAAGTAATTTGAAGTTTAACATTGAACAAATATCAGCAATATGTAGGGAATTGAACTGTTGGATTTTTTTATGAGTTAACTCAGATGTAGCACTTTAAACCGAAGCCAGAGGAAATCATCACATTGCCAGCACCATATTGTCAGTTGGTTTTAAAGGGTTAGTTCACCCAAAAATGAAAATAATGTAATTTATTACTCACCCTCATGTCGTTCCACACCCGTAAGACCTTCGTTCATCTTCAGAACAATTAAGATTAAGAATTAAGATCTTGTTGATGAAATCCGATGGCTCAATGAGGCCTCTGTAGACAGCAATGCCACTGAAAATCTCAAGATCCAGAAAGGTACTAAAACATATTTTAAAACAGTTCATGTGAGTTCTGTGGTTCTACCTTAATATTATAAAGAGACGAGAATACTTTTTGTGCGCCAAAAACAAAATCTCGTGATGGCCGATTTTAAAACACTGCTTCGGAGCTTTATGAATCTTTTGTTTTCGAATCAGTGATTCAGATCTCCTATCAAATGGCTAAACTGCTAAAAATCACGTGACTTTGGCGCTCTGAACCACTGATTCAATTCTTAAAGCTCTGAAGCAGTGTTTTGAAATTGGCTATCATGAGATATTGTAAAAAATAATTTTTTTTTTTGGCGCACAAAAAGTATTCTTGTCGCTTTATAATAAGGTATAAGTTATAATAAGTTATAATAATGAACTCACATTAACTGTTTTAAATATGTTTTTAGTACCTTTATGGATATTGAGATTTTCAGTGGCATTGCTGGCAATAGAGGCCTCACTGAGCTATCGGATTTCATCAAAAATATCTTAATTTGTGTTCCGAAGATGAACGAAGGTCTTACGGGTGTGGAATGACATGAGGGTGAGTAATTAACGACAGAATTTTCATTTTTGGGCGAACTAACCCTTTAACACTTACACAACTTTGTTTTTATAGTATATGAATACATCAAAAATATATTAGAAAAACGTATTTACAGTACTGTTCAAATGTTTAGAGTTGGTAAGTTTTTTTAATGTTGTTGAAAGAAGTCTCCTATTCTCACCAAGGCTGTGTTTGTTTGATCTAAAATACAGTACTGTAAAAACAGTAATATTGTGAAATATTATTATATTTTAAAATGTAATTTATTCCTGTGATAGCAGAGCTGAATTTTCAGCATCATTCCGCTAGTCTTCAGTGTCACATGATCCTTCAGAAATAATTCTGATATGCTGATTTGGTGCTCAAGAAACATTTCTTATTATTGTCAATGTTGAAAACAATTGTGCTGCTTAATATCTTTGTGGAAACAGTGTGAAGTTTCCACAAAAAATATTAAGCTTGTATATAAATATCTTGTAAAGTTCCTACTTACAGTATAAATTAGGAAATCATTATTATGATATGATGTGTGTTCATGTGATTTTAGTCTTAATAAAATGCGTTGTTCTCATTTTCATTTTCCTGATAAAATCAGGAAGCATTTAGCTGTAATGCAACAAAACTAGTATTAGTAGAGTATTTGGAATTGGCGTGTAATTAATGTTACAAATATATTTGATCATTCTCATGCTGTCATAGAGAATGATGGGACAAGTTGTGTAACTTTTTTTTTTCATAAACCATTTTATTGTTTGACATGATCGTCAACAATAAACAAAATGTGCACAAAACATTGATTGCTTTAATAAAAGATAGCAATGTATAAACCCCAATATCAGATACATTTGCAAACCTGCAGAATGACGAAGCTACAGTTGGACAGTTCGCGTCAAACAGACAAGAGAACGAATGTTGCTCTGTGAGTTGACGACATGCCTTAGTAGGCAAACGACAGATGGAGGAGCTGCTCGTTCGATGAAACTTTGAGACATGGGGCTCCCTGAAGATTCCCCCAATCCATCTGCAGTACATGGTTGGGCGTGTAGTTATGACACCGTCTCTTAATCGATCTAGCACCGCGCCTTTGACCCTGTCCCTGAGGCCACCTGATAAGAAGACGCCCCGCCACCTGCTGCATGTCAATCATTTACAGACTCTCAGCACACTAAAGGAAAGCAGTCTTTCACTGATGTCCCTCAGATTACTTTACCAATATCCCACACATCTCCAATAATATCAAATCAACTGCACAGCAAAATTTATCACTGCACTATAAATACTGTAATTTTGTCACCGTTTTATAAAAGAGTAGACTGACTCTGCAGTGCCTGCTGGAAACTCCAGCTTAAGATGCTAATAATTGTTTTAGAAAATGCTAGCTGGTTTCTGGCTGGCATAAGATGACAATTAGACCGTTTTGGATAAGCAATGAGCTAGCTTTTAGGTGGTCAAGCTGGGTTTTTTGGAACAAAATGTCAACCAGATAATGTTAATGGCTAATATCCAATGTGGACAAACTAGAAAACAGGGGATTTGAGTTACAGGATTTGCAAGTACCTCAGAATGCTTTCTCTGAAGGATTAGCATTAGCAAATAGCATTAGCAGCATGGACACATTTTTATGAAAAAAAGTGAAGTTTTAGTAATCTGTTTACAGTGCTGTGTGTTCGCGCACATGCTTACAACACTTCAGAGCAGAGGTGCTCCTCTAGGGATGCAGGTTTAAAAGTTGAAAGCTTAAAGTTTTAACGCTTCTCTTTTTGTTTCAGAATTTCTCAAGTTTTAGCAAGGGAATGTGAATGGTCAGGCATGTCTAGTCAAAAGTATTTACCATGGTCGAAAAGTTAGAAGCAAAGGGGGTGCAAAAAGAGAGTAAGAATCAATAAGCAATGTTTTGTGTGAGTCACATATGAAATAACAAGGTAAACGGTAAAATTTTATTTGTTGGATGTATGGCTGCAGTTTTAGTGTCCTTTGTTAGTGCACCTGCCTCACGTGACACTGGTTTGAATTGGAGAGGATGCACTAGGACTAGTTAAATTGGTGCCGTGACCTGAATGGGAATGAGGTTTAGGGGGGTAGGTGTAATGCAGGCCAGCTGGTAAGCACTGTGCAAGTAAACCTCACTCCCCTTGCCTCATGAGGCACACTAGCGACTGACACTAGGGATTTTGGTTTTTAGCATTCTTTAGCATCCTATGCTGGTTGACGCTGGTTTGAATCCCGTTCTGAACTGTGCAAGTTGGACCATTAACACTTAGTAGACATCATGCCTATATTATATGTTGAGCAAACTACTCAAATTTAGCTAGCTATGCTATTGACTACTCTAAAAATATTAGTTAAGCTGCTCTTCAAAGAATGTAGCTATTTGCACTACAAACAACATTGAAAAAGTAAATTGTTAATTGCTAAAAAATAGTCATCTGCTACTTGAACTAATACTTGTTTGTAGCTACCTTGTAACACTACTGCCTTGCTATTGAGAAATTTAGTTAAACTACAGTAATAGCTTACTTTTTTATACTTTTTATTGCATCGCTACTGCCCAACATTACATGTAACATTTTTATTTTAGCCTGTTTTATTATCTGCCATGCAATAAGTGTGACAGCTTAGGAAAATCCTCAGCAAGATGCACAATTTGAGGTATCATTCATGTCTGTAGCGCAAGTGGAGCAGGACGAGTTACACGTCAAAGCCTAATACTTCGGTTTAAGAGTTTATTCAAATCTCTAACCATAAGTATGAGCAATAGTAATATGCTTGCTAAGGCTAGCATCACTAAATATAGACATAGCATAAAAAGATATGTTATTGACCCTCTCTATAAAGTTCTCCCAGCTTTGATGAAGACTTGACGGCGGTGTATCTAGGAGCTCCAGGATGAGCCGTGGAGGCCTGTCAGGACAGCAGGCCCACAGATCTAATGTTCCCTCGTTTATAGGGCTTGGTCTTCAATGGAATGAAAAGGCTTTTCATTCCTGCGGTTCGACTAGGGAGGAACATTCAGGCAGACAGCTGTGCACATTGAAGGGAACTCTCTTGCCCCTCCTGTTAGAGGAGAGACCCAGCGTGTGTGTGGCTTTGTACGCATCATGTGTGTGTTAAGACTAAGAGAGGGTGGGTGGGGTGGACAAAAGGTCTGGCCTTAGTAGGGAGTCGGATATTTTCAGTTATTTTTTTTTAGCTGTCGTGGTGTGGCCGTTTATTTTTTGCAGAGGTCATGCAGATGTGCGCGCGGGCGTCTCTTGATCTCGCTGTTATTTGTTTAACTGTGTGTATCATGCTTTGTTTTTTAGAGCATTATGAGACCATTTTCTAAGTCAGCTAGATACATTTTGGAATACATAAGAAATCTCCACACTGAATAATTCTGACATATGGAATGGTTTCATATGGTTTCATAATCAGTATTTTAAAATCTTCATATATCCTATAATGATATCCATGACCTCTAATCTATAATTTTCTTTTCTTTTTTTCCTTCATGTCTCCCTGCTGTCTGCTGATGCATCCTGCTTTTAGGTAAGACCACCACAGTTATGAATTACCTGCAATCTGTTGTTAGCACAGTGTTCTTAATCACACATGTCTTATCAGAGATAATGACTGCTTCAGTAAAAGCTGTTTTGTGTTTGTGTGTGTATCTGACATGTGATAATCTGGAGCTCTTTTTGAAGGGCTTTTGGATTATTCTAATGCAAGTATGGATGAAACTAGAACAAGTATTTTTTAGTATTTTTTTGCACATTTGCTCCCAATTCTCTGCAATATTATGCTAAATAAATCAATATCAATATAAATAAAAATTTATACTTAATTTAAATAGTATGTGGGTTTACAGTATTTGTACTAAAAAAATAAATATTTATAAAATATTTAAATTCTTTAATTTGCATAAAATATATTCAAAATATTTTACAAATACAAAATATTTTATGAATACGTTCCCAAATCCCAGAAATCCCACTTCTCCCCGATTCTTGTTACGCTTATAATATATATATCAGGGTTGCAACTGTACACATTCAGTACATACCTCAGTTTTGGGATCATGGTTCGATATGGGTTCAGTACAACCCATATCGAAAGCAACAAATCCCCAATGGTAGGTTTCTTTTCATCTATTTTGTTCCAAATTACGGTTTGTTCCACCTAGTGGCATTTAGTCCCCCCCTGAGGTAGCTGGTACAGTACAGCCTCCTTTAGTGTATTAAGCACTAAATAAACAGAATGTACTCTTGCATAGGTCATATTTTTTTGTAGGGCTAATAAAAAACAAAAGTTTTTTGGTCACAATCAGCTACAAAACTGAAAAGATGCTCTTGTGAGATGCTTTTTTAAAAGTACAAAATAAATAGAATAATGAAAAATAAAGAGATTAGTTTTTGCACTTGTGTAGTCTTTTTCTGCATAGCTCCGGTGATTGGCACGTCTGGATGATGTCGTCTGCCCACTACCCCCCTTATTATAACAGCGGAAACTACTTAAAATACTCTGTCATTTATGGTCATACAGGTATGAGTAAGAAACATTAGAGACTGAAAAGGGTCTATTTTTATTTGTGTACACTTATAATAAAAACAAAATATTTTGCTTTTGAAAAATAAAGAAAATAAACAGGATGCCATCTGCCATTCCAGTTTTCTTTGTGTGGAGCACGTCCCAAAAATGTAGCAAACAGTGTTGCATTACCGGACACGCTCCCTTCTGGATTGGAGTGTGGATTGCCTGTGACTGACTGTATTCGTCATCTGACTGTATGTACCGAACCATGATGTCCATAATGTGACAGTTCGGGACAAAAACGTTACACCCCTAATATGCGTTTATGGTATGTATACTGAAATTTAACTAGTTATAAAATATTTCAATATTTTATTTTCATAAAAAATATTCAAAATATTTTCCTGTGCAATTTTAGAATCCCAATTCTACCCTAATTCTTATGATTATGCTAAATAAATAAACAGAAATAACAAAACAATTTTATATAGTAAACTGTTTTATATAGTAAATATTATTTTACTAAAAAGTAACTGTTTATTTATAAATTATTTAAATACTTTGTTCATGTATGTACTATGTACATATGTACTATGTTCATATTTCTAATATTTCAAATATTCCCATTTTTTTTTTCTTCCTAATAATTGAGAACAATAATCAAAAATTTCAATGTTTAGTTGTCATGAAAATAATGTCACAAGGCAAACTATCTTCATGGGCTTCATTTCCTTCAATTTCTCTTTATGCAAAATTAGTTTTTCTTTTGGTTTTGGAGTGAAATTTGACCTGGACATGCTTTCATGAGATTCACTCGGGTGTATAGATATTGTGTACAGTGAAAAACCAGTCTTCCATATTTTTAAAGAGTTGCCTCAAGCATCAATACTTTAGTCAATTCCTCTCAAAAACTTTTCCTTTGTTTCCTTATCAACAGCTAAGTGCAGTCCTCACACTGCTTCACTTGTTTTTTATTTTTTCCGAACGCAGTCTGTATGTTCTTCTGTTGGCACGTAGATATGCGTGTACGCTCTCTGCACAATACTTGCTGTTTCATTTCTGGAGGCAAGGAGAATGAAAGTACAAGCTGCCGTATGACATTTACTCGCTGTGGTTGATCAGCAAGGGCAGGGATGATTTACAAATCCATAGCCGGCCTTGTTCATGCAGATTCCTAACAGGTTTTTCATTTACCTTGGGCAGACCTGCCCGGCTTGCTTAATTCCACCTGGGAGCACTGGCAGAGCTCCGGTGTGTCTGCTTACCTCACCCATCCTACCTCCCCCTTCCAGCCTTACCTGCATGAGCGTGGCTATGGAAATGAGTCAGCAGGAGGCCCCGGTCCCCGGGGCTTTGGACAACTGACAGCATGACAGAGAGGAGCTGACGGTACCCATCCATTTTAGCTCTTAGCAGCACTGCAAGGCGCACCACACAATTACCAATTCTATCAAATAGATTTACCTTGCTTGTGATTCTTTCTCTGGTAGGTGAAAGTAAAGCACCCTTGGAAAAAAAAGGCTCTGAAGCATCTGGTCTGTTGAAAGATGTGTTATATTTCTGCCATATCCCAACAGCTTTTTAGTGTCATGAGAGAGTAACAAGATGTGACACTGTGCTAGAACTGATGTCAGGAAATTGGCTCGAGTGATGTCTACCTGAGCCGCAATACCATTGAGCCACTCAAAGTCATACCACGGCATAACATAAAAACTTTTGCATTTATTCATGAGGAGCTCGAGGTGGGGGGAAATTGTCTGTGTTTATGGCGAATGGGCTGCACTCTTCTGTATGATGTATACGCCTCTACGATTCATATATTTAGTTCTTGACTACCAATTAAATTTTCTTTATCCTTCAAAGGCATACCGCGGCATCTCACAAAAGTTATCGCCAACATTCAAATGTTAATACTAATGGCCTCAAAACCCTTCGATTTGTTATCATGTGGTACGAGAAGTAGAGACTCTTTCCTCTGAAATATATGGTTGCGCAAAGTGTGCTGTATTTCTCCATCTGTCTTTTTCTACCTCGTTCCAGAGAAGTCTCTTTTCAGTCTGTGAGGGATTTTCTCAGGTTCCATGCATATTCATGAGCTGCCCATTTTCTGGGCCTATAGGGAGAGTGCTCAGTTTCTTGCCAGCATCACACTGAATTCTGTTTGGGTTTTCTTAATCCGTGACCTCCCAGTGCTGCCACATGCTGCCAGACGGAGGCAGAAAGATAACTTCGGGATGACTGGGGTTGCGTGTGGACTGTTACTACATAGGAATGCTGATCATTCCACTCCATTGCAAAGTGGCTTGGTGAAGATTTAGTAATAACCCAGTCATTTAGCAATTGTTTGTGACACAAACAATTTTTTATTTATTAGTTTATTTAACGGGAAAAGTGGACATTAATAAACATTACTCTAATGCGCCAGACTTCAGCGAAGGCTATTTTTCATCTGTAGTCCTTGGATAATGCATTGTGGGTGAATGCTTCTGCCAAATGCATGAAAAAGATTTGAATTAGACAATCACATTGTTCCTCTCGTTTATTGAAATCAGTTGTGAATCAAGTGCCCATGTACATCTCAGAGGGTTTTGAAAAACAGGTAGCTTATGCTGAGAGGAATTGAGTGTTCTCGTTTCTTTGCTGAGCCACTCATAAATATAAATTTTTCCCTAGATTGACTGATTCATACCTAGTTCAACAGTTTTCTTTGTCTCCACTCCCCTGAGTGCACTAAGAAAGAGTGTTGAGGTGAGAGCAATGGTCAACTCTTTCATTACAGAGCATGGCTATGGCTTACAGAGAAACAAGATGACAAAATGATCCATTCTTTCCTCTACAGCCAAGTCCATTTCGTTCTTCCTTTAGTCTTGGCTTTGGGCTATATGTATCCCCCGAGTCCATGTCATTTGTAAAGCCCACCGAGCTGGCATGAAGGTAATTCAGTACACTGAATCATAGAATCGATGATGTGTCAGATGCAAACTTCCTGTTATAAACTCTTTCTTGCACTTTTCATCATCTAAGGAGCAACAGAAATGACTTTTGCTGTAGCATGGGCCCAACATCAATCCCATGGTTCATCCTGCAGTCTCTTTAATTCAGCAGACACGCAGATTTAGAAAGTATCCACGTCTGATCGGAGAGCAGAGAGCAGGTGTGCGGTGTCAGTATACAGTTTGCTGGCAAAACATGGATAGTTTCTTTGAATGTCCCTCGTTTTATCAAAGCAATTTGAGTTGAGCTTTAAGAACACTTCAACCATGTTGCATAACAGCAGCGTTTCACACGCTGTTTGCTCCAAGAGTACTTGGGGGAAAAATCATGCTTGATATTCTCCTGCTGTGCTTACTCAGTTTCAGCACAACACAAATTAACAAAGGATCCTAAGATATTACTGACTGTTAACGTTAACATCATGGCTGTTTAATCTGTTACTGTCTGTTGTGGTTTTGATTGACATTTACCGAGTAATTAGCTTGTCAGCATAACAGATGATTATATGGTGAGTGCAGACAATTACAGCATTCAAAGCTAAAAGGCATCTCTTATCAAAGTCAATATCAAAGTAATGGCTGCTAGTTTACATACTGCTAGCATATTTGTTGAACAGCAAAGAATATTTTATTAACGTGAATTGTAGAACATCTAACAAGACCAATTTCTTTTTTCCATAAAATGGTAGTTTTCTGTGAGTAGTTAAAAAATTCCCCAGAGGAATAATAGGCTTTTGTCTTTGCTTGATGAGTTTGATATGTATTTACAATGAACAAACAACATGTTATTCACAATTAGATTATTAATGTTATTCATTAAATGGAAGCAGTTTGGAACTGGAACCCTTAACACAAATTCAGCAATTAGATTTTTTAACATTCGTTAATTCAAAAACATCTCAGTGTTATGGTTAATTATTTTTTTTATATAGTTTCACTATTTTGTATAATTTATAAAAGAAATTTTATTTTCAGGCTTTAAGTCTGTGAAACGAACCACAGAACCAAAGAGTATTCAAAAGCTCTTTGGCTTGTTTCTAGTTTTTGACAGGAAATTAATCTTATTTGTGTTAGAGAAAAAAAAAACAAAAAAACTGAGAGACCATGTACTGTACGAAATTTAAATGTAAAATTACACTATCGTTCAAAAGTTTGGGCTCAGTAAGATTTTTAGGTCACATTTTAGATTAGAGTTTAATTTTCACTATTAACTAACTATTAAAGGGTTAGTTCACCCCAAAATGAAAATCTTGTCATTAATTACTCACCCTCATGTTGTTCCACACCTGTAAGACATCTTCAGAACACAAATGAAGATTTTTTTTTAATGAAAACTGAGAGATGTCTGTTTCTCAATTGACAGCCTTTGCAACGACCACTTTGACGCTTCAAAAAGTTCTTAACAAACTTCTTCCAGAAGCTCAAATGTGCTGCGTAACACACGAGAATGAACCTCATTGGTTACGCAGCATGTTTGAGCTTCCGGAAGAGGTTTGTTCTTCTGCTTATATTCACTGAGCAATGTTTACATGTGAGTAAAAGCCTAAATTAAATCTGTTCATCATGAAAAGCGATCAAGTCTCTTCAGAACATTTTCGACTAATTTTATGATCTCTTTGTGAACTTTTTGAAGTGGTCGCTGCACAGGCAGTCAATGGAGGAATGTACATCTCTCAGATTTCATCAAAAAGATCTTCATTTGTGTTCCAAAGATGAACGAAAGTCTTAAGAGTTTGGAAACTAACCCTTTAAAGTCCCCCTGAAATAGCTTTTAGCTTTTAGTATGAATATGTTAGCCTAAAGGTTATGAATAAGATGGTGTGTTCCAAAACAATGACAAAATTCGCATTTAGGATATATAAGCATTCAAAACTTACAGTCTCTCACTTCCGCTAAAATGCATCACGGATTTTCATGACATGACATCGCACTTCAGCTTCTTATCAAATCTTCCGTCCAATCAAATGCTTGCTACAATCTGAAGTCCCGCCCCCTCCTACACTATCAACAGAAACTGAAGCTGCAGCTGAAATCGGTCATTTGTTCACACATTTACTAGTTTCTGGTGAATGGCACATAGTGGACTATATAGAGAATAGGGAACGATTCAGACAGTGTAAATATGCTTTCCATTGACGCGAATAAAGTCAGTTTTTCACGTTAGTGTCACGTGAACCGCTGCAGCGCAAGCACAGAGTGGATCATATCCGTGGACCGCGAGTCGGCTAAGACCACAAAAGGTATCAGACACATTTAAATCCTGCACAGAATGCTGTATTTTAAAGTGATATAGAGGAAATTAGGAGGATAAACTGTTAGATATTAAAAGGAAACAGAGGTTTTACAGAGTTTAACGGCTCTGGCTGAGCTGTGGTATAAACAAAACGCTATTGGCTATTTTAAAAAAGGGGCGGAGCTGTTTGATATGTCCTGCCCTGTCTTCCTGTTTCAGTTGAAATTATGTCAACACAGTGAATAATACTACACATTCCTAGACACTTCAGCGGGCCTTTAACTACTAATTTTGCCTCAGTAAACTCCTATTTACTGCTTATTAATAGTTAGTAAGGTAGCTGTTAAGTTTATGTATTGGGTAGGATTTAGGGATGTAGAATATGTTCAAGCAGAATAAGGCATTAATATGTGCTTAATAAGTACTAATAAACAGCCAATATCCTAGTAATATGCATGCTAATAAGCAACTAGTTAATAGTGAGAATTGGACCCTAAACTAAAGTGTTACTGATTTTTTTTTTTTTTTTTTTTTTTAAAATTGATACTTTTATTCAGCAAGGATAAAAGTATCAGTGCATTAATGACAGAAAAAACTTTTATAATAATACCATTTTTTACTTTCTATTCATCAAATAATCCTAACCCTTTCCCCCCTTCATTTAGATGCATGTTTTGCAATTACTTTTTATAGACCCACGTTTCCTCATCTAGAATAATACAGATTCATCAATATTTCAACAAGGGTATGAACTCAAATATGTGCATATACGCCTGTGCAAAATGTTTTACATGAAAACTTCTATGCACACATACAGAATACAATTTTTAGTTAATCAGACTGTATGTGATGAAAGGCAGTTTTTAAATAAGGGAATGCTGCAAGGTATATTTGTTTAATTTTAATGTTAAAAAAAGCTGTGAAAGGTCAGCTTGTGATGGCTGCATAATTTGGATGGCACATTTTCCTTGATTAAAACGCATTTCCTTTTAAAATTGCTCTTTTTTTTTTTTCAAATACCACACATAATTTGGCAGTTGCCTAGTGAACAAGTCATTTTTTAAAAGTCAAAAGAGTGGCCTCTAGATTCAAGGGTCCCATTAAAACATCTTCTTTCCCCATTGTTTCTGTGAGAGCCCTTTGAGCTCAAATTGACAAAAAAAGAAGAAAAGGAATTAAATATTCATGGGCTAACACTCATTAGATGTATTTGAGGTGTCAGTCAGAGGCAGGTCTATTTCTGGGATAAGAGCACTGTCTGCTGTTTGTTTCACTGGGCTGTCTCTCACACTACCACTGGCACATTGCTGCACGTTTGATGTCGAGGAAACAGTCACACAACTTTTGTCAGCCTTCGCCTGGACTTGTCAGATTCAGGAGCACTGAAGGCTTGAAGAAGTGCGGCGAGACCTCACATCTAGTGGCTGCAGCTGACATGGAGAGAAGGAAGACTTGCTGTGGCATCCGGATCTTCCACTTCCTTCCTTCTCTCAGTTAGGTAGTCGCACAGAGAGTTTCCAATGGAGGACTTTCACAAATTCGCCTCTGAAGCTGTTTATGGCACTTGTTTTTGTTCACAGTAACAAAGATGCTTACTTTTACTCAGAGTGGATTACTAGAATTTTTTTTCATCCAGAGCGCTATGAAGCTCATTAGAGGGCCCTACAGTGCTGAACCGACTGATCCTGTTGTTTCTCGCTCACCTTGACACTCTCACGAAACCTCGCTCAACATGGAGGAATAGTGGCCGCAAATATTCAAATGCGCAGTCTGTTCCCCTGGCACATATATCTGAAGCTCTGCCACACTCCAATAGATGAACATATGTCTCTCAGCTGAGTCAAAGCTAATTGAATTAAAAGATGTCTGCGCAAACTGTGCGAATAACAGACTTGAATCAAGAGAAAAACGAGCGAGTCCATTCTTGTAATTTTACAATAAGAGAGGATATGGTTTTGGGCTTTAAAGAAGAATATGGCTTTGCTCACACAGACACTAAAAATCTGTTTTGTGGCATATCTTGGCACATCATGTCTCAGTTTGCCCAACAGCCAAATTGCAGTAACTTTGCCAACACTGAAACTGGAAAAAATAGAATCAAAGCTTTTTTGATTGAGCTGATATTGATCTATTTTCACACTGTTTAATAATAATTACAGTTGAGTCAAACACATTTAATGTAAAGGCGCAACATTTCGCCACACAGATTTCGCAAGTAGGTCACACAAATTGCTAGTTAACTAACAGAATACTGCTTGGTTTGAAAGTGACTTCTTTGTGAGCGGTAGTTTGTGCATCACTACCTTTTTTGCTGAAAGACTCGAATTCCATCATAACTCAGTTCTGACCAAATGTATAGTCTCTGTATTTTGCCTTTGCTTGTAAGTTTATTCTCAGTCTTAATTAGGGCTGGGTAAAAAATATCGATTTCTCGATTTTAATCGATTTCATTTTTACGAACCAATATCGATTCTTAAATCCCAAGAATCGATTAGTTTAGTCTGTTTTCAGTGGATGAATGAACAGAACATATAGTGCGGCTCCCATCCAATAAATCACAATAATCTTTGTGCTTTGTTACTTTTGATATGAAGCAAAGTCTTAGATTTCAAATAATGTCCATCTTATTATGAGATTCAAAAAATAAAAACCATTTTGGCGCTGTTTAATGTGTCGTGACAGATCACCTCAGTTAAAGAGAAGTGGCAGCACGGAGCGCATGTGAACTTCCTCTCCTCCGCTTTAATACCGGTTACAGCACGAAATAAACATGACTAAACATCTGAAGGTATGTTAAAATATACAGTACAAGTTCATGGCATTTTGGTGTCACGGGGACACGGAACGTAGCGCGTTTCCACGCCCAGCTCGGGACCTGGATGTGAAGCCAGTGCTGAAGTGGCCTCATATTAAGCAATCCGAGCGGCGTGGCTGCGGATGCCATATGCCCCAGGAGCCTCTGAAAAAGTTTCAGTGGGGCTGCTGTCCTGCGCTTGAGTGAACTCAGGCAGTTCAACACTGACTGGACGCGCTGTCTGGACGACTGAGTCCAGTTCCATACCGAGATAAGAGATCTTCTGCCCGGGGGTGAGTTTGCTCTTGTCCCAGTTGACCCGAAGAACCAACCGGCTGAGGTGAGCTGAGGTGGCCAGAATGAGCCAGTCGTCGAGGTAGTTGAGAATGCAAATGCCCTGTTCCTTGAGCTGAACAATGACCGCCTCCGCAACCTTGGTAAAGACGCGGGTGACAGGGCCAGCCCGAAGGGTAGGACTTTGTATTGATATGCCCGACCCTTGAACGCAAACCGTAGGAAGGGTTTGAGTCGAGGCAGAATTGAGACATGAAAGTACGAGTCCTTCAGGTCGATCGCTGCGAACCAATCCTGGGGACCGATGCATTCGAAAATGCGTTTCTGCGTAAGCATCTTGAACGGCAGCCTGTGAAGGGACCAATTTAGGACAAGCAGATCCAGGATTGGCCGTAACCCACCGCCTTTCTTGGGTACAATGAAGTAGGGGCTATAAAACCCTGACTTCATATCGGCTGGAGGGACCGGCTCGATTGCATCCTTCGCCAGTAGGACAGCAATCTCTGCCTGGAGGACAGGTGCATTGTCCAGGGACACGCGAATGTAGTGGACACCCCTGAACACCGGGGGGCGCCGGGCGAACTGAATTGTATAGAGTCTGATGGTACGAATGAGCCAGCAGGACGGGGTGGGAAGCGCTAAACGTGCTCCCAGAATCCGAGCCAGCGGGACCAAAGGCACCACAGACGTACCTGACGTGGGGCAGCGAGGCGGAGTACTGGGACCTGACTCGGACAGCATAGCGGCCCGAAGTGGGGTCGGACTCTGCGAGGTGGCAGTGTGCATGGGAGACGCCGCAAGGGAGGCGGCCTCGACATACACACTGGGACCTACTGGCGAGGTGAGAGGGGGTTGAGAGTGCCAGCCGTACCAGCTCTTTTTGTGAAAAGATGGGTACTGCTGGACTCCGGAGAGCCAGCGTCGGGACAATAGAACACAAATTCCCACCGGCCCTTCTCCGGGGGAGGGAGAGATGTGGGCATCATCTCCCGAAGAGCTGACATCCTCTCCTCCAGGTCGCCCGTCTCAGGACCTCTTCCTCGTTCTCTTGCCACCTGGCTTGGCTGGGGTCTGAGTGGGCTGGGCGCTGCGTCCGCGACCGGCTCCCTGCTGTCTGGCGAGTGTAGGCTGCTGCTTTGCAGACTTAGCTGGGGCAAAGGACAACGCAGGCGGGCGCCCTCGGTGACAAGCAGACTGAGGTTGCGCAGTCGGCGGTGGGGTGGAGGCAGCAGCGGACCGCCGGGGCAAGATGTGTTTGATGGCCTCAGTCAGCTCTCAACCGCGTCACCGAATAGGCCAACCTGAGACAAGGGGGAGTCAAGGAAACGATACTTAACAGTCTCCCTCATGTCTGCCAAGGTCAGCCACAGGTGGCGCTGCTGGACTACCATAGCCATTGCTTGACCAACAGAGCGTGCCGTCACCTTAGTCGTGGGCCGCCCTGAGAAACCAATCATCCAGCCGAGAAGGTTCGGGACGCGGTGGAGGATTCCAGACGAGCCCGAACTTCTCGGTGGCCCGGGAAAGCATAGCCGTCAACTCGGGATCAGGCTTGGGCAACGCTACGGTCCCGGAGGGAGGCAGCGCAGCCGAGTCTTCATCTCCCGAGGACTCCAGCTCACCTTCCAATGCTGCGATTGACATCTGCTCATCCATCAGCACACCGAAGGAAACAGATGGTCGCTCTGTAGAGGGACCAGCACGATCCTCTGACAACACCACAGGCTGCAGTGTTGTTGAGGGGAAAGATGCCCGGGGAGCAGAGCCCGGCGGGGAAGCCCTGGCCATAATCCTCAAGTCACCCTTCCTACACACCAACGCGCCGCTCCCCTGACCGGAGCCAGAGAAAACGTCCGAACAGGGCATAGGGGAGGGGACCCCTGCTCCCTGAGAACCAAGGAACGAGAGTCTAGACCTCAACACTGAGATAGTTATGTTCCTGCAATGAGAACATGAGCTATCCACAAAAGCTGCCTCAGCATGCTGAACGCCCAGGCATGTGACACAGCGATTGTGACCATCAGCGGGGACCAGGGAACGACCGCATTCAGTAACGCACAGACGAAATGACATCTTGAAAAAGACACAGGGTTCATCTGTGAAGCTCTTTTAGAAGGGGGAAATTCAGCTCTTGTTCTTTGTGCTGAAGCACATAGGGACTGCAGGTACACACTGATCGCCTGACAGTCACACGCACAGAGGAACTGGCCCAAATCGCAAACCAAACAGGGCAAAAAACAATGCTGTGAAAACAGCAGTTGAGAGCTGTATAATAGCTCAAGTAAGCTCACTCCATGAAATCTCGCGGCTTTGCTGTAGGGTGCCTTAACACCAGCACTACAACAAAGGCTCTTCACAGGCTTGAGAAGTTCACTCTCAGTCAATAGCAGGAACACAACAGGTTGGCTCTGAAGCGAAAGACAGAGTGCGATTGTATCCGCTTCCCTATTTATACCCACCTGGCGGGGGCGGTGCGCGTTATGCAAATATTGCACGCCAATTCCATTGGCTTGTTTAGTTTCACTCCAAGCTGATAGGGCTCTCTGGCGATATCCCAGTTCCCAGTTAAACTGAAAGGGAACTAACTCTCTTTAATACTGCAAATGCCATGTAGAGCCAAATGATTTCCGCGATGCAGAAAACACAAATCCAATCACAAGAACTTACTGTATAAAGCAGAACGTCACAGAATTTGGCAATTTTTGGATAAATAAATCAAAAGTAGGGCTGTACAATGAATCAGATATCAATATAGACTAGTGTCTGAATATTGAAATTGAATGAGCATCACAGTTTCGTCTACTACTACTCATACTGAAGCACGCATGACCCTCACTCTGACTATACATGAACATCATCTGCAGAGCTGCTCTTAGAGTCATTTTATGAATATTTCACCGTTTAATTTGATAAAACTATCGACATTTGTCTTATCATATATACAGGAAGTCAAAGGTCTTCACGACCCTGTCAATTTAAATGTTCGGCATAACTTGAAATAACAGAAATATTACTATTGTACAATAGACTGTACTTCGATTAACAGACATAATAATAATACCATTTATTAAAACACTTTACTTTAACTTTAAAGGTCTTCATTGAAATTACAGAAATTGCACAGTAAAAACGTAGCCTACTTATTATTATTAATTTAATTAAATAATTAAGTTAACTTGATTACATTTTAAAATAAATTGTTAGCTTTATGAACTGATTTGATTACATTTTTAAATGAATTTGTATTTGTCCTTATAATGTTTATATATATATATATATACATTCCCTGTACTCCTGACAGTAAAATATGCCATAATAAAGGTCCAGTGAAAAAAAACGTGACATACAGTGACACCGGCAGAATCTTAAAAAAAAAAAAAAAAAAGTGATACAGATTTTGGGTCAAACCGCCCAGCACTATGTAAAGGAGAATTTTCACTTGTTCATCTCTCTTTCCAGTATATCAGGAAGTCTGTTGACATTGTGCTAACTCTTACATTGTTACTATAGCAACTAATGTACAAGTAGACACATTGGATATCGTAGACACTGTCTGAGCAAACTGATCAGATTTCATTAATCTGCCAGTAATAAAAGGTAAACAAAGTCTATGTCTCATCTAAACAGATATTATTATTATTATAATTGTTGTTGTTATTATTAGTAGTAGTATTGTGAACTGGAATTCTACTGCAGGAAAAAAGTAGATAATATTATTATTATTATTATTAAAGTACATCAAGAATTCTGCAGTAGATTTCCATTTCACAAGAGAAGCAAACCACCGCCTGAGGTGTTTTGAGGTGTCCAAGAGTAATAATCCCAGTTTGGCTTCATTTTTCCCCCTCTTAATTGATTTTTTTCCCCCCTTCTTTGTCTCTGAAGCTCCGACATACTCTTCATTTGCTGGCTGTTGGTCAATACATGGCTGTGAGACCCAAAGGCAGGATGTGTATTCAGATATGATTGTCATTTTTCCCCAAACAGGAACATTTGTGACGCATCACCCGACTCCCTGTTTTTCGACCCTTTAAGGGCAGCGATTGGTCAGTTCCCAGAGCCACTTCCTGTGGTCTCTTCTGTTTTCTATCACAGTGGCAGAACAGAAGGTGTATGAGGCCAGTGAAAAGCATGGAAAAAAAAAAAAAAAAACCGTCAGGATATAGCTAAAGTCAACAGTATTCCCTGTCCTCTTCCGGGATGGTCTTATCATTGCTTTGCCTGTCCTTTGGCCAGAATGAAAGACCCTCCTGGGTATTCGAGGGAGTTTTCTGTGATGTTTCCAATCCTCTCGCTTTTACATGAACTGCCGGTAGGGGCCCTTCGGCACAAGAGTGGAAGGCAGGGATGTGATGTAGTAATTAATGAGGCTGGAGAGAGGGGTCGTTTTGGCTGCCTCCGTCGAGCTCGGGTGTCGTGGGGGCACCCTACGGCGAAAACAGTGGTAATACAGTATTCAATTAAGAGCTTCGGTGTGCTCTGACAGGATCCCAGCAGGGGGCTGACATAGCACTAACCAGACACTTACATGCCTTGGAATTAGGTGCAAAATAATAGGGAGTAAGGATAAGCCGCTGATGAATGAATTGACCGGTGGAATATGTAACTGACCTGAGGCTGATTCTAATTTCACCTCCGCTGTCGCCAGAAAATCAAATATACTTAATGCCTAGATTGTATTCAAGGCTTCGGATTAATTTATTTATTTTTTGGTTCATTTAACACTTGCCATTCCTCTCTCTCAAAGTGTGGCCATTGGTTGTCTCGTTTAGACAAACTTTTGACTGTCTGGTCAACTTTGCTGCTTATTCTCTCAATGAACTGTCCATTTCAGCAGCAAGAGACTATTTCGACAAGTGCTGGTGTCGATTAAATTCCAATTTTAGTTCGATTCGATTAATTGGGGTATGTATTAAGTATAGTACATGGCATTAATTTTCCTGTTAACTAACAAATTTATGGACATTAAATGGCTTTTCTGAGGTAAATGTAATGTTATGTGACATTGTTCACAAGCTGTTTTATTGTCGCATTTCCATGGTTGAAAGCGTTGAGCGTTTACATGAGACATGATACAGATTTCAGTAAATTGTACTGTATCTTTACAATTATTCATGTTTATTTCATTCTGTAACTAGTAGTAAAGAGGAAGAGATGATCCATTCACATGCAGTTTGAACTGAGGTGCTACAACTTTCTTTCTCCCCACATTATTGTTTACTGCATTTATTGTTTGAATTTCATTATAAAAATAACAGAATTTGTAAGCTGATACTGTTTTATATCAGAAGTAACAAAGCACAAAGCTTATTGAGATTTATTAGATGGGAGGCAATGCTACAAAGCTTTGTTCATCCATCCACTGAAAACAGCATAGACTAAAAGATTGATTCTTGGGATTTAAGAATTGATATCGGCTTATCAAATTGAATTAAAATCAATATTTTTAACCCAGCTCTAATTCCAAACAACCTGTAAAGCTACTGCTATCTCGTTTTTAAATGGCAGATACTGTAGGCAGTTTTTAAAAATTATATTATTATTTTAATTATTTCAAGATTATTTATTGAATTTATTTACAATAATTACAGATTATTTCACACACGCATACACTCCTGTTCAAAAGTTTAAAGTTTAATATTTTGAAAGAAATATCTTATGCTCATAAAGTGCAGTTATTTGATCCAAAATACAGTAAAAACACAATATTGTGAAATATTATTACACTTAATTTTGTATTTTAATAGATTTTTAAATGTACTGTAATTATTCCTGTAATGTTAAAGCTGAATTTTCAGCATCATTACTCCAGTCTTCAGTGTCACATGATCCTTCAGAAATCATTCTAATATGATGTTCCCTTTCGAAAGGGAACTTCTACTCTGCGTTTGCAACGCTATGGGGAAACGTCACGTGACTCGGTGTTCGAAAGCCAACTATCCAATAACTCCAAATCCTATTGGCCGGCGACAGCCTATGATGTCATACAGGCGCGACCCGGAAGTATAAAAGGGGCGCCTGGGGAAGCAGTCATTATCTCATCGTCTTTCGGGACTGTTTGTGTCGACTGCCATTATCGAATATACTCTTCATAGAGTATGTCTCTGTTATGTCTGAGGGCAAAGAGAAACATTTCAGGAAGTGTGTGGATCCATGCCCAAGGTTTTTAACGGAGGGTTCGCACACCCTATGCGTCTATTGTTTGGGAGAAGAACACGCACGGATGGTGCTTGAGGGCGCTGTCTGTGTGAATTGTGAGCGTCTTCCTATGAGAACGCTCCGTTCTCGTCTGGCCCTCTCCTCGAGGGATGAGGCGTCAACATCTGCGCCTGGTCGGTCCGGCCCTGCTCGTGCTGAGGCAGAGCGGCGGCTGCACTCATGGGGCTCGCAGATGGAGCTCGCTGCCGAGTTTGAGAGAGGTGTTATGGTCTCTCAGCCTCCGGTGGCGGCTGGCGGGGATGAGCTCCTGGATGATGATGATGTCTTATCTTTGACATCATTGGATCCGGGAGCGAGTGTTCTTCTGGCTGATAGCCCCCGTGGGCAGGAGGCAATGGAGGAGGAAGAAGTGGCTTTTTCTTCTTTCTCCAAGTCTCCTGGCCCAGCATATGCCGAGTTACTGGAGGTTGTGGAACGCGCTGCTGGCAGACTGCAGCTGCCGTGTGGGCGCGTGAGGAAAAAACCTGTTCGCGGCAGACTTGACGAATGTTTTTCTTTCCGACCACAACCCCGTGACTCCAGTGAGCCTTCCATTTTTTCCGGATCTCCACGTTGAGATCGGGAAGGCATGGAAGAACCCATGCTCGGCCAGAGTTCATCCACATCGGTGAGGGAATCTCGCTGATGTGGATGGATTGGGCCAGCATGGGTATGTGTCGCTGCCGCCCATTGACGAGATGTTTGCCAGCTATCTCGTCATGGGCAGAGCACCGACACTAAAAGCTCCAGTTTTGCCGTCCAGACCCCTTAAACAGACATCTCGTCTGAACGGCAGAGCATATGCTGCTGCGGGTCAGGCTGGTGCGGCTTTACACACTATGGCAGTGTTGCAGGCATACCAGGCTGATCTGCTGAAGGCGAGGGCGCACTCAGCAGCTTTTAAGAGTTGCATTCCACTCGTTTTTTAATTACTACTGTATGTTCAGGTGACACCTTTGAACAGTCAGGCTGACGGCCGGGCTTATGATGATTTTTTCTGGAGGCCTGTCTTCTGGCTTGATAGTGAAAGGGTTCTTTGGGCTTCTAGAACCATGGATGTTTTCCTTCCCATGTTTGTAAAGGAGCAGTCTTTGGTCTTCGAGCCACGGGAAGGTAAGACAGAGTCAGATTTCATTTCTTAAATGTTGACTTTGTGTCGTTCCTGTATATTTTCTGAACATGTCACAGTGAATGTACATTGAGATATAGAATTTGAAGGGGTTTTTTGGGCAAAACTGGAATGTTGAGACTGACTAAGCAGGTCACAGAATGGCTGCTGCTTAGTTTTGCTCTCTATGTTGAGTAGCCTCTCGGCTATTTTCAGTATAGTTTGAGTTGGCACTCATTACTTCAGTTTGTATGTCTACGGCGGCCCTAACCGGCCGCCTGACTTTTCAGCTTTGTGCATTTACTTTATTTTTCTCATCATGAGATTTAGAAGTGGAGATCAGGCTGTTTGTTATGGTGCCTGTTGTATATAATAAAGAAAATAGGCCTATAACTTGGCAGCCAGGCTAGAGCTAGGTGATGTGATATATGAAGTAACCCCATATGTATTCACTATCCTTTCAGGATTTGTTTCCTAGTTCTGGTTTTCCTCCCGAGGGAGTTGTTAGGCTGTACGCCCAATTATCCCCTTGCTGGTGTAGGTGCAATTTGAGTTTTACAGCTAGGTTGTAGACTGTTTTCTGACTCCCCTATGCTGTTCCTCAGGTGGTAGGCCCTTATCTTTGCGTAGATAAGTTATGCAGATGTGTGCTTGGCCCCACTTTCTAGAACTTTCATGCTAAAAGGAATAATTTTCTTCTGAGCCACTTGATAATTTGTTTTATCAAGTTTGAGTTGACGTTGCTAGTTTTTTAGCTCCTGTCTTCTGGGGTTTAGATCAGATTTGAGGATCTGTGTGGGAAGTGTTTTTCTTTTTTAAAAAAAACAGCATGTAGATCAAAGTTTGTGTTACTTTGGGTTCTAGACTTTTGCCCTACACTGTATGTGAGCCTATGCTGCCACAGGTTGGCACCTGCTCTCATAACAGTAGGCCCTTTGCTGTGAAAGTAGGCCTTTGTTTTGAGTATTTGGTGACTTGTACTCTCCAGTCTGAGGTCCTTGTCACTGGGAGCATCACCTGTTGGATTGCATATTCAGGGTAGTTAGTGCCACTTTGTTGAAGAAAACTGGTATCTATTAGCTCCCTTTTTTAGTGGTCTGGTTAACGGTTATACTGCTTATAACTCGGATTGTAGTCTAACCTTCTAGTTAGCGGTTGTTCTACTATACTGTTTAACTGATCATAATGTGCTCACATATTTTCACAGGTTTACGCTGCCACAGGCCATGCCGCGTGTCTGTCTGAGGTAGTAGGCTTATATTAGCCTTCCTTAGACCATGTTGGCTTTGTTTGGTTCCCTTTAGTCAAAATGTGTATTTAGGGTACATTGCCTGTTGGAATGTGTAGCCTAGCGCAGGTTGCAGTTAGCTTCCCATAGCTTTTTGGGTTACAGCTGGTTCCCTGTAGCTTGGTTCCCTTTAATTCACGAGCTGTAGCCACGTGTTATTGAATTGGCAGGCCCCTTCAGGCCTCCTTTTTAGTTTACGTTTGGCACAATTTGTGTTTTAACCTGTGAGTAGTCTGATCGCCACCTGTTACTGGAATGGAGGCCCCTTTAGGCTTCCTTTTTCTAGTCGACTTGTTGGCAGGATGCCTGGGAAACCATGCCACCGTCGGCCACACCCCATCACTGACGGATAGGCCCTAACAGGCCTGTTCTCGGTGTTTGGCAGTGTTTTTCATGTGTTAATCATGACACTGTTAATACATGGCCTCTGGGTGGTATGGTTATGGTAGCCACTTGCTGATGCCACGTGTTTACTAAGGCAGGCCTACTTCGGCCTCCGGTGTAATATGTGGAGTTCAGTTATATACTCCTCTCGCTGTGAGGGTGACAAGGTGCTTTTTACCGAGTATTTCGAGTGGCTAGCCCCTCGGGTTGGTTTGGCAGCAAAACCTTACTGAAGGTTGTTTTTTACCTATATCTGCCTCCCTGAGTCCTATTCTAGTTGAGTTAAGGGCCACCTAGCGCCTAGGGTGGATCTTTTGTGCTCCTAGAAACGGCCACAAGACTACGCCGTGTGTATTAAAGGTTGCTAGGCCTACGGGCCGCCTAGTTTTAACACACTGGAGTATGTTTGGGTGTATTTCTCTTTGAGAGTTATCTTTATACACTTCTGTTGGCCAGAGGCCTAAGTGATAAACCAACCTCCTTTTGTCTGGTTGTTTATCGTCCTTTGGGCCTAAACACTGCCACGAGCTGATGCCACGTGTCTGTTGAGGTTATAGGCCCCTCCAGGCCTTCCTTAATGCGTGCTGGCGTACGCTGTACTCCTCTTGCTTTAGAGAGTAAAAGGTGTTTTTACTGAGTACACTGCTCGGTGGATCGTGTTGGGTGGATTGTCATGTGGGCACTTTGCAGCCTCTTAGGCTGCCATTGAAGTCATCTTTCTACCCCGGAAAGAAAGCCGGGCCACTTTCTGTTTGACTTCTGTTATTCACTTAACTCTATCATGCTGTAGGCCTCTTTCGGCCTCCATGAGTATGTGCCCATCGCATGGTCTACCTGTTAGGTGAGTTTCGTACTTCCCTTTTAGGGTTATGTTTGTAATAGTGCTTAGCTCCCTAAGCTGGTCATGGGGTAGGCCTTAATCAGGCCTCCTCTTAAGGATCCAGCATCAGGCTGGTTTGTGCTCCCCTGCATCAGGGTTCTGTAGCGCACGGCCTCCTCAGTGCGTTAATTAAGCACTGGGTAGATCCTAGGATGAGTGGATTATACTCCCCTCAATACGAGGGTTCATAGCACTTAGCTGAGTTCTGCTCTCCAGGATGCCCGTCTCTACGCGTGGGTTTGAGTTTGTTTCTGCCTCTTTGCAGTCACTCTTACTTACTATCTTCTGTGAAGAATGCGTGTTAGGAGGCTCTGTATTCAGACAGGGTTGGCCCAGACTGAGTTTGTCTCAGGTCAGACTAGGTCGGCCTCCCTGGTGGCTTTGGGGGTGACTTCGTTCCCCTCTAGTGACTGCCCGAGGTTCCCTTTGGTTCCTTGGCCACATTCCCTTGAAGGGACCACTTTTTCTTCTAGAAAGGTTGGTTCCAGACGCCTTAGCACCTTCCGTAGGGCCTTTGAGGAGGTCCTTCGTGGAGTTCAGCTTGGGCTGTTGGCCGAAGGGAATGCTGTCACTGACAGCCTGGTGTGACCCGAGGGAGAGTTGCCAAGCAGTTTCTACTGCTCTGGAGCCTTTGTCTCAGCCATTTTTCCTGGCAGGCATTCTCCTCAAACATGGCGGCGTGGGTATATCGTTTCCCATAGCGTTGCAAACGCAGAGTAGAAGTTCCCTTTCGAAAGGGAACGTCTCAGGTTACGAATGTAACCAGGGTTCCCTGAGAACAGGGAACGAGACTCTGCGTTTCCTTGCCATACATCGGGCTGCCTGCTGAACAGTCCCTCAAGACGATGGATAATGACTGCTTCCCCAGGCGCCCCTTTTATACTTCCGGGTCGCGCCTGTATGACGTCATAGGCTGTCGCCGGCCAATAGGATTTGGAGTTATTGGATAGTTGGCTTTCGAACACCGAGTCACGTGACGTTTCCCCATAGCGTTGCAAACGCAGAGTCTCGTTCCCTGTTCTCAGGGAACCCTGGTTACATTCATAACCTGAGACGATTTGATGCTCAAGAAACATTTCTTATCAGTGTTGAAAACATTTTTTTTTTTTTTTTTTCATTTTTTAAATAGAAAGTCTAAAACAACAACATTTATTTAAAACTGAAATCTTATGTATTATTATAAATGCCACTTTTGATCATTTTAAAGAGGACATCAGATGCCAATTTTCCACAAGTTAGTATTATTCTTTAGGGTCTTCATGAAAAGTCTATAACATACTTTGATTAAAATTGATGAATGGTTGTGTAAAAAAACACCCTTTTTACCTTGTCAAAAACAGCTCTGTTCATAGCGAGCCGTTTCGGTGCATGTACCTTTAAATGATAATGAGCTACTGTTCACCCCAACCCTATCTTCCGTGGCTGGGCTGTAAACACTGTTTGGCAGGTATTGCACTGAACTCACCATTCTTATTTATGCAGTTATAAATGCTCAAAAACAATTAAAATACATTTTGAAAATTACTTGTTAGTCATTAACTAACACCTTTATAAACCTTATTGTAGTGTTACCATGTTATCTTTACATAAAATGTACACAGTTTGTAAAAGGCAATCACCTTAATGCATTGTTCATTATAAACTTGCAGTTATGAATTACAGTGAGAAGGTTCTAAATGGAAATGACGACATATATGTTTTTTTGACTGTATTATTTTGATAATGAACAAGCTGCGATGTCACGTTTGCAGTGCTTTGTGCGTGAGGCGCCGGCGCGTTCAAACAGCAGTCTTTGCAAGGGACTTGCTCATCATCATGGCAACGGTTCGTGGCCAGGTCAGATTACGTCAGAGTTTGTTGTCATTTGTTGTAGAATCATACCACACTGCTCAGACATTCCCCGACCCAACAAACGCTGATTAAACATGTTCAGTTGAGTGAAAACAAACTCCGACCAATGGCAACAGATGCCGACAGGGGTATCACACGCGTATCACACTATAGCTGCGTCCTGATCCAACAAACTCCAACAGACGTGTTTGTTGGCGTTTATCTGTGCGGTGTGAACTGGCCTTTAACTTTAGCCGCATTCGTGTGGAACTTGCTAACTAGCACATTATTAGGAAAGGTGATTTGCAAAGATTCATAAAAAAATATATAACGTTACTCACGTCTTCTGGAGGTACTGATCCATCCTTCAGGAACTTTTTAGCAAAACATAAACTTTTTAGCGCAAACATAAACGCATATAGGTAGATCCCTTCAAAAACAAAATTAATCCACTGCGTCTTTGGTTTAGATGTCAAGAGTAAAGGACGACTGCTATGTTCATTCTTATATCCAATAACAAAACGCCTCAGTTGCTTAGGAGACATTCTTGTTGAAACAATGACGGACTGTTTACAGCTCACTCAGGGCGGGTCTATGCTAAAATGGCAGTGTTTGTCAAGAGTCGTTGGAGGGGCCTGTGCAAATTTACGTCACTTTGCCAAGAATCTGTGAACAACTTGATCTGACAAAGTGCTTATGATTTGTGGGGATTAAAAAAAAAGCACTGGGTGAATTTTTATCATTATAGGTTGGTTGTGTAGACACACTGCCAACACACATTTATGTTCAAACACCATACAAAAGTGAATTTTGCATCCAATGTCCCCTTTAATACATCCTTGCTGAATACATTTTAATTTCTTAAATAGATGCAAACTCCTCACCTTTCAGTGACAACTCACCTTTTTGAGATCAGAATAGGTCACCTGTATGGGATTTGCGTAGATCCAATGAGAAAGTGTTTTTATTTACAAGAGTAAATAACTAGTTGTTTAATAAGTACTTTACAGTGTTTCCTTTACTCTTTACTTTAAAAACTGCAGTTTAGCTCAGTATTGCCGTCTAATCAGCCAATATTGTCTTAAATAGCCTGCATAGCACTACATCTTTTATAACATGAGATTTTGAACAAATGTTGATTTTGGTAAAATGTTACAACAATATGTTAATTTTCTTTTCGTGAAAAATTACAGTTTTGGACATATATATATATATATATATAAATAATGTTGTTTTTTGTTGTTGTTTTTTTTTTCTTAAAAAAATCCTTTTAAAAAAATTATTTTAAATCCTTAAAATAATTACAAACGAGCATGTAAAGCAAATATCCAAAAAAAAAAAAAAAAAAAAAAATTCTGTGCGGAGCATGCCCTGTCCCACCCCACCCCGCCCCACGCAATGTTCTCACCTTTTTTCCCCCTTACCTGTTTGCATCCCTGAAAGAAAATCTAACCCCAAACGTTTGAACAGTAATGTAACTTAAATCAAATAAATTAAATAAATACATGTTAATAATAAAAAGCAAAATATTGATTTAGAACAATATTCTACTTATTATAAATTATTATATTATTAAAATATATTTATAGGCTGTATCTGTAGTGTATGAACAAACAGACTTATTTTGTTGAGCGTTTCATCATGACACAGGTTTAGAGACATAATGCTTGTTTGTGTTTTGTGAAACTCTCATTGTCATCACCTCCCTTTCCTCTCACACTCCAGTCCATTGCATGTATTATCGTTTTCCCAAGGCTGTCGATGAGGACCGAGGCCTTTTGCAGTTTATTCATCTGTTCATTTCACAGCGCCAGTCCAAATCGCCATGCGCCAAAACATTGTACTCACATTTCTCTATGCCACGGGTCACATAGAAAGAGAGAGCTGTACCAGGTAGACAGGCCTATGTAGAGGCTAAGCAGCAGCTGTGTGTCTGGCAGGCCGCTGTCCCTTAATATCATCCACAGGGAGGTGACAGCTCAGATCATCCGTCACACAGGTGGCTTCCTGAGTCCGCCTGACATAGAGAAGCACTCATTTTCGGCAGGAGATTAAAACATCTCTCTGATCTTATTCAACCGGACACCTTCACTAAGATGAGTCAAGAGTTACGACCCTTTCAAAGTTTTTTTGAAGTGTCTTGGCAACGTCGTCCTGTCAGGCAGAATGACTGGGCTGCTTTTAAGGAAATAAGAAAGGAGCATATCATTGTATTGAATTCTTCTTGGTCTATATATTTTTTTAAGAAATATACGTAGGCTGCCTATTTAACATATTAAAAATGTAATACATTTTTATTAAAATTGTGCTTTTAAATAATTTACTTAACAAGTAGACTATTTATTTTGCAAAAAAAGTTTTATTTGGCAGTTCCGTAGGTCTTTATTCCTTATAAATATTTACTAGTTTAGAATATAAATTAGAGAAGTTTGTTGGCAAGTCAAGTGAATCATTGCCATGGAAACAGCATGCCATCCTGAATTAATATATATAATCAGTGTGTCTAAGTACAGACTTTTAAATCTGAGAGAACTGCAGTTTTTCCTCACTGAAGGGTGTAAAGGGAATCCATACTTTTGAAGTATGGAGTCACTTTAATAAAGAATACTGGTAACACTTTGGTATGGGGAACACATATTCACTATTAACTATGACTTTTGCTTCAATAAACTCTTAATTTACTGCTTATTAATAGTTAGTATGGTAGTTGTAGGATTTAAGTTTAGGTTTGGTGTAGGATTTTGGGATGTAGACTATGGTCATGCAGAATAAGCATTAAAGGATTAGTTCACTTTAAAATGAAAATTGCTCCATGATTTACTCACCCTCAAGACATCCTAGGTGTATATGACTTTCTTCTTTCAGACAAATACAATTGGAGTTATATTAATAATCACCCTCCGCCTTCTATATTCAACTTATGTGTACTGACATTGCGTCAGTTACGCTTGTTTCATATATTTCATAATAGGGAAGGCGTAGGATGTAGCGTAAGCATTTTGAACTGCGAGAGGCATTACACTTTCTTCACTGCAAAAAATGCTGTTCTTACTTAGAATTTTTGTCTTGTTTCCAGTCCAAATATCTAAAGATTCTTAGATCAAGAAGCATGTTCTTGACAAGTAAAAATTATTTTCTTGTTTTTAGGAAAAATAAGTCAAAATTAAGTGAGTTTTTCCTTAAAACAAGCAAAATAATCTTATATCAAACTAAAAATAAGATATATAATCTTGTTTTCAGTGTGGATTAAGATTATTTTGCTTACTGCCAGTGGGGTAAATAAAAAAAACTCACTTAATTTTTCTGAAAACAAGAAAATAATATTTACGTGTCAAGAAAATGCTTCTTGATTTAAGAACTTTAAGATATTTTGACTAGAAACAAGACAAAAACTCTAAGTAAGAACAATATTTTTTGCAGTGTTCAAAACTTGAATACGGAAGCCAGTCCGGCAGAAGCTAGTTATTTTACTTTATAATGTGTTACATATGGATATTTTTCTTACACTAATGCATCGCTTCACTTCAGAAGGCCTTTATTAACCCCCCGGAGCTGTGTGGAGTACGTGTATGATGGATGGTAAGGGTGTAACGGTATGCGTACCGAATGCATTACATTGCAACATTAAGGTCTCCTGTTTGGAACACTTCGGTTTCCCAGTGAATTACGACAACAGACAAAGACAGGTGGATAAGATGAAAGCAGTACACAACGAATACAGCGTTGTAGCCTAACCACCATTATATAAGAAATAAAGAAACAAAGTGTCATTCTTCAAATTCTGTCCACAAAATCACAAAATGCTGTTTTGACACACTTTGACGTGCGTTTGATAGATCTCATATAGGCGCCTCAATTCAACCAACAGTGTGGAGCGCGAGTGAATGCGATCGTCTCCTCCTCTTTAATACTAGTTACAGAATAAACATGAATGAACATCTGAAGGTATGTTAAAAGATACAGTACAACTTACTGAAATGGTCATATCTTGTGTAATCGCTCAATCAGTGTTTCAGCGGTGGAAAGACGTCAGTAAAACAGCTTGTAAACACTGTCATGTAGCATTTACTTTAGAAAAGCCATTCAGTGTCCACAGCTTGTTAGTTCGCCAGAGAAATGAACTTGCTTAATATATGCACTATATTAGCCTATATATTCATTATATTTTACTTAACCTGTTAGTGATGTCTTGATGATTTAATGTATGTTTAAATAAATCTGTCATGAAAATGACAGCCACTGTGTATAAATGATTATATTTCAACAACGAATTGGAGTAAAAACTAGAGATGCACCGATTGCAATTTTCTTGGCCAATTCTGATTTCCGATTTTTTTGTTAATGTGATCTGCTGATACCGATTTTTGCCGATTCCGATTTTCTTTCTAAAAACTATAATACAAAAATCTACTTTTCTTCAGCGCAAAGTTTTATTTTCATAAAAAAAAAAACAAGTAAAAAGTCAGTAATAAAATAAGAACAAATAAAATAAAAAAATGCAAACAACAGCACATATAAATGCAATAGAATAAAGAGAGCTATGAAACTAAGTTTTTCAGGTTAAGTAGGTTTTTATTCAGGTAAGAAATACTAAAGAAATTAAAGTAATCAAATGTAAAATAACACATCCAGTGTTATTTAACATTGGTTACCTTAATTTCTTGATTCTTTATTGCAAATATTAAATACAGATTTATTCTCACCATTAAAGTTATAAAACATATTCAGTCAAGAGCAGAAAGTGATTTTCTTTGTCTTTTGTTCCTTAAATAACATGACAGACACCAGCAGGAATATTGGACTGCTGTCCCTTTAAGAGTTTATGAACGGACCCAACACTGTTACACAACATGCGTTCTCTTTCTGAGCTATTTAACGATCCAAAACTGACTGTGTTTATCTGAATAATCCAATAAGCCAAGACAGGCATTGTGACATCATTTTGTATGTATTTGACCATTTAAGCGCAGTAAGCCACTCATTTTAGTACTTGTGACTGTTTGACTTCTGTCTCTGTTTGAGACTAGCCTGGCTTGTCCGCTCCACTAATATAGATCAGTGGTGTGAGTGCGAAACCTGCGGGAATGACTAAAATTATACACAATACAAGCACTATTTAACGGGAGCGAATGAGACGAGTGAGAGAGAGAGAGAGGAGGCGCCCGCGCGGGTGTGTGTCACTTTGCCGTCGGAGAGTAGAGAGCGAGAACGCACAGCTGACGTTATTGCCGGTGCCGCTGGTAACAAAACAGATCGGCTCGGAATCGGTAAGAAGTGAGACTGTTCGGCCGATCACCGATCATGAGGAAAATCGGCCGATTCCGATCTCTGGCCGATCGATCGGTGCATCTCTAGTAAAAACATAATTTTATAATTAGATTTAGAAGTTAATGCAAACACTGCCTTATGTGCAGCTTACATGTTTGCATACAATTTGTTATTCAAGTGTTGATTATTATATAAATAATAATAATAATAAATAGCAACTGAATTTTGGCTAGTTTTGGCTCTGTTGTTAACCTTTAATATAGTAATGTGCAAGTAAGAGCTCCATACGTAGTTTGCAGACATAATTGTTTTTATCCTTAAGAAACTTTTAGTTAGAATTTAGAAGACAGAGACACAACTTGTTCAGTAAACTACTGTTTAATAAAAAAAAATAAAAAAAATAATGTTTAGATTTCTCCCCACCTGCTGTACCGAAATCGTACCGAACCATGACTTCAGAACCGAGGTACGTACCGAACTGTGAGTTTTGTGTACCGTTACGCCCCTAATAAATGGATGCACTTTTTTGGAGTTTTAAATAGGTGGTTTCCGTGCACTGCCATTATAAAGCTTTGGAGCATCAAAGTAATTATTATTATAACTCCAGTTGTATATGTCTGAAAGAGGAAAGTCATATACGCTTGGCTTGAGGATGAGTAAATCATGGGGTAATTTTTATTTTAAAGTGAACTAATCCTTTAATATGTGCTTTACTAGTATAAGTATAATAAACAGCCAATATGCAAGTTAATAAACAACTAGTTAAAAGTAAGAATTGTTCCCCATACTAAAGTGTTACCAGAATACTTTTATTAATTAGTAACTTGTATTAATTTAATTTCTTTTGTGCATGCATTTGAAAAACATTTAGGCAAGGACATGAATATGGGAGACAGTATTTCGGTCAAGACCATGCCGAACCTAAAGAAATCGCCTTTCGCAGAAGTCATTTACATCATTATTTCCCCCATTGTATTACAATGGTCTTAAAAGATTATAAAGAATTTGAGTGACAGCGGCAGATGATTTCCGTCAATTTTCAATAGCTGCCGCACAATATGAGATTGCAACAAAGGTAGAGATTATAGGAGTTATTACATGTACTTTAATGATGTATGTGCACTGTGCATGTTCGGTCGGGCTGGAAGGTGTTTAAATATCTTGCTGGCATGGAAACAGCTCAGGATAATTACAGAGTACTTTTGTCATTTCTCACCTCTGTCATAGAACGAAATACGTGACTGGGGTCCGTAGCGCAAATCAATCAAGTAATCAGTTTTTAAATGACGAGAGTATGACTAATCCAGTTCTTCTTTTCTCTTCCCGTCTAAAGGAAGATTATGGCGGAGGATGTCTATGATCAAGGCAAATTACTTTTCCAACATATTCGTAACAGCTTATTTGTACTGTTGGCAAAGAAAAAGTCATGCTATTATTTTGCCAGGACTTGCATCATGGGAAGCAGGAATCGCAGGTCATGTTTAATACCTGGCAGTTTGCCGGTCCCAGTCATTCTTTTAGCTAAGTGGAATAATAAGATGCAATTTTCTATGTCAACAGAAAAAGACTCTGTCTATACTTGGATTCATACAGGCTGTTTATCATTGGATCAATCTCATATACAGGTATTAGTGCTGCTATATGACTTACAGTATATCCGGATTTGAATGTGCTGTGGGCTTTAAATTAAAGGCTGAACCCAGTCTGTATCTGAGACCATTTGACCCGATCCAACCATGCTAGTATTGTGAATTTTGGAGACTGTCCTCCTCCAAAAAACGACCCTATAGATTTTCAAGCATAGATTTTCTTCTTATGACCTATATTTACATTTTAAAGTCATGTGCCCTCTAGCTGGCGTAAAAATAATGACAGTGTCGTGTTACATCTGTCATCATTAAATGACGTATGAGCGTTGTTACCAATCAAAATGCGTGTTCATTTAAACGCAGTGTGTGGATTTTTTACACAGTCCCTTACCCACCATTTGTCCTATTTCCATTTAGCAAAACTTTATGAATCAGCGTGTGGAATCATGATTCGGATTGCGTGTCAAACCGCCAAACTGCTGAAATCACATGACTTTGGCGCTCCGAACCGCTGATTCGTCACGCTGATTCATAACGCTCCGAAGCTTCATGAAGCAGTGTTTTGAAATCGGCCATCACTATATAAGTCGTTATTTTGTTTTTTTGCTGCACCAAAAATATTCTTGTCGCTTTATAATATTAATATTGAACCACTGTACTCACATGAACTGATTTAAATATGTTTTTAGTACATTAATGGATCTTGAGAGAGGAAATGTCATTGCTGGCTATGCAGGCCTCACTGAACCATCGGATTTGATAAAAAATATCTTAATTTGTGTTCCGAAGATTAACAAAGGTCTTACGGGTGTGGAACGGCATGAGGGTGAGTAATAAATGACATTATTTTCATTTTTGGGTGAACTAACCCTTTAAGTTGCTTTGGATAAAAGCGTCAGTTGAATGAATGAAATGTAAAATGTAAATGGCTTCAGCACTGTGACTGTCCTATTCTGATGAAAAGTTAGTCCAACTGTACTGAAGTTCCTGCACTGCTGCTGATACTTGCAGGGTTTCTCGGTATACGGGACAGTCTTGAAAATAATGGGAAAATGCTGCTGATATTTTTTCACCAGGCCAGCAGATTCCTCTCATTTTTAACATGTCAACATGACATTGTTTGGGACCATAAGTTCTCCTTTACTATTTTTTTTTTTTTTTTTTCCTTTCACTTCATGTTATTTATTTTTATTAGTTACAAACCCAAATCAAACTTGAAGCTCATGAATAATTTTCTTGAACCCAACCCAAAACCCATGGGTTTTTCAAGACACATTGGATTCGGGTCTGATAGCAGATCTCTAGTTCACTTAAGAGAAGATTATTTTTGCAAATTGTGTTGGCTGCATTTGTTCAGAACAGGAGTAATTTAAGTTTTTTACTCTCTTATTACAATATTTTGCTCTTGCCTTTCTCTCCCTACATCTCTCTTCAGTTTTATGTACTTATCTACACAAAACAGAAGCCTCTTGCACATTGCACATTGTGGTTGTACCGTGATTATATATGATGGTACAGTAATACCATGGTACTTTGACACAGTTGCGGGACCTGTCTTGGTTGATCTGATCACAAGAGTGGAGAGCTGTGTCCAAATGTTTTGTGATCCGATCAGTCAAACAACATTCAGATGTAATTTGTAGCATAATGTACATTTTCTGTAGCATAAACGCCCCAGACAGCAGTAAAGTACTGCCTACTCACCTGCCAGTCAAACACTTCACTACAGCAAGTGGTTTAGACTTTGCTGGTACAAGTACAGGAATAAAATAACCAACAATTTTATGGAAGCCTGTTTCCTCCTCAGAGTAAAGAATAAAACACTAACTGTGAGATTAAAGTAGTTTAAAAGAAGAGATAGTCTCATTTTAAAACATACTAGGAGTCACACTGTGAGACATAAGGGCACATTGTCAGATTTAAAATAAAATAATGAGAAATAAAATCACACTGTAAGACATAAAGTTGCAATTGCCTATCTGTCCGTCTGTCCATCCATCTTCCATTGCTATAAGAACATGCCCAAAAAGCCATGATAATATTCTGTGGTCTTTTTTTGGTACTTATTTTGTAAATTAATACAGCTAATTGTACGATTAAAATAAGTCTGCCAGCCCTGAGTACAAACGCTTTACCATGGCATTGTTTCTTTTCAGCTGTTGAAATAGTTGGGGCGTAAGGTGTTTTCAATCATGTCCTGTCGCCACGTAACATGCAGGGACTTGCTCCGCTGATCTAGTGACTGTGTCTCTGGTACCCTTGTATTCTTTCAGCAGATAAAACAAGTGGATTTGGTTTGTTTGTCTCATATTTACTCTAGGGCTCAGGCTCTGTAGAGAGGGGATAGCTGCGTTTCATATTTGTCATGGCCGGCTGAGAGCCGGAGCATATTGCAGGTGTAACTCAGACCCCTCCTTAGACAGATTGTTTCCCCCCATGACTGTGAGTTATTGCAAGGGACCACATTTCTGTCAACAAACCCAGCTCAGGGACCAACCAATCATAATCTAATCTTCTGAATGGGCTCAGTGTTGTGGGTGATTGAAATTGTTTATTGTACGTGGCACAACATTTCAAGTCCTGATTAAAAGAAAATATACACAGGGCCTCATATTGACCTGTGCACTTTTTAAGGCGTTCAAGAGCCAAAGGGCAAAGCGGAGATATTTCTCAAAAGTCAACCTGCAGACGAGCATTATTGAAATGAAAGGTTTGTGTAGGCAAGAGATCAGAGATGGTATTTTAATATTCACATTGAGAATAAAAAAAAGCAGACTGTGCCCTTAAACAGGTGTTTCTGTGTAGGTTTGTGTGTGCACCTGTGTGAGGGTGTGTTTGTGTGTGTATGTTTTAAATCAAACATGCACAGCTGTTTGCATTCTCTATGTCCGCAGTGATAAGCGGTTTAGTTCAGATTCTTTCAGGATGTGGTAGTTGTCTTTAGTATTGTACGAACACAGCACACTGTGAGCACACGAGACCGTCCTGGAAAAATAACCCAGCCTTTCTCTATTCTCTGTTCATCTCTATTCATGCATAGGACATGCAGCGCTCAACAATAAGGATATTTTTATTTCTGCTGGCCTTGTTGAGAATGCGAGTATGTAGTTCATATTTTTTACTTACCCTGACAACATGGTATTTGCTGTAGGATTGCCATGTGGAGCTATCAAAGGAACCATAATGATTGGTAACACTTCATTTTAGGGTTCAATTCTCACTTTTAACTAGCTGCTTATTAGTTTGCATATTACCAGTATATTGGTTGTTTATTAGTACTTATAAAGCACATATTATAATAATAATAATGCCTTATTCTGCATGACCTTCTTCTACATCCCTTAATCCTACCCATTATCTAAATTTAAATGCTACAAAAACTACCTTACTAATTATTAATAAGCAGTAAATTAGGAGTTAATTGAGGCAAAAGTTGTAGTTAGTAGTGAATACACGTTCCCTATACTGAAGTGTTACCTAATGATTTAATGAGCCATTTGTAGTTTTACTGTATTGACCATCTGCAGTCAGACCTGTGTAATCTTTGAGACAAACACGTATTACCTGCAGGATTAACCAGGTATCCAGCCGGGGACCACAATGCGTGGGCGTCCTACATGCGGGTCTTAACTTGTTTCTCTTGCTTGCTGTGTGTTTACCTGATTTCTGTTTTCTGATGTTGTGAACAAACCTGTTTAAAAAAAAAAAAAAAAGGAAGTGTCAAGATAATAATGTATAGAGAAGGTAAGATAGTAATTTATTGACTAACAAGGGATACACATAAAATATGTGTATTTTAAATGTATTTTGCCATTTATAGTGCAATCATTTTCACATATATTCATTACAGTCTGGGTGTTATGAACCTAACATTGTAATTTGTTAACTTTTTAGGCCCTGTTTTCACCTGGTATTCATATGCAAACGGGGTTTGAAACGTTTTGAGATTGTCCACTTTTGACCACTTACAGAGGTAGTCAAAAACGTATTCGACCGGATTGCTTTTGTAGTGTAAACGCTCATGTGGTCGAATGTGTTCAAACAGCCACAAAAGACCACCTACTCTCCAAACATGATGGGAATCATGCTAGCCACACAAGATTTAAACTTTGTTTAGTTTAGTTTAGTTTGAAGATGAAAAACATACCAAGCGCAGTGTTTTCGCACCATTCCTGATTTCTAACACATACTCACAGCGCATGGTCTTTGTGGATATTACAGCAAAAATGAAAGCTGATGCTCTGTTTGTTTTTACGGGTCTCTGGTCACGTTCATATGTAAATTTCGTCCATTATATCGAAAGCCTATACATTTACCTAATCAGGACAAAAGTGGTTGAATTATATTATATGTGCAATCAGACCATCAGAATGTCAGATCCTGTTGCGTTTCGTGCTGTTATGTGACTTGTTTCAGGGGATGCCGATATTGCGATTGTGTAGTAGTTTGACTTCGGGGTGTTTGCGTGAGTGATCTCCGGGAGAAGACTTTGATGTGCCTTTGAAATACCTTTTAGCCTCTGGCTTTCTTGCTGTGATCTCATATTAAGACCCACCAGGCTTGTATGTTTTCACCACGATCGTGTTTATCTCGTCCCATTAGCGATGAAGCCTCCAGTGCCTGTGTTCTCCTTTGCCCAAGTGCACCGGCCCCAAAGATGCAACTGAACGCTCCTTCAGTTTGGAAAGCGCCTGATAAGATTTGATGGAGAGGAAAGGGTTCAAAGAATGCGAAAGCAAATGCCGTACGTGCAGGAAGGTCAGCACGCTTGTCCAACCCCTCCGTATGTCATTCTCTGAGTTTGCGAGTGAGCCTGGTGAAATGTAATGGCTGTGAAATGAAAGGTGAGGCTGCAGTCTTGGTTCATTCATCAAACGATGGGTTGCAGGCAGAAGCAGACTGTCGGAGTGTTCGCTCCCAGAGTATGCTGCTGTCATTTTGGAAGTCTGCATGGGTGTGTAAATCTGAGATTTGTGTTTGAGCTAAGCATAGACTGAAGGCAAGGTGCTGCCTCATGCAGAATTGCTCGCTTTATCCTGTAGGCCACATATAATACCCGGGCTCTCTGGTGCTATTGATTTAATATTGAGGCAATCTATGTTCCAGTGGGGAAACATATATGGGAAATACAGGCTATAAATGCCAGGGCTCATGTTTAAAATGAAGGAATAACAGAAAACAGCATTACTCGTTTAGAAACATATACTAACATTCAAAAGTTTGGGGTCAGTACGAAAATGACATACATAATGTTACAAAAGATTTATATGTCTAATAAACACTGTTCTTTTGCTCTTTCTATTCACCAAAGAAGAAAAAAGAGACTTCTTACAAAAAACAACCCCAAACTTTTGAACGGGCAGTATACTTGGATACTTAAAAATTGACTTTATTGCATTAAATGCAAAATATCCAACCAAGTGATACCAAAGCTTTTTTCACAGCTAAACACTTTACTGTGTCTAAAGCCCCAGATTGTGACCAAATTGGTGCTCATTCATATTTCTTCTTCTTTTTTTTTTATTGTTTTCTGTATGAAGTCAAGTTGAGTGCTTCTGCAGATACCAAGCATCTGTCACATCTGTTTTGAATCCATCACTGATTAATGCAGAGCCAACGTAATTAAAAATATTTGTGTAATCAAACATTCATTTTGAGAATTTATTTGATGATATTTAAAGTGTTTGAAATAAAAATGTCACAAAGTGTGAGTTCATATACTGTAGTTAGACAAAATACACACTCATAAATGTAAAAATGGCCATGAAAATTGGTAAAAAAGTTTATTTCTGACACTAATTCCAGTGGCCATCTGCTCATTTCTGGAAAAGTCCTGTCAACATTTGCTTGCATATTTATGAGAGACAACAGTTTGTTTATGTTGCTCATGAATTTGTCTGGAGCAAAAATCTTGTAATTTGTACACTTGTCTGCACTCATGTATGTGCGCTGCTATGTCCACAACATGGCTTTAACAGTATGCCTATTATTCAATTTTAAAACCCAACAATCATCCTTTTGTGAAATGTTTTACTTAAAAAGCATACTTATGCTAACCTTTTTTTGATATAAATGCAATCATATTCATACATTCTTTTAAAGGAATAATTCAATAGTTTACATGAAATGTATGCGTTGAAGCCGATAGTCTCGTGGGCAGCACTCCAACATATAGTGCAACCGCACCTCTGACGACCCAAGTTAGATTTCCAGCTCGAGGTCCTTTGCCGATCCCATTCCCCACTCTCCATTTGATGCTTTCCTGCCTGTTCAGTATACAGTCCTTTCCAATAAAGGCATAAGAAGGACAAAAACAGGCATAATTTATATATAGGAGCGTGGGTGATATACAGGTAGACACGATTAACTGGCAGAAATTTGTCCACTGATAGAGATTTTGGACTATTTTCTCTTATCAGGGTTACGCTTACGTGACATTTCCGTGCTGTGCCGTCAAGAAAGCTTAACATTTGAATGCATTTTTAAGCCTTGCGGTTTAAAAACAAGTGATTTTAAACCGTTCAAGCGCGCTAAACAAGAAAAGCGATGCATGCAATGTCTGAGAGACTGTTTCAGAGCACACACACTTGAAACACGCACACATATATATACACACTACATAACTGCATACTACATATAAGTCAACTGAAAAATCTCCTTACAGCTTGAAGTTTGAAAGCACACCAAAGAAAAAAAAAAGAAAAGAAAAAAACCCTTGCCCAGGTTCAAACATTGATCCAGTCGGTTGGGCAATTACCGTAACACTGTGTACAATTCTCAGCACAGGCAGCAGAGAGGATTTCCTTCATCAACACAAGGTCGAAGCGATGCTCTGGGTAGAATATTGGCGCTGGAGGTTAAATGTATGTACTGGTGATAGGCATGAAGGATGGCCGCTTCGGTCTCATGGGTTGAAGCCTTTAGTCTTGTGTCCCTGGTTCCATTTGTTAAGTCAGAGAAAGATATAGACATCTAATTTGAAGTGAATCAAAGATATCCAGTTTTAATCTAAGAAACCGAAAGTTTTACTCTTGAAAAGAAAAGAAACTGTTCACAGTTTGCTCTGTACATAGATTATATCCTGATTTATTGCTTTTAAATGTATCTGAACACTTTAATAAAGTCTTAGTGTAACTAATGGGTTTAATGACTTAAAAAGGAGATTTTGTGCAGGTACTCATTTGTTAAAGGACAGATCTTTCAGTGAAAGAATGTGCCCCTACTTGACAGATTTTTCAATAATTATTGTAATCAACTGGAATACATTTCATGAGATGATTCACTTGATTTTAGTGCGATGTATTCTTTTACTTGTGCTTTGGCTGATCGCCCAGCCTAGCCCGTCTTATTTTTTTGTAAGGAGATTTTGGTCAAGCTGAAATGCATGTAGTGTTGAAACCCTCTATTACTGACAATAATTCAATAATTCACACAGATTGCATCCTGTCCAAGGTGAGCGTGTTGTCCTGTGGCTCCACCTCATTCTGCATGCAACTCCATCAGTGCTAGGCCGGAATTGTCATGAAAGATGACAGCACTGCACCACCAATATGAAGGCCATTTTTTACTGACTTTTAGAGACTGCTTTCACAGTTGTCTCCGGGGAATAAGGCCATTTAAGTCTGGTGATAGAGGAATGTTTTCATATTGCATCAGTCCCCTAGCTGATCTCTGTTTTGTGGTATTTGGTGTCAGACTCTCAGAAGTGAAGAATTGATACCAGTTTAATGGCTTTCATCTCATCCTACTAAATGATGTCTGGGCTGAGCTTTGCAATTTGGCTTTGATCAAAGTAATTCTATAAGAGATATTTATGCATTGCATTAAAGGGATAGTTAACCCAAAAATGAAAATTTTGTCATCATTTACTCACCCCCATGTTGTTCAAAACCTGTATGAGTTTTTTTTGTCTGTTGAACACAAAAGAAGATATTTTGAAGAATTTTGGCAACCAGACAGTTGACGGTAGCCATTGACTTCCATAGTAGGAAAAGAAAATATTATGAAAGACTTGGAAAAAAGTGCCATAAATGTTAAACAATGATTGAACATTACAATAATGTACTTCATGAATAATGCTGTGATTCACACCTGAGAAGACAAAGACCTGCATAATGACCCGCATAATGAGCCCTTTCAGTCAGGTAGGCTATGTGAAAAAAACCCTCTGATAACAGGATCATATTGACTGTATTAACGTAAATATAATGTCCACTCTTGACAAAAAAACATGATCTCATGCATGCACGTATTATTGCACATGTGAAGAAAATTTTGTATAGGCCTATTATAGCCTACAGTACGGTTAACTGTTAGGTTGAGCCCTGTACTCCCCTCGTTGAGGGTTGTCCTGCATAATACTTAGCTCCCTAAGCTGGTCAGTGGTTGAAGGCCTCTCTGAGGCCTCCCTATTGAGGATCAGCCCCTAGGTTAGTAAATGTACTCCCCTGTGTAGTTGGGTTCCTTTAGAGTGCACAGGCTCATCAGTGCAAATAATCAAGCGCTGAGTAGATCCTAGGATTGAGCAGAGTGTTACTCCCCTCATTGGTATGGGTAAAAGGCGCTAAGCTGAATCCTGTTCTCCAGGATGCCCGTCTCTACGCTCTGTCTGAGTTAGTTACTGCCTTTTTGCAGTCACTCTTACTAGATATCTTCTCTGAAGAATGTGAATCGAGACTCTGTGATCAGACAGGTTGTTGGCCAAGACTAGGTTGCTTTAGACCAGGTTGGCCTCCCTGGTGGCATTCAGGGTTCACTTTGTTCCCCTCACAAGTGACTGGCTAGGGTTCCTTCGGTCCCCCTGGCTACATTCCCTTAGAGGTACCCTCTTTTATGGGAACCATGGTTACATACGTAACCTGAGACGTTTTCCCAGAAGGTCTCCCATCCAGGTACTGTACTAATCAGACTCAGCCCTGCTTAGCTTCAGTGAGCAACCAGTCTTGGGCTGCAGGGTGATATGGCTGCTGGCTGCTAAACTCAAGAGTGTGTGATTAGCTGCTAACAGCTATTCCACAGTGATCTGCTGTGCTGGAACATTAGGTTGGCTCTTTACACAATTACAGATGACCAGGAGGAGGAATGACAGCCAGTGTACTAAGACAGTTTAGTTCCCGGACACCTGTGTCCTGCCCCAAGACCAATGTGTCTGCCATGGGTCAAGGACTGGATGGAGGGTCTATGAAATAAAAAAGAGTATTCGGGTTGTTTGGCTTAGCTAAATTTAACAACATAATGGTGACCTAAAAAGTAATTTTTTAAACGTGATATTGTAAATTTGAATTCAAATGAATATATGAGTTTTGAATCAGATTTTGAACAGAAGTGAACTGAACCTTTCAATTCAAACTGCATTTTTGTTATTGAAGTTTAAATCAGAGCAGAGCAGAATTCATAGGAATATTTGTGAAACTAGTCTGATGACACACTCTCAAAGTCACCACGAAATAAAAGGCACAATATGTAAGATTTGTAAATTAAAATATCCAAAAACCACTAGAACAATGTTATATATTTTATATAGTCCTGCCCTACATTTTTGTTTTGTTTGAGATGCCGTTTTACTCGGATACATGTCACAATAGGGAAGAAAAGACTATTGCAACTTCTGTCTCATGCCTTCTTTAAACTTAAAAATGGCCAAATTGACTCAGAGTTTGAATTTTCATGCAATAATATTCTTTTGAGGTCCGGGTCTTTTCTTCTGCTGGTGTCTACGGTTCATATACTCTACAATAGTTTGTTGGTGCTTTGCAGGAAGCAAATGTAAATGCATAGAATAAGTCATCACCCCAGGGCAGCCTGCAGTTCTGTACATCAGCACAGATGCTGTGAGAGTTCAGACAGGAGCCCCACAGCCACGCCAGGTCAGCATGCAAATCAGGCAGATGCTGCACACGAGTCACGTGGCCCTGGACCCAGTCAAATCAAAGCGCTGACCATCAAAATGCCCCCTGACTGTCGGCCCATGGCAGCCACAGGGTTCATGCTTCCCAGCAGAGGCGACGTGTCATGGCGGGTCATTTATGCATATGTGTTTATGGGTCAATTAAAAAAAGATGAAAAATGACATGTAATTCAGCATTGGAAATATTCAACAGGGTGACTTTGATCAGACTTGTTTGGAAGGACACAAACAGTGTTTCAAGAACAAAGATGTGTGTGGGTTCAGGAAAGCGTCATTGTCAATTGACTTGACTGTCTGTGACGGTGTGCCGCCATATCAGAAGGTTAATTTCAATAAGCTGTAAAATGCAAGGAGATCCCCCTGGGGCTGCGGAGCCCTACACAGACAAATGAATAGGTACTGTGCTCGCTAATTAGAAATGCATTGAGACGTTTCGTTTATCCCATCTGTGCTAATGGAATACAAAAATCATGACGTAATACGATTGCAAGATTATATATACAATAAACAGAAGTTTGTGGGCTATGGTCTTCCATCGCTCTGTTGTTCTTGAGCTTTTGGGGTAAAAAATAAACAAGAATTTTTGATCTATGATCAGGGTCATAAGGGTCAATTTTGAGATTTTATAAATGAAATTGAGATTTATGCATCATCAGAAAGCTGAATAATTAAGCTTGGCCGAGATACAACTATTTGAAAATCTGGAATATGAGGGTAACAATGCATATCCACTCATAAAAATACATTTTTGATATATTTACAGTAGGAAATGTACAAAATATCTTCATAGGACATGATCTTTACTTAATATCCTAATGATTTCTGGCATAAAAGAAAAATCAATAATTTTGACCCAAGCAATGTATTGTTGGCTATTGCTACAAATATACCTCTGCGATTTATTTTTTTTCTGTAATTAATCACGGTTAATCGCGATTAAAAACATTGGAGTTTTTAATATTTTTATATTGTAATAATTTCACAATTACTCTCCAAATTATTGTAGAAAGAACTTAAAGACAGTATAGACAGAAATATTTGTTTAATGGCATCTTTTTATGAATGAAGGCCAGTATCACTGATACTAATACTGGTAACTGATGTCTGTATGAAATTGATTTAAGAAAACAAACAAACAAACAAAAAAACATTAATTATAGACATTCAACATTACAGTGTAACTAAAAGCTATCAATTTCAACATTTATTAGGTATTCAAAAATAACTTTTACCTGTGGCCTTCCTACCTACCTTGACATACAGAAATAGAATAAAGTTATCAAACACATCAAAGAGCGTGATCATAAAATGTAACACTAGCCAAATTATGATGGAAAAAGCAGATATTGTGTTAATTGCATTAAATATTTTTAACTGATAAAAATATTTGCATGTGTTAAAGGGGTCCTATTATGCCCCTTTTTAAGAGATGTAAAATAGTTCTCTGATGTCCCCAGAGTGTGTATGTGAAGTGCAGATTTTATATAACATGTTAAACTTGCCACTTTTTTGGGTTGAGCAAAAACGTGCCATTTTAGTGTGGCCCCCTTTAAATGCAAATGAGCTGCTGCTCATGGCCTAAGAGGGCGGAGCTTCAAGAGCTGATGCTCCGAGCTCCAGTGACAGAACAATCTCACGCATTGATAATGTCAGAAACTCTCTGAAGCTGTGTTTAGTTCGAATCGGAGTCTGAAAATTATGCCTACAGAGCCAGAGAATATATGCTGCATTGAGATAGAACAGGTATAGTTTAGTTTAATTGCGTTTATATCTTATGTTGTCATCTTGCTTTTATCCACTATTAATATGAGCCTGTTGTAGCAAACCCGTCCGAATGATGGCCAAATCTTAACTGATGAGTTTATGAAGTTTATTGTACATCACACAAAAAGGATGATGTTATCACTCCAGAAAATCACAATAAGAGCTGAATAAAATGCAGTACAAGAAGTGTGCATTAAAGTCTTTTATCTATAAACTCTCTCTCGCTTGCATTATCATCAACACAGCGAATTACACAAAAACATTTGTTACAACAGTAAACAAATATATACAAGACCTACCTTATGCCTTTTCGGGGGTGCTTAATAAACTGGTAAACTTTATATCCGTAAAACAACTCTGTAATAAAGTGTGCGCGTTCTCTCGCTGCCGTGACCAGTATCGCTCAGGAGAGGATAACGTACAGTTTGTACTGATCCATCCTTGAGTAATTACTTCAACCTCAGTGACTCAGATGGTGGGAGTCTATGGAGCCTCATGTTCGTTGGTACATCCAACAACATAACATTTGTAATGTTTTTTGACACAGACATTGTTTATCTCTAGTTGATACAGCGAGTAAACAGAAATGGTGGACTCTGTGCTTCTCACTCAGGGGTGTGTCTATGCTAACACAATCATGAATTTTCAGTATCAGTCTTCAGTGTCACGTGATCCTTCAGAAATCATTCTAATATGCTAATTTGATGCTCAAGAAATATTTATTATTGTCAATGTTAACAAACAGTTGCTTAATAATTTTTTTTTTTCGGGATTTTTCGATGATGAACAGAACTTTCAAAAGAACAATATTTATGTGAAATAGATTTTAGAAAATAATACTAATTCTGATTGCCTGGAAGGTTGTTTTTTTGGAGTTTTATAATGTAATAGCGACCCCGAAAAGCTTTACGGAACAACAGAGCAATGACACTTATTGGTTTTAATCTGAGGAATTGATTTAGAAAAGGAAAAAATTAAAACTGAGGATTTAGTCAATTGAGGTGTTTCCCAAGCCATCAAAAAATGCTTCAAGGGACGAGTTGCCACAGGAAAAATAGTTTGAGCACATTCCTCAGCCTCACACTCATAACACACAGGTGTCAACTGAGAAAATGTGACAAACGCATCTCAGATCCCTCAGACGTGGTAATAACTCTAGTCTGAAGGTGAGGCTGGCCACCATTGATTGAATTGAATCAGTAATTCTGTCAGACTACTCTGAATGATTTTTTTCCCAGAGGCCATAAGAGAGCCAGAAAAAGGTACAATGTTTTAGTGCCACAGGTTACAGGGCCACGTCTCCAAATGGAGCACCAGCCAGTTTAATAAAAGATCCTGTGAGATAAGACACCTCATTAACAAGATGAACAGTTAATGACCGCTGGGCTTCTATGCAGGTGTCATTTCACTGCTTTCAAAAGACACAGCATGAGACTGAATGAAAGACTTCCATGTTTAGCTTTTCAGGTATTGCTAGCCTAACCCTCCTTCTTCCCATGCAAATAAAATGACTCATTTGAAAGTCAAAAACGAAACATTGTTTTAGAACCTTCTCATGGTTCCCTTGTTTCCATGCCTGAACATTCATTCAGATGTAAAGGGCATGTGTCTGTGCGCTGAAACTCACGTCCATCACTTTTCTTTATTAGTAGTTTTGAAATATTGAAATATCCTTTAAAGTCTCAATGAAACTGAATTAGCGGCAGAGCTTTTCTTCCATATTGTGACGAACATCCAAGTAAAAAAAAAATTTTTTTTTAAATGTATGGTGTGATTTGCACTGTAAAAAAATATTTTCATGATTTGTTATCACAACATTTTTTTTTCTTTTGTCAAATCAACTTCAGTAATTAATAATCAGATAATATTTTGAGTTTCTGTTGTTTAAACTAATCACCTTCATTGTATTAACTAAATTTTTTCATTTCAATTAACTCAAAATTTTAAGGCAACCGTATAACTTTTTAAAAGTTTTTTAAGTTAAACCAACAATTCTTTTTTTACAGGATGGGTTTGTTCTATCAGTTAACTGAATGAAGGCATATCTGAATGAGAGCCTGTAAGACTAAATATTTGGAGAATTCCAGCACGTCACCAGAGAGAAGTCTGTCATTTCAATGGAAGATCAAGTCTTCCGTTGTCACTGTCAATGACATTTTGATTATATATTAAAATTCAAAATTAGTTAAAAAAAAAAAAAAAGCATGGATGAATCATTCTCAATAAGACCAATAACATGCATTTAGAAGAAAAATAAGAAAATGAATAGGGTAAAGTGTACTGTGTTAATATGAATTTTCACAGGTGTTTTACTCATTTTAAATTATGCATTGCATTATGTTGTATTTAAGGGTTAAAGGAAATGTCTGTAAACATTACGGTTAATGTAGTAGCAGAAAATTAAATTGTTTTTCTACAGTGCATGCCAACATTAATTCTATGTAAACAAATGCTTTGACCTCTAGTTCTCAGGTCCCCGTATATATTATCCCAGGCTATATTTACTGAATGACCATGTTCAGGTTTGGTTTTATTGACAAATCCTCAGTTTAAGAAGCTGTGTCAGTGAGCACTAATGGAAGAGCATTGGTCAGAGCGTGACCGCTTTATTATTGGTAATCCTTTCAAAGACCATTATAATAAATCCTTTTCTTCTGTCTCTTGTTCCAACACTTTATTCACTGCTGCCTTTATGAGTTTGTTGCTTTTGTGTGAATAATTATGCTACATGCTATTTATTCTTGATGCTAAGTGGGGGAATTGTCCTTTTTGCTTTGAGCAGAGAATGTGCAGTTGCAAATCTTTTGTCTCTAATTGTGATATTTTCCCCTATAGACAGTTCGCCCCCCAACATCCACGAAGGACAATTAGGAGCTGAGTTTTTCTGCTATATTGCAGAGAGTATTGCTAATTAATTAGCATGGTGTAAATGAACTCACCACTGTCTTGCTGGCTCCACACAGTTATTTTAGTGCTTTAAAGACTATCATTAACTTTGTTTTTATGCTCTTCTGATTGGATGAACACATGTGGTGAGAAGAGAAAATATAGATAGTTGAGCACTGAAATAGTGTCCGTAACCTGCTAAGCTGTTGGCAGGTTTCTTCACGCTGAGCGCAAGTTGACTCAGAGGCGATGCTAACTGGGCTTGTCTATCAGGCTAACAAAACTCCAGCAAGCCGCTTTAACAGTTCTTTTTCTCCTTCTCCTGTTTAGACAGCTCACTTTTGGTACTTCTTTTGTACAACCTACCATGCAAGTATAAACAATGTTGATCAATTATAAGAGGACAACCTTTTCGGTTCACTATATCAGTCTCTTTTCTCTACATGGGGCTGCGCTCTTTAATTAGGCTACTCTCTTTAACAGCAGTCTATACTCTATTCTCAGTCTACACAAATTACCTGTGCAGAATCTATATGCTTGGGCACGATTATTCACTGTACACATAAAATATTCAACATGTGAAAACCGAGCGGCCGAGTTAATTGTCATCTGGGAGACTCGATGCACCTGTCAGACGTGCAGGTAAAGGGTCAGTTAATGCTGTCCTGTGGAGGAAGACAGCGAAATGCTCCCCGTGTTCTTGAATGATTTAGAGGCTGACCTTATTGCTGTTCCTCAGTGCCCAGACAGGTGCAGCACTTCTTTCACGGCATGAGGACAATCTGTGCACTGCTGTTTGCAACAGATTTACTGTCCTGCCTGGACAAAGACTGGTGTCCGGTGTAGTTTATGGTTTGCAGCAATACTCTATACCGGATTAACTCAAGATCCCTCTGTTCCTCGTAACATAGGTGCTGTCAGCATCGCTGGCCTGCAGCAGGTAATGAGTTGGTCTCCTTTTATAAGGCCACTCTTAGGAACTGGTCTGCTATTAACTTTATAGCAAGAATCACCATGGCACTTGTTAAAGGTCTAGTCACAGAAATGTGCATTTTTCCCATCTATATGGTTTGGCTCCTTAGTTCTTGTTTTACAGAAGCATTTGCATGGTCATTTACAGGAATCATACCACCTTGTCTTAAGGTTTAGTTCACCCAAAAATTAAAATTCTGTCATCATTTACTCACCCTCATGTTGTTTCAAACCCATAAGACTTTCAATCATATTTGGGACACGAAGATTTCTCTCATCCTTTTTGTCTATCCTCTGAAAGTCCATGCAATCAAAACTTTCATGCATTAAAAAAAAAAAAAAATCCATATGAATTGAGCTTAGACACCAAGTTATAGTTATGTTGAGCAACATTTTGGAACAGATAAGTTTCACTTTGATGCAACATGTCAGCTATAGAAATGAAGCGATTGTCAAAATATTTTGACATTTTGGGTGAGAACCTTTGAATTTAAATGATCTGATTTAAAAAATGTCTTGATATATCTCAGTTTTTCTGCTACAGTGTGGTGCAAAAAAAAAAAAAGAGGGGGAAGGGAAATGACCTCTTTTCAGGCATCAGAGTGCATCAACTCTTTAAAGTCACAGTATAGAAGTTATGACATAAATCCGAATGTAACGGATTATCGGAAAAAGAAAAAATGTAGGGCTGGGACTTGGTTTATCCATCAGTTGTTGATTGAATGGAGGCAGGTCTGAATGTGAGTTGACTGTGAGAAAGGGGCAGGGCTTAAGCGGACCGAATGATTAGAAAAATACAGCATACATCACCAGAGAGAAGACTGTCGTTTCACTGGAAGATCAAGTAAAGATATTTTGATTTTATGAGTTTATGAGAAATTATGAGTTCGAAATTTAAAAAAAAAAAAAAAAAAAAAAAAAAAAAAAATCAATGCAGGGATGAATCATTCGAGATCAATAATATGCATTTAGAAAATAGATAGGGTGAATTTTCATTTCATGCTGACTTTAGACTTTAAATCAGTTTTCTATGACGAGAATGATGATGAGAATGATTAACTTTTGAGTGTATGATATATGCAAATAAATTTGTCAGCTGTTCCATTAAACATAATTATTAATTTCCCACTGCCCTATTTGACATGTGCTTATGCTAGTTAGGACAAAAACCTATATTAACTTCTAAGAGATGCTTTGATTCTTTGTGTTGGTGTAGCTCAGTGGGTAGCTGATAGTTCTAGCAATGCCAAGGTCACAGGTTCAATTTCACAGTGATTGCACATACTGATTAAATATAAATGCATAACTCGGATGCACTATAAGTTACTTTGGATAAATGCATCTGTCAAATGCACAAAAATGTAAATCCCAAATGCATCACATCGTGCCTACTTAAGACATGGTATACTGTATGATGTTAATTATTTCTCCTGATATTAGCATAGGTTTCAATATATATTTTGGTGAGGAGTCTCTTGGTAGTGTCTGTGCTCAGAACTACACATCTACAATTCCTTTAGCCCTTTAGATGATTCCCACCTCATTTCCTATGATATATTCAATGCTAATACTGACTCTGCATATGCATACTTGTAATCATAAATGTAGTATAGCCAATATGCATACTTCCATGTATGGCATACAAAAAGCAGTACATTAAATGAGTAGCTTGTCCAAATACACAGTATTCATGAAAGAGTAGGTGACAATTCCCAGTTGACCTACTGTATCTACAATCTAAAGTGTGCAGACAGTTGACACTTGGCTTTCCCATAATGCCACAGGAGTTTAGGAGATATCAGTTTTTTTGTATCTTAATAAGGTTCCATGTCTTAAGAGGACAGTTCACCCAAAAATGAAAATTTTGTCATCATTTACTCAAGTTGTTCCAAGTCTGTATACATTTCTTTCTTCTGCTGAACACAAAAAAATACTATGGAAGTCAGTGGGGCTTGTCAACAGTTTGGTTACCCATATTCTTCAAAATACCTTCTTTTGTGTTTATCAGAACACAAACTAACTTTAACAAAGATTAACTAATGTTAAATAATGGGGCCTTAAGTAAGCAATAAGGTACGAGAGGCTGTGCTGTATTGTGAAAGTCACGGCTGAAGGGCCTGCTTATAAAACGGTTACAGCACAATACAAACATTAAATCCAAAAATATGTATCAGTGCAACTTTCATGAAGTAAACTTTCACTAAAGCCATCCTTCCACCGGAAAAAATAAAATACAGGTGGCTCTTTTTAAATGCAGTAGGTACTGTAGCAAGGAAGTTGTTCTTCAAGGTAAAATCATTAAATTCACAACACATTTTTATTATTATTATTTTACGTTGTACTTCACAGAAAGTCCAGGTCAAATGACTGTGCCAGAATGTCCACAAATATGTTTTTCATACTAGTGCATACTGTATACTTCATCAAAGGTCATGAAATAATCCCTTCATTGATTTGATTACATACTCTGAAAACACACAAAATTGGAAACAACATGAGTGTCTCTTTTCAGCCACAGATTTGTATCAGTATATTTTAGGGGTAAATTAAACGCCAATGTAAATCCTTTCATGCAGCTTCTGTCACTCTTGTGCAGTTTTGCATGACTTTAAAATAATTGCTTTGTGGGCTGTGAGCTTGCAAGAAAGCAGTCGATGAGTGACAGTGCTGGGCATGAGGTCAGAAAAACACCTACCTCTGCCGCATCACAGACTGGGAAAGACAGACAACCTTTTCCTTCACACCACTTGAAAGACTAGTTTGAACTTAAGGGTCAACTTGAACGCATTTTTTTTTAAGGGTCAGATCTAAATAATGAATTAAAGCAGCTGAATTTATCAACTCTGTCAAATAACTATGCAGCAAGATGCAATCAGCCACACCCTTTAAAAGAGGAAGGAATGGTGAAGTGCTGCCTCATGGGAAATCACTGCTATAGTACTCATTCATGTTAGAAGGACTGATGAAAGATCAGACTGCAGTCCATTACTGATTCACAATAACAGTTATTTTCTAAATATCTGTCTTTCAAGATGTTTTACTTTGTTCATTGTACAGATTTTTTCCCCTTGTTTGACTCATCAGGCTTGTCTGTGAAGAAAGATGACACGTGAAAAGGGTTACCATTAGTAACACACACACTGTACTTTTGCAGTGATAATGGATGCTGTTTTTTCTCTTTGTTCTGTGTGCTTTTAATTTGCTTAACTTTCTCTAGAGAGACAGAAACAATCACTTTGTATATTCCTTTTTAAATCTGAGAAGACATTATGTTGACCGTACTGTTTTGCATATTAGCAAGTCAAGTCCCATTCAGCTGTCTAAAGAAATGAGTTGTTGCGATGCCAATCACAACACAGTCTCTTAAATGTTATTCTGAGGTTTTGTTTGTCCTAACAGTTGGTGTCCACAACAAGACAGTTTTTTTTTTTTTCCATCAGGAATTGATTGGATTGTTGTTATTTGGTATTGCTGCGATCTCGTGAGTGACAGGTTGCTGGAGGGAAGGTATTATTGTCCCGCCCTCGTGCTGACGCACGTCATTAGAGAAGAAATGCTGTTGTCGGAGAGGGGAAGTGAATGTATTTGATTAAAGATTATGAGGGCGCATGATTTAAAAATACACGAATTAGTCAATTTTCGTTTAATGATAACTTTAAACATCAAAGCTACACTGTAAAACCCAATTGAGTTAAATTAACTTATTTCATTTGAGGAAACGGATTGCCTCAAACCATTTAAGTTTAAAAAAGCAAAACAATAAGTACTATGGATCTATTTCATTTGAGTTCACTACATTGCAGCTAAAACTTAACTCAATTAAGTAAAACCATTATAGCAAATCATTTTGCATGAGATCTGATGTAACTCATTCATTTGGAGTTTTGCTTAATATTATTAGTTATTCACAAAAGTTTTTGTTAAGTACATTGAACTTTCAGTCATATTTGACTGAAATAAACTTGTTTAATTTAGTAAATATTAATGTTAGGTTTTACATCATCTAATGTACTGATTTTGTTGCTTAGTTCAATATTTCACCTTCAGTGAGGACAGATAAAGTATCTGACATGGTAAACATGATGCGTCACACCTGGTTAGGATGCAGTGCTGTGGAAAAGAAAGTGGAATATGTCAGGAAGTGGATTAATATACAGTTGTGGTCAGAATTATTGGCACCCTTGGTAAATATGATCAAAGATGACTGTAAAAAATAAATCTGCATTGTTTATCCTTTTGATCTTTAATTCATAAAATCAGCAAAAATCTAAACTTTCATTGAAGGAAAAGAATTGAAAGTGGGGGGGAAATCACATTATGAAATAAATGTTTTTCTCCAAAACACGTTGGCCACAATTATTGGCACCCTTTTATTCAATACTTTTTGCAACCTCCTTTTGCCAAGATAACAGCTGAGTTTTCTTCTATAATGCCTAATGAGTTTGGAGAACACCTGACAAGAGATCAGAGACCATTTCTTCATGCAGAATCTCTCCAGATCCTTTAGATTCCCAGCTCCATGTTGGTGCTTCTTCTCTTCAGTTCACTCCACTCACTTTCTATAGGATTCAGGTCAGGGGACTTCAAACATTAAAGATCCAGCAGTACATTTAACCGTGGGCATGGGGTACTTGTGCACCAAACCCACCTGGTGGGTTTGCTGCCAAAAAGCTATTTTTTTTTTAGTTTCATCTGACTATAGAAACCGGTCCCATTTGAAGTTCCAGTCTTATCTGACAACTGAATATGCTGGAGATTGTTTCTGGATGAGATCATTTGAACATTTTTTTCAACTAATCTCTGCAATTCTCCAGCTGTGATCCTTGGAGAGATTTTGTCCACTCAAACTTTCCTCCTCACCGCGCATTAGGACCATATAGACACATGTCCTTTTCCAGGCAGATTTGTAACATCTTTAGTTGATTGGAACTTCTTAATTGTTGCCCTGATGGTGGAAATGAGGATTTCCAATGCTTTAGCTATTTTCTTACAGTCACTTTCTATTTTGTGAAGCTCAACAATCTTTTGCTGCACATCAGAACTATATTCTTTAGTTTTACTCATTGTGATAAGGGTATTTGGTCTCTGTGTTTCCTCATGTTTATACTATGGGGTGCTGGGGTTATTCTAGGGGTGCAATAATTGTGGCCAACATGTTTTGGAGAAAAACATTTATTTCATAATGGGATCCCCCCCATTTTCCTTCAATGAAAGGTTAGTTTTTTGCTAATTTTATGAATTAAAGATCAAAAGGATAAAAAAAAAATATTTCAGATTTATTTTCATAGTCATCTTTGATCATATTTACCAAGGGGTGCCAATAATTCTGACCACAACTGTAAATGCTTCTCTTGATTTAAGAGATTATATCAGAGCTATGTTCAATTTCAAGTGTAATATATTACAAAAGTGCTCCATTGCTTGACATATAAAGGAGCTTTGCTTTGCCAACAAAGTAGTGCCATTGTGGAGGATAATGATGCTAATACTAGCATTTGTTAGCAATACAAATGATAATTTAGGCTACTATGTTTTACACATCTCTCTCTGTAAACAAGAGAGGCTAAACTATTTAGTCATTTAATGCAGGATCTTTGACTTACAGATGCATTTTATAAGCTTAAAGGTTAATGCTCCTGTATGGTGCCTTCTTGAGTTGTTGTTGATTTTGACTTAATGAGTTGGCACAATGGCTAAAAACAACATAATCATTCATTTAATGGCCATGACAAGCTAGTTCAGTTCTGTAAGAATTCATGCTACATACATAATCAAATACAGAGGGATGTGTAGTGTGGTGCTCTTGTTTATTGATGGCTTTTGTTCTCTCCTTCATTGCTTTAAGGCTCTTAGCACACTTTACATCTAGCTCTGGGTCTCTAGAGCATCCATCGCTGTGAGGGCTCCCACACAAGCATCCAAACTCCCACACAAGTCACTTCAAACCCCACTTTGACCTGCCTGCAGTCTTGCCCTCTTCTTACCAACAGACCCACATACACTGAAAACACTTACTCACATACTGCCGTCGTCCCTGTCACCACTCTGGGTTCCCTAGTGTCAGAGGTGCAAGTCCAGGTTCTTTTACCTTGTCTTCTATTTCCCTTTTTTTTTTTTTTTCTTCTTTCCACAGCACAAACACAGTTTTTACTGTCAGTAGTCTGAAAGACCCAGTGAAATATCTCATCCCCCAGAGAGAGCGGGAAAATCTCAGAGCTGCTACTCGCGGTGCCTAGGGTATGATGGCAGCTTAGCAGGATAGAGGCTTCTAATGCTTAAAATTCTGCACCAAATCTTTCCTGTGCAATCCACAGTCAGAGAAGACGAATTTACCTTGGGCACTTTATAGAGCATCCATTACCCATCTACTCAGCAGGATATTAACTGAAGCCAGACTGCGTAAGCATGCGTCTCCAGGGTACAGCAGCCATGTCTTATTACTCTATTACAGGTCAAACCCGCCACTCCAAGCACTCCATGTCTATCCCTGGACTTCCTAATCATATTTAATGCTCATCATGCATTTAATATATTCTGTCTTGCTGTAATATTGCGCCGTGGATGATGGTATTGTCGGAAGCATTAAGGATAAGTTTACACTGTTCATGGTGGCTGCGTTTCACTTCACCTTCAAAGTACACACACAGAAAGTTAAAGGGTTAGTTCACCCAAAAATGAAATTTCTGTCATTAATTACTCACCCTCATGTCGTTCCACACCCGTAAGACCTTTGTTCATCTTCAGAACACAAATTAAGATATTTTTGATCAAATCCGATGGCTCGGTATGGCCTCCATTGCCAGCAAGATCATTTCCTTTTTCAATGCCCAGAAAGCTAAAAAAGACATATTTAAAACAAATCATGTGACTACAGTGGTTCAACCCTAATGTTATGAAGCAAGATTACTTTTTGTGTGCCAAAAAGTAAATAAAAAAAATAACAACTTTATTCAACAATATCGTTGAATTTCGGCTGTGAGTTTGGCCCACATTCCACATGGAATTACAGCCAAGAATTGGCCCAAAAGGTTCATGCTGAAAGTACACCAGATCCATACCGGAAGCAGACCAAAACTCACCCATAATGTCCCCAGAAATCAGCCATAACTGGCCCACAACAGTGCCAGAATTCCCAGATGAGCACTAAATGCAATAAAACTGGGTTTGGAAAATAAATAAAACCCACCGTTTAGCCAGTAACTTTATAAGAAATTGCGGTAACACTTTACAATAAGGTTGCATTTGTTAGCAATAATTAACATGAATTAACAATGAAATATACTTCTAAAGCATTTATTAATCTTAGTTAATTTCAACATTTACAAGTACATTGTTAAAATCAAAAGTTGTTTCTGTTGATATTATTTAATGGACCTGAGCTAACTTGAACTAAAAATGAACAGCTGTACTTTAACTAACATCAACAAAGATCAATAAACGTTACAAAAAATGTAACTGTAACAAATGTATTGCTCATTGTTATTTAATGTTAGTTAATGCATTAATTAATGTTAATAATTGGGACCTTATTGTAAAGTGTTATCAAAATTGCAATATAACACAGGGTTTATATCGAATTCTACAATTGATTATTTAATCCAGGTTGATTTAATTGACTTGAGTGAGTGATATCAAATTGTCTACAAAAGAATATGTTTTTGTTACATATACTCTTCAGTTACTCAACACATTTTCTCATTTACATGTGCAATATGCAAAAGCATCAGTTTTTTCTATTTTATTTTTTATTGTGCAATCGTGGTGACAGATACACTATTGTTGCATGTCGGCTTTGATTAAAGGACTTTTGTGACTCCCTGAATCATATTATTGAAAATCGTTAGCAAGTCATCTTTTTTTCTTTTTTGAATACAGCCCACACTGTGATTCTGCAGTGTCTCAGTCTTTTATAACACTTCTCAGACTAAAAGATTGCAATATAGATACAAAGAAGCTTTATCTGATGTCTTCAGGATCTTTCTCAGATCACAACATAATGTATTAGAGGAACTGGTGAAGGTTAATACTGAGCAGGGTTGTTGTAATCAAACCTGGTTATGTTCAGTCAGCTGGTTCTAATTATTCTTTTAATTGGCTGTATTTAGCTATGTTGCACTCTCTTTTGTACTGTGCCAGGCTTGCAGTTTATTTAAATTAAATAAACATGTAAAAGAAGAAGTTAGCTTTGTTTTCATATTAAAACGTACAATGTCAAACTTTCAGTTATAGAGAAAATCATGAAGGAAGCCAAACATTTTTGCCATTATACAGTAAATACTGTTACAGCTCCAGAGAAAGTAGCAAATGGAAACCAGTTTCATGTCGACTTTAAGGCTGCAGAAGAGTGAAGATAGCAAAATAATAATGGTGGGCAGCTAATCAAACCCTGTAGTGCTGAATGAAAAGCAACCGCAGTGCGGTTCAGCACTCGATGGCTGCAAATGACCAGTGATTACAGAAAACATGTTGAGCTCAATGTTTTATGCCTTGTGGATCATCTGAACACTCCATGTCCATTGGTTACACTGCATAATGGGTGCATTCATTACTCGGGGACGCCTCCATCACTTTTCAGGGCTGTCCTAGCCCATCTCATTCTTTAAAAGAATCATTAGAGGCCAGTAAAACTGAATTAAGCTCCTATCAATCACCTTGTATGAGGACGCCTCTGTGCTCGGATGCTTCATTGAAGCCATTACATTCCTGATCCCACAGAGTGCCACTCCACTTACAGACACTGAAGTTGAAGGTTATTTAGTTATGGATATTTGGCACTGGTCCAGAAGCCTTCTGCAAGCTCGAAAGATGTGGGAGACTCACAGCAGCATCTGAGAGGTTACCATACTGGCATTCACGCTGTGTTTCTACAGCAACATAGTGCTGTTATGTGGAAACATTGTGGTTTTACGGCACAGGGTTTCAAAAGTAATTTTTTTGCAACACCTGCCACTGGCAAGTGAACTTAAATAATTAATATTAATATTTCTTACCAGTCACCGATGTGCATTTTGCATTATTATTACTGATATTTTTTTTATCTCAATCATATAATTTAGCATTCTCCATAATGAAACCGCAACACAAAAACGCGACAGTTTGGTTCCTCATATTTTTGTTTTGGTGACTTAAAGGGGGGGTCTAATGCTATTTCATGCATTCTGACTTATTTACACTGTTAAAGAGTTGGATTCTCTTGCTAAACATGGCCAAAGATTCAAAAAATGAGTTGGGCGTATGATGGAGTATTACACCTTCCGTATTCAAATAACGGAAAAAATGAACTGGCGTTGCGTCAGTTCCGTAAGTAGAATAGGGAAGGCATAGGACATACAGCGTAAGCTTTTTGAAGAATACGGAAGGCGGTCTGGCGGAAGCTAGATATTTTACTTCATAACTTGTTAAATATGGATATTTTTTTTACGCAAACGCATCACCTTTATTACCCCTCCGGAGCCATGTGGAATATGTTTATGATGGATGGATATGGATGGAGACACTTTCTTCAGCTCATACTCGTTTGGTTATGCAAAGCTTGGGCAAATTTTTATTTGAAAGTGAAATAATCCTTTAATCTTGTGAAAAAACACACAAAATAACACTTAATTTTAACATTCATTTATACAGTCTGACGCAAAGTATGCTGGGAATTAGAAATCTGCTGCAATTCAACTCAGTCATATTAAGTTCAGCTTACTACAATAAAACGTTGAGTTCACACAATATAATGCGTGATTAAATATAATGATTTTTTATTATTATTTGAGTGAAACACTCATTTCATTGTGATCCTTCAGAAATAAAAGTATTAAATACTAAAATAAAATATAAATTTCTTTCTAAAACAATCTTATTGACCCTAAACTTTTAAACAGAAGTGTACATACAAACTTTTTTGTTTTTAAGAGGCGAGATTTATTGTTAATGCGTCTTTTGTTTTGATATGTCTTCAATTTTAAGTTTGATTTTTTTTTTGTTCAGTGTTCCCTCTGTGCCATGTAGCTCAGTGGTTTAAATTTATCCAGCGGATGGACTTCACACTGTCATCATTCCTATGTAATGAAACACTCAACAACAACAGCAGAAGGATGTAAATACAGGTTTAGCCTGAGGAAGCCGAATACATTAATGTAATCCGTAAAGCCTGAGAAGCCAAGGTCTCAACAAACTCTACAAACAGAGAAAGGCAAACATGACGGAATATATACACAAGGCCTAATGACTTAATGAGAATAATTAATGAAACACAGCTGGAAACAATCAGTGAGAGAACATTGAACAAAAACATGATGTGAACAAAGAAACCAACCTTCAAAATAAACATAACACAGAACAGAAGTGCATCAAAACAAGCTCTCCCATACCAATATTTCTGTGTTTTAATAGTCCATTTAGGTGATTGGCCTAAAATTCCTTTGTAGTGATGTGACAGACTGATATTGGGTTACTCACCATGTTTAAATGCAGCCATTGCTGTTAAAAGTGACACAATTGCTGCAAAAAGGCATATTTTACTTGTCTCACGGGGGATATTTGTGTTTATTATAATGATTAAACATCTTCAAATGTGTAATTTGTTCACCATGGTTTCCGTAATACGCCATTAAATCGCATGCACATGTCTGTAAACATCCTGTGACAAATACATAGATTATCGGAACAGTTGCAGTAAATTTAAGGGCTGGGAATGGAAATGTACATGGTTTGTTTGGTATTCAGTAGATAACCTGATTCTGTAAGCTGTAGGACAGACTAGTTGGTTTTGAAGAGCCGCAGCATCTCAGAGATTTCTGAGTCCAAGCTGACCTCAGTGTTGTCGAGGACTGAGAGTGTGTGAGTGGGCTTATGATTACGGGCCTTGAGATCTCGCTATATGACGGGGAAGATTTGTTGCTATTAACGTCTGAATGCTCAAACGCTGATGATTTTTGAGTTGTTTATGTGGATGATAGATACTGAGCGAGATGCCTGTTTTGATTATCTCAGCAGCTTCACGCGTTTGAGCGATTGTTGTTGTGAGTGATTACCTTCCATTTGAAGCCTCTTCTGCCTGTTCCTTTATGAGTTTGTTGATGTCTCGACGGTGAAACAGTTGTGGTGAAGTGTGTTTAAATCTTACGTTTGGTGGCCAAGTGGAAATAATAATAACAGTATACCACATTAGAAATGGCTAGGCTTGCTCTTGGAGTTCATATTAGCTAAATTAAACTTCTTGTTTGTCAATGTTCCAAGTGGCTTTTCAATTAGTAGTGAAATATGGATATTGTTGTAAAACTATACTTTATTTTGAGGTCCATAAAGTTGTAAAAAAAAAAAAAAAAAAACTGGATCCTGCACCTTATTGACCTTAAAGTAAAACAATTTTCATATCTGGACCTCTTCAAAAACTTCTTTATAAAAAATGTGGACTGAGTAAGTTTTGCAGTAACTGTATGATAACTTTTTTTCCCCTTTTCACTCGTAGCAAAGTATCAGTCGTTTATTAGGCTACATTCAGACTGCAGGCAAATGTGGCCCAAATCCATTTTTTTTGCTCACATTTGATCTGTTTTTGTCATGACAGTGTGAACAGCACAAACCACATGGAGTCTGATCTTTTTAATTCCGATTTGTGCCATATGAGGTACTATATCCGATACTGGTCAGATGCAATGCGACCACAGTCCAATATCAATATGAACAGTCATATCGGAATTCACGCAACTTTTGCGTACCTCTAGATCAGCATTCGTCACAATTCTGCACTCATGGGAGTCACTTTAGAGATTTTACATACCCAGAGTTATCAAGACAGTTGCGAAAGGTAGTCAGTGAAGGATAGTGATGTGTCAAAGCTCATAATTATTACAGTAAAGCTTTATATACAAGCAAAACACGAAAATACCTAGTAATCTCATGTATGGTTCAAAAGAGTTCTCAATATTTTCTCAAACTGTGCTCAGATATGTGACATCTGCAATCAAAAGTCTGAGATTTCAATGTGAATTCATTTTTCATCAAATTGTTGAAAACATTTCTCTTTGGACAAAAATTATCTGGACTTTTTTTAACATTAATTTAATAGCTATGCATTTACTAATATGTCAGCAATTGTTGTATGCATTTAGTTCTTTATTTGACTTTCAAGAAATTGTAGAGGAAACATCTCTAATACACTTTTGAGACACTATTAAGAACTCCACTAAAGGGTTAAATTTCATTATCCAAAAATGGAAATTCTGTCATCATTTACTCACTCTCCAAATAAGACTTTTGTTAATGTTCAAAACACAGATAAATGTATTTTTAATAAAACCTGAGTGATTTCTGTCCCTCTGTTGGAAATTCATTACACCAAACCTGACACTTCATAAAGAGATGTAGTCAAGTCAAGTCACCATTATTTATATAGTGCTTTTTACAATGTAGATTGTGTCAAAGCAGCTTTACAGTGATAACTGGTACATTATTTTGGCTGCACAGCAGCTCTTAAGGAATAGTGTCAATGCAGGTAGATCAAAGCACTGTTGAATATCAAATGTCAATTGTCAAGTAAAAGAAATCCATATGCATTTTCGGATACCATGGACCAGATTTACTAACAGCTTGCACCAGTGCAAACTACTGTCAGGATTTACTAAAGACACACTGTGAGAAATTAGCGCTGAAAAGGAGTGGACAGGGTTATTTTTGTGGCTGACCTTATTGCATACTGTATGCATTTGTAGGAGGAATGAATTATGCAAGGTGATTTACTACGGTTTGCGCTAGACAATTTACTGGTATTTGCGCCATTATGTAACGCATTGCGCTCTCAAGCTAATTTGCCCTGTTTAGTAAATCTGGCCCCATATTTGATAAGCTCTATGTGCACTGATCAAAGTTTATATGTGAATAAAAGCCTAAATTAAATCTGTTGTTGTGTCTTTTCAGAAGACTTGAGGGAAAGCATTCCATTCAAATCAATTAGCTTTACAATAACTTTATAATCTTTTTGTATTGTCAGTTTAGGTGGAATTGACTTTCAATGGAGGGACAGAAATTGCTTGATTAAAAGTATCTTCATCTGTGTTTCATAGATAAACAAAAGTCTTGGGTTTGGAATCACATGAGGTTCAGAAAATGACATCAATTTTCAATTTTGGGAACTATTCCTTTAAGGCAGGTATACACAAACAATAATTTAGCAGTTACATTCTGCACACCCTCTGACTATATTCTTTCTTTCTTTTTTTTTTTTTTTTTTCAATTATTGGTTGAGAAGCTGCATTTCATATCATGTTTTAAAGAGTTTATCTGATCAAGCTCACTCTGGTTACCCAATCAGAGTGGTTGAACTTCCTCTCATAAACAAGATGCTTCACGTCGGAGTGAGTATTGAGGGTGAATCACAGTGTCTCTCTCTGTCCATCTGTGGTTGACTCTGAGTGAAAATCTCCACAGTAATGTGTAGACAGGGTTGATTGCTCCCTGTCTGGCCTGTCAGACAATGTCAGGTAAAGGAATGATCCTCTTGTGCCAGGAAAAGACGTTAACTTTCACTCTACATGCAGAACAAAGCTTACCACACTGATTTTTAGATTAAAAGTTTCTACCTTTGAAGATAAGACTATAATTGGTATTCTTTAAGAGAATCAGCCTTTCGTTTATCGTTTCAGGAGCAATTATTGTTAATTTAACAGTGATCTAGCATGGAACTGGATGGAACTGAACCGCACAGATTTTGTAGCACAACCATTATTCCATTAGACATCATTAAAAACTAGATTTGTTTTTGAAGAAACTCTGAAGAAAAAAATTGTGCTTGCAAATGCAAGTTGTTTTAAGTGTTTTTAGCTCATTTCTGTAGTGTTTCTGGTGGTTAGCAGGGCATTGCTAAGGTGTTCTTAGTGGTTTTTAATAAGCCGTTCTGGGTAATTGGCAGGGTGTTTCGAGGTGGTCTCTAAAGTGTTGTCAGCAGTTTTACGCATGCTACTGTATGTTTTCTAGGGTCTGGGTGGTTGCTGAGGCGTTGCTATGTGGTGACTACGGTGTTCTTAGAGTGTTTTTAGCATGTTGCGCTATGCTTGCTAGGGTATTCTGGGTGATTGGCAGGGTGTTTCGTGGTGGTCTCTAAAGTGCTGTCAGCAGTTTTAAAGGTGCTGTATGTACATTTTTGACTGTAATATATACCATAGCCTAATATGTCAAGTCAAGTCACCTTTATTTATATAGCGCTTTTTACAATGTAGATTGTGTCAAAGCAGCTTTACATTGATAACTGGTACATTATTTTGGCTGCACAGCAGCTTTTAAAGAATAGTGTCAATGCAGGCAGATCAAAGCACTGTTGAATATCAAATGTCAATTGTCAAGTGTCCCCAACTAAGCAAGCCAAAGGCGACAGCGGCAAGGAACCCAAACTCCAACAGGTGACATCAGGAGGCAATCAGGTGTTAAAATGGAGGGGAAAAAAAACCTTGGGAGAAACCAGGCTTAGTCGAGGGGCCAGTTCTCCTCTGGCAAACAGTGCTTTGTTATGACTCAGGTTGCTATCATAAGTCAGATAGGATCGCAACATTCAAAGTATTTAATTCAGTTCCATCTGCATTGTGGTCGTGTCAAGGCGCAGGTCCTTGGTCTCACCTGGATACGGCCCGGATCCAGCTGACTACGGTAAACCTCGGGATAAACAGAGAGACTAATATTAGCGTAGATGCCATTCTTCTTCTGATGTAATGAGTACATCTGATGTTATAGGAAGTGTTCCCGGTTCCGGCTGACCTAATTTATGCAGCCTAATAATCCTTTAACTGATTTGAAAAAAATAAATTGATAATGTGTTATGTGTATGCCAGGTTAAAGAGATGCGTTTTTAGTTTAGATTTAAACTGACAGAGTGTGTCTGAGGTGCCAAAAAGGAGAAGGATCTACTGCCTGCAGTTGATTTTGATATTCTAGGCATTATCAACTGGCCTGAATTCTGAGATTGCAATAGACGCGAAGGACGATAATGCATTAATAGCTCTAATATGTGTGCAGATATTTAGGAAACATGCAAAATTTTTATACCTCTTTCTTTGAAAAACAACTCTATAGCCAGTTATTCTACTTTGAAATGTGCGTTCCATGTCGGAATGTCTGTTTTTGTTTTGGTCTGTGTGATCCCGCCCACTGCCAATTTACCCAGTAGTAATTCGACACCCCCAGTTGCCAGCTGGTGGAAAACACAGCATATTTCAGCCTTGGACCCAAACGAACTGGGTCGAACTCCAAAAAACCTCTGCTTCCATCTAAAAGCTCTATGACCAGAGGCATACATGCAGATACATTATTTGATCAGCTTGTCAAGTGAACTTGTTCCTGTTGCATGTCCTCAGTCTCGCAACCCGTGTGAGTGTTGAGTGGCGGGGCGGTGGAACAACTATCTTCAATATTTTGAATTTGGACTGCAGTACTAATTTCAATAGCTACCTGTAAATATTACATACTGCACCATTAAGCATTCTACTGTATATTTGCAGCGTTGTTCAGCTAGGGTGTTGTTAAAGTGATTAGAGTCATTTTTAGCACATTGCTGTATGGTTGCAACCACGTGATTTTTGGTTTTATCAATAGCAATATGGGGCTTTTCCACTGCATGGTACGGCTCAGTATGGCACGGTACGGCTCGCTTAATACCAACCTCGGTTAAGGTTCCAATGAGCCGTACCGATACTAAAATGTGACGTGAAAACACTGCAGATCACTGATTGGTCAGAGGGAATCGTCACTACCAGCGTCATTGGATTTCAAACAGGAGACACCAAACACCAGACTATTTAAATAGTCAGTAACAGCCACCGCAGTATCATTTGTTCGCACAACTTTTTTAAACGCCTTAAATGACCTTCGCACACAACTTGAAAAAATAAATGGCTGTATCATGGTCAGTAGATGAGGTGCAGACGTTCCTCTTGTTGGTAGCTGAGGAGCGGATCCATGGCAGTAGAGGCGGCACAACAATATGATCAGTCTATAATCCCACCCACTTTGAAGCGGTACTAAACTGCAGTGGAAAAGCAAACCGAAATTAAAGCGAGCCGGGCCGTGCCGTGCCGAGTCTTACCATGCAGTGGAAAAGCGCCAATAGTGACACTTTCCTTAGCAAACACCACACCCTGTTTTTAAGTTGTCTTACATTCCCTGTCATTATCAACATAATTTGCAAAGTTTGCTGCTGCGCGTGCCAGTATGCAGTTGAATGTAAACTAACTTCACATGCATGTTTCTTCATGTGTTGATGTATCATATCTTGTCAAACACAGTGCTCTCAGGTTCAAAGACCTGGCTAGCGCTTTGATTCACAGTCAGCTCATCAAATGGATGGTAATGAGCTAGTTTTGCCCACTCTGATTGTCAGTGTGTGGGCTTTACTCCCCCAGACAGACTGACAGATAAAAAGCAGGCTAGTGCTCCCAGGAGCCCTTTTAAATGTAATTGAGTTAAGAGTCAGAAGGCAGGCCCGTATTTCCCATGGAGTGCAGAAGTAACCAGCATCGGGAGGCTGTTATCTGCTTATCTGACGTTACAAATGATTGCAGAGGGTCCTTGATTTGACAAGGAATGTAAAGTGATCGTGGCTGGTGGGATATTTGAGGTAGTTGTAGTGTTGTCACAATACTGAAGTTTCAGTAGTCAGTGCCGTTACTAGTCAACTTTCATATATTTTTCATGTATTGGGTGTTTTTTTCTGTCTATTCTTTTACATTTTAAATAACTTTTTTTGTCATCTAGCACTAACTGAGCATTATATTAAAATGGAATTAAAAAGGATTTATTTTCTGTAACATTGTATGGCTACTTATTTATTATTGGCCATAACATAAAAATAATTATTGGCTAGAATTTTAGCCCTAGTAACTATTCATGTAAATCGTCAGGAAAAAAATACATTAGCAGAGCAGTGAGTAGTTTTCTGTTCATCTTGCAATGTTGTTGTGTGGAAAATATCAACAACATAATGGACAGCAGCAGTTCTATTAGGCTGTATTTAAGTAATATTTAAAATAATATAAAAAATAATATATATATATAAAATACATATATATATATATATATATATATATATATATATATATATATGTTAGGATCGACTTAGTACCAAAGTACCACAACTTTTGACATCATTAGTTACTTGTTAGAAAATTCACATATATAACTATTGTAGAACCATTTTTGAAGCCTTTAAAAGCTGAAATCATGCAAAGATTTGAAGAAATAAAATTGCTGCATAGTTTTACTCTTGGATTTTGTGTCATCCCTCCATTAGGTTTGCATTCCTGTTAGGAAAAGTTAGGAAAGCAAAAGTTGCTAATGAAAAAGTAGAGGGCGATTTCATCAATGTAGCCCATCAGCCCTGGAGCAGACCTGTTACATCCACTTTTAGCCAAGATGTCTGCTGTCTGAACATTTCATCTTTGATAATAATCCCAACAAATTGAATTTCCTTCTTGGTCTCTGCTTATGCATTCCTGAAGTCGTCTCGCAGTGGTACGGTCCACTGGAGAGGCAGAATGCTGATGAGCCCCACACTGCCACTCCGGCTTCATGCACAGACAAATGGAAAGTGAAGGCTCCATTGAACACACCTGGCGAAATGGGAAAGGTGGAGTAGACGGGAAAAGACGCCTGCACACTACCTGTCTAACAGGCATCTGCTTGAGCCGCCCAGGGACCCGCAGCAGATGGGAAGGGTCTTTCTCGAGACGTAGCATGCTCAAAAAGGTTTCAGCTGCCTGAAACTACATCAAAACCTGCAAGAGATTTGCTGCCTTTATCTGAATTACCATTATTATGCTCACTAATAATGTTCATTTTGAATTTGATAGAGGGATGTTTGCCATTATGATATTGATAAGCAGAAGAGGATGTTTTCATTTCCTTACTAGGAGGTGAGCTGATTTGGTGCAGTTGTACTTGTTTCTTTTCCTCTCCTTCATATTTTTTTTTACCTACTTGATTTGATCTTATCTGAATGAGAATTTGTAGAGGACTCGTTGGTATTCACAAGGACAGATGTTCCCACAGCATATCAAACAGAGTGTGTCTCAAGAGCAACGTACAGTCATTGTGAATTCTTCTCTGGGTGTTTCGCTGGGAATACCTACGGCACTTATGCTCACATAATCAAGGCCTTCTTTGGCCTTTTTCATCAAGATGGACAATGTTAGTCGCAAACAATAGATACCCCATCATGATGAGTGTGTACTTTTGTCGTTAACAGATTTTCACCACTGTGTACACCACTGATATTCCCTTTGCATTTTTTTTTTTTTTGATCGTGAGGCATAATCACACAAAGTATTGTTTTAAAGGGGTCACATCCTACAAGTGTGGAGTTTTTTTTTTTTTTTTTTGTCCTCTAAAGTCCACTTATGTTAGTGGAGGATTCATAGGTTGTAATTTAGTTACCCTTTCTCAGGCCCTGTTAATAAACAGGCTCTATTCGCTACCGTACCTTTAAATGAGAGTTTTTTGAGGGTTTTGAGTTCGATGACATCATTTTCTTATTTAAATAATTCTGTTGTTTGTATATTTTCATATATTTAAATGTAAATTAATACTCATAACCCTAGTCTTTTAGAGAGAGAGCGCATATATTGTCATTATAGTCCAAGCTGCAGAATACTGAATCGATTTTGATATGCAAATGTGGGTAGTTACATTTGGATTGAATAGCTTGCAGAAAATGTCCCAAATGCTTGTGACCGAAATAAGTGTTCTAAGAAATCACATGAAATTACAGACTGACCTCTTTTCTCGGTCCAACAACTAAACCTCAAAGCTGAAGGTGTGCAGTGTTGTGGGAAAGTCTCATTCAAGTTTGGGGTTCGATATTTTTTTAAAATAATTATTAGAAATAATTTTATTCAGCAAGGAGGCATTACATTGTCAAAAGTGGCAGTAAAGATATTTATAAAATTACAAAATATTTATATTTCAAATAAATGCTTGTCTTTTGAACTTATGTTTTAAAGAATCCTGAAAAATTGAATTGAACCGGAGAGGATTGGTTTGGGGATTTGTTTTTAATTAATAATTTTAATTACAAGACTGATTGAACCATTAAAATATGAGAAAAATATTTTATATGAGGGAAGAACCAAACACAAAACTTGGTTAGGGTATTTATCTAACAAAATTATTTGGCAAAAAAGGAGTTAACTACAGCTACAGGTTTTATTTTACTATGCATAGAAAAAAAAAAATCTCAGGAAAAAGCATACATTGACTACAGCATAATCAGTTATTAATATTTTATCGGTTCTGTCTTGCTTTTGCATGAGTATATAATTTTTAATGTATGACAGCCTAGCCAAAATTATGTCCACACAATTTGGCGTGTTTCATTGCGTTATCACAAATTAAACAATAGACTCCAAGCATAATGTGAAGATGTCAGTTTTCCTAGCCCGTACATTACCTTTGGCCACTACTGTACATGCTGTATTTAAAATTAATATTTATATTGATATTTAGCTTTTTAAATAAAGGAAAATCTTCAAAAGCATATTAGTGTGTTCTCTGAATTGCATCCACAGAGAGTCGAGAGTCATGAAAGTCTAGTAATACTGGTATCAACTTGTGAATTTTTGGTGTTATCATAATTATAGTCAGAATTGTGATGATATTTAAACCATATTTGCAGTGTAACTTCTATCAATGATCTAGTCACGCAGATGGTAGTCAACCAGAATGCCTATTACCGTCGAGTTACCCGCCGCGGCGAAAATAAACCAATCGAATTTCAAAGACGTTTGCGAAATGACCACCAGGTGGCACAAAGAGTCATTTTGCAAAACAGATGCAATTGTTGTATTTTGAAATGTAAGTAACATTACAGCTGAAGTCATCAACAATAATAAAAATGCAACATTTATGAAAAAATGTGATTGATGTTGTTTAGACAAATGTATATAAGATATAAGAAGAGTGAACTGTTATATAGTCAAACCGATGAGGCAAATTAAATTTAAATGCACTGCAGCTTAAAAAGGACAAACATTAATAGTATATATATAATAATAAATAAGGTTTATTTATGTTTCTGATATTTAAATACACAAAGTAGGCCTACTAGCAAATAAATAAATAAACTTGTTTGCGCAATTGCGCATCAAGCTCTTCTCTTTCGAAAAAAACTAAACAAAAAAACAGGGAAAATCCTGCTTTTTGAAATATGTCCCTCTTAGAGTCTGAAATTAAATTAAAAATGGATTTCCCCTTCATTTTCACAGCATCAAATAAGAATAAGAAGCATAATGAATGAAAGCCGAATCAAGCTGGCAGAGGAGAGCTGCTAGCTAAAGAGGTGAAACACGTCAGATGAAAAATGGATTGATACTAACGGCTAGAAACTTTCTAACAAGGTGCTCCTCACCCCGGTGAGGACGATTAAACTTGGGTGTGCGGTTTCTTTGCCACTCTTATTGCTTTTTTATATTTACAACCAACCATAAGGCTACTAACATTTTGCAGGTTTTATGTCGGTGCTGGAGGAATGAAATAAGAGGCGTGTCAAGCCTGGCACATCCTTTGATGTTTGCAGCGATTAAAAGGAAAGAACAACACAAGCAGGGTTCTGTTTTTGAGCTCTTATAGCAAGTATGGTGTTCACGCATGTATCGTCTATGAGAATCAGAGCTCCTCATGTCTTCATGTCAAATATTGAGGCATTTGTGTTGCCTAACTCTTGTGGGAATACTTGGCCCCCAGTGCACTATTTAGGAGATTTAAATGCCTTAGAGGTGAGCAGGTGTCAGCTTGCAGGCATGACTTCCCTCTGAGATGTACAACTGAAGAGGCAGAGAAGAAGGAGGAGAAGGATGAACGTCAGTATGACTGAACATTTCAGTTGTAGCACAGTCGGAGATTAATCTTAGAATGATTATCCATGATTAACATAGAGTGTTTGCTTTAATTACTACAGCTCTTGATTGCGGCAAAACCTCAAGCTGAAGAAAATGTTTTTGTGATGTATTATTGAACTGAATTTTAATGTTTTGTGAGGAATGTAGGCCAGTTATGATCTGGCTGCCTCTTTTATTTAGACCTTCAGTAATATTGAGCAAATTCAATACACTTTTACACATAAAGTGTATTGAAATATTAACTACTAAATACTTGAAATATCTAACTACTTGAAAGAAAAACATGCATGTATCTTTAAATGCATAATAGGCCCCCGTTCATTTCATAGCTGTGCAACATATGGGCTGTGTTCCTACTATATAGTATGCAAAAAACAGTACATCATAAGTGTAGTATGTCCAAATACATAGTATTCCCTGGATGACCTATGCTACTTCCGGCACGATTCTGAAGTGAGCATTGGTCACTTCACTATCCAATGAGGCCACGGGAGGAGATTTATAAATGGAAGTGAAGTGCAAGTGACACAACTAGACGCTGGTAGGTCACATGACACTAACAACATGGCGGATGTAGTACATCCGAATTGCATTCATACTACCCATATTTATGCTATATATAGAGCATACTTTTTTAATGGTCATGAAGTAAATTTGAAATTCAAATGTACTACCTACCCAGACAGTACATGATTTTGGATGCAGCGATGGGCTCTTTAAACAGTCCCAGACTGTTCTTACCTTTGCTGGTAGTAAAATTTAGAGACTGGACCTTGTGAAAGTTAAATCGAATACCTATGAGCTAGGGGCTCTAGGATAAGACGTGATTGGCAAGATGTCCGTCCATAAATTTTCATTGCAGCACCCAAAAAACAAGGAAATCTACTTCCACATATAGTCCTTGCATTTTGTGTCCTCCATTCTGGAGAGACGACTATGGTAAACCAATAAAACACCCATAAAGCAATGCCCATCTTTCCTCGCCCACACCGGTCACTCTCAGATATTTCTCAATCGCTCTGACCTCAAGGACACTATGTCTCTCTTAGCTGTCACCTGGAGTCTTACTGGCCCTTGGACTCCATCTCCTTCTTTCACTCCTTTCATTCCATTTTTAAAGCCCTCATTGATATTCTTTACAGCAGCTCCGCTGCATCTGTCTACATTCTCCACCATGTGCTCTACAGCAGGTTTGTGACCCCTTGACATTTTGCCCGTTTAGCTGAACCACAGCAATTCCGGAACCTGCATATGAGCTAAATGTGTCTGGATGTAGATATATAAATGCAAAAGAATCAATTTAAAGAAATTGTTATTTTCAATAACTAATTCATTCATTAACAAATTCATTTGCTATGTCTAATACAGGAATTAGTAGAGGCCAAGATTAAAAAAAAGCCTCATTATATCACTCAGTACTTAATCAGTATTTGTGCCTTGTTCACCAGGAAAAATATCTGAACATCCCTGACACTGTTTTAATTTACTGCCATAAGATAACACTTATTTTCAGAAAATGTTAAGTTTATATTTCTTGACAAATAGTGTTTACTGTATATATTGTGTGCATACATCAAACTAATGTATATTTAGTGAGGTTTTTGCTTAAAATTAGAAAGCATTTTGCCACTAAGGTAAAAAAAAAATTACACACTTAATTCAAAATGTGTTTTCTAAAACAAGCATTAAATTACACCATTATGATAGATAATGTTTTTGTGTTGTTTTCCAGTTAAAAAAAAATACAGAAAATGATTGTATTTTTGTTTTTGTTTTTTTGTTTTTTGCAGTGAATGCGTATCAGCTGAGCCGTAGTTCTCTCGCTTACATATTTCAGATGGTTTATACACTATATAAAAGAGCCATTGCACGGCACAATTGATTTGTCTGAGCTTTAGGGGAAACACGGCAACGCCGCTGACAGAAGTCAGATTCACTGCACCCAGGTGTCCTGTCTTTTTTTATTTCAAATCAAAGCTTGGAGCCTTGCTCTTGTGAAGTGTGGCGAAATCCGCAGATGGAGGATTTAAAAGGTTTGGTGCTGCCTGTCTTTGGTTCTCCGGCGCTGCCATGAAGGATTTCTCCGCCTTTGTAGAAACATGTTGCGATAACCTTTGCGTGATTGCCTCTGTTTGTTTGCTCTCACTGAGGAATGGGCATAAATAGGCATCTCTATTGAACGTGGATTTCCGCAAAGTTGACGGAACTTGTTGTTGTAAATTGAGGAAGGCGTGATGATCCTGCATATTGACTTCATCTTTGATGGTGCCTGTGCCGGGTCAGGGTAGCATTACAGCGAACTGGCACCTTTACTAACTGTGCCTCTTTCATGTCTGCCTGCAGGTGATGTGGCCCCCTACTTCAAAACGGAACCGGGACCTCCAGAGATCCACCTAGAAGGAAACCGTCTGGTCATGACCTGCCTTGCGGAGGGCAGCTGGCCTCTGGAGTTCAAATGGATGCTCAACAACACAGATATCACAGCCTTCTCCCCCGAGTACAAGTGAGTGCCAGCTTTCATCTTAAGGCTTTCTGGAGATGAAGTCCTGCTCAGAACTGTCTCAAGGTTACAAGGAGAGAGAACAGCAGAGGCTCGCGGTTAATATGAGAGACAAAAGTCTAATATTAATCCCCCCTGCAGCTTTTCTTCTGTACAAGCAGCATATTTATTCACTGTCTGTGGCAGGTATATTAAAGTTGTTCAAAACATGACCATTAACCTTAAGAACAATATTCTTATTCTGCTTTTGTTATTTATGGATCCATTTCAGGAATCTTTCTCATTACTTAAATAATGTGTAGTTTTTAATGAAAACAACTTGGAAATTGAAGAACACTTACACTTAGAAAGAATATTTAAAAAAAAAAAAAAAAACTGAACATTTAAAAAAAAAAATGTTTTTTTAATTAGTGTTAAATGTTTCAGCTGTTTCTAACAGGTAATTAGCATAAAGCTCTTACTTTCATTCTTCTATAGAAAGCTTAATTCTTTAATCTCATTAACACTAACAGATTTTATGTTTTCTTTTTCTTCCAGTTAAATGAAGGTCACATTGGGTCTTGGAAACTTTTAACAGACCTACATTTATTTTTTGATACTGCTACATTTTAAAGGGCTGATTTTGTTTTACCTTTGTCCAAGACTTTCAATATTGAAATAAAAAAATAAATGTGATGATCTGAACGAAAGAGTGAACTCATGTGCCATGTAAAGTGAGAATAGTGTGAAAAATTTGTTTTAAAATCGTCATGAAATGGAAACAGTGACTGTCTTTTCTACCCTATTATGGCGTATATCTAAGTGAAATGGCTTATCAAACAAAAAAAGTAGGGTGGGACTTGATTTTGTCCAACAGGTATTGATTAAATTGTAGAAAGTGTTGTCATTTGCTAATTGCTGATCATTTCTGATCATGTCTTTCAAAATTCATAATGTGCACAGATAAATAATTTATAATAAACACTCTAGCAGTCCATAGAGAACAATAAGAATTGTCCATTTTGATTTCATGGTGTCACGTACGTTGTGCAGTTAAATTCGAAGAAGAGCAAAACACAGGATACTAGAGACTTTAATAAACACCTCCATAGACTTCCATTGTAATTGGATAACTGCAGATGCACTTTTTGTTTGTTGAAACGAGTGTACATTATTTTCTGCGACAGATGCTGTCAATTGAGCTTTTGAACCTGTATTCTCGTATTGAACCTGGAACATTCCTTTAATCAAGAAATGAAATTACTAGAAGTGAAGTGCATTCAAATCATTTTTAATTACATTTTTGCTTCTTTCTCTAGTTTATGCTGTAGTACATTTAATCAACCATATAATTTCCTAGTTGAGTTCTCTCCATGCTATGTGTTTAATTTCTCAATAATGATAGCCTCTTAGCCTGACCTTTTTTAATCAGCGTACAGCCTCTGTAGCATTCAGCATTTCCTTAGACGTGTGGAGTGTTAAAGCTGCTGAAGAATTGGCCCTACGGGTTCCTTCTGTCTTAATAGAAGAGTCTGCAGCGCTGCCCAGCTCTCTTCAGGGACGAATAATGCTTTCATTCGTTACCTGAAGTGCACTGCTGACAGCTGATTCATAGTTAATGTCAACTTTTACATTAGATGTTTTGATTTATCCTCCATTTAGGAGTCGTATACCTGCTAAAGTAGGTGTTTCACATCTTTGCACCTCCTCGTGTCAAGTGTTTCTGCATTTTGTCCATCTACAGAGCTGGTTTGCTCTAATTGGTATTGCTTTTCTCATTATCTTTCATCACCTAAACAGCACGCTCAGAGCTGCCACGGTATTGCTATTGAGTTTCTAAGATGGAGGGAAACCACCACCGAGATGCACAAACCCACCGGGTGGCATTTTCAGGGACGTAAACAGATTCGGCTAAGTAGTGAGCAACAGTGCATTAGTCATATATACAGCGTATTCGGAAATGCCAACAGATTTTAATGCCAAAGCGTTCACCACCTCTGCTTTTAGTCGAAGTGGCCTTTTGGCTGAAACCTGATATTCGTCATCATAGCTGGGCATGGAGAGGAGTTCCATGTGCTCTGTTCACACTAATGTGCGAGCTGGCGGAAAAAAGGATAGTCGTGACTGCAAGGGTAAACCTTTTAAACCCAACCCCTCTAAATGGGAACATATTTGAGTCGAAAATCCTTGAATTTGTTGGCAAATAGCAGGGAACTGTTGTTTTTTTCCATTCTGGGATGTGAAGTAAAGTTGTTGATTCTGTTTTTCTTTCTCTTAGGTACACCATCTCCTCTCTCCGGCGCTCTAATATGGGTGTTTACCAGTGTGTGGTGAGAAACAGGATGGGCGCTCTGCTTCAGAGAAGAGCCGAGATACAAGTGGCATGTGAGTTTCTGTAAAACCTACACTACTGTTGAAAAGTTTGGGGTCGGTAGGATTTATTTATGTGTTTGAAAGTCTTCTATGCTCACCAAGGCTGCATTATTATTTTAGCAATATTGGGAAATAATATTACAATTTAAAATAACTCTTTTTCTATTAGAATATATTTTAAAATGTCATTCATTCCTGTGATGGCAAATCTGAATTTCCTGCAGTAATAACTTCACATGATCCTTCAGAAATCATTCTAATATGCTGATTTGCTGCTCAAAAAACATTTATTATTATCAGTGTTTAATACAGATGTGCTGCTTGTTATTTTTGTGGAAACCATAGTAAACATTTCAATCGTTTGTAACATGCTCTACTGTCACTTTTGATCAATTTAATTAATTTCATTAATGCAAAAACTTTTGAATGGTAGTATATATAGACATCAAAACAATTCTCCAGAGCTCTCCATACATACATACATACTGTAGTGTATATGATACATTTATGGTGCTTTTTCATACTTTTTTAAGCTTGAAAACTATTCTTTGTAAATGCATGAAAAAAAAAAAAATCCTCTTTCTTGCACTCTCATGTGAAGACCTAAGTGATACTATTTACATGTTCCCAGGTATGCTTTGAATAAGGCAGCATTTACACTGAAAGAGGAAGATGGCTGTGGTAGAAAAGGAGACTAGGTGTTGAACCTTTTATAACATGCTTTAAAGATTCACACTGACCCAGACTGACTGTTATAGATGCTTCTGACATTTTCATAAAGAAACATTTGGCCAGGATGGAGTTATCACAGTGATTAAATGAGAAATCATTCTTTTAAGACCATATTTCCTTATTTTCCCAAATCAAACCAGCAAACAAGATTGCTTGTTATTAAGTGAAGTTTGTTGTTAAGTCCCTTTAAAGCTAGTCAGTTTCTTTGGTGGCCATCTGGTTTGATCCATTTGTTTACATTACAGAGCCATAGCAATGCACAAATAATGTGTATAATTTAAGAAACAATTCCCAACAGAGTGGTATGAACAATCTTAGAGGTGTGAGGGGTCCAATTATAAAAACATAATTTTAAGCCACGTTTCCACCGCAACAACTTGCCCCAGGAACTAGGGACTTTGGGGTGATACTCGGTGTGTTTCGACCTCAGGAACCAGGATGTTCTGGGTAAAAATGTCCCTCTCAGAAAGTCCAGGCTCGCTAGGTAGTACTTTTTCAAAGTTCAGGAACTTTCAGGGGTGGGATTTGTGCGCTGAACATGCTGATTGGTTGAGTTCACGCAGCATTTTATTTCAACTACCATTTTTAAAAGTCTTTTGCGGTGCATGCAGTAAGAGTTGTTTGCTATTCAAATCAACAATGGAGTCTAAAAAATATGACAGATGGACCAACAATGAGTTTCAGGCTTTATTAAGCTTATATGCGGAGGACGAAATCCAGCAGAAACTGTAAAGTCACATGCAGTCCTACGTCGACTGACCTAATCTTCACGGTACTTTAGATCATGATGGAAATGCAGACAGCAACAGGTCTGGGGGGAAAAGTTCCTGGGACAAATTGTTCCAGGTAATTTTGGTGGAAAAGTGGCTTTGGTTTATGAATATTAATTAGATGATGCAACATTCAAACAGTAGTTTGACAGTAAGTGATTTGCAGAGTCTGTGTATGTTAGCCAGTTTAGAAATACCATTGAATGACTACAGTTGTTTTACACTCTAAATCAATTTGAAAACTGCACCGCTGAAATTATGTCACCAAATTCAAAGCATAATGTGCTAGACGTTTTTTTGTTGTGCATGGTGATGCAATCTTGCTGTGCTGTACGCTATGAATAAATGTTTGAAGAAATGTTTCTGATTTCACACCTCTGCAGTTTGTACCAAAAGGGGGGGGGGGGGGGGGGGGGTAAAACGTTCTCCCATGGTTGTAATAACATCCCTGAACTTTTTCTCGCAGATATGGGCGACTTTATCGACAATGACCAAAGAAAGACGGTGACACAGGGCCGGGCCGCCATCCTCAACTCCCCAGTGGTCAGTTGCTTCCCGCGGCCACAGGTGACATGGTTCAGGGACGGCTACAAGATCATTCCCAGCAACAGAGTGTAAGTAGAGCGTAATTGCTTGTCTAATCTTTAAACCTGAAAGCCTGTTCATTAGGAAAGTTCTGGGTGACCCAGCACAGGTCCCTATGGCTTTGGGTTCACGTGGTGCGTTGTAAGAGATGTAATTACCTTCACTGTTCAAGCTTAATCCCTCTGGGCCTCCATTTACGGCAGCCCACACTGGAAAATGTTGGGGAAAACAGAGACACACTTCAGCCAGTGATGCAGAAGACGTGGATACTGTGCACAGCTTTCTTTGAGTGTTTTTCTCCCACTGCCTTGTCACAGAAGTGCAATTAATGCCTGTTCTCGGCCCTTCTTTAATCTTGCTACGGTAGTTCTTCATTGACTTTTTCTAATTAGCAGCTCACCCAGGCTGAGATCGACGAGGCTGATCCGTTTCGCCGTTATCAGTCAAGTGTCTTTCATTCCGACGAGTCCCAAATAAAAACTCCACCACTGAGACACATCTAATGACTCACCTTTCACTCCACACATACAGCGATGGGCCCATTTGAGAATTGCATTTGATTTCGGCAGAAGGTGTAATTGAAAAGTAAACAGGCTAACGCAGGTAAATTTAGAAATAGACCTGGGGTAGTAATGACTTGCATTTGTTCCATTTGTCTTCGGGCTTGGATTGATTTGTTAGAATGACGTTCAGGCAGTTTTATGATCCCATTTACACCTGGAATTAATATCCGTCGCATGTGGACAACCAATCACCATACGTGATCCAATCACTCATGTCTAGTCAGAAAAGCATGTGACAAAATTGCATTTGTTGTATAAATGCTAATCTGTCATGAACAGTTCATTATGCCCATTAAGGACCCAGGCCACTTTTTCCAACCCATTTTCATAAATGTCGCATGTCTAAGACCTTTGGGCAAAATGTCTCAGAGTGAGACCCATGGCTCACTCTCAATTATAAGAGAAGTCACAGACAATTTTGTTTTTATTCCCATTTTATTTTATTTGAATGATATCTGCAAACAGTGATTTACTGTCATAAAGCTGAAAGCAATACAATGATTCAGAATCAAATTTAATAATAAATATATTTCAATCTAAGCTGTGGGTTTATTTATTTATTTAGCTAGTAGAAGTTCTAAATGACTGGTGTCTTAAAAATCTAGTAGCCAAATTGGCTGGTAAATGTTCAAACGGTAGTTACAAAAGATTTTTATTTCAAATAAATGCTGTTCTTTTGAACATTGTTTTCATCAAATAATGCTGAAAAATGTGTAATGGTTTCCACAATAATTATAAGGATATAGGTATTTTTTTTATTTATTTTTTTACGTTTTTTTAAAAAGTTTTTTTACGTGATTTGGGCTAAAGGGATAGTTCACAACTTCACCCAAAATTCTGTCATCATTTACTCACCCTCAGGTTGTTCTAAGCCTGTATGAATTTCTTCCTTCTGCTGAACACAAAATAAAAGTCTGTAACCAAACAGTTGATGGGCCCATTGACCTCCATAGTATTTTTTTCCCCCATATTTGTGTTTTGAAAATGAATGAAAGTCTTATTGGTTTGGAACCACATGAGGGTGAGTATTTTCATTTTTTTGGTGAACTATCCCTTTAAGAGGCACAATTTATGACACCATTGTTATTGGATTTTGTTCAAAGTAATTTCAAGAAACAATTACATAAATTTCAGTACTTTCCCATTCAAGTGTAATTGTATGTCTGGAAATTGCTGCAGGGACATAACGGCAATGACCGCTAAGTGAACTGATTTGCTTTAAAGTGACAAAGTGAACAGTGAAGAACCAGGAACAAGGAAATCAAGAAAACACATGTAGTTTTGTGCATATAATCTGTGCTGTTCTGAAGTAAAATTGTGTATTTGGTTGAAAGGCATGTTGGAAGGTGGATATATGGGCTCTTCGTAGATGTAGTTAAGGCGGCTTGGCAACATGCCAGCTCAATAATTGGACCGGTGCTCTCCTGCCAGTGCTTTGACAGAATATTGCATCATGACAGAAAGCAGGGCGCATACATAAAATCAATATGCCACTGCTGACAATGTTCACTGCCGCATATATGCAGCCGAGGGAATTTGTACCTTTGGGATTCTGGCGATCTTCCCAGGCAGCGCTACTGCTTTGACCCTATATGCGGCCCAGCTGGTGTCTACGGCATCCAGACTCGAACCCAGAAGCTCACCCAGCCCTGAGGACGATAGAGTAATATCAAGCAATCATACATCCAGCCAAGCCCATTAGCGCACTATTGGATGTGATGTCACATCCTTAATTGTTCTGTGGCAGCGGCTGAAGCAATGCAATCAGCTTAGCCATTTAAACTGGCACTATGTGTTACTGGGCAAAATCCCCAGGATGGACTTTGGGAAATTGGGCTGTACTTCATAAGCACTTGACTGGCATGGTCATTACATTAACTGCCCTTGTAGGATCAAAGTTTATCTATGTGCTGTGATCTACGGCCCTGACTCAATATTAACATGGATGAACATGCCGCAACATAAATCTATTTGTGAGTCTCATAAGATGTTTCCATCACAGAACTGATAAATGCTGCTTTGTAGAACACTAATGCTCTTTAGAATAAGTGGAGGAGTTCTTTGTTTAGATGCACTTGTCAAAACTTGTATAATTATGCTCAGTATGGATATATAAACTAATTTGACCACTGGCAATTTCTAAGTCAAGAGGTTCCCAAAATAACAAGATGGTTAAATTAATAATAATAATAATGATACAAGCACGGACAACATTTGTGACATTCTGCTCTAGAGATTCTGAGACGTCAGCTAGCTTAATCAGACTATTTCTGTAATACTGCTGCTCCCTGTACCATCAGATGTTTTGATTAATCAAAATGATGTAGATGATGTAGAACACCAAAATGTACAGTGGCCTATAAAAGTATTATAGTAGTATAAGGTCAGTTAAGTCACATTTAAAAGTAAAAAAATGTCTAAATTATATTTTATTAAAGGGTTAGTTCACCCAGAAATGAAAATTCTGTGATCAAATACTCACCCTCATATCGTTCCACACCCGTAAGACCTTCGTTCATCTTCAGAACACAAATTAAGATATTTTTGATCAAATCCGATGGCTCATTGAGGCCTCCATTGACAGCAAGATAATTAACACTTTCAGATGCCCAGAAAGCTAATAAAGACATTTTTAATATGACTACAGTGGTTCAATGTTAATGTTATGAAGAGACGAGAATACTTTTTGTGCGCCAAAGAAACAAAATAACGACTTTATTCAACGATATCTAGTGATGGGCGATTTCAAAACACTGCTTCATTAAGCTTCAAAGCTTTATGAATCTTTTGTTTCGAATCAGTGGTTCGGAGCGTGTATCAAACTGCCAAAGTCACGTGAACCATTCAAATTTCGAAACACTACTGATTCGAAACAAAAGATTTGTAAAGCTTCGAAGCTGTAGTCACATGATCTGTTTTAAATATGTCTTTAGTAGCTTTCTGGGCATTGAAAGTGTTAATTATCTTGCGGTCAATGGAGGCCTTACTGAGCCATTGGATTTCATCAAAAATATCTTAATTTGTGTTCTGAAGATGAACGAAGGTCTTACGGGTGTGGAACGACATGAGGATGAGTAATTAATGACAGAATTTTTGGGTGAACTAACCCTTTAACAAAGTTCGGGAGGAGCAGGTTCAGATAATTAACCTAATTAGCACAAGTGGAGAACATTCAGTTAATTAACTCAACCAACAACAAGAGGTATACAGCAGACCTACCTCTGTTTGTTTGACAGTTTATCAGCATCCCTCCTCCACTCCATCTCCTCACTTCTAGTTCTATCTATTTTTACCACATCCAGGAGGAGTACTCTGGGTTTGGGCCAAAATTCCCTTCCCCCGGACAGCTCGCCAACTACGCAACTTTTACTGTATTTAATTATGTCAGTGTGAACTCGTGAAATGTTTTTATTGTATGAGATACAAAATGTCAAACCAATCTGAATAACAAATTATGCTAGATCTATTCTCAAACAAGGACGTTGCTTTTCTTAGCTATTTTTGTAATCACTTGTAACCAATGTGATTTTGACTAAATGTAAGTCCTTCACATTACCAATGGACATGCATAACTCAAGGTTCTGTCTCACTAGACTTTGCGCTTCATTCATCTTCATTCATATGCATGATCAAATGTGGGAGGAGAATGGAAATGAAAGCATATCCATAGATGTTCTGTGTTTAACTGTGTACCAAAGTTCTAGCTGGTGAACTCTGACCTGTGTATGTGCATAATTGACACATAGAGGATCTAAAACCTACATATGGACTCAGATTGGCATGGTTTGCATTGCTGTGGTGGTATAGAGCAGATAATATACAGTACCGTTCAAAAGTTTGGGGATAGTAAGATATGTGGGTAATACTTTACAATAATATTTCATCTGTTAACATTATTCAACTAACTACATTAGTTAACATTGTCTAACAATGAAAAATACTTCTAAAAATACCTCAGTTAAATATGTTAATTTCAAAATTAACTAATGCATTATTAAAATCTTGTTAACGTTAGGTAATGGCACTGTGAACTAACATGAACATTAACATTTTAATCATTAACATTAAGGTTAATAAATGCAGTAAAAATGTATTGTACATTGTTAGTTTATGCTAATTAACTAATGTTAACAAACACGTTTTGTTTTTGAATACATTAATTCTTTAAATTAATATTAAGCAGCACAGTTGTTTTCAGCTAGAAAAGTATTGAAAACAATAAGAAATGTTTTTTTGAGCAGCAAATCAGCATTTTATGATTTCTGAAGGATCATGTGACACTGAAGACTGGAGTAATGATGCTGAAAATTCAGCTTTGCATCAGAGGAATAAATTAAATTTACAACACAAGTCCTAGAGCATGTCATCATATTTGTTGCAAGGTCTGAACTAATCTCAATTCTCAAAGCCTACTGTGTAAGCCACCCCTTGATTCTGTATAGCACAACATTCTGAACAATATTTCTGTTGTTTTATCATTTGAAACCCAACAAAATTCTTTTTGTGGAATGTTTTGCTCAGAAATTGTTATTGTGTCATGTCTCTTTCAAATAAATGCTGCCTGATTTGATATTTTGTATCCAGTGCAATCACATTCGTGCATTTTTACGTGTGTGGCTTGAGCGTCCAAATATGTTTTGTGGCCACAGCAACTTTTCATTCATTCTCAAGCTGTCCATTTCAAATTCCGGTGTGAAAATGCATCTCATTAAGATGTAGGAAGCAGAGGCACCACTCAGTGAAAGCAGCTTCAGGCAGTCATATTTATTCCAGTACGGCTTCATTGCAAATGCTCATTTCCTTTGCCCTGCAGATCTTTGTTTTCTTGCAATCAGCTTATGAATTGTTGAGCTATGTATTCAATATATTAATCCAACTCTGTTTGATAGCCCATTGAATATTTCGTAAAGAAAATAGATTTTTGGTAACTTCATCACATGTCGCTGTGCAGTATTTCAGCATTATTGTTTCTTGAGCTCTGTGTTTTCTATAGTTTTAGTTTTTCCTCAGCCTCAGAAATGTCCCTTTGGTCTGTTAATGTAGCATGAAATAAGCGGCCATGTGGACGGGCAACGCTTCTCTGTGTGTTTTCTATTGCAGCCGCGTTCTGAAGGATAACTGTGCCACAATCCAAATGGTCCACAGTTTTTTTTTTTAACTCCTCTTCTGTGTGGTTACGGCTTCTCCTTCCCCATCTCCCTTAGTTTTTTTGGTCTTCTTTTCTTCTCTGTGAGGCACACAAAGGCAGAAAGTTGTTAAAGCATAGAGGTCCAAAGGTGAATGCCGAAGCAGGGGAGGACAGCGAAGCACGGGCCTTTGAAAGTCACTCTTATTGTTCCACACTGGCTTCCCCTTTAGACAGCATGAAACTTTCATGATGGCGATAATTACCCTATTGGTGAGAAGTGCTTTCTGTTGCCACTGCAGATGAAAGTAGCAGGTTGGAAATAAGATATTGCGTCTACCTCTCATCGCTTTGTCCTTGCATCCTCCTCTACCTTGCTGAATTTTTCATCATTCATTATTTGAGATCTTTGATGTTTCCACCCATTACGAGCTATTCAGGCACCCATCGCGCTCGGCACATAAAACGGCTTCCACGCTAGAATCATCCTGTCCCGAGTACCACCAGCAAGAAACCAGACAATAAAGGAAGTGCTTACAGGAAGGTGATTACTTTCCTCTGTACAAGCAACAGGGCTGTGGTGTTTGTGAGATGACGGTGATAGCAGACATGTGCTGTGGTTCTGCTCCACCATATGTAAATCTCTTTTTGTCAAGGGACTTAACAACCCCCAAACTCCTGCAGGTTTTGGCAGATTTAGTGCACCGAATTACACGTGCCACAGGCTTTTCAAAGTACTTATACTTTAGATGAGTAAAACTGATTGTTTACTTGTTTGAAAAAGTCGCTTGTCTCAGAACTTATAATTTATAATTGAGCATTATAATTGAGCATTGCTAAATCCAAACGAGTTAACAAGAAACTCAATATACTTTATTATCACAGAGAACTAACATTTTTAACATAACTTTACCTTGGAACACTGAACAGAAGAAACAGAGAGCTTATATACATAGAAGAGTGTTAATCAAAGAGACAAGAAACAGAACAGGTGTGCACTAATTAGAAACCATAGCAACTAACAATGAATGAGAACTCTGGCCAATCAGGAACAGGGAAAGATAATGAAAACGAAACCAAAACACACTGAAACCTAACATAACCCTGACAAAAGTTTTGGAAAAAAAAATACAGATTTAGTTCATTACATTTTGAGCAAAATAGGCATTTAATAATAATAATAATGACAACAACAACAATAATAATATTAATAATAATAGTTTTATATTTATTTAGTTTTCTTTTTGCTGACAAACTAATTAATTTAAAAAATGTTAGATCTTAGTTGATTTGACATTAATATATGAGCTTGGCAAATAATTATGATAAAAAATAAGATTAGATTCATTCTAATAATAATAATAAATTATTATTATTATTATTAGAATGTTTTTTATTATACTATATATTTTATTTTTTTATTTAACATTTTCAATCATTTATTTACATTTTTTATTTATTTATTTTTTTTGTTTTTTTTGTTTTGTTTTTTTACATTTTTAACCCTATAAGCTAATTAATAAAAAAAAATTGTGGGATCTTTGGGGATTTGATAATTATGATAGGAATAGTTTATTATTATTATTATTGAGAATTAGAATGAATATAATATTATTATACTATATAACATTTTGTATTTATTTAATTGTTTGAATTATATGTTTACATTTTTACCCTGATATGAGCTAATTAATAAAAAAATATTTTTCTCTGATTTTAGGTGATTTGATATATTAAAACATGAGCTTGGTAGGAATAAGAATAACAATAATGTATTATTATTATTATTAATGTTATTATTTTTATTAGAATGAATATAATCTTAATATACTTGTAATATATTTTTTTTAGTATTATTTATTTAATTAATTATTATTATTATTTTTTTGTCCTGATATGAGCAATACATTTTTGTCAGATCTTATTGGTGGTTTGATATGTTATTGAAACTTGAGCTATGCATAAAATGTTGGGCAGTTTCAGCCTTTCTTCATTCAAGTAGATGGAAGCTGTAGTAGCATGACTAGAAAATAGCATTACAAAGTGGGCTGATTTTCTTTGAAAGGGCTTCAGCAAAACTTAAAAACTGTAAGGAAGCCATTTTCTAGCTTTTTGGGGTCTGAATTCCAGGAATATGCTCTACTGAAAAGAATGAGATGTCAGATTTGTTCTGAGCTGAACTGTGCTGGTAATGTGTTTGTGATTTGCTGTTATTATTTCAAATCATGTTAGCTAGCTTTTTTCCTTCTCCTTTATTCAGCTGTTTTGTCATTGTTCCTTGTACTCCTCTCCACAGGTAGTAAATGATGTGTTAGACAAATGTAATCAGGAGGGGATGACAAGATTGAGAAATACGTCTTTGCCCTGTCACTCACAGGAGGGTTCGAGTTGCTGCCCTTTGCTCATATCCTTGCCGAATGAACACATCTATTTTGAATCAATGTGGTTTGGCTCTGAGGAGTCAAATGAAAAATGACGTAGGCTTGGCTAATTCGATAAAGGCCGTTTATGTGGCCTGGTTTTAATACACCTGCTGGCTGGTAGGGCCCCTTTATGAAGTTAATTATTGAGAGCCATCATCAGTCAATTGGGGCATCTGTGGGGTGAGCCTGTTCTAGCCCAAGGCCTCTGCCCACATTTGTCTTCATCCACTCCCTTCCTTCATTCTTAAATAAATTAGTCTGTTGTCACTGCTAAAACAGAGACACAGAGAATCCAGTCCAGGCACTTTCCACGAGTAGGGTACACTTTGGACTTAAAACTACATCACAATATCTTCTGGTATATATTGCGATAACGGTATCAGTGACAACATTACCATAAATAGTACCATTCACCACTGTTTTTGGCTACAAGTGATAGCTGTATGCAGTCTTGAGAGCCTCAGAAACATAAACATTGATCTAAAGTAAAACTCATCATCAAATAGGCTCATGTAGTTTACCAATTACATAAAAGAATAATAATTTAAAAAAACAGCCCTTGCAGAAATGGAAAAGTTGCAGATTTCTTCCGTAAAAGTGCAGATTTGAATAGTGAAACTGTACTCAATAACATCACACAAGAATAATTAAACACAATAATAATTCAAATGACAAGTTTGAAATAATAAGTCAATGATGTCTAAACACAATGTTCTCTCAACATTCTTTCTGCTGCTCTCCGTGTGTTTTTCCATTGTCTCCGGTCATGTTCATATGTATTTTGCGTGAGCTTAATTTGTTCAAAAGATGAAAAAACAAACAAACATACATTTACCCAACCCATAGACCCTCCCCTCGAAGAAATCCGGACAGAAGTGGTCAAAAGTGGACAAAAGAGACGAATTAAAACACCAGCCGTAAACGGATGTGTGTCTGCCTCGTCTACTTGTGATCCAATCGACCAAAACACATCTTAATACCAGGCCTGAGTCACCTATAGGAACACTGTCAGAGGCCATTTTAAAGTTGTTTTTGATTAAAGCATCTCTCAGGCCAGTGGCGTCTGCTGAAAGTGGCTGGTAGAGTTACACAGGTCTCAGACACAGTGGTGGCAGGATGCCGCTGAGTGACAATAAATCATAAAAGGAGTCTGAGCTCGGAGGAGCCGTGTGCCCTCCTCTCTGCTTTCACACCTCTGACAGTGAAATAATGCAGCCGGAGGAAGGGGGCACAGCACCCAACCTCAAATCTGAAGTGAGCACATATAGCACTCATCCTGCAGACGCTACAGTGAGCCCCAGCAGTCTGGAAAGATGCTGCCACGCTTCTTTCAGTAAACACAAAGAAAGGAGATGCAAGTAGCAGATAAGGAAAAGGTCATGAAAATGTGAATGAAGAGGCTTCCCTCACACCCACATCAGCTGCCTGCCCGATAGGAAGCTTGTTAGATGCCAATAAAGAAAAGTTTGGACTGCTCACAAGCAGAAAAGGTTTGTGTATTTGAGAGCAATTTGTGTATGTCTGCTTACTGGCAGCTCTGTTGGAGCTGAAGTGTGATTAAATGTTGCTAAAGAATTATCATTGACTCCAATTACACATTAATCAGGACCGGTATCGAGCCGAATCACGGATGATAGATAATTGCCTTTTCACAGGCTATTCCAGAGAAGTTGTTGGATTGCACATAGAAATAGAGAAGAAATGCCACCACTAAATTATTATGATTGATTGGACTGAAATATGAAGAGCCTGCGTGCTCGAAATGTTACCGTTGTGGAAGTCCATTATTAATTTTTGTATTTTTTGAGCCGTGGTGTGCTGTTTTATATTGGACTGAGATATGGAAAGGATTGTCCCATGATCCCATAATGCTTTTATATAGCGAAGGATAGTGGTTGGCATTGTAACTGGAATGACTCTCTATAGCCCTATTTGGATAGTAATTGTTTTACATGTTGTCATGATGCAATTTCAGCATTAATAGGTGCTAGTCTGCGATTTTATTGCCTTGTAAATGAGAAATGTCAGTGTTTTTTTTTCTCTCTCTCTCTCTCTCTCTCTCTCACCACCCAGGAGAAATTCATGGACAAATTACCTACTGTTTTCTGACAAACACCACGGTCATGTGGTAATTTAATTCCTGTTCGATTCGTCATCTCTGAGTTTTCATGGAGTAATTGGCCCAAAAGTTGTTTTACCATCTCAATGCATATGTTTTATTATAGAGAAGCCATGTAAATTGCCATATTTTTGTCCTTTAGACTTTTCGAAATTAAACTTTTAAAACACACTTTATATGTAAGCAATAAGGTACTCGAGGCTAGTGCTGTATCGTGAATAAGTCACGGCTGAAGAGGTTGTTAGGCATGATGCGAAGCAGAGTGACTTATTCACGATACAGCACTAGCCTCAAGGTCCTTATTGCTTTTATAAAACGGTTACCACACAATACAAATATTAAAGCAAAAAAATATCTATCAATGCAACTTTGATAAAGTAATATCACTAAAAGCCTTCCTTCCGCCAGAAAAAAATAGTTCCTGACCGTGAGCAGCAACACAAGTTACATTATTACACCATTAGATGGAGGCAAAGACTGTCTTTATGAGTGAGTCAGTCAGTAGTGAAGACTTTTACATTGAAAAGGCTGAATTGTTGTGAACACGGAACAAGACGCAACTGACAAATGCTTTGACTAGCGCTGTCAGTCACGGGAAAACCCCTTAACTGTTAAAAGGACAAGATAATACATCAGACATTTAAACAGATGTTTTATTATGAACATAGGACTGACTTGAAGAAAAATGCTAAATCTGAATGCAGGTAATAAACTCGCTCACTCGATCTTTTTCTCACAACACTCTTCTACATAATACAGTAAGCTTCAATGAACAATATCAATTGAGAACATACAGTCTACGTTGCTAAGAGTGGTTGCTAAGGGTGTTGTGTAGCGATACACAGAACCGTTGGGTGAAGCGGTCATAGCCGTGTTTTATCATGAATAAAAAACAGCTATTGACCAATCAGAATCAAGGAACAGGTACTAATCGTTTTATTAACATGAATATATACGTGAATGTTCATTTTCCATATATTGTTTTGAAAGATGCTCAACAAGGCTACATTTATTTGTTAAAAAAAATTTGTATATTGTGAAATATTATTACAATTTAAAATAAAGTTTTTCTATTCGAATATATTTTAAACGAATATATTTTAAACTTTATTCATATATAATTTATTCCTGTGATCAAAGCTGAATTTTCAGCATCATTACTCCAGTCTTCAGTGTCACATGATCCTTCAGAAATCACTAACTTTATTAGGTGGAAGGGAGGCACAGTTGTAAACACAGTTGTAAAATAATATTAATTTTTATTATATCATATTTTAAGAGGATTAAAATAAGATAAAAATTAATGTTTGAGGCATGATAAAAACATTTTAAGTTTAGAGATTTTAGATAGCAAAAAAAAAAAAAAAAGGTTTAAATCCATTACTCGTAATAAAAATCAGTCTGACTAGTGCTTTTAACAGTATTTGAAGTGTCTCCTTTTCAAAAAGCATCTCATAAGTCACCACAGATTATTCCCAGCTCACTACCCGCATTCAGCAGAGGAAAACCTGGACTAGACTGGCTAGACATGTGAACGAAAGAGACGTTCTGTGTTTGCTGGAAAAATGAAAAGGAAGATATCTATCTTCAGCATGTTTATCCCTTATCCTGCTTTTCACTGAGCGACCAGCACTGTCAGTCAATCCTTTTATGTGCCGCACTCTTGCTCAGCCCCCATTTCATGTCTGGAGATGCGCGCGGCCATCTCTGCGATGGCGGGCGACAGAAGTGTGTGGGTAGGCAGAAAGCAATCTGTTCTGAAAAGAAAGATCAAGCTCAAGATTTCATGTGTGACATATTGAAACACTCCGATGTGTTGCAGGGATGACGTGTGCAGCTGCAGACAGTGGCGATGGAGGCCCAGTTCATTGTGATGAGGCAGATTAATTTAGAGGGGGGAAATGTCAGTGTATTATGAAGCACTGACTTTTCTCCAACTGAAATCTCATTTGCGCAATTTAGTTACCTGTTGAAAATATAATTCACTCATAGACGCAACTGTCTATCTATTTTGACAGTGCAGCCATTTGGCTTTTACAACAAATAAAAGTTGCTAAGAGTGTTTATGCTGAGGGAGGCTTTGTGATGGCCTTTCAGCCTTTTAACAAGGAGTCCATTACCGCTCACAGCATTAAAAAAACGACCTATTCACCTCTTCAAATTGAGAAAAAAAAAACACACCATCTTTAATTTTGAAGAATGGGATATTTTCGGAAACCAATGGCCCAGCCGTACCTGACTCTGCATTAACTATTAAGTATTGCAATTAATTCTGAGATCCATTTGTCATGCAAATAGACCAGTGAATAATGCATACGTTTCGGCTCATAAATAACTAATTTATGCAATTGCAAAGCGCTTTTTAAGATAAATATAATTAAAGGTCAATAGCGATTACATAAACACAGCGAACTTTTAACATGTTTAAATGGCGGCTCTGGGCCTGTTTGGCAGGCTGGATGAGAAACAAAGTATAGAAACAAACTTAATTGCTGATATTTGGTTCCAGACACACAGTTTTTCACTCTGGACCACTGGAAATACCTGCTTAGCTTTGCGTCGGAAGGCTTTCAAGTCTTAAAGGTGCTTACCAAAGCGTATGTTAGCTGGAGGCCGACTTCCAGGCAATCAATTTTATAATTGAATTAGAGTGAATGCTACAGCGGGTTTTAACACACAGGGTTGTTGTGTCTGTCCATCTGTCGCGCTATGGCGGTTCTGCTGGAGCAGGAAAGGAAGGCGTATCCTGCGGTGTCCAAAGCTGCTAGATAGATCAAGGCTCACGGCTCATGCACCTGAATACTGCCGCTTGATGGCTACAGGCCAGCCATGCTGTCTTGAGCTCTAAGCTTTGAGCTTTTAATCAGTGTTTCCCATTCATTTCCAAGAAAAATAAGTTCTACGCTATCTATCTGACCGTCTGTCCCTATCTATCTATCTGTCCATCCATCCGTCTGTCGTTCAATCTATTTGACTGTTAGTCTATCTATCTATCTGTCTGTCTGTCTTTCTGTCCGTCTGTCCGTCCTTCTGCCCATCCAATCTATTTGCCTGTTAGTCTATCTATCTATCTATCTATCTATCTATCTATCTATCTATCTATCTATCTATCTATCTATCTATCTATCTGTCTGTCTGTCTGTCTGTCTGTCCATCTGTCCGTCCAGACTATTTGCCTGTTAGTCTATCCATCCATCCATCCATCCATCCATCCATCCATCCATCCATCCATCCTCGGCTAACGTATTTGCTCTGTTGCCTTGGTGATAAAATAAGCGAGTTAAACACACGTCCATTTTACTAGTACAAGTCCGTCTGTCCGTCCTTCTGCCCATCCAATCTATTTGCCTGTTAGTCTATCTATCTATCTATCTATCTATCTATCTATCTATCTATCTATCTATCTATCTGTCTGTCTGTCTGTCTGTCTGTCTGTCTGTCTGTCTGTCTGTCTGTCTGTCTGTCCATCTGTCCGTCCAGACTATTTGCCTGTTAGTCTATCCATCCATCCATCCATCCATCCATCCTCGGCTAACGTATTTGCTCTGTTGCCTTGGTGATAAAATAAGCGAGTTAAACACACGTCCATTTTACTAGTACAAGCATCTTACTACTTTTCATTTAAATGTTCAGCGTTCAGACTTAATGACCTCATAAGTCAGGGACTTTAATCTACTTTATAAGCGTTTACGCGACTATTGCACTTGGGTTCATTTGAGTTAAGCGTGCACTACAAACAAAGCAATATGTTACGTGTGCGCCGCAATTACAGAGTTGCTTTTACTAAGAGCGGTGTAATTCTTTTTAATCCTCTACATTTGCTCACGGTTGCCATTCTCTTGCTGTGAATTTTGTGCCACTAACAGGGAACAAGCATCTGTTGGTGTCATTGACTGGTTGTTGTGCAATACTTCGAAAGAAAACCACATTCCCACCTCCTGTTGACTTTGTGCATCTAACGACTTTGTATAAAATTAAGTAAAACCACAATTTTTTTTTGGCTGCTCTTTTGGCAAGTCAAGACAAGCCTGGCAGAGTACACCCATTATCAGTTTCTCCACTCTTGCTTCTTTTAAGTATACTAGAACAGTGAAGTTAGTATCTTAGTGGTAATGCGGTCAGGGAATTCTGTGCAACTTTGCTAAATGTGTCATTGGTGTGATAAGCACTCACTTCCACAAATCGCTTTGAATCGCAAAGGAGAAAACAGTTCACACTCCAAACCTTTAATTACATGTTTGGTGAGGGTAATGTGCAAAGATTACAATAATTTCAGTAAACACTGTTTTTCATGTTGGTGCAGGCTAAACAGCTTTTTTTTTTAAAAAAGACGGATCTAATTATCACTCACATTGCCCAAGTCCCACAAAAGAAGGTGTTGTCCAATAATGCACTCAGCAAAACAAAACAATGTACTTTTCAATTTAGATAAGTATCTTTTCCAAACTCAAAAGAATGCTTACCTCTTTTTGTGTGGTGGGACATTTGAAGATGGTAAATAAAGTCTTTTTGAGAAGGCTGAAGGGAAGTTTCTCTCTGGTGAGTGAAACTAGGTCATGTTTGCAGAGTACTTGCCTATATGGAGGATTAAATTAAATTAGGGTGAAGAAATTTGCAGAGGTATTGCAATTTTTGGTGATATGGTATTTTTGAAATATGGAACAGAAGAATACTGAAGTTGAGAAATATACAGACTTAAATCATCTAATAAGCTTGAAGCCCATGATGTATGCATTTTCTGCTTTGACTAGATTTTGTTGTCTAGAATGATTTATTTGATCTGGTCTTGAATGTGTGCCTCAAAAACTGAGAGACAGACACTTTAAATACTGAACTATGAAGTTTGCCTACACAGTTTCACTGTAGAAAGGCCATGAACCTTATATTATTATAAATATAATATGTAAGGGATAATGTACATCCAGCCAAACTTGAAGCGGCTGGATATACATTATCCCGCTTATTACAAGGCTACTTGCCACATAACTAAATAATTAGACGTGAAATATTGATCTGAGTCAAAATATTTTATTAGCTCTTTAAACGAAAAGCTTCCGCATAGAGAGCAGTTGCTAGCAAGCGGCAAGTTCAAACTAGATGGACATTTGAGGGATACGGTACAGTCATACCACATTTTACATGGCATTTCACCACATAAATAATTATGGGTATAAGAGATATTGATCTGAGATGAAACTGTTTGTTATCTTAGAATCCATTACAGTGAACAAAACAAAAGTCGCAAAATGGCAGCCGTTTCATTTGTATGAAACAAATGCGAGTCAGCAATACCACATAATTAAATAACTGTACACAAAATATTGATTTGACTGAGTTTTAATATTTTATTAGCTCACCAAATGCAAAACTTCCATGAGGAAAAACCGCTCCTAGCAAGCGTATCGCGCTGCAGACTTCAGTTCCCCAGATGAGCCTGTGATATCTGTTTTTAGTGGTTGATATTGGGGAATAACATACCGCCGGATGGCGCGATTGACCATTTAGAATCAAGTATTCCACAGAGCCTATGATATTAAATAATGATGATAATAATACATTTTAATTAATAAAAAAAATTTTTTAGAAAAATTTTCTTGTGTCCAGGATGCTTTGGGAACGCCTCAGTATCCTGGACACAGCACGAATGTCTCAGCGTCTCATTCCCTTCTCAGGGAACTATGGTTACAGTTGTAACCTGAGACGGTAGTTTTCTATTGTGACAGTATTTCTTTTGTTAGAAGCTTTTGCCCAGATAAAATATTTAATGTTCCATTTTTCAGTGTCTTTGTATTATAGACCAGCAAGATTTATTGAGTTATGACCTTCCAAGTTCAAAATAAGTTTTTTTGTGACAAATTATGCTGTAGAAAACAAGAGGTTATCTGCATCTATGTCAGAGAGAGAGAGAGAGTTGTTGCTCTGGTGAACAAAAAAAGACCAAGAGGAGCACCAATCATAAACAGACAGGCTTGTTGTAATTCAGTAGAAATGCACATGTACAGCTTCTCACCTTAAGGTGACATTCTAAACCTCTTTTAATCATCCCACGAGTTTTCCGAATGCATCCATTCATCAGCATTATACAGCACTGCTGCCCATCTGCTCCAATTCCATCTTTCCCAACCGAATGTCTTTTTCGACACTGGCTTGTGAGTGTTTATCCCACCTCTTCTGTGAGGTGAAAAATAGAGTTGAGGATGTCTTCCTTCTTTGTTATTGAACAGATGTATCTGATCGATGTAAATCTACTAATGAGACTTCGAAGGCCTCCTTCCCGTTCTCTGTATCAGGGCTCTGGGCTGGCCACTTTAATTGAGAATTAATTACAGATGGGGAGGAGATGCTACAGGGATCACATTAACACAGCATCAGAGGCCTCTATCACCCATCCTGCCTTTCTCCTCTCTTGAGGGATCATTAAATACCTGAAGGCGCAGATCAATAATGGCTGACGGGTGGCATGTCTTGGCAAAGGCATGTTTGTTTCATATATGAGGTTTGGAAGTTGCAAGGCCTGTTTTTCCGACATTCCCGCACAGGCTTCCTCATCAGCGGCCCTCCTCAGATCAGTCAGAAATGCTTGAGAGGAATCACTGGCACCCCTTGAGTAAATTATACCAATTAAACAGCCAGATTAAATTCCATACTTTATTCACGTAATTGAAGACACCGACAATTACTTATAATTACCGTTCGTTATTCTAAAGACTGATTGTCAATCGCTGAAGTTCTCTTGTTTTTGTATTCGAGAGGATGGCGGAGTTGGGGAAAACAACATGAATGTTTAAAGTGGAGCAAGCAGACATGGGCTTTGGAGAGGCAATGCTTCAATAGATAATGACCTGATGGTAATTGCTTTCCGTGAATAGTCTGTGTTTATTCCACGGTGTCAGACAAATAGCGAAGCCTGTGATTGTTTAAAAAAATAACAACTGGCCAAGTAGCTTGATAAGCATCCACGTGAGATGTGTGTCATGTCTTTAATGTTGAAGAGCTAAATAAAGGGATAAAAATGTGTGAATTCCTCCCTCCTAATTTCATCCTGCTGAAAAGGCCATTTTAGACCATTTCCAGGCTGCTATATGCTTGTGAAAATTATCTTTCCGGTGAAGTCCGTTCTTGCAAGGGTGAAGTCCATAAAGAAACATTTTACTTTTAGTCTGGCACTGAAGAGCTTGAATGACCTGCATGAAACCCAGACCTGAACCCCTCTAATGCTCTTTTGAGATTAATCGGCACCAGTTTTAATTTTCTAATAACAATTTAGTTGATGAGAGTGCAAAATTAAACCAAATATTAAAATATTTCAAGTATGTTGATAAACATGTATCAACATACTGTGTGCCAAAAATGTGAAAACTGTCTTTGTTGTGAAAACCTGAGCTCCTGAAATAACATTATCGTGACCACACTGTTGTAAATGTTATTATTACATGGCTTTCTAAAATGCTTGATTCTGATTGGTCAGTTGTGTCATTCCAGTCAGATATTCTCCCATAATAATGGTCATCAATAGCAACGCTGTACAATGACAGCTCATCCTCCACTTCTTTTGTCTATCGACTGTTTTTACTGTACAATGAAACCGGAAGACTTTAGTATCTCTGTCATAACAACTCTCGGAGAGATTGGATTTAGCGGAATAGATATGCTATGCTGAGCTGCTGCTGCAGAGTAAGTACTGAGATTTGCTACTGCCAATACATTCACAGACATTGCTGTGAGCATGTAAGACTGCATGCTAATGCACATGTAACATACATGAATTAACCCCCGTAGAAGATCTATACAAGTGGAGCTGGGGAAGGTGGAGGGTTTCTGAAAGTGTGCTGCACACTTTGACCTACCGGCATGCTCCATCTAGAGTTTCAAGTCAGATCTAGGTAATAATAGTAGGTCTAAGGTAATGTTGTTGAAGTGTTCGTCTAGTTGCTAGAACAACTGTTTTGTACACTCTGAATTACAAGATAATAAACAGGTAATATTTCTTCTCAAATCAAAATGTTATGTCCCTGCCATTATTTATGTAGTAAAACTAATTAGGTTCCAAAATTGACTGTGTTTACCTGAATACTCTCAAAGACAGAAATTTTGACATACTTTTGAGTGTATTTGACCACTTAAGCGCAGTACTCATTTTGGTAAATTGCGACTCACAAGCTGCTTGAGACTGAGGCGGCCTGTGTACGCACAACTTATATACACTGAACAAAATTATAGAGGCAACACTTTTGTTTTTGCCCCCATTTTTCATGAGCTGAACTCAAAGATCTAAGACTTTTTCTATGTAAACAAAAGGCCTATTTCTCTCAAATATTGTCCACAAATCTGTCTAAGTCTGTGTTAGTGAGCACTTATCCTTTGCAGAGATAATCCATCTAGCTCACAGGTGTGGCATATCAAGATGCTGATTAGACAGCATGATTATTGCACAGGTGTGGCTTAGGCTGGACACAATAAAAGGCCACTCTAAAATGTGCACATGTTTTATCACACAGCACAATGCCACAGATGTCGCAAGTTTTGAGGGAGCTTGCAATTGGCATGCTGACTGCAGGAATGTCCACCAGAGCTGTTGCCCATGAATTAAATGTTCATTTCTCTACCATAAGCCGTCTCCAAAGGCGTTTCAGATAATTTGGCAGTACATCACAACCGCAGACCATGTGTAACCACACCAGACCAGGATCTCCACATCCAGCATCTTCACCTCCAAGATTGTCTGAGACCAACCACCTGGACAGCTGCTGCAACAATCGGTTTGCATAACCAAAGAATTTCTGCACAAACTGTCAGAAACCGTCTCAGAGAAGCTCATCTGCATGCTCGTCGTCCTCATCGGGGTCTCGACCTGAATGCAGTTTGTCGTCGTAACCGACTTGAGTGGGCAAATGCTCACATTCGATGGCGTCTGGCACTTTGGAGAGGTGTTCTCTTCATGGATGAATCACGGTTTTCATTGTACAGGGCAGATGGCAGACAGCGTGTATGGCGTCGTGTGGGTGAGCGGTTTGCTGATGTCAACGTTGTGGATCGAATGGCCCATGGTGGCGGTGGGGTTATGGTATGGGCAGGCGTATGTTATGGACATACACAGGTGCATTTTATTGCACCTATACCGTGACGAGATACTGAGGCCCATTGTTGTGCCATTCATCCACGACCATCACCTCATGTTGCAGCATGATAATGCACGCCCCCATGTTGCAAGGATCTGTACACAATTCCTGGAAGTTGAAAACATCCCAGTTCTTGCATGGCCAGCATACTCACCGGACATGTCACCCATTGAGCATGTTTGGGATGCTCTGGATCGGCATATACGACAGCGTGTTCCAGTTCCTGCCAATATCCAGCAACTTCGCACAGCCATTGAAGAGGAGTGGACCAACATTCCACAAGCCACAATCAACAACCTGATCAACTCTATGCGAAGGGGATATGTTGCACTGCGTGAAGCAAATGGTGGTCACACCAGATACTGACTGGTTTTCGGACCCCCCCAATACAGTAAAACTGCACATTTTAGAGTGGCCTTTTATTGTGGCCAGCCTAAGGCACACCTGTGAAATAATCATGCTGTCTAATCAGCATCTTGATATGCCACACCTGTGGATGGATTATCTCGGCAAAGGAGAAGTGCTCACTAACACAGATTTGTGAACAATATTTGAGAGAAATAGGCCTGTTGTGTACATAAAAAAAGTCTTAGATCTTTGAGTTCAGCTCATGAAACATGGGGGCAAAACCAAAAGTGTTGCATTAATAATTTTGTTTAGTGTAGATCAGTTGTCTGCGCTGGCAACAAAACTGACCTGTTCGGAATCGATAAAACGTGAGACTGACAGGCCGGTTACCGGTTCGGGCTGGTCATGCGGAAAATCGGCCGACTCCATTCCCTGGCTTGTCGATCGGTACATCTCTACTTTATAGGAACGTTTTTTTTCTTCACTGAAGCTTTGCCTTTAATGAGTTAAAAACATTTAAACTCAAACCAGTCCTTACATAATATTCTGGTATTCTTGTCGTATTTTTGACAGTAGTATGTTTGAATTTAAATTTGACATAATTATGCAAATTTTTCATCTCATTTGCATTATCATTGACAAAATCACCTAGTAGAAACCTTCCCAGAAGCTGTTATAGCAGCAACTTAAAGGGGCTTTATGTAAGAATGACAGTAAGTGGTTGAAATGGGTACTGCAGTTCAAATTCAAAATATTGTTCGCCCTGCCCATCCTCTTCAGGATTGATGCTCTCGCGGGTTGCCAGTTTGAAGACACGCGACAGCAGTGACATTGGAAGGCGAGGTGACTTACACACTGTAAGATAATTAGTTGATTTATTGATTTATGGTGAGTTGATATCGCGTTTTTAATATGCTCCCGTAATATGCTCTTTTAGATGGATGCTGAGGCTTTTTAGGTCAGGTAGAATCTGCGATCTCTGACCCAGTTTGTTCACTGGCTTATATGGCTGCAATTCGCTGCATGTGTTTTCCACCAACTGGCAACCCGGGGTGGAGAAATACTATTGGGTAAATTACTGCAACTGCCTTTTAATGTTCATTATTTGGCCATATAGTGGGGACACCAGCATCTAGTGCATGACAAACACTGTCTTTTCAGTGGGGCTAGAAGCACAGGCATTCTGATTCAGATCAGCCACAGTTTGGGCCTTATGTTTAGAGACCACGCTGTTCGCTATCCGGCTCCGGTGTCAGCTGTTAATGCCCCCTGAATGCTCCATGCATATTTTGGCTGGTAATGCGCTCAACATCAGATGCTGGATGGATGCCCTGTTGACCACGCTGATATGGAGCAAAGCGCCGTGACTTGGCCAGGCCCCGCACAAAGGTCACCGTTTCCCTTACGTCAGTCCATTTTCCAGCAGCACAGCCTGAAAACCTGCTGCCATCAGATCCCTGGACAGAGCTCATAATCCAGCCCCTATGATCTGCTTAATCCACATTCTTAACCAGTCAATAGAAGTCTTGTCCATGCGTTTTTTTTTTACACTCTGGCTGATATTGACAGATGGGTTTGATAACATTAGAGTCCAGGGGTCTGGCATATTTCTTTGCAATCAAACCGTGCTGTTTTCTGGGCTTTGTGCCCATAGCTAGATTGCAAAGTGAAATCCTTATCTCTCTTTTAAAGTTCCACGCAGTTCGTTTCTCCCTGTAAGCTTGTTGTGAGTTCTGGTCACTGGTGAGACTTCAAATAGATGCAATGAGCATCTCAGCTGCAGCAAATGCTTGCCTTATTGGAGCACACAGCTTGGCTTACTGAAGCATAAAGCACTTAATAGTGCTGGTGGCAGAGAGAGCAGGCAAATGTCCATGTCTCTTCCTCTTATGTTCCTCATTATGCTCCTCATGGCATAAGTTTCATACTCAGCTGGAGTTGTATCTTGCATTTTTATCAGATTCCAAGGATTGTGAAACTGGTCTCATGCACTTATCATTTTCTGGGTGTTTACAAAGTGAGAAATCTGTTTACACATGATTTGTAGGGTTTTTATGGTCATGAAAAACTTGGAATTTAAAAAATGCAATTCCCAAGGCTGGAAATACAAGGAAAAGGATTAACAATTTATAAATTTTATATTTTATTTTATTTCATCCATGATTTGTGACTGGAAAAGCGAAAATTAATTTGCCTAAGTAGTGATCTTGTTTATATTGAAAGCAGATTGTATTTTACATAATCTATTATCTATTTTGCATTATAAATATATATGGTAACAGTTTAGTATAGGGAACACATTCACTATTAACTACGACTTTTCCCTCAATAAACTCCTAATTTACTGCTTATTAATAGTTAGTAAGGTAGTTGTTAAGTTTAGGTATTGGGTAGGATTAAGAATGTAGAATAAGGTCATGCAGAATAAGGCATTAATATGTGCTTAATAAGTACTAATGAACTGCTAATATTCTTTTAATACGCATGCTAATAAGCAACTAGTTAAAAAACCCTAAAATAAAGTGTTACCATATATATATATATATATATATAAAGTCACAATGCGAAGCAGAGTGCCTGCAAGCCCTTCAGCCATGACTTATACACGATACAGCGCTAGCCTCGAGTACCTTATTGCTTTTATAAAAATACCAGCTGTTGCTTGTTCCACGACAGCATCAAACTTCTGTCACGGTCCCCAAAACTGAATCATGAACAGTTTTTAAAGGCCGTTTTTAATACCAATGTGCTTGGCAAATGTGTTTATTTTAACCGTGCGGTGGTGCCAGATACTCTTTAATCGGTAATGACAAACGGAGACATAATTCATTTATAACATTAACAAGATGACCCGTTGAATTCGTTTTGGGAGCGACGACTGAATGTATTTTTAGTCAAATGCCTGTATATAAGATTAGTATTGTCAAAGTTCAGAGGCTGTCATATATGTGAATCAACTTACTTTGTTGTGTATTTTCAATTTGAAAAATAACTTTTATATTGATGGATTAATTGCATTTTGAAAAAAAAAAAAAAAAAAAAAACGTGTCATGGATTTATTGCATTTTGGGGAAAAAATTATCTGTTTTTATAATAAACCTTTAAAAATCAAAATCTAGATTTGAATGTTTAATGTTTTTATAACAAAAATATGCTATGTGAAAGTTTGAAACAGAAAATAGTGGTTTTCATCTTGCCGCTTTCTTGGTAAAGAAAACACATTTTTACTCAAATTAATCAAAATGGATTTATAGTGTTTTGGAATCAAACTCTTCAAATATTAAAGCCAAAAATATTTATCAATGCAACTTTCATGAAGTAAACTGTTACTAAAAGCCTTCCTTCCTCCGGAAAAAATAGTCCCTGACCGTGAGCAGCAACAGAAGTTACATTATTACGCCATTAGATTGCGGCAAAGACTGTCTTTATGAAAGTGTCAGTCCATAGCGAAGACTTTTACATTGAAAATTGTTGTGAACACGGAACAAGACGCAACTGACAAATGCTTTGACTAGCGCTGTCAGTCACGGGAAAACCCCTTAACTGTTAAAAGAACAAGATAATACATCAGACATTTAAACTGATTTTTTATTATGAACATAGGACTGATGGAAAATGCTAAATCACTCGACCTTTTTCTCACAACACTCTTCTACATAATATAGTACATTTCAATGAACAATATCAGTTGAGAACATACAGTTTACGTTGCTAAGAGTGGTTGCTAAGGGTGTTGTGTAGCGATACACAGAACCGTTGCGTGAAGCGGTCATAATCGTGTTTTCTTGTGAATATAACACAGCTATTGACCAATCAGAATCAAGGACAGGAACTAACCGTTTTATAAATATATAAATATATAAATATAGGGCTGTCATTTTAACGCATTCATTTAATTAATTAGTTATGGAAAAATAACGCAAATGAAATGATTTAACACACCTACTCCAGACCTATGATGTACTTACATGATCTTACATTTCATACAGTTAATTGGTGTTTAGTTTCTGAATTAATCTACATTTTGCGTGAATCAATCAGGAACCAATGATTCAGATAAAGAGAGCCATTAGATGTGTTCGACTTGAAGCAGCACTGCATAGACAGATCGGTGTATGACATCAAAATACCGCGAGAGTGATTGGAGAGCAAACGGCTTCGTATGCTGTCGAAGCATGTCGAATCGGTCTGCGCAGCATCTAACAAACTTGTAAAATGTTTTGCTAGAAAAGTGTGATTGTGCTATTTTTTCTTTAAAATAAAAGATATGCTTTAATGTTTTGTTATATAATACACAATTTCTTCGTACATTAAAGGTGTCTTTTTGTATGCCTTCCTGTAGGAAAAGGTATCTATTGCACTCGCAGTGTTTCACTCAGTGAATATTTTAGATGGTCTTCTTGAGTTTTCATATTAAAATAAACTCATGTAAAATGAATTAATATGTAAATGAATTGAGAGGTTTCCTCCAAGGCCCTCTTGCCTCCAAAGGCCAATTTACAGTTAATACACTACATGCTTTTTCCTTGACTAATGCTATTAATCAACAGTGCCTCAGCTCTCAGTGGTTATTAAGCAGAGCTGATTGGGTTGTGTTTCTCGTGTTTTTGTATGCACGCTCCTGTCTTCATGATATAACAGACTGCATGCCAAGCACTAGAAGCGTTCTTGTACAATTTCAGCAGCGCTGAAGCACTGCATTGACAGGGGAGCGTCTTTTTTTACAAGCCTCCCTCCACTTCTTCCACGAATTGCTTGGTGTCTCCAGACAAGCAGACCTATGTTGCGTGGAAACCCCACCTCGACTACAACAATTCAACAGACCCGGTATGTTTATAACTGTGAGAAATCAATGCGAACGAGGTTGATAGTTACATTTTAGTTGTCATGTAAAGATATTCGCATGAACAGCCCAGCCTACCGTAAACTTTTTTCTGCATTGTGCCACGTCAAATCCCCACACAAAGACATTTTGTCTGTTCTGTAATGAGATTGTGTCTTTTGAAAAATTCCATATCAGATTTTCTGACAACTGCAAATTGAATTTTACATGTCTATTTGTGAAAGTCATTCATCATTTGCTGTTGGCTAAACAAGCACTTTTAAATGATATTATGGCTTCAAAAAATATGATTACAAGCATGAAATCTGAAGCATATTTTACATGTCACTCTACTGTTCGGTCCCAGTGTTCAAGGCTTTGTGGAGTCAAAATAAAAATCAAGAATCAACTTTTGAAATGTAAGACGTGTGGCAACTTTTATAATGTGCCTTCTATAATGCAAATTCAAACACAAATGAAAACAAACAAACTTGTTCTTTTGTGTTCGGTGCTTGAGATCTTTCTATAAACTGTCAACCACCCACTATATCATAGCTTTCTCTGGCTTATTTGTTCAGGAAATGCAACATACACCATCAAATAAAACAATACATTGCTGCTTTAAAAGGATTGAATTTCCGGTGGAATTTTTTTTTTACTTTAATAGGAATGCTTTACAGAATCAGTCTTGTCAAAAATTGTCCATGGTGTCTTACATTTCATTTTCCATGTCAGAGAAGCTTAGGTGATTTGTTTTTAGAAACCATTGCCATGTTTTTCGATAGATGTTACCATTGTTGGCACCTATCACCTTGGTTGATAAAACCTGTGGTTTTTACTTGCCAAGTTATTACTTTCTGGATCATCAGTAGGATTGTAAGTCTAAAGTCAACATGAAATCAAATTGGACACATCAATATCATCTTTTTTAATTCATGTGCCTTTGTAATCTTTGATCAAAATAGCTTACTCCTCTCGCAGCAACAAATCTTCTCTTCTCTGATGATGTCTTTACTGGCGCAAGGGTGGGACAACCTATCACTCACATAACATCACAGCAAACCACAACCAGCCAATCGAAATCATGTCCCGCCCTATATGTTTTCTTGGTCAAGATGCCCTTTCACCTGGATATCACAATAGGGAAGAAAAGTCTATCGCAGATTTGTTTCATGCAGACTTTAAAGATGGATTTGTGAATGTGTAGTTGAACTTTTTAAAAAATAAATAAAATAAAATAAAATAAAAATAGTTGTTGTTTTCTCTCTGCAGCTGTTTTAAAGGTGTTTTGTATTAACACAGCAATGTAAAAACTCCTGTCCAGAAATGGTTGCTCTCATCAGCAACAGAAAAGCAGTTGAGCTTGGCCACTTACACTGCAGGCCATCGAATTGCAATTTTAATGGGTTTCAATGGGACCAGCACCAGATTGTTAGAGTGAATTTGCAGGGCACTGCTGCCTAAAAGTAATCCCAGGCTTGTCTATGACCTGATCCCAGCATGGCCCTAAAAAAAAAACCTAGCTTTAAATTTTGGGGGCCACTGTCTTTGTAAGAAATTGTAATGTTTACCGTGTGCAAATTTACTGAAATTAAATGAACATTTGTTTCAAACTATTTGCATAATTCATTTACAAAATTGGTTGCTATGAATTTGGGTGCCAATATGGTCCTCAAATATTGGCAGATTAGTCAGCCTGACTTATATAATTTTGAATAAATATTGTCCAAAATAATTTTACGGCAATTTTGTATGCATTTCATATCTGTCACTAAATTGTGTTATATATAAATCTGCATTACACCAGCTAAGTGCCACCCTGTTCTCTAGATATTGGTGTTGGCACCATTAAAATACCCATATAGATCATCTTCTTGTGTGGACACCAGCACATCTGCTTCCAACATGAATTTATCACATTGGCCATCAGAGGTTTGAGGTTTTCCAGCTTTACACAATACCTATTTGACTGTCGGATTTTATTAGAGACTAATGGGCTGCGTAGAAAAGGACTAAAGTAGCCAGAGAGGCTCTTTAGAGGAATGGCCTTTTGGCTTCCCGTACATTAAGGCGAGTCTTTGAGGGGTAGTTGAGTTGAGGTGGTATAATTATTGCAGAGAAATGGTAATTACTCAAAGTGAAGAGGGCGTTTGTGCTGACGAGCTTGACTGTGTGGCTTTGGAGAGATCTGCTCTGATTCTCTCATCTGGAGTGGATTATTTCTCTCTTTGAAACAAGGGGGATACAGTTTAAGAATAACGACATTTTTAAGTGATTTCAAGATGGATTCCACTAATGATGAGAAACCTTCATAGAGTGATTGAGAATATCAAGTTATTTCTGGTCATTGCACTAGGTTGTGTTTGTTTTAAACACTAAGTGTCAGTATAGTGTTGATTTTATTATTATTATTATTATTATTATTTTCGCTCGTAAACATCCCTGGAAGACCATGTTTCTCTGACAGAGCTGTGTCTTTTTTTTTAATTAGATGATCACAGTTGAATAACATCCAAGATCACCAGCACAATACAATGTGGAAGTGTTGAAAACACATTTCACAAGTTCATTAACATTCATGAAAATGAATTCTCTTCTCCCCAAGAGCAGACCATTTATATTATCTATCATTACTCATGATACCAAGAACCTAATTAACTACCATGGTCTATGTAGCTCCATTTTTGCAAAGTCAGGTTGTGTAAAGAAATTATTTTCCAATTTAATTTAAGAGGGAAAGGGGGAATACTTCAAGATTGAGTTGGCTGTATAGCCGTCTTTTCACATTTTGCATTTCAAAGTTCATATACTGTTTATTTTCTTTCTTTCTTTTTTTTTTATTCTGTTCTAAAGTCTTGTCAGGTCTCACAGATGGAAATTCAGTAGGTTAAATTATCATCAAGCAAATCATTTTAATCAGCCTTGGAAGTCGTCCATAATGAGTTACGCTGAAAGTCTTTGAAATGTCAGATAGCACTCGAAGCCCCGGAGCAGACGGGCACGCACCATCGTGACCCACACAGGCTGCTGGGTTACTTAAGGAGGTGGCTGGGACCTGCCAGCAAACCTGGTTGCCTGGCAACCTCATTTATTCCCTTAACGAGAACAATATGCATTGGGTGATTCCAAGAAAACGAGTGTTACAGCAGACCACCTGTTTTCTTGTTTGTAGTTACAAAAAAAAATCAGTCAGTATGGATGTTGAAATCTTAAAATATTTATTTAAAATTTCACTAAAATGAGTTTTTATTTTAGTTTTTTTAGTTTTAAATAATGAAATATAATAAGATCTTGCACATTATGTATTTATAAATTTGAATTGAATATATTAAAAACCAGTCAATATAAATTAAATCAATGGCATAAATTATTTTTAAGTTAAGTAATTAAGTTAGTGCTATGTTTTTCAGGTAATTATATGGTAACACTTTAGTTTAGGATCCAATTCTCACTATTAACTAGTTGCATATTACTAGTATATTGGCTGTTTATTAGTACTTATTAAGCACATATTAATGTCTTATTCTGCATGACCTTATTCTACATCCCATTATCATACCCAATACCTAAACGTAACAGCTACCTTACTAACTATTAATAAGCAGTAATTAGGAGTTTAATGGGGCAAAAGTCATAGTTAATAGTTAGTTAATAGTGAGAATTGGAACTTAAACTAAAGTGTAGCCAATTATTTAATCAGAGATAAAATTAAAAAAAAAAAAAAAATGTAACAAAGAAACAAATTCTAAAACTTGGATTCATTAGGCTGTTTTACATCCTTACACTAAAAAAAGTTGTTTTTCAAAAAAATATAAAGTATAGTATTCAAAAATACTATATATATATATATATATATATATATATATATATATATATATAATTACACTGAAATTATATGAGAATTTCATCAAAACATTTCATTTCTCGATTTCTCCTTATGCTAGAGGACAACCTATCTGCTTTAAAAAACAAAACAAAAAAACTCAGCAGTGAAAAGTACTTAATCTTGCAGGGTATTACAGCATTAAAACTGTCCTTGCGCTGGTTTCTATTGCCTCCTGCTTCAGAACTTGTAGATTACTAGTAAAAGGTTCACATGGTTGTGGCTGCGTGGATCCACAGAAAGCAAAAGTGGCATCAGGAGTCTAGAGGGCAAGCACTCAAAAACCTTGTTCATCAAAGAGAATAGTGCATAGTATCTTTTATTCTTGTGCAAAGTCTCACAACAACACAGCCTTCACATTTCTGATGAGGCACGTCTCGTCTCATTATTTAGTCACAGTGTTGTTGCGAACTCTGCCACAACAAAGATGCCTCTCTGCCTTTGTAGTACTGTCACTCTGACTGCATCCCAAAGCTAGCTGACAGTCTCAGGACCCGAAGTCACGGCTGTCCCGATCACAGCCTGTCCACGGCGTCGCAGAGATGCCCTAAAATGAAGCTGAGGAAAGAAAACAAGATCAGATGGATACTTTTTACATTTACTAAGACTTTTTTTTTTGTTTCGTTTAGTTTGATTGACAGTAATACTCACTTCTACCGTCCCTTCCCTCACGACTATAAAGAAGCTTTTATAGCTGCTTTCTCAGTGAACTTGTAAATTTTGCAAGATAGTTGTTCCTCCAGGACTATTTGAGATTATATTTTATTGATTGTAACTGTAACACAGCACCACAGGCCCTGCAGAGCAGAAAGAAAGATGCACGAGTGATTATACAGGTGTTTACATGTGTGTTATTGCAGTGGAGACTGCAGGTCTTACCCAGTGTGTTTGAATGGCAGAGAGCAATGCTTTTGTTCTAGGCCAGATTTACCAAAATTACATTCATTTTTAGGCCATGCATTCCCTAGGAGCTGAAGCCATGACCTTGGCATTCTTTGCTCAACCAGTTGAGCTACAGTAATTATGTCAGATCATGCTGTTCTGCTCCAAAATACCTGACTGGAAGTTTCTAGTAGGTTAAGATGGGCAAAGATTCCCTCCTTAAAGGTGCTGTATGTAATTTTTTATTTGATGTAAAAGTACCATAATATGCTTGCAGAGATTTAGGAAGCTAAGTTCAAGTACTTGTTTCTCTGTAAAAACAACTCTACAGCCAGTTATTCTACTTTGAAATGTGCGTTCCGTGTTGTAATGTCTGTTTTGGTTTTGGTCTGTGTGATCCCGCCCACTGCCAATTTACCCAATAGTATTTCGACACCCTGGGTTACCAGTCGTTGGAAAACACAGCGTATTGCAGCCATTGAAGCCAGCAACAAACTGGGTCAGAAATCTCAGATTCTACCTGAACTAAAACTAAAAAGCCTCAGCAATAAAAACATTGCAAATGTATACATTAGCTGATCAACTTGCAGTGTAAGGCTCGTTGCTTTTTATTGTCATTTGCGCTCGTTCCTGTTGCGTGTCCTCAGTCTGGCAACCTGCATGAGCGCCGAGTCTGAGGCTGCTTTCCACTCTACTTTTAGACACGCACTGTTCCCTAAGTTCCCTAAGCACTTCCTGGCGCCATTTTGAAGTGCGTTTTACTTTGTGAAGTGGACGAGATAAGTTTATATGGAATTTTGACAGAGGGAGTGAGTCTACATGACATGTAAGCTTCAGGCAGCTCCATATGCCACAATGCAGCACGATTGTGACGTCACCTCATATCGCTTTTAATTTACCTCACCACAAACAACTCCATGATATATTAATTATTTTTTTAAATATCTTAAACAACCCAAACGCACCTATATACACATAGAATGCTGTGTCCATAGCGGATTGTGATCAAGGGCTTAGGACGTTCCAATTCAGCCCATTGCAAAGGTTTTGCCAGTAGTGGGCACTCATGCAGTGTAAGCAGTGACGTACATCAGAGTCAACGAGACTGAGGGAAGTTAGCGAGGGAAGGGCACAAAAAACCCAACTGGAACGCAGCCTGAGGAGGACGGTGCGGGGGAAACCACTCCCGCTAATATTTTGAAATTGGACTGCCCCATCCTGCCCTACTATTAGAATGACCCCCTGCCTGGGACAAGAGAGATTTTTAATTATTTATTTTTTTAGAAGATTTATGTAAAATATTAAAGCAAATGATCTGTGTGAATGCATGTATTTTAAAGGTTTAGTTATAATAATAATGATAATTTTAAATCCAATTTAATAATGAAGAGTTGTCATAATAAAAAATAAATTATGAATTTAGATGGAGTGATTCTGCTGAATTGGCCTATAGGCTATAATGAATAATGTAATTCATGGAAAGAAATAACTCCATACTCCATGAATTATAAATAATTATTACATTAAAAGATTAAAAAACAAACCAAGGGTATATCATAAACTAACCTTTAACTAAAGAAAAAAAAAAAAAAAACTTTTTGCCCTAGAAATCTATATGAATTGCTGTGTCAACAAATCCTGTTTATTATGGAAAATAAATTTACATACCACTATTTTCCAATGCCAAAAATAGATCATTTAATCTCACATCTGTTCCGATTGCATAAATCTAACAAATGTTGATGTGCAGATGAAAAAAAGATTAATAAGAGCATAAGCATTTATTCACTTCTTTTTGAACTTCTTTTGAAGTACTTTGTGACTGTTTAAAAACTGTTTCACATAGTATGAATGTGTGTAGTATGTATTTTCATGTGACCTACAGTGTCAGCTCCGTTGCTTTACTGCTGCCTCTTTCATGTGGTTTTGTGTGTTTTAAGAATACTGTCTATAATCTCTTTTCATATTCTGTTTATCACCTACTATATAATAGGGAAGTATGTATGTAGTATGCCATGGGCTGCATCCAAAAGCTTAGGCAGCTGGTTTGTTGTCTTGCTGCCCTATCAGGCAATGACTTTGCAGGTAGAATTTGTGCAGGACAGTATCTCACGAAACTTGACTTACTCAGACAGACTTCTGAGGCAGCATAACGGTTTAATCATCTACAACAAAATACAGAGAAAGTTGGTGATAACAAAGCGAATATTTAATTACTACAATACTAATTTCTCACTATAAATAACATCAAAAGTAGAAAAAGTTGGTAAAAAAAATGTACACTTATACACAAACTGACCACCAACTGCAACTTTCAGATGCCATCTTTATTTTTTAGCTTAAATGTCACAGAATGGAACGCACAGGATTGGGGGATATCAAAGGCAGCGAAGGATGAATTGATCAGATGAAGGCATCTCAGGAGACAGGAAGTGGTTCAATGATTGAATTCGGACATGCATTGTTGCCTTCCTACCTCTGTGTCTTTTTTCAGCTTTCAGACGCAGCCCAGCTGGTTTAGATGTGTTTAATTAGGGTTGGAGCTAAACTGTAAAGAAACGTGGCCCTCCAGGAGCTACAGGAACCTTTAATTTCCTTAAGCTCTCCTGAATGATCCAACAAAACATCACCTGTCATGTCCTGACTTCAGTTCTCCTTCAGTATTGGCTCATTTATTTATTCTTTCCTCATCTCTTGGCACAAAGGTAACAATCGGTTTAATCTTGTGTTTGGTACTGTTGAGCCCCCAGTACATGCTAGGGCTCTATTATTTAGAAGAATAGCGTGGAACAAAGAGAATGAAAGGAAGTGAAGGCCCACATGGGTACGCAAGTGTTTATTTATCTCTCATATAGTTCTATCCTCCCTGCTCCTCCACTGAGGTGTTCGGTAACCCTCACCCTGAAGGTATGCAATGCAGCTAATGAAAAAGACTTGGCTGTTTTTGATCTAGTAAAGGAGGCTATTTATTTCATTTTTAGGGGGTGGAATAAAAAGCATATGCATTAAAAGTTTGCTTTCTGGAGATAGTTCAAACCCTGAAGTTATGTGATCTGGTCTATGAGAGGCACAGAATAACCCATCTGATGTGACTTGAAAGTTGTGTACGGATGCAATGCGCTCGGTTGCTTTGTCGAACGGTATTTTAAGCAGAACTTTTTAAATGCAGAGTTGAAGAGGTTGGAGTTTCGGTGAGAGCTTTGCCCTGTAACATTACCACCGTCTTCAATATTTAAAGTGAGAAACTATCTTGTTTGGACGTCTTTTCACCATTCTCTGAACCTGACGGAAATATCCCTTCAGACTCGTTTATATTTGATTGTCTATATTGATGTGAACCTGAATATTTCATTGAAGGAAACCAAAGGAGATCCTTCAGCCTATCTGACCAGCACGGCTCGCCTTAGATAATGATTGGGGAGATTTAGATTTAGATTTATCTGCCTTCTTCTAACACAAACTTGTTAGATGTTAATGCATAATTAACCGTTTTTATTATTGCAGCCGTGGGAATGGTTGCTTTTACTTAGACATTATAAATAGTTCTAGAGAATGGAAAATTGACCTAGCAGGGATGTGTGAAACAAACAAGGTAATTTTCCACCATGCAACAAAAACATATTCATGTAAAACATAGCTTAAAGGCAGATTTTGTAAGCGTTAATGTGTTTCTGCCAAAAACATTCAAGCCTTGCTGCTTAAACAGACTTTGTTAAACATGCTGGTTCAGAAATATTGCTTGTATTTCAATATAACCCACACACGTGTTGCTTTAACAGCAGAGGTTTTGGTGCAGACTTAATTCACCATTAGTACAGGGTTGTAACCCTGTACCAACACTACAGGGTTAAATGCCATTCAGAAATAAATTGAGATTATATTCCAGTTTAATGCTTGATTTGAAATTGAATTTGAATTGAGGTAACAAAATAGCAAAATAGCAATTCAAATTTGAATATAAGAATATAGAATTCATATTAATTGAAATTCAAAAAAATATACATTTTAACTAAAAAAAAAAGAATAATAATAGTACCAAGACAAACTTTGAATGATTGAATGATCACATGATTGTTCATGCACACTGGGCATGCGCGTACAAGTGTAAACAGTTGCCTCTTGCGCATGTAGGTAGCTGCAGTATTAAAAAAATGCAAAGTTTAACTGCACAATGGCTGCTAAAAATGACAACAAAGCCAGCAAAGATCACAGTTCAGTCTTCATGTTATTGTTTACATGGTTGTCAAGGAAACCCAGAATGAACGTGGGCAGCCACACCATCTTTTTCAAAAGTCTCCGCTTTGGTCCGTTTATACTGAAATGCAACCTTTCCGTTTTCAAACTAAAACTGGGTCTGCAGTGTTTTCGAAAGTCTCCATTTTTGAGGTTCGAAAACGCCAGCGTAGTGTAAACGACAGGCATAAGGCCGTGTGTCCACTCTGTTTAAAACGCCTATCTGTGAGCACTTGAGAGCTTCAGCTGCGCAGCGTTTTTTTTTTCAGTTGAGACGCTTTGTTGCTATGATATGGAATATCCGCGGCACTGTTACTTATAACTGATTTTGCAGGTAATTTGTTTCAGACTAAAAATGTCGACGGAATACTTGCTATGTATGTTCGGAGACCAGCAATATTAAATTCTCATCTATTTTGTTCTGCTTGTTGATGGTGTTGTACAGCAAGAATGTTGTGACGGTTGGTCGGTGTTGTATTTGTCCCGCCCCTCCTCCACTCTGATTGGACGGCTGGCTAAAAAGTGACAGTGATGAGCGCAGCGTTTTACTCTAAGTTGAACATTCTTCAACGCGAGGCGACCAGTAAAAAAAAAATGCCAAGCTCTCAGCACTTGAGCGTGAAAAAGACGCTCAGCGCCTCGTTATGCTCCTGCCGTTTAAAAAAAAAGCGGCGCTTCCATTGAAAACAATTGGAAAAGTGCGCTAGCAGCTGGAAAAAACGCTTTGGTGGACATGGGCCTAACCGTAACAAAACTTGTGCGTTTTAAAACAAAAACGCACTAGTGTAAACGGGGCCTTGAATAGAGCGCATTCAACAATTCAAAATTTCGCCCAACTCTAGTGCACTGGACCAGCGGGGACAGTTGAGTTTGGGTTCTGAAAGGCCATTAGTCATGGTTCCCGTGGTCATAGGGTTGAACTGGGCTGAGGGATGGATGAGGCAGCAGGCATATCTTCACTTGTACATCTCAGCCTACAAATGGCCAGCACATTCATCACAGAGAGGAGACTGCAGCGGACTGCTGCTTTTAATGGATATTAAGAAAGCTGATGCTAGAACCGCTAGAACCGTGGGCTGGATATGGTCTGGCAGAGAGATTTTCTGCTGTCATTGCATTCACACCATTGATCATCTGTGCTCCGGCGCAGCTCCACTGTGTTTGTGTGAAAGAGCCTCAGTGTGCTGTGATACATAACAATGCAGGAGAGAGAGGAGAGCTTCTGGTCTTCATGTCTCGTCTCTTTTCTTCTCATTTCTGTCTCATATCATCTATTCACTTCTCGCCTCGTCTCTTAAATGATCTCTGCTTGTTTTGTCCCCGCTCTTCTATATTTTTGTTCTTTTTTCTCATTTTGTCTTTTCACGTCTCATCTCCACCACTTATTGCAATCTCTTCTCATTTTGAGTACTCCCCTCCATCATGCCCCATCTCTTTTCTTCTCAATTTTTGCTGTCTCTTCTCATTTCCTCTTTTCATCTCCTCTTGTTTTGTCCCCAAAATAAACAAATTTGGTTAAGTGAATGTGAACAGAGAAAGAAAACAAAGCCTAATATTCCTGAATGAAACAATAAAAGACAAAGACTGACTGAATAACTTTTGTAACTTTAATAAGGATTAATATATAATTTATACAGTGAAGTCTATAAAATCATATTTTATATTTTATATACTTCATATAAATTTATGTAGCTGAAAACTTCTGTTAGATCTATCTGAAAAGCACCGATTTCACTGGTATATAAAATTTTGGTGCCATAACCTTATTTATTACAAGGTTACATGGGCCAAAAAACAACCAAAACAATTTTTATTTTTGTTTTGTTTTGTTTTGTCTTGTGGTGGGGCCAATGAACATTTTGGCAGGGCAAGTAAGAATGCAAAATACTGGCCCAACCAGGCCAGTAGAAAAAAATCGGTTACATTATTAGCATGCATATTACTAGAATATTGGCTATTTATTAGTACTTATTAAGCACATATTACTGCCTTATTCTGCATGACCATATTCTACCATCTTAATCCTACCCAATACCTAAACTTAACAACTACCGTACAAACTATTAATAAGCAGTAAATTAGGAGTTTATTGAGGGAAAAGTCGTAGTTAATAGTTTATATGTGTTCCCTATACTAAAGTGTTACCAAAAAAATCCTTAGTGTTCAGCCCTGAGAGTGCAGGGACAGAAAGTTTTTTCTGTTTTGTTGAGTTGTGGGGGCTCTGGTTAAAGGGGCAGTGAGATTTGGAGATGTTCTCTCTTTAAGTTTGGGTTAAAGTCCATAGAGAACAAACAGGGAGGTCTGTGCTTCTGGTTCAGCAGCTTTCAGAGAGGCTGTGCTTTATCTGTACTTTGTACATTTTTCTGAGACACCCGTATCTCCATTGGCAGCATGACAGGGGGAAAGGCTTGACTCATGCCCACAGACCACCTTAGGCATTTGAGCCTGAAACAAGGAAATTGCCATGACCTGATTTCATTCACTTTGAGCATTTATTTATTTGATCCTGGGGCTAAATGGGAAAAGCAGACATAGTGTCACTCTCTATGGCCTCCTATATGGCCCCGCAGCTACTTTTCGAAGTTCTTTTACTCTTTATAGTCTCACATAAACAGACACTTGCACTTACACCAAGACCCACAGCATATTTCCTGCCACGATAGTTTTCTTACAATTTTTACTTTCAGATAGACTTTGATCTCGCACTTAGAGGCAAAAAACGCAAAGATGACGTATTCTACGATTCCAGCATCATTCCGGGTCACGACGCCTCAGGGCAGCGGTGCTTCTGTCTCTTTGCTTGCTCCCTGGGCGTCAATGCGGTAAGCTTTTCTGTCCTCAGATGTGGGTGGGAGAAAGTTTTCCGAGGCCTGAGAGCATCATAAATCAAAACGTAACATCAGATCCACACAGCTGGGTTCCCAGGAACTAGGAGCACAATATAAGTTGCTGACATTTTAATTACTTTGTCATACATCTCAGACTGGTAAGCCTATTTTGAGGGTGTAATTTATGGCAGTAAATGAAAACAAATATTCTATAAACCATCTTTCTGAAAGCCGGTTCTTGCCATGTTGATTAATGTAATATCTCTCTAGAGGTATGTCCAGTGCCTGGGAGAATTAGGTTCTGGGCCCTTACCGGCATGCGCGCATTGTGTAACATTTCGGATTATTGCGAATGTGAGCACAGACATGTCCCACTGACATGGCAGGTAAACAATATAAGAAAAAAATCTCAGAAGAGTAATTCGTCTTCAATTATGCCAATGACGTTTTTTCCCCCAGAAAAGCCATTTTCCCTTCAGTTTTCAAAACAGAGATGATAAAAAAAGTGTTATGGCATAATTGTCAGAGCGTATCTCAGCAAATTGATCTTTAGATTTGATTGTTCTATATTGGAAATGGCTGGCCTGTTAAATTGGTGCGTTTTAGCCTAGCAGGTGTGCAGCCTTTTCCCAACAAATCGAAATGGTCGGCCTTTTTTGAATATTTAGATTACCTGGGGCTCCCGGCACCTTTCCTAAGTGGATTAACATTTCATGTGGCTCCCAACCTGCATTTTTAATATGTTGTGGGCTGATATCAAAGAGTCCTCAGGGATCAGAAACAAGCATTCCCATTATCTTTCCTGCTGTGCTTTGTTTACCAAACCGCGAGCAAGGGCCATTCATCTAGACAATTGTAATGGAATCCAAACTAGCTGGACTAATCATAAAATCGCTTTATACACAGGTCGCATCGATTCCGCTCGCGGCATAAACCAGGTGAGCGCTCAGCCCCTGCTCTCTTGCGTTTTACAAACCTCCGCTGGCAGCGTTACACAGGATCACACATGCTGCTATTAGGCCCTTAAATCATCATGAAGGTGAGCTGTTTATGTACACATCAGTTCGGAGCCTCTGATGCTTGCCAAGCCATTTCAGCCTATGCATATTTAATAATTAAAAGTCCATTAAGGCGGGCCGCTCTGACCTTTTAAAGCCGCCACTGACATCTGTGAAGGGTGCCTTTATTTCCCAGATGCAGCCCAGCGCAGATCCGCAGCCAGGTGTCAGGGTGCAGACAGGGATGTAATGCATCCTCATCAGCGGCCGCCAATCTCCATCCCTCGCAAACCCCTTCCCCACTCAAGCGTCCGCCGACTTTTGATGGATCTCATTATGTTAATCTGCACTTAATCATGAAACAGCAAAAAAAGAAATTAAGCAGAAAGAAAGCTTGCTCTAATTACACGTCAATATTGTTCGCCGCGAAAGCGCAGACAGCTCTCTTGTTCCTACTTCGGCTGTATTTATTTTTTATTTATTTGTCTATTTGCAAACGTCTCTGAGACTTGACGATCTTTTGTAGGGATCTGTCTTGGAAATAGGTAATGACTGCGGCGCTTGTACTAGCGGCGTGTAGGAAGACGCTATAGGTCCCGCGGAGCTGAAAAACTAATCATAAGTTTCAAAGCATCCCAGAGTCGTGATCAGCCTCTCAAGGGCTTCTTCGCGGTGGTCATGCCTGAGCAGAAAATCTCTTAGACAGCAGTGATGTGTAATTGAGGATGTCATCAATTAATCAAAGAAACGCGGGAGGGGAAAGACTATGCATGAGGAGTGGGAGTCAGTGCTGAAGATATGCAATCTATGCCCGCTTTCATCTGCGGAAATAAAAAGAAAACAATTCCATCCAGCCTACGTAGAATCGTGGATTATCAAAGCGCCGTGTTCTCCATGGCACATTGCCAGTTTGAGATGGTAATTTTGCCTTAAAGAGGCACAGAGAAACTGGCACCTGAATTAATTGACAGTGATACACATCTGCCACTAAGTGTCTTTCCTGCAAACTTTGGATTGATGGATGAAGTATGACGTGTTCTGATTAATCATTAGCGCAATAGCAGCAGCTCTGATATCAGTCTACAACAGTCTAAATCAGATAAACCCTTCTTAAAGGTACACTTCACTCAAAAATGAAAATTTTTCCCTTATGACATTCCAAGCCTGTATGACTTTCTTTTTTTCTGTTGAACACAATATTTAAAAGAAAATGCTAGGCAAGAAGCCATCAAAGTATTGTAAAAGACCATAATTGATGTTGTAATATATTAAAACCTTTCCTCTCCAGTGAGATTGAGTTGAATTTGTGAACTGTTTTTGTGAAATGATTGGTTCTTTAAAAGAGGCAACTCAAAAGAACATGTGTTTTCTAATTTATTACTGTTTTCTAATTTGAATATATTAAAATGTTATTTACTCCTCTGATGACAAAGCTGCATTTCCAGCGGTCTTGAGTGTCACATGGTCCTTCAGAAATCATTCTATTACGCTGATTTGTGCGCAAATGAGTATTATCATCTTTACTTAATAAGTGTTTGTTAAATCAACTTAACATTGCTGAGTGAAACGCACAAATTAATGTAGACATAACTAACTGGGCAGTGGATCCATAGTGCCCAGCATGCTTTGCAAGGGACTGCATTAGAGGAGTAAATTTAAGAATTAAAGTGTTATCTTATGTGTTTTTCAGCAAAGGGAAAGATGTTCTTAGTTTATGTTAGTGTTTAATGCTCAGTTATGTTTTAGTTACATTTAGAGGAGTTTCTGTAATGTTTTTGAAGTGCAGTTTTTGAAGTTTTTGGAGTGCATTTTGTAGAGCAAATAGTTAAATAAGGTAAATTAAGTCAATAAATGTGTTCACCTTACATAATAAACTTTTATAAATTTAACATAACATTATTAAGTAAACTGCACTTATAAATATTATGTAACAGTGACAAATTAAAATTCGTGAAACCACTTGACGCTGCTTCTTTAAGTAAATCCAACAATTAATTTTTTTGTGATACATGAACTATTTTTATAAGACCTTTATGAGATTTCTGTGGTCCTTTTGTGGCCTTTTTCAGAGAACTGTTTCTTTTCACGTTTTCAGTGATGCAACAAACAGCTCCCTCACTTAGATACTAGCCTGTAGGTTTATTCCCACCAACAGCGGTATTTCTGGTCGTAATGACCCTTACCGCTCATTGATTCTCAGCTTGTGTCAGAATGAGGGATCAGGTACATTGAAAACGCTCAGGGCTCCATGAAATTCCTCCATGCCAGACGTGTCCCAGCCAAACCCAGGGCGCAATGAGTTCACGGCAAAGCTATTTTTATGGAACACAATATACATCAGTTAAGCACTAATTAAAATGCTGTCACTCTATTGCAATAGTGGAATTTGTTAGGGTACCAGACTCATTGTCAATAATGGTTTAACATAGCTGTATTTCATTCGCTTTGTTACTCTCCACAGAGCCATAACGTTGGAGAACCAGCTAGTGGTGCTTGCCACCGCTGCGGTGGACGCCGGGAGGTACTACGTCCAAGCTGTTAATGAGAAGAATGGAGAAAACAAGACAAGCCCATCTATTTACCTGAATGTGGCAGGTAAGTTGATGGGGATGCATTTCACTAAATCATTTCTATTATCCTGCAGCTAATGTCACATGGCCAGCCATTGACGCAGCCGAGACAGAACTATCGACCAGACGTGGGAATTATGGCTTTCGTTTTGTCCGCTCCCTCTTTTGTTTTTGCCCACGTGTTGTAGGCACAGTTTAACACGCACGTCTCAGAAGCGCCCGCAGGCCGCCATGCAGATGCGAGGTACCTGTAATTCCCATTCCCTCAGGGGGCCATTTAATGTGGTGCATTCATCAGAGAAGAAGGCCATCCGTGGAATGACACAGAGAATCTGTTTGTTCTAGTGACACACTTGGATCTGCTAGCTGAACGTTGTTTGGTTGCTGATGTCGTAGCTGCTTTGGCAGGTGCTACTGTGTGTCGCCTGCTTTCACAATGCTAATGCACACATCCCGTTCATGCATATACAGCCAGTGACGGCACATCAGAGGCATGTTATTCAATATGAAAGCTACTACTGAATTGATACAATTTATAGTGGCTTTAAGCAATTTAACCTACTAATGTGCGTAACTCGGATCTGGTGCTGTTGTTTTTTATCATGCTGACAGCATACAGGCTCCTGTAGTCAGTTCAGTCCAATCAGAATGTATGTTTCACTGACACAATGTAATTTGATTCTATCCAAAATATGGCCAAAAAGCTGAAAGGAAGTAGAAATTAAATTAGCCTGCAGTAGAAATAACCAGTCATTATCAGAGTACCCTTTCAAACCAATTAGCTCTTCACTATTGCTTTAGTGCGTCATCAAGTCTGCTTGTGGTTAATGCAACAGGTGAAGAGAGGCTTTTTTTAATTTTAGGCAGAAATGGAGATGAAATCCAAATGATTAATGGTTCTCAACCAAACTAAAGACTGAACAGCAAGTCCAGATATAAATGTCTCATAATGAAGGAGCAAGAGCTATGTAGATTAAATCAATTCAAGATACACTACTGTTCATATGTTTGGGGTTAGTACATTTAGAAAAAAGTTTTTGAAAGAAGGCTGCATTTATTTGATCAAAAACACAGTCAAAATTGTCATATTGTGAAATATTATTACAGTTTAAAATAACTGTTTTCTAGTTATATTTATTTATTTATTCCTGTAATGCAAAGCTGAATTCTCAGCATCATTACTCCAGTCTTCAGTGTCACGTGATCCTTCAGAAATCATTCTAATGTGATGATTTGTTGCTCAAGAAACATTTCAGTAACACTTTACAATACGGGTGCACTAATATGTATTAATTCATGCTTAACTATTGCACAGATAATCATGAGTTAATGTATGCATCAGCAACTAATAAAGTCTATCTGATTAATAGATTAAGTCATGTATGAATTGCTATTAGTTAAATGTGTCATCATGTATTAATTCCTTATCAACATATAGTATTAACTAGTGTAAATTAATGTGTTAATTACCACAATGGGTCAAAGCCATGTACTGTAACTTCCAGTTGTATGCTTTAATTAATCATTAGCTAATGATTTGGAAAGATATCATTATGTTATGACTTTACTTGTTGAGGCTCATGACTATTAGCTTAATATTAAAGGGTTAGTACACCCAAAAATGAAAATTATGCCATGATTTACTCACCTTTAAGCCATCCTAGGTGTATATGACTGTCTTCTTTCAGACGAACACAATCAGAGATATATTTAAAAAATATCCTGGCTCCTCCAAGCTTTATAATGGTTCTGTCAGATGGCCGTATATGCATCAGTTTGCGGCGGAAGAGTAAATAGCCTGACCCGACGCATGACGCAATGACGAATGTGGAAGCTCAGAGGATAGAGAAAAAACAAAACACAGGTCATGAATTAGAAGTCTAAAATGAAAATCTTTAAAGAGAATTGTCATTTCAATATAAAAGAAAAGGAGCTTGAGTTTATTGCCCAGTCCTATTTGTTTGAACCATGAGAGCTTATGCTTAAGCTTATGATACTCTTACATCTTACATCTTAGGGGGTTACTCATTTGGCGCAACTTGATGCACAGTATGTGTACGGTCGTCTGCTGGAAGCTAGTTATTTGAATTTATCAAGTTTTAAATATGGATATTTTTCTTACAAAATTGCATTGCTTTGCTTCAGAAGGCTTTTGTTAACCCCCTGGAGTCATATGGATTATTTTTTATAATGGATGGATGAATTTTTTGGGGGGCCCCCCTTCACTACCATTATAAAGCTTGGAAGAGCCAGGATATTTTAAAATATATCTCCGATTGTGTTTGTCTGAAAGAAGATAGTCATATAAACCTAGTATGGCTTGAGGGTGAGTAAATAATAGGATAATTTTCATTTTTGGCTGAACAATCCCTTTAAGTAATATGTCATTATGGTTATGAGTTTTGACATCTCCACTAAAGTTTGAGGTCTGTGGGACAGTTGCCAAGTGAATGTAATTGTCAGTGAATGTGTCTGAAGTATGGGTAAGCTGGGCTGCACACAAATATTAGCACATCAGAATCTAAACTGACACCTGTTACACCATGTCTAAACCAAACGCGACAGTTGTCGTGGCACGGCGCAACAGCTGTCAGCACTGGACATGACAGACCACTGCAAATCCATTTTTTAAAGATTTTTTCATGAATAGAAAGTTCATTTATTTGAAATAAAAATCTTTTGTAACATTCTAAATGTCTTTACTGTCACTTTTGATTAATTTAATACTGGATCAAAATGTAGTGTGTTTAATAAATCAAGATAAAGGTACAAAATAAACCAGAAAACCGAGGAACAGGACACAGACGATACATCCATACATGGGCAAGATCTAACAATGAACAAAGGAAACACTGAGGTTTAAATACACAAGTGGTAATTGACCCTTCGCCAGGAGTTTGATTGGCATGTGATCTAACCAATCATAACACCGAATGCGTCATTTTGTCTGACAAAGCAGTCAGGGGAGTTAGCAGAAATAATGTCGGTGGACTTGAACTTAAAAAATTGTGTGTGATCTTTCCGCGATTGAAACAACATTCCTTATGATGTTCATTCATGTTTATTTGATGCTATAAATGAACTAGTAAAAAGAGATGATCGGTTCACGAGCTGCTTGAACTGAAGCGACACAGCAATATATATACAGTCAAACCACATATTATTCAGATATAATTTTTTATAATTTTTTTACTAGTGGGTGCAAGACACTATAGTTCCTTTATGTAAGTGAGGATAGCAAAATAAAGTAAACTGTGACATATTATACACAAAAATTCTTCATACAGTGGACTACCAGTAAAATTGATGAATATTTGGAACCAAAAAATATTCAGACACTTTGACCTGACTATGTTTTGCTTAAATGTTATCTGACATAATTAAGATTAATTTTTTCTGACACAGTTTAACTCTGAGATATTGTCATATTTTATTACCATTTTTTTAAGATATAGTGAATAAACATTTTTACAATTTGTCTTTATCTAATCAATTTAAATTAATCTTTAAAAAAACAACACTGTTAAATGTCATTTTTAGCAAATCTTAAAATGCATTCATACTGTACTTTATGATCTTGTGCTGCACAAATACATGTGTAGCATTTAAAATGACTGATATTAGTTTTTATTTAATTTATTTTTAATTTATATAGACAAAATAGTATGGGATTTTAATATCAGCCTTTTATTGGTTAGTGGCCATGAGATAAAATAATTATCAGCTTATTGGTAACATCCAGATTTGTAATGTTGGTGTATCTATAAACCTAATACAATCTTTGGTGTGTGGCAGTGATTCCCTCACAGTCTGTAGTGGGTTACATCATTGACCTTGGGGAAATGGCAGCAAGCTAGAATTTGATGTGAGATGAAGGAACATGGAGCTAGCATTATTTTTTCAAAACCAGATGAAACCAACTTGATGATTTGAAGAGTATAAATGAGCAGGAGGCTGGAGGCCGCTAATAAAGAGAGACTGAGCGCTGAGCTTCTATACCAACTGCAGAGTTAATAATTCAATTGAATTATGAGTTTTAATATCCTGATGAATGGAGTGCACTTAAACTAGTTTCAGCAAAAGCCTTTAGCGTGGTTCTCTCTTCATTTGCTTTTCAACAGCTTCGGTTTGCAGATTATCACATTAGATGATTGGTGTTGAATTTGTGAATGCGGTACAGATAACATACAGTTGCGTTGATCATAATGAGCTTGTATCAGTGTGTATAGCTCTGTCACAGCCAGGGATTTGTTAGGTTGCGATGATTTTTTTTTCGCTGTGGAAATAAAGCAGTTATTTCATTTCCCCATTGAAGTGCTAATTCCTCTGATATTTGAGGAACAATAGTGCCGAGCCCAGATGAAGGGGTCTATCATCATGTGACTGCACTCTGGCATTTATGCCAAAAGTCTCATTCTACACATCAAGTTCTAAGGAAGTAAACAAGGAACACCAGAGACGAGAAAATAAAGAGAGTATCCGGTGGGGAGCACACCTCCCCGAAACCCTTTTTAGTTACACTTACATACGACAGATGAAAGCTCCTACTGCCCTTAATGTGCGTTAAGTACAATTCAAATGTCAAGACTGCCCTTGTGGCATTTCCTCCTTTTCAAAAATGATCTAGCATTCACCTCAGAGCTGCAAGGCAAATGCTATGAATGAAGCAAAGAAAAATGACCCCTCTGAAGAACCTTGACCTTGGTCTCATTGTAATTAGCTGCACTAGCTTGCTAAGGCAAGCGTCAAATCTGTAACCCTCCGTATGAGCAATAGTAATACTCATACAGAGGGACTGAGATTGGAACACCCCCCTAATCCTAAATAGGAAATGTAATATATCCCATACTGTTTATGCTACATTCATGACCTCAAACTATGTTGCTTAAGGGAGAGGGAGAGATGTGCTATTACTTTTTTAAGTGATTTAGCAATTTTTGCCTTGTAGATGATAAAACAGGCAAAGAAATCCCATAGATTTGCATGGAAAGATTTAAACCTTATACATAGGAACCAGAGTTGGGCTTAAGGCCATTTAGTTCACACCAAGAATGATAACTATAAAGATAACTATAACGCTAATTATATATGCATCCATATCAAGCAAAGTTTATTAAAAATTTCGCCTGCAGTTTTGTCGTCTGCCGGGGGGGGGGGGGGGGGGGGGGGTTCCCTCTAACTTGTTACACGTGTGGTGTTCCCGGTCAAAAATTACCAGCCTACAAAAAGTTGCTTATAAATCTCTTATTACTCTATCTATCTATCTATCTATCTATCTATCTGTCTGTCTGTCTGTCTGTCTGTCTGTCTGTCTATCATCTATCTATCTATCTATCTATCTATCTATCTATCTGTCGATATCACCAAATATTGGATTCAATATTTTTGTAAATTTAGGACTGGTTTTGTATTTCTTTTTGGATCTACGATCCTCTTTTATTTGAGCTAATGTACCTCAATTTTTAGCTAATGCACCTCTATCGCTGTAGAAAGACTGGTAGAATGTTTTGAGGTGATTAAGATGTGGATGTCTGCTAATTTTCTGTGTCTAAATGAATCAAAGACCGAACTGGTCTTTTTTTATTTGGCCAGAGTCTGTACACTATCCCCCTTTCGCACGCATCAAGTAAAAAATGTAGGTATAGTTTGCGATTGAAATTGCATTGAAAGTGCATTGAAATTTGATAAACAGATAAATTAAGTCGTCAAAATGAGTTTTTTCCAGTTGAGACTAATCTCTAAAATTAAGCCTTTTGTATCACAGAAGGACCTGGAAAAGGTTGATCATGCTTGTATTTTCTCAAGATTAGACTATGGTAATGCACTGTACTATGGTGTTCAACACAAAAGCTTAGACAGATTACAGCTAGTCCAAAATGCGGCCGCAAGACTTCTAACAGGCATTCGAAAAAAGGAGCATATTACTTCTGTATTAAGAGAACTACATTGGCTGCTAGTATTTTAAGATACTATTATTTGTTTTTAAAGCCTTACATGGTACTGCTCCAACATATATAGCTGATCTGATTCAGGTGAAGAAACCAAGGAGAAAGTTACGCTCTGAGTCATTAAATCTCTTAGTGGTCTTTTATCTTTTACAAAATGGCACAAAGTCACACTTGTGGTGTTCTCAACCAAAAATGGCCATCCTACAACAATAACAAAAAAAACCTTATAAATCTCTCGTTATGCTATATTATTACCAAATATTGGATTAAATCTTTTTGTCAACTTGTTTTATTTCATTTAGGACAAGTTTTGTATTTATTTTTGAAACTGACTAATTGTAGGCCTCATTGATCTGAGCTTATGCACCTCATTTTTTGAGTGGAAAAAAATAATATAAAAACATTTGTGGATAAATTTGTCAATATTCAACAAAATGTGCACTGTTTATCACAGCATTTTGACCCAGAATACAAAAGGTGTTACAGGGTTTTTAACACCGCATAAAGGTTAAGGCTTGTTATCGTTATAGTTATCGTCCATGGTGTGAATGGGCCTTTAAGCCAGTAAGCAAACACCTCCAGCAATCACATAGCAACACACTGGCAACCCACACAACATCCTAGAAGCTTGACGGCTAGTTTGAGAGTTCATTCTTTGCTTTATTGATTCATATTCTATTCAGAGGTATTTTTCTCCCTCATTGGATGGCACAAGAAACTGACAATAATTGCAGAAGAGTCCCTTACGATTGCTTAAAGGTGATCATCCACCCAATCATAAATGAATTATTGTGCACTGCACTGAAAAGCTTTTGTCAGATGTGACATGGACTCCATTTGGTGGCGTCTCCCTCAGGCTCAGTGGTGTCGCACTTTCATTATCCCTTACACCTGGCTTTAGAAAGGTCAGCCTGGTTGAAAAAGCCACCTCGGAACATGTGATCAAGGCTGATTAATTGATAACACTCAAGAGATTGTGTGGTTACAGTTCGGTATCAAGAGCGGGGTGTGATTTCAATCAGCCGATGTAAAGGGTTGCCTCGAGGGTTGCGGTTTCAACAGTGGCATGTGTGGATTGTGATTCTTTTCAAAAGATTCTGGATCATCATCCACAAAGATTCATCCATTTAATTATTAATAATTTGGTTTATTTGTTAAACCCAATTCTATTACTGTCGGTGTGCCAAAACAGATATATTTTATTATGGCTTATATGCAAAATCTTTTTACAGATGCTTTGAGAATCTTTTAGGAATTGCGTTTGTGACTCTCTAAAACGAATCAAATCTTGAGGGGCTTAACGATTCTTACACCTGCCCTTTAGCAGTGGCTGAATTTATTGGACCATATTGTCTTGTAAACGTGTGGACGTGGTTCCTCTGTAACAGATGATTTATCTGCATGCGGCCTGCCTGACGTTCTCCCTGGCAAAGGCAGCATTTTAACTCTCACAGCAGCTTGATTTATTCGAAAGGAAATAGGCTTCGACTAACCAGCTCAGTCATTATTTGCCGTTACTAATGATCTCATTTGGAGGCAACCATGTGCTTGGTTCTGTTTCATTTCTCCTGGCTGAAATAATAATCCACCATTTTAAAACAGAGCTAGCACTTCTGCAGAGATGTGTCCATTGTGTGGATGTTTCAGTGTGGTTAAATGAAATTGAGTCTCACCATCAAGATACATTTCTACAGGTGGCTTTCCAGGCTTGCTTTCATAGAACTTGGCAAACTCATGCTCTGGATTCATAAAAATACAGTAGGCACTAGACAGTAACATTATGTTGCCCTTATTTGGACCAAATTTTGAGGCATCATTACATGAACACTGCAGCCTTTCTTATTCAGTACTTTTGTGTTGTTTTCCAGTAAAAATCCTTAAAACAAAACAGATTTACAATAAAGTTGCAATATACACTACCTTTTAAAAGTTGTACTTTTTAAAAAAAAGAAATGAGTACTTGAAGACTTCAGATGCAAACATCTCTTAGCAACGTACTAACATCAAACTCTTCTAAACATGCCGAGCTCTGTCTGTGTAATGCCCATCACTCTGCATTAGTTTCTGCCTACGTAGACCATTTCACATCAGTCACTTATGAGGGTTCATGATGCTGCTGTTGATGGCAGCTGTTAATGTAGGCAGTAAACTGCAGGCGAGCTCATATAGTCTGAAGACCAACACAGAATGTTGTGATAGGTTTATATTTTCTAAATTATATATATTTTTTCTTCTTCCTATGGATTTCATTTTGAGAGGGAAGATGCTTTGCCTTCTGACTTGAACAGCGCTGCCCTGTTATGTGAGCAGATATTGAATTCATAGTGAACACAGAGAATCTGGGTGTCTGCTCAGGTATCCCATGGGTACCTGAAAATGCCTTTCAAGGAAAACTAACTGTGTTTCAAAAGTCTAGCTGACTTTCATCATTTTGGATTTGTGAAAATAAGAGAAAGCCAAGGCTTTAGGGTGGGAAATCAATCACGGTTTTATTCTCAAAATGTCTGTTTGTGCACAAACACAATCAGAGCTGTACTTTAGCTGTCCTTTGCATCATCAAATCGGTCCCCATCAAGATATGCCAGTGTAGTTTGCATTAGATTACTGCTTAGAGACATAGAAGATAGAAATTGCAGAACTAGGATGTGTGGGTGATAACGGACATGTGGACATCATGTGGGGTCATGAACTGCATTTTTTTATTTTTAAACAATGTTTCATGAGGTGCACTTATAATGTTAATATGATTTTTACATCAATTTTTTTCATAATTTAGAAATAAATGGCTTTTTCTACCCTGATTTTAGACTTCTGATTTGAACGCTCTGTTTAAGGGGCGTGTCTGCTGTGAGACTTCAGTGTAAACGCCCACTGCTGTGATTGGCTAACATTTTTGCATATGAAATAAATATTACTATAAATGTGGAACCCTCTCAAATACTTTTACTTTGTTTTTACTCTTACAGCTGTCAGGATTAACAAATCATGAAAAGTGTTGATTATTGCATTATATTTAAATATATTCCCACCACATGGAAGGTTGCAGTGATGAACACTGAGCAGATGACAGTTTGTTGATCGCGTAGATGTGATCTCATCATTGCAACGTGATTTCTGCACTCTCACGAAAAGCTTTCACCATAACTAACAATGCAAACATGTTGTAAATACAGTAAGAGATTCATTGTATAGTGTGAGAGCAACACTGATTATAATGGGAGTTTTGGCAAGTGTCCAGAAACTTGCGCTGTTTGATTGGCAGCACCAGCGATTTGTCAAGGGAGCGATCTTTGGATGCTTTCTGTACACAATTTAAATAACAATATTAAATGATTTTGAGACAATGAAAATCAGTCTAAACTTGAATAATTTACACAACAGAAATCACTGATCACAGATCAGGCAATAGAATGAACACTGTTATTTACATGACGTGCGTGTTGCTGTCGGATCCATATCGTAATCTGTTCACAAAGCCTGTGCCGAAATTGTAAATGAATTACAAAATAATCCAGCATAAAATGTATCGAATACAAACAAGTAATGCTCTGCTGAGGCTTTCACATAGTTGGAAAAAAAAACAACAAAAAAAAAAAAAACACTTTCCTAGCATTAAGATCACTTGGAAGGTAATGTTATTTTTAGTCCGGTCATCGTGTATGGGATCTTCTCCTTCTTCTCCTGTCACTATTAACTAACGTGCCAGTGGGCGTGGCCAAAGACACAATATTAGAAGTTGCCATTGATTTTCTTCCGTAAAGGCGGTCTTTCGCGGCACACTAACGTCATAATTCCACACTTTTCAGATCCTGACGTTTTCTGGCCTAGGTTTCAATAAAAGCTGTTTTTGGAATAACAAGGAACTTTTGAAACTTGATGGATATTTTTATAGTATAAAGAACTCTTAAAGGGTTAGTTCACCCAAAGATGAAATTTCTATCATTTATTACTCACCTTCATGTCGTTCTACACCCGTAAGACCTTTGTTCATCTATGGAACACAAATTAAGATATTTTTGATGAAATGCACACAGAGGCAGCAACGTCATTGCACTTTTCAAGGTCCATAAAAGTAGTAAAGACATTGTTAAAATAGTTGATGTGACTACAGTGGTTCAACCTTAATGTTATGAAGCGACAAGAATAGTGACTTTATTAAACAATTTCTTCACTACCCTGTCATTCTCCTATGCTGTTTTTTGTTTTTGTGCAAAAAAAGTATTCTCGTCACTTCATAACATCAAGTTTACACCACTGTAGTCATGTTGACTATTTTAACAATGTCTTTACTACCTTTCTGGATCTTGAATTTGGTAATTATGTTGTCTTCTATGGGGGATAAAAAGCCTCTCGGATTTCATCAAAAATATCTTAATTTGTGTTCTGAAGATGAACGAAGGTCTTATGGGTTTTGAACGACATAAGGGTGAGTAATTAATGACAGAAATTTCATTTTTGAGTGAACTAACTCTTCAACTGTCAAAAGATTGAAGAAAATGTGAATTCTCAGTTCATGGCCCCTTTAACAATTCATATAGAAGGCCCCTTCCATGTGTTGTATTATGACCCTCCCAGACCACATGAGATTTTAATGTGATCTATCTATCTATCATCTTCAGTCTGTCAAATTCATAGTTAATTCAAATTCATTTTAATTCTGCTTCTTTATACATTCAATTTGCAAATGCAATTTTGCATACTGTTTTCTACCTCAATTAAATTTCAGAATTGAATTTAAATGACACACAACCCCAGGATGCATATTGTGCATAATATGCAAATCAATTTTTGTGTGTATCAAATACACAACTTATTGCATTTGCCAAAATATGGGTATCACTTTATTCAACCATGACATTGTTACACATATTACATGTAGTTACTGTAGTAATAACTATAAATTATGCATAATTGCATGCATCCCACAATGCAATGCACTCAACTTGACCTTTAATGTATAGTATGACAAATGAACTAGAAGTATTATCCATGACTTGTTATTTGATTGGACTGCCAAGAGTCTTCTTTCTTTCTTTCTTTCTTTCTTTCTTTCTTTCTTTCTTTCCTTTCTTTCAAGCTGCCCCTGATGTAAAATATCAGGTCACCTGTGAGCCTGAAAAGAGCAGCTCTGTAAAAAAACGTGCTCCCTTCAGGCCAGCAGAATATAATAACATTTCAACAATGTTTTGAATGAGCAGCTACCGTTGCTTCAGGGACAAATTTATGCCAAGCTCAGTCAGAGCTATGTGATAAACACTTCCACCTGCAGCTATCATTTGCAAGTCAGGTTCCTGTGCAGTTCCTATCCTGCAAGGGAGCCGAGGCTTTGGGTGAACACTAACTGAAGAATCGACTCATATTGACGTGACTCAAAGTTTGAAAGGAACAGCAAGACCATCAGGGGAGGACATGGGATTGAATGCGGAATATTCTGAGAACGGCGTCGTTAAGATTTAATGAACACCTCCATTAATTTTTATCATACCCTTCCTGCTGGCAGATTACATTCAAACAAAAGCTGCTTTCCTGTGCCGTAAGCTGACCCAAGAGACTAAATATGATTAAAGCCGAGCCTTCTTCCCCATGTTATCTACTTTTCTTTCTTTCTTTTTTTTGCACTTATTGTTATTATCGCCTTCATCCCACCAGAATATCCTCTCCGCACACACCTCCCACCCCACTTCCACCGTCTGATTTCCTTGAGGAATTTCAAATTAGCTCCGCCGCTCCAGTGAGGGTTTCATCCCTGACACTCAGCACCTTGTTTAATTGGCTATATCTTAAACAAATAGGTCCCCTGGGAGATCGTGTTTAGTTTCTAATATCTTAGATTTGATAACTTGTCACCTGTAATTTAGACCGAAATTGATAGGAGGCGACAGTGGGCGCTTTGAGGCGCTCTGATGGACCGGCTGCTGAAGAAATCTGCCATTTCTCCTCATTAGCGTGTGAAAGACGCACCGGGGTTTGGTGCTCGCAACAACTCTTGACGGAGAAATAATAAGATGCCTGGCAGATTTTCAGATAGTAGATGTTTATAGGTTTGGCGGCACTTAACCTTTTAAGATGATAACACACTCGATTATGGGAGGCAAATCACAACAGTCTTATCTGTCAAACGCTAGCCTCTCTTTGTGTTCTTGACAAGATTTACCCAATGTCATTGTTATTTTTGATAGCTTGCCTGAAGTAATGGGGGATGAAAAATCAAAAGTAGAGAAGAATGCATTAGAAATGCCCCACAGGGCCCAGCCTCAATTTCCTCTTCGATTACAGCATCGTCTGGACTTAATGTGCTACCAAAAAATGAATAGGCTCACTACTTCAAAGTTGGAGAGAGGACAACATTATCAGCATCCTAAACATAGCCTTTTTGCTAATGGCATTTTCAGCAAGCCAGATGTATCTTTATAGAGTGGACATTAGAGTGCTTTTAATGATGATTTAGGATTTAAAGGGATAGTTCACCCAAAAAACTGAAAATTCTGGCATCATTTACTCACCCTCAAGTTATTTTTTTTTGAGGTAACATAATACCAGAATATAATAAAAGTTTACTTTTTTGATATATATTGATATATGATGTTATAAAATCATGCCAAAATAAAAAAATTATAACATTTTAAGATATTTATAATCACAAATGAAATGGCTGTATTGGCCTTTGGAAAGTTAAACCAAATGACCTTTTGACACTTCAAAATCTTTAAAATACCTTTATATTTAGCAAAATATAATTAAAACCTTTTGGATTCAATAAAATAAATCTAGTTGTATTGCCTTACATACAATACTTTTTATTATTATTAAAGGGTTAGTTCACCCAAAAATTAAAATTATATCATTAATTACTCTCCCTCATGTCGTTCCACACCCGTAAGACCTTTGTTCATCTTCAGAACACAAATAAAGATATTTTTGATGAAATCCAATGGCTCCATTGACAGCCATGTCACCGAACTTCTCAAGATCCAGAAAGGTACTCAAAACATATTTTAAAACAGTTCATGTGAGTACAGTGGTTCAACTTTAATATTATAAAGCGACAAGAATACTTTTTGTGTGCCAAAAAAACCAACAAATTAACGACTTTTCAACAATATCTAGTGATGGCCAATTTCAAAGCTTCGAAGCTTTACGAATCTTTTGTTTCAAATCATTGATTCGGATTGCGTATCAAACTGCCAAACTGCTCAAATCACGTGACTTTGACGATCCAAACATCTGATTCGAAACAAAAGATTCGTAAAGCATCAAAGCAGTGTTTTGAAACACTAGATATTGTTGAAAAGCCGTTATTTTGTTTTCTCGTCGCTTTATAACATTAAGGTAGAACCTCTGTATTCACATAAACTGTTTTAAATATGTTTTAAGTACCTTTCTGGATCTTGAGAGGTTCAGTGACATTGCTGGCAATAGAGGCCTCACTGAGCCATCAGACTTCTTAATTTGTGTTCCGAAGATGAATGAAGGTCTTACAAGTGTAGAACGACATGGGGGTGAGTAATTAATGACATTATTTTCATTTTTGGGTGAACGAACCCTTTAATTATTGACTTAAGACTAGCTTAATTTTTATTTTCAGCAGTCCTCTTTGTAGGAGGTTTAAGGGCAGTAGTGTTAATGAGTATGCGTTGGTTGTACAATATAAATTACAGTACATTACAGGTATAAAAAAGTGAACTACATAGGTTATAGAATTAAATATTGTCTCTTAGAATTCAGAAAAAAATTCAAAATAGTTCAAATAAAACATTATCCCATATAGGTAATAGGGAGTGATCTTTGTGCACAACATCACACGTCCTAAATTTGATATACTTGGATAAGGTAAGACAGCATTCATGTCTCATATTAACCAAAAATCTTAGTTAAAGACTTTTTGTATATACTACTCTATAATGAATTTATCACAATATTTGCAATATTTTTTTCTAATTAACTTTTTTTTTTCTTTTTTTTTTGGTAACACTTTAGTATAGGGAACACATATAAACTATTAACTACGACTTTTCCCTCAATAAACTCCTAATTTACTGCTTATTAATAGTTAGTACGGTAGTTGTTAAATTTAGGTATTGGGTAGGATTAAGAATGTAGAATAAGGTCATGCAGAATAAGGCATTAATATGTGCTTAATAAGTACTAATAAATCACCAATATTCTAGTAATATGCAAGCTAATAAGCAACTAGTTAAAAGACCCTAAAATAAAGTGTTACCTTTTTATTCTAATTTCACATTTTCCCATTAGAAGCATGATGTCTTTTCATTTGCATAAAGATCTTTTTATTCTCTCTTTTCTTATTTCTTTAATAAGTTACTTTTGTAGTTTTGCAGTTATAATTAATAGCTTACCAACCATGTGGTTGCCATAATTACCAGTTGGAAAATCATTCCATTGTTTTGTAATTGCACCATCATTAGCAACCACAGTTTTGTGTCTCCTAGTTTTTGGCCCCAGGAAACAGACTGAGTTTCTGTTTAACAGCAAGACATAGTCATAGACATGCATCGCTTAAATATAATTGTGTTTTTAAATAGAACTTTAAACTCACAAGCGGATATGCACAGCAGAGCGTCCAGCGCCACATGCTTGTGAGTGCGTGCATTTGAATACAATCTAAAACAACGCACCCTATGTGTCACTGGCAAGCATAAAAATAATAATAATACTAATAAAATTCTCATTCAATGATCTTTTCTCTTCCTGCATACAAATAGGATTGAGAGTAAACATGTTTATATTAACAGCTGCATGGATGACAAGCCGTGCCTAAAAATTCAGATACTGAGCAGTTTTTTTTACCTCGCCAGCATTGGAAATATCAGGTGTATTTTGGGAAAATAAGCAAAAGAGACTTCTCACTTCTAAATATGAGACACTTCAGCCATTTCAGATAGCAGGTCTGTCCTCGGGTATTGGCGTGACAGCATGTGTTTCCGCTAGTATTCATAGTACCACAGCTTTATGGTCAGCGTGAGTTAGTCAAGTCACTCACTTGTCAGCTTGTCAGTCATATTTGCTAAAGTATCACTGGCAGCGGAAGTAGGTCATGGAAGTACAGTGGTGAAGTCTGTTTACAGGAAAGTCTGCGTGTTTTGTTTCCTGTACCGCAACAAACACTGCATGTAAATGAGCGTGTTCATGGCGGGCCGATGCATCCGAGATATCTCCTTTATGAAACTCCAGCATGGCGCGATTGTGATGTAAAAATAAACAGCCATCTCTTTTTGCACGAATCACACTGCGTTCAGGGCCCTCTCCTGGCTTTCATTGTGGCAGTGCATAGCCTCAAAGTGTCGCTGCAATCATTTTTGTATATCCACAGTAGCATTCTATTTCATGGATTGCAAACAGATGGCAGAGGCATTGAAGTGAAGTGTTTGCATATGCAAAGAGCATCATTCCAACATCAGAATGTAACGGGGAGGAATATATATATACGGATATGCCTCCCCTCCATATACGTGTGTGTGTGTTGTGTTGTTATGTTGAAGTCTGGCGGCATTCAGATGGCTTATTCTGTGTCTAAAAGATGCGCCTGGAAGCGATGATAACAAACTTTTCATTCTCAGAAAAAAAAAAATTCAGTAATGCGGTTTCCCGGTAATAACATTTTTAGTGCCTTCTAACCTCTTTATGCCAGCATTTGCAAAAAGTCTGCCTTGGCGGTATACAGAGGAGACAATCCCTGATGAACACAATCTCATTTCATTGTGGACGCATTATTTGTATTGTGATTGCAATATCAAATCCTAGAAGACTGGCCAGCATTTTAAAGGGATAGTTCACCCCCAAAATAAGAATTCTGTCATCATTTACTCACCTTCAAGTCGTTCAAAACCTGATTGACTTTATTTCTTCTGTTAAACACAAAATGATATGATTCGTAAAACAATTAAACAGTCAAGCTCTAAAAAAGGTTCAGAGTAGTACCTATGACTTGTGCGGTATATTCCGGGCTTGCATTGTCAATACAAGATCTTGATGCACCTCTTGATGGAAATAACATCACAACATTTATTTCAGTGAGCACTCTGTAAAGTCTACTCCAGCACATCCCAAAGACTTTCAATGAATTTAAGGTCTGGACTCAGAGGTGCCAATTCATGTTTAAAAATGATTCTTCATGCTCCCTCCTAACCATTCTTTCACAATTTGAAGCTTGGCTTTCTCATCCTGGAATATGGCCATGATGTGTCTTCCTACAAAGTCAAATATCGAGCTTCCGCCAGACCACTGTTACGGCATTGCGTCAGTTACACTTTTTCCGTAAGTTGAAAAGGGAAGGCGTAGGATGTAGCATAAGCTTTTTGAACTGCAAGAGTTTTACACTTTCTTCATACGTTGAATAGGCGGTCTGGCGGAAGCTAGATATTTTACTTCATAACTTGTTAAATATGGACACAAACGCATCGTTTCGCTTCAGAAGGTCTTTATCAACCTCCCGGAACTGTATGAAGTACACGTTTATGATGGATGGATGTGGATGGAGACACTTACTTCAGCTCATACTCATTGATCCCGCTCACTGAAGCTTGGATGCGTCAGGATATTTATTAATATATCTCCGATTGTGTTCATCAGAAAGAAGAAAGAAATGAAGAAATGAAAAGCTACACACTCCATCAATTAGGGTTAAAAGAAGTGTTGCCAAACATATAACATGCTAGAAACATAATAATCACAGCAATAACGATCCAGTCATAGACTCTTAAATATTTAAATCCAAACAGCAACCTTTTTTTGGCCGGGTAGTGTATATATCAAATGTGCATGAGTTTTGAGAGTTGTGGCAATTTAATTGAATTCAGTTAAAAGATTTTAATTGAATAGTGCCTTAATGGGATAGTTCACCCAAAAATTAAGTTCTATAATCATTTATTTACCCTCATGTCATTCCATACCTGTATGACATACTTTTTTATGTGGAACAAAATATTTTGAAGAATGTTGGTAACCAAAAACATTTTACCATTATGTAATCATTGACTTCCATTGTACAAACAAAAAACACAGAGACTTTTGTGTTCCACAGAGAAAGAAAGTCATATGGGGTAAATTGATTTATTTTTCTTCACACAAAGCTATGGCTTCAGAGCAGCTGGATTACCTGACAACTCTTATGCTCTTACTCTTACGCAACTCACTGCTTTTTGTCATTTTTGGAACTTGTTGCTGTCCCTGATCACCATTCATTTTCACTGTATGGAAAACAGCAGCTTAGACATTCTGCTAAACAACTCTTCTTGTGTTTCACTAGAGTCATACAGGTTTGGAACGATATGAGGGTGAGAAAATGATGACAGAGTTATCATTTTGAATGGACTGACCCTTTAATGCAGTTTGTCTCGAGGAAAAAGCGCTCTTATCTTGTGTCATAGTGCAATAATTCCACACACACTTATTGACTGGTCAGTGTGGCCAAAACTCCTTGGCAAACAGAGGCATTATGGGCGGCCAGAGAATCAGTCGGCACCTCCTCTCTTTTATGTTTCCATTGTGTATTCTTAAGATGATGCTTATCATTCCTCATTCTGTCCGTCTATATGAATTACCTCTGAAGCAAATTGCCGAAAGCCATTTTGTGATGTTCTCTGAACAATGGATGTTAATGCTGTGACTATAAAGGAGCACTTACCGAAATGCTGTTGGCATTTGCCATTGCATTTCAACCCAAGGCCAAAGGGATCATAAAAATCTATGCAGAGGGTACACTATATTGCCAAAAGTTTTGGGACGTTTGGGAACTGTATATTTTAATCTAGAGTTTTTGCTTCACAATGATGTAAAAATCATTCTGCCTACTCTGACACAAAAAACAATGCATTGATTTTAAATATAATGCATTTCTGTGATGCAAAGCGTCTAAAAATTCATGTTATCTCTATGGCATTTCATATATTTGTTATATTATAGAGCCTAAATGTTCATGTGCAGTGAAATACATTGCTAACACATTTTATTTCAGTATTTATTACGTATTTCAGTCGATTTCATTCATCTCAGTATAGCAATATAGTTTGGGAATAGCCATTGCAATTTACTAATGTAAGCTGTGTAGTAAACGAAACCGCACGTCGATCTGCACCATTAATCCACACTGAGACACACAAAACTTGCAGGATTCAAATTTAAACTTTTTTGCGGTTTAATATTCACAGGCACTATCACAATTAGAAAGAAAAAAACGTACCTTTCACAATCATTGGCTTGATAAAGTTCGAAATGAAAGTGAAACCAGCTCTTCCTCTTAAAATCCTTTTAGAATTATTCTTCACCGCATCTCAAAACAATGAAAAGTACATGAAACTCACTAAGCTTTATGCATTTTTCCGAGCTGATGTGGGCGTTCAATCTCTGTTGCACCGATTGCCTCAGAATTTGGGTTTGAATAGCACGCATGGTCCGTGGGCGCGACCGCATTAGCGGATAATGAGCTGAATCGTGAACGGCTGACATCACTCTCTTTTCAAACAGATTACATAAACAGAGAATATTAATTTTTGATTTGACTTACATGATTTAAAACCTGACATTTCAACATTTCTTTAGACAAATGTCTCATTTTTGTATGATACGTATTCACTAAGTTACAGTTAATTTTCTGAGGGAGTATCAGATTGGACTTCATTCAGAGAGAGACTGCGGCTCACACATCATGTTTGTTTTCTTTTTTTTTTTTTAAAAAAGCACAACATTTTGTTTTTACTGTGAGTGTATACAAATAAAAGAAGACATTCCACAGTTTTTAATGATATATAACTCTTATTTGTACGTCCAAAATTGCCAGAGTATTTTTTAGTCTCTTTCACACTGGCAAGAAAAAAACGAGGTGGTATCGCCGGCGTGACCAGACGACCTCTGAGTGTTAATGACATCCCATTCTTAATCCTTAGGGTTTGATATGGAGTTGGCTCGCCCTTTGCAGCTATAACAGCCCCAACTTATCTGGGAAGGCTTTCCACAAGGTTTAGGAGTGTGTTTATGGGAATTTTTGACCATTCTTCTAGAAGCGCATTTGTGAGGTCAGGCACTGATGTTGGCGAGAAGGCCTGGCTCACAGTCTCCGCTCTAATTCATCCCAAAGGTGTTGTATGGGGTTGAGGTCAGGACTCTGTGCAGGCCAGTCAAGTTCCTCCACACCAAACTCGCTCATCCATGTCTTTATGGTCCTTGCTTTGTGCACTGGTGCGCAGTCATGTTGGAACAGGAAGGGGCCATCCCTAAACTGTTCCCACAAAGTTGAGAGCATGAAATTGTCCAAAATGTCTAGGTATGCTGAAGCATTAAGAGTTCCTTTCACTGGAACTAAGGGGCCAAGCCCAAGCCCTGACAAACAACCCCACACCATAATCCCCCCTCCACCCAACTTTACACTTGGCACAATGCAGTCAGGCAAGGACTGTTCTCCTGGCAACCGCCAAACCCAGACTCGTCCACTGGATTGCCAGACAGAGAAGTGTGATTCGTCACTCCAGAGAACACGTCTCCACTGCTCTAGAGTCCAGTGGCGGCGTGCTTTACACCACTGCATCCAACGCTTTACACCACTGCATCCGACGCTTTGCATTGCACTTGGTGATGTAAGGCTTGGATGCAGCTGCTCGGCCATGGAAACCCATTCCATGAAGCTCTCTACACACTGCTCTTGAGCTAATCTGAAGGCCACACGAAGTTTGGAGGTCTGTAGCTATTGACTTTGCAGAAAGTTGGCGACTTTTGCACACTGTGAGATAGGTTGTTAGTTAGTATCAATTGTGAGATTGATTTTATACACCTGTGGCCATGGAAGTGATTGGAACACCTGAATTCAATGATTTGGACGGGTTTCCCAATAATTTTGGCAATATAGTGTATCTAGAGCCACTGATGACTCTGAGTTCCTGGAATGACTGCCAGATTAGACTGGCATTTTGTGACAGCTCAAATATGCTAATGAAGGTGGGTCATTTGACACACATTTGTTAAGCATGGAGCATTTAGGCTGGTGTAATATTAGTGCAGGACGAGGCTACACAGCACCATTAGTGCAATTAAAGCACAATTAGCTTCAGCATGAGAGTGAGGGTGTTCGCTTGCTCATTTAAAAGACATAGAGGGCGTTTGGGAGGATTACAACAACCCTGTCATGGTCTTCATGCCAAGAATGATTTATGGTCGAGAAAAGAAGGTTATGAAGGAATTTAAAACCTTGAAGTCTTTTAAAGGAAATTTTACTTTGATATATGAAAACCATGGTACTCTTTGATGACCATACTCATCTGCACTGCTGGGAAAGCTACTGTAAGCAACCAAAAATGAAAATTCTGTCATCATTTACTCGCCCTCATGTCATTCCAGACCCATAAGACTTTATCATTTTCATTTCCATTTCATTTTTTAAATATTTTCAATGAAACGTGAGAGATTTCTGTCCCTTCACTGAAAGTCCACCAAAACTCTGATGCATCGAAAAGTTCAAAAAGAGAACATAAAAGAAATCCATGTGAATCAAGCAGTTAAATCTTATCTGAAGAGACATGATTACTTTATATGATTAACAGATTTAATCTGGGCTTTATTCACATATAATCATTGCTCAACACACAAACTGTACATAGAGCAATTCAGATATTGTAATGGAAGCTCAAACATGCTTGCTTGATGCACAAGAACAAAGCGTTGTTTTGTTGTGCGCCAAACAAGCATGTTTGATTACAAGGTGAGATAAACATCAGAAATGCTTTGCCACAAGGAGGAACTGCAGGAGCAACAATATTCAATTCAGATTTATTTTACGACATTATTTTAAGAACTTTTTCAAGCATCAGTTATAGTTATTTGTGTATAGTTATAGTTATCAGTTATACAAGCAGGGATGCGCTTAGTGATTGGGCTATTTAGTGATTGCAAATGGCTCTAAAAGTGTGAAAATGCGCAAAGGCACTTTTTATGCATTTTTATTTTAAAACATGCCATGCTTGCATTTAATTAATTAAATCAAATAGCCATTTAAAGTTTAATCATCACATTTAAGCAATATCACAATTCCTGTTTTCCATCCCCAGATTTAAAACCCCCTGAAATTAAAATTGAGACTTTGGAAGCAGCACCTCTGATGAAACACAGATGACTGGATCTAAATCCTTCAGCTGATTATATCCATGCACAAGTTACTGAACCCACATTCAGTGCAGAGCAGCTCTCACGCACTGTATGACGTTACAGAAAACTAGCTGTCCGTTCTGGTTCCATTCACACAGCAGGGCTTAATTCACCAAAAATGTAGTTGCGAGTCCTGAAAAATACGAGTGTGAGAGTTCGTTTATAGAATGCTGTTGTCACTGCTGCAAACTCCTATAAATAATTATTCAAAAAATATAATTTTCATGCAGCCAGTGTAGGCCCCTGGGCTTCAGCCCGTGGAAGCCTGTGCGTTAATGTGACCCTGGCTACATGTCAACAAACTCTCATTAGAGTATTAGTAGACTGTCTGCTTAATATCTGCTAACACTTTATTTTGATGCTCCCCAACAGACATTCTACTGACTAAATAACTTTCAAGTACATGTCAACTTATTCCACTAACTCGAACCCTAATCTAACAGTCTACTAATATTCTAATTACTGGTAGTTGATGAGAGGTAGTTGACATGTACAGGACACTGTAAAAAAAGAATGAGACTGTCCTCAAAAAAAAAAACAACCCTAACGGTTTTTCAAAAGTTTTCAAGCACCTTATTATGACCTATATTTACGTTTTAAAGTCATGCGCCCTCTAGCTGGCGTAAAAATAATGACAGTGTTGTGTTACGTCTGTCGTCATGAAATGACATATGACCGTCGTTACCAATCAAAATGCGTGTTCATTTAAATGCAATGTGTGGACTTTTTACATGGTCCCTTACCCACCATTTGTCCTATGTTCATTTAGCAAAACTCATTTTTTATTAACGACTACACCTACCCCAACCCTAAACCTACCCTTAGTGGTTTATAGTGCATATACACTTTATGAGCACATGCGTTCCCTGGGATCAAACCCACGATCGTATGATTGCATATTGTTGTATATTGCAATGCTCTACCAATTGAGCTACGCAAAACCCGAAATATGACGTAAATAAAAGGGAACAATGCATTAAAATGAAAGTGTCCTGTTGTCGTTAGGGGCGCAACTTTAGTAAACGCTCCTATGGTAATATTTCATGCATTAAAATGAAAGTGTCCTGCTGTCGATAAGGGCACTACTGTAGTAAACGCTCCTATGGGTCGTATTTCAGGGAAGTGACAAACGACCTATATGTGTGTTGGTTGGAGAACATGTTGAAAAGAATTGTTGATTTATTGGTTGCCTTAAAATTTTGAGTTCATTGAAATTAAAAATTTGATTTAATACAATGAAGGCGATTGGTTTAATCAACAGAAACTCAAAATATGATGTTATCTGAATACCATTAATTATCTAAGTTGATTTGACAAAAGAAAAAATCGTAGGGGTGGAGGGACGGAGTGCAGCGGACGGGCCGCAAGTCCATGATGGAAGAGGAGCGACGACGGACCAAGGGGGAGCCAGCAAGACGAGGGAACCAGGAGGAACCGGAAGTCCGAGGGGCTTCAGTGAAGCCGTAGGTGGGAGGGGCCCTGACGTAGCCGATAGGTCGACAGGCCGAGATGGAATGAGGATCTCAGAGGCTGGAGGCGGAGCCGCAGGATCCTCAGGTGATGGAGCTGCAGGTGGACACACGACCTGTGGCTCGACATCAGAGCGGGGCTCCCACGGAGACGGCGCAGGGCTATGGACCTTCGGCAGCGGCATGGTTGGAGGACTGGCTGAGCTCTGGGGTGATGGAGGTGGTGAGGATATCGACGGTGTAATGCTGAGAAATATACAGTCTTTACAGTCATTAGTATCGTTCAGGAACGATGATGAAGATGCAGATGCAGGGTGGGAAAGGGTGGGAGATGGAACTTCCTCACTGAAGTCGATCAGCCAGTCCTCATCCTCCGTTGATGTGACTCCCTCGTCCGCTGATGTCGCTGGCTCACACCCCTGGTCAGACTTGAGGTAGGGCTGCACATCCGGGGCGAGGGTCAGCTCTGTCCTCTCTTCCTCGGGCACTGGCTCACCGTCTGCAGGGGGCACACGCGAGTTCTCTGCGGTCAAGGGTGTTGCTACGGGCTCTGGGTCTGGCTGTGCTCCAGATCGGGGCGCGACGCTCTCCAAACACCAAATGACTGTTTCTCTCCAGTTCAGTCCGGTGGTGTCTGGGAGGTCGAGGCGTTGGTGGAAAGTAGCCCTGATCCGGAACAAGGTCTTGAGGGTCTCGTCGTCTAGGGAACTGGTGACGGCCAAACAAATAAAGTCTTTATCAAAAGAAAAAAGGTCTGTAATTGAAAAAGAATTCCCCTCTCGTCCATTTCGGGCATTCCGTTCATCTGTCAGGCTGTGTTCTCGAAGGAAGACAAAGAAGAACAGGTTCAAATACAAAGTAATCCCATTTTAATTCGAACAGGCAGACAGGCAGGGACAACACAACATATAATGACGGTGAATGGACCAAGAACTTAACACAAACAGGAACTTATATACATCAAGGGAGATTAACTAATGACGTGCAGCTGTGATGGTGGTTAGTGTCCATGGTAAATGATACATGTAACAAGAGAAAACCAAAACAAACAGAACATGAGGGTGACTGTGACAAAAGTGTACCCATACAGCATCCTCGGCTGAAGAACCGTGTGTTTTTTGTGAAAAAAAGAAAAAACCTGGTGACGTTTTGTCACTACATATCAAAAAGTAGATTGATGGTTGGAAAGCTACAAAGTTCTGAAAATAGCTGAACTGATGTATTCTGAAAAAAATGGTAGTTATTTACTCCCTTATCACTGCATGTACAGTGGCATTCACATGGTACTTCGGTGTACTTCAAAGTATACCATTGTATTACCATTGTACATATCCTAAAGTCCAGAAAATGGAATGCGATGATACTTTTTTCCACTTTTAATGCTATATCTGGCTTTTAAAATGCATTTTACATTTAAATAGTTTTAAAAGTAGGAGTATTTTCCTGACAAACAGCAGTCCCTCTTTTTTAATTTACCTGGAGGGAGTTGGGGATCGCTTTGAAGAGAAAGCAAAGAGAAACTCATTTTCCCTGACTTTCATTTTGCTCTGCAGTCATAAAATTGGACGAAAAACAACTGGCTTTCTTTTTCCCCTCTATTTACCCTTTCTCATGTGCTGTATGACCGGAAGCCGACACCAGTGTGTGTTTTGCCACTGATGACCCCCTCAGGGATGACAGCCGTGCAGTCAGCAGTTAGGCAGGAAGTGTGCCGATGTACCACCATTGTGTGTGTCTATGCACAAGTGGGCTGTGAATGTAAGGGGTAGCCTTCATCATCACTAAACCCCAGACCACACTCTTCCTGAGCCCGACTGCAGAGTGCTAATGTCCCGCTCTGTCTCAAGGGAGGAGCCCCTTGACTGCTGGATCATTAACCTCTCAGAGAGCAAGTGTCAAATCCTGATTTTCACTCCCCGGCTGAGAAATTCCCCCTCGCAGCAACAGTTCAGGAAAGAGTGGGATTCCGGGCGGACTCAGATCTACATTCGTCTCTATGCTGCTCTCACAAATGGTGTATTACAGAAGGAATGGTGGTGTATTATATTACACTGCTGTTCAAAAGTTTTGGGTCAATAATTTTATTTTTTTATATATATAAAAATAATACTTTTATTAACCAAGGATGTTAGACAATAATTACTTTTACATTGTTATGAAAGATTTCTATTTAAAATAATAGCTGCTCTTTTAAACTTTCTATTCATAATTATTAAGCAGCACAACTGATTTTAACATTGATAATAAAAATAAATCTTTCTTTTACGTCAAATCATATTCGAATGATTTCTGAAGGATCATGTGACAATGAAGACTGGAGTAATTATGCTGAAAATTTAGCTTTGACATCACAGGAATAAATTACATTTAAATATAAAACCGTTATTTAATATTTTAATTATTTTTTACAATATTACTGTCTTTATTTTTGATCAAATAAATGCAGCCTTAGTGAGCATAAAGTATGTTATATTATATAAAAAGTGTTTTGTAATGAGAAAATTACACTGCAGCTTTAATGAGTTTTTTTTTTTTTTTTGTCTCATACGATCTTGATAACGTCAGTCAGGGCTTTTATTAAGTTAGTGGTCTGCTTTGGATTTTTAGACAACTTTGGGATTTCTCCAGACAGAGATAAGACATTTTTATAGGCTAAAAGCCAGAGGTCAGGAGCCATGGAGGATCCATATTGTATTATTCCCCCATTCCACTGCACCTCACTCTACAGTACTTGTGCAACTTAATTTCCAACCCAGTCGACTCAGGCGCCGGCCATGTAATTTTGCTGGGAGATGGAACTCCGTAATGATCTCCCTGGTGAGGTGAGTACGGGAGGAACCTCTGACACTGGAGATTGGTGTTGAGGGAGTGTAACATTTAAGCCTGTGTGATTGCCTGCAGCACTCAGATCAGGCAGTTGGCGTCTCCGACAGATCCCGAGCTATCCCCTTCTGGCAGTGTGGATTCAGATTCAAGGCATTTACCAGTCTTATTCATTCCAGTTTTTGTAGTGCGTGACTTTCCTTATCAATGATGCCACAGCCGGTTTTAGTGAGCCTTCATTTGAAGTGTCTAGAAGCACGAGGGCTTCTGTAAAATAATTATCTCAAGACCTGCTATTGTGAAACCAATGTAATTGGGATGAAGTCAATTCTTAGCTTCAGTTCAGAATATGTTTTTTAACTGAAATAACAATGTTAACTGAAATAAACTGCTATTGTTTAGATCTTCTTCATCTTACATGATTTATATTATAGATAATAGATCAACCATAAAGGATTTCACTGTGTTGATACAATTATATATCCATAGTTTTTTTTCTTTTTCCACAATATTGTATTGATATTTCAGGTCTTTATAATAATAATTATTTATGTACTGATGCGGTACTGGACAAAAGTGCAATAAAGTTTTAGACTGATACCACATATTTAGGGCAAGATTTAGCACAAACCCTTTTTTGGCATTTAAACATTTTTACAGACACGCAGTGAAAAATTTGTGATGAAAAGGTATGGATGGTTATATTTGTGATCTTATTGCATATGCATTTGTAGGAGTTTCCCTTCAAGAAGAAGGGAAGAAATTTTATCAAGAATTTATTGGAGGAGAGTATTTAAATAAGTCATGCAATGTGATTTACTATAGGAGGAGGCGGCTGTGTTGTAGATTACCCGCATCTGATTATCATAGTCTCTGCTTGTTTTACACTAATTTGTGCTGCTGTTTGGTTGATTGTGTTGGTCATAATGGAAATGAGCTGCTGTGTCTGTATTCCTTAATATGTCAGTAGATCACCCGCAGAACTTTCCACTCCCTTCACCAGTTTTACGGTATTGTGCTAATTTGCTCTGTTTAGTAAATCTGGCCCTTAACTCTCTTTCTGCACACTCATGCATTCAGTGCAATTTCAATTGCAATTTTTAATTATAATATTGTGATGCATCATATTGAATCGTGATATCTATATCATGATGTGTGCTGAATTGGGAGGGTATTAAAAACCTGGTATGTATTATTTAAACCAGGGAAAATGTTTTAAGATTTTGAAAAAATCAGGTGTTCTTCCATTGAAGCTCAAGATGCTCTTTGGATCATCTTAAATCATGTTTGAGAACATGGTCATCAGGTTTCATCAAGTACTTTCAGCTCCAGTGCTTGTGTCATTACAGCAAAAGAGAGACATAAAAATAAAATTTTAGCATAAATTGTTGTTCTGATAATATTTTTAGAATGCCTTTTTGTCTCAATTACAAAAATGTTTTTCCTGTGTCAAAAATGTCTTCGGTGGTGGTGGACAAACACGGTCATCCATGAAGTACCCTACCAATGTGAACTGCGAGCCCAGGGCTGACAATAAATCCAAAATAAATGCAAAGAAACAGTTTGTAATATCAACTTATCCTATTTATTCATGAAATTAAAAATCACTGTTGGGACAGATGTGCTAAGAACTATTTTATATCTAAAAATCTGTGAATTTATATGTAAAAAGACAGATTTGACAAGTTAATAATGAAAGGAACAACACAGTAACATATTACACAGGAAAAGTGGCAGGTCTGTTATTTTGCATTTACACTCCAAGACTTAAAGCAGAGATCATTTGACATACAGTGTCAGATTTTTTTCCCCATCCATTGCTATGGTTATCACTGTCAATTGGATTTGCACATTTAAATATGGCTGTCAGTCCAGAAACTTTGCAATGTGTAGTTAGCCGCATGAAAAATATTATATAAAGACATTATAATCACTGAAGCTGTCAATTACAATGCAAGGTACACAAAGCTATTTTGCAAAATAGCGAATTGGCCAGTGAGATTTGGCCTTCTGAAGCTCTGCGTGCAGTCCACGTAAACGTGCAGGGCACGAACGGGACACAGCAATACGAGGGCTGGGTCTGCCTCCTCCAGGGGCAGCACTTGCAAGTTCACCACCTGGTCCCGGAAGGGAGTGGTGGGAACTTTGGACACATATCCAAGCCGGGGTCTCAGGATAACGTGAGAGGAAGCCGGCCCGAATTCTAGGCACGATTCGCTGACCAAAAATACTTGCAGGTCCCCAACCCTCTTAAAGGAAGCGAGCGCAGTCAGGAGCACTATCTTCAATGACAGTTTCAGCTCGACTGACTCAAGGGGCTTGAAGGGAGCAGTCTGTAGGCCCGCCAGGGCGACAGAGAGATCCTAAGAGGGAACGAGGCGAGGCCCAGGAAGATAAACCCTCCTGGCGCCACTGAGGAGCCTGATGATCAGGTCGTGTTTTCCTAGTGACCTGCCACCGACCACATCGTGATGTGCTGCGATAGCGGCCACATAGACCTTCAAGGTGACGATTTCTTCATTTTAAAATAAGGAGTAACAATATGTTTTATGAAATGTAGTGGAGTAAAAAGTACGATCTTATGCTTACGCTTATGCTAATATAGTACAGTAAAAGTAAAAGTTGCTCAAAATAAAAATACTTGAGCAAAGTACAGATACTTGAAAAATGTACTTAAGTACAGTAATGAAGTAAAAATACTTTGTTACTGTCTACCACTGAAGGGGACTCAAGCCTTTACGAGAAAAGAGAGTCACGACCTGTGTGTCGACGTGATCGTGTGCTCTTGAGAACATGAATCACCCAAGAACGCTGTATGGGCATGTGACACAGCGACCGTGGCCGTCGGATGAAACCAGGTAACGACCACATCCAGGAACGCACAGACAGAGAGGCATCTTTAAAAAGACACTCACTACCGTGTTTGCTCTTTTAGGGAAATACTCTTAGCTGAAGCGCCCAGGGGCGAATGCTGCCCTGTGTGCACAGCAAGCTGGATGCAAACACCGCTGGAATGCGGCATCACACCTGCAGAGAGATCCTACGGCGAGCTGCAAGCAAAATAGCAATTAAAATTGCTGTTTTCGGAGTGTTCTCTTGATAGCAATTAAAATTGCTGTTATTTGCTTATTTGTTATTTGCTAAATTTACTCTCAATTGGGGTGAATTGGAAAGAGCGATCGCTGTACAACCACTCTGCTCCGAAGCAAAAGTATGAATGGAAGTGAGTATGCCGGTCCTATTTATACCCGGATGCTGGGGATGTGGCCCGGCATGTAAATCTCACTGGCCAATTCCCATTGGCTCGTTTTGTACCACTTGGAGGTGATTGGGCTCCCAGGCGAGACCCCATTACGTTAGTATCGACGTAACGTTGAACATGACTGACTGAATGGGAACTCTCGCTTTAATAAATAAAGCTGTCTATGCTCTGCAATGAATCATGTTTATACATTGTTGGTTGTAATGAAAGGATTCAAGAGCATGCTGAACAAAAACAAAAGCAGATTCTGACTTAAACTTGAACACATCTGATTGGCCATTGCGTTCACTCGCTCAACAGATATGTCTGTGATTAGCTACATTGCTCAACGTTGCAAAAACACGTTGTAAATAGAAACCTTTGATGCTCTTCACAGGGTGCTTACACAAACACTCATGGGAGCGTTTTAGAGAAGACGGATATGAGAGGTTACCGATTCTGCAGAACAGCAGCTATCGTCACATTAAATAATCTGGTACATTTTTTGGTGGCGCAAAGATTCATTTTGGCGTCCGAAAAAAAATTTCAATGCAGGAAATCTCTGTATGTTTAATAGAATGACTGTTTTGTGCTGTTGCACCTTGGAAGATGTCTGATTTATTTATACTTATTTGAGCCACAGATGTTTGAATACCCAGTCTGGGCATAAGAGGAATGAGATATTAATGAGATGAGGGAAAAGAAAGGGGAAAAACGCTTTTGAGCTACAGCTGTGCACACTGTCGACCCATTTGAATCATTGAAGGAGAAGTCTATTCTCTGGATGATTACTGGACAAGCATTTTATTTGAAACGGTTCAGGCTGTTTTTCTAACCTGAATCTTGCTCTCTGTTGTTCATACGCATCGCTGTACACTAATTAATTTGTGCAAAAGCAGTTGGTGTCCTCATTATTTCACAGACATTCTAGTACATCTTGAATTACAAGACCACTCTCTGGATAAATGGACAAGCACACATTAATTTGGCAGGGCCAGCTGCCAATTCAAAACATTTATTCAGCAAAAGTCTGAAGTAAGAAGACAAGAAGGCACTTTTACTTTAACTAGCCTTTGATCAGAGAGGAGACTCTTTATCTCTACAGGGCTTTAAACTAGTACTCCTGACCCCAACAGTGTCGTACATTCCCACTGCAACAGCATAATTAAATCATTAATTGGGAAAAAACTGTCCTCACCTGCTTTTATTAACATGCTCAGTGACTGGGAATTATTTTACTATCCAATTAGATGCTTATTTACACCTGGCGAGTTCACTCTCTCTCAGATCGAGTGCTGTAATAAAATGAATTACTGTTGAGACATGCCAGAAACTATTGTCCTACTGCGTATCACTGGTGTCTGCTCGCCCTGTCTGATGCACTGCCCCATGGTGCTCACTTAGACCCTTCTGCCTTGTCAAATGCCCAAGGGGTCACAGTTTGGCTGGTGTAGAATGTCTTTGTTAGCCCCTGCTGGTAGGTTCCCAAACTAGACACTCTGCAGGCAAAAGCATGTTACTCCATTGACGGCCTTTCAAAATTTGACTAGGGCCTGAAAATCTTATTTTTACAGCATTGCTGGTCACTAGCATGAGGTCCGTTTTGCATGGTGGGATGACCATCCATCCAATTTATCCATCATGTTGATAACGTAGGCTAGTGTTCTCCAGGTATTATAGACCTCCTTGGTCCTCCAGAGTGTCATGCGTGTCCTCTCGCTCTGCTCAGTCTCGAGACATCCAGTCATGCCCTTCTTCCAGGTGAAAATACCAAGCTTCTTTAAAGTTTAGCACCAGATCTCTGGTTGTCTTTCAACTTGATTGACATGGAGCACTGAAAAGGTCACCTTGTGTCAACTCCAAAGCTGACTTGCAGGGGCCCATCGTCCTTGTTTTATTTCACCATTCTTTCACTGGGAAGTGGGAAATCACTCACCTGTCTGAACTGAGGGTCACATGGGGTGAGATCAGTTGCTTTGATGGGGATATTTGGGACTGAGAATAAGATCCAAACAGCCTGGATTGTGTATAGCTGTATTTATTGTTCAGTCGTCTGCATTACAAAGAAATGCAAGTGTCAATCGATAAGATGAGCTTGCGGGGAGAGAATGCTAAGCAGCTCGAGTGCCATCAGAGATGGCAGAAACCCTGTGGCTCTGTGACTGAAGGAAAGCTATTTGAGGGTCTCCATTTTTAAAGAGTTATCCGCACTCCATCTATTGTTTTCTGGCCTGAGCTAATGCAGTACCGTACGTGGGCGACAAAAGCCTTAACAATGCATCTAGCTTTTTACACCTCGTCTGTCACACTAGAATCTCAAATGCGAGTTGAGTGGGGTCTGCTTGGCAGTAGAGATCCATTAAAGTGAAAGAGAAGAACACAAAAGGAGAATATCCCTATGATTTATTTAATGAAAGTCTTCTGTGTAGGTCACACCAGACCTGGGGTATATTGCCCATTTGCAGCTTTGTCCAATTCATCTTGAATGCCCGGTGGAAACCTGTTGATGGACAGCTCCTTTGATAGCTTAGTGAACAGGGTGTGCTTTTATAAGATGAAAGTGTTTCATTTGACCCCAGAGAAATAAAATTTCTCCTCTTAATTGCAAAGTTATCCACATTGAATAGATGGACCAAATGGTTAAATGACATCTCATTTTTTTCTATGTACAAAATTGACACACTAGACCAAAATTTGTTAGAAATCAGAAGGCAACTCCAAAGGATAAAACAACAAATCTAATAACAAATCGTCTCGGTTACGACTGTAACCTTAGTTCCCTGAAGAGGGAACGAGACGTTGCGTCAATTTCTCGACGCAACGCGAGTTCCCTTGAAAGGGAACAGCTAATATTAGAAATGGTTACAGTTTATCTGTATGTTTTGATTTTGGATATATGTGTAAATAATAAATAGCTGAAAATTTGTGCTTGAGCTTAAATACATATAAGGAATTGCTGCTAAATAAGTGCTAGCCATAAGTTGCATGGGTTTGCTTCTTAGATTATTATTTTTTCAAATGATATCCTGATGGCAAAATATAATGTTTCTTAATGTATAAGTTGGAGCAGATATTGTCAAAATATCATTATTCTGCCAAATAATGATCAAATGTTATTTTGCCATGTTAGACTCAGAAAGAGGCTGAGGTGAGCTGTAGTCACTGGTGTTTCTAAGAGCAGACTCTCAGGTCTATTACTTTGAAGTTCTGCCTCCCTGTTGGGGGAAACAATAAAAGTGCATGTCTGAAATGTGAGACTCAAAGAGAGCAGGGTTTCGCTCAGGCTAATTATGCCACATCCCACACCTACAATGTGCTACCTGAACACAATTTCAGAGAGCTGGTAACAAAGTCCCTTTAAAAAACCTCTGCCTCCACACCAGCTTCGATTTAAGGGGCCGTCACTTCAGAACAACAATGTAGACCATTCTCTCTCATCCTATGCAACCTCTACCGCTCTAACAGGCAGCTCCGTGGTTTGGCAGAACAGACGCTCGGAAAATCTGTAACATTAAAAACATCTAACTCGGGATTCCATGGCTGTTTGCAGGTGTGACTAGCTCAGAGGCTTGCATTGTTATTGTAGTGATATCAAAGACAGCTCACAGCGTTTTTTTGTGCCAGCAACAAGGAGAAACGACTCTTTAAATGGATAGTTCGCCCCAAAAATAAATATTTTGTCATTTAATCATTAATATATTTCCAAACCAGATTGTTCAGTCAAGCGAGTCATAAACAAATCATTCTTTTCAGGGTTATTATAGTGTTGCATCTTTAAATTACACTATTCTTCTTTTATTCTAGTTTATCTTCAGTTTGTTTCTTTTCAATTCAGTTGAGTTTTTGTTTGTTTTCACTTTGTTTTGTTTTTTTTATCAGTTTACTGGTGTATAAAGATTATTTTGGTAATCGAGTAATTATTCGATTATTCTAACGATTACTTGAGTAAATGCACTCAGTGCTGGGCATTTATCACATTCAGTGTTTCAACCACATGATGTTTATTTTAGGTTTCAGATATTTAAATACACATAAGTACTAGTAACAACATTTAGAGTTTGTAAAATATATACTGATGTCTATGGAAGCTGCAATAATAATCATTTCCATTATAATTAGAAAACGCGTTATATTCATATCAGATACATATTGCATACTGTGAGTAAGGCAAGCAACTATAAAGTTTACTCTGTTCTTCTCCCAATCCACCTTGCACCTTGTAAATCCGACAAATCTATTCTACGAAAATGAACTTAGAAAGGAGCATTTTGTTAAATATATGCACTATAGGCTATTGCATATCCCTTGTATTTGTACTTAACATGTGCTTCAATATTGAATGTATGTTTGAATAAATCCTTTTTATGACAGCCACCATTTAAGTGTTTATATAGGGTTAAAAAAAATGAGTAGAAACATAATTAAGTCATTAAAAATTTATTATAACTTTATTTTTTAATGTTCTTATTTTTTAACTTCTTAATGTTCTTTATATAGCTTACAAATCGATTAATTTTAACCTTTTGATAATATAATGATGTACCAACTGTTGCTCCTGTATAGTTTACAGCATTAATTGAGAGATATTCTTTTCTTTGACGAAATTTGCTGTGTACTTTATAGGCCCCAAATTAATCAATATTGAATCGAAGGTAATCAAATCAAAATCAAATTGCAAGCTCCTTAATCGGAATCTAATCCGACTGTGAAATTTGTGTCAATGCCCAGCCCTAGTGTCAATCAATTTTTTTTACTTGAATCAAATGTTTGTACACGTCACCTTTTTAACCTCTTTTGAGTTTGCAAGTATGTAGTTAGTTTGAAGGAAAATCATTTTCAATTAAGGGGGGTGGGGGGGTGAGAAATAACCCTGCATATGTGACCCCCTCCAAAAAAAGTTCAGGATTTTTTTTTTTCCGCTTTAACCCCTGAAACCACTGTTTATTAAAAAAAATAAAGTTTTTGTTAATAATAATAATGAATTATTTTGATGTTGGAATATAGCACTTAAGCTTTTTGGAGCTTGAGAGAGGTAATAAACAGTTTTTTGGGTTTTTTTTGGAAAAGATGAGTATGAGTTGCCTTTTTTTGTATATGTATATGTAACTACATGAGAATTAGTACTTTTTTTTCTTCTTCTTCTTCTTCTTCTTTTTTTTTTTTTTTGCTGAACTGTCCCATTAATCCTCAGGAGCTCATCCCGTTTTGACAGACCACATTGAATGAGTTAGCATGTTGCCTGCGGGGTTAGATGTGAGAAAGAGGGAGTGAAGACCACAACAGGGTCTGTCCGTGAAGAGATGCCAAACAAACTAACAATGAATATGGATCAAGCCCTCACACACACAGAGCAATCTGGGACACCAATCCTGTTCAAATCCATTTATGTGAAGTCTGTCTAAATAGGACCTGAGAGCCAGCTTCTGCCTACAGGGCCTCAGGGACAACCCGGACTAGCAGAGTGGTCCCATCACCCCCTCTTTACCTGGCAAACAAGTGACAGAACACAAGCAGAACAAGTCCGTGAGGAACCAAACCTTGTTCCAGTGCTATTGACAAGCACTGGAATAGCCTCAGCTCTGTCTTTATTCACCAGCTAACACCTGCCAGCAGTTCACCTTAACAGAGCTAGCAGGCTGGAAACAGCACTTAAAATCAGAAGTCACACATCAGCTGTCAGCGTAAGGTTTGAATGAGGTCAGAGTGACTGCATTGCTATTGTTTGGGAATGTTTCTTTTCTGGGGCTGCATCTGTCAAAGGGCATGACCAAATTCGAAATGTTGTCTTCCGTTATTTGTAATATTTATGAAGAAAAATACCCCCATAGAGTATAAATTATGGAACAAGCATGAGAATAAGCCTCCCATCTAATCTGGTTCATTTTATAGACCCTCAGGTTTCTGATGTCAGTCCGACCTCCTATTCCCAGGTGCCAGTCGTTCAGATTCACGAACACTGCTAGAAATCACACGTCTGTCCTCAGCGTGCTGGTGGATTGCTGCTGTTTGCCTCCATCTTCTTCTTTTACACCGACACGCTACGTTTATCGTCCATGCTAAACCTGCCGTGCAACAACAAAGCAAATATTTGTCTCTTAGGCATTATCTACAAATGCACATATTTCCTTATATTTTCTCGGCTGTGTTCTGTGGACGCCCAGCTCGCTCATCTGGCCCTGTTTGTGTGACAATACCTTCTGAAGAAACTCCTACATGTGCCTTGAAGTTTCCCCAGTCCCTGAATCACTGAATATTTTATAGCTTTAGTGTCTTTTTTGCCTGTCAATCTGCCAGCTGTTCTCCTTTATTTCTTTCTTTTGTTTGTGTGTGTGTGTGTGGTGTGTGTAGTGTGGTATCACATCACCTTTTTACGCTTCATAGGAATTCATTAGGCATTGTGTAAATTAAGGCGACGACAGATTTAGGGGAGGAAAACAAGGACGTCTTCACCCCTCTTCTGCTATTTATCGTCTCTGCCCAATTCTCTCCAGCCTTGAAAAGGCTGTTCTGGCATGTTCCACCACATCTCAACTGCAATTAACTGTAGGTCATGTACTTGTACATTATCTCTATTTGCGTCTCAGGGTTGCTGTGCTGCTGTAAAAACAGGCCCAAATATAGAAACGCATATAGACTGTCATTGTGCAGTGTGAACCTTTTTAAATCTTGTTTTAAATATATTATGATCTCATTTTCACATTTCAGTAATTACATAGTTTGTCTATACCGCATATGGGTGTTTCTTCAAATTTGGCCAGTTATCCATGTTCCAGTAGTAGATTTTAATTTAAACTTTTTCTGTTTATTAGATTAAGGTCTACCTTACCTTAGCCCAACTCACAACGGTAAGCTTGTAATAATGTTTTGTAATTCAAATGGTAATGGTGGGTTTCCGTGGGAAATACATGTATGCAGCCGTTCGTCTTTGCGTCATTACGTCACGTCTGTTTACATAAAGAAGGAGTCCCAGCTAGTAGCTATATGTGAGGATGCTGCAGGCGGCGGATCATTTATAGCCTTTTCTCACAGCAGCTGCAATAATTAAATGTATCATTTTGTATCAGATTGTAATCCAGAAAGGTCCAAACAAAATTATCTGTTACTGACAATTAACGGTGACAACTGGAGATTCACCCGTAGTCAAAAGCAAAAGACGTCAGACTGCAGAGTGGCTTCAGAAATTGAAATCTACAGGTTACAATACTACACTAAATACACATAGTCACGCAATGCTGATGTTGTTAACATTAACAATTTGAGAACAAAGTGTAACAATAATAATTTGCATAGTTTGATGCAATATGAGCTTTAAATGATTTTAAATAAAATGTTAGTGTACTTGTTTACCAAAGAGACAACAGTGAAAAATAATTATGTAAAAAAAAAAAAAAAAAAAGGTTGAAAATAATATTTTGATTATATTCAGTATACATGAAATGCTAGCTATGAAATTAGCCTTAGAAAGACAAAGAAGTTGTTTTATTTCATTCAGCATTTTATTCCAAAAAATGTTAAAGATTCACTTCCACCAGCATAATTTCCATCACAGAACAATAAGAAATTCATTACGTCATTAAAGATGTGGTGGAAATGACAATGTAGTGAGGATTTTTTCAAAAAGACATTGTAGACAAAAAGAAAGAAAGTGTGCCATATGAGCAAAATTGCCCATAGTTGAAGAAACACCCACATATAAGTTTAATATGATTTACACAAGAAGGAAATGTTCCTAGATCCTGGAACAACATTCCTGTTGACCAGTCTGTGTATTTTTGGGGTTGGGCCCAATTGATGCCATAACATTCCCTACTTATGTGAATCATATGTGCATATACAGTACATGCATACTGTAAATTCACTGTTTTGGTTGGTGTTTGTCTTTTTATTTATTTTTTATTTTTTGCTTTTGCTGCCGGACAGCGAACAAGAAGTACCGTGGATCACATGGTAAGATATCTCAGAAAACCAAGTTCAAACCCACACCAGTGGAGAACATTTGTTTTTATCTTGTTTTATCTTTATCTCATTTTTATGCACTAGCTAAAATAAACGTATAAGTCTGTAAAATCATTAGTGCCATCTTAACACTTCTGTTCACCTATAGCACAGGTTTCCATCCAAAGATTTTTATGCAAAAAAAGGTTTAGCACTTTAAAATATTTAGCGATAAAGCTGATGGAAATGGCATTTGTCAATAAAACAATCTTTTATGTTTAGCGCATAAAATCTATATCTATAGTTTAAATGTGGCAAAAGTGAGTTTGGAAACACTTTTTGTCGAAAAAAGGGGCTTTAATGCAAATAAATGTGGTGTCACATGACAGAATTAGCCTATACATGCAGCGTCCATGCGTTCGTGTATTGCTCTCATTAAAGCAGTTTCTCCGTAGATTGTAGTTCAAAGGTGCATCACAAGGATGAGGAAACTGTCTTGAAAATCTCTGCAGCTCGACAAAAATAAGCAGGGTGTCTGTTGAATTAAGGAACTTGGAAGATGGTTCGAGTTTTCAGCACTGACAAAGTCTTTTAGCGATATAACAATTTTTTTTAGGGATGACATCATTACGCACAACATGTTAGCCTATACATGCAGCAAAGACAGCAAATTTCGCAATTTTTTTTTTTTTTTTTGCACATATTTGCTTTGTCGATAACAAAACAGTGTAAAAACTGGATGGAAACTTGGCTTATGAAATGTCTTGGAGTTTACAGCTAGAATTCAATGAAATGGCATTTCCAGCTCTGTGGACAACAAAAATCAGACTTGTGTTCATGGGAAATAATTGATTTAAAAGCAGTTTTAAGAATTCATAATGAACGTTAAGACTTGCAGATTGTGGTCAATTTTTTGTAATGTAAACATTCCATATTCAACTTAAAGGGATAGTTCACTTAAAAATGTCATTTAAATTACAATAAAATTTTGTGAACTATCCCTTTAATGTGCCATTGTATGACAAAATCATTGCTACTGTGGTAACACAAATTATTACTTTGACTCAAAACCCATGGCGAGCTATTCAAAGAACAGATTCAGCAGCCCAAGGACAGTCCTAAAACAATTATTTGAGTTTGGGCCTCAGCCGAGTTGACAACCATACACCGAAAATGAGATAACATAATCTAACATTCATAAACTAATATCATTTACATACTGTAGATAAAGGATGAAGTTGAAGAAACCAAAACTCTTGTCTGAGTTTTGATGTCTGGCTCATTTGTCCAGTGGTGATCATGTGGTAGAAAGAGGGAATTGGGCTGTTTACCACATCCCTGATGAATTTAGTACAATTATTGCCTCCCATGACCACAGGTGAAGCAACTTATCCATTGAAGCAGAAGTAGGCAACCGGATGATCCCCTGAAACACACTTCATACCTCACATATGATAACACTGCATGATTTTCGCTCTTGCTGCTCTAAAAACAAATATGAGTCTTTCAATAATATCTTAATGTATTGCAAAGAGTTGCCCCATCTGCAAATACAGAGGGAGGGAGGGAGGCCCATACGCCCCACGCAATCTGTTTCGGTCTCGGCTGTTACCAACACGAAAGCCCGCTGGAGACTTTGTTATAGGAAACACATTCCTATTTACAATGAGTTCGAGATTTAGCTTAAATAAGCATTCCATTTATGATTTGTGAGAATTATAAGAAACTTTAAATCATTTATCGATGTTTTCAATGTTCCCGTCTCATTGAAACATTTGGTTTAGTCCACATGGTGTTTATGCAGCATAGAGAAGTTTGTCTTTTCTGTCAAGAAATACTTCAGCCCTGCAATATTGTAATATTTGCTGGAATTTTAGCCCAAAGTACAAACATAAATCATAAAGCCAAATGCAATCTTTAGCAGTGACCTTTAATATTCTTTTTGTGAATATTAAAGGTCACTGACAATATTCAGATTAAAGCTTGGCCAATTTTTCAATTAAACTGTTACATTTGGTTCCCTTCATCTTGAATATGTGCTTATGACCTCTGTACACTCCTTGACATATTTAATAAGTCACATCAGATGCTATCTGTAATTGGAGCGGCCCGTCCCTTTTAGGATTTCTGCTGTATCGCATGAAGTTACTGACAAGTTCCAATTTTTGAGTTCAACTGCTCCTTCATGCATTTCGTCAAATTTGACATCAAAGGCTTGATTCTAGCATTCGACTTAGTTATTTAAATCCTCATTATCATAAGATTTCAATATTTTAGATATTCTCTAATTTTCCCCTGGAAAGAATGAGGCTGATTTAATAGGCAGTATTTAATTTTTCACTATTAGACGAGAGACGTGCTTGGGTCATTTTAAAAATGTAAAAAGCATATTTTCATGAAAGAATGATTTCGCATAACAGCCGGAGAAAGGGGTGGGGAGGAATCCCACCGTTTGGAGCGTGTTACAGGACTACTGCCAAAAAATTAATTATTCAAAGTATTCTGTGTCAGGCAAGCATAAAACATAAAGAGCTCAACTCTCTGTCTTTTGCCTTTTTCTGAGTGATAATACCATGGCTGATTTAGTATAGATCCCACTTTAACATGAAATCTGTTGTTTTATATTATTAACTCACTACATTCAAATTTGGGATATAACTGATCATTAATTTAAACACACATGCATTTTAGATCCTTCCTGAAAGAAAAGAACTGCTTAAACCTGCCTAGCCTGGTCAAACTGGTTTAAGCTTGTTTGTTTTGATGGATTTGTGGGATTTTGGGTACTTCTGGACCATCCAAACCAGCTAAATCAACTTAGCCAGTCTGAAAGACCAGCAAACTACCTTAGGCTGGTTCAAGTTGTTTTTTTCAGGAGGGAAAAAACATTGTAGAATCAGATGTACTGTAGATCTAAAGTTCTTTTTTTTTTTAACCTTCTCTCCTGGTTAGATTCAGAGGCCCCGGCGGACCCTGTGGCTCCAGTGATTGTAATCTCACCCCGAAACACTACGGTGGTGGCCGGGGTCAGTGAGGCAACGCTGGAGTGTGTAGCTAATGCGCGGTGAGTACAGCTATATGGACACACACTGTTCCCAGCAGCACACAGTTCATTTGATACTCATTTACCTCTGACGGGTTCACAACGATCAATATTTACACTTTCTCCTTTTAACCTTCGTTTCAAAGCCATTATTATAATAGTTGCTAAAGTAACACTTACAGGGCATTGAACGTGTTTGCCGGAAACATCAGGGATCAACAGGATATATATAAGATTTCAAAGTTGTACGAATTTTGTAAAGTTTTTAGAAAGTTTGCTCAGCATGATATTTTAAAATGTTAATTTATCCCTGTGATCAAAGCTGAATTTTCAGCATCATTACTCCAGTCTTCAGTGTCACATGATCTTTCAGAAATCATTCTAATATGATGATTTGATGCTCAAGAAACATTTATTATTATTATCAATGTTCAAATCAGTTGTGCTGACACATATTCTTTGATGGATAGAAAGTTCAAAAGCATTTTTTTATTTGTAACATTATAAATGCCTTTAAATGCCTTTAAAAGTCACAGGACTTTTGAGCAGTTAAATGTGCACTTGCTGAATATAAGTATTCATTTCATTTAAAAAATGGAAGTGTATGCCAGCAAAAAATGGTTCTACTGTCACAATTTTTGCACTGTTGTTCTCCACAGTCCAGTTGAGAAGCTCAATTTGGTGTGGCGAAGAAACGGCGTGGAAGTGGCGAGCGGTGTGGGCTCCTTTGGCCGACGCTTGACCATCATCAACCCAACCAGTGCCGATGTTGGCATGTACGTGTGCGAAGCCTCACTTTTGGACAGCAGTGTGAAGCCAGCGGAGGCCAGAGCCTTTCTCTCCATAACAGGTAAAGCACCTCGTCCAATAAAAGCTCCATTTCTTCTCTCCAACACAATGCTTTCACAGCTGTACGCCTGCAGAAAAAAATCCACCGTCTTAATGGTTCCACTCAGTGGGGAGTGATGAACAGCAAAGCCCTCTGATAGGTATAGCACTACATTACTGCGCATAAAACCTCAAATTACACACTGTATTAGCTGAGCTAAGAGCTTTTAGGAGAGCCTCAGGCATTACAGCTATCGGTCACAGTGCTCTATGAGAATATCACCAGGTAATACTACACATTAGGATCATCCCGAACACACACCGCTGAAGTGCCATCAGACCTATTTCCAAGTCATTTGATTTACTTAAAAAATACAAAGTGCACATAATTTGTAGTCTTTTGAAATAGTGGCGTGTAAAGAGATAAATCTTAGAGTTATCATATCTTTAGGACAGCTCAATGCATTATAAAAAAAAAAGGAAGCTGCATGTGCTAACATCTTTGTGTTACATGAATATGATGTTAAGTTAATAGAATAGGTTGGTACCTTAAGGAGCCATTTCTACCTCATTTGACATGTAAAATTACTTTATCTATTTTAGTCAGATAGCATAATGTTCTAATAAAAGTGGTCTAATATTTAATATTATTAGTATTATTAATATATTTATATACTATTATCATCATTAGTGTTGTTATTATTAGTAGTAGTTGCTGTATAAAAAAAGCTATGATTATTATTAATGATATTAAATAATTAATTATTATTATTAATTATTATCTGTTCCTAAATAATATTCTATTGAATAATAATAACTTGTACAAAAACAATAAAGGACAGACGTATAATAACAGTAATTCCTTATTTAATATAATTGATGTGTCTATAATAATAATAATAATAATAGTATAATATAATATATATTTATAAAATATTCATACAATAATAATAATAATTAATATTATTATTATAATAATGTAATTAATAAATAATATTCTTGAACACATTTTATTATTACTACACAAAGCACATTATTTAGGTTACCTGCCAAAAAATTTTTATGGTGTTAGTTTAAATGGTTAGTTCACCCAAAAATGAAAATTCTGTCATTAATTACTCACCCTCATGTCGTTCTACAGCCATAAGACCTGTTAAGCCATAAGTTCATCTTCAGAAATATCTTAATTTGTGTTCTGAAGATGAACAAAGGTCTTACAGGTGTGGAACGACATGAGGGTGAGTAATTAATGACAGAAGTTTCATTTTTGGGTGAACTAACCCTAAGGCCGGTAACACTTTATTTTGATGCTTCCCAACAGACATTATATTAAGTACCTTTGCAATTACGTCAACTGATTCAACTTACCTGAACCCTAACAGTCTACTAATACTTTACTAATAGTTAGTTGACATGCAGTTTACAGGTTACTAGTGGAATGTCTAAAGTGGACCATCAAAATAAAGTGTAACTGTAAGACCTACCGTAGTGTACTGTATCACTTCTGAACCATGTGTCATGCCAAAGATTAATTCATTGCCCAAATTTGTCTTCTTCTCTTAGCGAAAGAAAGCAGCATACAAGATTTTCAATTTCTTTATTAACTGTTGCTAAATGATTTCGCTTTACACTTTCTGTGGGTTAATGCAGGTGTCAGGCTGAATTCAACAGTTTTTCCTGTCTTTGCATATATTTAACACATACTGAATACAGGCAGTACTGCTTCTCTGTACAGTTATATAAGAAAACCCATTGAGCTAAACAGCATATTAAATATTTATGCCTTCTCTTCACTTCACATCGGTGTCCGTTTGAGAGTCCAGCTGACAGGTGTTCCGAGCTCCATGTGAAGTCCAATACATATGTATAGACAGACGAATCCATAACAGGAGGAATATATTACACTAGGCAAGACTGAGTGGATGTGAATTGATGAATGTTGGCTGTCAGTGTGGCGCTGCACATAAGTCAGGAGCTTAGTGACTGTTTGGGTGTCTGAATTATATTCAAGATCTCTAAGTATGCATTTATTCATCTGCTTATTTGTATAAAAAATGCACTTCAGATTTTTGATGGTCTGCGAGTTTTTCTCAGGAAACACGCATCACAGTTATGTCTCAAGCGTAAACTTCTACAGTAATGTCTCTCTTAAAGCTGTACATTATAAGAGATTCATTTCTTGTAAAACTATTAAAGAGATCTACTGTATGAAATAGCTCATAGAAAATAAATCAATGAATGTGCTTTCTCGCCCCGATTTTCATGATTAAAGCATCTAAATAACTGATTAAAGGAGAAATTTACCCGAACATGAAAATTTTATTTACCTTCATGTCACTCCAAATCAGTGTTATTTCATTTAATTTTCAGTGAATTAAGTGGTTAGTTCACCAAAAAATGAAAATTCTGTCATTAATTACTCACCCTCATGTCCTTCCACACCCGTAAGACCTTCGTTCATCTTTGGAACACAAATTAAGATATTTTTGATGAAATCCGATGCCTCAGTGAGGCCTCCATTGACAGCAAGATAATTAACACTTTCAGATGCCCAAAAAGCTACTAAAGACGTATTTAAAACAGATCATGTGACCACAGTGGTTCAACCTTAATGTTATAAAGCGACAAGAATACTTTTTGTGTGCCAAAAAAACTAAATAAGGACTTTACTCAACAATATCTAGTAATGGCCGATTTCAAAACACTGCTTCATGAAGCTTTACGAATCTTTTGTTTCAAATCAGTGGTTCGAATTGCGTATAAAACAGCCAAAGTCACATGAACTATTGAAATTTTGAAACACTTATGACATAACGATGCCTAATTTACTAAAATCACGTGACATTGGCGCTCCAAACCACTGATTCGAAACAGAAGATTCGTAAAGCTTCGAAGCAGTGTTTTCAAATCACCCATCACTAGATATTGTTGATGTCTGTTCCTCACAAAAAGATGCACTGTCATGGAAAAAAATTGAGCAAACATTGTACCCTTGGGGGTATGACAGCTTGTTACTGGAGCAGTACCCTTAACAGGACAACCTTGTACCATATTTATGCCTAAAAAGTATATATTAGTACCTTAGAGTAGTAATAATTAGGGGTGTAACAATACATCGATATAGAACAATAGATTGATCTCATATCTAACGATGCGATGCATCGATGCCACACGTAAAAAAAAAACGATACTTGTGGGCTATTTATAGAGGCACCTATTTTTAACACTCTCTACATTTAACACAATATCAGTCTATGCATTATCGCCAGTGCGTGCATTCTCGTTTAAACTACATTTCAGAACTTGTGAAAGACGCTCGGGACGGTAGATGGAACTGTCACTGTCCCGATCGGGCCAGTGCTGAATCTTCACGAAATTTGCTCATGTTTAAAGCCTTTCAAAAAGCAGCGTGCGCACATCTCAAACAGTGTCTGTTAGAGCACAACACTGGAGAACAGAGCGCTATGAATCGTTCTTCACACACAAAGTAACTGAAATTTAAAACTGTTAAAAGAAAATGCTCAATAAACTGCTGTGTAGGAGCGTCGCACGCTCTGACTCTGTGTTGCTTCAAGCACATCATTCTGCACACGGGATGCACATAAGTGCTTTGTAATGCTCTGCACTGGAGCCTTTATAATAAATTTGCACAATGAAAGAATATTAATAGCCTGTCTTGTTTTGTCCTACCTATAATATGTTGTTGCTTCGTTAAAAAGCTTTCTTGGCAGAAGTATGGACTACATGTATAAAAGTGCAACATGAACATTCTGACTAATATCTCCTTTTGTTTTGTACTAAAGATTTGTAACAACATGGAAGTGGATAAATTATGACAGAATTATATTTTATGGGTGAACTGTTCCTTTAAAACAAAACAACATTCATACAGACCTGTTTACAGTATAATATGAATGTAATAAATAGCAGATTTTCCTCATTACAAACTCATAACAGATGTTTTATAAGCATGAAATCTATAATGTAAATCTGCAGCATTGTGAAGTTTCAGTGGCCATCTGTGCCTCTGCAGGAAGTCCAAACATTACAGCAGAGGACGTTGTGCATTAGGTGAATGAAGTGAATGAAACATGCCCACCAGTGCTCTCAGTCTTAATGCGACCCTTCCACATGTCTGACTGCCGAAGACACGTGACTACATTAAGCACCGAAAGCTGAGCATTTCAATCTTGACAATGTTTATGAATTCATTACTTTTGCTCCAGTAAACATTCAGTTGCTACAGAAAAGGGAATACATTTGCCCCATGCCCATCTGCGCTCAACAAAAATACCATTTTTTGGAAAATACATTAAATTCCACTGGTGGAATCACTCGATTATTTCTGCTTATTCCATTTATGAATTACAATACCTCGAAAACGTCAGTCTTTTGTATCCAGTTGAGAAATGTCAGTGTTCTCAAACAAGCTTATTTGCTTTTGCAGAGGCACCCTATTTCACCGCTGAGCCCAGGAGGAAGATGATGGGAGAGGTAGACAAAAGTTTGGATATCCAATGCCAAGCTCGAGGTGAGTGCCTTACATGTGAGACTTAAACCGAGGGGGCTGGATTGATTCGAGGTTTAAAAGTATACTCTCCAATATGCTTTACACACAATAGACATACAATACACTTCAGCCTCCCTCTGATCCATGCACTTCATTGAGCACTCAGAGCTTTTGTAGTCAGTAATCTTAGTTATGTAAAGGTATTTTTAGCAATTTTCGCATTGCATTCTTTGCGCTGCCACCCACAGTCATGAATGATCTCCCAGGGACGCCGTGCGGGTCTATTAACCAACCCCAAAGGCTGTGCCTGCTCTGTTTGGGGGTGATTTATAAAATCTGTACATTTAGAGGATGCCAGCGTCCCTTCATCGAAGACAAATGGCAGCCTTTCGGACGAGTGGCGAAGAGTTTACGATTAGCTGTGAGATATGAGGTGTTGATGGGAAGGGGCTTAAACCATTATCATTATAGCGTGGAAAAATGGCCAATGAAATGGTATTGGTTTTCTGCCAGAAATATTCTCTAGCTTTCTAATAGTGCTGAAATGGAAAGTCGGCTCAACTGTTATAACCGTACTTATGATATTTGTCCGTTGAGGTTCAGTTTCAGCTCAGCTGCAATTTCAGCGAAGGGTAAAAATGATCCCTTAGCATCAGATGGGCTGCGAGAAATAAAAACAAGCGAGTCACCCCGCCGTATCCTCAAGAGCAGAAAGTGGAATCAATCCATTACTTCTCTTATGTGCTGCTTCTGGGACCGTTCTCACTTTTTTATGTGGCTGGATTGAAAGGAATCCTTTTGTTTTGAGAAGTTATATCTCTCCAGAGCAGAATCAGAAGTCTCCAGCTCTAAAGGATCAAGGAAAAGACTTTAACACATGCCCAGAGCCCCTTGCTCTTTTGATACGTCTCGGAAAATTTGCACTGCAAAGTCTGCAGCTGTTTAGTGCAGAGTGGAGCTTGATACAGCCGTTAACCACAGGCGAAAAGTGCTAAATGAGTTTGAATAATACAATCTGGTGGCCTTCTCTTGATGCAGACGAGAGCCACAGCGAGTGATGATTTTCTCTGTTAGCTCTTTCAGCTGTTACTTAAATCATCCCCCCTGAGAGTGCACTTTTCCAAGCTGCCTGAATATTCTTAGAAGAGAGCAAGCCGAATCTGTTTGGAGGCTTAAGGCATTTTCACTTGACACTTCATCATCTTTTTTATATCCTACAAAAGGAGCATCCAGCATTTTCAAAATTAGACCTTTGAGTGTGTACAATCAAGAGTGTTTAGACCAGTGCGGTCTGTGTGGCTTCATATATAATAAGATAAACATAGTGTGATTTGAAGTTAGCAAAATGGATTCCCCTGAAACTGGCAAGTTTATACAATATAGTGCTGCCTCAGACAGTATACCATCCATCCATCCATCCATCTATCTATCTATCTATCTATCTATCTATCTATCTATCTATCTATCTATCTATCTATCTATCTATCTATCTATCTATCTATCTATCTATCTATCTATCTATCTATCCATCCATCCATCCATCCATCCATCCATCCATCCATCCATCTATCTATCTGTCTGTCTGTCGGTCTGTCTGTGCGTCCGTCCGTCCGTCCGTCTGTCTGTCTGTCTGTCCATCCATCCGTCCGTCTGTCTGTCTGTCTGTCCGTCTCTCTCTGTCTGTCCGTCCGTCTGTCTGTCTGTCCGTCTCTCTCTGTCTGTCCGTCTGTCTCTCTCTGTCCGTCCGTCTGTCCATCCATCTGTCTGTCTATCTATCTATCTATCTACATTTTATGACTAAATGACTTTTTCTATTTTCTGTTTTTTAAAACGTTCTATAATATTCCATCCCATTATTAAAACTTTTAAAAATTGTAATAAGGTTTTTTTTTTAATATATAAAATATTTAATTACCAAGTTACATTTATAATTTAATTTCAACTTTCTGAACCCAACTGACATCTGACATTCATCATGATCTATCATGTTGTGTTTTTTATTACTCACAGGGGTGCCCATGCCCAAGCTGGAGTGGTATAAAGATGCTGTGCCCCTCAGTAAACTCAACAACCCTCGCTACAAGGTCATCTCCAGCATGGGCCTTCAGGTCAGGAAGGTACAGCCCAGTGATGCTGGAATCTTCCAATGCTTCGCCAGGAACTCGGCTGGAGAAGCTCAGGTCCACACTTATCTGGACGTCACAAGTAAGTCTGACCCCGAGGCCAGGCAGGGGGGCGTCATGCATTCTTCATCACACATTTTCCAGACTCACTGTTAGTATTTATTGTCACACAAACAATTGAAATGTTGTCTAGGGTATTAGATGTGACCAGTTGCAAAGTGCACCTTCTCTCAGCTGTTGTACAGCAGTTCCCCGGCGTGACAGATGTGTTGTTTCTAATCTACGGACATGTGATTCTCACTCCTTTCCGTAAGAGATGCAGCAGCTCCCTGTGGAGAGGCCTGTCTGAAGTTGATTACATCGTAGTGTTTGTCAGGGCACTGCCCTGATCTGTACATGAGGACATTAAGACCCCCTCAGAGGAGCACTCTCATCACACAGATAATTACCACAGCCCCAGCTGCACATATTTATTGCATGTAGATTGCTGTAATGATTTTAACTTCCAGCCGCATTGACCTTTGAATCATTCGATTGTCCGTGATTGTGCAGAATATTTTGGGGAATGGAGCTTGTTCATTAAAAAGAACAGTATTTCATTTTTTATTTTTTAAGTTTTACAAAGTCCTTACAATGTTCAGGGTCAGAAAAATTGTCGAAAAGTAAACTTTAGAGTAAAAATAAATAAATAAATATAAAATGTTATAAAAATGTAGAATAAGGAGCCTTTAATTCAGATAAGCTATTCATTTAAGTTTTAAGTAAGTAATAAAAATGCTGCTCTGAATGGCTGAAGATCTCGCATTCTTCTTGCATATTGATTGTGCATATCTAGACTCGCTCATTGACCGATGATTCAATCAAAGCTGTGTTAGTTCTGCTGCAGGCTTTATTATTCCTGTATAGATCTGTTTCATGCAAAAGTGATCAAGGACAAGTACAGTGGATGAATGTTAGTAATCACTCACCAGGCCTTTATCTCCCCAGAGAGATGGGGTCATCATACAAAACATCAGAGCATACTGAGCATGTTGATTTTCAATGACATACCACCTTTTTAGGTGTGGAACATTGTGTCAGGATGTGCAGTTCAAGTGCTCTAGCAGAGATAGTGCTGACATACCTTTAGAATACAGGGATTTGAGAGATATTGAGGTTTTATTTTACATATGCGAGTAATGCGAAAATACAGAGTAGGATGTGTCCTAAATAAATCAAGACAATGAACAATAGTGGGTTATTTTGAGGTGTTGTTAAACTCTCTTTTATATCTTTCATTAGTTACGTACAGTGTCCATCATTTAATTTGCAGCATTACTCTACAACTTAACTAACAAATGTGTGTACTGTATATGTATATACAATGTACCCTGTTCAATCAGGATTTCTTTGTCTTTCAGGGCAACTTTCTATAAAAGGTTCTACATATTAGGAATACTTTTAGCTGTGTTGCTACGTGTCACAAGTAAAGGCCTGTTTTTATCATTCATCAGCTGGAAAAAAAATCATTCTGAAAGTGATTCCAACCGTATCGTTTCTCTGTGCCATTATTGTTATAGTTGTGGTGTGGACATATTCAGTGTGCTATTCTTTTATATTTAGATTTCTAGAACTATATATTTATTGTTATCGTTGTAGTTGTCCTTGTGTGAACGTGCCTTAAAGACGATAACTATAATGATAACAATAAAGATATATTTCTAAAAATTGTTCTAAATACTATATAGCAGAGTCCACACCCCAGCTATAATGATAGAGAAATGATATTGTTAGTATCACTTTCAGAACGATTTTTTCCAGTTGATGAACGATAAAAGCATTGACAGCCAATCAGAATCCACCAGACTTGAAACAGCTTGAGCATTTAAAGAGGCAGAAGACAAAACTCGCTTAGAATAATATTGAATATTGAATAATACAGAACAATATTGTCTGCTGGTGTGGACGTTAAAATTGTTATTGTTATAGTTATCTTTATAGTTATTGTTCTTGGGTTGAAAGGGCCTTAAGGTGATCACCTCGCTTATAATAAACCAATCCAATGTATCGGCACTAGGCGCATTTTTTTGACATGATGTGCCACAACTATTTGAGGCTGTGTACATTTAACATGTCAAAATAAACATTATTAACTGGAAAATTTGTCTTTCTGAGTAAGTGCATGATGATATTGTATTGAAGCATCCATTGTACTGTTACATCGCAATGGCCCGTTCGCTTTGACGTGTCCGTGATGGCCTGTTTAATCTTTGAAGGTCTAAATGCAGCGAATATTCCAATACAAATAAGATTTCATTCAGTTACCCCGTCCTCTTTTTCTTTTCTTGCATCCTCCCGTTGCATCTATGGAGTGAAGCTGAGGCGCGAGGAAAGAAATGCATATGTAAGAAAAGAAAAGTCTGCGAAAAATATGCGAAAAAACTGTTTCCATTGCAGTTTTGCGAAATATTCCTTTTTCGAATTGTCTGAAAAACCACCTCATGCGAGCGTAAAAACTTTTTTGCGATATTTGGGAGTTTTTGCAAAATTCACGTTTCCATTGAGCGTAATTTCAATTTGCAATTACAATTTGCGCAATTTGAAGGGTAATGGAAACGTGGCTAGTGGCTAAACCCCCTTTGGCTCCGCCTGCTACAGTAGCCACGCCCCAAACTCATGCTATAGGTTGAGCTGGAAAGAGATTGACAGATCTGAGCGGACCGCTCTTAATGTTTTGATGGTGCCTGGGGGGGGCTCAATGTTTACACTTTTGGGAGAGATAAACCTATGAATGGCATACTAATAGTAGTCAATGAACAATAAACTGGGTTAAGATAATGTATTTTAACATTAAAAAATCTTACATACTTCACCTTTAAATATGTTACATAATGTGACAATGTTTTTGCATTGATGCCAGACTATGTGACTACTATGAAAAATCCATTTAGATCACAAAAAAACTTTGCATAATATAAACAGTTTAAACAAAACAAATCAAGAACTAAAACTACAACAGTGACAGTCAAAATTATTTGTTGCAACAATCTGTATCTATATTGGTCATATTAATATTGGTCAGTCTGTAAAAGTTACTAGATTGTGATACAGTCAAACCACAATTTATTCAGACACCTTGAACATTTCATTCATACAGTTTATTCACTATCGTTATAAATAATAATAGTTATAAGTAATAAAATGGTAATAAAATATAACAAGATCTCAGAGTTAAACTTTGTCAGAAAAAAACAATCTTAATTATGTCAGATAACATTTAAGCAAAACATGGTCAGGTCTGAATAGTGTCTGAATAATTTTTGGTTCTAAATTTTTTATCAGTTTTACTGGTAGTCCACTGTATGAAGAAGTTTTTTGTATAATATGTCACAGTGCTATCCTCACTTACATAAATAAACTATAGTGTCCTGCACCCACTAGTAAAAATATATAAAAAATATCAAAAATGTCTGAATAATTTTTGGTTTGATTGTATATATATATAATATTATCATGCTAAAAAAAAATTGATAGCATAATATAAGATTTTGGTTATACTGCCATGCCCTACCGTGGCATCAGTATTCATGTGATAAAAATGATGTAAAGCAATTGGAAACGAAGCTGTAATGTGTTTTATATTGCTGCCTCGACTGTTCCAAATGAATATGGCACATATTCAACAATGCATCCAAACAGCGATATTTTGCTCTCAAACAACAATATGCTTTACTTTTCCAAATGGAAATACCTGTTCATTTACACATCTCTGCCTATTAAAAATGACCTACAGTAGCAACTTCACATTGCCACATTGGGCACCCAATCAGAACAGTATAATTAGATTCATGCCAGTTGTTTACCATCTCTGATTTGAAACACAAATATGCAGACATGTCCCGGATCGCAATAAAAAGCATCAGTAGTGTTTTGATGGACATAACATTGTTTTAATACAATTTACTGGCTGTTGTTTGGCCTCTTGTAATAATTTGCATGTTGTGTGTGGGTGGACTGCATTAAGCGTGAATGTGGGGCTACTGAACGCATGTGTCATTTTCTTTTCCTGATTAAAAATGTGACTGTGTGTTCCGCAGGTATGGCTCCGGCCTTTATTGCGGCGCCGGTCGACATCACTGTCACAGACGGAGCGGTGGCTACGTTCACCTGTCGGGTATCTGGGGCCCCTAAAGCAGCCATCATCTGGAAGAGAGGTAATGCTAGTGCAATGTGATGTTAGATTTGAGCATTTAACATCTGAATCAAGTGAAATGAGGCTAAAATCACATCTGAGCTCTGTTCCATACCTAAGGGGGGGTCTTAACCATTCAGTCTTGAATCCATACAATTTAGAGCCTTTTCCACATAGGCAGAAACATACGCAGTCTTTGTACAAGAGACTCAGCTCACAATTGATTTCACTAGAGTTTGATGTGACATAAAAATTGGGACATTTTTTTGTCCCTGTTGTTTCCACAATGCATTCTGATGCATTTGCCTTCTCCAAGAATACATTGGATTCTGCTTTAGATTTTGGTCAAAATAGGTTTATTAGGATGCAGCATAATGAAATTGCTCACTTTTTGGAACAGTCTTCACATTGATTGCATATATTCTGCTTTAAAATGTTGTCTTCATAGGCAGCTAGCTAGGTTTTGGAACAGAGCATCAATGTAATGTCAGTATTAACATGGGTGCATCTTAGCCCTGCTGTTTTGTTATGTTTACTGGTGCTATATTTGACTTATTACAGCCAGATCGCTGGCATTCTTGCATTTTGTTACTGCGGCAGAGCCATCAATTGATGTATGAGGTTGTGTGTTTTGTGCTTCACAGGAAGCCATTAAGATGTCTTTGTTGCAGCCAATTGGCAACACAAAAGATAATTTCATGCAAGAGTAACAAAAAAACTTCCATTAAATTCTACAGCTGTTTTGGCTATATTCATGAAGTCGTTTCCATAGCATTCCCAATTATGAAGCGGCATATATAATAGCGGCCCCTAACAAGGTAGAGAGCTCTGCAGGCGCTTTTTCCTCTGGGAAAACTTTAAGCCTGTAATAAAATCATCCCGAGCTCCAACACCACGCATAGTGATGCTCTATTAATTCCTTATATGGAAGCCGACGCGAGATATTGAACTAACTGGTTTGTTTGTGTGTGTGTGTGTGTGTGTGTGTTTGTGTGTATGCATAACAGATACTCAGATCCTCGCCAGCGGTTCAATGCAGATTCCACGTTTCACCCTGCTGGAGTCCGGTGGTCTGCAGGTTCAACCTGTGGTGCTGCAGGACACGGGCATGTACACCTGCTACGCCGCTAACTCAGAGGGAGCAATCAACGCCAGCGCCTCCCTCACCGTATGGAGTAAGAGAAACACACTTAATCAGAACCCATTTGCAAACATCTTTCAGAATACGCTTTTTCACTAACGTGAGAGTGGAAAGATGACGTCACTATGGAAGCACAGAATAGAAAAATTAACAAGGTAATTGTGATTTTTTTATCTCACAATTCTGACTTTATTTCTTGCACATTAGAGTTTATATCTTGGAATTTTAAGTTTAGTCGAAAATATGAAATGAATGTAAATGAGGGTGGCAGTGAGTCAAACCAGTCACTAGGCCTCCGGGATCTTTTCTGGTGCTCCCGATGGCCAATCCTGGCCTGGACCTGCCTAATTTTGTAGGAAAGGATCTGACTGGATCACGAAATGAACATCATAAAATAAATATTAATTTTGTGAATGTTTTTTTATTTTTATTTTGTCCATTAATTTGAATACAAAATGGAATGTACCAAAACATTTCTTGAACAAAATATGCATTTTGTTATAAAGACAGATCCTTTCGCCTATGAAATTAGGTCCATCTTAAAAGAGATATAAACTCTTTGCATGGCCAAATTGCAAGATATAAAGTCAGAATTTTGATATAAAAAGTTGCCTTTTTTTTTTTTTTTTTTTTTTTTTACATTTTTTATTCCATGATGGAAACAAGCTTTTATATATATAACTGATTTTTACTTCACAAACAAACATTTTGGGTTTGGTTTTGAGTCCTAGTTTGCATTTACATGCACTTTAAAAGTTGAATTTCAGATGGACTAAAAATGTAAGCATATTAGACAGTCAGACTTACAGACCTAGTTAAGTGGACTGTAGCTCAGCTTCGACCAGCATCTATTTACATTCATTGCACAGGTGATGTGAGGTGATGTGCAATGTTCAAATATTCTATACTGCATTGTGTCACGTACACCTGGACAGACAGATAAAGACCATAGCTCAACTATAAAGGCCTGTTCACATCAACATGAATGTTTGGTACATACTGTATATATGGTCTGATTTTTGCATACAAAGCGCCTGTTTAGACCATTGCGTAACAAATGCAGATGGGCTGAATGAAAGTGCAATTTCACCTTTGACAGTAGATGGTGCTTATAGAAAAGCAGAAATACATTGGTTCCTCTGGTACTCAAAGCAGCACTGTGCAACTTGTCACAGAGAAGAAAACAAGTTAAACAGTATTTACATGTTTTAAAATATTGTTTATCAAACACCACCAAATATAAGAGTACAGAGACAAGAGAGACGGTTCTGGATTCTTCCTCTGCTATTCACTGTCACTCGGCAATATAGTCTGTCTGTTAGAGCCACCAAGTCGTACTGTGCATCTGAGTGGGTACTACATTCGAATTTGAACTTACTTCGCGACTGGCCAAAAAATCATAACTCAGTATTTTTTGGCTGAATGGTAATATACGGTATATATCTCCATATTTGCTAAATTTTTCTATTTGGATTTAGAAAAAAAAATATTAAAAATAAATAAAAATAAAAAAATTTAAATCTTATTTCACATCCTGCCCAATGTTATCCTATAGACAATGTTCATATTAACGGCTATGAAAACAAATAGTAAATGTAACCGTGTAGTCTATGCTATATATGTGCAAAAAAAGTGTCAAATTACATTACATTCTAACATTGTAACATTACAATCTAAAAATAAAAATAATGCTTTTTAAAGCAGAAGTTAAATTCACTGAACTAAAAATAAAATTAAATAAAAACAAAAGCACAGACTAATTATATTATAATATTTTGATTTCCCCATTACAACAGCCACTTTACATTTACTGCTATCACAAAAATACACTACTTATCGGTTTAAAATTCTTCATATGGATATTTATTGTTCAAAAACAAATATTTTAGAAAAATGTTTATTTTAGCTCCTATTCTATTGCCCGCCGTCTGTTTGGCACGCATGCGCGCTGGCGCTCGTTCACTGAAGTGTGAAGTTCAGTGGAACTTAACTCCTTGCATAAGGCTCGTCCACCCCTGACAGCAAAATGGAAATATTTGCATGACTTTCTAACATTTACAGATGGAGAATATACCTGTGAAATGTAAGCTATGCACTGAGGGAAACACCACAAACGCATTAGCTTTTTGTATAGAACTCGGTAAACTACGTCACTGCGCATTGCATTCTGGGTAGTCGCCATCATGTTTTAGGACACGCTCAGGAGCTTACAATGACAATAAATACAAATCACCAAACAACTGTATTTACGTAAATTTTTTAGAGAGCTGCTTGCACCTGCTTAGAATAAATGGACTAATATTTGAATCTCTTGTGTTCATTCGATCGCTCAGTCGTAGGGTGACCACCCGTCCCGCATTTTGTGGGACAGTCCCGAAATTAGGAGCTTTGTCCGCGTCCCGCAAGACGTAAGTAGTGTCCCGCATTTCAGTTATGTCTGTATTATTATTATTTTTCATCCCTGAAATTACAATACCACAGTAAGAAATATAAAAACTGTGACTGGCATTTAAAAATCTATAATGCAGCCGTCATGTTCTAGCTGTGGAAATAGCCAAACAACGCAATCATAGAAAGAGGTTTTCCCGCTGATGACAACTGAGTGGACAGCGCAAAGGAATAAGTTAGCTAAGTGCGGGCCTCGGCAAAGTCGGTAAACACACTACACCAGCAAGGATTTCATCTCACATACTGAATAAGAACCACAAGAGCTGCTCAAAGCTGCCCAAATTAAAGCATGTAATCATCCATCCTGATGGCAAATAGTTCCAACGAATATGTGCCGATCCCGTGGATGCTCGAGCTCCACCCACGAAAATCGTTGAGCTGAGCACCTACAGAAAAACATTAGATATTCTCCATTAATTTTAACCAACAAAATTGATTGCAACTTTCATGACTTTCTTTTCACGTTAATAGTTCATTTAAGGGGGTTTCTATTGCTGATATTATTATACTGATAAATGTCGAGAGTGCATTAAATGCGCGAGCAAGAATCTCTCCGCTTATTAGCATAATAGTAGTAAATATATCTGTCTCACACGTGTCCCGCATTGTCCCGCAAAATCACATCTATTGTCCTGCAACAGATCAACAGCCAGGTGGTCACCCTACTCAGTCGTGTGGCCAGGACACAACACATACACACGCATAGAAATCATACTGCCGCCTTCTATCGTACCACACACAGGAGTGATTTCTCTATTGCAGTTTTTAATAACTAAGTGGCACCGATATATCTGCCAGATAAAATAATAAACACAATATAGATTGAGCTCAGCTAGCATATCATCATATCGCCCTGATTTCTTAATGTTAAAGCATTAAGTGATAACATAACAGCATGACCCTCTGTAATGCAGCTCTGAAATGAATTATATTGTGGAGTGGCTACACCAAGTAAGTTTTACTGGACTTAAATGGAATAAATACTTGATTTCTTACAGAGAGAAGCTGAACAATGAATCAGAGGTGTGCTGCTTTAAGAACACGCAACAAGCTATATCACAAATAACATTTCTAACCGTGTTTTTGTACATTCATGGTGTGAGCACTTACATATTCGGATCAGAAATTATGAATCTGTAATAAATAAATACAAATGACAAAGCCACATTTTGGTCAAGTTGTTTATTTTCATTGAGTGTCACTTTCACCATTGTGTTGTTTCTAAGCTGGAAAGCAGAAAATTAGGGACATTCTAACGCTTAACGTGGCTTAATTTACTAAAACAGTGTTATTAACAAACCAAACTTAGTAAACACCATACTAAAAGCATATACTATGTACAGAAAAGCACCAGAGCCCAGAATATGAACACATGCGACACATTTAATTACAGGTTAAACATTTTCCTCCCATAAAGAAAACGCTTAATGTACTAAGACAGTGACATTAAAAGACCAAACTTAGTACTATACTAACACTATACTAATAAAGCATACTATACAGAAAAAAATGGTTTGTGCAGAATTTGATCTTTTAATATTACTTCGTAGGCTACATTAGCGACGTTAAGCGTTTTCTTTATAACAGTTTTATACGGATGAAAACTTAACGTGTAATAAGATTTTGTTCATATTCTGGGCTCATCTGCTTTGCTGTACATAGTGTCTATGGGAGGAAAACGCTTAACGTGAAATTAAACGCGTTGCGTTAAAATTCTGGGCTCAACTGCTTTTCGGTACATAGTATGGTTTATTAGTATGATGTTTACTGAGTTTGGTTTGTTAATATCACTGTCTTAGTATACATTAAGCCACGCTAAGCGTTTTAGAATGTCCCGAAAATGGCGCTCCATTTCAGATCTGTTTTCCACACCGGTCAGTATATGCAGATAGTCCATAACACAGCCAGCGTTCACCGTTCGAACTGTATAATATAAGTTTTAACATCTACTATTTACTACTATCTACTAAGTTTTAACATCTACTAACCTCCACTATTTCCCAGTCTCTACTGTACTGTCGGTGACCTAAAGTCCCAAAATGCATTGCGTTGCTGACGTCACGTTCCCGGACTCTAAACTGTATAGTAAGGAGATATTCGATTTCGGACACAGATGCATTAACAGCTGTTGATTCGAATGAAAATGTTTATTGCTTGTCTTTGTGTGAACTGCACATTTCAACTTTGATTTTCTTTATTCCATCACAAGCTAACTTTAATCTAACCATCACAATTTAAATATATAAAGAGTAAAACTCATAATAATCATTTCAAACATATTTATATTTAATAATATTTTATTTCAGGTGGACAGGGAAAAACACTGTTTCATTTTTAAATTGTTACAGCAAAGAACCACCATTATTTCAGTGGAAATGTGTAGTTCTGGATTGGGCAAATGCAAAACTCACATCAATTTAATAATACATTTATTCAATTAACATGTCTTCAATAAATAAAGTCAGAGCAAAGCATAATAAACTGCAGCTAAGCAAGGTGATATCTACAGCATCCAGACTTGTTATTACACACTGATCAGAGCATGTAAAGTCCTGGAAGTGTCTCAGCAGGAGGGAAACACGCTCAGCCATTGACGTGTGAAGAGGCTGTTATACAGTGAAGCGTAGCCGTTTGGTTCTTGGAAACATTAAACTGATGCAGAATCAACGATGTTGTGTTTTCTCCAAGGTCGCACATCCATATCCAGCCCGCCCATGGACAGACGTGTCATTAAGGGGACCACAGCCATTTTGGAGTGTGGCGCCACCCACGACCCGCGCGTGGAAGTGAGGTGGGTGATGACAAACGAGCAGTGCTGCTTCCTCTCCTTGTCTGGGCTCCACACTCGTTTTGATTGTAATGTTAATTCATAGTGTCAGCCCACAGGCCTTGAAGTTGATTCAAAGCGCGATCCGTAGTGTTGTACAGTTAATTCAGCGCTAATATGCTGGATATCAGTGTAATGAGCCAGCGCTGTTTCCTGTGCTCCCCCTGTGTCAGTTTGACTGTGATAGAGTTCTCTTCCGCTCCCCGTCTCCTTCACTTGGCAGGTATGTGTGGAAAAAGGATGAAGAGTTAGTGAGCCAGACCAGAGGGGGGCGTATCAGCCTGCAGGAGGGCTCCTTGCACATCAGTCAAACCTGGTCCGGGGACATTGGGGACTATACCTGTGACGTCATCTCTCAGGCCGGCAACGACTCCAAGGCGGCTCGTCTGGAGGTCATGTGAGTGACTTAGCTTCCCTTCATCTCTGAGCATTAGGCTGACTAATGCGCTGTGCTGATGGATGCATGTCACCTTCCAGGTGCGCATAGCGCATCATTTTTCACCAGCTGCCTTTGAAGTGTGAGGACGTAACTGAAGAGCGAAATATATGCTGTCTCTCAAAAACCTCTAACCCTAAGTATTCAACTTTGTCATGTAACTCATCCCACACCGTTTCTACTACAGGAATAAATGATACCTCAAATTATGAGGCTTGTTGAGGAGGGTTGTGATATTACTTCTCTAAGTGATCGGGTATATGATTTTCTCGTGATGGACAATTGAACAGATCAAAAAATCCAACAGATTTAAAGGTGCACTAAGCCATATCTGAGAATCATTGTTGAACACTGTTGATATTTAAAATCTACCCAAAAAACACACCCCTCCCTTCATTGCACCGCCCCCAAAATGCATGAACATGCAATGCAAGAGTCTTTATCATAGCAGAAGCGAAGCAAAATAAAGCTTTGCGAAAGATAAAGCGAAGATGACGAACGACAGGGAAGAACAAAAAATTAACACACAATACACGAGTATATACAAGCAAGAGTTTGTCGTTAGTCACCAGTAGCACACACTCAAAACCAATGTTACTCACGTATGGAGCAGAAACAACACAACCTTGGCATCTGTTTTCTGGCCTTCCCGCTTAGGTCTCTCCAGCGCTTGAAAGCTTTTCTAATATTAACGTGGGTCCTAAAGCACTTGCCTGATCATAACCCATCTTTTTCCAGTGATATTCCTCTGAACTTTTCTCTTTTGTAATGTCTCTCAGACATCTCCCTTTCTATAGCCTTTCTTCAAATTTTCCTCCTGCTCACTCTCTCTCCTTCCGCATCATGAGTGGACATGTCCCCGACTGCTGATTGGCTACAAGTTTGTTGTGGTGCTCAGTCCGATCTACTTTCAACAGCGTTTTCCAGAAATCACCTACTGCACCTTTAAGGCCCGTTCACACAATGGACAATAACTTATTAGAATAATCATTCTAATTCTGTGAGAATAGTGAAGTACACACCACAACTATAATGATAACAGCGTGGAGGAAGGATATTGGTGGAATCACTTTCAGAATTATTTTTACCAGCTTATGAATTGTCAGCCAATCAGAATCCAGCCGACTTTAAAGGGGTCATGAATTGAGAAATCAACTTTTCCTTGAGATTTTGAGGTCATCGTACTATAAGAATATCCTGTAAGTTTCTAAAACTAACTGAAAACTTCCTTGTTACTCCAATAAAAGCTTTTATTGACACCAGGCCTGGTCCTGGAATGTTCCTATAGCAGAAGAAATCAATGCCTATTTCATCATTGCAACGTTAGCCCCTCCCACTGACGTGTTAGTGAGATGAGGAGACAAGAGCGATACAACAGGACAAAAATAACATTACCTTTCAAAGGATCCTTATGCTAGGAACATGGTTATTTATTTTCAACAATTTGAATGTCCCAGTTGACACTTTTTTTGTATTCGGTACATTTCACTGTGGATTCTTTGGTAAATCAATCGCATTTCGGTGCAGGCTTTGCAGAACAGAACAGAACAGAAACAGTAATGTTCCATGTAGATGAAAGCATTTGTTAGTGTACAGAAATTGAGTTGCAATGACGAGGTCAACAACATGTCTTTGATCGGTTGTTCATCGGTGCTACCTTTCATGCCACAATCTAAATATAATGCCATAGATCTAAATGTAATGCAGCACGTTTCACGATTAGTTAACCTTGAGAGCGGTAATAGTAAAAACGTGCTAAAAGAGAGCGTAATGCTTGGCTATTTAAAATGGAAAAATGTCAGCCAATCACAGCAGTGTGAGTTTACACTGAAGTCTCACAGCAGACACGCCCCTCAAAACAAATCAGAGCACTAAAATCAGGGTAGCAAAAATGCCTTTTATTTCAAAATTATGACAATTTTTGATATAAAAAGCATACTAACATTATAAGTGCATCCCAGGAAACATTATCAAACAATAAAACAACACAGTTTATGACCCCTTTAAAGAGCTGCCCTATATCATCTGCTACTTTAAAAGCTCCTGGATTCTGATTGGCTGTCAGTGTCTGAAAAGGATTCCATCAGTATTGTTTCTATGTGTTGTCTTCACTATTAGAGAGATTATTAAAACTTTATAGTTTTATAAAATTTTGTCTATGGTGTGAACTACTTTTTTAAAATAGCCAATAGCGTTTCATTTATATCACAGCTCAGCCAGAACCGTTAAACTCAGTAAAACCTCTGTTTCCTTTTAACATCTAACCGTTTATCCTCCTAATCTCCTCTTTATCACTTTAAAATACATTCTGTGCAGAATTCAAATGGGTCCGATACCTTTCATGGTCTGAGCCGACTCATGGATATGATCCGCTCTGTGCTCTCGTGTCCCTGGGACAGAGCAGACTGTGCTCGCGCTGCGGCAGTTCACGTGATACTAAAGTGAAAACGGACTTCATTTGCATCTATAGAAAACATATTTACACTGTCTGAATCGTTCCCTATTCTCTATATAGTGCACTATGTGCCATTCACCATGCAGAAAATAGTAAATGTGTGAACAAATGGCCGAATTCAGCCGCAGCTTAAGTGTCTGTTGATAGTGTAGGAAAGGGCGGGACTTCAGATTCTAGAGAGCATTTGATTGGACAGAAGATTTGATGAGAACCTGAAGTACGATGTGATGTTATGAAAATCCATGATCCTTTTTAGCGGATGTGAGAGACGGTACGTTTTGAATGCTTATATCTCCTAAATGCGAATTTTGTCATTGTTTTGGACAGTGTTGTAGTACTCGAGACTCGGACTCAGTCTCGAGACCATATTGTAATGGTCTTGGTCTTGTCATGGACCATATTGCATATTGAATCGGAATTGACTCGTACTCGGACATATTAGGAATCGGACTCATTCCTGAGACCACTCGAGTCCCATTCAAAATATTTCATGACTATTACTGTATGTTAGTGTTGGGGGCAAAGAGCAATGATAATATAGCGACCGACGAATGGGGATCCCAAATAAAACGCCTCAGTTACTGACCCCTTCCAGCGTCCAGCGTAAGCTCCAGCCACCCGGCGCACCTGGGGGCGGAGAAGGGAGTGAGCTTACACTGAGAGAGTCTACTTCTGTTCCGCAAGAACCACTACAGTATGACTTAGACAACACTGGGGAAGCGAACCCATAGGGGATGCTGCAGAGGCCACAACCTACCCTCAGGGGAGAGTTTACGTGGAATACACATATGGACTGGCCGTGGGCAGTACGCATATGGAGTCCCTGGGATGGCTCCAGCCTAGAGATAGGGGGAGACTCATCTGACAGGTGACAGCAGAACTGGCTCTTTTTGGAGTTTGACCGTGGACAATACACATATGGGACCACTCACATGGAGGGGTCACAACATATGGCACCCAGCCAAACATCAACGTCGGAGACGGACGTTTGGTCTGGCATCATGTTCGAGCCACAAGGGGAGGCAGTGGAACTCGACAGGGTTCGCCAAGCGGGGAACTCTACTGGAGCAATGGATGCACATATCCGGCCCAGGGGGTGGGAGCGGCATAGCAGGCCGACACTAGAACGGGTTCTTTCGCGTTACCGGCTACTGGAAGCGAGTACACAGGAAGATACTGGTTCCACACGAAGGCTATAGATTCTAGCAAACGTGTTGGGTGTCGTCCCGGCCCGCAGCTCTACAGATATCTGTCAGAGTCACTGGGCCCGAATTCCAGGCACGATTCGTCAACCAAAAATGTGTGCAGGTCCCCTACCCTCTTGACCAAGGCCAATGCAACCAGGAGGACGCTCTTAAGGGACAGTACTTTTAACTCTACTGACTGCAAAGGCTCGAAGGGATAACCCCGAAGATATGTAAGTACTTCCCCAAAGACTTACCATCGACTGCATCATGATGTGCGGCAATGATGGCAACATACACCTTGAGGGTGGAGGGAGACAGCCTTCGCTCCAAGTCCTCTTGCAGGAAGGAAAGCACTGACCTGACCGAACATGATCGGGGGTCCTTTCAGTGAGAGGAACACCATTTGAAGAACAGGTTCCACTTCACAGGATCTGTGCAAGAAGGCTTACTGGGGAAAACGCATATTTGCATAGGCCCCGGGGCCAGCTGTGTGCCAGAGCATCCGTGCAGAGAGTGTCTTCAGTCAGGGAATAAAACAACAGGCAATGGGCTGTGTTCGGAGAGGCAAACAGATCTATCTGTGTGGCCCCGAAACGCTGCCAGATCAGCTGAACCCCCTGGAGATGGAGTCTCCATTGGCCCGGAAGCGGAGGCTGCCGTGAGAGCTCGTCGGCTGCACGGTTGAGCATGCATGGGACGTGAATGGCACGACGCGACCTCGGGTGCTTCTGACTCCATGGCAAGAGATGGCGGGCGAGTTGCGACATGCGACGGGAGTGTAGACCACCTTGATGGTTGATGTACGCAACTGTCGCAGCGCTGTCCGAACGGACCAGTATGTGCTTGTCTGACAACAGCTCCTTGAAGTGGCCCAGTGCAAGATGTACTGCTAGCAACTCGAGGCAATAGATAGGCCAGTGCAGTTGGGGCCCCGTCCACAGACCCGAATGAGCCAGCGGGACGGGCTGGGGAGCCAGCGGGACCAAAGGCACCACAGACGTACCCGACGTGGGGCAGTGAGGCAGAGTACTGGGACCCGACTTGGATGGCATAGCGGCCCGAAGTGGGGTCGGACTCTATGTGGTGTGTATAGGAGACTGTGCAAGGGAGGTGGCCTCGACATACACACTGGGACCTGCTGGCGAGGTGAGAGAGGGCTGATAGAAATGACATCTTGAAAAAGACGCAGGGTTCGTCTGTGTAGCTCTTTTAGAAGGGGGAAAATTGAGCTCTTGTTCTTTGTGCTGAAGCACACAGGGAACAGCCACGATGTGACTGCAGGTACACACTGATCGCCTGGCAGTCACACGCACAGAGGAACCGTCCCAAAACGCAAACCAAACAGGGCAGAAAACAATGCTGTGAAAACAGCAGTTGAGATCTGTAGAACTCGAGGAAGCTCACTCCGTGAAATCTTGCGGCCTTAACACCAGCACTACAACAAAGGCTCTTCACAGGCTTGAGAAGTTCACTCTCAGTCAATAACAGGAACACAACAGGTTGGCTCCGAAGTGAAAGACAGAGTGCAATTGCATTCGCTTCCCTATTTATACCCACCTGGCGGGGGCGGTGCACGTTATGCAAATATCGCATGCCAATTCCATTGACTTGTTTAGTTTCACTCAAAGCTGATAGGGCTCTCTGGACTTTAAGAGAATAGTGCAGTCCACAATACAATTATAACAATAATGGCACAGATGAACAGTATCATTGGAATCACTTTCAGAACAATAAAAACTTCTGACAACCAAATCAGAATCCTCCCGACTTTCAAGAGCTCTAGCTTTTAAAGTGACAGACAACAAAAATGCAGCACAGGCTTATTATTTTGCCATGGACACCAACTCCCATCTACTTGAATTGGACAATTCTTTGTTTCTTTAGCTTTCTTCTGCGTTTTGTTTGCTCACCTACTGCAGCGTCTGCATGCACTACTTGAGTGGATTGCTACTCTCTGCATGAGTGTGTAGACTGACCTTTCCTCAGTAACCTTTTCAATGTAACCTTTCAATCTGGATTCCAACTGCTTATACTCTATTTTAATATTCATCAGCAGTCTGATAATTGTAACTTTTAAAGCTTTTTATTTAATCAAAGAAGTTTTTATTTTATTTTATGTGTGTTCTTTGCCTTTAACCTGACTTTCAAAACCTAGTTTTTGAAGTAGCTAGTTTGCTAGTATTTATAGGTGCTTTTCTAACTCTCTATCCAGAAAAAAAAAGAAAAAAACATCCTGACCATCTCCTAAAAAGCTTTTGACCTTTTGACCAGTCTCTGAGTGGTTAGATTTCTTCATCCCGGCTATTTGAAACTCCATTTATGATCCACGTCTGCCAGTTGAATCCCTAAACCCAAAATAAAAGCTAAATCTTGGCAGCGTAAACATTTTAACACCTAAAGCCTTTGCTTATGACTCTGTACCACAATATGATGAGGGAATAAAATCCCCTCAGAAGCTCTCCAGAAATAAACCGTTGGAAGACTGCAGTAACCAGCGGGTGTGTGTACTTTATGCAGATTTCATGAGGCTAATGTTGTGTGGAACTAAGACTCATTATCTGTTTGTGGGTTTTCTGGCTCCTCATTAAACTGGAGATGCCGCCGTGGTGGTATCAGATGGTTCTGTGGAATCAGGCATGTTGTCAAGAGGACTTTCCCCAGTGGCTGAAGTCACCCATCCGTTGTTTTTCCACCTTCAGCGATCACAGCCCACGCCATTACAAATAAACACTGATTGTCCAACAATCTGAACAAAAGCATTAATACTAATACTATGGTAAATTTTATTTTGTTGTCATTCTGTTATTTCTATGTTAACTCTCTATGTGCAAAAATGTGTTCACCTTGTGCTCTAATATACTATCTGTAATAGACAGTATCTAAAAAAAAATCATTAATACAAGATAAATCTACTTGCGAAGCAAAATTACTAAGATATTAAAGAGATAGTTCACCCAAAAATATTTGATATTAATATTACTTTAGTGAAATCAAAGGTATTTAACATTTTGCAATTTACCATTTAGCATCATGTAATGGATTAGCAGTTCTTTTACACCTGTGGAAACGTCACAGTCTTCCTTCTTAGAAAAAAAACGCAAAAAGTGATGAAATCTTAAGCTTTGCTGGCTCTCTCCATGGGTTTAATTTAGAGAGAAAACAAACTTTCTGAGCGCAACCGTTGGTGCTCTGTGCCTGGTCTCAGCAGGATGCATATGAAATGATTAATAAAGAAATCAATAGAATTAAAAAAAAAAAAAAAAAACTAGTGTGAAGAAGAAAATCAAGACAAATGCAAATGAACGCCTGCCTCTGACTGGCTGTGAGATTCAGGCTGAATTTGGAATCACAAATCGTCCTCCATCCTTTTGAACATGGAGGATGCTGCAGTAGGAGTGAATATCTGAGAAGATCTGATAATTGGCCGAGGGAGCCTACTGGGAAGGGCAGTCCCAAAGATAAAATCATTAACGGACTCAAACCACAATGAACGTCTAGTAGCGTTCATGTAATATTCATGTAGCATTCAGATTTGATCATTTATTGCAAAATACTTAATGTAGTAACCTATAAATCACTTCATGTTATGTCTAGAGCAGTAGCTATGTGCTAATGCTAGCTTTGTTTATGTAGTGCTTGTGTGAGAATTGTGAAATAGTTCTTATTTTGAGCATTTGCTGTTCTCTGTCCTCATAGAGAGCTGCCACACTCGCCTCGAAACCTGCAGGCCAGCCTGAACACCAATGACAGCCGCAGCGTGGACCTGTCCTGGATGAGACCCTTTGATGGAAACAGCCCCCTACTGCATTATGTGGTTGAGCTCTCAGAGAACAGTAAGATACATGCAGACACACTCACAAACACACACTGGTTTACTCCCCTTCATCCATCATTGTACCAGGCCTGGGGCAAATACAATTTCATTAGTAACCCAATTGCCATGTAAAGAAATATAAAAAAGTTTGTTAGATTTTACAATTTTGAGCACATTTTTTTGGTTGTCAAATTTGAGTAAGTTGTTCAAATGTGATGAACTACACTCTGCTAGGACATCTGCGTCAACTTGAGGGGAACTGAAGCTGAATTGGGAATGGCATCCTAGTGTCTGCCCGCTTTTTCAGCAGCCTTGTTTCCAGAAGTTTTTTTTGTTTTTTTTTGTTTTTTTGAAATCCTTCATTTAAGAGTTCTAAACATTGAATCAAATCAAGCAGCTATGATGTCAATCACAAAATTACAAACCTTGATTTGAAGCAAAAAACTAGTTGAAATTTGGACAAAAAGACAAAGGTACAAGATTGTGAAAAATGAAACATTGTGAATAACAATCAAATTAAAAGCAATATATATATATAATTAAATAATAAGTAAATAAATAAGTTGAAATAATGCAGGCTGAAGGCTTCAACAAAAGCATATACCATTGTCTAAAGGGATAGATCACCCAAAAATATAAATTACCCCATAATTATTCACCCTCAAAAAAGGTTTAACAAAGGCCTTCTGAAGGCCTGACATAGTCCAGCCATACGCATTCGACCTATGTCCAAAAAGCGTTAATTTCCGTGACGTAGTACATGATGCCATGACGTTCTACACTGCGCTATGATATACTATGCTATGTCCTACGTTACAATGCGTACTACATCATGTCATTGTGTACTACGTCGTGGAAGTTAACGCTTTTTGGATGCAAGTCGAATGCATATGGCTGGTGCACCGGAAGCTCGTTATTTAACTTTATAAAGTTTACACAAATGCATCGATTCACTTCAGAAGGCCTTTATTAACCCCTGAAGCCACGTGGATTACGTTTTATGATCAATGGATGCACTTTTTTGGACTTCAAAAATCACTCTCATTATTAAGCTTGGATGAGCCAGGATATTTTTAATATAACTCTAATAGTGTTTGGCTTAAAGAAGAAAGTCATATACACCTAGGATGGCTTGAGGGTGAGTAAATTATGGGGTAATTTTCATTTTTGGGTGCACTAACCTCATAGCTCACAGTAGGTCTGTCTTTAGAGGTTTATAATTTATCATTCAAAATCAATTCCCCTGTGAAGCAACTGAATGGCATTTTTACTTCCAGAACCGATGCTATTCTGAATTCAGCCTGACTTCTTACATCCAGTAAAAATCACCTTGACACCACTTAATCAAAAGCTATTTGAGCTAGAGTGGCTCAGAAGAGAGATATAGAAATCAAATCATTTTAAATGTGAATAAGGTGTCCAAATACTTCTTGGGGTCACTGTATAGCCATTTGCTCTGTGGGATAAGTTTAAAGAAAATCCCACCCAGTGATTGAGCCGAGCAGGCATTGTTAAAGAAACTACTGAGCTCAGTGCCTCATTCACATCCACCCGTTATGCATTTGAATGTTCAGCCAGTCCAGAACGTGCGTAGCTGCTCTCTGTCTCCACAGCACATGCTACATGTACGAGTTGATGTCAGTTAGTGTCACCCAGTGGTGTAAAAGGCTGCGGTATTACAGAACCAGGGAAAAACCCACCTAAGTAGATTGATCTTCTAGGGCTTGAAGAGGACAGTGAGGAATGTGCCGGAGTGGAGGTGAAGATTACTGGTGCAGGGTGTAATAGGGCTGGGAAGTCCCATTAGAAACACGTTTCAGAGAAAGTGAGAAAAATCTGCTCTCTCGTCCACTACATTTTTTTTCTTCTTCAAAGACCGTGAATTGAAATGCAATTGTTAATTTTCTTCCTCATTAAAAAGATCTGACAAATAAAAAAATGAGTAGAACGTCTGTTTAGAATCATGAGATGTTTACTCATAAAAAGATTGTATTAATATCTTTTGATCTCTCATCGCACATTTGGTTTGGAGTCTGGTGTATAATTTCTGATGCTGCATGGCTGGTCATTAAGTGTCATTAAGTAATAATGGCAAGTCCAGACTCAAGCATATTATGTAATTATGAGTGGATGACTAATTTGTGTAAAAATATCTTGACAAGCATCATGTGATTATGCTTGATTATGCACATATGCAAATTGTGTAATTTTATATAAGCCACCATGTGTCTTTAGAAGACAGAAAACAATGTTTAACTGTATAATTACTTTCATTAATAACATTTCCAGAAATGAATACGCTTAAAAGATCTTTAGTTGAAAGGGTCATCATCATGGAAAACGCATATGCAAACAAAACTTATGTAAGCGTTTTTCATTTTATGTTCAGAGTGGTTAGCCAATCACTTCAGAGCTCATTTACATATAGATGTCTTTGGTACAGTAGCAGAAAAGGCCTGTTTAATTCTAAGGGTCAGCAAAGGGGTGGAAATGGTCATTGAACAAATTATGATGGTTTTGGTGTTAGAAATATTAACAATATAGGCGTAAAAAAAATAAAACATAAATATATAATACAACCTGAATTCCAGAAATGTTGGGACATTTTTTAAATTTGAATAAAATGAAAACTAAAAGACTTTCAAATCACATAAGCCAATATTTTATTCACAGTAGAACATAGATAATATAACAAATGTTTAAACAGAGAAATTTTACAATTTTATGCACAAAATGAGCTCATTTCAAATTTGATGCCTGCTACAGGTCTCTAAATAGTTGGGATGGAAATGTTCTCTATAGGTGAAAGATCTGGACTGCAGGCAGGCTAATTCAGCATCCGGACTCTTCTACGACGAAGCCATGCTGTTGTAATAGCTGCAGTATGTGGTTTTGCATTGTCCTGCTGAAATACACAAGGCCTTCCCTGAAATAGACATCATCTGGAGGGGAGCATATGTTGCTCTAAAACCTTTATATACCTTTCAGCATTCACAGTGCCTTCCAAAACATGCAAGCTGCCCATACCATATGCACTTATGCACCCCTATACCATCAGAGATGCTGGCTTTGGAACTGAACGCTGATAACACGCTGGAAGTCTCCTTCCTCTTTAGCCCGGAGGACAAGGTGTCCGTGATTTCTAACAAGAATGTCAAATTTGGACTCGTCTGACCATAGAACACTTTTCCACTTTGAAACAGTCCATTTTAAACGAGTCTTGGCCCACAGGACACGATCGGCTTCTGGACCATGTTCACATATGGCTTCCTTTTTGCATGATAGAGCTTTAGTTCGCATCTGCAGATGGCACGGCGGATTGTGTTTACCGACAGCGGTTTCTGGAAGTATTCCTGGGCCCATTTAGTAATGTCATTGACACAATCATGCCGATGAGTGATGCAGTGTCATCTGAGGGCCTGAAGACCATGGGCATCCAATAAAGGTCTTCGGCCTTGTCCCTTACGCACAGAGATTTCTCCAGTTTCTCTGAGTCTTTTGATGATGTTATGCACTGTAGATGATGAGATTTACAAAGCCTTTGTAATTTGACTTTGAATAACATTGTTTTTAAAGTATTCCACAATCTTTTTACACACTCTTTCACAGCTCTGCCCATCTTTACTTCTGAGAGACTCTGCCTCTCTAAGACATCCCTTTTATAGCTAATCATGTTACAGACCTGATATCAATTAACTTAATTAGTTGCTAGATGTTCTCCCAGCTGAATCTTTTCAAAATGTCTTGCTTTTTCAGCCATTTGTTGCCCCCGTGCAAACTATTTTGAGACCTGTAGCAGGCATCAAATTTGAAATGAGCTCATTTAGTGGATAAAAGTGTAAGATTTCTCAGTTTAAACATTTGTTGTTATCTATGTTCTATCGTGAATAAAATATTGGCTCGTGTGATTTGAAAGTCTTTTAGTTTTCATTTTATTCAAATTGAAAAAACGTCCCAACATTTCCGGAATTCAGGTTGTTTAATATAACAATATTCATATTTGAGATCAGTACTTTTTTTTTTTTTAAAGAAATTAATACTTTTAATACTCAAAAGTCACAGTAAAGACATTTATAATGTTACAAAAAGATTTCTTTATCAAATAAATGCTGTTCTTTTAAACTTTATATTCATCGAAAAATATGAATCATGGTTTTAACAATGTTATACTTTTTACATATATGCATTTTGAAATTCTGTATATGGAAATAGATAACAGTTATTTTAAATTTCAAAAGTTACAATATTACTGTTCTTACTGTATTTAATTTATCAAATAAATGTAGCCCAGGTGAGCATAAGAGACTTCTTTAAAAAACATTTCAACAGTGGTGTATATTAATACAATAGTATTATAACCAATATACAATATATAATGATGTCCCTTGTAATGTTTGTTTAAATAGTTTGAAATGTTCTGCTCATTTTTGTATACCAGATTCTCCCTGGAGAGTGTATTTGCCTGATGTGGACCCCATTGTGACACGGGCCATGGTGAAGGGACTCACACCCGCCCGCTCATACCAGTTCAGGGTCTGCGCGGTCAATCAGGTGGGCAAGGGACAGTACAGCACCGAAACAAACAGGTAGGATGCCAACAGTTGTTTATTCACATGTTGTCCGCCTATCCTGTTTTTTTTTTACACTCATGCTTGGTCAATAACAGGCTTATTATGTTTCATCACACTATGGTCTGCTGCTGCCCATCAGGACTGTCATTGTTTAAGTGTGTTTTCTGTCACTGATCCTCCACCCACAGTTCTCTGTAACTCCTGCTGTGGCTGAAATCACAGCACCGTAGGTTTTCTCTCTCAGGTCATGAGTGGCAGGCCTCTGCTCTCACCTCCCGCTCTAATCAGACCCCCTATCAGCTAGCTTTCTCAGGCCTGGAGCTGTGGGCGGCAGACGCTTCATGCCCAACGGCTCCTTTGAGTTTTATCTGCTCCAAATGTGGCAAAAAATGCCATTTCTGTTCCAGGTGAAAAGAGTGTGGTGTCATCTCAACGTCTCACTTTAAATTTAATCACTTTTATTTAGCTCAGTATTGCGGATGGTTTTTAGAGATATATAGCTGCTTAAACCTCTTCCTTCATGTTGAATTAGCTGAAAGTAGGAGATAACAGGTAGGTGAGAGCAACAAAAAATTCAAAAGACTGTCAAGTTTCAATGGAACGATCAATGTAACTAACTTCCTTTGCAGGAAAAATACTTTACTTTTACGCTTGTGTGCATAATGAAAGCGTTCTAGTCAATGCAAAGAGCAACCAATTTTAAAGGAAACCGTACAATCAGTGTGAGGCAGTGGGGTACGTACAGTAGAGCAGTAATATCATCTCTCTGCAGGCTTCACATCTATTCTCTCCCACCAAGGATTTCTGGCTTTTCTCAGCACCTGCTCTTCCAAAAAAGTGTTGTTGTGTTGTATCCCTCTCCAGGCAAAGTGAATATTGAAATTGAACTTTTTGACTTTTGAGCCCACTCTATAAATGTAATATTTGTTAGTTTGTCTTTGAAAAATATTCATGTCATTTAGGTTAATTTGGAGCACAATCTGACGAGGGAATGCATTAAACTTTAAAGACCTACTGTAGGTTCTTAACAATTTTTTAACCTCAATTAATGCTTAACTGTATCAGACGTGCTCACATTACACATTTAAGGGCTTCATTTGGGAAATTATATTCAAGTGCAGGCAGCTAAAAGCCTGCCATTTTGTTATCATATCATCACAAGTAGGTTAGATCACAACTGCTCGTTGTTGTTGTGGTTTTTGTTTTTTTAGTTTTTGAATGAATGCCTGATTCATTTGTGTGCGCTATACACTGCAAAAAAATGTACAGTTGAAAAAAAAAAAAAAACTGGCAGCTGTGATTTGAAACACATTACAAAAAACTTAATACATTATATAGTTTTTTACTATTTTTTTTTTTTACTTGCAGATTTTTTTTGCATGTTTATTTTACATAAAATTACTATTTCAATGTAATGTCATTTTTCACTATTCGCTAACTTAGTGAACCAGTTAACATGTTTTTACTCTTCATTTTTAACATTTTAGAATCTATAATTTTCGAGAAGAGAATGTGATTTCGTGACTACAAACATTACTTTCTATGTCAGTGTGGTGCATATTGATAAAGCGCAAAAAAGTCGGCATACTATTGCTTCCAATTATACTTTCAAATTTAAGCTCACTGCAAACGTGATGTTTCAAATGGATTGCTCATTGCTCACAGATGTTTTAATTATGTACCTGTATTAACTGAGCTTTGGTTGTTAGTGCTTCACATCTCATTTGCATGCCTTTTTCCTCATTAAAAAAGTCATACACCAAAAAAAAAAAAAAAAAAAGATAGATAGATAGATAGAAACTCAGATACAGTATCTCACAGAAGTGCGTACACCCCTCACATTTTTGTAAATATTTTATTATATCTTTTTTCATGTGACAACACTGAAGAAATGACACTTTGCTACAATGTAAAGTAGTGAGTGTACAGCTTGTATAACAGTGTAAATTTACTGTCCCCTCAAAATAACTCAACACACAGCCAGTAATGTCTAAACCGCTGGCTACAAAAGTGAGTACACCCCTAAGTGAAAATGTCCAAATTGGGCCCAAAGTGTCAATATTTTGTGTGGCCACCATTATTTTCCAGCACTGCCTTAACCCTCTTGGGCATAGAGTTCACCAGAGCTTCACAGGTTGCCACTGGAGTCCTCTTCCACTCCTCCATGACGACATCACAGAGCTGGTGGATGACCTTGCGCTCCTCCACCTTCCGTTTGAGGATGCCCCACAGATGCTCAATAGGGTTTCGGTCTGGAGACATGCTTGGCCAGTCCATCATCTTTACCCTCAGCTTAGCAAGGCAGTGTTCGTCTTGGAGGTGTGTTTGGGGTCGTTATCATGTTAGAATACTGCCCCTGCTCTGCTTCAGTATGTCACAGTACATGTTGGCATTCATGGTTCCCTCAATGAATTGTAGCTCCCCAGTGCCGGCAGCACTCATGCAGCCCCAGACCATGACACTCCCACCACCATGCTTGACTGCAGGCAAGACACACTTGTCTTTGTACTCCTCACCTGGTTGCCACCACACACGCTTCACACCATCTGAACCAAATAAGTTTATCTTGGTCTTATCAGACCACAGAACATGGTTCCAGTAATCCATGTCCTTAGTCTGCTTGTCTTCAGCAAACTGTTTGCGGGCTTTCTTGTGCATCATCTCTAGAAGAGTCTTCCTTCTGGGACGACAGCCATGCAGACCAATTTGATGCAGTGTGCGGCGTATGGTCTGAGCACTGACAGGCTGACCCCCCACCCCTTCAACCTCTGCAGCAATGCTGGCAGCACTCATATGTCTATTTCCCAACCTCTGGATATGACGCTGAGCACGTGCACTCAACTTCTTTGGTCGACCATGGCGAGGCCTGTTCTGAGTAGAACCTGTCCTGTTAAACCTCTGTATGGTCTTGGCCACCGTGCTGCAGCTCAGTTTCAGGGTCTTGGCAATCTTCTTATAGCCTACGCCATCTTTATGTAGAGCAACAATTAATTTTTTTTAGATCCTCAGAGAGTTCTTTGCCATGAGGTGCCATGTTGAACTTCCAGTGACCAGTATGAGAGAGTGAGAGCGATAACACCAAATTTAACACACCTGCTCCCCATTCACACCTGAGACCTTGTAACACTAACGAGTCACATGACACCGGGGAGAGAAAATGGCTAATTGGGCCTAATTTGGACATTTTCACTTAGGGGTGTACTCACTTTAGTGGCCAGCGGTTTAGACATTAATGGCTGTGTGTTGAGTTATTTTGAGGGGACAGCAAATTTACACTGTTATACAAGCTGTACACTCACTACTTTACATTGTAGCAAAGTGTCACTTCTTCAGTGTTGTCACATGAAAAGATATAATAAAATATCTACAAAAATGTGAGGGGTGTACTTACTTCTGTGAGATACTGTAGAAGACAAAATTATAGGAATTGTGACTTGTATACAGGGATATTGACTAAGTTCAAAGTTACACTTTTTAAAGCAAAGCTGCTTTCTCAGGGTCAGAGTTAAAATAGAAAGTGGTTCTTGAAGGGCCCCATCAGTCTTCTCTTGCATGCATGTCTCCTTGCTGTGACAGACATCTGTCCATTTGGGCTTATTAAGCAGTGAGAGTAGAGCTGACCAGCTCATAGAAGCACACAAGTGCAGCTCTCACATAATGAGCCATCATCTTCCCACACCAACGGTTATTTATCTGCCACTGTTTTATTGTCAGAAGATATTGGCAAAATACATGATTATTTCATCCAATCACAACCCAGAATGCACCAAAACCTTTTTGTTGATACTGAGCTAGGTGTCTGAATACAGTCTAAACTCCTGATTTGTGTGATGTTGTAAACATTAAATGAGCATCAACATTAAATAGATATTTATGGGTCATTGATGAATAAGGTTTTAAAAGTGTAAAATTAATTTTTAAAAAAACATAAAGGAGATATAATTAATTTGAAAGTTTTATTAAGTGTTAACAATGAGATTGTGGTTTTATCATTTTTTACAAGATGGACAAAATTTGTCACCAAAAAAGTCCAAAAGTCGAATCCAATTTTCAATGAACTCGGACTTGTCATGCACTCAGGAGAATTTGTACTCGGACTTGACACGGACTTGGACATTTTGGACTCGGGAAATTTCCAGAGTACAGTCGATTCAGAGCACTGAAAGACACAATATAGTATTATTCAAAAACGAAACAAAACTACTTGCATTGAATTGTTGCAGTGTTGAGCATTGCAGACATTTATGCTGAGCACGTGAACGCAATGGCCCATCAGAGGCGTTCTGGAGTCGCCATGCGGAGAATTTGCTTAAAATGTATGTGTTCAGAATCAGCACAAGCTTTATACTTTCGCAAACCCCCTCATAACCAGCAAAGTCTACTCTAGACACGCTGTAAATAAGAGATGACAAGTGTCTTCGTGAGAGAGCAGAACTTGGTAAGTGACGGCTTAAAGTGAACGCCATTGACAATCAGAATAATAGTTTTGTTTTTCATGTTGCTAGAGGACTAGTGGTTACGTTCACACAGCAAAGTTTTAGGAGTGATAACTGCATTGAAATGTGGGAGTAAATCCGCTATTTTTTTTTCTGTGGGAGTCATGAAATTGCGACGATTGACATAGTAACCATAGCAACATTTTGGCGTCTCAAGCCTGTTAACAAGAAACATGAAGGCAACAGTTTGGATGTGTAATCTACATAAATCATGACATGCATTAATGTAAATCCTATTAACCAACATTATTAATTGCAATGACATTATCAAGGGAAATAATAAACATTTTTTTTTTTTTTTTTTTTGTCATTGTTCTGCCCTATTTTACATATAGCCTGCTTCTATAGCACTTTTTTTTTTTTTTTGATAAGCTATTTCACATAACATGTTTATAACGTATAGCCTAGTCCACAAAAATACAAAAACAAAATACAAGACAAATAACATATGCTTAATTTATAATATTGTGTGTCACTACCTGGATGGTCCACGGCTATTTTTTGTTTTGTTTTGTGATGGTTGTTCATGAGTCCCTTGTTTGCCCTAAACAGTTAAACTGAGCTCTGTTCTTCAGAAAAATTCTTCAGCTCCTGCACATATTTGACCCCTTTCCAGCAGTGATTGTATGATTTTGAGATCCATCTTTTCACACTGAGGACAACTGAGGGACTCAAACGCAACTATTACAAAAGCTGCAAACATTCAGTGATGCTCCAGAAGGAAACATCCATTAAGAGCCAGGGGGTGTAAACCTTTGAACGGAATGATTGGTGTAAATTGTTCTTATTGTTTAAAACTTCATTCATTCATTTAGTACACCCCTTCAGAGGCTAAATAAGATATTAACATGTAAAAAAAAAAAAAAAAAAAGAAAAGAAAAGAAAGAAAGAAAAATGTACACATCACCATTATCTTGTTCAAAAGTTTACCCCTGGCTCTGAAAGGGTTAGTTCACCCAAACATGAAATTGTTGTTAATTACTCACCTTCGTGTCATTCCAAACCCGTAAGACCTTCGTTCATCTTCTGAACACAAATGAAGTTATTTTTAATGAAATCCGAGAGGTTTCGGTCCCTCCATAGAGATCCAATGCAATTACTACTTTCAAGGTCCAGAAAGGTAGGAAAGACATCTTTGAAGTAATCCATCTGACTACAGAAGTTTAACCTCTGTTATTATTTTATGAAGTGATACAAGTGCTTTGTTTGTGCAAAAAAAACAAACAAACAACAAACAAAATAAATAAATAATTTACCACTTTATTTACGAAAATATTGATCTGCAATGTGTGTTCACAAGAGCATCATGACACGTGTTTTGTGTTCACACAAGAGCTGACATTGTTGCTTGAACATGCTTTGGATAATATTATTTTGTAAATAAAGTGGTAAATTGTTTTTTTGTGGAAAATAAAAGCACTTGCATCACTTCATAAAATTGAGGTTAAACCACTGGAGTCACATGGGGTACTTTAATGATGTCTTTACTGCCATTCTGGGGCTTGAAAGTGGTAGTTGCATTGAATCTCAGATTTCATTAAAAATATCTTCATTTGTGTTCCGAAGATGAACGAAGGATGTTTACTACCTTGCATACTTTGGATGCCATATCTTTGTTTTTTATTAATATTAAGGTCTTTGGAAAAAAAAAAAAAAAAAGACGTCATTGACCTGTATACATTTAAAAATTAAGTAATAATAAAAAAAATTACACCAGAATTGGTAACAGGATTGCAAATGAAGCTTAAATTAAGTCACTCAGTAGGGGCTAGTTAGTTTAGGACCAAATGCTGGTTTGTGGTTTTTGATAAACATATATATTTCCCAGAAATCAATTTATGAGTTTGTTGTCCGATTGTAGAATATGATCACGAAATGTCAAGACCTCTGAAGTGGGGCAGGCCAAAATGACCCTTTCTAAGGGAGATGGTGGAAGGCAAAGACAATTGATGGGTTTAAATCTAGCAACGTTTCATGCTGGGTTAATTTTATGTTAAATAATGACTTTTCCAGTTTATCTATTCAGAACACATGGAGAAAAAACAACAACAACAAAAAAACAATGCCTCTAATGCTTTAAAAAGGGTCATAGGACACCAAAGTGTACTGTATTTGTAGAAAGTGTCAGACACTTTCCTTGGGTTGTTTGTGTTCAAGGGCAGATGTTTAATAGCTGGTGGCACAGTGCAAGTGTGTAAAGCAAATGTGTAAATACTGCATGGCTGTGGCAAGAAAAGCTCTCTTTCAGCAAGGAGTGAGCAGTCTTTCCTTACGGCCATCATTAGGCAGATTTACAGAGCACTGTCTGAGAAAAGCTCCATGATATTGGTTATAGAGGGCATTAATTATGAAATAGACTTCTGGGAAGAAATAACAAAGTGTGGTCAGAGGTTTAAGAAGACTCTGACAATAAATCTGAAAGGACCCAATGATCCTATTAAACTTTAATGCAGATTTAACTGTCCATTAGCATGAAACGCAAAGGGCAGGATGAATCTATGGGTATTATTAAGCATTCAACACTGATTCATTTTTTAACTTTGTTAATTAAGAAAATGCACATTCTGTAGGTGGAATGAGCCGAGCATTGCTCACAAAATATAATTTATGTGTGATAGCAAACTAGCCTGTAGAGACCAGCCATTATGCCTTTTTTGACATTACCAGCGTTCACAGAGCCCACAAAATCATTAGCATTTCCCACAATAAAAGTGTTTAACACTTCATTAAGAATCTGTTGTAGTAAGATGTAGTAAGGAGGTACCAATTTAAACAAATATTGTGATACATTCCCCCATTTTGCATTTTAGCAGCCACTAGCATGAATACAAGGACTCTAGTTGAGTAAAATAATACATAATGTTGATATGAATGCATGTTTTATTTCAATACATCACCTTCAACAGGACTTTCAACATAATTCTTCTTCTCTTTTTGCGAAGAGAAATGTGTTGAGGTCCGTTCGCACTTTGAAGTTTTCCCAGAGCATCTGCATTTTTAAAATCTCACAAAGTCTCAGTCAACAAATGTGAATTGAGACCCTTTAATAAACTAAAATATAAGCTCCAAAAAATGTTCTCTCCTTTTAGGATTCAACAGAAATAGCGCTGTTTAGTGTGTTCCTTTCTTGAAAAGAGTACAGGTATTTACCACTGAGCACTCACATTGGGGACAAATCCTCCAGCAGACATGCACAGCGCTACTGTGGCCTGCTACACAACAAACCATGAGATGCTCTTATCTTTAAAAATGTTTGGTCTATTTGTAATTCAAAAGCCTGAAATTTCAATGAAGCGCTTAGCTTGAAGATGCTGAGCCAACGAATGAAATCTCGTACGGCTGTGAATGCACCCAAGCCAGTTGCCATGTAAGCTGCGACCTCCAAATCAGGGTGCTTGAGAGACTTTTCCTCGAAAACGCATGAGAGCTTTATATGGAGTGGGCGGATGTGATACAGTGCATTAGGTTGGGAAATGGACTTCCAACTAGAGGGTTACACTTACATGGCTCGCACTGTTGCGCCCTAGAGCGAGTCGACTAACCCGATTCGCACGAGAGAAAATAGAGCAATGAGAATCAGTCATGTAAGAACACTTTGGAGCGCCGTTAAGTGTGTACCTGTAGAGCAGGCCGGTTTGTGTTGCTGGCAACACTCTTTCGCTTTTTCCCCAGATTGATGCTGAGAGAGGAACCGCCCAGCGCTCCGCCCAAGAACATTGTAGCCAGTGGCAGAACCAACCAGTCCATTATGGTGCAGTGGCAGCCACCCCCAGAGCCTCAGCTCAATGGAGTCTTAAGAGGCTACGTCCTCAGGTGAGACATACACAAACCATTTCACAAACAGAACTTGCCTGATGAAATGTGCTGAAATATGACTCCTGGTACTTCCACAATACTATGGCTTCTGTCCAAGATTCTCTATTGAGTCATTTTTTTCTAGTGAATGGTAAAAAAAAAAAGAAGGACATTTATTATGGTATTTATTAATCTGCGTTAACGTTAGTTAATGAAAATAAAAACTTCTGTTCATTATTTCACGTTAGCTCAGGTCCATCGCACATCAAATTTGGCTGAAAATACCTCCAAAAGATCATTTGAAGTCATTATTGTGTAAAGCATTGATGCAGCACTAGACTGAATACTATACACATTACAACAGTAGATTCAGAAATAAATATTTTATTTGATTTAACAGGTTGAATAAATAATGACTGAATTTTCATTTTTTGCTTAAACTATATCTTTATTTATTTTTTATTAATATTGAAATATAATATTTTTTTTAAATGATATTATACTCTAAATAAAAAAACTAAAAATGCCAGTAAGTGGCGGTAAATGTTTAATTCATTCCATTCGTTCAAACAGCTGATTAATTAGTGCCTAAAATAACACAATAATAACGTTTAGATATTAGATATTAATTAAAACTTTTTAGAACTTTTAGATATTAATTAGATAACTTAAAATTTAGATCTCTGATCTACACATACAAAGTTCTGTCATGAAACACTAGATGCGCTGGCTAATAGGTCCTTAACTCAACCTGTTCGTAATCACATCATTATCTATAGGACACAGATGATTGGTTCCTGCTGCATCAATAGCCAATGAGCTTACATGCTCAATCTTCAAATACATGAGTAGCATTTGCCTTACCAGTGCAGGGCACTTTCAGAAACCCTACACCTTCCCAAGCTCCACCTGTATAGATCTGCTACGGGTAATTCATGTACACTATATTGTACAGCAGAAGCATGTCTTACTTGCTCTGCAGCAGCAGCAATAATCAACAGCAGCAGCAATAAAAGCAGCAGCAGTGTAGCAGATCTATTCCACCAAGACCAAACATATCAACATTGTCATACCCATTACCATGCCAAACACTCCGAGAGTTGTCATGACAGAAAGACATTTGAAGGCCAAAAAATTGAACAATAATAGCTTTAAAATCTCTCCTTGTCATCTCCATCATCACTTTCTCTTTCTTTTCCCCCCTCAGTATCTTTATCTTTGACTCTTCCCCTCCTAAAGCTGAGCTTTGACCGATAGTCTTTTGACCAAAATCAGACTAAAGTTTATAAGTTTGCATCCCTGATTATTTTTGTTGGTCGTTTAACATTTCAAGCATAAAAAAGTAATCATGAAATGGTAGCTACTTACATCTTATCTCGTACTTTATGACCGTTGACTGAAGCGTTGCGCTGGAATTCGCACTCAGCAGCTTCCGTGAACATAAAGCCCACCTAGTTTGATTTGAGTGGTCATCTCAAATATTTTAACATTGACAGCCGGTGACAGACAGCAGACAGCTCAGATTAGCTTATCTTTGTGCTGTGCAATATCCTTGCATCACTAGACTGAATACTATATTAGGCAATTATTTAACAACCTTCATCATCAACTGTATGAAATGTCAGATGACCTACGTAGGTTTAGGGGCGGGGCAAGTGTGTTAAATGCGTTAAAAATTTTAACGTGTTATTTTTTCCTGTAATTAATTAATCTAATTAACGCATTAAATCGACAGCCCTAAAATGAACATTAACCAAGATTAATAAATGCTTTATAAATAAATATTATTTTATTTTTACATCAGCCAATGACAGGCCATTGTCAAGCGTCTGATTTAAGTTTCTCAAACCAATTGTTTCTTTATTTTGAATTGAACATGACTGAAAGTAATGACTTGCGTTTCAGTAAGTGAATCCGATTTTTATTCATTATTCTCTCTGATTCAATGAGTTAATTTAATGAAGGACTCGTCAGACTGATTTAAGCCAATTACATGTGAGTTTGTGAGTCTTTTTGACCAATTTATTAGCAGTTGACTTGTATTAGATTGTGAGTCAGACTACATTGGTTGCATTATGTGTTTATGTTTAGCAAGCAAAGACAACACAAAAGAAAGACATAAAGTCTTTGCATTATTCAGGGTATCCAGTCTAAAATGTTAAAATCTTATTTTTATTTACTGTGCACCCAACAGATAAGATCATCCAAATGAGTGACACTCATTTCCCTTATGTAGAAAGAGCTTGGATGCATTTCATTAGTAGTGTTTGACCAATTTCATCCTCCTCAACGGATGTGTTGTGAATATTTATGCTGTTTTTAATAGCATTCCCCCACCGGTGGTGTATTTAACACAAGTTCTACCCTGGAAGAGAGCTAGTGTGTGCCTTATAATTACATAGCCTGTGGGATGACTTCTAATGGAGCGGTGACCTGGAAGAAAATCGTTGTCGCTCACTGTTTGGCCATCGATTGCCCTGATGCAGGTACAGGCTTGCGGGGCTCCCTGGAGAGTACCAGCAGAAGAACATCACCAGCCCTGAGATCAACTACTGTCTGATCACAGAGCTCATCATCTGGACCCAGTATGAGATTCAGGTGGCCGCATATACCGGGGCAGGCCTGGGCGTCTTCAGTCAGCCTGTCACTGAGTACACGCTGCAAGGAGGTGAGACCTTGTTCCTCTGTCACACTCTCAGTGTTTTTCGTTGCCTAACAGTTGCTACATCTATCAGTCTATCTGTTGCTTTTCATCAGCGGAGGCAGGAAGCATGCTGGTTTGAACCGGTTGATGCAGTATTTGTTTACATGCCACGCCGAGGTCAACTTAGCCTCCATGTAGACGCCACATTTATTTTAGAGCCCTCTTCTCAGACAGCTAACTTCCATGCGAATCCTCTTCAAAACAATTACGTCAATTATCTATGAGGGCGCTTTTCTCTTCAGATGAGAAGAATCCATCTCAGGAAATTCAGGGTCTTCTCATTTGGACATTTGGATGATTATCTGGGGAGCAGCAAATGTATCGACTCTGCTTTGAGAGGCTTCATCTGTCTAATTATTTTAAATAGACATTTTATAAACAGAGTCTGTCAAGCAGTTGAATGGTATTGACGCAGCTCCGCCGAACCCACTCACAATTAGCAACCTTGACGACATCACTGATCCTAAGTAAGAGATCGTGCTATATGAACTTCCTGCAGTTGTTTGGATGAATACAAAAAACAAAGGCCATCAATTTAAACATGGTCATTTTGAAGAGTTAAATATTAGCATAAATGTATCACATTTAATCATGTCTCCTAAGCTGTGTGCATCTACAGGTAACACATGACATTAACAAGATAGTACAGATGCTTGTGAACAGCCCCTAAATCTACCTCAGATTAACTCAACTATAAAATGCATTGCTATAGGCTAATAATAAGCTTATACAGTATTTAAAGGTATACTATGTATGTTCAAAATGTACAAAATTGATATAATAAGCGAGTACATCATGAATCCATCTTTCTAACCGTGTTTTCGTCTGATCCTGAATCACTATGATATGTCTATAATAAGTGTTTAAACTGTATTCTGACTATTTTAGACCGAGCGGGACGCCAACCGCAGCCCATTACCTGCGTGACTTGTACATTTATATACATAAACGGAGAGAAGTAGCTCCGGCTACAGTGTTCTTCCGCAAGACGCGGAAGTTTTGTTTATTAACCACTAGAACGGCAAATAAAATATGGATTTCTAAAACCACTTTTTGTAATGTACACTACTGTTTAAAAGCTTGTGTATGGTAAGAAATTAATACTTTTATTAAGCAAGAACACCATTAAACTGACCAAAAGAGATCGTAAGGACATTTATATCGTTGCAAATATTTATATTTCAATAAAATAAATGCTGTTCTTTTGAACTTTCTATTCATCAAAAAATCCAGAAGAAAATGTCACAGTTTGCACAAAAATATTAAGCAGCACAACTTTCTTAAACATTGATAATAATAAGAAATGTTTCTTAAGCAACAAATCAGCATTTTAGAATGGTTTCTGAAGGATCACACTGAAGACTGGAGTAATGGAACAAATTACATTTTAAAATATATTCAAATAGAAAATAGTTATTTAAAATTGTAATGATATTTTATAATTTAGCTATTTTGTGTATTATTGTTCAAATAAATGCAGTCTTGGTGAGCATGAGACATTTTTCAAAAACCTTAAATTTCTTTCATTTGAGGTCTTTTCTTGGCAAATATTGGTATATGAACTTAATTTTTGATCAACTTTTGATTACTTATTAAAATCGATTGACAGCTTTTTCAACAACAGCAGGTCTACAGTGTATGTGCTTTTTACCCACTGAGGAATTTGAGGTGGGGAAAAGTGCCTCTGAAGAGCAGAGACGCCGCTGCATAATGAATGTGTTTACACCGCTTTAAGAGAGGACTATAATTGGCAGGCTTTTGAAAGATAGTCTTTTGATTCAAAATAAGTCAAAGCTTGACAGGCAACCTGAAAAGATCAGCCGCAAAAGAAGAAAAAAAACATCTCTCTCACCAGGCTTTCATGAATATGCTTTTTGTATGAATTTTGGTACCAGGGGTTTTATGAATGTATACAACCAATTCCACAAAAAAAATTTTTGAAATTCTAAAATTCTGTTTCATGTGAGTTGTACAAGTACAAGTACTTTTCAATTGTATTATATACCCCAACAAAGGTGTCTGTACAGCAGCATATAAAAAAGGCAAACAATTTAGGCATCTGGACTCTGCTGTGATATTGTTTTGTTGTGTTTTGGCTTATATAAGACCTGGCCTTTCATTCGACTGCCTGCTCTCTCGATTCAGCCTTTTAGAAGGATACTGGATGTATAATAGAATGTGAATGTCTTTTTTCTTTCATTTATTGTGTCCATGCTACAGCGTCCTTCTTCAGAAAAGGTCAGAAATGTCTCAGGCATATCTCAGGTGCACCGTGAAGATTGTAAACTGAGCCACTTAATTTAACTGATGAATTTTAATAATGTTGTGATTCATTTAATGGCCACTTTATTAGTTGAATTATAAAACTCAACAAAAACAGCACAATCCAAAGTGGCCATTTCCAGTTTTCTGATTAAATCATTACATAAACAAATTTCTTCAGTCTTCAGTCTTACATTTATGCATTAGCCTTAACATTTTAACATCTGTTGTCACTTTCACTATCGTTTCTGTTCAAAGCAAGTGTCATTTGAGACTTAATACATCAGTGCATATTTTATGTGCAAATAACCAGTGCACAATTTGCAATGTGTTTTCTGCAGTTAATTAAGGTCTTCTCATATGAAAGTTTTCCCTATTGGAATTAAAAATTAAAATTCATTGTAATTTTTGCAGTTCACAGTTCACGCTGTCATTCGAAAATAAATGTGCGTGTGTCACATTTGGAGGGAAAATAAGATTTGGGTGCATTCAAATGCAGTGTGAACAAGGCTTGTCAGACATGTTTAGATAGTGCCTTTGGCTGTCTGTCTTGTGTATTCAGCAGGGCACACTTGACTCAGAGTGCTGTTTGACTCAGAGAGGATCGATCAGTATGTAGGTGGAAGCCACATTCAGTACATTCAGTCCAACATTATGGCAATCAACTGTGTCCCACAATCTGTCAACTTTAAAGGGGACCTATTATGCCTCTTTTTACAAGATGTAAAATAGTGTCCCTAGAATGTGTCTGTCAAGTTTCAGCTCAAAATAGCCCACAGATCATTTATTATACCATGCCCAAAATGCCCCTTTTTGGGTGGAAGCAAAAACACACTGTTTTCATGTGTATGTCTTTAAATGCAAATGAGCTGCTGCTCCCCACCCCTTTTCCAGAAGAGGGCTGTGCCTTTACAGCTCATGCTTCAGATACTCCGGCAACAACAAAACAGGAGAAACAGTATGGCGCTATTTTCACAGAACGCGTTTTTGCATTCCACTGTGCCACTTTTCCATTATTTTCTATGTAAACACGCTAGACAGACCTTGCGCCATTCACATGCAACACAGTTCCCTTTCAAGGGAACTCACGTTGCGTCGAGAAATTGACGCTTTGGGAACGCAGCGCGTGATGTCGTCATGAAGCACGTGTGAAATCAGTCCAATGGTGTGTCGAGACGTCAGAAGTGGGTGACGTCACGGCCAGGGAGCTATAAAGCACGCTCAAACAAAGCAACGCTAGCTTCTGTGTCTTCAGTCGCGCTCTGTGTATCTCGTATGTCTTATTTGGTGTTGTCTGTCACTTATATATATATCTATATTATGGCTGAAAAGCAGTTTAGATCTTGTGTTCATCCCTGCCCACGTTACATCACGGGTGGGGATACACATGATCTTTGTGTTGCCTGCTTGGGAGCGGAGCATGCCCGGTCAGCACTCGAGGGTGCTGGCTGTGAGCACTGCGATCATCTTCCATTGCGGACGCTCCGCTCCCGCCTGGCGCTGTTTGATGAGAGCGCTCAGGCTCGCATTCCCCAGGGTTCGGGTCCCGCTGCTGCCGAGGCACAGCGTCGATCCAGATCTTGGGGATCGCAAATGGATCTGTAAGAGGGGTTTGAGACGGGCCCCGCCCTATCTCAGCCCTCACCTGACAGGTCCAGTGCTTTTTCTCAGTGTTTGGAAGCACGCCTTGCGGTTCCTTCCACACTGGGTGAAGCACCGGTGCTCAACGTATCCAGCTCCGAGGAGTTGGATGTGGAGAGCACCGATCTTGCAGAAAGTGAGGACTCGCCATCCCACTCTCCTGCTTATGAGGAGCTGGTGGAGGTTATAACTCGCGCCGTGGCCAAGTTAAACATAGATTGGCCAGCGGAAAGGCAGGACGCTCGTCCTAAAAGCAAGCTCGATGAGCGCTTCCTGCCCTCGCGAGCACAGCCTCCTCGTCGGGGTCTCCCGTTTTTTCCCGACCTCCACACTGAGGTGTCGAGGTCCTGGAAGAAACCAGCCTCCTATCGTGTGCATAGTGCTCAAACCACGCACTATGCATCGATAGTGGGGCTCAAAGAGCACGGTTATGGGACGATGCCAAAAGTGGAGGAGACGCTTGCTAGCTATCTCTCTCCACAATCGGCATCGCCCCTAAAGGCCCCGACACTGCCCACCAAGCCCGTCAGGATTACATCTAGCTTGGTGGGCAAAGCTTATCAGGCCTCGGGCCAGGCTGCGGCATGCCTCCACACCATGGGCGTGCTGCAGGCCTACCAGGCATAGCTTTTGGGGGACATCGATGAGGGAGGGGGAATTACCCCCAACGTAGTCGACGAGCTACGTCGGGCAGCCGATTTATCTCTCCGGGCCACTAAAGAAACGGCCAAGTCTGTCGGTCGTGCCATGGCAGCCCTGGTGGCCACGGAGAGGCATTTATGGCTTAATCTCAGTACCATCAAAGATAAAGATAAGCACCTCTTTTTGGACGCCCCGCTTACACCTCCTGGCCTCTTTGGCGACGCAGTCAATACTGTCGTCGAGAGGTTCCAGGAGGCCAGTAAACAAGCGGCGGCGTTCCAGAAGCTCCTCCCTCGTCGCTCTCATACCCCCGCAGCCAACACCAGCAGCCCCATACATCTAAAGCCAGCTCCTCCCAACAACACCGTGCCGCCCAGAAACAGAGCGTCACCACCCGTACTCCCCCTCAGCGACACGGGGGGCCGGGTGGCCGTTCTCAACCGCAGCCTTCAAGGGGTAGGATGGATCTTCGATCCGTCCTTATTGCCAAGAAGGCTGCGGGGAAAAAGGGCAGCCCTCTCCGAAGAGAAGTGTTTTACACCTCAGCATTTAGCGCTCACTTCTCTTCGGTGCCCTCAGGGGACCGCTCTGCCAACCCTGCCATCTCGGGTGTTCCAGGGCGCAGCGGCCCCCAGCGAACATTCACTCAAGCATCCGCCCGTAAGCGTAGCGGTGCTGGGGTGTTCGCTCCCTCCGAGGAGGGTCTCAGAGCGATCAGTTCGGTTGCCCCCTGCCGGTGCGCCGCATTTATTGAGCTGGTTATTCAAAATATACCAGAGGCCAGTCTCGAGAGACTGGTTCCCTTAGTAGAATATCTGACAGCGTGGAAGCTACTGCCAAATATTTCTCAATGGGTCCTGCGTACAATCGAAAAAGGTTATGCCATTCAGTTCGGGTCTCGCCCACCCCGGTTTATGGGGGTCCTACCCACCGAGCAGGCTCTGGTTCTGGAACAAGAAGTGAAAACTTTATTGGAGAAGGGAGCCATAGATTATGTACTTCCCTCCGACGCAGAGAACGGTTTCTACAGCCGTTACTTTATTGTTCCAAAGAAGGATGGCGGGTTGCGTCCCATTCTAGATCTGCGTCAACTGAACCAGTCCGTTATGAAACTCAAGTTCAAGATGTTGACACTGAGGCAGATCGTATCTCAGATCAGGTCCGAGGACTGGTTTGTTACGATCGACCTCAAGGACGCATACTTCCATATCTCCATCCTTCCACATCACAGGAAGTTCCTGAGGTTTGCTTTCGGGGGCAAAGCTTACCAATATCGGGTTCTTCCATTCGGCCTAGCGTTATCACCCCGCACATTCACCAAATGTATGGACGCAGCCCTGGCACCTCTACGTCTTCAGGGCATTCGCGTCCTCAATTATATAGACGATTGGTTGATTCTGGCTCATTCACAACAGTTAGCGGCTCGGCATCGAGATGTCGTCCTCACTCACATGAAGAGCCTGGGGTTGAGGCTCAACGCCAAGAAGAGTATGCTTTCTCCAGTTCAGAGAACCACTTTTCTGGCCGTGGTTTGGGACTCTGTTGCGATGCAGGCGCGTCTTTCTCCTGCTCGCATCGAATCAATCCTTTCTACCGTAAGCCGGTTAAAGCTAGGCCAGTCACTCACTGTAAAACAGTTTCAGAGGCTGTTGGGGCTGATGGCAGCGGCATCCAACGTGATACCTTTTGGTCTGTTGCACATGAGACCCCTGCAGTGGTGGCTCAGAACCAGGGGATTCTCCCCGAGGGGAAATCCTTTTCGCTTGATCAAGGTCACGCGGCGTTGCTTACATGCCCTGGCCATTTGGAAGAAGCCCTGGTTCCTATCCCAAGGGCCCGTGCTGGGAGCTCCTTGTCGTCGCAAAATGCTAACGACAGATGCTTCCCTCACGGGCTGGGGAGCGGTCCTAGACGGACGCTCGACTCAAGGTCTGTGGGGCGGTCACCACCTCTCCTGGCACATCAACTGCCTGGGAATGCTGGCTGTCTTTCTGGCTCTCAAGACTTTTTCCTCAGATCTCAGGGGCCACCATGTTCTTGTCCGGTCAGACAACACATCGGTAGTCGCCTATATAAATCAGCAGGGGGGTCTGCGGTCGCGCCCACTCTCCAAATTGGCGCGCCAAACCCTCCTGTGGTCCCAGGGGAAATTTCTGTCACTCAGGGCAGCTTATATCCCCGGGGTCCAGAATGTCGGAGCAGACGTCCTGTCGAGGCAGGGGCTGAGGCCCGGGGAATGGAGGCTCCACCCCGATGTGGTGAAGCAAATTTGGGAAAGGTTCGGCTAGGCTCAGGTGGATCTGTTTGCATCTCGAGAGACTTCTCACTGTCCACTCTGGTTCTCCCTCACGCATCCAGCTCCTCTCGGACTGGATGCTATGGTACAGACGTGGCCGAGGCTTCGTCTGTACGCATTTCCCCCGATCGCTCTGCTCCCGGGAGTTCTAGGAAGAGTTCGCCGGGACCACGTCCGGCTCACCTTGATAGCCCCGCGCTGGCCGGGCAGAGTGTGGTTCTCGGACCTAGTATCTCTCCTGGACGGCTCTCCCTGGGAGATTCCCGTCAGGAGGGACCTTCTGTCCCAGGCAGGGGGCACGATTTTCCACCCCCGCCCAGAGCTCTGGAGCCTGTGGGCTTGGCCTCTGAGGGGGCCCAGCTCATAAATTCCGGTCTCTCAACCGAGGTTGTAGGGACCAGTCTCCAATCTAGAGCTCCCTCCACGAGGAAGCTATACGCCCTGAAGTGGAAACTTTTCACTTCTTGGTGCAGTAGTCGTCAGTTTGATCCAGTTTCCTGTCCCGTTGATACGGTTTTGGAATTTCTGCAGGAACGGTTCACTGCAGGGTTATCTCCCTCCACGCTAAAGGTTTATGTGGCGGCCATTGCGGCTTACCACATACCCTTGGCTGGTTCTTCTCTTGGTAGAGACCCACTTATTACTCGCTTCCTCCGTGGCACCTTGAGGCTGAGGCCCGCGGTACGCATGAGGGTTCCGGCGTGGGATTTGGCCGTGGTGCTCCAAGGCCTATCCCTAGCCCCCTTTGAACCGATTGAGGAGGTTCCAGTTAAGTTTTTGACCCTAAAAACACTGTTCCTCCTTGCCATATCTTCCTTGAAAAGAATAGGAGATCTACAGGCCCTTTCGGTTGCCCCCTCGTGCCTGGAATTTGCACCTGGTATGGTGAAAGCCTTCCTTCATCCCAGACCTGGTTACATTCCTAAAGTTCCCACTAATGTGGCTAGGCCCATTGTACTGCAGGCCTTCTGTCCTCCTCCCTTCAGGACGTCAGACCAGGAACGCCTTAATTTGCTTTGCCCTTTTCGGGCCCTAGATGCTTACGTCCACAGAGCTGCCCTGTGGCGTAAGACTGAGCAATTGTTTATCCTCTTCGGGTCCCCCAATAAAGGGGCCCCGGCGTCTAAGCAGAGGATGAGTAAGTGGTTAGTCGAGGCTATCTCACTTGCTTACGAGTCGGCCGGACTGCCTTCACCTCTAGCAGTCCGAGCCCACTCTACCAGGAGTATGGCGGCCTCCAAAGCCCTCCTTTCGGGAGCCTCTCTACATGACGTCTGTGATGCGGCAGGCTGGTCCTCACCACACACATTCGTCAGGTTTTACCAACTTGACCTCAGCTCCCCCGGGGCCCGGGTTCTCTCTGGCGATTGACGAGTCACACCAGACAGGCCCTTGTAACTATGGCGGCGTGGGTATTAACGTTCCCAAAGCGTCAATTTCTCGACGCAACGTGAGTTCCCTTGAAAGGGAACGTCTCGGTTACGACTGTAACCTTAGTTCCCTGAAGAGGGAACGAGACGTTGCGTCGCCCTGCCATACTTCCGGCACGCCTGTCAGCGCTTACCTCAGACACTTTAAGCTAGCGTTGCTTTGTTTGAGCGTGCTTTATAGCTTCCTGGCCGTGACGTCACCCGCTTCTGACGTCTCGACACACCATTGGACTGATTTCACACGTGCTTCATGACGACATCACGCGTTGCGTTCCCAAAGCGTCAATTTCTCGACGCAACGTCTCGTTCCCTCTTCAGGGAACTAAAGTTACAGTCGTAACCTAGACGTTTTTAGATGCAAAGACACGGGCAGTGGAAATCAGTCACCAGTCATAGGCGGGGCCTGTTAAATTGTGACGTCACAACGTATAGAAAACAACTAATTTTGAGACACTTTTTATGATTTATGGGGAACATTAAAAAGGAATGGGTGGATTTTTACCATTATAGGGTGGTTGTGTACACGCACTGCCGACACATTTATGCTCATTTATGGATTTTGCATAATAGGTTCCCTTTAAGGCTTGATGAAACTTTCATTACGTCAGTCTCAGCGATGCAGGTATAAATGAGCCACTGGACCAGAGACATTATGGTTTTGTCCCTTGTTAAAAGCAGAGCAGGACTTGCAGGAATTAATTTTCAGAGCCCTCTTTTCAGAGGCTTCATTAGAAGTCTTTCTCCAAGACCAAAGAGAGATTAAGCCACTCTAATTTTTTTACATGCCGAAACACTTGAAAATGATTTCTATATAAAGTCTTCTTCTGTTTGAATGACCTTATTTTAAAATTCTCATAATTACAATTCTGTCATACTTTATATATAAATAGAATATGCTAATAATCAAGAATGAGTAGGTCTGTCCAAAACTTTGAGTAACAGTGTACCTGATATAATGAGTTACACTAGGATGTTTTTCACTTTATATTGCAACAAGGAAGCAAGCTGCTTTCTGTGAATGTGCGAGGCTTGGTTTCCGATTTATTAGCCGCTATAGGTAAATAACTAGAAGAAAAACAAAGTGCAGTAAATGGTTAAGCAATTTATGCTACAAACCAGTGTTTATGATTACGATAATAAATGTAAAAAACATGATAACAAATACCAGTTTTGTTTAACATTTATGTTTAGGGATGTGTAAATGTCACTAATAGTGCTATGGCAGACTATCTGTATTTTATGTTTATCTGCAAAGATATTCTCTTCTCAGTGAGGTTCTTCACCTGATCTTACTTTATAGATGTAAGAGGACACAAATAATCAAATGAAATCACCTGGGAATCCAAAAGGTCAGCCAAACTTGTAAAAATGTTCCCGTATCGCGTGGTTGAACATGTGAATGCTAAATGCTTTAAATTAAAATTAAAAAAAAAAAACTTTAAGCCATTATCTTCACAGATCCAGTGTTCCAGTGTTTAGTTTCTCATCTGAAGCATTCATTGCTGAAGTCCTGTAACCCAAGTTTTGTTTCCCAGTGAACCGTTAAAGATCACACTAAGCTCCCAGAAAACATGTAGAAGTCAGCCAATCAGATTTAGACTTTTTTCTTCTCGAAAGTGTCTGAGACTGAGACTAAAAATAAGGTGAATAGGAGTCTAACATGTATTATGTGCTTACTTGTAGTTCCTACAGCGCCCCCTCAGGGTGTGGAGGCCAAAGCAGTGAACTCAACCACCATTGAATTTACTTGGAATCCACCACCTCAGCAGTTCATCAATGGCATTAATCAAGGTTACAAGGTACACTCATCTCTCTTGTACTGGTTCACACTGAGTCCCAGTCAAATATAGAAAATATATGTTTTGTGTCAATGAACATTTTGAGGGATTTTTTGGGTTGGTTTGATCCTTTGTTTTCTTGTTCTATTTGAGTGACATTGCTCTGTCCCTCAGCTGATAGCATGGCCCGAACGGTCTCCAGAGGATGTTATCGTTGTGACTATCACCCCTGATTATCACGGGACACGTCACCTTGGTTTCATCAGCGGTCTAAAAAAGTTCACCTGGTACCTGACGTCAGTGCTTTGCTTCACCACACCAGGGAATGGACCCCGCAGTGCCCCCAAACTGGTGCAAACTCATGAGGACAGTAAGTTATACATCTATGTATCTATCATACACCCAGCGCAATGCGGTGCCAGGCGCAACGCAAGTGTTTTTTGCTAGTTTCAGCCCAACACAGTTATAATTTTCACATCCTGCGGCAAGTTGTTTAAATAGCAAATGCATTTGCGCCCGTTTGTGCACCCATTGCCGTGCTGGTCTGAAAACAAGGTGTGTTCAGGTGCATTGTCGGCGTGTTGCTATTTTGAGGTAACTGAAATAGACTGCCCCATTGACCGACTGAAACCTCGACTAAAGTCAGTGCCGCAGTATTTTTTTGTTATTTAAATCCAATTCAGTTCAATTCATATTTATTTGTATAGTGCTTTTCACGATACTTATCGTTTCAAAGCAGCATTACAGAGAATGCATGTCAACATTACAATTTAGAGAATCTGGTATCGGAGTTGACTGTCCAGTACATGTGGTTTCAGAAATGTACATATAATCATGCAGTAATAATTTAGGCAATTTAATTTACAATAACTGTTAGCAGTTTAATTGAAGGTAGAAGCAATGAGCTCCTGGAAATAATGAATTACATATTAACAATAAATAGGATATATAGAAATTTGGGAATGTGCATGTTGATCCAGATGTTGCATTTTCTGAAGTCCTCGCAGGTGCCATCTCTTCAAAGGTGTTGGTCATCTGAGGTCTTCTTAAGAGGCTGGACCAAACTGAAGCTGATGTACTCTCTAGTCACCTCGGGACAGTTGTCCCGAGATAAAACAGAAAAGCAAATGAAGAATAATTAGCGTAGCTGCTGTTCATAACATTAAGCAAAGATAGTCATGTGCAATTGATCTGATATGAGATGCATTATGTGAATGCTTGGTTAAAGAGAAGCGTCTTTAATCTAGATTTAAACTGGATGAGTGAGTCTGAGCCCTGAACATTATCAGGAAGGCTATTCCAGAGTTTAGGAGCCAAATGTGAAAAAACTCATCCTCCTTTAAGGGACTTAGATATCCTAGGTACAAACAGAAGTCCAGAGTTTTGTGATCTTAAAGAGCGTGAAGGATTGTAGGGCGATAGAAGGTCAGTTAAGTACAAACTAGCTAAACGATTTAGAGCCTTATAGGTCAGTAGCAATACTTTATAATCAATATGGAACTTAATAGGTAACCAGTGTAGATATGATAAAATTGGTGTTATATGATCATATTTTCTTGACCTGGTAAGAACTCTAGCAGCTGCATTTTGGACTAATTGTAGCTTGTTTATTGAGGAAGCAGGACAACCAGCTAGTAATGCATTACAATAATCTAGTCTAGATGTCATGAAAGCATGAACAAACTTTTCTGCATCGGAAATAGATAACATATTCCGTAGCTTAGCAATGTTTCTGAGGTGGAAAGAAGGCTGTTTTTGTAACATATGAAACATGATTTTCGAAGGACAAGTTGCTATCTAATATAACACCCAGGTCTTTAACTGACTTCTAAATGCAAATTGTAGTCTAAGAGATTCTGTGTAGAGGTTTTTGGCCCAATAAGTAATCCCTCAGTCCTATCTGAATTTAACAGAAGAAAATTACTAGTCATCCAAAGTTTTACTTCTTTAACACACACTGTCAATATATTAAATTAGAGATTATAATTTAGAGATTTCATCTGGTTATGATGAAATATATAACTGAGTATCATCGGCATAGCAGAGGAAACTAATTCCATGTTTTCTTATAATATCACCAAGTGGCAGCATATATATTGAAAGTAGCAGAGGGCCTAACACAGATCCTTCTGGCACTCCATAATTTACTATCATTATCTTAGATTTTTCCCCGTCTAAATAGACAAAATTGTGATGGTCTGACAGGTACGACCTAAACCACATTAATGCCTGTCCCTGAATACCAGTATAAGTATAAGAGTATTTTATGATGTATATTGTTGAACGCAGCAATGAGATCAAGTAACACTAGTCTTGAGATACTGCTTTGGTCAGAGGCTAAATGTTAGTCATTTGTAATTTTAACGAGTGCAGTTTCTGTGCTATGATGAGACCTGAATCCTGACTTAAATTTTTCATAGATAGCGTTTTTTTGAAGCACAATTGAGCCGACACAACTTTTTCTAGTATTTTAGACATAAATGGAAGATTTGAAATGGGTCTGTAATTTGCCAATACGTTTGGATCTAACTGTGGTTTCTTAATGAGTGGCTTAATAACTGCTAGCTTGAATGTTCTTGGGACATGACCTAGAGATAAAGATGAGTTAATAATATTGAGAAGAGAACTACTCTTTCAGTAGTTTCGTGGGTATTGGGTCTAATAAACATGTTGTTGGTTTAGGCGCAATGATAAGTTTATTTAGCTCTTCCTGTCCTATAGTTGTAAAGCACTGCGACTGTTCTTGAGGGGCAATAATTGAGGCTGAATCATAAAACGCTGCCAAAGGTTGTACATTTACAATTGTATTTCTGATGCTTTCGATTTTCTCAGTAAAGAAATTCATAAAGTCATCACTACTAAACTGTAATGAAATGTTTTGTTCTAGTGATGTCTGTTTGTTTGTTAATCTAGCCACTGTACTAAACAAGAACCTTGGATTGTTTTGGTTATTTTCTATGAGTTTGCAGAGATGCTCGGCCCTGGCTGCTTTTAGAGTCTTTCTATAACGGGACGAGCTGTCTTTCCACACGATTCTGAAGACCTCTAAACGAGTTTGTCTCCATTTGCATTCTAGATTACGAGTTTCTCTCTTGATAGCGTGAGTAATACTGTTGTACCATAGTGCAGTATTTTTCTCTCTAACCTTTTTTAATCTCATCGGTGCAACAGTATCTAATGTACTAGAGAAAATGGTGCCCATACTGCTAGTCATTTCCTCAAGTTCATTTTTGTGTTGAGCAGCTGAGACAGATCAGGCAGGTTATTTGTGAATTTATCTATTTAAAGGGTGTGTTAGTAATATGTGCCTATAGGCAGGAGCACAACGCAAGTACATTCTGCTTATTACACACACAGAGACACACAGCAGCGCACAAACATGCCAAATATTAAAAATAAAAGGATTACAATGTAAAATATTATTATTGTGTGCATAAAGATAAAAATGTTTTGGTGGAATCCGGCTTGTCCCGTAGATGGTCTGCTCACGCACTTTAACCTTGCGCATGAGCAGATCCATTTCCTCACTAGAGAAGCCTTCAGGTTTTCCGCTTGCAAATTCCGCCATATAAATAGCAATCCGCCATGGTGCGAGTGCAACTGGCTTTTAAAGGGAATGGGAGATGAGATTCTGATTGGTTTATTGCACGTTACGCCCAAAACACACCCATTACTTATTAAGAGAATAGGTACAACCCTCTTAGACCATCCGCCGACCATTTTTCCCATCATTAAACTAGCAAAAGTGGATTTAGACTCGCCTAAGTGCACTTGCGCCGTGCGCTTTAGACCATGCGCTTAGATCATTAAAATAGGGCCCTAAGTCTGTTTCTTTGTCAGTCCATTCTCCAGGTCATAAGGTTGTGTTTCTGTCACTCACTTAATCATATTACTTAATAAAACTGGTGCTCAGAAACGGGACTTACATTAAAGCTTTAAAAACATACTAAACGATGTTTTATTACAAATTTAAAAATGCAGATTGTTTTCTGTGATGGGTAGGTTTAGGGGTAGGGGTAGTGTCAATAGGATGTCCTCACTCTGATAGCAAAACAAAGCTGTGTGTGTGTGTGTCTATTAGAAACAGGGTTCCCGTGGAGCCTTAAAAAGTCTCAAATTAGATTTTTTAAATTTAAGGCCATAAAAAATCTTAAAAAGTCTTTTTCTTAAATTTTAGATGACACATTTGACTTAGACATATCTAAATCATTTACCAAATGAAAACTATGTAATTAGCATAAACATTATTTTTATTATTTTTTTCTTTGTGGATTTGCTTTATCATGTGACAATTTGCGGGCCTCGCAGCATTTACCACAGCGTATAATGTACTAGTCTTTGGTACTGTCTTCTGCACGCGAAAGGAAGAGAAAGCAGAAGAAAATTGGTAAATGTCAGTTCATTAACCGTTGTAAGTTCATCTTTATGTGCGTAGGGTGTGTGATAGTATTGTCTATGATGATATCGTAATTATTGTTTTAACGATGTGCGAGCTGACATTGAGTTTGTCACTCACGCTTTCACTGCGTGATGTATGCAGTTATTATATGCCCTCAAAATTCAAGATACACGGGCATTTTTGCCCTGATGACTTTTTGTCTTATAATTATATCATATGATATGATGTAGTTATATTACAGTATCACACAAGTGCTGTTTCCCCTATATCAGCACGGTTGCAAATGTGATATTTTATACAACAGTTAAATGAACAATAAGTTAACATTGTGAGTTGCATTTTAGACACAATATTGTCTGTTTTTTCTTTATTTCGCCAACGAAAATTTCAAATGAAGAACAGCAGAACAGAATCTCTGTGAAACGTTTTTTAAACGTTTTTTTTCTTACTGAATCCATGTTTTGAACGAACGAATGAATGAATGAATCAGTCTTTTGAACAAATCGGTTAAATGAATGACTTACTCATTAAGACAGTGACTTACTGCCACCTACTGGCGGTTTAGTTTCATATTTAAAGTACATTTTAATTAAAAAGTTAAAATTAGAAATAATTTCATATTTAAATATTGAATTAAATTTATGCAGACAAATTGTAAATGTTGTGTAAATATAATAATGCCACTTCTCATGCCGTTGTGTCACCTCTGCATTGTAAAGATGGATTTTGTTGATGATTTCATTTGATTGGTAACAGCCCTATACTGTGCTATTATTCTAACTGAATTTAATTGTGAGAATTTTACATAAAATGTGATGTATACATCTAATAAGTGTAGAAAAATGCCCTGGAAATGGAAAATATTGCCCATTAATAAAAATGTTAATTTCTGTCACTGCTGTGAACTGACCACCGCATAGAATTTGAATAATATGAATGTCTTCACGAGTCCGCTGTCTACAACAGGCCTAAACCAGCCATGGCACCAGCACAAAAACACACTTATTACACAAAATTTAATCTAATTATTGTTATCAACGAACTTTGAAACAACTTTTTTTGTCAATATTGTACACCCCTAATGTATAATATTAATTTTTATTTCTTCAGGTCTTAAAAAGGTCATTAAAAGCCTTAATTTTGCCTTTAAAAAATGTGCAGCAACCCTGAGAAAGAAATAAAATAATTTTTTTTTTAAAAACATATCATTAAAAAATACATCAACTTCTCAAAATGCTGAGGAATTTAGCACAGTCATGAATATTTACTGCTATTACCAACCTGAGGTGAAAAACAAAGTACCTGTTGCATGAATATTTTAAATCCTCGTTTTAATGAAGGCTTCAAGATAAAGTTTAACAGAACTAAATGTTTATTTTAATTACTGAGAAAGCCAAACCACAGAAAACTGCTCTTCATTTGGCAGGAAATATTTTAATATATGTAGCTTACTGCCAGCTTTTGGCCTTTACATCAGCATTGTGACAGTGTTTTTGCTCTACTGGGGTAGTTTGAGGGTGATAAAATACCAAATTACAACATGTCTTATAAAAGTCACATTAATTAATGTGCTGCTCAGATTTAAGTACAAATACTGCTCTGTGGGTCAAGGCGATATAATTATATCAGTGTCTTTAGGCATCAGTGACAATACAAGTGAGAAATTAGTTTGGTTTCTTTTAAGAGAAATGTTACTGGGAAAAGAATGACCCAGGAAAAGAAACAATGTTAGTGTGCATGTCAGGTTTTGATGTCATTGGAATCTTTGTTGTGGTTCATTAAAAAGGGACTAAATAATGCCTTATTTTACATGTTTCACAATTAGAGTGTGGATTAGTCTATAATCAGCTCAATTATTAGCCTACAATAGAAATAGCTTGTTTAGAAGCAAAAAAAGGTCTACAACCAGGAAATGTCTTTGTGTTTAGTTCCAGGCCCTGTCGGTCGCTTGAGCTTTACAGAGATTTTGGACACATCTCTGAGAGTGAGCTGGGAGGAACCTGTGGATAAGAATGGCATCATTACTGGTGAGTGACTTTTCTGCTGCTTTTATTGATGTGATACTAAAAAAAAAACTAAAAAAACCAGACAGATATTTCATAATAATCAAGCAAAACACTTACATTTTGCAGCAGTAAGTTTGAATAAATTTGTTTGCCCCAGAATCTGCAAAACTCAGTTTTGGGAATGATGAGTTGTTCATTAGATTTGTCTTTCCTGGTAAATGAAATCTAATCTGCCACCCTCTGTTTAAATGTAGCTGAACGTTGCATTAGACAAAGCAGGTGAGCCCGTAAAGGAGCTCAATTTTCATTTGGCAACTCTTGGGTGTTCGTATAGCTTTATTAATGGATACGCTTCTATTTAACACTTCATTGAGTTTTTGCACAAAGGCAATTATGGCATCGTTGTTTGCGTTCAGTTGGCAGAAACAATTTTCGCTCCCTTTTGCACAGCTGTAAAGGATGCTTTTGTGATTGTGTGTGTTTGTCTCTGCATGACTCAGTGTGTGAGCGCTGATGTATGCGTTTTAGCATTCCAGGAGTGCTATTTATCCATATTGTGCTTGAACTATTACCACTGGGAACGTAAAGCGCAGACAGATCAAAATAAAAGAAATGTTAACCGCAATTAAAAGACCCATAAGCATGAGTTGACCTTCAAGCATAAAACATGAAACATGAGCGTGAATCTCACAAAACCTGTTCAAAACTATTGGAGGTCATATTTTACCCCAAAATCAAGAAAGAAATAAGAAATTAGATTTTGCTTTAAAAAAAGAAAGAAAAAAAAACTATTTTTAGGACTGTTAATATTTTTTGCATTATTTTAGAGAATTAAGCACATTCACATACAGTTAAGCAAAAATAAATCTAATGAAAGTAATCCAAAAATGTCATTTTAAATGTATATTTTTTTTATAACTACCATTCAAAAATTTGTGGTCAGTAAGATTTTTTTTTTTTTTTTTTGCAAGAAATTAATCATTTTTATTTGGCAAGGATGCATTAAATTAATCAAAAGTGACAGTAAAGACATTTATAGTGTTACAGTTTTCAACATTGAGAGTACTAAGGAATATTTAATTAGCAGCAAATCAGCAAAGAATGATTTCTGAAGGATCACTTGACACTAAAGACTGGAGTAAAGATGCTGAAAATTCAGCTTTGACATTTGACAGTGCTGGCAAAATGAGTCACAATGAGCACATTTTCAAAAATGAGTTATTGTTTTTTTTACATTCTGAAAGTGAAAGTGACATGTGAAGGCCAAGTATGGTAACCCATACTCAGAATTCGTCCTCTGCATTTAACTCATCCAGTTAATGCACACATACATTAGGAGAAAATGAGTAATGGCTGCCCACTGCACACCTGGAGCAATGGGCAGCGACTGGGGGTTATGTGCCTTGCTCAAGGACACCTTGGTCATTTTCCTGCCGGTATTGAGAATCAAACCCACAACCTTCGGGTTACCAGACTCTCTGACCTTTAGGCCACAACCACCCCCAGTTCTCTATTAAGACGAGTCCAACAAAAAAATGACTGAGCTGCACCTGTTTAAAGTCGATAAAGTCAGCAAAGTCAGTTTTGAGAAAAATCAAGTTAAAGTTTTCTGAAGGTTCCAAAAATCGAAATCACCTAGCGAACATACCTTAAAATCCCTGGAAATACCACCAAATTTGGCACAAACAAAGTCAAAAACCCAAATCTGTAGGTAAAATATGTGTTTTTCCCATGATACCGCAATGTACCACGCCGGGTGTTTTGACCCCGCGACCATGAACCATGGTTACATTCGTAACCTGAGACGTTTTGTGACGAATTGCATCATGCTAAAGTTTGGATTTATCCTTTGAATGAGATATTGACTGTGTTAATCATCATTTTCTCTGTTCCTCACAAAGAGATATTGTATAACTTATACTATAAATTTATAATTTATACTATTTTTTTTTTTTTTGCAATAAATATTTTCTGCTTGTTACAAGTTTTGTTGTGGAGGTTTAGGTTTAGGTTTAGGGTAGAAGTGGGGTTAGGTGCTTAAAAAAATATATATCAAAGTATATATATATATATATAAATTTAATTTGTTCTTTTACAGATGCATGTAAATAATTGATCTGATCTGATCTGACATATGAGGCAAGCTATTGAATAAAGCCGTTTTGATGCCTTGGGACTGAGTAGAATATTTCCACAATGTCCAAAAATTACTGAACCTTTAAATATGAAAATAATGTTACAAATCCAAATCAGTCCTAAAATATCAGGGGTTTATTTCCTGTATGCCAAATATAATTTTTTTCTTTTTTGCCACGAAATTTGATGATTTTCATCAGAGTCACTGGTGAAGTCTCAATAATGCAGAGAAAGAATTAGATCTGGACTAATGAGGCAGCGGTAGATTGATACTGGACATAGATTAAGCCGAGTGAGTTGCGGAACGGCTCTGGATGTTGATTGAAAGTATGGAGACGAATGAGATCAGACATACATTAGACTAAATAGCTCCTGTCTGTATCAATGTACACAGCATTGTTGCTCTTTGAATGTTGCCTATGCCTGTTCACCAGCGGCCTCTCCCAGCGCAAAGCTTGATTTATGAGCACCTCAATGGAAAAGGACATTCAGCGATTGGAAACAGTGCTGACTCTGGGAGAAAATACTCCCAATAAACAGCAAATTACATAGGATCTCTGCTGGCTATTAGTCTCCGTTAGATGCAGGTTAGGGGGCAGGGCCCAGGGTCTAGACAACTCACTACAGCAGTTGCCCATTTCACCCACCTTGTTTGTTAAAGAGAGATTGTTTATTTTAAGTTCAAGACCTCAGAAAAATTCCTCCTACTCTGGTGAATTGTCATCCCAGGTTGGACTTGGGCGAGAGGCCCCAAATTGGCCCATTCCCATGGGTTTTTTAGCCATGAAGTGTGTAAAACTCAAACAACTTCAATGAAATTGATGGTGTTTTGCAGGTTACCTGGTATCCTGGGAGGTGCAGGGGAAGAACCAATCACGGGTAGCGCGCACCTTGGCCAACACCACGCTGGACTACAAGGTCACCGGCCTGACATCCCTCACCACATACACCCTGGAAGTGGCAGCTATGACTGAGGCGGGAGTTGGAACTGTAGCGTCCTCCACCATTTCGTCGGGAGTGCCACCAGGTCTTTCATAGCTTTTGAACATAAAAAATGAAAGCTGTATTACAGGAGCTACTCTTCCTTATTTATGAATTCATATTTTACACAAACAATATAAGATTGAATGATGATCTTTTGAGCCGGCCTTTTCTGCTCAGAAACTGAAAAGTTGTTGCTCATGCACTGCCATAAATCAAGTGTGGCACTGAAGGAGAAATTATCATTTGTACCAGCTTTGAGGCAGACTTTCTCTCGTTCACTGAAAGAAGGCAAATGCTGAATTGGCTGAACGCCAAGCCAAAACCATAATGCCTGCTGATAAATTGCATATTGTGACACATTAGGGAAACAGACGTCTACACATCTCAGTGGGGATTTTGGGCAGATGCGCGACTATCGTCTGTTATTTGATTTAATTCCAGTGTAATTTCATCAAAGGTTTCTCGACCCAAATGAGACTTTTTTTTATCTCTGCACTTCAAAAGAATCACAAATCTCTCTTTTTTTGACTAAGTCCCTTGTGCAACATGGATCTACACACTGTTATTAAAAATATTCTGGTCATGATTTAGAAATGTTGGGTGTTATTGACTTTAGAAGGCAGGCTTGTGGATGTTTTGTGTTTATTGATTGTTGTGATGTGTGGATGTTGTTTAGAAATGACTTTTAACTTTTTTATTTAATTTTTTTTATTTGTCTATATTTCGTCTTTATTTGCTTTTTGGGTTTTTGCCTTTAACACAGAACTTCCCGGACCTCCATCAAATCTGGTTATTTCCAAGATCAGTTCACGATCTGCTACGCTAAAGTTCCGTGCAGGGGATGATGGGAAGACCACCATCTCCAAGTGGATTGTTGAGGGGCAGGTGAGTCATATTTCAGTTCTTCGTTATCTGATCATTATCTGCCTACCAACACGAGCTGGCCTGAAGCTGTACATCCTCACAGTGCTCCCTGATGAGTATTCACCAGCAAATAAAAACATTTTACATGATAATGAAACATCCCTGCAGTGTTGAGCAAAGTACTTAGGATGATTTGTGTAGGCTTTGTCTCCTAATCCTTGCAATGTACATTTCAGTTATTTTGACAGCTTGACAGATAAATCAGCTGGATTCAAGATGGACAGTGGAGAAAAAAAACATCTGCACTATTTTTATTTGTCTGTCAGTATTCACCGAATAACATTTTTGGTGGTTGTATCGTATCTCAGAAAAATGAAAAGGAATGAATCAATCAAGTCAGTTCTTGATGATTCAAGGTGGAACAGTGGAGGAAAAAATATCTGCACTATTTCTATTCGTTAGTCAATGTACACTGAACAGCATTTTTAGTTATTGTATCAGTTCTTACAAAAATAAATAAATAAATAAATTCATTAAATCAATACAAAAAATAAATAAGCTGAGTTCTTTAGGAATCAGTGAAGCAAAAAAATATCTGTTATTTTTATTTTATTTTATTTTTTTATTTTATTTTTTTGTCCATCAGTGTACACCGAATAAGATTTTTAGCTGTTGTATCATATCTCACAAAAAACTAAAGAAATTAATGAACGAATCAGTCAATTAGCCAAGTTATTGAGGATTTAAGGTGGGACAGTTGAGCAAAAAATATCTGCTATTTTTATTTGTCAGTCAATATACACTGAACAACATTTTTGGTTGTTGTATCAATTCTCAAAAACAATCTTTCAGGATTGAGGGTGAGACAGTAAATCAAAAAAAAAAATTCTGTGCTATTTTTATTTGTCAGCCAGTGTACACATTTTATAATAACATTTTTTTAGAATAACATTTTTGACTATTGTACACTGCCCGGCCAAAAAAAAAAAAAAAGTTGTTGTTTGGATGTGAATAGGCAGATACTTAAGATTTTATGGATGGATCATTATTACAGTGATTATTATGTTTCTAGCATGTTATATGTTTGGCAACGGTTCTTTTAACCCTTAAAGATGGAGTGTGTAGCTTTTCATTTCCTAAACAACCGTGTAGGAAGACACATCATGGCCATATTCCAGGATGACAATGTCAAGATTCATCAGGCTCAAATTGTGAAAGAATTGTTGGGAGGGAGCATGAAGAATCATTTTCACACATGAATTGGCACTGACCTTAACCTCAGTGTAATGTCGGTTTCACACTGCAAGCGTAAGCAGCGCGTATTTTTTTCGTCGGGCATGTTAACCAACGGATGCATTCACACCGACAGCAGGAGCAGCGTGTAAGCGTCAAGCAGGAACATAGCGTGAGCAGCAGTGAAGCGGGGGTTTCGGTGCCGAGTCTATTTTTGCTGCGCTGCTGACGCTCAATTAAAGTGAAAGCACACTTTTGATGGACAAAATAAATATCATTTCACACAAAAAGTGTTCAAAATGCACAGAATAAACATGTCTAATGTGCTTTGAGTATGACAGAAAAGAAAATTAAGAATCAAAAATATTTATAGAATATTTACCCATTTAAACTTGTTTTTAATTATTCAGTTTGGGTTAAAGTATGGTGTATTATAAAAAACTAAAGTAAACTAGCCAGAAAATGAGATATATAAACATTATTTTAGTTATTACACAGAGAGATATATATAGCATTCCCAAATCAAACCTGAGTTTGCTGACTTTTTTCGCTGTGTTGTAAACATGTGCTTATAAACTTATAAAATCGAATTTATAGCTGTCTTTGTAAAGAATTGCTCACTTTATGTGTAGCTTCGAGCCGCTGCTGTAACGCTGTACAAACTCTTCCAGTGTGAATACTCGCGCGTCTCTACAGCTGCAGTGACGAGTTACGCTCACACGCTGCTCAAGCTTGCAGTGTGAAACAGACGTAAGTTTTTGGGATGTGTTGCAGGAGACTTTACAGAGTGCTCACCTCATGCATTGTCAATACAAGATCTTGACCAAAAAATGATGCACCTCTCGATGGAAATAATAGATGTTATTTCCATCAAGAGGCGCATCAATTTTTGGTCAAGATCTTGTATTGACAATGCATGAGGTGAGCACTCTGTAAAGTCTCCTCCAGCACATCCCAAAGACTTTCAATGAAATTAAGGTCTGGACTCAGAGGTACCAATTCATGTGTGAAAATGATTCTTCATGCTCTCTGATCCATTCTTTCACAGTTTTAACCCTGGTGAATCTTGACATTGTCATCCTGGAATATGGCCATGATGTGTCTTCCTACACGGTTGTTTAGGAAATGAAAAGCTACACACTCCATCTTTAAGGGTTAAAAGAACCGTTGCCAAACATATAACATGCTAGAAACACAATAATCACTGTAATAATGATCTATTCATAGATTTATAAGTATTTGCCTATTAAAATCCAAACAGCAGGTTACGCTGTGCACATTCAGTAGTGTTTAAGGGTTCAAACCTGCATCCAGCTGTCATCACAGGGTTTTAAAAACAGCCAGCATGCAGACTTATCACACATACTCGATTAACTTCTACTCAGCACTTCCATTTCAACCTGAATAACAGCAAGTTCCAGTTCTGATTGCCCTCCATGGCTTAGAGATGTATTGAGAGCGCATCCTCGCCCTTTCCACATCGCCTGCGACTTTAGCAAAAGTGATGACAGATTGAATCACATGACTGACTCCTAATTTGTAATCGACGTCAACTCTCTGAACTTGACGGCGCCGGCCCGGAGCTTGCAAAAGGAAGCCTCTGCTTTTCATGTGGCGGTACTTGAATTCCAGAGTTGATTGAGGCCGGGCTATCTGCCGCTGCAGAAATCTGTCACAGAGCGAGAGAGAGGCCCTGCATACGAACCAGCTATGAAATACAACAGCGGTCTCCAGCATAAGGTGCCACGCGTCTAACATCTATCACGTTGGCATAAATGCTTACCGCATACAGTACACTCCACTGGTCATAGTAAATCTTCCTGAGTGCTATGAGCTTTGATTGGTTTAGACTTGGCTCGCACAATGTGTTTGAAATGGGGCAGTGGCTGGCACTGTCCTGGACTCAATTGAAAAAGCTTTAACCTGCTCCGCTCTGCCTTCCTGCTGAAGGCACGTTCACTACAAAACACTCTAAGAGCCTTTGGCCTGTGATCTACCGGGTATAATGAAGTGCAGTGTGTGGATTTTTCTCCTCCTTTCATTAACTTCACTACTTGGACTCTGCATTTGACAAATGCTGAGAGATACCTTTCTCAAAGGGTCTGTAAAATGGCTTTTTTCAGATGTTTGGAAATGCCATGGCAGATTAATGTCTAGGTAGTCTCATGTAGCCAGACTACTGCCATAAAGGCTGGTCCACTTTTTATTCTGGACAAGAACCACCCATCTGACTGATACATAAAATTGCTAACTGCTTTTTTAGGATGGAAATCATAGATTTTGTAGTGCTTTTTGTAGCAGCGCTGGAAATTGTAAACATGACTTTTTGTCCTGGTGATAAATGAGTGTATGACGAAACCTGTACCTTTGATTGGAGCTTTCAGTTTTGAGAAAACTCTTGCAAAATTCATATTTGCAAAATTCTTCCCATAGGATTTCTAAAAAAGTCTATTTATAGGGCTGTCAAAGTTAATGTACTAACTTAAAATAAATTTGAAAATTTTACTCTTCAGATTATTATTCCTCTGTCATTGCTCTATTAGTGAGTAGGAATAAATGACACAATGACAGTATAAGAAACAATTATTTTATTTTGCGAACAAAAAAATAAAACAGCCGAGTTCTGGAGGTTTCAAAGTGGGACATTTATGCAAAATTACAGTGCAAAAACATTTACACTACTTTCATTTGTCAGTCAATGTACACTGAACAATGAAAATGCTGTCATGTTCATCTTTTAATATTTGTCTCACAGTATGAATGGGTCTGCATCAGTTAAAATGATGCTGATGCCTTCATATTTTTGGGGTCGTTTGTTGGTATTGTTGCCACAGACTGTAACAACAGGGCTCTCTGCCTTCAGGTGGGCAGTATCGGAGATGAGGAAGAGTGGAAGGTGTTGTACGAGAAAGAGAACGACCCTGAAGCTCAGTTGCTGGAGGTGCCCAATCTCACACCATTCACTCACTACAGGTCTGTTTTTTTCTGTACAAACAAACATTAGTTGAATTAAGACAGCAATTGCCATATAAACAGCATTTTCATTTACTTTAACCTGAATAAATACACATTTTAAGTGGGCCTAATCAAATTAAGACATGTAGATTACTCCAATTACAGTTGCATTAATGAAGACAAGTATACACCCTAATCACATTATGATTCTATGCCTGCATAAACAAATCGAACGGTTCTCAGTTCAAGTCAGAACACGATGGCAATGTTTTCCATTCTGTATTTATGCCTGTGATCTTGTTATTTTCTGCTTCTTTCCCTGAGGATGCCTTTAATTCCTTCCTTTCTTCTTTCCTGTTCTTTCTGATCTTGACATCTTTGTAATATTTGTTTTATGGTGAAAAAAGACAATTGAACTGAGATTTGCTACAGAAATGCTGAGACATAGTATGTGCATGAAATCTATTTACACACAGAAAACACTTATTTTATGCATGGACTTCAGAATTCACTACACACTGCAAGTTCTGCGAGTGACAGTCGCATTTGAATGATCATTCTGTGTGTGTACGGAATACAACACAGTGAAAAATCACCCCAAAACTTGCAGTGGTCAATATAGTGATAACCAGAGCTACAGTATAGCATTTGGCATCTTGTGGATGTAAATAACAAACATGCAGGCCAGCTGTTTAACCTGTTTTGTGTTGTTGTTGCTGAAAGAAGTAATAACAGCCAATGATTTAATATTTATCAACTGTTCTTAGTAAACTGTGGAGCTAATATAGTCTCAAAACTAATGTATTTACAAAATATGATTGACAAACATAAGCCTATTCACATTCACAAAACAGTTTATATATTTGCAAACAGCATTTCACATTATCCTAATTCACATTAACAAAATATGATTAGCAAATATTCATAAAATAAGATTCACAAATGCAAAGCACAATTCTTAAATATGCAGGTATGTTTCTACATGTACAAATTGATCTGCGTTTGCAAATAGTCATGTGTGGGAGAATCGTTATGGATTTGTGTGGGCCAATCTGGAAAACGGACATTCTCTTTAGCCAATCAGATGTGAGTTTTATACCAGGCCAATCATAATAGTGTAAAAATATTCTTGTATAAGGCCTGTTAACTTAAAGGGTTAGTTCACCCAAAAATGAAAATTAAGTCATTAATTACTCACCCTCATGTCGTTCCACACCCGTAAGACTTTCATTCATCTTCAGAACACAAATTAAGGTATTTTCAGTAAATGAGGCTTCGTTACGTGATAAGTGTTTCGAAATTTCAATGGTTCACCATCGACTTTTATTAAAAATATCTTATTTTGTGTTCTGAAGGTCTTACGGGTGTGGAACGACATGAGGGAGAGTAGTTAAAGAAATTTCATTTCTGTCAGACTACTATCGTCAAAGATTATTAATGATAACAAAGAACGTTAGCAATAAAACAATTTAAATGATAGTAATAAGCAATAGCAATTTAAGGTTGGCGGTATGGAACTGTTCTGGGAAAAACTCCCCGCTCATTCAAGCAGCCATGCCTGGACAGAGCAGGGAGCGCAGCGATACATTTCCCCCATAACCGGAACAGTTTAGCAAAATAATAGAACAGAGACATCTCACACAACTGATACATACGTATTAAAAATACACATGAACATCACCTGAAAGAGAAATAAATAGACATGAGGAATTAATAACAATAACAATAATAATAACCCGGATTACATGAGTAGAGGTGCGGTACTGAGCCACAGGTGCAGTCATATATTGGAGGAGTAGGGGATGGAGGTGGGTATAACGAGCGCAGCGCGGCGATCAAGCAGCATCTGAATACTGGAAGGTGTATTTGAAAGACGCGTTCTAATCTGAATGGTATCCCTATTGGATGGTATGGATCAGCTGAATGTCAGCTGACGCGAGCTTGACTGACGTGTCTGCCAGAACTGACGCTATACGCTTGATTTTTGTCCACTATCGTCAAAGATTATTAATGATAACAAAGAACGTTAGCAATAAAACAATTTAAACAATAGTAATAAGCAATAGAAATTTAAGGTTGGCGGTATGGAACTTTTCTGGGCAAAACTCCCCGCTCATTCAAGCAGCCATGCCTGGACAGAGCAGGGAGCAGAGCGATACATTTCCCCCAAAACAAACCACCCCCAACCGTAATGAATGATAAAGGTAAAAGAGCAGCCTCAAGCGAGCGTGATTAATAGGAACGGCTGTGAATTATGCATAGCATCCTAAACGATCCAGCCGGAGGTGGTATGATTCTTGCAACAAGCATGTTGCTAATCGCATAGCAACAAGCGTGTTGCCAATTGAGTATCGTGCACCTTGGCAGCAAGCATGCTGCCAAAACATGAATCAGCAATAGTAACAAGTATGTTACTGAGCCCGGATGAGCTTTTATTGTAACAAGCATTATGCAAACCTAAATCGGATGGGCTTTTTCTTCTCTAATGGGGAATCTTACACCCCTAGCGGCAGCAAATCTGATACAACAAGCATGTTGAAAATTAAACTAGTGGCAATCTGGTCAGGGAAGCATACACCCGTTGCCTAATACATAAAATAGTATGCAGTATATTTGGATAGCATAAGGAGCATAAAGTCTAAAACAGCAGCTTAAGATAGCATGTACCTGAATAAACTTACCGCAGCATGTGCTTATAGTAGCGGCAATGACACTAGAATCATTGGAAATTAGCATTTTTTTATACATTTGCCTTCCATAGCAACTAGATAGTCTTTAGAACAAGCGTGTTTCCAATAGTAACTATAGCTTTAAGAACAGTGTGTTCTCAATAGCAACTATAACTTCGAGACAGAGCGTTTTTCCAATAGCAACTATAGCTTTAAGAACGAGCATGTTTAAATGTGCTGCGCCACAGAATCGTTGTTTTCCTGTCTCTACTGCAAAGCTGCTTGAATCTGCGATGTATAGCGTTATACAAAGGCAAGTCGACCAGCATGTATAGCACTTTGCTATACAAACAAAGGGACCCGACCAGCGTGTGCATTGATCGAGCCAGTTGCCAATGACAACAGATAAGTAACGCACATTGCCAATACAATCACAAAAGGTCAGCACAAACATTTTTCTGAGAATGACAAGAAGCTTAGCAACAGCATGTTGCCAGTAACCTGATAGCTTTAAAACAATGAGCATTAAAAAGAACTGTGACGTGGATGCTTGATCGCTCTTGATATCCTTCTTCATGCAGGAGTGCAGATCCATGTCATATTAGTATAACGAGCGCAGCGCAGTGATCAAGCAGCATCTGAATACTGGAAGGTGTATTTGAAAGATACGGTCTAATCTGAAATGTATCCCTATTGGATGGTATGGATCTGCTGAATATCAGCTGACGCAAGCTTGACTGACGTGTCTGCCAGAACTGACACTATACGCTTGATTTTTGGGTGAACTAACCCTTTAACAAATAAATTATAATTAATTCTTAAAGAAATATTAAAAAGTCACAGCACTTGTGAGAGCATTAAAGCCTCTATTTAGGACGCTTTTTAAAAAAAGAGCTATTCAGTCTTTCATGTGTAATCAGATTATGTCATTCCAGTAATGTATAGCCACTGCTGTTATTTAAACAGGTTTAACGTCTGACTTCATCCGTTTGTTTCAGACAGCTTGAATCATCTCTGAGCTTCATGATGAACTGCTTGCCTCCGTGTTTTTCTCTACCCCGCAATTTATGTCACATCTTATGGATGTTGCTGCAGCCTCTTCATTTGTTCTGCCCGCTGATAAACTTTGATTTCATGGTAATTGGTGCAATTATAAAGTGAATTGCAGTGGACACAGGCCCACACAGTGTTCATTTACAAACTCTACAGCCATCTATTTCCCACTGGGAAGTGTTGCCAATGTTGAGTTAAGTTTTAACGATGTGATTGATTAACTTAATGGTTACAGGTTCCGAATGCGGCAGGTGAATATTGTGGGACCGAGTCCAGTGAGCGTGCCATCCCGTGTAATTCAAACCCTGCAGGCTCCTCCGGACATGGCGCCCAGCAGCGTGACTGTACGCACGGCCAGTGAGACCAGCTTGTGGCTACGCTGGGTGGTAAGTAGCATTGTGGTTAAAAATCTGGGCTTGTAACTGAAAGATTGTAGGTGTAGACTCCGCAAGAGAGAATTTATCACTATTTGATGAGCTACAGTATCATATGGAAACAATGATGATACTATGGAACTATGGAAGCTTGTTTCTACCATGGAATAACAAATAAAAAGGCAATTGCTACTTTTTTTCTCACAATTCTGACTTTATTTATCACAATTCCAAGTAATTCACAAATATTACTTTTTCTCAGAATTGTACTTCAAAGAATTCATGATGTCCTTCATACAGTCAAGATTTCTACTTCCTGCAACAGCAAAGAACCCCCATAACAAGACTGGACCACTTCCTTGTTTGACCATGGAGATGGTGTTCTTCTGCTCATAAGATATGCAGCTTTGCCGAATGCCACTCATGACCAAGAAGAACATAAAAGGCTGACTTAAATGTGCTTAAATTCATTTGGATATACCTGTGGAGTTGTGGAAGAATGTTTTATGGAGGGATGTGACCAAACTGGAACTTTTTAGACTTATGGATCAGCAGTACGTCTGGTGCAAAAATCTTTTGAGCAGAAGAACATAATCAAACATGGAAGTGGTCCAGTCTTGTTATGGGGGTTCTTTTCTGTTACAGGAAGTAGAAATCTTGACTGTATGAATGACATCGTGAATTCTTTGAAGTATCAAGCCATTTTGGCAAAGATGGTGATGCCTTCGGTGCAGAGACTGAAGCCTGATGATCAATGAACTTTCCTGCAGGACAGCCGTCCCAAAGTATACATCCAAATCTGCTTAAGCTTGGTTCAGGGATCAGTCGTAGAATGTTCTTGAGTGGCTTATACAGTCTTCAGATTGAAATCAAATGGAATTTGTAGAAAGCAGTGGTAACATGGAAACCAAAGACTATCAGTGATCTGGAAGCTTTTTCAAGTGAGGAATGGACCAAGATTGCAGTAGAGAGGTGACAGAAGCTTCTAAGCACTTACAGGCAGCGCTTATTGGAGGTTATAAAGAATAAAAGATTCTGCACAAAATTTGACTTTTGGGGGTTGAATAATTTTGTTCACGTATGTTTAGCGTCAGTTTGATTTTGATTTTTTTCATTTTTCATCAACTTTACATTCTCGGATTCACTCAAATGTGTATTAATAAACTTTGTATAATAGTTTACTGATGCCTTTGATGAATTGTTTTCATAAAATTTTGTTCTTAGCACCAAAATGTTTTGCAGGTTAAGGGGGTTGAATCATTTTGATTGCAACTGTACATGACAAAAACATGTACATTTTGGGGGCCTGAATATACAAACTTCTGAAAACATTTTTCAAAGTGGAAGTTTTTGAAAACAATATCGTCTCTGTGTAAACTACAAAAACAGTGACATCACACACATGCATATTACATGTTCAGTCTATAGGCACGTAGCGTTTCTTTACCAAGTGACATCACCAACTACTGGCCTGGCAGAATAATACAGCGTATTTTTTGCAGATCTGCGTGAACAGGGATCGTTTTAACAAAGTTGCCATCTGTACGCGAAAAATGCAAAGGAAAAACTTATTTTTAGTATATTATTGTCGTGTAATCGTACCCTAGTGTGTATAATTCAGCAGTTTCATATCTGCACTGAGAAATACACTGCTCAAAAAAATTAAAGAAACACTTTTTAATCAGTGAATAGCATCAAGTCAGTTAAACTTCTGGTATATTGATCTGGTCAGTTAAGTAGCAGAGGGGGTTGTTAATCAGTTTCAGCTGCTTTGGTGTTAATGAAATTGACAACAGGTGCACTAGATGGGCAACCCCTGAAAAACATTTTTTTCCCTACTCATCTTTTCTGACTGTTTTTCACTAGTTTTGCATTTGGCTAGGGTCAGTGTCACTACTGGTAGCATGAGGCGATACCTGGACCCTACAGAGGTTGCACAGGCAGCCCAACTCCTCCAGGATGGCACATCAATACGTGCCATTGCCTGAAGGTTTGCTGTGTCTCCCAGCACTGTCTCAAGAGCATGTAGGAGATTCCAGGAGACAGGCAGTTACTCTAGGAAGCCTGACAGGGCCGTAGAAGGTCCTTAACCCATCAGCAGGACCAGTATCTGCTCCTTTGTGCAAGGAGGAACAGGATGAGCACTGCCAGAGACCTACAAAATGACCTCCAGCAGGCCACTGGTGTGAATGTCTCTGACCAAACAATCAGAAACAGACTTCATGAGGGTGGCCTGGTTTAGTGGTGGGTCATTGATGGTCTGGGGAGGCATATACTTGGAGGGACGCACAGACCTTTACAGGCTAGACAATGGCACCCTGACTGCCATTAGGTATCGGGATGAAATCCTTGGACCCATTGTCAGACCCTACACTGGTGCAGTGGCTCCTGGGTTCCTCCTGGTGCACGACAATGCCCGGCCTCATGTGATGAGAGTACGCAGGCAGTTCCTGGAGGATGAAGGAATTGATACCATTGAATGGCTCCCATGCTCGCCTGACCTAAATCCAATACAACATCTCTAGGACATTATGTTCCGGTCCATCCGACGCCGCCAGGTTGCACCTCAGACTGTCCAGGAGCTCAGTGATGCCCTGGTCCAGATCTGGGAGAAAATACCCCAGGACACCATCCGTCGTCTCATTAGGAGCTTGCCCCGATGATGTCAGGCATGCATACAAGCACGTGGGGGCCATACAAACTACTGAGTACCATTTTGAGTTGCTGCAATGGAATTTCAGCAAAATGGACTAGCCTACTGCATCATTTTTTCACGTTGATTTTCGGGGTATCTTTGAATTCAGTCTTCTGCTGGTTGATAATTTTCATTTCCATCAAACGATGTGGCATCCTTTTGTTCCTAACTCATTACCCAGTCCATATCAGTATAGATATCCAGCATGATATTTTTCCCCATTGAGATCTGATGTGTTTTCAAAATGTTCCTTTAATTTTTTTGAGCAGTGTATAAAGTAAGCCAAGTACATTATATTCAATTGACTTCATTCAATAATTCAGGGCCTTGATTTTTTTTTTTTTTTTGCAGAGGTTGGAATGGCAAAAAACAGGGTCAAGGAAGCTATTACATTGTAACTTTCACTCCTGGTGTTCTGACAGGCTGTCATTATCTTGTATCACACATGAATTCAGGCTAGGATGTTGAAAGCAGGGTGTTTTTAGACATCTATCGATTTTCACCTGATATAAAGACTGCTGACATGTAAGAGCTAGTGCCTAAATTGAGTTTCTCAAATTGAAGCTCTTTACCTGTCAAATTAAAAGCACATGAGAGCTGATGTTTTGCCAGTTTGTGACATCTCACTTACCTTTTGGCTCCCACTCAAAATCGTTCAGTTGATTTTTTTGGGCACGTAAATGATGAAGCTTTATTAAATATGCGTATTAAATATAAATATGAGATTTATAGGAGCATGTATATTTAATTGGGTTAGGCTGAGCTCAGTGTGCTTGCATTAGCAATGTTCAGGACTCTGCTGAGACTGCGTGTTATAGAGGCCACACTGTTTATTTTTACACTGCAACGTTTTTGTCTAATGAAAAAGTTCTATATTTTATCATATTCTTAATTTTATTATTCTTAATTCCATTTCACCCTGACGGAAAAGGTATATAATTTTAGTCAAGGAAAATAATATTTTAATTGAAGATACTGCTTCAAATTGCAAAAAAGTTTGAACATTTGAAACCATTCATAAGCTTGGGGTGTGTACTATTTTTTTTTTTTTTTTAAAGAAGTCTATTCTGCTCACCAAGGCTGCATTTATTTGATCAAAAATACAGTAAAAACAGTAAAATTGTGCAGTATTATTAGAATTTACACTAACAGTTTTCTATTTGAATATATTTTAAAATGTAATTTACTCCTGTGATGCAAAGCTGAATTTTCAGCATCATTACTCAGTCTTCAGTGTCACATGATCCTTTAGAAATCATTCTAATATGATTTAATGCTCAAGAAACATTTTTTATTATTATTATCTTGTTTTATATTGTTGAAAACAGTTAAACTACATAATATTTTTGGAAACCATGATACATTTTTTAGGATTATTTGATGAATAGACAGTTCAAAAGAACAAGATTTATTTAAATTAAACATCTTTTTTAACATTTGAAATGTCTTTACTGTCACCTTTTATCAGTTTTATGTATCCTTGCTGAATAAATATATTAATTTCTTACAAAAAAAAAATATATCATTGACCCCATACCTTTGAATGGTAGTGTAAAATACCATTAATATAACAGCATAAACATTTATTCGTTTAAATGTTTATGAATATATGAAAGATTTGTTGCTATAACCAAACTATATCACGTGAAAACTGTGCATTCACTTCAGTGAGTGTCAAAAGTTGTATCATTATAGTTGATTCATCTTAAATATGGCGGTTCAGTACTAAGATTGAATTATTTTAATAAATTCTTTCTAGATTTTTCTTCTGCAAGACATTGTTAGCTTATTATTAATATCCTACAGTGCTATTTTTTTCTTGTCTTTAATGGTCCACTGTATGTATTCATTAAAATCATGATGCATCTTTTTTTCTCATCTTCATTACTGATCATAAAAAACACCCTTTGTCAAGTAATTCTGTTGACTTATTCTGAGAGTCTGATGTTTTCCCGGCAGCCACTGCCAGAGACCGAGTACAACGGAAACCCGGAGAGCGTGGGCTACAGGGTCAGAGTGTTGCGAGTGGACCTGCGGGGTGAGGCCAGCATACGATTGGTGAACGACAGGCTGGAGAGGGAGATCACCCTGGAGGGTCTGGAGGAGTGGACTGAGTACCAGCTGCAGATCCAGGCCTTTAATTCCATAGGCCCCGGACCCTGGAGTGAGACCGTGAAGGGTCGTACACGGGAGTCAGGTGAGGACACCTAGTTTGGGCACAAATGTGACTCATACCCGTTGGATACAGAGACATATTTGCCATTGTGATGCAGAGAACATCTTGAAATTTCCTTTCTCAGGATAATCATATTCTCAAATGTAAACAGGTGGTTGGCAAATTGAATTTTATTTCCTTTATGTGATCACATAACAGCCACTCACAACACCCTCAATCTGTCTGGCTCGAGAGCTGCTCTGAATGCATGCCTACACTACAGATAAGAAGCAAGGTGATTGGCTGCCTGGTGTCGCTACTTATCTTTACTGTTGCTTTCTGCAAGATGCACGCAAGAGAGATTTATGGCCCCAAATGGCTGCAATGGAAACTCCAAAAATCTGATATTTAAAGGTGAAGTGTGTCATTTCTGTGTCACTGATAATATCAAACTGAATTGCAAATATGTATATATTTTTTGAAAACAATGAGAATGATGTTTACACATGCAGAAGTCTTCACAACGCTATTGCAATAGTGTTCTGGGTGGTTGCTAGCCCAAGTCTAAAGAAATTAGTACTTTTATTGAGCAAGAAGACATTAAATTGATCAAAAGTGACAGTAAAGACATTTATAATGTTATAAAAGGGTAACACTTTAGTTTAGGGTCCAATTCTCAATATTACTAGTTGCATATTACTAGGATATTGGCTGTTTATTAATACTTATAAAGCAAAGCACATATTAATTCTTACTAACTAATTCTTTACTAACTATTAATAAGCAGTAAATAGAAGTTTATTGGGGCAAAAGATGTAGTTAAAAGTTAGTTGATAGTAAGAACTGGACCCTAAACTAAAGAGTGACCTACAAAGGATTTATGTAAGCAATAAGGTACGTGCTATATTGTGAATAAGTCACGGCTGAAGGGTGTTGTTAGGCACGGCGTGAAGCAAAGACGTACCTCTTGTACCTTGCTTTTATAAAACAGTTACCACACAATACAAATATTAAAGCCAAAAATATGTATCAATGCAACTTTCATGAAGTAAACTTTCACTATTAAACTTAAATGAAGTAAACTTTCACTAAAGCTGTCCTTCCACTGGAAAAAATAGTTCCTGACTGTGAACAGCAACAGAAGTTACATTATTACACCATTAGATGGTGGCAAAGACTGTCTTTATGAGTGAGTCAGTCAGTAGTGAAGACTTTTACATTGAAAAGGCTGAATCGTTGTGAACACGAAACAAGACACAACTGAGAAATGCTTTGACTAGTGCTGTCAGTCACGGGAAAACCCCTTAACTGTTAAAAGGACAAGATAATACATAGGACATTTAAACAGATTTTTTATTATGAACATAGGACTGACCTGAAGGAAAATGCTAAATCTGAATGCAGGTAATAAACTCGCTCACTCGATGTCTTTCTCACAACACTCTTCTACATAATACAGTAAGCTTCAATGAACAATATAAATTGAGAACATACAGTTTACGTTGCTAAGAGTGGTTGCCAAGGGTGTTGTGTAGCGATACACAGAACCGTTGGGTGAAGCGGTCATAGCCGTGTTTTATCGTGAATAAAACACAGCTATTGACCAATCAGAATCAAGGACAGGAACTAACCGTTCTATAAATTTCAAATAAATCACGTTCTTTTTAATTTTCTATTCATCAAAAAACCCTGAAAGAAATACATTCCACCGTTTGGTTGATCAGGTTATCTCACCCCAAACTTATTCATGTGGTCAAGTAATGAATGAATAAGTCAGTGCTGTTAGTTGTGCCACTCAAACATATTGCAATTCCATTTGGTGCCACTAGTGGTTCAGAAATTGCACACTTCAACATTAATAGAATAGAAAGCTGCGCTTGGATGACTGTAATCAGAAAATGAAATTTGTGTGCAAAGGGAGTCATTATGTATTTGTGTGGCTAGCAGCCCACATGTAGGGACGTTCTGGGCTGGCCGTACTGCATGATATGTGGCCTAGTGCTGAAGGCTTGTCAGTCTTTCAGTGGTCTGTTCACTGTCTCCTCACGCTCACACTCTTGTTTGCTGCTCACACGCTAATGCTGTTTGCTTTCTTTCCTCCCCATGACATTGGACAGGTGACTAATCCACGTGAGTTTACTCAGTACTCGGGGCCGTGTGTTAAGGCACTGTGCGATAAGGGAGTGTGATTTGTCTTTGTCTGTTTGTGCAGTGCCATCGGGGGCTCCGGAAAATGTGACGGCAGAGGCCATGAGCTCCAGTCGCATCCTGGTAACATGGGGCCCTGTTCCTGACCACGAGCAGAACGGAAACATCCTCGGATACAAGGTGGTTACTTGTGAGAATAGCTCTCTGTTGTTGTTTGGTTTTTTTTACATTCTTTGTGATTTTACACAAATGAAAAGGTCCTCTGACTGATGTCAAGTAGTGAGCTGAGGTACTCTGAAACAACGTCTGCTGAAGGAGCCCTTGGCTCAGTATAATAAGCGTCTCAGAAGTGAATAAAAGTTTTTGCTCATGTATGATTGACCCCTTAAATCATGTTTTGTATGATGAAATGATATGCAAGATTTGATGTTTTTCCTCTTGAGAAGAGGAGGCATTGTTTTTATTCTTCATTGAAAGCCAACATTTCCTCTAATAATTACTCATTGCAGCTCTACTACCCTCAAAATGTATTTCTGTAAATATATATATATACTGTAAAATATATTTATTTATTTAAATATATCTTTATAAATAAGACAAAAATACTAAGAAAAATATTACGGCAGTGTTAAAGTTTGGTATAAGTCTGGTAACACCTTTAACTTTTTATGCATTTTATGTCATATAATACCATCATAATTTTTTTTTTTTTTTCTTAGAAGCCCTTCAAAGCATGTTCCAGTAGCATTTTAATTTCATTTAAAGTAATGAACTTGGTCATTCATGCATTCATTGAAAGTCTGACCCTTGCAGAAAGATAAATATTTGCAGTTAGATGAGTTGATGTGTACCCATATGTTCAGAGAAGCTTCTCTGGTTAAAAGTCAACAGTAATTAAGACAGGAGGCTTTATGGGAGGACCCAGAGGAACCAACTTTACGCCATTCTGCCTTACTAACAGCTATCCCTGTGTGTTTCCATTTAATGTGATCTTAAATTAAAGTCAGTCACAATCACAAAAGCACACAACAGTGGTGTGAGCTGTAAACATGCTTAATATACTTATTCTTCCAGGTTCTCTACAAAGAGAAAGACTCAGATTCGGAGGCACAGGTGAACGTGGTTAAAGGGAATCTGACACAGTCTGTCTTGCTGAGGAACCTGCGTAAATATGTCCAGTACGAAATCCAAGTTTTGGCTTTTACACGAATCGGAGATGGGCAACTCAGCAGCCCCGCAGTCCTGGAGAGGACCAAGGATGATGGTGGGCATATTTTTCTGTTTCATGACTGAAATTAAATTTAATGAGCTCATAGGGCACTTAAAGGAATACTTCTCCAAAAAAATACTGCAATTATTTCTGTGGAATACAAAGGGGTTTGGAGATGCTACAGGCTGTCCATCCTGTTTGGAGTGGATTTGAGTGATTGTCCTGGCTTTTGTTTGCCTAAACCTAACATCCAACAACAGTACATAGTCAAAAAAAAAAAAAAAAAAAAAAAAAACACCAGAAAAGCATCTTATACGTATTGTCAACAACTTTTGTATAATATTCCAAGCATTTTCATGCCACATGAAGGCTTTGTGTAAGGAACAAATTGAAATATAAATCATTATTCAGTACTGATGTGACCGGATCATTTATTCAGTGAGTTTAGCTTGAGAATCAAATCAGTGAATGAAACATTATTTTTTTGACTCTTCTTTTCAGTGAACCTGTTGATCAAGTTCACAAATTGAAATGATTCATTCACAAATCTAAATTCAACTGTCAATGTCGTGATTATGGACTATTTTGTAATTATGTTCCGTTAGTTCCTGTTTCACTGGTTAATGATTATCTCCTCGTTAGTGTCTGATTACTAATGTTTTACACCTGTCAGTCATTGTGTTCATCTTGTATTTAAGCTCCCTGTTGCGTTCAGTCCTCTGTTGGTTCTCGTCTATGTAGTATGTGGTTTTGTATTTCCCCCATGCTTATTATTAAAGTCCGCTTTATTCATCATGTTGTCATCTTGCGCTTTAATACAGCCACAGACTGTTACAGCCAATAGTTCTCAGGAATTTACTTGGGAAGATGATTAGCAGTAAATAATGACTTAAATTTGGCTTGTTCCTCATATAAACTGTTGTGTGGCCTCAGAAGATTTATGTATGGTATATTAAGTGTTTTTCAGATTTGTTTAGCTAAAATGGCACTTAACTGTTGTCATTTTAAAAAGATCCATCTTAAGATTAATCCAAATGTCTCCTTTTTTGTTTCAAGGAAGAAAGTCAGTCATATGGGTTTAAAACGGCATGAGATGAATAATGATCGAATTTTCATTTTTGAACGAACTCTCCCTTTAATGCTGTAACTCTGTTTTATGTGCAGCCTTCTTGACCAAGCAGTGTAAGTTTATGAGCTGTCATGAATAATGGGCATTTTCTCTGCGCACAAGAAGTGTATAGATTGATGTGGCCTTGAATTTTATAGAATAAAAAAGATAAAATGGCATTTGGTCTTAAGCTCTTTCAGACACTTTTTTTGAAGGTCTTCTGTAACTTTTGATGCTTCATTTGTTTGGTGTACATTCTGTGCCTTTGCATTCACTTAAATTGATTCGGACACTGTCGTTTACCTCTTTCACCCGCTATACAGGCCTTTAAATATCCCACTGAAAGTTTTTTTTTTGTTTTTTTTTTTAAAGATTAGATTTGGCATAGAGGTACATTGATATGATAAACTAAAACATTTACAGTACGACACACAAAAACTCTGTCGGTGAGGATAGCCTCCAAATGTTTACTTTATGGACTTCAACTTAAATAGACTTTGAAGGGTTGGCTGAATTTGAGGAATGAAAGCTTTCAGAAGAGAGGTATAATAGTTTGCTATCTATTATAACAGTGATTCACTCCGGTCAGGATTACAGACAGATAACAGTTGGAACTAATGCACTCTTATATGATTGCTATACAGCCAACAGGGCCATAAGGGACAGAGCAGAAATGTGTTTTTGGGAAACGGCACAAATAAGGCCCCCCTCAAGGTTGTTCCAGAGAAACAATTGCCTTACGCAGTGTACCAAGAGATTTGTCAGACAAAGCAATACAGTGTGCACATGTGAAGTGCACATTGTGTAATTTATTTCTTGTTGGTAAAGCTGATTTAATTCATTTGAGGATGTTATATTTGGAAACTTAATATTAAATACAAACCATCTACCATCAGTTCTTTACTTAGAAATGATTTTTGTTATCTAGGTATCTCAATGGAAAAGGAAGAATGATGTTATTGAACTAGACTGTAACCACATTTTCAAGACTAAGGGCCTTATCATACACCCGGCGCAATGCAGCATCAGGCGCAACGCAAGTGTTTTTTGCTAGTCTCAGTCAGACGCAGTTATCATCTTCATGTCTTGCGCCACATTGTTTAAATAGCAAACGCACTCACGTGATCTGTTCGCGCATGGGCTTGCTGGTCTGAAAACGAGGTGTGTTCAGGCACATTGTTGGCGTGTTGCTATTTTGAGGCAACTGAAAATGACTGCGCCATTTGACCAACAAAAACCTGGTCTAAAGTCAATGGCATATTATGGCGTAGTATTTTTTTATTTTTATATGAAGGGCGCTTTAGTAATATGCACCTATAGGTGGGTGCACAGTACACGTATACTTTGCATGTTACAGACACAGGGATGTAAAATACAAATAAAAGGATTACTATGTAAAAGATTATTATTTTATTATTCAGACCATGCGCTTAGATCGTTAAAATAGGGCCCTAAGACTAAAGAAAATCAAATGTAATCACAATCACATGGGCCTATAACTATAAAGGGACATCTTATCTTATTTTGATTGAACTTCCACCACTTTTCTTGCAAAAAACATTATTAATCGGAATCAAACATACAATTCTTTGAAACCACATTTTCTAAATCAAAAGAAACATTTTCTAAATCTAGTCAAGATTGGTAAAAATATTTGATTAAACTCTCCTTCCTGTGTGTCCTCTGTTTAACGTCCTACAAAACTAAATTGGTCAATTAATTGTAAAATATTTAACAACTTCTTTGAGCAGTGGTGGCTCCTGGCCCAAGCAATTTAGACAGTGGCCTGGTGTAGCTTGTGGTACTGTGTGTGATGACATTTCTCAGAAGTGCACTACATTTTCACAGATTCTGCGTAGATTCGCAACATTGTGTCTGCTCTCGAATTCTCTTGAGGCCCCTTCCTGCAATTATGTAAATATCTCCAGACATGTAAATATAATCACAAATATCTAGACATGAAAATATAATCACAAGTTCAAATTTAGGGCTGCGCGATTTATTGCGATTAAACCACACGTGATTTTACAAAGGCTGCGGTTATTTTATGCGCAGCTTGTCAGAGCTGTAAGGCTCTGTGATCAGTAGTAAATGCTTCTCCATCTGAAAGCCAGAGGGCGCTCTCGCACAGAAACTCAGAAGAAGATAACGCGCATCATATCGCTGTAGCTGAATAAACAGAAGATTGAAACATTTTGATTAAACGTGACTAATAAACACATGACTGCCTTATTCTGTGTAAGAAGCCACATCATCTCACAGAAGGATGCTCAGCTGTCGTTATGAAGTGAGTTTGGAGTAAAAACGTTATTAAATATTGTCTTTTGTTGGACAAGATGTTAATAAATGCTTCTCATGTCTTGACGCATGTTGCTTTTTCAAATGTACATTTTAAGCTACTAAAACTCGCAGTGCTTTCAGATGGATTAGCATTTGGAGCCATACTTCATTGACAAGCTGCGCATAAAAAAATAATTGTGTTTAAGTTCAACGTTATTTTTCGTATCATGCGATAAATCGTGCAGCCCTATTCAAATTACCAAAATGTATTCATTATTTTAGAACATAAATCAATAATAATAATTAAATAAATTATACTTGTATAAACATAATAACCTCAAATGTAAATATGAACACTAATTTATATGTGCTTTAATGTAAATATTATAAAAATGTATTTGTAAAGCAGCTACAACAGCACGTCCCTCTCAACGTGATAGTTACAGCCCGGTTACTAAGCCACACTTGTGTCACATTGTCCAGATTTGAGCAGTTTAACTTGCCTCACAAACCAAAAATGTTATCAAAAGAGTGGAAGTCATGGGGATAGCGGTAGAAGCCTTTTACCCTGGCTTGTGAGAGCCATTTAAAGAAGCCCACTATGTGATATACAGGGGTCAGCCCTTAATCCAGCCGGCTACAGAGTCACATTAATAGAGTCTGCACGCCTGCGGTCAGCTCTGTGCTGCTCTCTGAATAAGAGATAACAGGTCTCTTTTAAAAGTGGCTGTAAATGGAGCTCCCCCTCGACAGACGTGGAGAGCGCGGGCCATTTCACCACCGCACTTTTATGATGGAAGCGCAGGACCCGGGCAGCATGTCCCCCCGTCTGTGATCACTCGACCTTGGCAGCAATTATCTGTGTGTTTGCCTTTTAAATTCCCCTCCAGAACAGACCTCATTATGGACTAATGGTACAGCACCATTTTAGCCAGGCCTGGATGGTGTACGCAGGGGTTTGGAGATGCTACAGGCTGTCCATCCTGTTTTGAGTGGATTTGAGTGATTGTCCTGGCTTTTGTTTGCCTAAACCTAACATCCTGTAATTGGATTTAATCAGAGACGTATCAGCAAAGCAGGCAGCAAATTGGACAGGTCCTTTTTTTTTTGTACTGTGATTAGATTAGCTTTAAAGTCGTTAATGTTCACATGTCTCTGAAAAGATTGGCAGTAAAGTGTTTATTAGTGACCCACTAAAAGAAGTAATTAATAAACTGATTTTCTAATTGTAGATGCAGAATAAATGCACTCAAGTCATGAGTCGTGCATCATAAGTAGCTACCCCTCATGTGCATGTAATCTCCATATAAGCCTCGTGGCACACGGAGGGCTGATAGCAGGATGATAAATGCGGGCAATACATTGGCAAGAGAAAGGGGCATCTTGGGAAAAGCACTCTCTACTGTAAGAGCTTCTTCTTGTGGACATGTGTCCCCACGGACCCACACACTATGACTGCAAAAAGCAATACAAATCAAATCGCTGTCAGATGTGTTAGATTTATAAGTTCCTTAATGTCCAGGAAATGAAACATAGAATCCGCCTAAACGACCGCATCGACTAGGGGAATCCAGAGAGAAATAAAGAAGCGGTCGAGGGACAGCACAAACGTTGATTGTGTTTGTTCCACATTTGTACAGCACAGAGATTGTCTTACAACAGCAATGGTGTGTTTGCAGTGCCATATCCTGCATGTGTGTGTACCTCAGGCCCACCACCGTTATTTGATTCCCTCCATGTTATCTGTCGCTCCACAGGTGTCCTGTTAGTGGATGTATAGGTCTGTCACAGATGCCTTGGAGAGAGGGGAAAGTGTGTATGTTTAGAGCTGAGATGCACCAGCAGGGGAAGGAACATCATCCTTAATCAAGGCCTTTAGCAGAGCCCTCTTTTAGCACCGGTGGCGCACTGTGTCCTTCAGTAGGACGCAACAGTCATTATATACTCCAGTCATCATTGATCTCCTCCTGTAGGCAGCAGATCGCCCCTCAGCAATGCTTAGCTTCAGTCTTAACGTACAATGATAGAGCCTTGACCGTCTAGCGGAACGTGTGACTCAGCGATGGCCCGCTTCAGAAGGGGTAGAGTGAGTAGGTGTGCCATGTGGCAGCACTCATGAAGCAGCATGGCTCCAAATTCTCTTGTCAAGGGCAAGACGACAAAGTCTAAGGGGAGAACGACCAGATTTTGCCGCTCACTGGCCGACAACTAATCATTAGTAGTGTTTGCTAAGGCAGATTTGAGCAGATCTGAATTAACGAACCATACACACTAAACAGACTTTGGCAGCTAACTTGAATTATACCTCATATCACGTGGCTTCATAGCAACTAGCATACAGTCAGTCAGAGCACCCTGGCAACCACCCACAGAACCCTGGCAACCAAACTACAACACCCTTGCAACTAATAATGTGCTAACAACCACGCAGAACATCTCAGCAACTACATAGCAACATTTTGGCAATCACCCATATCGCCATGGCATTGTGCTAACAACCACTCAGAACACTTTAACAGCCACAAAGCTATGCCTTGACAACCCCCACAACATTCTAGCGACTACCATGAATACATTAGCAACCATATTGAAAATCCCTGACAAGAACCTACCATACCCTAGCAACTAGATAGCAGCATGCTGAAAAACACTCAGAATTTATTAGCAGCGGCATAACAACTCCCTGTCAACCACCAAAACACCCTAGTAACCACTCAGAATACTATAGTAATATGCTACAACTAGGCATGTGATGGTATGAAATTTTCATGTTGCAATTAATTGCTGAAGCTTTTATTACGGCATACAGTACGATATTGAAATAAGTTGCAAAAAAAAAGTGTTGTCATAGGATAACAGGTTTAAGAACTCTTTTTGTAGTAACAAAAATAACTCTGAATGTTTAAATAAAATACACAAAAAATATATAAAGTAACATTTTCAAACAGATCAAAGTGCAAAAGAATTATGCTATGAAGAACAACAGGTAACACTTTACAATAAGGTCTCATTATTTAATGCATTAATAAGATTGAGCAATAGCTACATTTGTTATAGAAAGTATTATTTTTTGTTAATGTTAATTAAGAAATAAAACTGATCATTGTTTTATCTCAGGTACATTAAATAAGTTATTTTGATTTTAGTAATGTTATTAAACAGTAACTAAGAAATTAACATTAACTAAGAATAATTAATGCTTTATAAGTATTTTTCATTGTCAGTTTGGTAATAATGAATTAACATGAATTAACTAATGAAGCGTATGTCTCAAAGTTTGAAAATAAATAGCCTGTTAAATCTTTAAGTATTAAGTATTTGGTGCTGTGATGAACAACATTGAGATTACAAAAAAAAAAATTGAATGGCTGTTTGAAGCATTTTAAAAACTTCACTAGTGCAGTTGCTTTGTTTGCGGGGTTTCTGGGGTAACCGCCGCATTTCTGCTGTTCCATCAGCGCCCTCTGCTGTCAGAGAGTGAACGTGCACTTTCATTCAGCGCATCTCCTTCACTTGTTCCGCCATGTGCTTCTCATGCATGTTGGGCTTGTTTACATCTGCATCCTTTTGACACAGAATACAGCGGTGCTGTGCATTTTATACGGTTGATGGGGAAAGTATTCTTAAATGCATTATAAAAATTTTAATAATTGGTAACAAATTATTATTTACGGTATTTTTAAGTGCCCACGATAACAAGATCGTGCATATTCATTATCGTGATATATCGCATTACCGAATATTGGCACATCTAACTACAACCATTCAGAACTTCTTAGTAGCCACATAGCAACACCCTGACAACCACCTAAACCCCCTAGTAGCCAATCAGAACACCTCTTAGCAGCATCATAGCATCACTCTGGCAACCCCCAAAACCTATTTACCACTCAAAATTCCACAGCAACATGCTAACAACCACTCAGAACAGCTCTAATTCTTTTTCAGACCTCACATTATTGTCTTAATAGTAAAGTGAATCAGAGAAAAGTATTTCTGTGCACAGATGGATGGAACACAAGCGTTCGCTCTCACAGATGGACTTTGTTAACTACTGAAGAGATTTAATCCGGAATATGTTCATTAAACTGCCAGTTTGAGTGCTGTCATAACTGTCTCTTTCTCCTCATCTCCTGTGTTTTTGTCTTTTTATGAATGTTACAATTTCTTTGTTGTCCTTTTCAAACCAGGTTTTTTCTTATAATGACCTTATCCTGACGTAAATACCATTTCAGAGGCTGTCTCAGAGGGCTGCTGCTGCGTTGAAAGCTAAATAACCTCTATTAAAGCTCTTTGATTTGGGCTTGTGGTTTCGGCTATAATTCAAGAGAAATGTTTAGATTTCTGTAAGGTTTATAGGTGTTTTAATTACTGTAAGAGTCATGTGATGATACAGTCTTATATTTGGCCCCCCATTTTCTCTTTCAACAGTTCCTGGACCACCCATGAGACTTGTGTTCCCAGAGGTGCGTCTGACAGAGGTGAGGGTGGTCTGGCAGCCCCCTATGGATCCCAACGGCATTATAATGGGTAAGAGAAAAATAATAGGTAATTTCCTTCTCTTACACACTAATGAAATTAAATTGAAAACAGATTTTTCCAAAATATTCTTATCATGTTATTACACAAATGTTAAAAGAGTCTTTTATACTTTTCTTCAGCAGGGACTTTTACATTGATACAAAAATATATACATATTAATTACAAATATTTCAGACTAATGCTGTTCTTTTGAACTTTCTATTAATCAAATAATCACAGCAAGTTGCATGGTTTCCACAAAAATATTAATTTCAACATTATTAATAATAAGAAATGTTTATTGAGCATCAAATCATCATATTAGAATGATTTCTGAACGATCAGTGACACTGAAGACTGGATTGACTGGAAGACTGGAAAATTCAGCTTTGACATCACAGGAATAAATTACATTTTAAATAAAATATATTTAAAAAGAAAACCATTATTTTAAATTGTAATAATATTTCACAATTTTACTGTATTTTTGATCAAATAAATGTAGCTTCGAGGAGCATAAGAGACTTACCGACCCCAAACTTTCAAGCGGTAGTGTTTGTCAAATGAACAGTAATTTATTTATGGTCAGGCATAATAACCTAGATTTCTGTGAGTGAGTAATCCAAGACAATTCACTTATGAAGTGATATATCTGATTAATTCAGTCCATGATTCAGACTGATGAATCCCATGTATATATTTAGACTGATTCACCAGTCAGTTTGACTAATTCAGTGATTCATTGTGCTGTTCATTTATTTATTTATTTTTTTATTCTATTCAGTAAAGAAAAGAAAAATGTGATGATTTCTTGTGAATAAATGTTTTTTCATTTCCATTCTTCTTGTGCGAATGGTCTCGGCTGACCCATGTAGCCTGGATTCAAGTGCAAAGCTGCTTTCATGTACTTCACCCCACATTAAAAACAGTCTCCTCAGTACTTGATCTGGCCTACATGAGAGCGTGAAATGCATTGGGCTGGCAGTATCTGCCTCAGAGCAGAGCCTGTTTCTTCCCTCCGCTCAGTGAATGAAGCCATGTCACCGTGCACCTGAGACTAATTCCTCATACGGGAAGAAGGAGCCGGAGAGGAGAAAATCCCTGCGTTTTAATGAGATTAGTCTGACTAACACCTCAAGTGAATGAAGCTCGGAATAGCCGCCTGCCAAATCATGCTGCCTGTGCAAATCACACTGGAGAAGAATACACGCAATCTTAGCGATGCAAAGATGAGATCCTAACACATCGTTTGACTCGGGTTGATAGAATCCTATTTATGAAGCATTAATTTTGAATAAAAATGAGGACAATGTCAGCTATTTTATCATGTTTGGAAAAAAATTGGTTCTTTGTTATGGTGTGTATACTGAAGAAAAATGAGATTGAAAGCGTATGCCCGGTTCATTTTAGTCTGGAATGTGGCACAGCATGACTGTTTAACCAGCAGTCTTGTAAATCCCTGTCGGAAAAAAAGAGCTTAAGATGCTATAGCTGTGTTTTAGAACATAGTAGCTAGTTTCTAGATGCTCTAAACCGGTCATTAGCTGGTCATTAGCTGTTGTCCCCCAAAACGTGTAAGCAGTGTCTTTGGAATGCTATCAAAACATTGCTCTGTTTGTTGGAAAATATCAACCATCGTATCCGGCCAACAAAAGATCATTACTTGTTCAATTTCTTTTGGTTATTTTAATGGCACAAAAATTGCACACTTTAGCCAGTCATAGTAAAGTTAACATACCAGCTGTTAAAAAAAAAAAAAACATATAGTACAAACCATTTTAATTGTACAAAAATGGCTTTTATGATGTCCAAAATGAATAAAAAGAGAGGCTGAGCAAAATAAAAAATTGATTCTATTTAATAAACTCAAGAATGACAATGATTGTAACTATCAAGCTAAAAAACATTTGTGTCCGGTATTTCAAGTCTCCTGAATTCATTTGATTGCTTTGTGTGTGAAACTGCCCAAAATTTAAGTCGTATTCACTTGAAATAATGAAACCTTCTTTGGTTCTCACGCCTGTTTTCAGCATGGTATATTTAAATGTGTTTGTAAGTGAAGTAAGAAATGTGAAGTCTCCCCTTTCACCATGAGAACCACTCGTTCACCATCTTTCACCAGCTAATTTCAAGTTTAGACCGTTTAGAAACAACCAGCCTTCATGTTCCAAAAAACATCTACCAGCTTAGGCTGGATTTTCCTGCAGAGACTTTTGTTTACAGCAAAGCCTAAATGTAATCCTGTTTTCAAATGTGTTGTGTGTTCCCAGAAGTGTCAGCAAACCTGACCATTAAAGTCCATGGCTGGGAATGGGAGTTTGCTTTGGATTTTGCAGCAGATCGAGTAGTTGCTCTTAATCTGACTCCAACCACCTCGATCAGGCACGAAAAACGAAGGGTTTAACAGAGGAAGTGTGCAGAAAATGCCATGCTAAATCAAATCGGAGCTCAGACATGTGAACATAAGCTAAATAGATGTAAAGAAGCCCCTGCCAGCGGAACCTGGTTAATTACCTCAACACCGCAACGCTCCCAGACGAACACGCCACACGCACTGTTATTTTGCACTCTGTTTTCATGTCATACTTCAGCAGATCAAGAGATGCTGGTTATGTAGATTGAAGTCACAGGGAGATCTCTTTGAAAGAAGAAGAACGAGATTTTCCGGCATGCCTCTAATTTAATGCATCTCGAAAAAAGGAAATGGTTTGAAAGCAGGTGTTGATGAGAATGTCGCTTACTGAGATTCAGTGGCAGAGCGCTGGGCTTTCCTGCCCTTTCCTCCGAGGCACTGCCCTTGTGAGTGTTTCTGCTGCCCGCTGCAGGACCTGTAATCACTGGGCAATTAATGAGGAAAATAGAGCTGCAGGAGTTTGTGGGGTGGTGACCTAGCCAATCACATGGGCTGATGCCCTCACAGTAGAAACCCTTTCCCAAAAGCAAAGCCCTAATAAACTATGCACGGTTCATAGCTGCGCAAATGTTGAGCGAAAGGGCTGCTTTCTACCCGTATCTCTTGAAATATAGACTCTGACGTTGACGTAACCGGGAAGAGATAGTGTGTGTGTGTGTGTGTGTGTGTGTGTGTGTGTGCGTTCGAGGATTAATGTATGTGATTTCCCCCTGCCCCTTATGGCTGAAGTGGACATTAGGATGAAATGGCAGCCCTCAAGTGATGCAGTCTCACAATGTGGGATGGCCTAATTTCGTTTTGCACAGCCAAGGGGGCCAACATGCAGTGCAAGCATCCCGAAAGATAAATAGATGGTTGAATAATGTTCCGTCTCTCCCACGGCCAAGCTCTGCCCACACATTCCATTTCAACATGTTTCCCGTTAATGTTATCATTTGTTTTGCTTGCGGTTTACAACACGTGTCATTCCCACAGACATGATGCAGATGGATGCTCGGCAGACCTAGCTTATGATGCCTTGTACACTATAGTGTCAAACTATGCTTGTTCAGTCTCTAAGTTGGGATCTACAACATGCCTAAACATTTTTTTTGTTTTATAACAATATACATTAGACATTTATTTGTTTATTTATTTTTGTTTTTAGTTATTTTTCATATTTGAATAATGCTGAACAGTGATTCCCAATATACTGATATATTAATATAAATATACTTTGTATTTTAGCATGTTATGTAATGTGCTTATTTATTTATTTAATTATTTAATTTTTAGTATTTGAATAATGTTTAAATTATTCAGTGATTCCCAACTGTTACAGTTAAGGTGTGTAGGAACACGCACAAAGAGGAATATATTAACAAGAGTCAAACTTTACTAGAGAATCCAAAGGAGCATACAGGAACATAGGAGATACACACACACTAACATCCAAACGTAAGCGATAACCAACCAAGACAAGTGAGTAAGGTGACTGTTTATATAGTGAGTCCAGATGAGTGATAATGATGATTGACTTCAGGTGCGGGTGATGGTGATGACGTGCAGGTGCGGGGCAGAGGGAATGCTGGGAAGTGTAGTGCAGGAACCGGTGACTGTAACACCAACCAGGGGTAGCTTAGTACATTCTAAAAAATGCTGGGTTAAAAACAACTCAAGTTGGGTTAAATATAAACAAACCAACCTGCTGGGTAGTTTTATTTAACACAAACTATTGATTAAAAATTACTATATGGCTTGGTTAAAATGAAAAATCAGACGTATAATTACCAGAGCAACAGTAATAATCAAAAGGTGAGCATTTATTAATAAGCAACTTAATAAATGTTTATTATTTAATTATTATTTGTTAAACTTATTAATAAATGTTCATTTATTAAACATATTAATAAATGCTAATTTTCAACCTATTGTTGGTTCATTTAAGTGAGCAATATAGTAATTTTTATACAATAGTTGAGTTAAATAATACTGCTCAGCAGGTTGGGTCAAACTTTTAACCCAACCGCTGGGTTAAAACAACCCAGTTGCAGGGTTTGTTCACATTTAACCCAACTTGGGTTATTTTTAACCCAGCATTTTTTAGAGTGTAGGTTCCAGGGGGACTTAAAAAGATTTTGATTCTGCTTTGTTAAACCTTGAAAACTAAAAAATGTCTAAACATGTTTTACAGGTGTATAAAAAGATTAAAGTAATTAAAAACACTTTCCCTTTTTTTAATTATTGGCTAAAAGAGATGAATTTTTTACCCAAAAATGAATATTCTGTCATCATTTACCCACCCTTAAGTTGTTCCAAACCTGTATGAATTTCTTTCTTTTGCTGAACACAAAAGAATATATTTTGAAGAATGTTATTATTTTTTTCCATACTATGGAAGTCAATGTGGTCCCATCACCCATAACCATCCCATATTCTTCAAAATATCTACTTTTGTGTTCAGCAGAAGAAAGAAATTCATACAGGTTTGGAAAAACTTGTGGGTAAGTAAATGACAGAATTTTAATTTTTGAGGGAACTATCCCTTTTTTACACACTTTTTTTCAGGCCCTATTTAAGGAAAGAAAGCAAAACGATGTGTGTAAGTACTGCTTTTAGCAGATTCTAACCTGTAATGAAAGATACAGACCTTCTATTTTTGTCACATCAAATGCTTCAACCAACGTCAAATTGAATACAATTATAAAATAACTGATTTTTTTTTATTTTCAAACTGCTTCAGTTTGAGCTGAAGCTGTTGATGAATGTATTTTTCACCCATAGATTATTTTTAGCTTTGAAGCGAATAATTGTAATGATGGCAATTAGTGATAATGCTAAATAATATCCAGTAAAAAAATGAGTTAAAAGAACATAATTCTTGTTTGGAGTTGATAAAGAAGTGCCTGAGCCATACTGGAGGTACAGTGTAAAACAGAAACAAATTTCATTTCATGCAGGTTTGTTATGCATCACCATTTTGTTTGTGGTTCTTTTCTCAGTGCATTGAATTTGACATTTGGATTATATTTGATATAGGGAATGAAGGTGAGGCAGAAGACATCGCCAATGAAAGACATATTTAAATAAAGTCTTTTCGGAGTAAAGGGAAGCAATGACTGCAGCTGTAACCAGAGCTGAATTTAAAATAGATGCTGATAGACCAAATTTTCCAGTGCACTGAAGCCTTTTTGAAAGCCATTCGTCTTATAAACCTGCTGTTGTTTTTCTAAAGATGCTTTCCCTACTACAAATGGCTTTTTGAGGAGATTTTTTCCTCCTGTCCTTTTGTACTTTGATTTCTCATAACTAAAAACTACTCTCAAAGTTTGTAGAAATGTTATGCAGACTTTTGATGTTGGCAGCTTAAGCCGTCTTGCTGTAGACATGAGATTGACGGAGGATCAAGACTCACCTCAGATGACCTAATAACTGTTTTATAGGATACCAGGTAGCTTACCGTCTGGATTCTGGGGATCCCAACCAGTTCATCACAGTAGAGGTGGGTCCTGATACCCGTCAGTTCACCGCCTCCAACCTGACCCCAGAGTTGGCCTACATCTTTCGCATCTCCGCCAAGACGGAGCAGGGCTGGGGAGCACCTGCACAGGCTGTGGTCATAACTACTGAGATTAGAGGTGATGCAAACACATACCTAAATACACAATGCCCATTTATCTTTGAAGTGAAATATAAATTAACCCTATCTATTTTCTAAATGTTATTGATCTTATTACAAATGATTGTGCATGTTTCTTTTATGGTTTTTTGAGTGCATAATGTCTAATCAAAATATCATAACTCAAATCTACCAGTGAACTGACTTTTCTTTTTTGAAAATCTGTTTCACTTGGATGTACGTCACAATATGGAAGAAAAGATCTGTTGCTAGTTTCATTACATTGCGACTTTAAAGGGATAGTTCACCCAACCTTCTTTCAGAAGAACACAATCGGAGATATATTTTAAAATATCCTTAGTCCTCCAAGCTTTATAATGGTTGTGAATGGGGGGGCTGCATTTTGAAGCCAAAAATAATGCATCCATCCATGAAAAAGTAATCCAGACGACTCCAGGGAGTTAAGAAAGGTCTTCTGAAGTGAAGCAATGCGTTTTTGTAAGAAAAATAATATAATTTACATTTGCTGTTTCCTACACTAGATTTAACATATCATTTAAACAGATATTTTAACGCTTTATAAGTTGCAAAATTAAAATGAAAATGTATTACAGAAATGATTATATATTTTTAAAATGTTCAAGCAAAAATTGTAGCAAAATGACCATTTAAATGTTATTTTTCTTAATTGCATTTGCACTCACAGTAAAGACACATTTTCATTAAATGTCCCGCAATGAATGTAGCAAAATTCAATGTGGATTTGAAAATGCATTCTGAGCCGATCTGAGCCGTCTCCGTCCCGACCTGTCAATCACTGCGTCAAGGCGGGGCCAGGTGTTGTAAACATGGCAGCTGCAGAGCCAAGAAGAGTGAGGCATAAACTGGCAGATGAAGCTGAGCAAGAACAGAGAAATGTCATTCATAGAACAAGTACGTTATTAGAAGCATAGATATTTATGTTTGGGACGACTCGCAGAGAACGCGCCTGGCGCTCGTGCACCTTATCGTGAGGTGAGCGTGCTCGTGTGTCTGTCAAAGTGCTGAAACGTCAAATGAGCGGTGCTTTACAACAGGTTACTTACTCATAGAAATAATCTTAGACAAGCTGTCCGAGATTATTGCTTGCTCTATCAGTGTGGTTGTATGTTTTTCTCTTTTTATCCTTCTGATTATTGTTTATGCATTATTTATAGGCCTATTAATAAAACAATGTGTAGCCTAGTCAATATGGATGCTAATGAGTGTTATTTATAGCCTAATAATAATGATAATAATAATAGTAGTAATATTAATAATTTTGGTCCCTAAAAAATAACTCATGTCTAAACCCATCTTTCACATATTAGAAAGCACTTTGGTCTGATGTGAACAGGTGCTGGTGGTGTGATGGTGTGGAGGATATTTTCTTGGCACACTTTGGGCCCTTTAGTACCAATGGACCATATGCACAGAGCGTTCTTTAGAACTTCAGTAATAATATAAACCAGCTGGAAAACTCCCGGTGAAATGTCACTTGTTGGTGTGTCGGTATCTTCAATGTCCTGAGGTAGCTTTAACAACATCAGTAGTGTAATACTTAGTTTATAATTAGAATATAGTCACTTATATAGTCAGACTTAGCGTTAATTTAGTCTAGTTATTCAAATGTAAGACAACATTAAAAAGACATGTCCCTCAGTGTTCCTCACTGAAATTCAAGTCGACCATCTGTTTTCACACTTGTAAAAAAAAAAAAGCATTAACACATTGTAAATTATAGATTTATTGTGCACTTGGATTCACTGAACAAAATGAGAGCTTGTGCAGCCTGAGGGAGAGCACGGTTTTCTGTGTAATTCGAGCACAAGAAAAGTTATTGTTTTTCATGAGACTTTGTGAGTACTTTATACTTCACCTTGACAACATTTATTTTTAACCCTATTAATTTTGTAATGTTTAATATTTATTCAAAAGCGAAATGTGTGGAAAAAAATATTACAGAAAATGTCTAATATGAGCCAATAAATGCTCCTCTGCCGCCATCTGCTGGTTAAAGTGGTAATTGATGTGCTCTTTATTTTTAAATGATAGTGTTTTCTATTAAATGTTGGATTTCCTACATTATGAAACATTCGGTTTTACAAATAGGAACAGTCTCAGATGGGTGAACAAATATTTTTGGTCATTACATTTACATGTTGCGTGTCCAAATACAGACACCATGCTTCTTATTCAAACGTTCCCATTAGCTTCATTTTTTTTGCAATCAATAAAACTGGTTTATTGGCAAATTAGGTAAGTGTGATAACTGCATTAAAATATAAATACAGCATTAAAAGGCAACCATTGATGATGGTTTTGTGTCGATGTACAGTGAGTACAGAATTATCAGCTAACAGTTCACCAGAAATGCCCAAGCTGCAACCAGAAAGTAACCGTGCACATGGTCAATTGAGCATCATTTAAACACCACAGCCTACCTGAGTATTGTTGCTGACCATGTCCATCCCTTTATGTCCACATTACCATCTTGGCTACTTCCAGCTGGATAATGCATCATGTCACAAAGCTTAAATCAAACTGGTTTCTTGAATATGACAATGAGTTCACTAGACTCAAATGAGCTCCACAGTCACCAGATCTCAGTCCAGTAGAGCACATTTGGGATGTGGAACTGGAGTTTTGTGGCATGATAGCTTTTGTACAATGATGAAAAACATTTACAGTTGAGAAGTTTTAAATAAAATGTTCATAAATAAAATTATGTAAAATGAAATTGTTTCATAGAAGAAGATTTTAAAAAAGAAAGAAAGAAATAGGCCTATGTAATCCATTGCTGTGACCCAGTAGAATGACCCTCCTTTGTGTAGCTGTCCAAAATGTTTCTAAAATAGAGAAGAGAGAAATTTCGACATCACCAGACCAGAGTCAATTTTAGAAGCATTAGAGATGGGCTCGATGGGGTGCCTTTTTACTGTTTAAAAGAGGGGTTTAAACATCATTATTTTTGGGAATAGAAATTATTGTGATTATTATTATATAAATAACACTCATTAGCATACAGATGGACTACACGTCGTTTTATTAATATAAATGATGCATAAACAATAATCAGAAGTATAAAAAGAGAAAAACATACAACCACACTGATAGAGCAAGCAATAATCTCGGACAGCTTGTCTAAGATTATTTCTATGAGTAAGTAACCTGTTGTAAAGCACCGCTCATTTGACGTTTCAGCACTTTGACAGACACACGAGCACGCTCACCTCACAATAAGGTGCACGAGCGCCAGGCGCGTTCTCTGCGAGTCGTCCCAAACATAAATATCTATGCTTCTAATAACGTACTTGTTCTATGACTGACATTTCTCTGTTCTTGCTCAGCTTCATCTGCCAGTTTATGCCTCGCTCTTCTTGGCTCTGCAGCTGCCATGTTTACAACACCTGGCCCCGCCTTGACGCAGTGATTGACAGGTCGGGACGGAGACGGCTCAGATCGGCTCAGAATGCATTTTCAAATCCACATTGAATTTTGCTACATTCATTGCGGGACATTTAATGAAAATGTGTCTTTACTGTGAGTGCAAATGCAATTAAGAAAAATAACATTTAAATGGTCATTTTGCTACAATTTTTGCTTGAACATTTTAAAAATATATAATCATTTCTGTAATACATTTTCATTTTAATTTTGCAACTTATAAAGTGTTAAAATATCTGTTTAAATGATATGTTAAATCTAGTGTAGGAAACAGCAAATGTAAATTATATTATTGAATTTGAATGATCATTTTGCTCCAAACATTGCACATATAGTATGGAAATTGTAAATATAAATAAATATTGCCATTTTACATAGAATATTCCATACAAAAAAGAAGTTCTGCTTCTAAAAAATCATGTTAGACAAAATTAACATGAAATTAAAATCTATGCTATTTACTTAGATAATCTGAGAGAATCATCTGTGCAGTTTATTTATGTCTAATAAAATCATTTATATTTTAATATTGTATTTAAATATGTAGTATTTTCCTCTTTTTAAATTACTTTTCATTTTAACACATCACAGTTACGGTACATCACTGTAAATTTAACAGTAATTTAGTCCTGGTTATTGTTAACTTTTTCTTTTTGTGTGTGTGTGTGTCAGTAATAGCAAATAACAATAAAATTGAAACAAGCGATCCCAATAATTCCCAATGGATAAAAAAACTTTTTTATTTTGTATTGAATATCCTATTTCACAAAAGTAAAATTGATTGTGAATGTGGTTTCCTTATGATTTCTTATGAAATGCATGCATGATCCATATCGTTCTTTAGACACTTGTGATTTTTAGACTGCTAAAGAGCTATGATATGCATCCCAGCTGCTACACTGGTAATAAACTGATCAGTTTCAAGACAGAAAGATAGTTTGGGTTAAAGATGGAGAGCAATTGCATCTCATCCTTTGACCTTGTGAAACTTCTCAATTGGTCCTTTTAAAAGCTGCACGGTCAAGGCCACTGCAATCATGGCTTTCGATGGCTTTCGATAGCTTTGGTTGCGCATGATCTGCATCTTTAATGGCGGTCGATACGGTGCACCTTTAAATAAACAATTATGCCTCTCCGTATTGATTTCTCCCATTAAAATCGATGAGGTTATGCAGTTGCATGTCACACAGGTGGGGAGGGGTGGAGAGGCCAGGGCAAGACCCGCTGACTGATGCACACATGAATAGAAGAGTCCTGACCCGTGATTAAGAACAGTCAGCAAGACCAGCCTGACCCCTGAACTCACACTTCACATCTATCTCTCCTCCATCAGAGCGACCACAGCCTCCACGGCAGCTGCGAGTGCCACAGGACCACGTGCAGTCCCGCAAACTGCAGCTCAACTGGGTGCCTGGAGGGGACGGCTCGTCACCCGTCCGTTACTTTACCTTACAGACGCGGGAGCTACCCAGCGGCGATTGGCTCACCCATTCCTCCACTATAAGCCACAATTATACCTCCTGGGAGGTAGAGAGGTGAGCTCCTTTGCCATTTCTCAACCCCCTCAATACTACAAACAGCAGTACCAGTGACTTTACCTAAAGACTACCCTCGGATGACCCTCACAGAGCTGATTTCAGTTGATTTCTGCCGCTTCACAGCCACATGTGTTCCCCTGCAGGGCTCATGAAAGCCGTGCAATAAGGGCAGTATGGAGGGAGTGATATTAAATGCGTAGGAGCCTTTTTCCAGTGCAGCAATTTATAATACTCAATCCAATTTGAGAGAGTGAGAAACAATCAGTACCTTGGGCTACGGGCACTCCAGCTTTTTGCATATGAGTTATGTCGAAACCGCAGCCATGATTATATGGGCAGTCGAATAGTATTTTATATGCATTCAGAGGGCCATCTCAGCTTGATTATGATGAGTCCCCTTTCTCAGTTGAAAACTCTCTCAGCCATCAGCTTTTGAGTGCTTTTTTAAACAGCCAGATTGTTGCTAAATGGATTATTTAGGACTGATTTGTGTCTTTACCAGCTGGAAGCTTTTAGGAGTGGGGCATCATGGGAAAAATATTCCCTTTAACCAAGTAATACGAATAGCGGAAAGCTCGTTTGGAAAGCACCGTGCAACTCATCTCAATCGACAGAGATTGGTTATGAGACCTAAACGACATGTTTAGTTTGTTAATGAGCCCAGTTGGCTTGTGCAGTGTGTTTTGGGTAAATGGGAACTGTAAGCAAAGTTTTTCTACATATTCCCTTTACTGTCAGTTCCAGATGATTTTCAACACAAAGTGATGGAAGAAGGCTAGGCAGTAGGGCTGTGCAATTATGACAAAAGTAGTCATTTTTGATTAGTACCTTTGATTTATTTATATGTTATTGTAATCATGTAAATTATTCATATATAATTAAAATAATATTATACTTTATTTTAAGGTGTCCGTGTTACAGTGAAATTATATATTTAAGTAATAAGTAATAACAATTAACTACATGTACTTACTATAGGGTTGGCGTTAGGATTAGTTAGACGTTATGCATAATTTATAGTTATTACTACAGTAACTACATGTGCTGTAATGTCTGTAACAAGGACACTGTAAAATAAAATGTTACCATATATTTTAATACAATTAGCAGATGAAAGCTAATGTAGTAGGTCTGTGCAATTGTGACAACAGTAGTAATCAACAGACAATAGTAGTAATTGTTGATTAAACTAGATGCAAACTAGTCGCTTTTCAGCAAAATTTGCCGTTTTGAATCCAAATATGTCATTTATGAGAATAGTGTAGACCCGAAGAGTTTTTTTTCAGGGATGGGGGGTGTCAGGGTGAGTTTGCAGGCACAATAAATCGAAAATGGGCTACTTTCCCATAGACTTGAGTGAGACCATAGACGTCTCTCAAGCTGTCGTGATCTTTTATGGCGCTCTGTGGTGATACTGACACATCGCTGTAGTGCTTCAGTTCAAACAGAGGCAGAGCGCACGTGAACTGATCATCTCTTCCGCTTTACTACACGAAATAAACATGAATTGATGTAGGATGAATGAATACTGAAGGTATGTTGAAAGATCCATTACAACTTACTGAAATCCGTGTCATATGTAACATTAATCGCCAATAAAATAGCTTGTAAAAATGTCACATTTACCGTAACATTTACCTCAGAAAAGCAGTTCAAAGTCAAAAAGCTTGTTAGTCAGCTACAAAAATGAACTTAGAGAGGAGCATTTTGATATATCCACTGTGACTATAGGCGATTGCATATTCATGTGCTTAACATGTGCTTCAGTACTGAATATATAAAACCGTTTTATGACAGCCAAAAACGAGTAGAAACATAATTATGTCATTAGAAATTTATTATAATATTATTTTAAAAAACTTCTTTATGTGTAATTCATATGTTAGGGGCTTACAAATCAATTAATTTTAACCTTTAATATTATAATGATGTACCTGCTGTGGTTCCCTGTATAGTTTCCAGCATTAGTTGAGAGATATTTTTTCTTTGAGGAAATTTGCCATGTACTGTACCTGATAGGCCCCAAATTAATCATTATTTGAAATCAAAATTGAATCCAATTGTGAAATTTGTGTTAGTGTCATTAAATGTTTTGTTTTGTTTTTTTACTTGAATCAAATGTTTTTTCCATTTATTTTCTTGTGGGAGTCCACCAGAATGCTTAGTTTACATGTTAAAATCACAAAAATTTTCTCCTGGGGGAAGATGCCCCCATTTGGAAACATCACCTTTTTCACCACTTTGGAGTTTGCAGGTATGAAAATAAGAGAGATCATACAAAATACATGTTATTTTTTTTAGTACTGTCCTAAGTAAGATATTTTACATAAAAGATGTTTACACAAGACAAAAAAATAGCTGAATTTATTAAAATGACCCCTTTCAAAATTTTATGAACAATTGATTCTTAATACAGTGTGTGGTTACCTGGATGATCTACGACTGTTTGTTTGTTTTGTGATGGTTGTTCATGAGTCTCTTGTTTATTCTGAGCAGTTAAACTGAGCTCTGTTCTTCAGAAAAATCCTTCAGGTCCTGCAGATTCTTCAGTTTCAAGCATCTTTTGCATATTTGAACCCTTTCCAGCAGTGACTATATGATTTTGAGATCGATCTTTTCACACTGAGGACAGCTGAGGGACTCAAACACAACTGTTAGAAAAGGTTCAAACATTCACTGATGCTCCAGAAGAAAACATGATGCATTAAGGTGAAAACGTTTGAACAGGATAAAGATGTCCAAATTTGTCTTATTTTGTTTAAATATCATATTTTTTTCATTTAGTACTGCCCTTTGGAAGCAACAGAAGATACTTGCATGTTTCCCAGAAGACAAATTAAGTACAATTTACCTTGACCTTCAAATTTCAAAAGTTTTCACCCCCCGTCTATTAATGCATCGTGTTTCCTTCTGGAGCATCAGTGAATGTTTGAACCTTTTTTAATAGTTGTGTTTGAGTCCCTCAATTGTCTTCAGTGTGAAAAGATGGATCTCAGAATCATACAGTCACTGCTGGAAAGGGTTCAAATATGCAAAAGATGCTTGAAACTAAAGAATCTGCAGGACCTGGAGGATTTTTCTGATGAACAGAGCTCAGTTTAACTGCTCAGGACAAACAAGAGACTCATGAACAACCATCACAAAACAAACAAACAGTCGTAGATCATCCAGGTAACCACACACTGTATTAAGAATCAGTGGTTCACAAACTTTTTAACAGGGCTATTTTAATTCAGCTATTTTTATGTCTTGTGGACTATATGTAAACATCTTTTATGTATATCTTGCTCAGGACAGTACTAAATAAAAAATTAACATGCATTTTGTATGATCGCTCTTATTTTTATATATATATATATATATATATGCCAACAGCCAATATATTATTAAAATATATATATATACAGTATATTGTATTAATTCAAGATAATATTAATATATTTTAATTAGAATTAGCTAAAGAAGGTGATTCAGTATGGCTGTACTTTATAACAAAAGTAGTAATTGTTGATTATTTCCTATTGTAATCTTATAAAATATAAATATTAATATGTTATGTAAATAATAAAATTAATATATTTCACAATACTGATAATACAATTAGATTCTTAAAAATACTTGTTTGTGTCCCTTATTCACTTTTTTTCAGCTGCATTCGCTGACATATTTTACCTGCATCCCAGTTGTTCATATCATATTTCTGGGTTTATGTATTGGCATATATGCTGCTCTTATGTCTTAATATGAGCTCTCCAATAAGAAGTGTTTTGTATCTTATTTCCATCCTCACCTCTCTGCCTCAAGTGCGTTAAGATAAAACTCTGTAATTGCCAGCGTGTGCCCTTGGGCTTCAATGGATTGTGTCCCTGACATTTATAGATACTAGCTCATACATGCACTGCTGAGCCACATCATTTGTGATGGGAAAGGTCTTTGTCCAATATGAGAGAGCTCACGAGCTATGCAATCCCTCAGGCTGAAACCCTTCACTTCATACAAGCTGAGAATGATGGCGACTAATGACGTCGGAGACAGCAAGTACAGCCAAGAGACGAATGCAATTACCACTTTACAAGATGGTGAGTAATAATGAGCGTGTTGTATCCACTGGCTTTGGGTTGATGTGCTATTGATTCAAATAAAAGTCATAGAAGAGCTACAGTCTTATCTGTGCCATTTACTTGGAAACTGAATTCTTGGAACTGATTTAATTGTGCCATTATTTACTCACCCTCATGTTATTCTAAACACAGAGGAAGATTTATTTATTTATTTTTATTTAGTTTATTTAACGGTCAACATGTTTCTCTTCAGGTTAATACATCTAAAAGTAGAAAAAGATAAGAACATTCTCCATATAGATCCCTTTAATGGGGTCCCTCACAAGGGGACTCTCATATTCAGGGGTCCAGGGCATCAAAAAGATTGAAACCTCCTGGTCTATATGACTCAAAACTTGCTGGAAGAGAAGATATTGGTAAATACAGCTTTCTTCCTGTTTCTCACAGAAAGCCATCATACGACATCTGAGGACTAAAGCACACAAGTGATATGATGAACCACTTTTATGGTGCTTTTTTGGTCTTTTTTGAGCTTGACACAACCAGTCCTAATTTACTCCCATTATAGTGAAAGGAAAAAATCCTCCTTTTATGTTCCACAGAAGAAACAGGTGAACAGATTATAGAATGAAATGACATGTTTTTTTGTATGTCTGCAGTTCCTGATGAAGCGCCCACGATTCAAGCCGTGAAACCCTCCACGACAACATCCGTGCTGGTGCAGTGGCAGGTACGCTAATGCCAGCCCACCCCGGTCAAGTGAACTCCTAACCCCCATTAAGTTTATCTGACGGCCAGATAACAAACCGGCTCCAGCCTGAGAAGAATACCAGCATGTTGCAGGCTATCGCCAGTGAAATTACAGCCCTGTTCTGTTTAATGATCTGACTTTTGTCAATAGGTAGCCTGAGCAGCCTGCCGTGCATCGCTTAGTATTCCTCGTGCAGGTTTGCATAAATTAATGACATGCGGTATTGATACCCGCACATTTACAGAGCTCGCAGAGGGCTTTGGCAAGCCCAGGATAATTAATACCCATGCGCGACAGCGATCCTGCAATCTGAAGGGATATTAATTAGTAGCTGAAACCTTTATTCTCTGACCTATGAGTCCCGGATCTTCTCACTACTGTCTGTTTTATCAGCAGAACCGTAGGCCGAGTTGATTACACTCAGCTCGGAGCTTTGTTAATTACCCACTGACTGAATGGCTCAGAAATTAAATCCTCATCTTTTATTTATCTTATTCGTTTCGCGGCAAGCGTCGCACATGGACGCGCGATGGGAGATCAGTCAGCGTTGTCTGTCAGTTATAGCCGGGAAGGCTTTTTATCAGGGTGTGCCTTAATAAGGACCGTGAGAACAGCTAGTGGAATGTGACCTTTAAATTAATCTGTGCCTTTGCAGACACCCAAGGAGGAGAGTGTGAATGGGGTTCTGGTGGGCTATCGGCTCTACTACCGTGAGCTGCAGTATGACAGCGCTCCGCAGGAGTCAAAGAGGGCCGTCAACAGCTCCTTGCTGCGCACCGAACTGACAGGTAACTAGCGGGAGGAGGCTCTCCTCTTGAACCAGAAACGTCTGCAACCAGATGTGATTTATAGCTTGAGTGCTTTTTTGAACACTTTAACCCATCCAGTTATTGAAAAAAATATATTTCTCAAGGAATCCCTCAACGTTTTAAACTCACTTTTTTTGACGTGTTCTTTTGTGCAAAGATATTATGAAAAGTAGTCTCAGAAAAGTAGTCGTGTTTTAAAATGAAACTAGGACACAATCGGTGATGGCAAATTATAAAATCCACATTAATACCATGAATATTGCACAAATTTAAACATTATCAAAGCATTAGGACATGTGTCCTCCCTGCAGTTAGGACAATCATTTCAACTTACCATTATGTTGCCATTGCTATGCGATTCTAACATGAAAAAGTGGCAATTTATTAAGAACAATTCCAGGTGGTTCTTCAGCCAAGCATTTTTGAATATTATTTTGATTGATTGGTAATCAATCATAATAATAATAGCATAATAATATGCCTATTGACTAAGAATAGCTGGATCTATGATGATTGGTGGGAAAAACAATAGCACAAACGTGAGCAAATATTAACAATGGTTTTTGATTAATTCTGTGATGTTTTGTTATTAGTTGTTTTGTCTTACTTACAATATTGGTAGCACTTTATTTTACAGTATGTGTACTTTTCTGGTACATATATAGTAATTATGTTGTACATACAGGTAAAAGAGTGGTAACACAAGGTACTTACCTGACATGTATGTACATGGAAACTAATAAGAAACACTGCTATACTTTCCAATGGTACATACATGGTAATTACTTTGTACCTATAGACAAGTGTTGGGTAATAACAGGCACTTACTTATAGTGTCCGTATATGGTAACTAACAGACACATTACTCTACTTACTAATGGTTACTGTACTATACTGTACTGTACTTACATGGTAACTATGTAGTACTTACAGACAATTGTGGGTAATAACAGGCACTTAATGTGTGATAACTAGTAAGACACATTACGTAACATAGTGTTAATACTTATCAAGTAGTCCTTTTAAGCAAGGCTTTTGACACATGACAACTGACTATACCAAGTACAGTTGTAGTGTTACTGATCTGTCAACATACACATAATTATTAGGGTATGTATGTATGTCATCAAAATACCCCTATTGGACCAATCGTGTTAAGTGAATCATTGTCCAGTAAAGATTAGGCAAGTTGTACCATGCTTATACCCTGTAAAATAAAGTGCACCCTTGTACATAAACGTTACATAAGAATTACCAGCTCTTTAACCTTTGTAATAATAAGCTTAAGCATAACTAGTAAGAACTGTAAAATAAGATACACTGTTGTGCAGAGCAATTTAGCATTAACAGTTCATAAAACACTACATAAAGTACATACATGGTGCAGCAAAACAGTTACTTTATTTCTTGAGAATTTTGTTTTTTAAATGGCATCAGTGAGAAAACAACACTATTTGGAAAGCCTCTGTTTTGTACTGTTGTTAACATGCACACACTGTAAGTAAGTGTCCGTTATTTGTGTCCACACTTGTCCATGAGTACAACATAGTTACCATGTATATACCACTGGTAAGTAGAGTAATATGTCTGTTACACTTGTCTATAGGTACAAAGTAATTACCATGTATGTACCATTGGAAAGTATAGCAGTGTTTCTTATTAGTTTCCATGTACATACATGTCAGGTAAGTACCTTGTGTCACCATTAACATAATTACTATATATGTACCAGGAAAGTACACATACTTTAAAATAAAGTGCTACCACAATATTCCATGTGTGATAAACCATTTTTCCTGTCCATTTTAGCAAGTGTTTGACATGTGCTTTTGTGCAAAAATACAGTGCCTACATAAAATCATTATACACCTTTGAAATAGTTACTTTATTTGTCATACAGCCTAAAATCAAAAGAACTTTTCCAATTTTATTTACATATTTTGACTTACAACATCAAAGTAATGAAAGAAAAAGCAACAGTTCAGAAAATTAATTTTAAAAAAAGTCATCAGTCCCCTCATTTGATACTTCATAGAGCCTCCCTTTGCTTTAATTACAGCCATTAATCTTTTTGGATATGTCTGTACTAGCTTTGCACACCTAGATTGGGGAATATTTGCCCATTCCTTGCAGAATTGATTAAGTTTAGTCAAATTCTGTGGAAACATCCTCACAACATTAAGCTGCAACCACCATGCTTCTCAGTAGGTATGGTGTGTTTTGGGTGGTGTGCTGTGTTTGCTTTTTGCCAAAAAAAAATAACGCTTGGAGTTCAGTCAAAAAAGGTCAATTTTGGTCTCATCAGACCAGAGCACCTGTAGTGATCAGCAGGCAAACATGAGGGAAGACTCCCCCATTACATCAATAGTCCCCTTTCATCTGCTATAATAAAAAGCACAGGACTCCAAAACTCACACCTCCAAGAGGAGTTCCACAATCAAGGAAATAGACGGGCTAGGAGATAAGCCTGCAAAGACAATCACCCTGACCATTTGTGCATGGGAAGAATGATGACATTAGCATGTCATTGAGCAGGCTAATCCTATCACCACTGACCCCATTGTTCACCCCAGTCCCTCAGTCCTAGGACCTGAGGTGTGAACTGACTCCACTCATCAGACAGGTTTTGCCATGTGGCCTCAAGCCACATGTATTTTCTATGGACACACAAATCTTCTCCATCTCTATTATCAAAACTGTATATACTTAATGAGTGTTATTTGTGTACATGCAAAATATACAAACTTACCTATTAAGGTATACATGAATGCATAGGTAGTTCAACATAACCCAATGATGTTTGGACTTTATGTTTTACAATGCCTAGATTAATCTGAAATTGGTTTAGAAAGTGAATTACACATAGGAAAAATCTTAAAGACATTGTTCAAAACATGAACTTTAAGCTATGCAAATGAACCTCATGCAAGAGAGGGGCCATCCAGTGGCCACATCTGACAGAATCAGCCAATCAAAACACTGGATCTGAAAGGTGCCAATTTGCATTTTCCTCCTTCTCAGGACAGATTAAAAAGCTTGTTTCTGAGACAGAGAATTGTTCCAGTTTCTGGGTTGCTGCAGTTTCCCATACTGGTTCCAGGCTCCAGTTCCTGGAGGTTTAAGGTTCTGGTCCCAAGATGTGCTGAGCTAAGTCCAACTCCACAGAGTTGTGAAGCTGCTCTCTCAAGACTCTGAAGCTCTAAAGAGAGAAACCAGGAAGTTCTACAAGAAGTGAACTTGGGAAGTTTGAAAACTGCAACAGAGTTGTCCCCCATCTTAAAAATATTTTCTGCACCAACTTCAAAGCCCTCTCATCAGAGATCCTCCAGATCTGCGTGTGCCAGCGGACTGCCCAGATCTGCACTGACTTCAGAATCTAAAGATCCTTCTGTCTGCGTGTTCCAGAGAATAAGGATCGTCTGCAAAGACATCCGGACCTTCAAGGCTTCTTCTTCTGCGTGTTCCAGGAAAAGAACCTCCTCTGTGCTCCAGGAGTTCAAATTTCACAGGTACTACATGTTTAAGGCTGTGAAACGGATTCCAACTCCGTTTTTCCCACTGCAACGCTGCCCAGCTCAACAAGTGGAAGACATCACCACTCAGATTCGACAAGTCACCAGGCAGAACATACAGTGGGTACGGAAAGTATTCAGACCCCCTTAAATTTTTCACTCTTTGTTAAATTGCAGCCATTTGCTAAAATCATTTAAGTTCGTTTTTTTTTCCTCAGTAATGTACACATAGCACCCCATATTGACAGAAAAACACAGAATTGTTGACATTTTTGCAGATTTATTAAAAAAGAAAAACTGAAAAATCACATGGTCCTAAGTATTCAGACCCTTTGCTGTGACACTCATATATTTAACTCAGGTGCTGTCCATTTCTTCTGATCATCCTTGAGATGGTTCTATACCTTCATTTGAGTCCAGCTTGTGTTTGATTATACTGATTGGACTTGATTAGGAAAGCCTCACACCTGTCTATATAAGACCTTACAGCTCACAGTGCATGTCAGAGCAAATGAGAATCATGAGGTCAAAGGAACTGCCTGAAGAGCTCAGAGACAGAATTGTGGCAAGGCACAGATCTGGCCAAGGTTACAAAAAAATTTCTGCTGCACTTAAGGTTCCTAAGAGCACAGTGGCCTCCATAAACCTTAAATGGAAGACGTTTGGGATGACCAGAACCCTTCCTAGAGCTGGCCGTCCGGCCAAACTGAGCTATCGGTGGAGAAGAGCCTTGGTGAGAGAGGTAAAGAAGAACCCAAAGATCACTGTGGCTGAGCTCCAGAGATGCAGTCGGGAGATGGGAGAAAGTTGTAGAAAGTCAACCATCACTGCAGCCCTCCACCAGTCGGGGCTTTCTGGCAGAGTGGCCCGACGGAAGCCTCTCCTCAGTGCAAGACACATGAAAGCCCACATGGAGTTTGCTAAAAAACACCTGAAGGACTCCAAGATGGTGTGAAATAAGATTCTCTGGTCTGATGAGACCAAGATAGAACTTTTTGGCCTTAATTCTAAGCGGTATGTGTGGAGAAAACCAGGCACTGCTCATCACCTGTCCAATACAGTCCCAACAGTGAAGCATGGTGGTGGCAGCATCATGCTGTGGGGGTGTTTTTCAGCTGCAGGGACAGGACAACTGGTTACAATAGAGGGAAAGATGAATGCGGCCAAGTACAGGGATATCCTGGACGAAAACCTTCTCCAGAGTGCTCAGGACCTCAGACTGGGCCGAAGGTTTACCTTCCAACAAGACAATGACCCTAAGCACACAGCTAAAATAACGAAGGAGTGGCTTCACAACAACTCCGTGACTGTTCTTGAATGGCCCAGCCAAAGCCCTGACTTAAACCCAATTGAGCATCTCTGGAAAGACCTAAAAATGGCTGTCCACCAACGTTTACCATCCAACCTGACAGAACTGGAGAGGATCTGCAAGGAGGAATGGCAGAGGATCCCCAAATTCAGGTGTGAAAAACTTGTTGCATCTTTCCCAAAAAGACTCATGGCTGTATTAGATCAAAAGGGTGCTTCTACTAAATACTGAGCAAAGGGTCTGAATACTTAGGACCATGTGATATTTCAGTTTTTCTTTTTTAATAAATCTGCAAAAATGTCAACAATTCTGTGTTTGTCTGTCAATATGGGGTGCTGTGTGTACATTAATGAGGAAAAAAAATGAACTTAAATGATTTTAGCAAATGGCTGCAAAATAACAAAGAGTGAAGAATTTAAGGGGGTCTGAATACTTTCCGTACCCACTGTAAATATCCCTTACCAAACCTCTTTCCAGAGACCTTGGCATTAGTGTATACTTTCACTATATGATTATCTAATTTGCATTAGATTTTACTTAGCTGATATCAGGAGCTAGGTAAACCTTGATATCTAGAAAAACTACAGTTTATCTTTCTATAAGATTAACTTGTAACTGCCATAGTAACATCTAACTCATTCACTTGCATTTATCAGTCTTTTTGCACTTTATCCATTCAGTAGTTGTTAGTTACTCTTGTCTATCCTTTTGTTAATAAAATCCTTTTATTACACTTGTGTCTTGTGTTGATAATAAGACATAATGTGTAAGATGCTCTACAATCTAACAATATCTCACAAATCCTTCAGAATGGTCAGATGATGAACTTTCTCCAGTTTATATAATTGTAATTCAGTCAACAATCTTCCACGATTGTTCTTTATTGTCAAGGTGAGATTCCTTGGCTGGTGCCCTGAAATATTGGAAGGAATCATCTGACGCTGTCACACTCACCTTAGGTGATGTGTGACCAAAAACTCAATATTAATATTAATACAAAATATTAATATTTAAGACCATAAATAACTACATTTGCGGTGGCCCCGTGTGAGGCTAGTCCAAAATCACTACACACCTTTTACCAGATGGCATCAGAGTCTTGAAGGACTTGAAGAGAGCAGTACATTGCCGCTCACCACAGAATTTGACTGAACTTGATCAGTTCTGTAAGGGATGGGCAAATATTCCCCAATCTAGGTGTGCAAAGTACAGACATATCCAAAAAGATTAATGGCTGTAATTAAAGCAAAAGGTGGCTCTACGAAGTGTCAAATCAGGGGACTGATGACTTTTCCAACCCTGTTATTCTAGTTTTCAAGTTTTTTATTCATTTTCATTCTAAAATATTCTTTTTTCATTTTTCTTTCATTACTTTGATGTTGTAAGGCAAATTTTGTAAAAAAAAAAAAAAAAAAAAAAAAAAAAAAATAGAAAAGTTTATTTTTTAAAGGGGTTTTGAATTTAGGCTGTACGACAAATAAAGTAACTATTTCAAAGGGGTATAATGATTTTCTATTGGCACTGTATATTGTATTTTACAGCTACACTCTTGGAAAGGAAGTCAAGTTTTGAAATGAAACTGGGACACAATCTGTGATGGCAAATTTCGTAATCCACATTAGTACTATGAATATTGTGCAAATTTGAACGTTATCAAAGCGTTAGGACACTGCTTCTCCCTGCAGTTAGAGAATATATTTCCGACGGATGGTTGAGCGTAGGTGAACTCATTATGCGCTCAGGCTGCGTGAGGTGCGGAATCATGAGTTTGAGCTCAAGTGGTCGACACCGTGCGCGCCGACGGGCTCTTTTTCCGCATCCTGGATCCAGCTGCTAAATCTCCTTTGACAAATTGGACTCAGCAGTGTTGACAGCATTTAAATGCGCAAGCCCGGAGCAGCCAAGCATGGAGGCATATTTAATTCCTTTCCCTATGTTCTGCACTGGTCAGGGCAGGAGTGCAATATCTCTCCTCTGCTCTCCACTCATCTTACATGTTAAAATCTGAGGTCTGTTAAGCGCCGAATGTGCCTCCCTGCTGAAATCACCCTAAATGCCAAGAGGAAATTACCAGAGCTATGCTCTATTTGTTCAGGCTTAACAGCTTACAGTGAAAGTTAGCAGGTACTCCAGAAACTAACAAGGTCCCTGTCACTTTCTTGGGCATTCTGCTCAAGTCGAGTCAGTTTCTCTTACTTTATATATGCCTATGATTGTTGTTCATAATGTGTTGTCAGACAGATACAAAGATTTAGTCATTCTTCTTGTGCATTTCCCCTTCATATATGTCTTCATATATTGAATAAAATATTCAGGTTATACTTTGGTATGGGGAACACATATTCACTATTAACTATGACTTTTGCCTCAGTAAACTCTTTGAATTTACTGCTTATTTATAGTTAGTTAGGTAGTTGTTGTAGCATTTAAGTTTAGGTATGAGATAGGATTTATAAACTTCTAGTTAAAAGTGAGAATTGTTCCCTATACTATACAGTATCTCACAAAAGTGAGCACACCCCTCACATTTCAGCAACCATTTTATTATATGTTCTCAAGCAACAATACTATAGAAATGAAAATTTCGAGTAGACAATGTGCAGCTTGTATAGTAGTACAGATTTACTGTCCTCTGAAAATAACTCAACATACAGCCATTATTGTCTAAAAAACTGGCAACAAAAGTGAGTACACCCCTAAGTGAACATGTCAAAACTGTGTCCAAAGTTTTAATATTTTGTGTGAGCACCACTGTTATCTAGCACTGCCTTAATCCTCCTGGGCATGGAATTCACCAGAGCTGCACAGGTTGTTGCTGGGATCCTCTTCCACTCCTCCATAATGACATCACGGAGCTGCTGGATGTTAGACACATGGCGCTTCTCCACCTTCCGATTGAGGATGCCCCACAGTTACTCAATAGGGTTCAGGTCTGGAGACATACTTGGTCAGTACATCACCTTCACCTTCCTCAGCAAGGCAGTTGTCATCTTGGCGGTGTGTTTGGGGTCATTATCATGCTTCAGAATGTCACAGTACATGGACATTGGAATCCATGTTTCCCTCAATGAAGCAGAGCTCCCCAGTCACAGCAACACTCATGCAGCCCCAGACTATGATGCTATCACCACCATGCTTGACTGTAGGCGAGACACAATTTTCTTGGTACTCCTCACCAGGGCGTCCCCACACATGCTGGACACCATCTGAACCAAACAAGTTTATCTTAGTCTCATCAGACCACAGGACATGGTTCCAGTAATTCATGCTCTTGGACAGGTTGTCTTCAGCAAACTGTTTGCAGGCTTTCTTGTGAGCCAGCTTCAGAAGAATGCAAACCGACTTGTTGCAGTGTGCGGCGTATGGTCTGAGCACTGACATGCTGACCTTCCGCTTCTGCAACCTCTAAAGCAATGCTGGCAGCACTCATGCATCTGTTTTTTGAAGCCAGCTTCTGCACCTGACGCGCAGCACAAGGTCTCAACTTCTTTGATCCAACTTCTTTGGCCTGTTCTGAGTGAAACCCGTCTTGGAAAACTTCTCTCTCTATGACCCTGGCCACTGTGCTGTAACTCAGTTTCATGGTGTTACTGATCTTCTTATAGCCTAGGCCATCTTTGTGGAGAGCAACAATTCTAATTCTCAAATCCTCAGAGAGTTCTTTGCCATGAGGTGCCGTGTTGAACATCCAGTGATCAGTATTAGAGAATTGTACTCAAAGCACCACATTTTAATTGCTCTAATACAAGATCCACACATTTGTATGGTCCTGTCAAGCAGACAAAAACATGAACATGATGAATAGGACATGTGGCTTTGCATGGTTAAACGACATGCATGCATTGCATGACTCACTTTTGTTGCCAGCTTTTTTGACAATAATGGCTGTATGTTGAGTTATTTTCAGAGGACAGTAAATCTGTACTACTATACAAGCAGCACATTGACTACTCTAAAATATATCCACGTTTCATTTCTATAGTATTGTCCCTTGAGAAGATATACTAAAATAGTTGCTGAAATGTGAGTGGTGTACTCACTTTTGTGAGATACTGTAAGTGTTACCAATATTCAAATGACATTTTTAAAGATTAATATAAAAATAGTTGACACTGAAATGAAAACAAATAAGCCGACATTTAAATTGATCTATGCATGAAAAAGTGGTCATTTATTAAGAAATATTCCAATTTTATCAAAAGCAAAACACATTAATATTATTTTGGTTGGTAATCATAATAATATCCCTTTTTAACTAAGAAAAGCTGGATCCATAAAAATAATTGTTGGTGGGAAAACCAATAGCACACATGAGCAAGTATCAGCAATGGTTTTGTTGAATTCTGTGATGTTTAGTTGTTTTGTCTTACTTTATAATATTCTATTTTTAATAAAATGACAGAAATCTGTATGATAATTTTAATATATTGTTAGTATTTACCAAAAAAATAACTTGGCTAAATTTAATTTAAAGTGTACAGTTAGGCATTTTGTAAGTAAAGTTGAAGTATCTGAGCTTGACTAGAAGATACTTCTGAAAGTCTGAATATGCTCTTTCGTAGAAACCCTTTTATTTAAAGTACAAAGACATATCATTTAAGTTTCAGAGCTCAGAAGGAACTGTATAAAAGGACTGACCAGTGGTGCGGACATTACGATTTTTCTTTAAATTTCCCCAAGTGATGCTGGATCAGCATATGTTTTAAAAATCTTATTAAGTCCCTAATGCACCCCAGCTTGTGATATAGTACTTTATATTGACTGTTGAATCATTTATCACTGACTCGCTTTGGTTTCTCGCGGGGTTTGAACAGAGCGCGTGCAACAGCGAGATGAGCATTGTGGAATTTCATCAATCTCTTGGAGAAGTGTGTGATGAGCAACTTTGAAAAGCAAAGATTTACTGCCATGATGAAATATCCCTTTGATTTGTGCTTTTCCATCTCCAGTAATGTATTCCTCATCAGTTGCCTTTTTTTCCCTCCACAGCCAAAAGCACTGTGAAGACTGTCAGCAATCCTTCATTAACCGAATTCGAGCTAACGCGTAAGTTAACCATTAACCATCTTTCTCGTTTATGTCAGTCTGCCTTTGAAGTCCGAAATATTCAAACTCCCTTTGGCAAAGTGTGTAATCCCAAATACTCTTCCTGTTCAGAGAATAAGGTTTTTCCTCTAATCCATCTACTCTGACCAGGAACATTCTGGCCCCAAGATATTCTCAAAGTGAATCCCATTGCACACTGCCCGAGACCTGAGAGATGCATGTGCTCTCAGTTCTCCTATGTAAGAGTTTGAGGCCATTGCTTCCCATGATACACCAAAACTATTCCGTGTCCACACTGTAGAGAACAGTGGGTGGTTATATGAGAGATACTTTTTTTCTACCCAGAAGAATTCTCATTCTTCTTATCTGCTGTCTCAAAGCCAAGATACACCTTTCAAGTACCCTTATAGATCTTCTGTTTGTAATTTTTTATTCTCATCAGAGCTGCAGAAATACAGGCGCTATGAAATTGTGATGACTGCCTACAACGTCATTGGCGAAAGCCCTCCAAGTGCTCCAGTAGAGGTGTTTGTTGGAGAAGCAGGTAAGCGATTGTGTGAAAATGAGGGCACTTTTCACATATATATCAGTTAGAAATCATATAAAAATGCTGTCTAAATAAATGTGTGTTTGTAAGTATATAGTCCCACACAGTAATTGTAGCTGTTTTATTTTATATTTTATTATTATTTATTTTATCTTTTTTATATGTTTTTGCAATATTATATGGAAACTGTACAGTGTATATAATCCCACCGTAGCTGTAGCTATTTTATTTGTTTATTTTTATTTTATTTTAATGTTTTTGCACTCTTATTAAATGGGAACTATGCACTGTATATAGTCCTACCATAGCTGTAGTTATTTTTTATTTTATTTTATATTTTATTATATTTTATGTTTTTAATAGGTTTTTGCAATATTCTATGGATACTATACAGTGTATATAGTCCCACCATAGCTGTAGCTATTTTTTAATGTCTTATTTTGTTTTATATGTTTTTGCAATATTCTGTGGATACTATACAGTGTATAAAGTCACACAGTAGCTGTAGATATTTTATTTTAATTTTTTTTTTTATACTTTATTTTTTTCCAATATTATATGGAAACTATACAGTATATAGTCCCACCATAGCTGTAACAATTTTATTTATTTTATTTTATTTCATTAGTTAGTTTTATGCAATATTATGTGAAAAACTACACAGCCATGTAATTCCATTACTACGGAAGCCCTGAACCGCATGGTGGGGAAAAAAAGAGGAGAAAAAAAAAGTCTTCAGAAAAGTTTTGATGGCTTTTGATATCTCCGTATAAAGTATTAGCTAATTTATAAATGCAGTGCTGCTTTGTGTATAGCGGTAACCATGGAAACGCTATATCACTGCTGTTCCATAAGCGCCACCTACTGACAGAGAGTGAATTTGCATTTTCATTCAGGCCGTCTGCTGATTTTGTTTTATATAGCATAATTAAACAAAGCTAAAGACCATGCTGTTTTTGCTGTTAATCTTGAAATTATACAATCATTTGAGTAGTTTTGGCCTGTGAAAAAATAAACAACAAATAAATTTGCTTTAAAAAAAAATCTGCAACCGGCCAATTTGCTTCTAAAAAAAATTGGAATTGGCAATGAAAAATCAAAATAGGTGCTAATAAAAAATATTAAATAAAGAAAAATCTAAAAATTTTTAGAATAGTTTTTTTCGCTGTAAAAACAAATACAGTTTTCTTGCAAATTCGGCCCGCACATGGTTAATTTTGTTCCAATCTGGCCCTCAACCTAAAATGAGTTTGACACCCCTGCTGTAGATGCTGTTTACACTAAGTGAAAATAGCGACGTATTCTATTTACACCATGTAAAAGTAGCAGTTCTTTGCAATAAGTGTAAATAGTAATTAGATGCTGTACATTGTATTGGCAGATACTATTTGCACCTCAGTACATTAACATGATGCAATAATATCATAGAGTGTAAATGATTATATTTATTAAAATTATTGGGAGAATAAAAACCCTACCTACACCTTCCCCTAACCCTACCCAATAAACACATTTAATATTATTAAACACTTGTTCACAGTTTATTTCCACTTTTTGAACATTATTCATTGAAAATTTGTGTGATGAGTATATAGAGAAGAGCGAGCTCGGCAAAAGGCAGATTCGAACCCACGGCGATCGCAGTAAAAGCCAGAACTACAAGCCCTCTTCCCTTTTTAAACTTGAGTGGTCCAACCAGACATTGGAGTTAGTGAAAATAGCGTTTGTCAACAAGGGACGCTATTTGCACTTATTGCAAATAGACACTCCGTTATAGGCTTGTGAAAGGTTAACAGATAAACTATGAAGATGGCTGAAAGAGCAATACTGGAAATTAGCACAAAATTATATAGCTATGTAATTGGTAAATGAATTAATTATTAGGCCACGTATTAGAAGTATGGATTAGTAGAACAGTATAAATTAGTAGAATATCCAGTGTTATGAAAACTACATAGAATAAACACCTATAGCAGTGGTCGGCAATAGCCAAAACTGGCCCGCCAGCAATAATATCTGGCCCGTGCCCGCAGCCATGTTATTTTGATAGCGGCTGGTTCTGAAATAGATCTTCATCTCGTGGTGCCGTCTAATATTATCACCGTGTCTTTACCAGACACGACATTTTTCGCGCTGCGTTGCGCCGCAACAGCTAAAAGCTGTCTACAAATCAACCGTTGCAAAGCTTGGACTACGTCAAAAAAAGAAAGTGGAATCCGTTAACTGTCGGGAATGTGTTGTGTCGCGTGACTCGCATCGCACCGCGCCGCATCCAGTGTATAGTCAATATCACTGATTATAATGGGTTCTGTTATCTTTTGACGCGTCACATCGCGCTGCTTGCGTTGGTGTTATATTCTTTGAAAACAGCGACAACTTTGTTGCAGATAAGACACACCGGCTTTGCATTCACAAAGCTAGGTAAGAACGCAGAGTTGTCTTTCCATTCTTTCAACTTTCCTCTTTAGACTCTTTGTTAGTGCCATTTTCTCATCAGCTAGCTTAAATGTTAACATCAGTCTGCACATGACGTAATAGCATACCTCCAGCACACAATTTAAAATAAATGCAGTTTAGTGCGTGCCAAGGATGCCAAGGAATAATTCTAAGTTTAAAAGTAGGTTACGTTAAATAATTATTACAATAAGTTAGGCTCCATTGTGTAACAAGCAAATTAAAATGATGCACATTTTTTATTCACAATATGGAAAGAGGAAATAAAACATAGTTCGTTAAGAGCATGACTCAGACATGCCATTAATGGGCTTATTCAAGTCCTTTTTTATTTTTTGAGTTATTTTTATCCATTCCGCATCTCCCACATCTCCCATCTGTTTTAGCAAGGTGGTCTGTTTTGCAAGTTGGTGAATGAAGATACTTGCCAGGTCACTACTCCGCTTTATTCATTTATCCAGTGTAAAACCCAGACACTGCTACACAAATGTGGCTTTTTGTTAATGACTGTCCTACTACAGGATTTGACACAGAGTAACAGCTCAATACCAGTTACAAAAGACACTGTAACAAACTGTCACAGGCAATTCTAGTTGCATTTTTTATTAATTAATTCAAATTATCCTTTGACTATGTTCTGGCCCGCCATCTAGTGGTGAAATTTTACTGCGGCGATCACAGTAAGAGCTGGGATCGCAAGCCGACACGCTACTGTTGTGCCACTGAAAAGACGTTCAATTGTGCACGTCTTTTTATTAAACTTAATATACAATAAGGAGTTATTATATTGAAATAACAACTAGTTATGTCGAAATAAGTTATGTTGAAATAACGAAATATTATGTCGTAATAACTTAATATCTTGAAATAACGACATATGTCGAAATGACGTCGTAATAACGAGATATTATGTAACGACTTAATATCTCAAAATAACGACTTAATATCTCGAAATAACGAGATAAGTTTTCTTCTTCTTTTTTTCTTCCCCACCAAGCTTTCTTTTTTTTTTTCCACCATGTGGTTCAGGGCTTCCGTACATAACAGCTATAAATTCATAAAAACATTTTTGATACAAAAAGTGATGGTATCCGTTTCCAACTGGTCCCAAGCTTCATCCAGGCCATCTTTATTGTTGAGTTCTGGTCCTGGCCATCTACATTTGGGACGTTCAAAGTGAACGTCCCAAATCCATTTGTCCTTTGTGTCAGAAGTAGCGAGCGCGAGTGCATCCGAAATAGAACATGCATCAGTGCACTGTCGGGAATTTGTTGTGTGTCACGACGCATTCAGTGTATGCAGCAGCATTGATTATAATGGGTTTTATTGTCTTTTGTCTCATTGAGTTGCGCCGCTCGCGTCCGGTGTAGACACAGTGTAAGGTATCTTGTATTTTCTAAACTTGCAGAGTTTGAGATCATAACTCAACGATTATATAGAGAACTGTGAGTTTTTTTACCGAGCAGACTTTTGCCAACTTTTTGTCCAGTATGCTTTGCTGGCATCTTCCCACCAGAGGACCAGTTTAATGAGAGAGCAGATTCGCAGAAAACATCTTTGTCGCTCCACCCTGACAGATGTGGTGATGACCACTGTCGATGTATGTTCCTTTTAAGATGGAGGCCTGTGCCTTAATGCTCTCAAGGAGCAGGACAGCGTGCTCTCTGTCTTGAGTCCTTCAGGGAATAAGGCATGACATTAACTGACAGATATGAATTGTGTTCCCTAGTGGAGTGGCACGAACATAACGACAGAGGGTAGAGCTATGGTGAGGTTCTGCTTAATGTGACAGAAAGGGCTGGGCTTGGATCAATTGCTGTGTTTAGATCAATTAGCTTTTTCAGAAGCAATCATGATTAGTACTGAAATTTCATTTCAGGGATCTGAGAGAGGTTTTGAAGAAAATTAGTTTATACTCCAAGCAAACCAAACTTTTAAATTCACAGTTTAGTTTGCTTATAAGTTGAATTGTGAACACAAAGCACTTTGTTTACCTTATTTTGCGTGAATCTTAAGATTCTACAAACATAACATATGGCTATTACAGATTACCGTACAAAGTGCTGCTTATTCTGTTTCTATGCAGATGACAGAATGATATATTAAATATTTAAAAAAGAAATAGTGGACTGCCTTGCTGTCATATTGTCATGCTGGCATATAAAAACACAAACTCTCAAAGGACTTCCTTCAGTTTTGATCCTGCCTTTCAGTGCCACATCAATTTGAAAATAAATAAATAAATAAAGTACATGAATACTAACTGTAAAATACTTTTAAAAAATATTAAAGTTACATTTCGTGACACATTTTATATTATAATGTGTGAATGGAAAATGAAAAGAATCTCACAACTCAAGTAGAACAAAATCAGATCCAAGAAATTGGTTGTTTTTTGTTTTTTGTTTTTTTTGTTTTTTACTCTGTTCACTTTTCTGTCCTAAATGTGGATCTTTTAAGGACTTGAGGATAACGCGCTAAGAGGATCACATGGATCTGGAGTACTTGGCAATATGAAAAGATGGCAGAATAAGTGTGCTCAAAGTTGAGTTTGTTGTTTTGAGCTGTACCGAAGGCTGATTTAGCTCTCTGTTCTTTCCTACCTCACAATCGGGCTCCAGCAAGCTATATTGTACTGCTGAATTGTAAAGTGCTTTTCAAGTTGAATTCAAGTTGTTCAGTTACTAAAAACAGTCATTTTTTCCGGCTACATTTATTGACTTGAATAATATCCAGCTGCCTGGCTGAAGAGCAGAGCGTTACGTCTAATGAGCTGCCAAAAGAGGCAGCCCGGATATGACATTCTAACTATTCCTCGGGAAACTGATAATTGTTGAGCTGTTTTATTGGGAACAATACAAAAGAAAGGATGTTTATCACCTACGCAGCCTGAAACAAATCTATATTCATGTGGGACATCTCATATGATCAATGAAAGGACCTTTAGTGGAAAAACAATCCTCCCACCGCTAGCAAATAGATGCATTACGTCCGCATTTCAACCATACGCTAAAAAGTATTGAACGCAGGCAAATTGCTACAAATGCAAACTGTCGTTTGTGCTGTTTAATTCCGCTCCAGTCGTGCTAACAGGCTGACACTGCACAGACAGGATGTTGTCAAGGCTCTTGCTCGTCGCAGTTTTGCATTTCACCTGATCATTGCCAATATTATTTATGAAATTCTAAACAGCATTGCTCTTGTAGTGCCACAGTATTTATAAAAGCAGTCGTGCTGAGAGTTTTGGCAGGACAGGGTGTGTGTGTGTGTGTGTGTGTGTACATTTTTTTTTTACCTCTTTCACCTCTTTGCATCATTTTTGGCCTCCTCTCATAAGGGGTTTAATGAAGCAGTAAATATGAATCTGTCATAAAGAACTCAAGCAGCTGGCGGAGCAGGCAGGGTTATCAACATCAGGTTATTAACAGCATCATTAGAAGGGGCCAGGCGTGGAGATTACTCCCAGCAGCAGGAGGGGGGACAGCCAAACAAACAAATGAATTTCCCTCTGATTAACGTCAGGTTGGCTACATCTGAAGATACTCTGAGAGGGATCAGAGAATGGGCATGAAGAGTGCTTTGCCCTTAAAAGCCTTCTGCCATTCTACAGCCATGCTGGTGTTAAAATGCAGAAACAGCAGATGATTTTAAACCCTAGTGAGCTGCCCACCTAGAGAGCATTTTAAGGCATAGGTCCTCCTGATGGGAGGGTTGTTCCAAAAGGTGGGTAGCATCCTTATGTTGTTTTATAAAAGAATTAATTTTGTCCGTATTCTAAGGAAACATCACAATGTCAGAATGCACTGCCACAAACAGTGAAAAAAATTTGCAAAAAATCCTACATAATCACTTGTTTTTCTACAGTGACACTGTCCAATAGCAATTAAAGGATTAGTTCACTTTCAAATGAAAATTACCCCAAGCTTTATTCACCCTCAAGCAATCCTAGGTGAATATGACTTTCTTCTTTCTGATGAACATAATCTGAGTTATACTAATTAAGCTTTATAATGCAGTGAACGGGACCAACAAGTTTGAAGCTCCAAAAACTGCTTCCATCCATCATAAACGTACTCCACGCGGCTCAGGGAGGTTAATAAATGGCTTTTGAAGTGAAGCGATGCGTTTGTGTAAAATAAAATCCATATTTAACAAGTTATGAGGTAAAATATCTAGCTTCCGCCAGACCGTCTTCCGTATTAAAGTTACGAAGAAAGTGTAAAATTCTCGCAGTTCAAAAAGCTTAAACTACATCATACGCCTTCCCTATTCAACTTACAGAAAAACGTTATGCTTCTTTCGTAAGTTGAAGGGGTTTTGGCGGAAGCTAGATATTTTACTTTGTAAGTTGTTAAATATCCTTTATCCTTATCCTTATCCTTTAAAGACATTAGCCTTATTTCAACTTAGTTTTAAAATAATCATGTTTAACAGCAGAATTAATGTAGAAAAACTACATTTCCCATGTTGCTGTACAGAAAATGCACCCAATCAGAGATTCGAAACAAGCAAAATGTGGCAAAAGAACTCTTTAGCTCCGCCCACTCCCGTGAATCGCCACAAATGACGTAATCGAGTTGGTCTCTCTACACTCTCAAAATACTTAAATATTTGAATATACGGTAATACTTATGAATATAATAATAATACATATTTTGCAATAAACTTAAAATATATTTTTTATATATATATTAATCTGATTCTTCTGTTCGTAATGCTTTATGGGATTGTAGTTCTTTCCCTCACTAAAGCCAGATTGTATGCAGTCTTGTACTTTTGTATTTTTGTCCGATTTTCAAATACTTTTTTGCTTCGAATCAAAGTTTGTAATGTTATGATTCCCCTCATAGTTGGTTGGCTTGGTTCATGGCTTATAACACTTTAACAAAGACTTTTTTGAAATCCCTATGGGAAAAATGTATCAAAAACATACTTCTGGAACCAGCGCATCTGAAAAAGTGGGCGGGCACTGTTGCACTCTATATAGAGTGTTCCAAATCACTCAGTGTTCGGTTTTAGTTAGGATGGTAGATGTAGACAGGAAGACAGTTCTCTTACATGCTGGAACAGAGCTTTTCTGTGCTTTATTATAACAGCACATTCAGTCAAGTCTCTCGAACCCCACTGTCCACAACTGTAATTCATTCCCACTCATAAAAGATTCAGCCCGCTTTACTACACGTAAACTCAACTTTCAAGCCCCTAAAATAGACGAGCTGTCATGCTCCCAGAGTCAGCTCGGCTTTCAGGTTTGGTCTTATTAAATTTGCTTTTTTTTTTATTATTGCTGTCTGGGGTAGCTGCATCTGTTGCTGTGATTTATGATGGAAAGGGCTTATGTATTCCTCTCCTCTTTAATGAATGACATTTAACAAAGACACAACAGAGGGGGCGACAGTCACGCTGGAGTCAGTGTTTATATGATATCACTTTTCCCACTGGTACTGGTTCTCATTCAGTAACTGGTGCTAGCCGGGTTTCCACTTTGTGTTTCCACTGACTTTAAAGGGTTCATCAATTACTCACCCTCATGTCGTTACAAAGCCAAGACTTCCGTTTATCTTCAGAGAACAAATGATCTGTCCCTTCATTAAAAGTCTATTTACCCAAAATATTATCAGCTTTTATTCATATATTTTCTGTGGATCACAAAAGAAGATATTTTGTAACCAAACAGCCCATTGACTTTCATTGACAAAAAACACATTTCTCAAAATACCTTCTTTTGTGTTCCTCAGAAGTAAGAAAATCATACAAGTTTAGAACAAGCAGAAACATGGGCACCATTCCCAAAGCAGCATGAGCGCATCTTTTTTGCAGGGCGCAGTCGACGTCTTTTGTAGTGCTTAGCTGGAGGGATTGAGTGTGATGTATTTACTGTATCTCCTCTGCTCTTTCTTAGCCCCCTCTGTGGCCCCTCAGAACATCCAGATCAACACTTTGTCATCCACACAGCTGGAGGTTCAGTGGGAGCCACCCCCTGCCGAGACCCAAAATGGCATCATTCAGGGATATAAGGTGACACCCCCAAACCACCCACCTCGTCCAATCTATCTCATACTTTTATTATCTGTCCTCTTTTTCTCCTCCCCTCTAACTCTACTGTCATTTCAAGCTCTCTAGGCTGGAAGAATAGCTACAATCTGTTTCTTTCGTCTTCATTTTCTTTCCTTGTATTCTTCACAGATTTACTGTATTAGATTATGGCGTTAGACACTATCTTTTATAAAACCCATGAATTAATGATCATGGGTGAGGGGTTAAGTGAATATCTGCTGAAATATACATGAAGTTGATACAATATAAAAATGTCCTGGCAGTAATATGGAATATTCATGTTAATCCAGAAATCCTTGTTGTTTTTATTGAATACTTCAGTTCTGCATGATCAGTGAAGAAACTATAAGCCCACTGCTCATTTCATCTCTTCAATAAAGAGTTTGTATGGTTATTTGTTTAATATAACTATAGTGGATGACATAAATTAGATTTTTAAACAAATGGTTGTGGTAATGAATGATGATTGGTCAATACAGCCTTTCAGCTGTGTCAAAATATACAATGTAGTTAAATCTATGACAAAAAAAAAAACACATGTTCTCTGCATTATTGCACAACTCACATAAAGACTAAATATTTACCTGCTTCCCAGAGGTCCCAAACAGATGAAACATAAGATTTTATTAAATAATATAAAAATGTTCCACACGCTGGTATACCAGTGCTATTATTAAAAGTTATTATGTTTAATACTAAGTCTTTTTTCCTTTTTTAACTAAAATCTTATGTCTGTCTATCCATCTATCTGTCTGTCTGTCTGTCTATCTATCTGTCTGTCTATCCATCTTTCTGTCTGTCTGTCTGTATGTCTGTCTATCTGTCTGTCTATCCATCTTGCTGTCTGTCTGTCTGTCTGTATGTCTGTCTATCTGTCTGTCTATCCATCTGTCTGTATGTCTGTCTATCTGTCTGTCTATCCATCTTGCTGTTTGTCTGTCTGTCTATCTGTCTGTCTATCCATCTGTCTGTATGTCTGTCTATCTGTCTGTCTATCCATCTTTCTGTCTGTCTGTCTGTCTATCTGTCTGTCTATCCATCTTTCTGTCTGTCTGTCTGTCTGTTTGTTTGTCTATCTGTCTGTCTGTCTCTATCCGTCTGTCTGTCTATCCGTCTGTCTATCTGTCTCTATCCGTCTGTCTGCCTGTCTGTCTGTCTGTTTGTCTGTCTGTCTGTCTGTCTGTCTATCCGTCTGTCTATCCGTCTGTCTATCCGTCTGTCTATCTGTCTGTCTGTCTATCTATCTGCCAACTCTGTTTATCCGTCTGTCTGTCTATCTGCCTGTCTATCGTCTTTCTGTCTGTCTCTCTGTCTCTCTGTCTGTCTGTCTGTCTGCCTGTTTATCGTCTTTCTGTCTGTCTATCATTATCCGTCTGTCTATCCGTCTGTCTATCTGTCTGTCTGTCTATCTATCTGCCAACTCTGTTTATCTGTCTGTCTGTCTATCTGCCTGTCTATCGTCTTTCTGTCTGTCTGTCTGCCTGTTTATCGTCTTTCTGTCTGTCTATCATTATCCGTCTGTCTATCCGTCTGTCTGTCTATCTATCCGTCTGTCTATCTGCCAACTCTGTTTATCTGTCTGTCTGTCTGTCTATCTGCCTGTCTATCGTCTTTCTGTCTGTCTGTCTGTCTGTCTGTCTGTCTGTCTATCATTGGTCCCTGGTTTGGCTAAGAATCTGAATGGGGTCCATGGGTCTCTAAAAGTTGAAAATCCTTGATGTAATGCAGTGTAGCTTAAGTGTCCAAGTACTTCTTAGGGCCGCTTTACATTGTGAATACAGTCACAGCTGAAAGGCATGCAGGATGCTGTGCTTTGTGCCAGACAAAGCTTAATTCTATACACTCCATTTATGTCTTCATTGCCTGTAGATTCTTTACTGGGAGATGGACAGTCAGAATGAAACAGAGAGAGTTAAGATTCTCTTCCGGCCTGAAACTAACATGAGACTGAAGAACCTGACCAGCTACACATACTACATAGTCAAGCTGTCTGCCTTCAATGCTGCGGGAGACGGTCCGTTCAGTGAGCCCAGGAGGGGGCGCACTCTTCAGGCAGGTGAGCATCTGCACAAATCATCCTAATCGCCATTAAACTCCCATTCAGAACCGATCACAGAGTCCCCCTCTGACCTGAGCACAAACCGTTACATCTTTAAAGGCTAACCTATAAATCTGACCGCAGACAGCGCGCCAAGGGCAACATGTCCACTTTCATATTGTGTTCTTGTCCATGCATGAAAACCAGGTCGACACATGATCATATTTTGGAGCATGTGGCGTTATATCATTGTTGCATCATTCACATTAGCAATTCATGTGTTCTGCATTAAATCATTCACTCTATAAATGTTGTCGGAATGAATTACGCACAAGCGGGGAATGATTTGACCTCAGGCCCCACCTCACTGTAATGACGGGGAGGGGCTCAGTTACCCACAAGTCACCTTAAAAAAACAATTTGAAAATTATTCAAATGGTCTTGATGTGACCTCATTTGTTCAAACAGAGGAAACTCACCACCTCTACCTCACTTTGACATTTCCTAAAGCAACAAGCTGCATTTGTGTAAGAGGATGAATTTGCATAGCTAGCATTGTAAAATCTTTGAAAGAGTGGGATATAGTCATTTTATATCTATTTAAAATGTATTAAACATATTACATCTGACTCTAAAATCTGATTAGACGAGCCACATTCAAAGCTTTTGCAAAGTAGCTAATGTACTCACATCTGTGACCGCATACCATACTTTTATAAACACTCTACAGTTAAACTAAAAACAGAATTAAAATTAATAATATTAAACTATTTATTAAACATTTAACTTGCTAAAATGAAAACTATTGATTTTTTTTACTGAATTTTTATTAAAAGATTATTTGTTGCAAAATGATGCCAAAAATTGCACTTTTTTGACAACTTTGAATTTAATTATTAATGGGATTTTTTACATCAATAATTAAATTCAAAGTAGTCCAAAAAGTGCAATTAATTTTTTGAGTAGGATGATTAAAAAAAGGCTTCTTTTAATTTATCGTGACAAGTTAAATGAATAAAAACAACATTTTTAGAGTTCTTTATCAAATTGCTGTTTTATACAAGCAGTAAGCCCCTTCCTTTTAGATATTTGTAAGTAATTTGATGAGCCATCAAGAGAGAAAATTTGCTTTCCATAGATATTTAAAAATCTATCCTGTTCATTTTATCCTATTGTTTTTGTTTTTATTGTTTTCTTCATATATGTATTTGTTTGGCCAATTTATTTGCTTTTCATGGTTCTCGTCTGGAGTTTTCAGCTCTTAGATTAAATTGAAATTATTTTGATTTATAATTAAAGTGATATTAAACTGCAGTGTGCTCAAAATCTCCATGTGGTTACATTATGCATAAGAACACTGTTTAATCATGGTAAAATCGCACAGCCTCAATTAGTTTATTGCTTTAATGTAGTGTATCTGCCTGTACACATACATCACATATATTTTATCATTTATTGCTCACAGGAGTGAAAGTTTGTATTTATTGCATTCATCAAACTATACCGTTCCCGCAGCCCCCAGCGCTCCCAGCTTCATCAGTTTCTCTGAGGTGACCAGCAGTACTCTGAACGTGTCCTGGGGTTTCCCACTGTCCCCCAATGGTGTGGTGGAAGGCTACAGGGTGGTATATGAGCCCACCGCCCCTATTCAAGGTCAGTCTATAGTAGAGCTGCACAATTAATCGATAACAGATCGCAATCTCGATTTAAACACTCATGATCTTATTCCAAAATGACAGTAATTCAGCAATGTCTTTTAAGACTTTGACAAGTAGGGTCACAGCGGAGCATTCAGATCTGTGTTTGCGCTGCCGCTGAACTTGAGAGTGCAGTTTGCACGTATAGGTATGAAACAGCTTCAAAAACAGTCAAGTTTTTAACAGATTTTAATTTTTTGACCAGTAGGTGGCGACAAGTGGCTGTTAAAAAATGTATTTGTCATTGAATCATTTAAGAGATTCGTTAAAAAAATGTCTTTTTTGAGTGAGTGAGTTACTAAATAATTAATTCACAACCTTTTTTAAAAAAATAATTAATTAATTAGCAATTACCCTCGCACACCCTCAGGTAATGGATAGGTGCGTAGGAGAGAGGACCAAAAATCAAAAGAAAGTCCTACACACTATCAGAGCTTACAAAAGTATCAAAAAGGTTTATTTATCACAACGTTTCAGTCCCATGATAGACATCAACATTTTTGATACTTTTGTAAGCTTTGATAGTGTGACTTTCTTTTGATTTGAAATAATTAATTAAAATGAATTAAATAGACTGCAGCAATTAACATTTTCTCAGAACCTCTAGTAAACTACTTATTATTTTGTGTAGTTGCCTATTTAGAATCATGGGAGAATCGTGATCTTTATTTTTAACAATAAATTCCTTATTCTCAATTTATCCAGAATCATGCAGCTCTAGTCTGTAGCATGTTTTCACTGTATCAAAGTCTGTTTTCATTATGTTCTTGTTCTAACGGTGACTTCTTAACATCGCTAGTATTGTTTTGATGTTTGATGATGATGTGATGAGTTGTTTTTTCATAAAACTCATTTTCTTGTTTTCTTGTTTCTGTAACACAGACAAGGCTCTGTGTTACATTTCACAAATCCAGGGGCGGAAAATGGCTGATTTTAATCATATTTCTTAATGTCAGTGTTTATCGTTCATAGTACTAGAGTAATTGATTTTGAGATTAACTGAGATGAACTGTTTTTAGGTAGGAAGATACTGTAGCATTGTAATGTTTGTTTGTAAATATACGGTAGTGTGTAATCATGCAAACTTTGTGTGTGTGTATGTGCACATTAGGTGTGACTAAAGTGGTAACGGTGGATATACGGGGCAGCTGGCAGCGCTGGCTGAAGGTGCGTGACCTGACCAAGGGCATGACCTACTGCTTCCGCGTGCAGGCCAAAACTATCGCCTACGGACCTGAGGCAGAGGCCAACATCACAGCAGGCCCTGTCAAAGGTGAGCTACACAACCGCAACCCAACAAACACTCCAAAAAAACAGATCAGCAAAACTCTCAGGGTCGCTGAGCACAGCTTACATTACCCACTCCTCAGCGAGAGGTGTCAGAAAATCCAGGCTGTGAAAAAACACCTGCGTGGATCAATATCTCACAGTGGTGTAGGCGTTTGCTTTAGCTTTAGACCTGTACTCACAAGGGTCGGATCACTCGCCTGTTCCTTTCAGTTCACTGCATCCTCTCTGTTCAGGATCTCCTGGATCACCTGTAGAAATGTCAATCACAAAGACAGGATCCATGCTCGACATCCAATGGAAACCAGGGGAAACTGGAGCTGGACATGTGACCGGCTATGTGATTGAAGCGCGGCCCTCAGGTACAGCACTCAAAACTTTACTTTTTTTTGAGTGAGAAACCTGTGACCACATATCAGTACTACCAAGTTAAGTGACTAGGTTTCTGTTTCAAGTTGCTTGGCAACAGTTAAGTTTTATTACTTTATAACTTGTTGGGGGGCAGAATCTGATTATTACTATTTATACATTAAATTTGAATACACTGAACATTCGCTATACATATTTCAGCCCACTAAAATTTAAAACTTAAATTTAAAGTAGCAATTAAACTTACAAGGAAAATCAAAGTGCTGCCAAAATTCTTTTTCAGCCACTGTGATTTTCATTACTGATGAAGAAAATCAGGGTTAAACCTCTGAAATTTATTTCGTTTTACTGTAAAAAACACTGAAATGGATAGTGATGATGTTGAAAACATGTATTTAGAGTTTTTAATCCTATTGCCCCTATGTTATTTGTTAATATTTGTATAAATAATGTATATTGAAATTACTTTTCATAGAGCATCATTAGATTTTACATTTGACAAGGAATCATGTGGATAAATGCTTCTTTATTACAGTCAAGGTTAAACCTTTTGCCACACCTGTAAGTCTGATCATTTACCAACCATTTCTTACCAGACACTTTTTTTTTTCTTTTTTTCCAATATCGTTGTCACTCTGACTAAATATTTATGTCTTCCTTGCACATTTGAATAATGCAAGTCATCGCATCATTTGCAGTATCATTTACAAGAAGAGCCAATGAACCGCACTTGTTGCACACTGACAATTTTGCTCCACATATTTCCATTTTGGATTTATAGAGAAAAAAGGTAAAAATTGCTAGAATATGTGCATGTTTTTTACACATTTTTATGTTTCCAGTAAACCATGTTGCCGTTTCTATTAAAGTTAGCAGCCAAAACTAATTTCTACTCACATTTGGCGCTTGGCGAGTGTTATTTTAGGAGCTTGATTGCTGTTCTGAAATCATCTACTGATCATTTACTTGACATTGTTGCGGAGATACATTCATATAACTGCCCTTATCATGTCATCATGGTTACATTCACATTGAACAGCATTGCTGGTCGGGCAATGAAACAGCTGCTAGGTGCTCTTGATGTCAGTATCTGCTAAGTGTAATGGGACACAGTAATGAACTTGGTGCTTCAAAGTGCATGATGACATTTTCACTGGAAGTGACCTTGCTTTCCACAGATGAGGGTATGTGGGATACGTTTGTACGGCACCTGCCTCCCACCAGCACCTCTCACTCTGTGAGTCTGGACCGCCTGCGGCAGGGCATCAGCTACCAGTTCAGAGTGCTGGCCGTCAATGAGTTTGGCTACGGTGAGCCAAGTGCGCCCTCTGCTGCCATGTCAGGTAATAATGTCAGGGCCTGCTATACTGTGATGAGTCATCAAAGAGATTTTTACAGGGTGCTGCATCCGTTATGGTTAATATTATTTAGCTCTAAATAATACACATCAAATGTAGCTGCTAACTGACCTAAAGCGTGTATAGATGCATCTACTTTGAAGAGAATATAATCAGCAGATATAGCGTAGGCCTACTACTATTTTCAACAGTGTCAGCCAGTGTCTCTTTTACAATGATCAGCCAATGGCGGCATAGAGACCGCCTTCTGATGTTTGATTGACACCCTCTAGTTAGCATGTTGCGCCAAGGAAAAATAAATACGGAGCTACATTCTAAAATGAATAAACGGTTAAAAGGAAAAAAGTCAACTTTCAGTTTAGCGTTTTCTTTAACTTTTTTTATTATTATTATTTCCCCCCAACATTCATTTTATTTCTTTATTTATTGATATCCTTGCATATTTAATTATTTATGTATTTATTTATGCAGGAATATGTGGATTTATGTATTTATTTGCACATTTATTTATATAATTATTTATGTATAATTTTGGTTTAATTTTTTTAATGGATTTATTTATTCGCATATTTATTTATTGTTTTTGCAGGTTTCGTCCTCTATATTACACCTTAACCCACCCTTAAACCTACCCATACCACCAAGCCTTATCCGTATCCCACCTCAGTAGCAGTAAAAGTGTATTGCAATACAATATAAACACAATAAGTATATTGTACTTATTTTTTGATGCAAGTACATAGTAGTTAAGGCCACCTAATATAAAGTGGGTCCAAATATTTTCTTCCTTAGCATTTTGTAGTAGTCTTGTTTACCAGTGCAAATATCTAAACATTCTTAAATCAACATACATTTACTTAAGAAGCAAAATGACATTACGTGTGTGTATATATATATATATATATATATATATATATATATATACATACATACAGTATATATAATAATAAATAAGTGAAACTAGAAAAAATATATATCTACCAATTGGATAAGACGTATATATTTAATTCAAAGGGAAAACGAGATTACATGTCTTACCCCATGGGTATATATATTTTTTTATTTTAAGGCAAACTCAATTTTGATACATTTCCAGAAAACAAGACTTAATATCTTATGTCTTTTTGCCTCTCAAGTGAATGTATCTTGATTTAAGACTGTTTAGACATTTTTACTGGAAAACGAGAAAAAAAATACTTAGAAAATCATTTTTGCAGTGCGTGTGATTTACAGGTTTGGCTCTTCTTAAGATTCTTTTGCTATTATAAATGTTTACTCATTAAGATTGCCTTGTTTTCATGTGTTTTCTGGTGGTTCAGCATCCACATCCTCAATTTGTAACACATGGACTCTGAACTACCAGTCTGCACCATTATCACAGATAATATAACTGATTACTGTCCTTTAAAAGGAAAGTTAATCAATAAAACTGAGGTCTTCTAGAGGCCAATACCTTAAAAGGAACCTGAAGCAAGCATTTATGTGTTGAAAAAATATAGACCTTTGTATCTCTGAATATTATATCGTGAGAAATAATCATAATACTGTTGAAAAGGTTTCGAGATGCTTACTTAATCTCATCCCAATTAGTTTGTTATTAATAGCCAAACAAAGTGTTTTTAATTTGTGATATTATAAACCGAGTCATGATTAATTGTGGTCTTTTATTTTAGCTTTAACCTTGACAAGAGTGCCGTCAGGAACAAAGCATGAATTTGAAAGCAAGATTTCAATGATACCAACTAAAGTTATACAAAGAAAGCTTTCAGAAAAAAAAATATGAAGCTGTCAAAGATGAGAGCTTTCTTCTCTGTCTCACTCAGTCTTTGGCCACTGGCTAGTGCTTTCAAGAAAAACTGCTATGTTGCCTCAGCAAGTAATTAATTCAGTGTTGTGCAAGTCCTAGAGGTCTGTTTGTAAATGAAAAGCAAAGTATGTTATCAACATCTCGCGTGTCATGGGACTGAAATATTCATACCACAGGCATGCTCCAATCTGTCTGTGAGCTGATGTCACTGCAGCTCAGTATTGCTGTCAGAGCAGTCCATCAGCGGCTGTCAGATGTGACTGTGGAGAGTTCTGGCACATTTGGGCCATGCTCTCCTTTGCTCTAGAGCACTAGAGATAAGACACAGGCAAATAAACATGCATCACTGCTGCTCTGAATATGGTAGATGATCACTGCTGCTTCTCTCAAGTAAGAACATATCTTATCAAGTTGACGAGTATTACTATGAAACTCAAGGCTAGTAATGTCAATAAACAATTCGTTTGAAATGACATAATTCACTCCCCAAATGGACATAAACGATACTTTAAATTGTAGAGTTTGTTGAGGAGACGTGTCCTATTACTTTTCTAAGTGATCACACTTTAACCTAGCAAGCAATATAACAGGCGAAAGAAATGACATGGGCTTGTTTTGAATGATGGGCCCGAGCCATATTGAGAGACTCATTTAGAGGCTGGAATACATTATATGACTTTTAAAATCAAAACAGAATTTAAAACACTTAAGCATCTTACACTAAAAGACTGAAGGTGATGATACACAGGGCAACTTTTTGAGCAATTTTGCTGGGCAATGTTGCCGTCAATGGGCAACCTAGTGAGACACAGGGCAACTAATTAGGGCAGCGGACAGTTGGCAGCAACCAGAGAGGAGAGGAGCAAATCTATTGCTAACCCAATAAATACTTTATTGTTAAACACTTGTTAGGCACTTTATTTCAACTTTTCAAATATTTTCTTCATTTTTATTAAATATAAATGCCCTTCCGATCTGATTTGTGATGGGAAAAGGGAGAAGAGCAAGTTTGGCAAAAGGCGGATTTGAACCCGGGTTGATCACGTCAAAAGCTACTTTACTCCCTACAGCCTACCCCACTGCAGATGTTACATGAAACACGTCTATTTAGCATTTAACTGAAAACATACAATGGCTAAATTACAGCCTACACACATTAAATTGGTATTTTAACCATTAAATTAGGTAAATTCCCTGTTTTGGGTTGACACATGACAACTTACCAGCGTAAAAAGATATAAGTTCTCTTCCTACTAGTTCATTTATAGCATCAAATAAATTTGAATGAACATCATAAGGAATGTTGTTTCAACCGCGGAAAGACGTCAGTACACACCATTTTTCAAGTCCAAGTCCACCAACGTTAATCTGCTAACTCCCCTGACTGCTTTGTCGGATAAAATGGCAGATTCTGCGTTATGATTGGTTAGATCGCCTGTCAATCAAACTACTGGCGAAGGGTCAATTGTAAAAAGAAAAAAAAAAGGCTGTGCCCATCATACACTGCATAATGTTCTGAGAAATCTGTCAGCTCCAACTGGCTGAAATCTACAGTCTGACTTTCAGAAAGTAGCTTCTGTCAACTCGTCTTTTAAATGGGGCAAAAGTCTAGGCAAAAGTCACGCAGTGTATTCTAGCCTTAAAGACAGAAGGAATCACACAGAACAACCACCCACAATCATTGTGCCAGCAAAAACCACTTTAAAAATATAAAGTCTACTTTTCTATCTTTATATTTCATTTTTCTTTGTCATAAACAGCCCAACTGGACACCCCGTTTTATGAGGAGTGGTGGTTTCTCATCGTGTTGGCATTGTGCGGTCTGATTCTGCTGTTGCTGGTGGTTTTTGGTCTCATCTTGCACGGACAGAACAGAAAGTACAAGAGCTGTGGAACAGGTGACCTAAACCAAACCTCTTCAGCCTTCTCATGACACATCCATCCATCCTCCCTCACATAATCATTATGTGCTGTAAATCCGCATACATATTCATCCAGATAAACATGTCCACCCACTCAGACTCCCACACCGTCCAGCAACCAGTGATTAAGATTTGACCCAGGTCATGTTTTTGCTGTGATGATGATATGCTGACTGCTGTAGGTAAAGCTGTGTCCACGGTGGAGGAGACGGTCACACTGGACAATGGAGGCTTCACGGCTCTAGAGCTCAACAGCAGGCCCATTCATGTCAAGGGCGTCTTCCTGAGGAAAAATGGCACCAGGTACTGTAAAGAACGCAGCTTACGTTTACGTTATCTTATAAATTTCTCAAGAGCAAATTCACTAGAGAGTCTGATTTTTCAGCATGAAAACCTGTTTGACCAGTTGCTAAATTAGGTCTTGTTTTTTTTGTCTTTTTTTTTTTTTTTTCAGACCAAGCATGCCCTCCATTCTAGTTAGGCTTATTGTAAATTTCACCATTTTAGGCTTTAAAGGTGCAGTAAGCGATTTCTGAGAAATCCTGTTGAAAGTGGGTGGAACCGAGCACCAAAACACACTTGTAGCCAATCATCAATAAGGGGCGTGTCCACTTGTGAGAGGGGGAGGTGTCTGTGTTGCATAGCATGTTTGTGAATTTGCGCCAAAAAAAAACTTTTTTTCAAAAATATCTAGTAATATCTTTTGTTTCGAATCAGTGTTTCGGAACTCCAAAGTCACATGATTTCAGTAAACGAGGCTTCAATGATCGCTCATCACTAGATATTGTTGAATTAAGTCACTATTTAGTTTTTTGCTGCACAAAAAGTATTCTTGTCGCTTTATGATAACTTTGAACCACTGTAGTTACATGAACTGTTTTAAATGCGTCTTTAGTAGCTTTCTGGGCATCTGAAAGTGTTAATTATCTTGCTGTCAATGGAGGCCTCACTGAGCCATCAGATTTCATCAATAATTTGTGTTCCAAAGATGAACGAAGGTCTTACGGGTGTGGAACGACATGAGGGTGGGTAATTGATGACAGAAATTTCATTTTTGGGTGAACTAACCCTTTAAAACATTCAATTGTTAGAACAGTTACTATATATACCTGGCAAGATTTTCAAAATGGACACAAAGCAGTAATAATTTATTGATAACAAATAATAATTCTTCCCCCAAGCAATGCAGTTCTTCAGCAATGTTTAAAAATAATCACCCTCATGTAGTTCCAAACCTGTATGACTTTCTTTCTGTTGTGGAACATAAAAGAAGATATTTTGAGAAATGACTGTTTGTTTTTTACTACTTAAAATGGAGGTCAATAGTCACCAAAACCATTACCAACATTCTCCAAAAACGTCTGCAGAAGAAAGAAATTCATACAGCTTTTTTGTGTGAACTAAGCCTTTAAGTTGCGGTCACATTTACCATTGTTCAGCAAATGTTTGTAAGCAAAGTCATTTCAGGAATATTGCATGAATTTTCACAGATTTCACCACATTGACCAACAGAAAACAACATTGCTGTGCCGCAACAGGTTGAGGCTGTCTGGATGTGACAGAGTAACTGTTGCAAATCCATTTGTCCTTCTGTCAGAAGTAGCGCAGGTGTGTGGAGTACATCAGAAATAGTCTGGGGCATAGAACACATCAGAAATAGAGCGTCATGCCGCACTGCATTGTGCAGACAGTATCAGTATTATAGTGGTTCTTTTGTTGCATTGTGCCGCTCACATCCCGTGTAGACACGGTGTTAGTTGCTACAGCTTCTAGGGACATTAAGCACTTTCTTTTCTCTTCAACCAGGTCCCCTCCCCGACCCAATCCAGCTGGACTGCGCTATTCTGATGAAGACATCTGTAGCAACTACAACGGCGTGGTTTCCACAGAGAGCACCGCACTGACAGAAAGGCCAGCAGAGATGTCCGAGTCTGAGGTGGAGTGATGCTTATTCACTCTATTGCTGTTTATTTTGACTGGCTGACTCTACATAATTTCTGGCATACAGTAAAATACAACACAAATCTTCCAGATGTGTGATTTCCCCTGTCATATTTCAGGCTACAGACAGCGAGTGCGAAGAGGAGCCCATCAAACACTCGTTTGTGAATCACTACATGAGTGACCCGTCATACTTCAACTCGTGGAAGCGGCAGCAGAAGGGGCTAAAGCAGACGCTGGCCTGTTCCTACGAGGAGTGTGCCAGCGGGGACACCGAGTCCTACTATCAGACAGTGGTCACGCAGCACAGTGTGGGTGGGGTTTACACCCCTGCCGGCCAGCCCGCGCCAGGCTCTCGGACTCCCGTCACAGGCTTCTCCTCGTTCGTGTGACGCACAGAAGGACCCAGACCCCTCTTTGTGGCTCGGACAACATAGTTGCAGAGGAAATTCTCTGATTTCGCACAGTACTATCACCACGAGCACTACAAGAGACATCACATGTGAACCGCTCATCGAGTTGCCGGATCCTGAATGTACTCGATTAGTGATCGTGATTAAGGGGAGAAAATGATTTTTATACGCCAATACCGAAGAGTTACTGTTACTGTACGTGTCCCTCCTGTTTGCAGCCTTGGTTGTGAAAGATGCATAAATGTCTGGGTTTTAATAAGCAGGACGCAACAGAAACCGCCTGTAGATGTGACGAGACATTCCCGCTCTAGTGAGCGGCACATATTCACACATAACATTCCTGCCCTTACCACACTGAAATGAACAAGGAGTCAGATAAGTGAAAAACACGTTGTAATTACTGTATACTCTTGTCTGAATAATCTCATCTCACCGTCAATGTCGCTATATATACATGTTTCACTCGAGATCGTAAAGGTCATGAAATGTAAATCTTCTCTAATGGATTTGATTCACGTTCACACGGCCTGGATAATGAAGCACGGATGTTTTCAGTATATTCTCTATAGACTCACCAGCAAGAAACCTACAGAGGCTGTTAGAAGAAGCCCAGACAGCTCTGGTTCCCTGCCTCTGTGTGATCAGACGGTGAGACAGTGCCATTGCTCATTCTCACACATCAAACATTCATCGTTTTATTTTTTTCTTCTTTTTTTCTTTTACTCTTCTTGTTTTGTTCCTGTCTGTTTGGCCTCGCTTCGGAACTGCAAACACTCACTTGAAATTATTTAATGAATGAATGTATGAATTGTATGTGAGGAGATCAGTATGCGGTTGCTTTGCACATATGTTCTGCATTATTGAGCCATAAATACTTCAGTTTGCTTCTTTTCTTCGGTATGATCGAATCTTTTTCTTTTTTTACAGGCTTGTAAAAAGTGTAATTTTACAGTGCGATTTTAGAATTAATTTGTATGGATTTTGTTGTTCGCTGTAGTGTTCTTCAGAAGTGACGTACAGTAGTTCCGTTGTACTTTCATGAGAAGTATGAATTTTTGCAGTTCTTGAAAATGCCAACACAACAAATACAGTAATCAAACAAGAGTGTATTGTTATGGAAATGTTTGTTTCAATCCCACCAAGTGTTTTAGCACAAGTGTATGTCATGGACGTTCATGAAGTAAAGATTTTTTATGCTAAATTAAATGCTTGTTGTTGACTTTTAAATGCCTCCAACTACAGAAGTGTCTTCTTGATATTACTTTAACATGCACCCAACACTAAATCATGACAACTGTTAAAGTCGGCATGAAATGGAAGCTGCGATTCTTTTCTTTCATATTGTGATGGATGTCCGAGTGACACGGCTTCTCGCACCATAAAAAATGTAGGGCAGGGCTTGAGTTATAATTAAATGATCCCTTTCATTACAGAATAGACCATAGCTGTATTTAGTATCACTGTCCTGACTGACAGCTGAAAGTTTGGGAGTTCATGCACAGTTAATAACATTGTTTTTTTTTGTTTTTTTTTCCAGCAAAATTTAAACAGTAAAACAATTGGTTGAAACAAATAGTTGTAAAGGTAACACACAAAAACAATAAATATTGTGCAGACAAATCAGTGTTAAAAAAATGTAACAACTTGGACTGACTTGACATTTATGAACAACATCCTTATCCTAAAGTCGCCATTCAGCATTTCAGTTTAAATCTGTCTTCATGTAGTTTACTCTGGTCTGACTGTAAGCTAGTGTGCTTCTGTTTTGTTCACCCAAAAGCTATTTAGGGATATATAGGGTAAATTCAGGTAAAGTGTAAAGGTAAACTTGATTGTACTGTGCAGGCAGGACTTTATTTAAAGGGACACTGTTTCTTTAAATGATAATAGTTTAAATATACTAGTTTCTGCTGATGTAATATGAAACTGGTGGCTGTAAACACACCTCAAAGGAGGAAACCCTCATGGTGAAAGGAAAAAGATCTTCATTTCTAACTTATAAGGTTGCTTAAATTAAAATTAAAATTATTATGACAGCACTTGTATTATTTGATACTGCAATTACCATGGATTAAAATGCAAAGAATATATATATATATATATATATATTTTTTTTTTTTTTTTTTTTTTTTTTTTTTTAAATATACTTAAAGTCACAAATGGAAGAAAGGAAAAAGGGAGCAGAAAGGAAGGCGAGGTATGAAGTTGAATCTGTGGAGTGAAGAAAGGACGAGAGGAGCAAAATGTAGATGCAGGGTAGCCTATAAAGCTTTAAAACATGGTCACAGTTAAAGTTCCTTTAAAATGTTTAGAGAAAACAGGCAGAAAAAAGGTTTTACAATTTTTTGTTAGCCTATTTGTTGTTGCGTGTTATTGTTCATTTTCATTACATTTCTGAATATTCTGATATTCAGATTTCTTCAAATGTAATTTCAGTGAATTTTATGCACGAATTGAGTGAACTTATGAATTTCACTCGACTCGTAGCCAGGCTATATGCTTTTGGATTTGTTATATATTTTGTTGAATATGTTTGATAATATCTGTTAATAAACCATGTCTTTTCATAATTTCTAATTAAGATACAAGATTGTTTTTGGTAAATCAGAGATGGCCCACTTTACCTGAAAATACATTTTTCTGGAGTGCATGATCTCAAAATGTTTATTGCTACTGATACTTTGCAAATAACACATTATATGAACTGAATTCAAGTAAAAATATTATAGTGGGACCTTAAAGTGACCAATGGTAAGAAAAGAAAAGAAATGGGTATCTATCATTCATAAACATTTAACATGACAACACATGTTTTGTTTTCTATCTGGAGGAGTTGAAACATATTAAGTGACTGAAGCATGCATTTGTATGTTATAGAATCATGTGATCATACATGAATCATATATGCTGTATATAAAATAAGATTAAGAATCAGAATCAGACTGAACTCAGTTAGAGTCTAAAGTAATTTCTCTTTTTGGCCAATGGGTGTCACTATAAACTGTTAAAATACAATGAAAGGACCCGCTTATGTTATTGTGCAACAGAACCAGAAGTGTTTTATTAAGTCGTAGAAATAAACCTCAGGCTTTACTCTTATCTAAGGTGAGTAAAATCGATGTGATACTCTATTTGACACTCTAAGACTAACTTGTTTTCTTTTTTCTTTCGTCGTTTCATGTATGTTTTTTAACCAAGGAATAACCGAAGGCTTATGCCACAATTGCTGGTCAGTGCAGTTAACGCCGATAACTTGAAACGTAAAAGTGTGTCAAACCTGTTGTAACCTGTCGATTTATTCCTTATTTGTTCACCTTGCTCACATGTAAACCACGCCCACTTCCGGATCATTAGCCGTCTGAGGTGAATAAAAACAAAACTAACAATATCGCTGGAGCTTAAGAGACTGAAGAATACAGCTGACTTATAATGATTGACCTCTCATCTCTATCTGTGACCTGGAGCCTGGTGGTTCTGGTCATAACTCTGCTGTTTGTGTGAGTAATGAACAACAATAGCAAGTCTAAACGACCAATATTCTGTGTTATAGCTTTTAGTAAAGTATCTGTCTGTATTTAATGTATCTAATTTTGAATTAGTAGTTGTGTAGTAGTAGTTATATGTGTGTATTTTATCACACTGTACAGTTCATATAAGATATATATCTACATGTAATGGATCTGATGGGGTTGTTTTTAGTTTAATATTTCTGTTATTTATCACACTTTAGTTATGGTGTTTGGCCACATGGATTTTTCAACAAACTGGGAATTCCAGGACCAAGACCTTGGCCTTTCATTGGCACACTTCTCTCATACTCTAAAGTGAGTAATTCATTATGTAACTCCTTTAGAATAATATAGGAATGTTGCTGGAGAAATAAGATGTTATTTCATTGATTAATTGCTTGTGCAAATGTATTTTAGGGTTTGATTCATTTTGATATGGAGTGTGCTAAGAAGTATGGAAAAGTTTGGGGGTGAGTCTCAGTTATACATTTACTGTGTTGAAAGAATGTGTTGAAAAGCTGAAATACCATAATGTGTCATTAATATGCAATTAAATATTATACAGTGCTTAAGTTCAGAACAGCTCTGATGGCGAAAAAGATGTGCACTTTACACTACTAAAAGTATTGAGGTTGGTCATGTTTTTGACCAAGGCTGCATTTATTTGATCAAAACTTGTGAAATATTATTATTACAGTTAACAATATTACAATAACTGCTTTCTATTTTTTTTTTATACTTTACTATGTCTTTCAATTCAAGCCTATTTAATACAATTATACCAATAAACATCTCCTTTAAAGACATTATTTTTTACCAATGGTTATTCCTCATTTTTCATTCTACTTTCTCTTCCTTTCACTTTTTCTTTTTCTTTTGAAATAATACCCATCACAAACACAAAAAGTAAATAAATAAATAATTAGAGACATAGCCAATACATACATAATTAAGCACTTTTACATATATAAAAAAAAAAGAAATGAAAAAAATACACACAAAAAATGAGACATTCACATATTAATTTCAAAATCTTATAATGACACCTAATTCCTAATAAATAATTCAAATAGTATTATTTAAACATCAATTAATAGTAATATTAAATAAGTAAATAAAAAAAAGAAAGAAATAATAATAATATAATAATAATATTAATAGTAATAAGTTAAAAGGGAAGCAGAATTATACAAGAAGGTAATTAAAATATGCATTCCTTTATTTTTTATGATATATAATTTAATTTTAAAGGTGCCCAAATCTTGTCAAAAAATATATACTTTTGCTTTTAATTTCATATGTTATCCTCTCAAGTCAAGTCACCTTTATTTATATAGCGCTTTTTACAATGTAGATTGTGTCAAAGCAGCTTTACAGTGATAACTGGTACATTATGCGCGTTGTGGTCGTGTCAAGGCGCAGGTCCTCGATCTCACCTGGATGCGGCCCGGATCCAGTTGACTACGGTAAACCTCGGGATAAACAGAAAGACTAATATTAGCGTAGATGCCATTCTTCTTCTGATGTAATGAGTACATCTGGTGTTATAGGAAGTGTTCCTGGTTCCGGCTGACCTAATTTATGCAGCCTAATAATCCTTTAACGGATTTGAAAAAAATAAATTGATAATGTGTTATGTGTATGCCAGGTTAAAGAGATGCGTTTTTAGTTTAGATTTAAACTGACAGAGTGTGTCTGCTTTCCAAACAATGCTAGGAAGATTGTTCCAGAGTTTAGGTGCCAAATAGGAGAAGGATCTACCACCTGCAGTTGATTTTGATATACTAGGTATTATCAACTGGCCTGAATTCTGAGATCGTAATAGACTTAACAGAGCAGCCATCAAGTGTTAGACAGTATTCTAGGTTATTACGTGAGGAAGTTTTTGGTCCAAAAATTAGAATATCTGTTTTTTCTGAATTTAGTAGTAGGAAATTACTGGTCATCCAATTTTTTATATCAGCTATGCATTCCGTTAATTTTGTGAATTGGTAAGTTTCATCAGGGCGCGAAGAAATACTCTCCATAGAGTGTACTTTAGAAAGTAAATCCAACCAATCAGTTCCTGCGGGCTGGATTCCCCCTCAAACAAGTGTCCAGGCATGCTGTGGTCCACACAGATGCCTCTGCCACAGGGTGGGGTGCCACGTACAACGGGCATGCAGTGTTGGGTCTGTGGACGGGGCCTCAACTGCAGTGGCATATCAATTGCCTCGAGTTGCTAGCAGTATGTCTTGCACTGAGCCGCTTCCAGGAGCTGTTGTCAGACAAGCACGTACTGGTCCACTCAGACAGCACTGCGGCCCTTGCGTACATCAACCATCAGGGTGGTCTACGCTCCCGCCGCATGTCGCAACTCACCCGCCATCTCTTGCTATGGAGTCAGAAGCATCTGAGGTCACTTTGGCCATTCATGTCCCAGGCGTTCTCAACCGTGCAGCCGACGAGCTCTCACGGCAGCCTCCGCTTCCGGGCGAATGGAGACTCCATCCCCAGGTGGTCCAGCTGATTTGGAGTGGCCTCTTCCTGGGCCCTGGCGCACGGCACCTCGCTGACAGATATCTGTAGAGCTGCGGGCTGGGCGACACCTAACACGTTCGTGTAGAACCGGTATCTTCCCGTGTACTCGCTTCCAGCAGCCGGTAGACGTGAAGAGCCCATTCTAGTGTCTGCTTGCAATGCCATTCCCGCCCCCCTGGGCCGGATACGTGCATCCTTTTACTCCAGTCGAGTTCCCCGCTTGGCGAAACCTGTCGAGTACGTCTGCCTCCCATTGCGGCTCGGACATTGCGGAGTGTCTGATGCCAGGCCAAACGTCCGTCTCCGATGGTTCGCTTCCCCAGTGTAGACTAGTTTACTTAGTGGGTATGTCAGAACAGCAGTAGACTCTCTCGGCATAAGCTCGCCCCCTTCCCTGTCCCATTGGTGCGCCGGGTGGCTAGAGCTTGCGCTGGACACTGGAAGGGGTTCATAACTGTGGCGCTTTATTTGGGATCCCAATTCGTCCCAACCCCCTATTTTGTACCACCTTAAGTTTTACTCTTGGTTTCCCCTCATCCCAGATATATTTTCTAAAAATACTATGCCACTTTTTAAAATTATATATGTATATATATTTATTTATTTATATATTTATATTTTAAATCTCATTTTAATAGTACTTATTTTTTCAAACAAAGATAATGCTAATATTTTCCATCTTTTAAAATCGTTTCTTATAGTAGTTTCTAAAGTATCATAGTTGCACTTATATACATTTTCTACATTGTTTGGTATTATCACTCCCAAGTACCTCATCTCTGTTTGATTCCATTTAATATCATACTTCTCTTTGAAACCCTCTTGTAGTTTACCCCCTATTTCCATAACTTCTGTCTTATTAAAGTTCAATTTATGTCCTGACATATTTCCATATAACTCTATCTCTTTTAACACTGAGGGTAGTGATGTTTCTACGTCTGTTAAAAACAAAATCATAAACATAAAACATAAAGTTAAAAAACAATGTCATACAATGCAAGTTTATGTTTCTCATCTTCAATTTTAAAACCTTTTATTAAAGAATTCAGTCGTATACTCTGTGCTAAGGGCTCTATACATAAAGCAAATATTTGTGGCAATAAAGGATCGCCTTGTCTTGTCCCCCTCACTAATGTAAAATTCTCTGAGAGAACACCATTGGCTTTTACATTCGGTTGATTTTTATATCTTTTTTTAACTAATTTAATAAACCTCAGATTAAAACTATATACTTCAGAAGTTTCAAAGATAAAGTGCCATAAGACCCAATCAAAAGCTTTTTCAGTGTCTAATGTCATCATTAACATCTGTTTCTTAGTTTTAGTTGAGTGATCATTAAGATTTAGTGTTCTTTGTACATTATTAAATAATGTGTTTTTTTTTTTTTTTTTTTCACAAAACCTGTTTGATCTGAGTTGATTATTATTATATCAGTCTAGTAGCAATTATTGATGTAAAGAACTTCTGATCTACATTTAACAAATATATAGGTCTATAAGATGTAGGGTATTTCCCTTCTTTAAATATTACAGTTATAATAGATGAGTTTCGTGTTTGTGGCCACTCATCCTGTTCTAAAACCCAGTTAAAAACCTCACACAATATTGGGGACAACAATTTATTGAATTCCTCATAAAATTCATTTGAAAATCCATCACTCCCTGGACATTTTTGTGTTTTACTTTTTTTTTTAATAACTCTTAAAATCTCTTCTTCTGTTATTGGAGAGGTCAACACTTTATTTTGTTGACTTGTAATTGTAGGAAGATTCAAGGAATTCAGAATCTGGTTTATAAAGAGACTGGTAATAATCTCTAAAGCACAAAACTATTTCTAGCTTTCCCTTTCTTTCAACTTTCCCTTCATCCCTTATACTCATTATTGCAGATTTTCCTTTTTGGTTTTTTTATTTAAATGATAACCTTCTTAAAGATTTTGCACTATTATCATAATATTTCTGTCTAGTATACATTAAATTCTTCTCAATTTCTGCAATTGCTATTTTATCCTAGGACTTCATAACATTCTTTAACTCTTCATAATCCTCCTTATTTTTATTTTTATTGTGCTTTTCTTGTAAACTTAAAGTTCAACTTCTCTATTTGACTTTGTTTCTTTTTCCATGATGCATATGCTATAATTTCCCCTCTCATTGTGGCTTTAGCAGCCTCCCACAATATAACTGGTGTCACTTCTCCATTCTTATTACTCTGTATATAATTTCTAAAACAGTATATTATTTTATCTTTAAAAATATTATCCCTAAGAAGAGAATTATTCAACCTCCATATTGAACTGCCTTGTATACTCCCAAGATCCATTTCCATTATCACTGCTGCATGATCTACTACAGATATTGGTAAAATTTCACAACTCTTCACCCTTTAGCATATCATTTTTGAACTGTTTTCTATTTTAGTATATTTTATGTCATTCATTCCTGTGATGGAAAAGCTTTATTTTCAGCATCATTACTCCAGCCTTCAGTGTCATATGATCCTTCAGAAATCTGATTTGCTACTCAATAAACATGTAGTAGTACTATTATTATTATTAAAAGGGTTTAATTATCAAGATTTCTCTTGATAAAAAGAAAGTTTCAAAGAACAGCAGTAATAAATCTGTTGTAAGATGATAAATGTCTTTACTGTCACTTTTGATCAATGTTTGATCAATGTTCATCCTTGCTGTCACTTTTTTTTTTTTTTTTGAACTTTTGAATGGTAGTGTAGTTATTTGCCTAGATTACTGTGAATGCAAACTGATCAATTAAAATTTCTTTTATTGCTCAGGATTTATGATGGAAGACTCCCAATATTAATGGTCACTGACCTGGAAATGATCAAAGCAATTATGGTGAAAGATTGTTATTCTACCTTCCCTAACAGAAGAGTAAGCTCCACATATACAGAAAGTCCCATAAAGGCAGGAAGCTGACGATTCCTTTCACGCCCCAGTAAAATCTTTTCTTTTTTCTTTTTTTTTCTTTGGAATTTGTACAGGATACAAATGCAGACCTGGCCGGCCCCTTTGCTGATGGAATAACTGTAGTTAAAGATGAGAGATGGAAACGAATTCGTGGTTCACTCTCTCCATATTTCACAAGTGGACGACTGAAGGAGGTATAGTACAGGTCCTTAAAGGGATAGTTCACCCTAAAATGAAAATTGGCATGATTTACCCACCTTCATGTTGTTCTGAACCTGAATGACTTTCTTTTTCTCACTTTTACAAAAAAAGATACTGGGAAGAAATATTTGTACGTTTTTTGTACATACAATGGGGTCCAATATTGTTCCACAGGTTTTGAACAAACTTAGGTTGAACTTTGACGTGAGCTGTTTCAGGCATTGGGATCTAGTCTCTCTGTACTCCTTTACAGAAATGTTTTAAAATGTTTTTGTCGCCAAAACCTTTTATTGTATACTATTACAGACGTGGACTAAGACGTGTACCCTTGATAAATATGATCAAAGATGACGTTAGATTTTTGCTAATTTTTTGAATCAAAGATCAAAAGCATAAGCAATGCAGATTTATTTTTACAGTCATCTTTGATCATATTTATTAAGGGTACCAACAATTTTGTCCACATCTGTATATAATATTTATATTTTATACTGTACTTGTTGCTTGCATGACACTTGTGTAACTAACACTTATTTCTAAATATGTTTCAGATATTTCCCATAGCTGTGACACATGCAGATCGTTTTATTAAAAACATGCAGAAGCGAGACCACGAGCAGCCAGTTAAAATAAAAGAGTATGTTACATCTGTCTTTAAATAAAGTGCATAACTTTAAAACATCAAGAGCATTTACTGTCAGTCATGAAATGTACTGAAGCATTTACAGCAAATCTTTCACTAATTAATGATTAACTTTTTGTAGTAGTTGTTTTATGTATATAAATGAAAACCACACGTAACCACATTTGTAAATGATCTCTAACATATTTTAATAAGAAAACAACACTATTTTTATTCCAGAGTTGTCGCTCCATACAGTTTGGATGTCGTCACCAGCTCCTCCTTTAGCGTTGACATCGACTCCATAAACAAACCAGACGATCCTTTCGTTACTAACATCAAGAAGTTTTTCCAGTTCAGTCTGTTCAGTCCTCTCTTTCTGCTTTTAAGTATGTCATTTGTACAATAAAAGTAACTTTTGTTGTTGATTTGCATTCTAAAACAGTTTTACATCATTTTACATACAAAACATTGTTACAATAATTAGTTTTGAGATCTCAAAAAAATAAGAAATTGCTTTTTTTTTCAGCTTTATTTCCCTCAATTGCAAATCTTTTGGGAAAAATGGGGATAAGTCTTTTTTCGAGGTCATCTATGGATTTTTTCTACAGTGCTTTGAGAAAGATTAAGGACGAGCACAACAAGAAAACAGATGTATGATTGTCACTATTTCTCTTCAGCTACAGCTTCAGATTTTGCAGAGATATTGATGCCACAGTAGATTATGACTTCTTTGTGTTTTTAATCAGGGTCGAGTAGATTTTCTCAGGCTCATGATCCAGAATCAAATACCTGACGATCAAGCTAAGGACGATACAAGTGACCAACCAGCAAAAGGTTTGAGAAACAGCGCAGAATTTACACATTCAGATGCACATGAACATCAGAGATGTGACTTGCTTTCAAATATGCTGTTCTGTAAATCTGACAGGACTAACAGACCATGAGATTCTCTCCCAGTCCTTCATTTTCATCCTCGGAGGTTATGAGACTACAAGCACCACTATCACTTTCCTCCTCTATAATCTTGTGACTAATCCAGACTACTTGGAGAAGCTGGTTGAGGAGATTGACACAAACTTCCCTCCTGATGTGAGAGAACCGGCTTCTGCTCTGCTCACAGATTTTGTGTAAAGCAGGGTTTCTCAGCTCTGGCCCTCGAGGTCCACTTTCCTGCAGAGTTTTGCTCCAATACTAAACAAACACCTGAACAAGTTAATTTAGAGTTGGAGGTAAACTCTGCTGGAAAGTGGATCCCGAGGACCAGAGTTGAGAACCTCTGGTGTAAAGAAACTATTATAAAGAAAAAGCAGTTTTAGAGTTTAGAGTTCAGTTGTTTTACTTGAGGAACAGGAAGTAAGTTTAAAACAAAGCCATAATATTAGGGGTGTAACGATTCACTCGTTTTCTCGATGCATCGATTACAAATCCTGCCGATGCATATGCGTCGATTTTGAAACATGTTTTTTGAATCGTGAATCGTTAATTTCGGTCAATAATCAATGTAAAAGGCTAAGAATCGGATTAATCGCGATTCAGTGCTTTAAAATTTATAAACATTAAATTACTACATGCGCAAATTGATGGAGACATTGTGCGCCGTCATTTGCGCTCTCATTCACAGATACGCGCGGCTGCACTCTTTACCGCCTTTCACTGGATTGCGCTCGCGCTCCGTCCGTAGCCCACGCTTGAGTTGCGTTTGTTACTATAGCAACAGTAGAAACCCAGCGCGTCTTCTTTTAGAATTATCATAAGGAAAATGTTCCATATAAAGAGGGCTTTTCTTTCTATTCTGTGAAGAAAAGTTAGTTTAGGATTATTTGGGAAAGTTCATGGTATTCTAGGGTAGTGTCTCCATGTAAGCATATGTTTAATGTACCTGGAACACTTTATTGTGTAGCCTTTAACACTATCCTGCACTATAGTTAACTATGAACTAGGCCTAACAATATTTTTAAAGTTGATACTTTTAAAGTTTTGGCTTATGTAAATTTCCACAATTTTTATAGGCTATTATTAAAATAAAGTTATGTATCATCATTAAGAACTAACATGAAATAACATTAACAATGGACAAAAGGTTTTTTTGTTTTTTTTCCCTTACTCTCTGACATGCTGAAGGCCGCTGTGTAATTCGCACCCTGACTAAGACACACTGAGGGAAGCATTTCAATAACTCTATGAATGCATATTAAAATGTAGAATCGAATCAAATTAATCGAATTTTAATGTGAATCGTCTCGAATCGAATCATTCTGAATTTGCAAAAATCGTTCTTGAATTGAATCGAACACCTATGAATCGTGAATCGAATTGAATCGTTCTCTACCCAAAGATTCACAGCCCTACATAATATGCATCGGACATGTCTTGGTTTTTTTGTTTTTTTCAGACTCCCATCACATACGATGCATTGATGAAAATGGATTACTTGGAAATGGCCATCAACGAATCAATGCGTCTCCTTCCCACTGCCCCGCGCTTAGAAAGGGTCTGTAAGAAGACTGTGGAGATCAATGGCGTGACAATACCAAAAGACACTCTGGTTGGAATTCCTACATATGTTTTATGTCGTGACCCGCAGCTCTGGGATTCTCCTGATGAGTTCAGGCCGGAGAGGTGATTTGATTCATTTTTCAGACAGTAGCTATGTTTCCCCCCAAAGTTAAACATTTTATAAAACATTTGCAAATAAATCAGTGTTAGAGGAGAAAATCAAATTCTTATGACAGACGTTGGCTCAGGCATTTCAGAGTGATCAAACCAACATTTGAGATGCTGTGCAATGAAATTGCTCTGCTGGTTAGTCTAGACATTGTTGCAAATGTCACGCTGCGAATGCGGCTTGTGCAGGGCTCACCTGCCCGCACCAGACAAGCACACTGAGTGCATCTCCTGCCTGGGCCACGGCCACACCAAGGCGGCACTTCTGGACTCCAGCTGCCCACACTGCAAGAAGTTAACCTCGCTCTTCACCCATAAAGATAAGCACCCCTCATCTGGTGCGAGTGGCATGGTCTCATTTCTCACTTAGACACAGTGTCTCTGGCCGCCTGTGAGTGCAAAGAGTGGGTGAACTCTTGCGATGATTCCGCCCCTCCGCCGCCTAAACAGAATGATAACATGAGGCCCCGTATAGACTCAGAGCTGATGGGAGTCCTCTAAAGCCATAGAAGAGCTTAGCTTGGACTGATTGGCTCTAGAAGAGCCCCCCCGCAGCCGGCTCGATGAATGGTTCCTGCAGCCATTGCCATAAGCAGGCCCCTCACCAGCGTCCAGCCCCGTCCTTCCCAGAGGTCCACCAAGAGTTCACTAAGATGTGGCACGCCCCCTACTCGACACGCGTCCACTCTTCTTCTTCAGCCGCTCTCCTGTTTGGCTCCACGGTGGACGGCTTCACGGAGTCAGCTCCTCCACTGCCTCCAGTCGCTTTAAGATGGCCCAGTCGACTCTGTGCCCATCCAGCCCCAGCTGAAAGCAGAGCCCGAAGTCAAGCCATGCCTCCACCTGTCCGAACACTACCCGTATTCAAAGCGTCAAGGGCCTCACCCCAAGACAAAGCTGGACCCCGTGCAGCCAAAGCAGTCCTTATGCCTCAGGACAGAGGAGAAGAGGGTTAAGTCCCATCAAGGCTGGACCACCCTCAAAGCATGCCCGTCTTCCAGTTCCCTCTTCAGCTCAGGATGCTGGAGACGATATGTTTGTTGTCGGTTCTGGGCTCGCCACATCAGTTTGCACACCTAAAACCCTTATAGCGAACTAAACAAAATTTGTACATTCTCACAAAAAGAGCATTCCTCTTCCTCTCAACGCTTTAACAGGTGCCGTTCTCCCGCTTCAGTGTGGAGTACTTTAGTACTTCAACCATTTTCCACTTGACTGTAGGCATAGGAGGCCATCCCCGGAGGGTCAAGCTAGATTTTGGGGATAATAGAACAAGGCTACTCGCTCCAATTCGCTCGCTGACCACCCCGCTTCATGGGTGTGATTCACACTTCGGTCTCAGACGACAGTTCTTATGTCCTCAGATGCAATGCGAGTGAAACGTAACCGTGGTTCCCTGAGATAACGGGAACAAGCATTCCGTAGCTTGCCGTGCTACTACGCTGCACAGAGTCATGCTAGCTGCTCCTCAGTTGAAAGATTCTGACGATATGGCATTACTGCATGACTTATATATGCAGTCAACCCTGCCCTTTCTGGCGGGATGAAATGCCATTTGTCTGTGCAGTTGTTTAGATGTGAACCAATCAGGGTTCAGGATTCAGAGAAAACTAAGTTTTCCCCATAATTGTCAGTGAACTTATCTCAGGGAACCAGGGTTATGTGAGTAACCATAAACGTTATCTAAACACATCCACTGTTGAGGCAAAGTCACATGAGTTTTTTGTTGTGCATCGAGAAATTTATTTGATAAATGTGTTTCCATCGTAGTTTATGCACGTCATCTTATTGAATAAAAAATTAACCAATTCAATTGAGCACGTTTTTATGGACATTTTTAGAATTTATCCACATCTTAGCTTTTCCAAAATGCAATATCCAAAAATATAAATCGGTATAAATGTATATAAATAGGTGGATGGAAACTGAGCTACTGATGCTTTCTGAACATTTCCTTCAGTTTTTCCTCACATTTGAATCTTAGAGCATGTGATTCATGCAGTTTAGAAAAAATGTTTGAGACATTTTTGCGTCTTTGTATTTCTCTGCAGGTTCAGCCCAGAGAGTAAATCAGAGGTTAACCAGTACGCTTTCATGCCTTTTGGACTCGGGCCGCGAAATTGCATTGGAATGAGATTTGCCCTAATGATTATGAAACTGCTTGTTGTGAAGCTTCTTCAGAACTTCACTGTGGAAACATGTAAAGAGACACAGGTTGGTCATCATAAAGAGACAATCAGGAATACATGGCAGACTGTGCTTTGCCTCTTGATTAAACGCAAAGTTATAAATGCATTATTCTTTATTTTCTCTTGTTTATTTTCAGATCCCTCTAGAGCTGAATGTTATTTTTCAGCCGAAGGTTCCCATCACACTGAAGTTTATTCCAAGATCTTACAAGGAAAAACAATAATTAAAATACTCATAATTTCAACATAATTGTGTAGATGTTGTTATACAAGTTATATAGTATAAGAAAAACTGCATACAGTATAGTTTCATTTTAAAAATATCATAGAGATATATTTTTTTATATACACTTTTAGATTTATGGTGCTCATGGTTTGCTGGGCCTTGAGCTCTTCCTGATTCATTCATGTTTCATACAGTTTGGAATGTAAAAATAATACATTATTAAAAAATGTATAATTGTACACATTTAATTAACAAAATATAAGCAATAAATGCAATGTTACTTGTTATTATTGTATCTGTAATTGACAAGTAGGGATTTTAGTTTTGAGATAGAATTCACAAAAATAAATAAATTTCTAATTATTTTTGGCCAGGCTGTCATACAAAGAACAAAGGTCTGTTATTATGCAACAATCGTATCAATATTACTAAATATGATTGGTAGGTTTGGTAACACTTTGGTAACTACTGATCCTTCATTAATGAATAACTACACAGGAACAAATGAGTAATGCATTATTTGGAATTATGTAGTAACTCTTGAGTTATTATTATCCAATACTTTACAAAATCCTCAATATTCTAAAGTGTTACCGGTTTTTGTAAAGTATCGGATAGTAATAACTCAAGAGTTGCTACATAATTCTAAAGGAACTACTACTCATTTGGATCAGTATTCTAAAGTGAAGATCGTGGTAACCCACTAGTAATTACTCAAGTGTTCCCAAATAGTTAGTTATTCATTAACGAAGGATCAGTATTCTAAAGTGTTACTGTAGGTTTTCATCAGACAGCAGAAACAACCATTAGCTCTCATACACACACCTGTAGTTCTTGTTGTACATAGTTACTTACAATTCATCAGAGAGTTGCATCAGTAGTGATGAAGTCTACAGAGTGGATCACGAGAGAGTTTTCCTGTCAATAAAAAAGATTGAATTTGTTTAATACAAATTTCTTATATCCAAACTCGTATACCATATTGACTGAGAAGTATCAATTCGTAGGTGAACCTCTTAATATGTTTAACAGATCCAGCTCCAAAACAATTTCTGGATACAGAAACTAACCTTCGCAGTCCACTACTCATGAAATAGCCTTAAGTCTCTCAGCTTCTCTTTTTGTCCAATTGGTGTCACTATAAACCGTTAAACTTATTGTGTGCATGAGTTCGTTTTATGTAGTCGCAGATATCAAACTCAGGCTTTACTCTATTCTAAGATGAGTAAAATTATGTGATACTCCAGTTGACACTTTTAAGCTGTTTGCTAGAAACTTGCCTACTTTTTGTGTTTTGTCGTTTTCATACAAAGGAATAATTGAAGATTTTAAGCAACATTGCTGGCCAGTGAAGTTAACACGGATAACTCGACATGAAAAAGTGTCAGAAGTGTCATAACCTGAAGATGTATTCCTTATTTGTAAACCACGCCCACTTTCTGATCATGCGCTGTCTGACTGGAATAAAAACAAAAGCAGCAGTATCTGTGTGCATTAGGACTTAAGCTGGAGCTTAAGAGACTGAAGAATACAGCTGACTTATAATGATTGACCTCTCATCTCTATCTGTGACCTGGAGCCTGGTGGTTCTGGTCATAACTCTCCTGTTTGTGTGAGTATTTAATAAAAGGTTAATGCAAACATTCGTATAGGCCTTATTCTGTGTTATAGTTCTGTTGTAGATTAGGGATGTCTTTGTTCACGAGATGTGTACCGACAACTGTCCCGGTTTCAGCTGTTAGGATCGCTGACGTTTTCCGTTGACGTTGAATCGTCAAAGAAAAATGTCTCTGGTATCGTTTGCAGAGAAGGAACGCTGTTTCTGTGCCACTGCAACTTTTCTGATACTCGTCTTTGTAAATTATTAAAACGTCTGCGACCTCAGAGCTCGCAATGCACCAGTCTCGCGCGCGCTCACTGCTACGCGTATTAAAAAAACGCGCCTACTGATTTCTATACCATTGTGCAAAGAAAATATATTTCCCTATACAGGTGTCACAGACACGCCTGGCACTTCATCACTACAAAAGACACAGCCTCGCACTCTGTCACTGTCCGGTCTCGTTAATGCAAAGACTTACCTCTCTGCTTACCTTAAGGACTCCTACGAAGATACTCACCTGTTTTCAGCGTGCTTCCTCGTTCCCTCGTGTTCTTCTCGTCTCCAGTGAGTTACTCTGTGTCTGATCTGCTTCCCGTCATTACTGCAAACACAAGACCAGTGTCAGCTCTACGTTCACATCTGCCAGCCACTTCACCTGTTCACACTCACCTGCACTCTGTCTGCCATCCTGGTTGTTCAATAAACGTCTTAACTATCCCACCAGTGTCTCTGTCCCCTACTGTGTTGTAACAACAGGTGCATCTCAAAAAATTAGAATATCATGAAAAAGCTATTGTTTTTTTCTGTAATTTAATTCAAAAAGTAAAACTTAAATATAGACATCAAGTAAAATGTTTCCAGACTTTTTTGTTTTCATTTTGATGATTACAGCTTGCTGCTCATCAAAATAAAAAAAATCACTATCTCAAATTATTAGAATATTTAATTTCAAGTTCTATTAAATTACCATTCTCAGGGTATAAATACTGGGTTTAGGTCAGTAATCCCAACAGCAGTCATGGGAAAGTCTGCTGACTTGACAGTTGTCCAGAAGACGATCATCAAGACCCTCTACAATGAGGGTAAGCCACAGAGGGTCATTGCTGAAAGAGCTGGCTGTTCGCAGAGTGCCAAAGCATATTCATGGAAAGTTGACTGGAAGGAAAAAGTGTGGTAGGAAAAGGTGTACAAGTGAAAGGAATTTACCGCAGGCTTGAGAAGATTGTCAGGCGAAGCCGATTTAAGAATTTAGGAGAGCTTCAAAAGGAGTGGACTGAAGCTGGAGTCAGTGCATCAAGAGCCACCGCACACAGACATCTTCAGGAAATGGGCTACAACTGTCACATTCCACGTACCACGCCACTTCTGAACCAAAGACAACGTCAGAAGTGTCTTACCTGGGCTAAGGAGAAGAAGAACTGGACTGTTACTCAGTGGTCCAAAGTCCTCTTTTCAGATGAAAGTAAATTTTGCATTTCATTTGGAAATCAAGGTCCCAGAGTCTGGAGGAAGAGTGGAGAGGCACAGAAACCACGTTGCTTGAAGTCCAGTGTGAAGTTTCCACAGTCAGTGATGATTTGGGCTGCCATGTCATCTGCTGGTGTTGGTCCACTGTGTTTTCTCAAGTCCACAGTCAACGCAGCCGTATACCAGGAAATTTTAGAGCACTTCATGCTTCCTTCTGCTGACAAGCTTTATGGAGATGCTGATTTCATTTTCCAGCAGGATTTGGCACCTGCCCACACTGCCAAAGGTACCAAAAGCTGGTTCCATGGTGACCATGGTGTTACTGTGCTTGATTGGCCAGCAAACTCACCTGACCTGAACTCCATAGAGAATCTATGGGGTATTGTCAAGAGGAAGATGAGAGACACCAGACCCAACAATGCAGATGAGCTGAAGGCCGCTATCAAAGCAACCTGGGCTTCCATTACACCTGAGCAGTGCCACAGGCTGATTGCCTCCATGCCACGCCACATTGATGCAGTAATGCAGTAAAAGGAGGCCCAACCAAGTACTGAGTGCATAGAAATGAACATACTTTTCAGAAGCCTGACATTTGTTTAAAATATCCTTTTTTAAAAATTGATCTTAGAAGTATTCTAATTTATTGAGATAGTGAATTGGTGGGTTTTTGTTAAATGTGAGCCAAAATCATCACAATTAAAAGAACCAAAGACTTAAAGTACTTCAGTCTGTGTGCACTGAATTTATTTAATACACGAGTTCCACAATTTGAGTTGAATTACTGAAATAAATGAACTTTTCCACGACATTCTAATTTATTGAGATGCACCTGTATATGAATGATCAATATATTAAATTATATAACGGTATATTTGAAAAATACAAAATAATATATTGTGTAAATATATTACAATCTGTTGAATAATGAGGAATTGCTGCTTTTCATATATTGAATCATAATGTATGTAATTTTATATCCAGTAGGCTAATACTCTTCATTATGTATGGATGTATATGTGATCAGATACATGTGTAATATATTGCAGATATATTTACTCATGCAGTTTAAACACACATAATATTGAGAAATGTATTATGTAATGCATTTCTTATATTTTATAATTATTTGCATTATACATGTTTTATATGTTCAAGCTAGCTAACCATAGCACACTTGCATGTACTAGAAAATGAAAAGAGCACAGCCGATACTTAATGGTTTTTAGCCAATGATCAACCTAACCAAAGGCTGTACTCTTCAGCACAACGGTAAGCCCAAAAACTCAGACATACTACAAAATCTTTTAAATTCCAAAATAATAGAACATTAAACATTAAAGCATGCTGGGATCTAGACATCTGTTGTAACCACTGATTGATTCCATGAATGTGTGTATATATGTGTTTGCATACATTCACATTTATATGGGGACATGTATGTGTAACATACATACACAATAAAGTATGAAACTTTATGAATATTACATGTAATGCTACTTTTTGTCTTTATTGGAAAATATAAACACTAGTTTCTCATATATGGAAATGTATTATGTAATTTATCGAATTATATTTTGCAGTATATTTTTGTTCCGTAAGGGTAAACTGTGAGCTGAGTGGGCTATTTTCTTTAATATACGTTTAATAAAAGTGTTATTTATTCAGATTTACTGAATATAAAGTGTTTGTCATTGTATTAAAGTTGCAATAAGCGATTCTCTACAGAAACATTTGCTGGTTATGCTGGTTGAAAGTGTAGTTAAGCTAGACTAACTTAGCTAAGCTAAAGCTAGCTAAGTTGCATGTAAAAATGCAAAAATAGTACTGTACAATTATAATAGAATATGGAATGATTAAATTTACAGAACCTTCATAAGTTTAATAAAACACTGCTTGTGCGCATTCTTTATTCATCATTTTATAGAAGTAGAGTTAAAAAATCTTGCTGAATCTTTTGTAGAAAAGGTAGATCACCATCTTGCTGCAATCAAAATAACTTGAACTCATTTGTTGTCATAATTACGACTTGCCATCTTGGTAATGACTTGAACGCGCCATAAAATCACTTTTGCATTTCATTGTAGTTTTCATCATAAGTATTTTGTGTTAAATTATTTGTTGAAAAGTGTCTTAAAGTCTTCTGCTGTAAATTACATAGAAATGTGTAGTTGGAATTTATAGCAGTGATAGCTCAGTCTCAGATGATTTTATACAGTTTTAGAACAACATATTAATTGAAAGACTGTGGAGTATGTTCTTCAGCATACAACAGAAATCTAAATATGATTAAAATGGTGATAAGCATTTAAAAAAATAAAAAAATGAAATGCTTCCTTTCTGTCCCAGGTTGAGGGTTTAAAAAAATCTGTTCACCCAAATCTATATCTATATCTAACTTATTCTCATTTTCATTAGTATTTGTTTGAAGTTTGTTTGATAACTGTATAATTTATCACACTTTAGTTATGGTGTTTGGCCACATGGATTTTTCAAAAAACTGGGAATTCCAGGACCAAGACCTTGGCCTTTCATTGGCACACTTCTCTCATACTCTAAAGTGAGTAATTCATTATGTAACTCCTTTAGAATAATATAGGAATGTGTATTCAAATAATATTGGAGCAATAAGACTCCCTTTCAATGATTAATTATATGCAAATGTATTTTAGGGTTTGATTCATTTTGATATGGAGTGTGCTAAGAAATATGGAAAAGTTTGGGGGTGAGTCTCAGTTATACATTTACTGTGTTGAAAGAATGTGTTAACCTTAACATCAAATTGATAATACTAATTCTTATTTTTATATAATATTTCTCATTCCAGCTATATACATCTATACAGGGGGATGCAATGTAATTTGACTCAATAAATGACATCTATTCAAATTGAAACTACAAACTAATTGTTGAAACTACATTATATGCTATTTTATTATTTGCTTGGATCACCGTGAATGCAAACTGATCAATATTTGTTTCATTGCTCAGGATTTATGATGGAAGACTCCCAATATTAATGGTCACTGACCTGGAAATTATCAAAACCGTTTTGGTGAAAGAATGTTATTCTACCTTCACTAACAGAAGGGTAAGCTCACAAACACAATTTTGCACAATAAAAGTGTTGTGGCAGTTCAAAGACAGTTAAAGATACAGTAAAGGTCATCATTTTCTACAGATTAGAAAAGTAGACCTGGCTGGCCCCTTTGGTGACGGCATTATTATGGTTAAAGATGAGAAATGGAAGAGAATCCGCAGTTCACTCTCCCCGTATTTCACAAGCGGTCGACTGAAGGAGGTATAGTGCAGGCTCATAATATGAGCTGTATCATATATTGGAGTCTTGTTCCAATATTCTCTACTTCTTTACAGTACAGTAAAATCAATTAGTGGTTTAGAGATTAAAATAAAGATGAGGCAAAGCCCAATTCATTTTTTTTGCCCAATTATATTCTTGTTGCTCACATGACACTTGTGTAACTAACACTTATTTCTAAATATGTTTCAGATATTTCCCATAGCTGTGACACATGCAGATCGTTTTATTAAAAACATGCAGAAGCGAGACCACGAGCAGCCAGTTCAAATAAAAGAGTATGTTACATCTGTCTTTAAATAAAGTGCATAACTGTCATTGTTAGGTTATCATTAGAATATTTGTTGTTGTTTTATGTATATAAATGAAAACCACATGTAATGATGTGCAAATGATCTCTAATGTATTTTAATAAGAAAACAACTATTTTTATTCCAGAGTTGTCGCTCCATACAGTTTGGATGTCATGACCAGCTCCTCCTTTAGCGTTGACATCGACTCCATAAACAAACCAGATGATCCTTTTGTTACTAACATCAAGAAGTTTGTCCAGTTTAATGTCTTCAGTCCTCTCTTTCTGCTAATACGTATGTCATTGTTTGTATAATAATCATGGAAAATGAAAAGAGCTAATGACGAGAGAAACAAATTATAAATGTATTTTCTTTTTTCAGTTATATTTCCCTCTTTTGCAATTCTTTTGAGCAAATTGGGTATAACTCTTTTTTCGAAGTCGTCTATGGATTTTTTCTACAGTGTCCTGAGAAAGATTAAGGACGAGCACAAGGAATCAGATGTATGTCAGTATTTCACTTTTCAACTACACTCTTAAAATGAAAGGATCCAACAGGGTGTTATTGGGTTCATTGGGTGTTCCTTTCAGTTAACTATTTTTTTCTTAGCATTAAGAATTTTAAAAAACATTTTTTTACCACTATAAAAAACCTTTTGTGCAGTGGAAATGAATGAATTCTATGAATCAAAGTCAAGAACCTTTATTTTTAAGAGTATACAGTCACTCTCACTGTTGTTTAGATCTGGCAGTGATAGTGATGGTGATGCCGCTGTGTTTTTAATCAGGGTCGTGTAGATTTTCTCAAGCTCATGATCCAGAATCAAATACCTGACAATCAAGCTAAGGACGATACAAGTGACCAACCAGCAAAAGGTTTGAGAAACAGCGCAGAATTTACACATTCAGATGCACATGAACATCAGAGATGTGACTTGCTTTCAAATATGCTGTTCTGTGAATCTGACAGGACTAACAGACCATGAGATTCTCTCCCAGTCCTTCGTTTTCATCCTCGGAGGTTATGAGACTACAAGCACCACTATCACTTTCCTCCTCTATAATCTTGTGACTAATCCAGACTCCTTGGAGAAGCTGGTTGAGGAGATTGACACAAACTTCCCTCCTGATGTGAGAGAACCGGCTTCTGCTCTGCTCACAGATTTTGTGTAAAGAACCTGAAGCAAATTTAGAGTTAAACCATATGTATTGGACATGTATGTATGTATGTATTGGTCTTGTTTTTTGGATTCTTCAGACTCCCATCACATACGATGCATTGATGAAAATGGATTACTTGGAAATGGCCATCAACGAATCAATGCGTCTCCTTCCCACTGCCCCGCGCTTAGAGAGGTCCTGTAAGAAGACTGTGGAGATCAATGGCGTGACAATACCAAAAGACACTCTGGTTGGAATTCCTACATATGTTTTATGTCGTGACCCGCAGCTCTGGGATTCTCCTGATGAGTTCAGGCCGGAGAGGTGATTTTATGCGGTTTACTGAACCACTTGCCAGATTTAAGCTAGAAACTAGAATTGATCATCTGAAAGTATCTCTAATATTTCTCTGCAGGTTCAGCCCAGAGAGTAAATCAGAGGTTAACCAGTACGCTTTCATGCCTTTTGGACTCGGGCCGCGAAATTGCATTGGAATGAGATTTGCCCTAATGATTATGAAACTGCTTGTTGTGAAGCTTCTTCAGAACTTCACTGTGGAAACATGTAAAGAGACACAGGTTGGTACTTTGACTGTCATAATTTAGAGTAATATGCATACATGAGGTATGTCAGACTATGCTTTGCTTCTTAAAATATTATTATTCTTATTTTTTCAGATCCCTCTAGAGCTGAATGTTATGTTTCAGCCGAAAGTTCCCATCACACTGAAGTTTAAACCAAGATCTCGCAGGGAAAAAGACATATTGTCATATTTTTAGAATTATTTTACCACATAAAATGTGCCCATGTGAGAAATACTTTCTGTAAAAATGGGCATTTTGCTGTTCATTGCACCCAGAAAGCCCATAATACTGAATCCAGTATCCTGCATTTTAGTTGGCAATGAAGACTAAACCGGAAGAGATTGTTTGTTTTCTTGCCACTTACAGCCTTAATTGTGAACTCTTTGCCCTGGAAAACCACCCGTATAAAACAGAAGCTAGAAAAGAAAATATTTTTTTTAGCATTGGCAGTTTGCCAAAGTGGAGTACATTTAATTACACTAACCATAATCGATATTATATGAAGTTCTTTTTTAGATTCCTAGCTATGTTTAACATTTACATTAAGACTAACCCATTATTTAAATTTACTGTTATAAAAATGAAATTGATTTGATTAAATCTGATAGGATTCTCCTCGAATGGTTATTTATATCCACTTTATCAAATGAATGAATGAATATTTATATTTCATTATATATGTAGTTAGACAATACACTTATGTTTTAGCTGCGGTTGCATCACTGAATATGTGATGTAACCAACTGTAATTCCAGCCTACATTAAAGCTTTTTTCTCATTTCAAAATGTTCTTGTCTTTCTGTGGAATGTGAAAAGTTGCACGTGCAACTTTGGTTAAATAAAAAAAAAAACAAAAAAAAAATTATAGGGTCAAGACATTTGTTGCACAACCATGGTTTCATTTTTGAGAAATCCGGCAGCTTTTTTTCTTTCCCACATCCTGCTGACTCATCTCCCAACAGTCTGTATGTTTGGCTTTGAACTAGAAATACTTCAAGCATTAAAGCATTAAAGAATCTATTAAAATGACAAAGACTGCAAAAGAACATTGTTAAAGGTTTTGGTAAAATAATCCATAAGTCCAGGCAGGCCAAGATTTAAAGTCTTTGTAAGATTTTGAAAACATTGCATCAGTTTATTTTACAGCTCTCTGGAATACTTGAATCTTTCAGGTCATTTTATACACGGATAATCATATATAGGCCTATATAACCCAGCTGTAGATTTACTTGTATGTAGTCAGTAAGATACTTTATAAAGTTCATAAAAGGATGAAATTATCAAGAGAACAAAGATTAAATATCTATGCATTCAGTGGTTGTACTGTAAAGTTACTGTAAGTAGAAAAGTAGAAGAACATTAAGAAATAAGACTTTAAAAATGAAAATAATAATTTGCTACATTTTAGATTCAAATGAATAAGCATTCTACTTAAATCATTTAAATTCTTTTTATTGACATGCAACAGAGTTGAATTTGTAGTTTTTTCTGTTTTATTTGTGTTGGAGAACAATTGTTGATGCACTAGTAAAGACAGACACCTTGTGTTGGCATGTGAAACCACAGATTTTAACTGTTCTCCCTGTACAGTCTTCTTCTCTGGTAATGTCATATATGCTAAGCACACTGCTGCCATCTGTAGACCATAGTTTAAAGTAAACTGATGGTATTAAAATAATTTTAAATTGTTTGACAGAACATAAAAAATACAAAACAAGCTTCAGTGAGTCAAGGCTTAGTACAAGAAGTCCAAAATAATGAATAAAGAAACAAAAACAAAGAAAGAAAAAAATTAAATACATAATATTACATAAGATTAATTATCAAAAACATATCTTTAAAAGATTACACAGTTTAAGGGTTTTTTCTGTTATGCATAAAAGTTTTAAGGGTTTTAAGAGGATCATTAAATCTTTCTGCATTTATGCATGAAGTAGTTGACTAAAGCCAATTACTTCAACATATTTCAAACTTAACCAAACATGAAAATGTTTGTTGAAAATTTTCAGAAATAAAATAAATGTTCTAATGACTCGTCTGCTTCACAAACGCCGCAAACTCATTTAAATTAAATCTGTGTCTGAAGAACTCATTACAAGGATAAATATCGTTAATAATTTTAAACTTAACCTCTTTTACCTTTGGTAGAAGCGGAAAGTAAAATTTTGTTGAGCCAATTTCTCTTTAGGAAAATCAAAAACAAGGCATCTCTTTCTGACTTTAGAAGGGAAAGTCTTTGTATTTCCAAATGTTCTTAAAACCTTATCCTTACAGCTCTCCTCCAAAAAAATAAGACCAGAAATGACAGCCTTGATATCACAAGTGAATAACACAATGTACCTATAACCAACTGAACCAAACAAGCAGGAATGACTTTTAACAAAGACACATATATTTTCCGAGTACAAGTGCTATTTTCCACACAAAAAAAAAATCATCATTGCTATTCCTTCCCCATCTATGGTGTGTGCAATGGCCCAGACACCTTTAAGAACACTAGTCTGAAGTCTGCAAGAACACTATTTATGTAGTTTAAACTTAATTTGAACGTGTCCTTGCGAAAGTCCATCATCCGGGGTTTTCCTCTGCCTTGTTCTTTCTCTGTTTATAAACAGAAAGAGCGCAGAATGGTCGATGCGCCGTGACGTCACTTCTCCAACCACGTCACATTATTTTGACCCTTTTAAAACGTTTTTCATATCGGACGAGAAGCACTACAGATCAAAAACCACGCGTATTTAGGTACAATTCGAGTAACCGCGCTTGCATTCGACATCAAATCCTGATATTTTTTTATTGCCACATGTAACGCACGTGTCGTCCGGTTCCAGGAACTGCAACAATATTAACCTTTAATTTGCCAGAGAGCTTACTGTCGGAGGCCTCTGAAAGTTGTCGAGAAAAAAGAAACATCACAGATAACATTTACGAAAAATATCAAGAATATCGCATTATTTCTCGCTAACTGTTTCAAAACGAGCGAAAGATAAATGCGCGATTAAAGCGCACCGAGCTCCGGTCCAATAATCCATGACGTGTTTTCCACGCGCCATCTCCATGTTTTGACTACCACCAGCAACAGCAACACAGTGAACCCTACCAACACATAGCCGTTGCGCTTGCAATCCCCGCTGTGTTTTTCAACAAAATGGCTGATTTAGGGGATGATACCGGAGCGAGAGCCCTGCTGGCCCTCAAATCTGCTCCTTGTAGCCCGGTGGCTGTTTCTATCGCGCCCGTGTACACTTTCTCCTCCTCGACGTCGCCCGGGATCATATCATCCATGCCCCTCTCCCCTCCGCCGCAGGCCCTCGCTCGCTTGGAAGGCAGGGACTTCGAGTTCGTCATGCGCCAGAGGACGGTGACCGTGGGGCGGAATTCGTCGCACGGCTCCGTGGATGTCAACATGGGCCACTCGAGCTTCATATCCAGGAGACATCTGCAGATCACCTTCGAGGAGCCGCATTTCTACCTACGGTGTCTCGGCAAGAACGGTGTGTTTGTCGATGGCGTTTTCCAGAGGAGAGGCGCACCTCCACTTCTCCTACCGAGGGAGTAAGTTACTAAAATGAGATTTGTTACCTAAATTAGCCAGATGGCAAGCACGCATCCACCTACAGAGCTAATGCACTACACATACAAGAGATTAAATTAGCGTGCTTAATGCAGCGCCTGCATAATCCGACTAAACTACATGCAAGTGCAGCCACGAGAGCTGTCAGAAACTGACTTCAGGATCATTGCAGTTTATAATGTACAGATTAGAAGAAAATTTCCGCTACGGACTTGTTTTGGCCCTGCATAATCTGACAGTATGTGCATTAATCTGCTATTGTTAGTGAAGTAAATCAACCAGTTAAAGGGACAGTTCACTCAAAAATGACACTCGTTTACTTACCCTCGTGTTGTTTCAAACTTGCTTGTATGACTCTGTTTCCTCAGTGGAAGGAATTAATTTACAGGGTTTTTTTTTTTTTATATATATACACCAAACAATGATATCCTTTTGTGTTCCATTGAAGAAATGAAGTTTGGAATAACATGAGGGTGTAAACAATAACATTATTATTTTTATTTATTTATTTATTTTTGGTTCAAGTATCAATTTAGGCCCCTGATCTGGACCCAAACAGTGTATATATTTAAAGTATAAATTTACTGACCCCTAAGTGTTTGTTTTGAGGTTGGTGCTCAAGATGGAGTAAAATACAAACATGAAAAGTTAAACGTTTCGCATTACGACCACAGGAACTGTGTGCATGACAGAGACTGGATTCACCACATGATTTTTGTGGGCAGATGTGAGATACAGGTTGCATTTATGACACATATCAGTAGTAACCACTTTATGATCTTCAGTAGACAAAGAACAGAGGGAAAAACCTAGTAATACTATAAAGTAGTTTCTTCAAGAACAACATTTGAGTACTGATATGGTATGGGTTATACACAATTGTCATCTTTGTTTTGATTGGCTTGAAGTGTAAACAATTATTACAGTTCTTAATACAAAGTGTCATCAGTCCTTGTATTTGAATCTGAATTATTTGAATTTATAAGTTTGTTTAACTCCGTAAAAATCACCTTTAGAGAACCAATCTGTAAGTGGTTGATGATCCTGCTTCATTAGATGTCTCTGACAAAGTGTACCACAAGTAAACTGGTTTCAGTATCAGTAATCTGTAGAGTTAATCAGTATGAAAGCAGTTCTCAAGCCATTGACAGTTTTAGCCTCAAATATAAACACTAATGATTGAGAAGTGGATAACCTAGTTAACTAGATCAGACTGAAGGTCCCTACATGGTTGTGCTAATGTTCAGCTTTTTGTGTCTCTCAGATTTTATTAAAATCACTGTTTGGCTTCCTCGTTCTTATCAGAATTGCTTTTACTATGTTTTGGTGTGTGCCATCTGTCTTATCAATGCAGAATAGATCTGTGGAGCTTGTTGTCATGGAGGTCAGAGCGGCTATTCCTGCAGACTGCTGTGAAAACACGGACAGGCTGAACCCGTAATGGGTGCATGCCAAGCCAGCCATTCAAAACAACTGCAGTGTGTATGCTGTAGCATTAAAAGTGGCTTCCTGGTGCAGCACTTGTGTAAATACGTCCAGTGGAGGCGGAGCACCAATTCATCATTCTCTCTGGCTGCACTGCCGACAATTCAAAAACACAGAAAAGGGTTGGAAGGGAGGGTTCTTTTTTTTTTTTTTTTTTTTATTCCAAAGTTCACATTTTGTTGGTCCCAAACAGAAACATAGCCTAACATTTATGTAATTAGATTTTGTGCACAGATTATTTGCCTTTGTTTGTGTTGTGTTCACTACCCACAGTGACAAAGTAAAATGTCTGATTAGCCATCTGAAATGCCATACAAACCTTTCTACAGGGTCAAGGACATATTTTCTTTCTAAAAGGTGTGGCTGTTGTTATTGTTAAATCAATTGTGTGGGTAAGGAAACATCTCAGAATACTGTAGTTTTTACTGTTATTCAAAGTCTTAAAACATTGTCAGTATTCTGTGATCAGAAATTAAGTATATGCTACTGTTCAAAAGTTTGGGGTCGGTAAGTTTTTTTTTTTTTTTTGAAAGAAAGAAAGAAAGAAATTAATATTTTTATTCAAGTATGCAATAAATTGATCAAACTGACAGTAAAGACATTTATAATGTTACAAAAGATTTTGGTTTCAAATAAATGCTATTGGTTTTTTTGGTTTGTTTTTTTTTGTTTTTTAAATGTGGTTTTCACCAAAATATTAAGCAGCACAATTGTTTTTAACATAGATAATGAGAAGAAATTTCTTGAGCACTAAATCATATTAGAATGATTTCTGAAGAATCATGTGACACTAAAAACTAGTAATGATGCTGAAAATTCAGCGTTGACATCACAGTAATAAATAAAATGTTAAAATATATTAAAATAGAAAACTTATTTTAAATTGTAGTCATTTTTTAAAAAGAAAATCAGTTTTATTTTTGTTGAAACCACATATTTCAAAAGTTCAAAAGAACAGAATGTACATCCTTACTGTAATTTTGATCAATTAAATGCAGTATTAACTTCTTTAAAAAAAATCTTACTGACCCCAAATTTGTGAACAATAGTCAAAAGCTGCTGCTTGTTTATTGATTTAGAAGGTTTGCTGGACGAAAAGCACCACATACATATTTGCACTGATCTTTAGGTTAATGTAAAAAAAAAAAAAAAAAATGTTATGCCTTAATGTGTCTTTGTTCTTCTCTACAGGTGCACATTTCGATTTCCCAGCACGGTGATAAAGATTCAGTTTACAGCGCTCTACCACAAGGAGACACAGAAGGAGGAGGCTCCTGTATCACCTGTGAGACCCCTTTATCCACAAATATCTCCGCTGAAAATCAGCATTCCTGAAAATGACTTCAGAAGTATGATGAGTCCCCTGCCTTCGCCGACAGGAACTATTAGGTATGACATTAGTTTAGTTTAGGGTCCAATTCTCACTATTAACTAGTTGTTTATTAGCTTGCATATTACTAGGATATTGGCTGTTTATCAGTACTTATTAAGCACATATTAATGCCTTATTCGTCATGACCTTATTCTGCATCCTTTAATCCTACCCAATACCTACAATTAACAACTACCTTACTAACTATTAATAATAAGCAGTAATTAGAAGTTTATTGAGGCAAAAGTCGTAGATAATAGTTACTAGTGAGAATTGGACCCTAATCTAAAGTGTGACCAAAAAGGTTTCATTAGAGAACCAGTTCTTTTCCTAATCTTTTTGAAAGTAAATTTTGTTCTCATCTTGCCTTTGAAATTCAGATCTTCTGCATAGAAATGAAAACAAAAGCAAACGTTTACAGCACCTAATGTATTTAGAAAGCTATAAAATGCATTCATTAAGCTGCATAAATATAATATCAATAACTGAACAACAAAACAATAGTTTTTGCATATTCCTATTATGTCAGTAGATTTAGGCAGAAGATACACTTAGATAGACTAGTGGTAGGAAAAGCCTGCCCCTTGCGGCCTCTCCGCTCTTCTGCACCACGTGTGGCTCTCAAAGCAAGCATGCTGTGTGCACATACCATATATGGCATGTGCTGAGCTTGGAGCGCCCTGATTGGTCAGTCAGAAAGTGTTGTGGTTTGGTGTTTTGAGCCACAGATAGTTTCCTTTTTCCGAGGCCTCCAAACACCCCCCCTCATCCCACTCCTTGGCCTGCTCCTACACCCAACACAAACAGACACATGCTTTCTGTCCTTCCTAATTCCTCTTCCCTTACTGGGGGGAATATTTCCTTCTATTCAGCTCTACAAGCATTGGAACTGGTTATCCACGACTGAGCTGCAGTTTCTACTGTAATATATTTCTCTTGTAAGTTTCAGTCTGTGTGGAGTGATGGATTAGGGACATTTTCCAGATTGTCAGCCTGCTGCACAAACAGCAGATGTGTGTAAAGCTTTGAATTCCACGCACATGGAGCTGCTTGAACAACTCCCATGTAGAGTACAACCAGCAATACTAGCCTCTCCTTTGCACATTTTTGACCTTTACTGTCTGTTTTTTCTTTATGCTTCACAATAAATAACATATAAATAACAATAAATAGGCATTAAATAACACTTTACAATAAGTATCAATTTGTTAACAACAGTCATTGTATTAGGTATTATGAACTAACAATAAACAACTATTTTGTGCTGCAATTATTACTTTTAAGTGAATAATAATAATCATTACATTTATATAGCGCTTTTCTCTGCAATCTCCTCAACCACAACCAATTTTCTAATTCAACTATTGTTCATTTATACAACATAATGTCTGTCAGAAATCATTCTAATATGCAGTTTGCTGCTCAAGAAACATGTCCTATTATTATAAATGTTTTCAGGATGTAAAAGTCTTTACTGTCTTTACTGTTTAATGGATCGTTTCTTTTTTTAAAAAAATCAAACTTTTGAATGGTTGTGTATATGATAGAAATTAACATTAACCTAGATCAACAAATGCTGGAAAATATGTCATTTTTAATTCATCTTACTTTAATGCATTTAATAAGGTTGACTAATTAAACATTATTGCAAAATGTTACCAATAAAACTTGAAAAGTTGGCTTGAATTTGGATTGAATCATTTTTTGATTCAGAAAAGATTTCTGTTAGTTTAGTGGGTTAATGATCAATTGGTTAAATAGTTGTCCTCTGTAAATCATTACTTCACATGACCCTTTGGAATTGTGGCTTTGCTGTGGCTTACCAACTTCTGTTTATACTACAGTGTGTTTTGAACTTGAGTACCACTAAACATGGACGGCTTGTTATTACTTTTAATATAAATGCATTGCATAATATTATCATATAATATAATATCATATTAATGTTGATAATGTTAAAACTATACAGCGATTGACTTTAAAGGTACACTGTAACTTTTGGCCCTCTAGTGTTTATTAAAAAAAAAAAACACACACACATGCATTTTGCAGAAAATCATTGTTTTGGTTGCTTCGGCTCTGCGTGACTGTGGATGAATCTCACTCTTCACAATAGTTAATGCTTTACAACGAACTCTGTTAGAGAGCTACATATGGCAATTTATCTTTTTAATAAAATGCCTTACTCAACTGTTGAGTAATAAAAACGCCATCTCCGTGTTGCTCTTACAACATTTCAAATCCCTTAGTTCTTACCATAGTGGTTTACTTTTTCAGCTGGTCATGACATAAGTTTACACACACACACACACACATATATATATATATATCTCAGAAGTTGTTGTTCTTTTAAGAAATTAATACTTTTATTCAGCAAGAATGCATTAAATATGAAATTAAATTGAAATACATCTCCAAGAATTTGTAAGAATATCCTACAAAAGCCTAAACCGGGTGGCCTTGGACTCCCCAACATTTTATTTTATTAGGCCCCGATCAGACAGAACGCGTTTTTCAGGTCTGCCTTTTTTGGTTGATTTTAGAAAAAAAGAGCAGTGCGCTGCGGTTTATGTTGCTAGGCAACCACTGAATCAGCTGTCCTGTAGCGTGAGCGCTCTTTGGTTTGCTGTTAAACTGTCATTTATTTTCGGTTTGTGAAGTCATACAGCTCCGGGTAACCTGCGACAGCCACAAGAAGTTTCACCTCCATCATTGCTGTGTCCAAGCAACTGTAAATTTTCGTCAGCACAACGGAAGGACCGACTCTCTTTATTTGATTGGACAATGGAAAAAAAAATGCAAATGACGTTGGGTGCTTTTCTGCTCAGAGTTGCTTTTTTTTTTTTTTTCAACTTCAGGTGCTCAGAGCGTTCCTGCTAAAACACGAGGCGCCCGGGGCACATAAACAGCACGCAAAACGCTCACTGCCAATAGAAAACAACTTTAAAAAGGCGCCTCTCACTGCAAAAAAACGTGTTCTGTCTGATCGGGACTTTATTGGGCAGCAAATATGCGCTCTATGTTCCATTAGTTTGACACAGATGGCTCTGAGATTGTTCCATCTTGGCTCTACATTGAAAACATCTCTTGCAAGCTCTGCACTCCTCTATCTCCCGACCACACTATCTGCAGTGAAATATTCCAAAAATGTGTTAGTGACTAATTGCCTTAAGATCTGGACGCAGTTTTTGCGCCATTTTGAGAGTCAGACAATTCCCTTGTCTTCTCCAGTATACTCTAATCCTCTATTTCCCCCCTTTTCCATGGATGGGGCATTTGCTTCTCGGAAGGAGTATTGTCTTGTCTCTTTTGTGGGCTTGTATATTGATGATATTTTTGCATTTCTTACAATTAATTCACTTTTTTAATGTTCCTAAAAGTTTTTTTTTTTTTTTTTTTTTTTTAAGATATTTACAGATTCAAGATTTTGCACGCAAAACAGTTTCCAAATTTCCCAAACAAACCTCCAGCCTCTGAAGTTGATATGATTCTAAGTGTTCGTCCATGTCACCATTTCAAAGCTTTATAATGCAGTCTTCTCTCTTTAGTCTTTATCTACCAATTCACTTCGTATCACCTGGTCCATTGACATTGGTATAGAAATAGATGAAGAGACTTTCTCAGAAATTCTCATTCGGAGTCACTCCTCTTCTATTTGTGCTCGTCATGGAGAGATACAATGTAAAGTTGTCCACAGAGCACAATGGTCTAAAAGTCGACTGGCTCGAATAATCCTGCTATTGACCCTGAATGTGATAGATGCCGCTCCAGTCCTGCCACTCTAATACACATGTTTTTGTCCTGCCCTGCCCTGTCTTCATTTTGGTTGTCTGTTTTCAATTCTCTTTCATTTATTTGCTCAATATTCAACTCTTTTCCTATCATTGGCCTGTTTGATGTCCTGCATTTGTAGCTTACAAACAAACTCTGCTAACTATTAATTATGTCTGATTAACCCCTTTTCATTCCAGCTAGTAAATTTCATTTTAGCATTGATATGTAGAATTAATTTTTAAGTGCGCCTAATTCTTTGTCTCTCTACCTCAGTATTTCTCAGTTTTCCATTATCTTCTGATGAGAATGGATTTATATATTTATTTTACTGTTTCTACTATTACTTTGTCTTTTATCATTGTTATTTTTTATTTAGAGATTTAGCTGCTCCATGTCATCCTTTCTCGCTCATTGTGACAACTAACTTATGCCACTGACACATCATACACACGTAAAAATAGCTGGAGCAGCTTTTCTCTATTTACGGATATGACGAGCGAGTGATGCAAGTTCGCAGTTTCCCACACAAAACCATCCCGACAGGTCTAAAATATAAAGACTTATAATAGGCTTACCATAGTGAATCAAGGTAAGACAAAAACACGTTTTGGAAAAAGGATTGAAAATATATTGAATTGAATTTTGTTTATTTTTAAGGACATTTGGTTCACCTTTGTGTCATAATCAGTTTTGGTACAAAACTGATTATGAATTGATTTTGATCCCATTAGGATCCTTTGGGATTGTTTCTACATTAGGATATACATCCCAGTAGGAATCCTGTACATGTTCCTTTAGGTTTTTACTTTTACGAACATGTTGCATATTTTTTTACAAATTAATGATATTAATTTTAATGATCCATTTTTAGTACAGACGTTTCAGTGTGAAAGCTGTGCGGAAGAGGTGTTAGTTGTCTTTTTGCTTGTCCTTAAGGTGTTTTTGTAATACGGTCCAGCTGTTGTGAAAATGCTGCCTCAGGACTGGACTTCAACCCAAAGCACCCCGCCCGCTGTGCCCTCACACACACAATTGCCTTTCCCTCGCCGCTCAGAAAGGCCTGTTTGTCTCTGCCCTCACAACACAATGGAGCCTGCAGCACAACAACCTTATCTGAGCGCTCTGTTGTGCCCTGCTGTCAGAGAGCCAGCAGTAAAAAATAACACAGTGAGTGAAGGAATGGTGGGGTGTGTCTGTGTTATGGGAGACTTACTGAGCTGTTGACAATAAACCACAGCCTTAAAATAGCATTGCTCAGGATGTCTTTCTGTCAGTTTTAGACTAAATAATACAGTTATTATCATTACGGTTCGGAAACTGGCTCAGTAATTATTTTGCTTGTTTATCTGAATGGTTTGTTTTTTTAGGGCACAGGGCCACCTACTGGCATGTTGTTTTTCATGTCAGGTAACAAGGGTTATAAAATGGATTAAAATGTTGTGGGTTATCAGGCAGTCGTTTAAATGTGTCCTTCAGTTTGTAAAAACAAACAGGAAACATGTTTATCACACATAATAATTAATACATATAAAATGTGAGCCAGAAGGCGAGCGAGCAGGAGGGTTGAAAACAGAAACTTGGATATTTGCAGAAAAGTGACTTGAGCTGTAAAGTGTTATGGATGGATGTGGTTGTTCTGGTTGTGTGTTACTGCGTTATGCAAACAGAATAATTAGATCTAGAAATTGTCAATATTTTAGGACTAGATCAGCCGATATCAGTGTTTTTCTTGTTGGTGCTGAATATTTATTGCTCGATATCGGACATTTACTTGTGGATTTTGTTTTATTGTTTTATAGTGCATCCTCGTCACATCCCTTCAGTGTCCTTTCTTGATACTTCTGCACATATTATCTAGTGATCGTCGTAACCAGGTTTACCTTTTCAGCTCGTCATGACATAAGTTTATATACGTTTTTTTATTATTTTTTTTATTTTGGTTGTAAAAACTGGCATTCAAAAGTTTTTGTTTTTTAAAAGACATTAAAGGGTTAGTTCATCCAAAAATGAAAATAATGTCATTAATTACTCACCCTCATGTCGTTCCACATTCATAAGACGTTCATTCATTTTCAGAACACAAATTAAGATATTTTTAATGAAATCTCAGAGCTCTCTGTCCCTCCATAGAGATCCAATACAGCTACTACTTGCATGGATAAGAAAGGTAGTAAATACATCATTAAAGTAATCCATGTGACTCCAGTGGTTTAATCTCCATTTTTTTTTAAGCAACGCGAGTGCTTTGTTTGCACAAAAAAACTAATTTACCACTTTATTTACAAAAATATTGATCTGTAATGCGCGTTCATGAGAGTACCACGACACATGTTTTGTGTTCTTGCAAGAGCCGATGTTTTGGTTGAACATGCTTTTGATAATATTATTTTAATTGATTTATAATATGTTTTTTGTGCAAACAAAGCACTTGCGTCACTTCATAAAATTGGAGTCCCATGGATTACTTTAATGATGTCTTTACTACCTTTCTGGACCTTAAAATTGGTTGCTGCACTGGATCCCTGTGGAGGGACAGGAAGCTCTTGGGTTTCATCAGAAATATCTTAATTTGTGTTCCAAAGATGAACGAAGGTCTTACGGGTGTGAAATGACATGAGGGTGAGTAATTAATGACAGAAAATTCATTTTTGAAAGAACTAACCCTTTAATACTTTTATTCAGCAAGGATGCATTAAATATTAAAATTAAATTAAAATAAATTTTAGTGAAATAAAAAAGGGTTAAAAATAGTTATTTCTAAATTGTAATAATATTTCACAATATTACTGTTTTTACTGTATTTTTGATCAAATAAATGCAGCCTTGGTGAGCAAAAGAGACTTCTATCAAAAACGTTTTTGGCAAAACATCACGATCCCAAACTTCTGAATGGTAGTGTATAGAACTTTGCACAGAAAATGTTAGTGATTCTATCACACTAGAACCATTTTAATGCATATAATGTTTAGTTGTTACGTTTATACTTTAAAACATATGTTTGTTGCTTATTTTAACATTATACTATGCTTTGTAAGTGTCAAGCAATCACTAAAGGTTGCCTATAAACTTAAACATTTAAAGTGGAATGGACTCTTTCACATTTTTTCCAAGGCTCACAGAAGCAAAAGTCAGTGTTGGGAAAACTTCTATAGTGGTGAACAAAAACTACAACAAATATATTGTTTGCATTCCTATTTGATCCAAAAGGAAAAATTCATGATGGCATTTTTATGGATTTCCAAAAGAGGGAAAAAAATATTGCGAGATTGACTACAGTGGTCAGAAGAGAGAAAGACTTTTCTAGATTTATGATGTTAATAACTGTGGAAACGCTTCTTCACAGTCTGTGAAAAGGTTGTACTGTATATAATAATTATCATTGAAACAGTCTTTTTGGCCTGTTTACTGAACAATGTCCTCACACCTTTCTGTCCATCCTGTCTCTATTCAGCGTTCCCAATTCCTGCCCAGCGAGCCCTCGGGGCGCAGGTTCTTCGGGATACCGCTACGGCCGCAACATCACCTCAGATCTCCAGCTGGCAGCGGAGTTTGCAGCCAAGGCTGTGTCAGAACAGCGCACTGAAGCCACCGGAGGAGACAGTCCTAAGGCAAGAGCCTCCAGCATCCATGTCAATCAAGGTCAGTGTGTTTGTTCCCAAGATTAACTGTCCGCTCTTCCTTCAGGATGAGTCCAAACCTCCATACTCGTATGCTCAGCTGATAGTCCAGGCGATCTCGTCTGCACCGGACAGACAGCTAACACTAAGTGGCATCTACGCTCACATCACCAAGCATTATCCTTACTACAGAACGGCAGACAAGGGCTGGCAGGTCAGTTTCTGCTAAAAATTGTTGTCTGTCGGACATGTCAGGTTTGTGTGCTAATTTGCATTCCCTTAATTTCTTTTCTCTCCAGAACTCCATTAGACACAACCTGTCTCTCAACCGCTACTTTATTAAAGTGCCGCGCTCACAGGAAGAGCCAGGCAAAGGTTCGTTCTGGCGCGTGGATCCCTCATCAGAGGCCAAGTTGGTGGAGCAGGCTTTCAGAAAGCGTCGGCAGAGAGGGGTGTCCTGCTTCCGCACGCCCTTCGGCCCTCTGTCCTCCAGGTGAGATGTCTCAAACCCCGCTTTTAACCCAGCACGCCCTCAGCCGACCCCCTTATGACACTCACACTGTCTGATGTAATAGAAGCCTGCTTAGCCTCTTCTGTTTCCCTCTTTCTTTTCCTTCTGCCTGTTTCTTCACTGGGCAGAACAAAGTAAGTCTGTTTGAATTTGATTTGTTTGTTAAGGAGCCATTTTGTGAAGCAGCATCAGTCAGACTCAAATTTGTGCTCTCTTTTTTTAAACACTCTGTAAAAGCTTCCATTAGACTTGGGTCCAAAATTAACTGTAATGCATGATTTATACATGTCATTAAAGGGTTAGTTCACCAAAAAATGAAAATAATGTCATTAATTAGTCACCCTCATGTCTTTCTAAACCCATAAGCCCTTTGTTCATCTTCGGAACACAAATTAAGATATTTTTGATAAAATACAATGGCTCAGTAAGGCCTCCATTGACAGCAATGTCACCGAACCTCTCAAGATCCAGAAAGGTACTCAAAACATATTTAAAACACTTCATGTGAGTTCAGTGGTTCTACCTAATATTATAAAGCGACAAGAATACTTTTTGTGCGCCAAAAAAACGAAATAACGACTTTTCAACAATATCTAGTGATGGGCGATTTCAGAACACTGCTTCATGAAGCTTTACGAATCTTTTGTTTCAAATCAGTGGTTTCAAACTGCTGAAATCACATGACTTTGGCGCTCCGAACCACCGATTCGAAACAAAAGATTCGTAAAGCTTCATGAAGCAGTGTTTTGAAATCGCCCATCACTAGATATTGTTGAAAAGTTATTTCATTTTTTTGGCGCACAAAAAGTATTCTTATCGCTTCATAACATTAAGGTTGAACCACTGTAGTCACATGATCTGTTTAAAATACGTCTTTAGTAGCTTTCTGGGCATCTGAAAGTGTTAATTATCTTGCTGTCAATGGAGGCCTCACAGAGTCATTGGATTTCATCAAAAATATAATAATTTGTGTTCTGAAGATGAATGAAGGTCTTACGGGTGTGGAACGACATGAGGGTGAGTAATTAATGACAGAATTTTCATTTTTGGGTGAACTAACTCTATAAGCCAGAATAACAAAAACATAAGGAACAAAAATAGCAAGTACCACTTCACCAGAAGACTGGCTGATGTGGGATCCTGCCAGACCTTAATAAATAATTAATTTAAAGGGTTAGTTCACCCAAAAAATGAATATACTTTCATTAATTATTCACCCCCTAATGTTGGGTTTGGGTTGAGGGTGAGTAAATGACAGAATTTTCATTTTTGGTTGAACTATCCCTTTTAACAAAGGATTTAAAAATGACGTCAATGTCATTGAAACTATATCAGTGTCAAGAAATTAATACTTTGATATCACATTATATATATCATAAATATCACATTAGTCATGTGATGAAATTGTTGTTTAACATTTCAGGTTATGGAGATTTTTTTTTTTTTTTAATTATGAAGGAGCATGAAATAATAAATTATGAAGGAGCATGAAATAAACAGTAGTATGTTTCTGAATTAACAGGTATTAATAAAAAAAATTAAAAAAAACGGTAACACTTTATTTTAGGGTCTTTTAACTAGTTGCTTATTAGCATGCATTTTACTAGGATATTGGCTGTTTATTAGTACTTATTAAGCACATATTAATGCCTTATTCTGCATGACCTTATTCTACATTCTTAATCCTACCCAATACCTAAATTTAACAACTACCGTACTAACTATTAATAAGCAGTAAATTAAGAGTTTATTGAGAGTAAAGTCGTAGTTAATAGTGAATACATGTTCCCTATACTGAAGTGTTACCAAAAAAATAATGAATTGTAATGCTAATATTTGTATACATTGTTGTTCATTTATTAGTTCATTATACCTAATATTGACTGTTAATGAATATAACATTTTTATGTTTAAGTGCTGCCATTTTTGTAATTATGTAATGCAAAATATAATATTATAGTAGTTAATGTGAGATACCCTCATTCAAAAATCAAGTTTTACATTGACTAGAGAGATGCCTCCTTTAAAAAAAAAAAAAAGATTTTTATTTAATTAAGTTTAGAGGCTGTAATTTTTTTAAAGATGAAGCGTCTAATTTCTTCCCCCCCCCTAGTGGCACCAAAAGAAATTGTGACAATAATGAGTGTTTTCGAACAGGGTTCCCAGACATGCTCCTATCTACCATTACTTTGGCCATTATTTGGTAGTGCCGCTTTAAACTCACACAGCTCAACAAACAAAGCAGTAATTTGGGCTTCACACTCTTTACACTCATTTCTTAAAGTTGTCTCTGCACATTTAAGAAATTTGTTTAACTTCAAACCTTTGGCAGGTGAGGCAAAAAGTTACTTTTGGACCCTGCTTGGCGTGTAACATCTGAACATGTATGTGTTGCGTTCATACTGCATATGCGAGTTAAGGCCCATTCACACCAAGAACGATAACTATACCAATAACTATATTAGTGTCCACCAGGGCAACGCACAATAACCTTCTGTTTAATCTAAGCACACGCTGCAGTTTTGTCGTCTGTTCGAGCATTTTAAAGCAGGATGTATTCTTATTAGCTGTCAATGTTTTTATCATTCATCAGCTGGAAAAAAAATCTAAAGTGTCTGAAAGTCTGAAAGTGATTCCAACGATATAGTTGTTATGGGGACTCTGCTTTTCTTTTTATGCATAACAATGTTTATGACTATATCTTTAACGTTATTGTTATAGTTATCGTCTTTGGTGTGGACGAGTCCTTACTGTGTGCTAGGATGTCAGTGCGCGTGACTGACAGATCATTGTGTTGGTTTCAGGAGTGCTCCTGCATCTCCCACCCACTCCGGCCTCCTCTCTCCACACTCGAGCGGCCTCCAGACCCCCGACTGTCTGTCACGGGAAGGATCCCCAGTGTCACATGAGCATGACTTTGGTTCCAAGCTTGCATCTGTGCCCGAGTACCGATACTCCCAGAGTGCACCAGGTGACCGTGCTTCTTTTCATAGCACAGCAGGGCTGACTGACTGACCGCACAGCAGTGTGCGTGACTGCCACTGTTTGGATTTATAGTCTCCAAATAGAAACAATACTAACTTACCTCTTTTTTTTTTCAGTAATATGATAGTAGCTCAGCTGTGGTGAAAATAGTGTAGCTTTTTCCTAAATTGTGGAGCTTTTCCTGTAAACAACAAAATCCATTTTTGAACTGCAGAAGAGGCACAGAAGCTTCATCTAAAGCAACATTTAGATGCATTTTCACTGCAGTTATAATTTGCATAAATATTTATAACTTGTAGTGTAGCTAACTACCATTTATATTTATGCAGTCTTGGCAAGCTTCTGATTAATCCTAAATGTATTTTCTGTCTTTCTGGTGATTCCTCTTGTCTCTCAGGCTCTCCAGTGAGCGCCCAGCCTGTAATCATGGCTGTACCACCTCAGTCCTCAGCCGCCATCCCCAAGCCTGTGGCTTACATGCCGGCCTCCATCATTAGCTCCTCCCAGGCCTCTGGTCAGGCCATCCATGTGGTGCAGCAGGCGCCAGCTGTCACCATGGTCCGTGTAGTGACCACCTCTACCAGCTCCCCCAATGGCTACATCCTGGCTAACACCACCTCCTCAAGCTCAGGAGAGGGACATGGAGAACAAAGAGGTAAAACAACCTCTTGTTTTATCAGAGAGCAGGTGTTTTTTGTTGTTGTTGTTTGTTTGTTTTTTTTGCTAAATCTATTGGTATGCCTAGTTTTGTCTTTTGAATTTGCACTCTGTGTGAATAGGCCTTAACTGTCTCTCTGTTCATCTTCTGTGTGTGCAGTGGATGAGATGCCTTTGGTTGGCAGTAGAGTTATTCAGGCTGTAGGGAGTCACATAAACTCAGCCAATAGGGGGCAGCAAAGCTACACTGTTGTCCAGCAGAGTGCCATTCACCACCTTCCTGTGCAGACTATTTCTCAGAATGGCAAACATGCTCTTCCTGTCACCAGTGTACCAACCAGTGCTTACGGTATGTGTGCATACTGTGTTTACATTCACTGTTCTGAAGCTAGTTTAGTGCTTTACTGATATGATTTGCCAATTAACAATGCATGATATTGTTCTAACTTGTTTTAAATGTCTGGATCATGATGCAGTTTTTTTCCAGATCTATTAATTTATTAGAAAATACATAATGCAGTTTATACATGTAATGCTTTAAATACAACTTTTCTATCTTAAAAGTTTAGTTCACCCAAAAATGAAAATTCTGTCATTAATTACTCGCCCTCATGTCGTTCCACACCTGTAAGACAAATTAAGATATTTTTGAAGTTTTTTGATCTCCAATAGAAAGTAACGTAATTACCACATTCAAGGTCCAAAAAGGCAGTAAAAACATAATTAAAATAGTCCACCTGACTACAGTGGTTTAACCTTAATGTTATTAAGCGACGAGAATACTTTTTGTGTGCAAAAACAAAACAATAATAACGACTTTATTCAACAATCTCTTCTCTACCCTGTCATTCTCCTACACTATTTATGCTGTATAGACAGTGCAGGCTCCTGTGTTTACTTCCAAACATTGGCTCAGTTTTGGCCGACGCTGTTCACGTGAGCAGCACGACGCATGCGTGTGATGTTGATGCAGGAGCCGGCCAATAATGAGTTGGTGTTCGGACGTAAACATGGTAAACACAGTACAACATTGAAAGGTTTTGATCCACTTCAAATGTTGACTACTGTATAATAGTATATATTAGGGATGCACTGACGTATCGGTCGCCGATATTTATCGGCCAATTTTTGCTCAATTTACAACCATCGGCATATCAGCTTTAGCAGGAAAAAGGCCGATATAACAAACCGATGGTTTATTAATTAACTGTGTGAAGGTGCTGAGCTGTATAATGACTGTTGCTAATCGCAGCGCTGCTGTCTGTGCTTTAATGTTAATCAAATAACAAAAGATCACACACTATTCTTGACTAAATAACTTCTGTAACTTTCGTAAGTGTAGCGGACCCCATCCGAATGATGACCAAAACTTTACTGATGTTTTATTAAGTTTTTTGCGTCCGTTTTCACTCCAAACAAAAGCTACAAAAGCTAAATGTTACAGAGCACAAGAAGTGCGCATTAAACTCTCTATTGCATTATCATCCACATACAGCGAATTACTCAAAACACTTATTACAACTAACAGTTAACAAATACATAACGGATCTTATGCCTTATGCCTTTCACTGGCAGTCCCTTATGAAAATGAGCCATTACTACAGTGTACATAGTTCAGCTAGGCCTATAGTAGGCTTATTTGTAGATTTTCCATGGTTTACCAAGTAAACATTTTAACCATGTGTAAACAAAAATATAATCTAATAAACTGCAGTTAAGGCATATTGAATGTTAAAATGCCTTTCAAATATAATGTTAAGTGGGTATCATAACCCATTTTACTCTTAGTAATTTAATAATTGAATAAATGTTAAAATCTATAAGTTCATACTAGAGGTATCGTATCGGTATTGATATCTGCGATATTGGCCTTGAAAGTATCTGTATCGTATTGAAAACGAAATAAGTGGTATCGCCCATCCCTACCGTAGAGTAGAACACCCGTCAAAATAAGAGTCCCGCCTTAGTAAAGGAGATATTTAAACTTACAAAAAATATTAAAATTTATACAAAAACAAATTAGAAGCTTAATCACAATAAAGTCTGTTACAATAAAGAATGATTAATATGTATTTAATTTATACAGTGAGGAATATGCAGTGCTATTTTACATTTGTTTACTTTATTTCTGTACCTGAAAACTATTAAACCTACCTAAAAAGCACTGTTTATTTCATATGTGTCTTTGTTCTGTTGTCTTTATGTAGGCCTGCTGAATGTTAAATGGATCCAATCGATGTTCATTAGAAATAATTTGATGATGCAGCAATAAACCTGCTAGTATATTTTAGTGCAGGTGTTTTTGAATAGATGAAATACTACCTATTTTGATGACAAAATTTCAAATAAGAGAGGAAGTGACAAATATCTGTATCTGTATCGGCCAATAATTGTTTGTTAATATCTGTATGGGCCCCAAAAAATCATATCAGTGCATCCCTTGTATATATGTGATACTAAAATAGCACCGCCACCAAATCCAAATTCATGTGGTGTGACCAGCATGCAGGAAAAAAACATAACATAAAACATGAAATTATTGTAGACCCTTATTACTAAGTGGCCAAGGTCAATAAGTCTCTTAAAATACCAAATTTTGGTTAATTGTATGATTTTTATTTACTTTGTACTCGCCAAGAAGATTTTCTTCTGACATGGTTAACAGACATTAAACAATAATAAATAAATCCTAATTGTGATGAACTACAAATGTTGGGTTTTTTTGTTTTTAGTTTTAACTGGATTGTTATTAAACATTTTTAGAAATGGTGTAAATGTTTTTCAAAATTATTTGAAACCAACATGAATACAAATAGTACAAGTCTAAGAACTTGGCACATGTGTTTTAAACACTATTATTTGTCACTGACCTGTATTCTCTGTGTTGTCGTCTCTATGCCCTCAGCCCTTACCAATCCTCTTCAGATCTTGGCTGCCCAGGCTTCAACATCCCCACCTGTGCTGGTCAACAGGCCCTCCAGCATGGAAACCGACGAGTCCAGCATCAACGAGCCCGAGCCCAAACGGCCCAAAATGGAGGAGGACTGTGTCGCTCCGGTCCCCCAGCCTGTTATTGTTGCAATGAACCAAGAGGCCAGCGAATGAGTGAGTGAGTGAGTGAATGAGTGAGCCAATGACGGATCATTAAAGCACATCTCACGATATCATCAAACATATTGAGGGAAGCATGTGTGGTTTTCTTTAAAACGAGAACTTAAAAGTTTTGTAAATGCCCGACATGGGTAAATGATCGAATGTCTTTGTAAGAAGAGGTTAAGTGTCGTTGTTTCATGGGGGTAAATTCATTGAGCTTCATCAGGCAGCATTAAAATTCAATGCTCACACAGTTTTAATTTTGTAGGGGTTTTTAATCTTGTAAGAATGTTTGAAAGAAGTATGAAGAGAGGTACATGTGCTTAAAGACACCAGCTAGGCATGTGCACTCAGGTAGTTCCTCACAAGGTACAGCTGAGAGACTTCTTCTTTTCGGGTTGGGGTGGGACCAATACCTATGCAGCTATTACAGTCTGAGACCATGAGTCTCTGAATTGAAACAGTATATAAAAAGGGTCACAGGAAGCTGTGCGTCACTGCAGTTACCTGTGCGGCCTTTGTGAGGATTTATTTATCTCTCTGTTAAAAAAAAAAAAAAAAGGCTATCTTTAATGAAATAATGTTACAACTCAAAGCACATACAGTAGACAACAAGAAATGAATAGATATGATAGCGGCCTTTTCTAGCTGGAGTTCTTTAACCTACATTATCATAGTGTACAATATATTTTTCTGTGGAGGATTCTTACCTTGCTTGCTTACTACAAAGAGACATGTCTAGAAAAATGCTTATTTCTTAATTGGTCTGTGTTTAGCGCAAAAATTAAAAAGAACTCGATGAATGTAAGTAGCGTTTGTTTATTTGTTCATGGAACCCACTTGTGACCTAAACTATATAGTAAACCATTAGAATGTGATTGTAGATACATTTTTGATGTTCTGTGTTAAAACAAATAAGGAAGTTTGAAGTTCATCGTATTTAACGTAGCTCAGTCTTATTGGTCGATCCCCATTAGCACTTGGCCAAAATACTTATGCTGCATTCACACAGGGGCGTCGGCGTCGATGCTTCTCAGAGGGCGTGTCTGTCTAAAGCTTGGTGCTGACAACAGCCAGTCACATTACTCTCCGGTGTTGCATAAAACGCAATTGGCTAGCGCCTGCGCTATTGAATTTGCATAAGGCAATCTTCTGCCGCAAGCGACACCAGTGACACAATGCAACGGAACCCACAATTCAGTTCGGCAACGCATGACGTCACCCGTTCGAAATAAATGAGAAGCATTAAGGCCGACGCCCCCCGTGTGAATGCAGCGTTAGATATCTTGCGCAACAAAATACCGATTGCATCAATGGGTGAATGCAAGCACACAATACGTTGTATCTGATGTCAACCAAATGCTTTTCCAGACCTAGGAATGTACCTATTGCAGAGGCTGTTTTTTCACTGACTTTCTGTGATCACTTACTAATCACAGAAGCCACTAAATGAATGTTCAGTATTTTTCTGAGAGTTCGAGAAACTTATTTTTCTTATCAGCCTTTAATGAGACTTTCTAGTTTTACTAAGAGAAGAGTAAATCTATATTGTTAGGATTATTAAAATGTGCTTTAAAGACAATCACTAACAGGATTAAGTTCAGTAACCGCTTTGTATGTTGCAAATTATACGCAGCACAAATGTGCAGTAAAGTACCCTAGAGTGAGCCACCGTTTGCATGCTAGCGCAGTCGTTCAGTGACGGTCGTACAGTGTTCCTTTTGTAGTTGAAATCGAAACTTCAACAGACCAAATACATATCCACCTCATTATTAGTGCCTTAGTGCTCCACTTCTTTCAGGACTAAATAAAAGTCATTGTGATGTACTACTTATAACATCAAACTTGCCTACTAATAAGTTAATTCGCAGGTTTGAATGAATGAACACATCTTGCAAGAACAAATGAACAACACTGCATCCTGCCTGTGTAACAATGGAGGGATTGTAGAACCCTAGAAGAACAGATGAGGGTGACTATTCGTGTTGTGACTGGAAATGACTGAACAATACGATAAAAGTAGACAGGAAATGAAATCCCGCTGGTTCTTTATTGTTTGACCGGTGAGGTTTTGCATCATTTGCAAGCTTCAGAACTTCTTATAGCTCAGTGGACTAATGCATAAATCAAGAGGAATCTGTCAGTAAACAGGTCCTTTGGAGGTTTTAAAAGCATCAAAAGAACATTTGGATTCCAGCAATGCAGATATCAATGTAAAAATATAGAGATTGATCCTAGTTGATTAGATGTTATCCTTTCATGTCTTCACAATGTGGACTTCAATAAACAAAATGAATGAGAGAACCACTATTCCATTTTGAAGTATAATTTTTATTTGAAACAAAAGAATATGTCTATTATGACTGGCCTGACAAATGAAAGAAATGCATATATACATTTTTTTTGTTTTTGTTTTCTCAGAAAATTTCTTTTAGATCATTATGGGATAACCAATGGAATGGTGAAGAAAACATTGTCATTGTTAACACAGTTAACGTACAGAATTAGCTGTCACTGCCGAAATGTTGTTCATGCATTTTTTTTTTTTTTTTAACAATCTGCCACAGTTCTGTACGCATGTATAACCATGGAGTATTTTTTTTTTTTAATTATTATTTCTTTTTTGTGCTTGTTCTGTTCATTGCTGTTTGCATATGCAAGTGTTTATACACTAAACATTTCTAATTTAAACTGTTTCCTTTTTCTTTTTAAACAAGTTATAATCTGTTTCCACTGTACAGAATACACCCCTTAAATCATCCTGCTTTGAGATCTTGCCATACATCTGTGAATGTCCACTGGTTTGTCTTTTAATGTGTATTCAAGTACACAAAGAATATGAGGGCTTTTTTTCTGTCCATGCAGTTTATGCGATGGTGTATGTGGAATAAATAAAAATACTTCACTGGCTAATCTTTTAAATGAATCTGTGATCATGGCATCTTCTGATTTGAGTCCACGTGGATGAAGGTTTAAGCGTTGCGATGTATGTTTGCCCCTCCACTATCATTTTGTTTCTTTTATCATTCATGTAATTTATTTTCAAACAATGAAATCTTACAGTCTTTATTGTATGCTGGGTACTTTGCTTGATTCTGTTTCCAAATTGATCACAATTTCCTTCCCAGTTTTGTTGCATTGACACTCTTTATAACCCGCAGCGCATGTAATGAAGATCTCTGGCACTCTGGTTTATTAAAAAAAAAAAAAAAAAAAGGAGAAGAAGAAAGAATTTATAGCTTGCCATTGACTAATTACAGCTTCTTCTTTTTTTCTTTTTTCTTTTTTTTTTACTGCATCCAAGGAGTTTGTATAAGAAATGGTCAATTTAAAGAAATTGAATTAATCGAAAAATGTGTTTAGTTGCTGGTGTATCAAATCTTTTATTTAAAACATTTAAAATGAAAGATGATGAATGAAAGGTATGTTATAATACAACATAACTGGACACGGGCTTTATTAATTTAGTCAGAACTGGTGCCTTTTATTTTTACACATAAATGAATTCCTTAAAGTTGAACTTTATTAACAATCTGTTTTACTGTTAAAGTATTGTGCATTAACACTGCAATGCTTGGCTAGGATTATGCTGTTTGTTTTTATTTTTATATAGTGTAGTTAGTCCTTTAGTGATTTGGTTAAATGTTGAAGGTATACGCCTAGTATATTTCCATATTTTGATGTAGAGAAGGTGGTAGGTATTTTTTTCTTTTTTACATTACTGTAAAAATATTCATATATTAGTACAATGTACAATCATTGGGGAATTGGGAGTATATTTGCATTAATTCTATTAAAGAACATTTCAAAATACACCCTTTGCCTTCTTTGCATGAGTTAAGTTTACTTCGAAGTGACTTACAGGTTACCGATTAGTGCTTGTCTTCATGTAATAAATCATAAGTATATAGATGTGGTTAGGTATATAAGGTAAACTTGGATTTTACTAGCTAAAGGCGTATCTCGTCGGCGACAAAATAGTGTAACAATCTAGCGGAAAGCTTATATAGTTTGTTTTTCTTTTAATGTATGCTGCCTGCAATTACTGTATTTGTGTTTAACAATGATAATCCCTGGTTGTTTTCTTGAAAATGTTTAATAAAATAGAAGTTAAAACTATATACAACTTCCGTTAGATTACGTTTGTTACACTATTTTGTCACCGACTGGCAAAAGGAACCATATATAGATCATATATCTACCGAGAGATACTAATATTCTATCCAGATGTTTTTGTACCCATAAAATATTCTACTTATTAATATGATATTTCAACCACAATATGAATATTATATACAAATTCTACCATCCCCTTTGTTAAACTTTATCGTGGCCGACTGACGCGTAAAAAAAGGGGGAACCAATTGTTGTCATGTGATTTGCTATCAGGGCATCATAGCTGACGGAGCAAATATTTTGATTCTTGTTTTTGGTTTTGACATGTAATTGCATTGTTCTCAAAAATGTATGCTGCCGCGACAGAGAGTTTAATAAAGCAGGCAAGGTAAAACTCTATGTTTACGTAAAACGTTTACTGTCAAAAACTGTATTGGTCACATGGCTGGTCTGGAACTTTTCTAAGTAAGTTAGACAAGTTCCTCAATTATTTCCATATACCTTTCAGAGAAATAAAGGAGGATGAGCTGCAGAGGTTTTGCGGGCGCATATTTAAGCTCCTCCACACTAAAGATGTTAGTGGAGACACAGTGGACTCCCTCCAGAGGCTCCATCTGATTGTTTCTGCTACTAAATATGCCAGAGAGTAAGTATTCATCTAAAATACATCTAAATAGCACATAGACTTGAAACCATTTGTCTGACCTTTCAAAAGGGTATCAGAACGGTGTATTTCAGGACATTATAAGTGCATAACTGAAGACCTCCATTACCATCAGGCTTCCATCAGATCTGGTGATGAAGCTGCAGACTGTTCTTCGTTCTTCATCATGTCCAGAGCAGCTTCTGGTTCTGTCCTCCTCCATCATACGGGAGAGTTTTCCTCCCAGCGTGCACAGCCTCTGCTCTGATCTCAGTCAGGACAGCAGGACTTTTAGCTATGTGGCCAGTGTCGTTCTGTCTCAGGTGAGTCACAGGCTGTTTATGTTCAGCTTGTGTTCTGTTCATGATGTACACTTAACTAATGAGCTCATTTTTTGCAGGCTGGAAATAAAGAAGATATGATCCCCCTTTGCCACCATCTGCTGAAAAGTCTCGAGTCTCGGCTGTCTGATGGGCTGATATCTAAACATGCCCTTCCCATTCTTTCTAAAATAATTACTGCTTATCCAGAGATTCTCACAGATGGTAAAGTCGATCACATTCGTGAAATGCAATACTGTATAATGGGTGACTAGGAATTACAGTGGGGTCCAAAAGTCAAAAATAATGAAAACACAAATAAAATATCATTTCATGGTTTTATTAATGCAAATACTTACTTACTGTTTTGCATTTTTCAAATTTAATACAATTTATCAGTATTTGTGTTAGCATGAAACGGAAGTTGTGATAGTCTTTTCCTCCCTATTGTGATGTATATCTGAGTGAAATGGCTGCTTCTTGAATGAGAAGAATATAGGGTGGGACTTGACGTGATTGGAGGGCTGTGGTTTACTATTGCTGTGATGTCATGTCCCACCTTCACGCCAGTAAACACATCATCAGAGAAGAGAAGAGATGTCTCTGCAAGAGGGAGGGGAATTTATTTTGATTAAAGATTACGAGGTCATATGAATAAAAATATATATATTTGCATGGTCATTTAAAATAAACACTGCAATATTACATGAATACGATTTTTTATTTTATTTTAATAACTGCATTAATTTGTACAGAATGTTAAATATTTCTTATCTTAATATTTCTTTTATACTTTAGAATACTAAAACTTTTTATTTTAATGTATTTTAGACAGGATTTTAAATCCAAGATTTTTAAAATGGACTTTTAAACCCCACTGTACTGCTCTTAACTTCATTGACATTGAAAAGGCATGATTTAAATACTAAAATCTGGATAATGCAAAGATGGTAACATGAATTATGTGCTCACTAAACCCAGATCAGGTGAATCTGGTCAGTCGTAAGTTGGTGGATTGGTTGCGTTATGCCAGTATGCAGCAGGGAGCCTCCATGTCTTCTGGGGGATTTTTCAGTGGGCCAAGAACACGTCAGGTGGGGCATGTTGCTTTTCTTCTTTCACCTATACCTGCACCATCAAGCAATACATTTATAATGATATTATTGAGTGATATCATCTCAGTGAACTGTTTGCAATCTCTTCATCAGCCAGCTCCACTGATGGAGGTGGATGGGGTGGTAACGGGCGACTTCTTCACTGTGCTGTGTGTGGGTCAGAGCTACACTGAGGACCAGTGGATGAATATGTACACTTTCTCTATGATCAAGAGTTGGCTGCTCACTTACGACACAGACGGAACTACAAACACAGAATCAGGTAGTCTGAACAGAGACGTTGTGGGCAGATATTGTAAATGTTGGTTTGCTTTACGAACAGTGTCATTTTAGTATTATTTAAATTATATTATAATATTTATTATTATTTTGGATTTTCAAGTAATTGGTAACACTAATTGTTACTTTAACATCTCATTTGTTGACATGAACTAACATGAATTAGCAATGATCAAACTAGTTTTATAGCATTTATTAATGTTAGTTAATAAACATGTTCATGTTAGTTCACCATGCATTAACTATGTTAACGGATACAACTTTTGATTATATAATGTGTTAGTAAATGCTGAGATTTATACTAACAAAGATTAATAAATTCCGTAGACGTATTGTTCATTCTTAGTTCATGTAAACTAATGTAGTTAACTAATGTTAACAAGTTAAGCCTTATTGTACAGTGTTACCAAGTAATTTGATGTGGTTTTGTTATTTTTATTAGTTTTTTTTTTAAGATTTAATTTATTTTTATTTCAGTTTTAGTTAGTCAATTTAGTACTTCATCTTAATTATTTGCTAAGGAAATAATTCTAATTTGTAAGTTTAAGTTTTCTATTTTAATATACTTTAAAATATAATTTGTTCCTGTGATGTTAAAGCTGAGTTTTTGCATCAATACTCCAGTCTTCAGTGTCACATGATCCTTCAGAAATCATTCTAATATGATGATTTATTATCACAGTTGTGCTGCTTAATATTTTTTATAACCTGTGATGTTTTTTTTCAGTATTATTTGATGAATAAAATGTAAAAAAAAAAAAAAAAAAAAAAAAAAAGAACAGCATTAAAATATTAATCTTGTAACAATATACACAACTGTTTAAAAGTTTGGGGTCAGTAATTTTTCCTTTCTTTTTTGAAAGAAATGAATACTTATATTCAGCAAGGATGTGTTAAGTTGATAAAAAAACTGAATAGTAAAGACTTGTATCCTTAGAAAAGATTTTGAATAAATGCTTTTTTTATTATTTAAAAAAGAAAAAGAAAACTTTTTATTCATCAATGAATCCTGAAAAAAAAAAAAAATCACAGGTTCCAAAAAAACAAAAAACAAAAATCAACACTGATAATAACTGAGTATCAAATCATCATATTAGAATGATTTCTGAAGGATCATGTGACACTGAAGACTGGAGTAATGATGATGAAAATAAAGCTTTGATCACAGAAATAAATAATATTTAAAAGTATATTAAAATAAAAAAGATTTTTTTATTGTAATAATATTTCACAATATTTGTTTTTGTCTGTATTTTTGATCAAATAAATGATGAGCATAAGATACTTCTTTCAAAAACATTAAAAGTAGTAGCATGTCCAAGTCCAAACTTTTGACCGGTACTATATTTATTATTTTATTATTTATATATATATATTTTTTTTAGATTTATTTTAATTACCTAAAAACGATTTTAACAAAATTAACACTGTTTGCAAACTATCCAATATCAGATAATATACTTCATTTCATGTAGTTAAAATGAGTAACATGGAAATTTCATCTTTGCTAGCTCTACTAAAAAGAGCACAGGTCATTCAGTCACAGCAGCCAGGTAAGATACAAGTGAAAAGCCTGATATGATCAATCTGCTTCCTGCGCAATCAAAAACTCCCTTTAATGAATGACATTCTTCCAATCAGAATAAACAAAATATCCTATTCCTAAAGTTTTATGATTCATAATTAACTGCTGTGTGCATCAAATTGATTTTGGGTCTATGGCTATGTTTGGAATGAAATACTAGCATGCTACTTACTGCATACTGTGGTGTATATACTGTGTACAGCCTATTATTTTTATAAAACAGTGCAGGAAACAGTATGCAGCCATAAACGTTTCATGCTACGCTGTTGTCACATGACCTCGCAAGGTTTTCTTTTGTGTGTGGCATCCAATTAATCTCTGAAGAATAAATAGGCTGCGTCTAAAATCTTATACTCTCCGAGTCGGTACTTCTTTTGAATAAGTACTTACTTTGCGACCATTAATGTTCTTTATAGTATGATTGCAGTCATACTACATTTGCCATGTGTTCATTGTTATGTGAGACCTGCAGTACCAGCGTCAACTGTGTTGCTTCACTGCCATTCATGACTCCTCTTCCATGGCCTCATGGGATAGTAAAGTGTCCATCAGATGTAGTAGGTCATCCGGGTCCTTTTTGCTTACTGTTAAATGGATACTGTGAATTCAGACATACTACTCTTTTCACATACTGGAAGTTATTTGACAATTTTTTTAGTATTTAATCCAATTTTGTGTAATATCTCTTTTTCTTTTTTTCTTTTTTTGGGCAATGACACACTGCGTACTGTGAAAATAGTAGTAAAAAAATTGAAGTATGCCATTCCAAACATATCCTGCATGTCCTGTCATATGCTCAACCCTTCAATGGCATTAGATCCCGCTGGAAAAGATGCTTGATGGAGTCGTGCTCAGGGTGTTGTAGTATAATGTGATGTGCTGTTGATGTAGATGATCGCTCAGAGGTAGACAGCTCAGTGATGTCCATGGTGTCAGCCACATCCTCTTCAAGCAGACTACTTTCTCCCAAAGAGAGACTCCGAGAGAAGGCTTTTGAATACTGCCAGCGTCTCATTGAACAGAGTGACCGGAGTGAGTAGATCGCAGGTCAGGTTATGGAGAATGTTTATTGCACTTTGCTGGTAAATGTGCTGATTTATTTCTCTCTCATTTTTTCACAATGCAGAAGCTCTGAAGAGGATGGATACAGAGCTACAGAAAGCAGTAAGCACCACATATATTACCATTCAAGAGTTTGTGCATCATGATTTGATAAAACACGATTATGACCGCTTCACCCAACGGTTCTGTGTATCGCTACACAACACAGTTTATGTTGCTAAGAGTGGTTGCTAAGGGTATGTTCTCAATGTATATTGTTCATTGAAGCTTACTGTATTATGCAGATGAGTGTTGTGAGAAAAAGATCGAGTGAGCGAGTTTATTACCTGCATTCAGATTTAGCATTTTCCTTCAGGTCAGTCCTATGTTCATAATAAAACATCTGTTTAAATGTCCGATGTATTATCTTGTCCTTTTAACAGTTAAGGGGTTTTCCCGTGACTGACAGCGCTAGTCAAAGCATTTGTCAGTTGCGTCTTGTTCCGTGTTCACAACAATTCAGTCTTTTCAATATAAAAGTCTTCGCTACTGACTTTGCCGCCATCTAATGGCCTAATAATGTAACTTCTGTTGCTGCACAAGAAACATTTCTAATTATCAATGTTGCTGCTTAATAATTTTGTGGAAATCGTCAAATCCATCAAGGTTCTTTAATGAATAGGGTTTTAAAAAAAAAAAAAAAAGCATTTATTCGAAATAGAAATTTTATTTAACACGTCCTTGCTGAATAAAAGTATTTCTTTCTTTCAAAATAACAAAAAAAAAAAACCTTACTGACCCCAAAATTATGAACGGTAGTGTTTATTTTTAATTAACTTCACTATTTAAGTTAGTGGGATCTAAATGTCTGATATTGAATATTTATTTATTTATTTATTTGTAAACTGCACATACATTAACTATAAAATAAATAAAACCTTTTAGGAATTTAATCAAATGTAAAGGAGCACTCAGGGTTTTTTTTTTTTTTTTTCATTACTAAAAAAAGTTAAAGCTTATAATAGTGCTTACAAAAAATGTTTCAAGTTTTCAACTTTAAATTTTTAGGCAGATGATATAATTTGAAATAAAAATTCAGTGTTCAGTTAGAAAAGAATGCAAAATATAAGGATTTTACATGTTAAATAGCAAATGGATGGTGACTCTGTTTATCTGTTGTGCAGTGTATCATTGAGTCAGTGTCAATAATCGACATCATCTGTGGTGAGGACCCGTCGTATGTATACCGTGCCTTCCCCTGCATCAAAGCCCTGTACGGCAGACTGAACGGAGACTTCGCCTATGCTCGAGCCCTGCTGCCTATCGCTCAGTTCTACCTCAACCACAGTGAGTGACGGGCCCTGTTAGTGACAGGCCTCTGATAGTGTGACCTATGAATGTATCTCCGCGTCAATGTGCTCTGTTATCAGGTGAGACGGCCGCCGTGGACTCCGAGGCTGTGTTTTGCCAGCTCTTCAGCCACTGCCCTGCCGAGCAGTTCAACGATCCCATGCTAGCTTTCGAATTTGTCCAGTTTTGTCTACTCAATTCCAGTGTGCTGCAAGACAGAGTGGCAAACTACAGACAGAGCTTCCCAAACCTCCTGAAGGTGTGCTGGCTGACTCGTATTTTAAATCCAGTTAAGTGATATACTAAATGTTTGTGCATTTTGCCTGTCAGTTCTTGGCGTGGAACAGCTCAGGATTGATAGCAGAGTTTGTGGAGCTGCTTCCATCACTAGTAGCTCCAGATACAGCCATTGAGTTACTGCACACTGTCCTTGATCTGCCCTGCTTAGCAGCAACGCTGGACCTCCAGCAGAGGTGAGTCACTTTACAGAGTACAAATTGTTGTTTGTGATGTGAATTAGTGATGCAATGCTGTTGCAGATCAGCGTGCTATCAGTCTTCAGACCGTACAACATGGGACCAGCAGGGGGCGAAGGTGGCCGCTTCTCTGGATGCCTTCCGCCAGCCATCCTATAGGGGGTTCTTCCTTTACATCCTCAGACCAGAGGCTGGGACCGGAGACACCATAGACAGGTAACACCTGGCATATCACAGTCTAGGAGGAATTCAAAATGAGTTAGCAGGATGCAGAATTGTAATTTGAGTTTGAGGAGGTGGAATTAAAATGGAATGAAATTCAAAGAAAATCATATATACATGATTACACTACCGTTCAAAAGTTGGGGCTTGGAAGGGTTTTTAAAATGTTTTTGAAAGAAGTCTCTTATGCTCACCAATGTGGCATTTATTTGATCAAAAATACAGTAGAAACAGTAATATTGTGAAAAATTATTACAATTTAAAAGAACTGTTTTTAATATATTGTAAAATGTAATTTATTCCTGTAATGTCAAAGCTGAATTCTCAGCATCATTACTCTTCAGTCACATGATCCTTCGGAAATTATTCTAATATGCTGATTTGATGCTCAAGAGACATTTCGTATTATAAACAGTTGTGCTTAATACAGTGTCTTAATATTTTTGAGGAAAAAATAGGATTTTCAGGGTTCTGTGATGAATAGAAAGTTCAAAAGAACAGCATTTATTTGAAGTCAAAATCTTTTGTAACAACATAAAGGACTTTACTGTCCCTTTTGATCAATATAATGTATCATTGCTGAATAAAAGTGTTAATTTCTTTTTTAAAAATGTACTTACTGACACAAACTTTTGAATGGGAGTGTACATTTGATCAAATATGCTCTGATGGTTATAGCTCATGGACTTTTCCCGTATATTTTCCACACCTACAACACTACAAAAATGACTTGTCACTGTTCCACTGCCTAAATGTCCCACTTGGATAAAAGTGTGTGTTAAATGACTGCTTACTGTAAACCTCAGAGTGTGGTTGCTTGATAGGCTAAAACTGCTTCATGAGATTCTGGCTGACATGGCGGAGAGTCCACGGGTCGTTCAGTGTGCTCAGGTCGTTCCTGTGCTTCTGCATGTTTACTTCAACACTGTCACTCAGGTAAGAGTCATAAATGAGAGGTCAAGCCATTTTATAGAGTTGTGTTCCCATGTTTGTTTGTTTTTGTTGTGTTTTATAGAAAGCTGATGAGAAACTGATGAACCAGCTGCTGCTGGTGCTGCTGGAGAGAAGTAGCCTGCTCTACAACATCAAGACATTTAATGCTGAGGTCCAAAAGTGAGGCACTTTTAAAATGTAGCCACCTTCTTGTGAGATTTTGACTGTTCCTAAAACCCAGTGAGCTGCCTCACTGTCTGCTGTCTACATAGGCACCTAACTGAAATAAAACCTTGCAACTTACTGATTTAAAATACTCTTCCACTTTCTTGTCATACATTTGACAAGATATATATACATTTCAACATGTGTAAGTGTGCATTATTTATTTGTGATTGTAGGGTGTTCAGCACTCACCTGCAGGCTCTGTGCAAACTCCACCCACCACTGATTGTGGATCAGTCCAGGGAGATCCTGGAATTTGCAGGCTCTCCTGTCAACATTTACAGTAAAGAAGACTTCTACACTCATGTGGTGAGGAGAAGTAGAGCACTGTGATTCTAATTGTCATCATGCTATGTTTGTTCTTCAGGTGACTGTATTTCATGTGTACGCGCAGGTGTGGGTCATTGGTGAGTTTCTCTCTGTGTCATACGACCCTCGCTGCACGGTGGAACTGATCACCTCTTTTTTTGAGAGCTTGGAGGCGGTGCTGTTTGAGATCACACAGGTGCGACAGTCAGCCAGCCCCCCGAGTTACTCCCCCCGCCTCATCACTGTCCTCATGACCACCCTGGCTAAACTGGCCACACGCAGTCAGGATCTGATTCCAAGGTAGATCAACCTGCTCCAACATCATGTTTTGTTTGTTTGTTTTGTTTCATTACAAATTATATTATATATTGTATATATTTAAATGTTTTCCTGAAGACAAAATAAGTCAAATTTACCCTGATCATCCAATTCAAAAAGCTTTTTCAGATATTACCATTCATGTAGTGTGTAATATAGCTGTTTGCGAATGTAAAAAGTTTATAAAGTGTCAAAGATCAAACTGCATGATGAATGGAGTTATTGTCTCCCAAAAGAAAGAACGGATTCTGAACCACCTGAAACAAATCAGTAATTCTAGCTTTAATTCCGGGACGAACCTACATAGGTTTATGACAAATTTGCATAATGCCAGCCTATGGTTTTCATTGGCAGCACTGCGCAACGATGTCTACTTAGCTGAAATTCCAACACATGCTGTGTAAATGGTAGATCAATCACAACAGACTGGGCCATCTGACCAATCAGAGCAGAGTAGGCTCAAGGAAGGAGGGGTTTAGACAGACCTAATCTTCAAACTAACTGTTTCAGATATTGTGATTTTAATTAAAATGAGAAAATCTTGTAGTATCAACCAATATTTCTATATCCCTCACTTTTCTTTCCATGTCCATTTTTCTCAGAGCATCACTCTTCCTGTCTAAGATGCGGGTATTTGCTCGTAGTGGTCCAGTGATGGCGTGCTACAGTGAGGAAGACACTGAGGAGATCATCACACGAGCCCATGAACTTATTAACTTGCTCAAGTTGCCAAATGTGGCTCAGTTTGTCCTGGCCCCTTCAGCAGGAGGCGACGGCCCCCGCTGGCACAGAGACACCAACGCCTCACTTCCTCAGGCCATGAGAGCAGTCAGCGGTCTCCTCCATAGACATTCCAGCTTCCTGCCCACGTAAGCCAATTCTAGGAACTCGTTTTTGAAGTAACTGCACAGAATACCAAGAGACAGTTTCTGGAGGACACAAAGAGGGAGTGAAAGGAAAACTGAGAGCAACTGAAGCAAAGCAGACAAGCACTTCATCATGATTTTCACTTCTGCTGAACATAAATGTATCAAAACAAACATTAAGACTCAAGAGGTTTATGATTTATTCCTTGATTTATTCAAATGATTGTTAGAGACACTTTCATTTAAAAATTAAACATTCTATGTGTTTATTGTCAGGTTGTTACATTAGTATCAAAACTGTTCAAATACAGCTTAGATCAAAAATCTATGAAACCAAAAGACATAAAATTTGACACGGTACAAAGGTCTCAGGTGCTAATTGTCATATTAATATGGCATTATGACAAACTACATTTACATTCAAAGTCACAGTGCTTAAAAACATACTCTGTCATATCTGAGCTTCCTGGCTAAAGTCGTGGTCACACTAGACTTTGAGCATGCAAAATTTCTACAGACACTGCAATGGTTGCACAATGATGCCACATTCTCTTTTTTTTAAGAAACAATTCAAAATATAACACGTCAAAAATATTCAGTCTACACCACTTTACTGCAATAATGCAGATTTCAAGTTTGCGTTCTTTTAATTCAGCTAAAAGGTCACGCTATGGCATATCAATCTTCTGTTGGTCACAAGTCACAGGTCAGAGTTCAACAACACAGCAAAATGCAAAACGTCTTTGCTTGAGCTTGAACTTCCTTTCTCCTGCATTCATATGCGCATGAAAGGAAGTCAATGGAACGAAACGTGTAGTGTGTCAAGAGGTGAAACAGTCATGCAAAGAACTGCTGGACATGGTGATGGACACAGTTATTCATTGAACTGATCACAGATAGGAACCACACAAAAACACTCTGGAAATTAACCATTATAATTGTCTGTTAGCGTTAAAAGTGACGTTTTAGTTGCAAGAATTTCATCAAGGTTTGTATTTTTATGAGACCTAAATTGAGTCTTACTAAAAAAGAAAGGTGCATATAATTCATCAAAGCTAGTTTTAATGGGAGCTGAACCGACCTGGGTTTTTAATTTCACATGGATAATATCCTATATCTTTCCACCAATAGAATCCATTGTGCAACAATTACAAAGCCATTTCTAACATTTTTGTTCATAGTCATATTACAAGATCACAGTAGTAGAAATACTTCTCTACAGCCAACCACTGTCAATAAATTAACATCTATCATTCAAATGTGTTAAAAAGCAGTAGATAGCTCTGTTAAAGGACGTGGAATGTTATTTTGATAGTGTCTTTTGTATTATACACATTCTGCCTGTAAACATTGACCATTGAAACAGTACTTTGTGTCAACAGGTTAAGACTACATCTGTAAAAAAAAAATTAGGGATGCACCGATACTTGTATCAGTATCGGCCCGATACCAAGCTTGTGTACTTGTACTCCTAAAAATACCCCCGATACCTCACATGACGTAACTGACAGAATTTTCCGTGCACAGAGACATTGGCGGCAGCAGCAGAAACAACGTCAGCCTCAGTGGAAATACTTCAAAATTAATGATGACAACACACACATTGCGACTGCATGCTTTTAATCACAATTCGTTATAGATTAGTGAAGGCTGGATAGGCGGAATCGCGCTGAACGACACAGACCAGAAGCTCTCTCTCTCTCTCCCGCACGCGCTCTCTCTTTCTTGCGCACGAGTTCTCCTCTCGCCTGAATGGTCAAATGTACACATAGTTGTCAAAATGTCCATCATGTGGAGTATCTCATGTAAATACAGTTGGTTATGGCTTAGGTGGACGTAAACATTTGGGTGAAAAGTGTCAGTATCCATGGATTCGGTCTTAAAGGGACCGTAGCCTATATTTGTCATTAATGTTAATAAAACAACAAAATATGTTAAATAAATGTATACATGGTAAATAAACCTACTGTCTCTGAAAAACAAGTTTATTTAATTTGCATCTCTATAGTATTTGTTGTATTGTTTGTAATGTGTTTGTACATTTCTTTTTATATAACAACAATTATATATATTGGTAATTATGAAGGTTATTGGACACTGAAATTTTTGTTCTTTAAGTCTGTGACAAGCACAAAAATTATTACTTTTTTCATTACAGTAATTAAAAAGAAGCTGTCCTACATTCATTAGTCTCACTGTGTTGTGCAGAAATTAATAAATGTATAGGCATCGGTATCGGCGAGTACTAGGAAAAAAAGTATCGTACTCGTACTCGGTCCTTAAAAAAATGGTATCGGTGCATCCCTAGTAAAAATACACTGGCCCGAAGGTGCTCAGTTAACAGGACAGAAATTCTTCTATATAAAAGTCTATTTTAGACCAACAGTACTAGAACATACCCATCTATGATTAATATAGAGGGATGCAAAGGCAGCTCATGATCAAATACATTGTCTTTTAGCTCAACAAACCCTGTATGTGTGAACACTTCAGGTTTTCTACATCTGTCACCTGGATATTTTGATTTGGCTGGTCCCCGTTGCATACAAGTACCTCCAGATGGCGTAATAGTGTATGCCTGCCCCCACTGCCACAAAGACGTGCCAGATGGCATGAGCGAATGGGATGAGGCCATCACTCTTGAAGAAGACAATTCCCAGACAGTAGAAGACTCCGCCCACTGACAGCTCTAATATACCCTCTCTGTTAGGCTGAAATAATACATTCAGTTTAAACAGGTCACTCTAAAGCAGATAAATTACACAAGGGTCATTCCACAAAACACATGCCATTTGTTTCTCTGCATGTGTAAAATATGTTAATGCACACATTTTTGGAAGATAACTTTTTTTTTCATCATGATTTCCGACTTCATTTTATAAGCAAAATGCACATTTTGATAAAAAAAAAAAATTATATTATAAACTATATAGTATAGGTAACAGGTTTTAAATGTGCATTATGCTACAAGCATTGTGTTTCTACAAGCTGCTTCTTAGAAAGAGAATGCAATAGTTTTCATTTATCATTTGTTCTGTATTTGAAATCATCGTAACAGGGTTGCCATTTTAATATCCGCTATTGATGAAAAAAATATGGTAAAGTGATAAAAAGAACAGAATTTAAGTGACCTTGAAAAGCAAAATTATGTAATATGACAGTTTTGTGGTTAATGGAATAGTTACTTTAAAGGGGGGGTGACAGGGTGGATGCCCATTTAATACAACTTTAATAATCATAAATATATATATGCCTTAATTGCCTTAACTCTATGATTGGATATGATCGGTTACAATTGGACATGATTGGTTCGTGCGATAAATCCCGCCTCTTGTTTTCGTGCCCGTTCTCGTCCAAACGGCCTGAATGAAGATAGTGATGCCGTTAATGGGAAGATTAATTAAAAAGTAAGTAAACATCTGTCACTTATATATCACCGCTTTATTTCATGTCAAAATCAAACTCGAAATGGCCTGAAAACATGATGACTGTGGGGGTTTTTAGTGAGCAATCAGCATGGTGAAATTAAAGGTACATCTTTGTGTCTGTGAGCGAGTGACCAATGTGTACAAGCTTGATGACTGCTGAAAATATATTGACTATTAAAAAGAAAAGCTGAGTTTCACTAGACAAGACTCTTATACCTCGTCTGGGATCATGTAGAGCTCTTTGAAGCTACACTGAAACTGCAGTTTGGACCTTCAACCCATTAAAACCCCACTTAAGTCCACTATATGGAGAAAAATCCTAGAATGTTCCTCAAAAACCTTCATTTCTTTTCAACTGAAGAAAGAAAGACATGAACATCTTGGATGACATGGGGGTGAGTGAATTATCAGGAAATTTGAATTCTGAAATGAACTAATCCTTTAAATGCAAGAATGAGACAGTCTAGTATTGAGCAAGGCTACGTCATAAATTTAAATTTAATTGTGGAATTAAATCTTCTCCGAAGAAAAAAAAAAAAAGGTCTTGCATTAGATAATGAAATTTGATTTATTTTCTGGGCACTAATTGTTTTTCGTGCATAGGATTGTGGGTGAAGGGAGGACGTGAAGGATGCATCCTTCAAAATAAGCCGAATGAAGGCCACAAAACAAAGGCTCTTTCAAATTGAGATGAAGCTTGATGATGTGGCAGCCTAAATTTGCAGCCTTAGGACACAGCCAAAAGTAAGCCTAATTCAATAACTCAATTAAAAAACACTAATGAAGTAAAGACCTACTTGTATTGCAAAGTATACTTTATGTTAACAACACTAATGGAAATGTTGTAAAATATAAATAAGCTGCTTAGGGGATGTCAAAAGCCTTCATTACTGTATTTATGAACGCATGTATAGGTGTCAGTCACACGTACCATTGACAGAAGAACAACTGCAGGAACAGCTCCCATGGCAGTGTAGCACAGTAAGTCTAGTATCTTGTTCCTGAAACATAACACAGCTGTTTTAAATATATTCTGATACTCAATATTCACTTGCATTTATAACTTAAAAAATCAGACAATTTTTCACAATTTTGGATGTTAACTATCACAACTGCATCTGAGAGTGATTATCATCTACAGTCAAACCAAAATTTATTCAGACACCTTGAACATTTAATTCATACAGTTTATTCACTACAGTTATAAATAATAATAGTTATAAGTAATAAAAAGGTAATAAAATATAACAAGATCTCAGAGTTAAACTGTGTCAGAAAAAAATAATCTTAATTATATCAGATTATATCACTTAAGCAAAACATGGTCAGGTCTGAATAGTGTCTGAATAATTTTTGGTTCTAAATTTTTTATCAGTTTTACTGGTAGTCCACTGTATGAAGAAGTTTTGTGTATAATATGTCACAGTGCTATCCTCACTTACATAAATAAACTATAGTGTCCTGCACCCACTAGTAAAAATATATCAAAAATTTCAAAAATGTCTGAATAATTTTTGGTTTGACTGTATGTCCTCAAATAAGTGGACACATACTTCTCATGAAAAAAGAAGACATAGGCAGAGCCAGCGCAGGCCATGATCCACACCAACCAGCGCATGTGGACAGCCCAGGGTCCTAGTTCTCTCAGGTTCAGCCTGCACACAACACAAACAGTAACACACTCATCCCTGTGAAGCTGTAAAACACTGAAAGTTATGTATATCCAGCAGACACACACATCTCACACTCACCAGGGTGCATAAGATGCAGCTATAAAGAAATATATCACCATCCTGTCACACATGTGGAATCGCTGCTCCACCTTCCTGTTATAGCAAGACAAAAGAAAAACTTTTCTTAAATATTCATTCCTGATAAAAATCAATCTCACATCTTTGTAATGGCTTGTATATCCTTCTGATCCTTCTACATCACCGTTTCAAAGTTTGGGGTCGTTTGTTTTTGAAAGAAGTCTCTTATGTTCACCAACACTGCAAAAGCTGAATTTTCAGCATCATTACTCCAGCCTTCAGTGTCACATGATTCCACAGAAATCATTCTAGTATGATGATTTGCTCTTAAAAATACACTTATTATTATTATAAATGTTGAAAACAGTTGTGCTGCTTAATATTTTTGTGTAAACCTTTTTTTAGGATTCTTTGATGAATAGAAAATGCAAAAAATATTTTGAAACATTCCTAATGTCTTGACTCACATTTGATCAATTTAATATGTCCTTGCTAAATAAAAGTATTGATCTTAAAAAAAAAAAAAAAAGTCTTATTGACCCAAAGTTTTCAGTATACCAGAATAAATATACATATATATTCATATAAAAAAACATGTGTACATTGCTTTGTATAAAATAAATGCAGGTGACTGTGGCAAAGCATGTTGCAACCCATTTATACAGATTTGAGTCTTGTTCTTGCTTAATGACTCTTTTTGTTCTTTTCATATGAGTAATTTCCAATGGGCAGAGTAATTTGTGAATCACAGATTGATGAAACTGACAGTTGTGAACATGAACTGACAGGCCCATGTAAATGCATCTGCTTAGTCAAATGTGGATTCATGTGTAACTGCGTAGGTGTCCTGCTCTGATGAAGATCTAAAGTTCATTCATAATGTTTCCACTAAGTCTGCATTTGCAGCTGATACTTCCTCCTGGCACAGAATATGCAAATATACTTATGCCTAAAACAACATTTTGCATAGGTTAAATATTGCACCATAGACATACACGTTTGTACAACATTACAACATCTACCATGCTGCCGCACTTTATCTGGGAAGAGTCATCATAAGCTATGACATAAATAATAAGACATCTACATGCCAGAAAAAGACATTTGACTACTCTTGTTTTCTGTAAATTCAGGGTTCAATAGTCAACATGTCGGGTGGAAATATTTCATTTCAGATGGCATCTGTTGTCATACTTTTGAAATGCATTGGTTTGAAGATGAGAAGAAATTATATATATATATATATAGATAGATAGATAGATAGATATGCATAAATGAAATATTCTTCTTTTTGCAGTTGAATTATTAAAAAAATTACAGAAAACTTGCCTAATTAATTGAGAAAATCTGTTTCACATCTAAAGGCACTTTATAATGAGCATGTGTGTTTAATCATTATTGAATCCCCTAAGGCACAAACATGTTATACAAACTGCACATGCTCCTGTTAAAAAGCACAAAGTTGACAAATAACATGCTTTTTTATTCAATATCAAGATTTTAGAGTAAAATGTATATGGGAATCTTAGGTGCTGCTGAGGTTCTTTCCTTTCTGTTCTAAAATACAGTAGAACTTTATTTGTGGAAAATGTTTAAAACAGTGTATCAGCAGCCATCATAGCTTTTTATAATGATAACTCTATGCATCGCTGCTCTGTTATGACTCACCTGAGATGACTTTTCTTCCAGGACACTGTATGGAACATGGTGGACATGATGAACAGCCCAGACAGACCTGTACCATACATCCATGCAGAGATAGTCTCCCAGTGGTCATCAGAGAGGAAGTACAACACTGAGCTGCCCATGATACTGGGAATGATCCAGAACTGAACAGAAGACAAAATCATTATGTGTCTTTTTTTGTATTTCCTTGAGTTATTCATTAATACTCTTTTATGTGTTATATCAGTGTTGGAGTCAAGACCAGCTCATTTGAGTTTAAGTCAAGAACCATCCACATGCTCCCGAGTCCACAACAAGACAAAGGGCCTCATTTATAAAATGTTGCGTAGAAACCGCCCTACTTTCTTACGATCCTTTCTCAAATGTGCATATGTGTGATTCAGAGAACAAACGTATTCACAAAAAACATGCCTACGCCTCTCCCAGATGTGAAATTTATAATTGTGCGCAGCTGAATGGTGGATCTCCACCCTGTAAACGCTGCCTAATTAATGTCATTAACATACAAAAGAGGACCAACAGCCAGATCCTTACTTGAGAATGGCAAGAGGCAATTTCCAAATACCTGAAGTACTCTCTGCCACAAGGTAAAGTGCGTACGTCTGCTTAGAACCTGACGTGGCACTAAGCACTTTTTCACGTCAAAGACCATTTTTATGAACGTTGCACTGTAAAACCCAATTCAGAGTTCAGAGTACTCAAAATTATTGTAGACACTGATGACCTCAAAAAATTAAGTAAAGTAGCTCAAATCTTTTAAGTAAAGAATAATTATAAATAACAACACACATAACATTTTACAAATAACAAATACAAATAACATTTTAGTTTTATTTAATGTTTAAGTCCACTGTATTTAAAACTATTGTTTACCATACGTAATGTTTCTTATTTTTCAATTATTTTGATGCAGTGTTTGCGAAACCCAATAAGTTCAGAATACTCAAAACATTTAAGTAAACAACTCAAAGATTATTTTAGTAGAACTTTAAAAAATATATATTTTATACTACCCAAATTCAGTAATTATAATTTAATTGAAATATTGAATAAACTAATACCTAATCTTTACGGTTAAATGTTAGTTAGCAACAGAACATCAGCATACACTAGTGTAACCATCAAAGAGACTATTACTATTTACTTGCATGAACCGTTAATCAACATGCAGTATTTATAGCCTTGAAGTTTCACAGCACATTCTTGACCTAACCACAGGCACTACTCTTCACTACAATGGTAACACTACAAAACTTTAACATCACAGAAACACCAAAATACCAAAATAACAGAACATTTAACAATAAGACGTCTTCCCCTGTATTAATCTTGTGGAGAAAAAAAACACAAAATAACACTCAGTTTCAGCGTTTATTCTCCCTTACAGAGTGTGACGCAAAGCATGCTGGGAACTTGAAATCTGCTGCAACTTAATGTTGAATGGATTCTTCTGATAACGTCAGTTACGTTGGTTATGTCAGTAACATCAGCAACGATGTGACATGGATGACGTCACTTTATATCGATCAGTAAACTTAAAAATAATAATTTAAGTATAAGGGTTTACTCAAAAATGTTGAGCTACTCAAAAATAAAACTAAGCTTCTCATTCAAAAAATGTAATTGTTTTAAGTTGCATCAATGATTTAACAGACTTTAATTGCAGCGTACTAAATCTTTATAAGTTAGTAGTACTGTTTGGGTCTAGTGTGGTGTGGATTTTAGTATACGCACATGTTCAAATCTATATGTTCAATTCTGCGTGTACACGTGTTTTATAAATGAGGCCCCAAGACCATGAAAATATGGACTTGGACTCTGACTCAAGGGTGAGTCAAGACCATATTTTCATGGTCTTGATCTTTTTGTGGACTCAGGAGCATGTGGACTAAGAACAAGACCATTTAAATATGGTGTTGGACTCGGACTCAAGGACCAAAACCAAGACCATGAAAATATGGTGTTGGACTTGAACTCAAGACCATATTTTCAAGGTTATTGTCTTATTGTGGAGTCTGGAGCATGTGGATTAAGACCAAGACCAATGACTGCGACCAAGACCATGAAAATATGGTCTAAGACTCAGACTTGAGGATCAGTCCAAGACCATATTTTCATGGTCTTGGTCTTCTTGTGGACTCAGAAGCATATAAACTGAGACCAGGACCAATGAAAAATGGTCTTAGACTCAGACTTGAGGACCAAAACCATGAAAATATGGTCTTAGACTCAGACTTGAGGACCAAGACCGTGAAAAAATGGTCTTAGACTCAGACTTGAGGACCAAGACCATGAAAAAATGGTCAAAGGCTGCGTCCCTGCGTCCCTTTCTGTCTTGTGGACTTACCTGGCCACTGCGTGCGCGTGTCCGTTAAGTCCACAAGACTATAGGGTGTCCCATTCATCGGCTGACGCCCAAATGGCACACTTCTATGTACTTTCGGTCTTGTGGACTTACAATGGCTGCCACATGCGCATGTCCGTAAAGTCAATGAGACCATAGGGTGCCCCATTTGTCAGTTTCAGGCTTCAGAAGGGTGTTCACGAGCGCCCCCTTTGTAGCCGATATGCACCCTCGTTGTGCACTTTTGCTGAGCCTACAAGTCTGTGAGCTACGCAGAGGCTGTCAAAGCAGCATTACGTCACGAAAGTGTGGAGTCATGAGGGCCATTTGGGACGCAGCCTTAGACTCAGACTTGAGGACCAAGACCAATGAAAAATGGTCTTAGATTCAGACTTGAGGACCAGTCCAAGACCATATTTTCATGTCATGGACTAAGAGTAAGACCAAAAAAATATAGTCTTGAATTTGGACTCGATAACCCAAGACCAAGGCTATATTTTCATGGTCTTGTGGTCTATTCGTGGATTTAGGTGCATGAGGACTCATTCTTGACTCTGACTCAGCCCTCAAGTGGTCTTTATTACAACATTATGTTATAGTACTTAAATACAAAATGACCTAAAATGGCTAACTCCAGTCCTACATGATGTATGTCCAGTTTGATAACTGGATTATAGTAATTGCATCAGGAAAATTTAAAATTCTAATATTTGTAGTCTCTGACCAACCTTCCTTCCATCTGTCACTGTGTGTGTCTGATCAAATCTTCTTTACATGTCTCATGAGTCCTTTTGATTTTCTACAGAAGCCATCTTTTTACAGAAGGTAATAAACAAAACCAGCAGTTTTAGGCATTTACAGCATCTCTGACATAAACACAATTACAAAGTCAACAAACATACACAGGAAATTTTCATGGCTTGATGCAAAGAGGATTTGGTGTGTGGTCAAAGTCTCATGCTGTAGCTCGTGAACTGGCCGTGCCAGATGTGCGGCTCTGAGAGGCAGGGATTAAAGAGTAGGATGTTATCCGAACAACATGTTATCCCAACATGCCCATATAAAACACACAAGCATAAATAAAGACCAGAAGCAAGGCTGACCAGAGAACTGACTCAAACAAATGACAGTATGAAAAAGACAATGACCTGATGACTGTGATTTAATGATTTTGTTAAATGATTTCCCCCCTGAATATCCATAAAATATGCTTGTTTGTTAAGCAATATTACATCACACAATCTCTGTGGGTTTTTTATGACCTTGGTGAACCTTCTGTCACAGGACAATGGCTTTCCCTCTAGACAACACCCTCTCCTTCTGCCAATATAATACACAGAACCAGAAGTCTTTATGCTAAATGTTGACCAACCCGTCCAGTTTGTGATCTCACACTGTTATTTTCATTCAGGTTTCTCCTACGTTTTGTTTTGTCCTGCTCTGTGTGAGATAAGAAGTAGATTTCCACTTACTCCATGCGTGGCACAGTTGGCTGCATGCTCATATTCAGTTGGCTGGTATCTCTTGCTAGATGGGACTCGGTTGTTCATAAACCTAAAAAAGATATTTTTGTGAATTTGAAGTGCTTAAATTTTGATACTGAGGGTCTCAGTTTTTTCTCTTTCCATTTAAAATCAGATGCATTTATTTGAAGCATTGTATATGGGATGTCATCCTAGTAAAAATGTGTAAAGTAAAAGTAAAAATGTATACAATTCTATAAAAAAATATCTACATGTACCTTAACATTTAAAAATGTGGGGTTGGTAAGATTCTTTTTTTTTTTTTTTTTTTTAAGTCTCTTGTGCTCACTAAGTCTACATTTATTTAGAAAATACAGTAAAATTATATTATTGTGAGATATTATTACAATTTAAACTGTTTTCTATTTTAATATATTTAAAATGTAATTTATTCTTGTGATCAAAGCTGAATTTTCAGCATCATTACTCAGTGTCACATGATCCTTCAGAAATCATTCTGATATGATGATTTGCTGCTCAAGAAACATTAACATTCAAGTAACATTCTTATTATTGTGCTGATTAATATTTTTGTGGAATTTCTTTGATGAGTAGAAAGGTAAAAAGAACTGCATTTATTTGAAATAGAAATATTTTGTAACATTATAAATGTCTGTCACTTTTGATCAATTTAATATTTCTTTGCTCAATAAAAATATCACTTTCCTTAAAAAAAACAAAAACAAAAAAAACACCTTTGACCACAAACCCTCAAATTTCTTACACATCTTGTTTACCAAAACCAATGGCACAGAAAAAGCAGCCAAGTATTACAGCTTCAACTCTTTTTCATTTCAGAGGTTAATTTGGACTATATGAAACACATTAAGGATAAAGAGCACATAATGTTCAGGTTCAAGAGCATTAGGTAACCTTCTTTGTGGCCCCTCAAAGATTTAATATGAATTCAGATCACATTTTTAGAATTTTCTTCTATTGCATGGTTGCCTAGCATCTGTAACTACCTAACGACGAAGCTAATCCTGTTCGGAATGAGGTCTTTTATGCCACTTACATTGAGCTGCTGATGTATTAGGTGATGATGTCATAGTCTCCATGCCAACCTGAGGCTTGGGATTTTCTTTTTTATTTCCCCCCCAAACACTCTTTATCTGTGTGATTTAATTAATGTGCATGAGGACACAGGGAAGTGGGCTAGACTGCTAACCAGAATAAATGAGCCGAGCTCAGCGAGCTCTGGAAACCATCTTACTTTGCTTCTTGATTATATGTCTTAATTATAGCATATTTCTAGCAGTGACCAGATTGATTGTCTTCAGTTGTAGTCTTTTCAAAGATAGTTCTGCCACTAAAACATACAGGCTGACTTAAAGGGTTGTCATGTCCTTTCTGTTATGAAACATGCTTTCATTGCATTTTTATTCTGTTTTCTTTTCATATTTGAGTGTAAATATTTGCTGTAAAAAAGAGTGCTCTAGGTGTGATGTAGAAACTGCATTCATAGTCATTCATTCAATTATAATGCCCGGATGCACCAGAGATGCTAGTTCATGCAGAATTTGCCTTTAAGCACCAGAGTTATTGGATATATTTAGTGGCACTATTCATATCACTGCTTTGCCATTTTTTACTATATTTAGGGAAAATATTTACTCAGATGTCAGAGCACTACAGGGCATCCTGTTCATTATCATGGATGAGTTCATTAAATGAATGTTTGGCGTCGCTCCAGGGTTCAGCACCCGGTGTGTCTCTGCTTGTCCTTTATAAAAGGAATTGCTTTTATATGATGGCATCTGGAGCTAAACCGGGAAGCTCAGCCTCAGTGTAGCAATGTCAGTTTGCCACTATAGACACATACATTTACTTTTCTATAATAGGGAAATGTTTTTAGCAATACTTCAAAAAATGTTTTCTTCATGCTCAGTACACTCAATACACACCAATCAATCAAGTTCAATTCATTGATTCCCAATGATTTGATTTCTGCCCCTTATGAAACTGTACATGATGCATGATTAGAGACTGCTTAGAAAATCTGAGATTCAAACTTGGAAATAAAAAGAAACAAAGACATGTTATGGTGTGAAATTAATAAGCAATATTTCAAATTCTCCAACTTTGGTGTTCCACTCTCAGCAGGAATGTAAGAACACAGGAATAGTTCAGTGTTGATGTTACAACCCGAATTCCAAAAATGTCGGGACGTTTTTTAAATATGAATAAAGTGAAAACTAAAAGACTTTCAAATCACATTTTATTCACAATAGAACATAGATAACATAACAAATGTTTAAACTGAGAAATTTTACAATTTTATGCACAAAATTAGCTTATTTCAAATTTGATGCCTGCTACAGGTCTCAAAATAGTTGGGATGGGGGCATGGTGTAGCATCTCCTCTTCTTTTCAAAACAGTTTGAAGACGTCTGGGCATCGAGGTTATGGATTTCTGGAGTTTTGGTGTTGGAATTTGGTCCCATTCTTGCCTGATATAGGTTTCCAGCTGCTGAAGAGTTCATGGTCGTCTATCGTTTATTGATGCGCCAAATGTTCTCTGTAGGTGAAAGATCTGGACTGCGGGCAGGCCAATTCAGCACCTGGACTCTTCTACGACAAACCCATGCTGCTGTAATAGCTGCAGTATGTGGTTTTGCATTGTCCTGCTGAAATACTCAAGGCCTTCCCTGAAATAGACATCATCTGCACTTATGCACCCCCATACCATCAAAGATGCTGGTTTTTGAACTGAACGCTGATAACACACTGGAAGATTTCCCTCCTCTTTAGCCCGGAGTACATGGCATCCGTGATTCCGTGTCAGATTTGGACTCGTCTGACCATAGAACACTTTTCCACTTTGAAACAGTCCATTTTAAACGAGCCTTGGCCCACAGGACACAATGGCGCTTCTGGACCATGTTCACATATGGCTTCCTTTTTGCATGATAGAGCTTTAGTTGGCATCTGCAGATGGCACGGCCCATTTAGTAATGTCATTGACTCATTGCCGATGAGTAATGCAGTGTCGTCTGAGGGCCTGAAGACCACGGGCATCCAATAAAGGTCTTCGGTCTTGTCCCTTACGCACAGAGATTTTTGATGATGTTATGCACTGTAGATGATGAGATTTACAAAGCCTTTGCAATTTGACTTTGAGGAACATTGTTTTTAAAGTATTCCACAATCTTTTTACGCACTCTTTCACAGCTCTGCCCATCTTTACTTCTGAGAGACTCTGCCTCTCTAAGACATCCCTTTTATAGCTAATCATGTTACAGACCTGATATCAATTAACTTAATTAATTGCTAGATGTTCTCCCAGCTGAATCTTTTCAAAATGTCTTGCTTTTTCAGCCATTTGTTGCCCCCGTGCAAACTATTTTGAGACCTGTAGCAGGCATCAAATTTGAAATGAGCTCATTTAGTGAATAAAAGTGTACAATTTTTCTGTTTAAACATTTGTTATGTTATCTATGTTCTATTGTGAATAAAATATTGGCTCGTGATTTGAAAGTCTTTTAGTTTTCATTTTATTCAAATTTAAAAAACGTCCCAACTTTTCCGGAATTCGGGTTGCATTATGAAAATAAGATAATGCCACACCAAGAGGATGAAGGACGGTGAGACTCGTCAGAGGCCCTTCACTAGAGAAAACATTCAGAGATTTGGATGTTTACACTTTACAGAGCCTCTACACTACAGCAACATGATACAGAGTGCTGGTCTTGGGTTTAAGCCAAGATGTCTGCTGAAGCATAATGTGGCCTTACATACTAGTTATGACATCAAACATTGCATTTTAAGGCTGACCTCAAGTTCTTATTTTTCCGAATCGCACAGCAAGTGTATTTTGTTGCATAATGTGCTACCATATTGCAATATCAACTCACTGAAAAACACTTTACAATGTTAAAAATAGTTGTTTGCAATATTTACATGCAAGTAATCAAATATTTCAGTAATTATAAAGTTGACAATTCACTGAGTGACTGTGTGTGCTAATCGCATATGACAGAGGCCCAAATATCCCTTCCAAAAACCAAATATGCACACAGATGGCGACAGTGCAAGTCTCTTGTCCCTAAAACAAGGAGGATCCAAACCAAACAGTCACAAGGGACAAAAATACACACAGTACGATTAATTGTACTATACTTTATGAGATGAGATTAAAGGGTACCCTGTGTCTGACCTTTTTGAGAAGACTGTGGAGATTAAATGAAAGTGATCAGGTGCTGACATGTTAGGTTTGTTATTATTAACCTGAGAGTTATCTGGAATTAAGAGGAAACACTGCATCTAGTAACAGTGATTTACCTAAATTCAGTTTAAACTGATAAATGATATCATTTTTGCCCATTTCTGTATGTTTCACTATATAAAATTATTTGTTGTGGGAGCATGAAATCAAGTGGTTATTTTGATGTTAATATACACCTATATTGAGCATTGAAATGCTCAACTGATATAACTCACATGAAATTAAAGAGGGAACAAAAATAGCATTTGCATGTAATCCCACCTAGTCAACATCCTCATGGGGGCAAAGATCTCAAAAGGCAAACACAAAGCCTGTTTATATTTGCCAGATATGTGGCCTGACATTGACTAAATTTGTCATCACTCAAAACTATTAACACTTTTAAAATATCTTTATGTCCTATTGAAAAAAAAAAAAGCATGTGACAAAATGTCAATAATAATGTTCTGAAACACTATTCCAAGAAAACCACGTGACATGACAATTTATGGGTAAACAGAATGATTAAATGCCACATAAGAGGGTTTATTGTTAAAAAAAGATTGGTCATGTCACAAACGTATTAATATATGAGGAAAGTGAATAATCATTTTCAGCTCATGGGAATGAATGTATATGTTCATTTTATGTTAATGTACAGGAAAGCACTTTTTTTTTGCCACATGAAATTCCATAAAGTAATAATAACTACTTTCAAACTTGAATTTCCATATTATCTTTCTAGCCTATATGCACAGATATTACACGTAAGCCTATTCCCTATCTAAAACTGAAGAAATGTTTTAGAACAACACAAACAATATGATGAATGAATGAACAAACGATGTTTAATGCTAGGCTTATTGTTTATTGCTTATGGTCTGCAGGAAATCCTCACCAAAAGTGCAAGCAAAGTTGAAGCAGTGCAGAAATAAAATGAAAGTAGAAGTTGACAGAACCTCAAGATTTTTCCCACACGATGGCTTTTTCAAACATGTTTGCACTAATCCGTCTCACGCTCTGTTTCGTACTGTTTTATATTCATATAGCCTATTCTTATTAACAGCTTTCATTCCCATTTCAATTGTGCTTTTCTATTACTAACATAGGAGAAAACATAAATAATTATATAAAAAAAGTTATATTATTTAAAAAAAAAAAAATATTTCCCAGCAATATTAAGAAAACAAATGTTATAAATGCTATGCTTAGATGTAATTTACCTGCCGAACTTCGTCCTCCTAAAATCCATACTATTTGTACATGTTCGCTGCGTAACTTGCTCCTGGGTAGACAGACTGACTACTTCCAGTACCAGCGACGACCAAACTCCGGATGTTTCAGTGTCTGAAACTTGGAAGGAAGCGGTATACTGCCTCTACAAGGCACGAGAAGACTTGCGTTGCTCAGAACGCGCACGTGAGCAGAACTGAGAGAAGCGGCCGCGAAAACAGTGACAGTGGATTTTTGGAATAATCGTAAACAGCGTCTCGCGACCCCTCTCGCTGTCAGGAATGCCGCTGTGCGCGCAGAATCCCCTCTCCGCCCCTTTGCTTCCTTCCAAGTAAACTTCAAAAAGGCTTCGAGGCAAACGAACGGCATCATGTTTTCCCATCGCTTGTCATGTAGCGGATATTTGCTTAAGAAACGCGCAAACAAACTAACCTCTCTGAGTTTAAACTATTTTGTGAACCCTTCTTTTCTTTGTCAAATAGGCTAACCAGTCTAAATAACTGGTTTTCCAATGCATATGGGAAAATGCATAATGATGATAATAATAATAAACTTCTGGAATCATGTCGTGGAATCTCGGACCTTGAAAGTTCTTTTTTAAACTCAATTTTTGTCAATATTTATGACATTGAAAACCAAAATTACAAAGGTCAAAAGTTTTTTTTTGTTGTTGTTTTTTTTTTTTTTTTTTACCTGAGTAGGCCTACAGCTTATTTTCACCCCCAGTATACTGACGGTGAACTAGTTAAAGGGATAGTTCACCCAAAAATGAAAATTCTGTCATCATTTACTCTCAAGTAGGAAAAATAAATACTATGGTAGTCGTAGTATTAGATATAGATGTGTTTGGTTACTGACATTCTTCCAAATATCTTCCTTTGTGTTCAGCAGAACAAAGAAATTCATACAGGTTTGAGAGTGAGTAAATGAATTTTTATTTTTGGATGAACTATCCCTTTAACACTAGAATTTCGACATCTCAGAGACAAAGCGCACGAAGCCATCTACTGGTTAAATAAGTTAGCAACATTTCAATTGAGGAGATCACGATGGATGAGACGCAGTCGGGTCTCAACAAGGGGGCCTTAGCAAACATCCAAGGACTGGGTTGAATGTTTAAAATGAGACAAAACAAGCTTAAAAAATAAGCTAAAACAACTACAAATCAAGACATTCACCTATATAATAATTTGAACACTGACTTCTCCTCGTGGTCGGAAATAATGTGCAAGGACCTGAAATTGTATCAACTAATCACTAGTGTTAATCATGTCAACACACTGTAATTTCAATGACTTCGACTACTCATTTACACTGCATGTGTTAATGTCATTTTGACTCTGGTACATTAACACCAAAAGGCTTATAACCAACGCGGGTTATTTTGCTGTGGACAAAATATAGAAGAAAATCTTGTTTGCATATATGCTTTTTATGTTTTATATTATGTTTGATAAATCAGGCTTTTGTTGTCCATATTGTATGATATGGTGGGAATATAGAGCTCACACCACAAAAAAAAAAAAAAACATATCAGTTTTATTCAGAGGCCCAAACTGAGCAAAAATGCACAATTTTGTGCAGATGTTGGTATTTATATGGCCAGAAAGTAAGATGGAATTTTGATAGCTTGTAATGCAAATCAGTGAGATTTTTATAACGGTAAAGCAGACTACATAAAATACATAACTATCAGTTGTCTCCCAATAATATCTATCTATCTATCTATCTATCTATCTATCAGTATTATGTCTTAGTAAACAGAAATGTAAAGCTCTGTAGTTTTTGATGATTGAGTACAAATAGGCCTACATGTTCCTCAAAAGTCTAATGTGCCATATTTACTTGAATTTTAACATGATTTTTCTAAATAATTATGTATGGGTAATCAGGTAAACTTAAGCTTCTTTAGTCCAGTAAATGCTCATCTTAAAATATTAATAACAATGTAAAAGTTATTCTACATTTACTTTATAAAAATTATTAAAGATTTCACAGTAAAAAGAAACATGTACCACAACCTAAGGGAGACATTTATTTATTTATTTATTTTTTTAAATTATGCTAAAGGTATTTTACTTATCAGAGGGCAGGTGGCATAGCAGATCATGTAAAACAGTTTTGTTCAGCATTTTTTAATTATATTGATAATTTAGATCATTTATATTGATAATTATCTTATATATTCTCAGCTAGGAGCTGAAAAGAGCTAAAAATGTTACTGACCTTTCAACAAGTTCTGCTGAAGAACACACAGTTGTTGAAACCTTTGGAATTGCTGTTAACTTCCACTTTAGTGAGCAATAGAGGACAGAGGACATTATATTTTAGTGAACTTCTCTGAGACATGTCCCATTTTATGTCCTGTAAAGAGCACATTCAGGGCTTTTCAGAGATACCAAATGTTCAGAGGTTTCACCATGACCACTCACTCTCCTTGGTCTTTAAAAATGGCTGACATTAATTTAGTGATTAGTGATGGAAATATGGTCATATTTTGTTATTATCATTTACATCTGACTAATTTTCAAATTGTTTGTCATAAATCAACATCTCAGGATAATGTTATGGGGTTTTAAATCAAAATATGACTTTGTTATGAAATAGGACATTGATTTCACATGCCCACTGTAGAGGACACCAGGACTTAAAGCATATTTAACAGACATTTTGGGAGACACAACAAGTGAATATAGGGAAAGAAATTATATATCAATATTCCTATAAAATATTAGATGATATTATAAAAATCTTGCCAATTATTACTCCCATTATTACACTTCTATTTTCATTACATGTTGCTCCAAGAACACATTAATATGCAAATTACATACAGTGTATAGATACATTGTATATAATGAAAAAAACAAAACAAAAAAACAAACAAACATTATGGCCATTTTACACACATATGCATAAAGCACAATGGTATATCAAATCATTCTGTTATATCTTTCATAACATAGTTGAGAATTATTTTTATACAAAGTTTGGTATAAAAAATCCTGAAACCTTTATTGTTTTAAATTGAGTCCTGGTGTCCATACAGAGGACATAACATATTAATAAAATATCATTTTTCGAACATTTTTTTTTTCTTCTTCTTTTTTCTTATGCTCTAGTCTAAACAATGTAATGACATAAAAAAAATTACTACATTCACAAAACCAGGTAGTCAGGAGGATAGAGCGCCTTTCCCTTTAATTAGAACGGAGCTGGTGCGTGCAGCAGCCACTGCGCATGCGCACGAAAAGGTGCAACAGTGGCTGGAGAAAAACAACAACATTCATTGGAACGAGAGGGTGGAACTTATGGCTGTGCGAGACGACCCCAGATTTTACTGATCTAGTCCACATCTGAGCCCTTTTCACTTCGGCTTAATCTGTAAATGTTGTCGAGCCCATGAACCTGGCCAGTCAGAGCGGAGAGGCCGGCTGCAGCCAGCTGCTCTTCGCCAACTTTAATCAGGATAACACGTAAGAAAACAATCATACTGCTGCTGCTGGCCTAACAGCCTATCTACACGACAACAACAGCACAATGCTGTCAGTGTAATCAACGAATAATTTGCACTGCAGTCGTGCGAAGCTTCGTTCGTTATTATGGGAACGCGTTAGCCATGTCGTGTCTCATCGCTCGCGTGCAGTGCAGATAGGATGACAAAGCGTGCTAACCAGCTAAAACACTGACTGCTATTATTTCCCTCTGTCTGTTAGAATAAGTTGGTCCCCGACAGTTTCCTGTGATGTGTTAATACAGCTTTGTTTTATTAGATCAGTCCCCAATTCTGCTCATGTAAAATAACGTCAGACAAATTGACGCACGAGACGTCTAGCACTAGCGTCCATGCTAACGAAAAAATGATGTATTTGTACTTCTGCAAAGCTTTCAGTCAGCCTAACTGTGTGGAATATCAAATGCGTAATGTAAAACAACGTTTGGTTGGATGTCTTGTTTAGCAAGTGTTAAATAGGGCTGTTAGCTGTGTTTTAACAAAGTAGGACGACACCAAAAGTAGCTCAAATGTTAACACCCGAGTAACTTACGCCTTCAAACTAAGCTTGGAATGTCAGATAGTTAAATACGTTTTTATGTTTTTTAAAACGCCTTTTGTTTAACTTTCTAAATCAAGTAACCAGTGAATCAGCTGTCAATTTAGTCAAAGCTCTGTTTAGACTCCACTGGTGTAACCGCGGGCTCACCTCATGACAACACTGACAGTGTTTTTATAAGCAATAACAGCTGCTACATTTCAACACTACAGAACATATAGAAGACTACTCTAAAATAGTTTGTCTCCTGCCTTTTTAAATTCAAGCATTGCACCACAAGGATTGCAAAATACCCCTTTAACACATTTCACCATGGCGTCAACAACCTGTTTTAGTCATTAAGCAAACCAGTAGACCATAAAAAAGTGGATTTGTGTTTTTTAATCACTTACTGTAGCATTTAATTATTGTTACCTCTTTACTTTCCAGATCCCTAGCTGTTGGTACCAAGTCTGGGTACAAGTTTTTCTCCTTGTCATCAGTAGACAAATTGGAACAGATCTATGAATGTAGTAAGTTATTGTTGTATTAATCAATGTCAACATGGCTGCTCAAACTTCTGGCGTGATACAAGTTGATTTAAGGGGCTGATAATGTCTTTCTGCTCTCTCTGGAGGTCAGAGATACTCAAGGGCGTAGAAACTATTTGAAAAGTGAGAGTCCTTGGAAATTATTAAAATGGCTAGTTCTTGTCCTCAATGCTGATTGGCCAATGCAACAGTCCAGCTGTGCTGAAAGATTACCCATAGAGGCCAACTATCAACCTTAATTTAGATGTCAGGGATCATATATATCTTATTCCATAATGATGGCACTTCATTCATTTGCTTAATAAAATAACATTGTAAATTTAAAAAAAAATGTTTTTCTTGCTATTTTATTATGTAATAATCTTTTTATAAAAGGAGTGAATGTTGTTGTCAATATAATCACAGCTGAATGGCTTGCATGCACACTTTGTGCCTCTCAACGTTCATAAAATGACTAAATTCAGAATAAAGCCTGTCTTCCTGTCTGTTATTGTTTAATATTTAAAAAGTAATGGACCTGGATGTCGGCATTTCAAAACATGCAGGGATTCGCTAGTTATATTTGCTACTCCCCTGTTTTTGTAATGTTTTTTTCACTGGAGTCCTCAGTAACTCTTCAAGGGGTGCAGGATAACTTAAATTATTATTAATATAATAAAATAATTCAACTCTGTTAATTAATTATTTATATTAATTCACTAAAATTCTATCAATCTACAAACCCAATTCCAAAAAAGGTGGGGCACTGTACAAATTGTGAATAAAAAAGGAATGCAATGATGTGGAAGTTTCAAACTGCAATATTTTATTCAGAATACAACATAGATGACATATCAAATGTTTAAACTCAGAAAATGTATCATTTTAAGGGGAAAATAAGTTGATTTTAAATTTCATGGCATCAACACATCTCAAAAAAGTTGGGACAAGGCCATGTTTACCACTGTGTGGCATCCCCTCTTCTTTTTATAACAGTCTGCAAACATCTGGGGACTGAGGAGACAAGTTGCTCAAGTTTAGGAATAGGAATGTTGTCCCATTCTTGTCTAATACAGGCTTCTAGTTGCTCAACTGTCTAAGGTCTTCTTTGTCGCATCTTTCTCTTTATGATGCGCCAAATGTTTTCTATGGGTGAAAGATCTGGACTGCAGGCTGGCCATTTCAGTACCCGGATCCTTCTTCTACGCAGCTATGATGTTGTAATTGATGCAGCATGTGGTCTGGCATTGTCATGTTGGAAAATGCAAGGTCTTCCCTGAAAGAGATGACGTCTGGATGGGAGCATATGTTGTTCTAGAACTTGGATATACCTTTCAGCATTGATGGTGCCTTTCCAGATGTGTAAGCTGCCCATGCCACACGCACTCATGCAACCCCATACCATCAGAGATGCAGGCTTCTGAACTGAGCGCTGATAACAACTTGGGTTGTCCTTGTCCTCTTTAGTCCGGATGACATGGTGTCCCAGTTTTCCAAAAAGAACTTCAAATTTTGATTCGTCTGACCACAGAACAGTTTTCCACTTTGCCACAGTCCATTTTAAATGAGCCTTGGCCCAGAGAAAACGCCTGCGCTTCTGGATCATGTTTAGATATGGCTTCTTTTTTGACCTATAGAGTTTTAGGCGGCAACAGCGAATGGCACGGTGAATTGTGTTCACCGACAATGTTTTCTGGAAGTATTCCTGAGCCCATGTTGTGATTTCTATTACAGTAGCATTCCTGTATGTGAAGCAGTGCCGTCTAAGGGCCCGAAGATCACGGGAATCCAGTATGGTTTTCCGGCCTTGACCCTTGCGCACAGAGATTGTTCCAGATTCTCTGAATCTTTGGATGATATTATGCACTGTAGATGATGATAACTTCAAACTCTTTGCAGTTTTTCTCTGAGAAACTCTTTTCTGATATTGCTCCACTATTTTTCGCCGCAGCATTGGGGGAATTAATGATCCTCTGCCCATCTTGACTTCTGAGAGACACTTCCACTCTGAGAGGCTCTTTTTATACCCAATCATGTTGGAAAATTGGTCCTCCAGCTGTTCCTTATATGTACAGTTAACTTTTCCGGCCTCTTATTGCTACCTGTCCCAACTTTTTTGGAATGTGTAGCTCTCATGAAATCCAAAATGAGCCAATATTTGACATGATATTTTAAAATGTCTCACTTTTAACATTTGATATGTTATCTATATTCTATTGTGAATAAAATATAAGTTTATGAGATTTGTAAATTATTGCATTCCTTTTTTATTCACAATTTGTACAGTGCCCCAACTTTTTTGGAATCGGGTTTGTATCAATTCTATTAATCATATTGTTTGTATTAAAGAACATACAGTTCTTTAAAATTCTGCTGTCACAGAATTAATCGTGGGTAATTTATTAATTCTCCAAGTTTCTGTTAATAAAAATAATTTGAGCAAGCAAGTTAATTACAGCAGAAATACCGAATATTGTATTCGACAAAGGGGAACCTTCGAGTCGAAAAGGTTGTGAACCACTGCTGTAGTCTATTATAAATGCTTGCATAAGTCTTGTACATATAGTGGTATGCGAAAGTTTGGGAAGCCCTTACAGAATCTGTGAAAATGTGAATAATTTTAACAAAATAAGAGAGATCATACAAAATGCATGTTATTCTTTATTTAGTACTGTCCTGAGTAAGATATTTTACCTAAAAGATGTTTACATAAAGACAAAAAATAGCTGAATTTATTAAAATTACCCTGTTCAAAAGTTTGGGAACCCTTGGTTCTTAATACAGTGTGTGGTTACCTGGATGATCTACGAATGTTTTTTTTGTTTTGTGATGGTTGTTCATGAGCAGTTAAACTGAGCTCTGTTCTTCAGAAAAATCCTCCAGGTCCTGCAGATTCTTCAGTTTCAAGCATCTTTTGCATATTTGAACCCTTTCCAGCAGTGACTGTATGATTCTGAGATCCATCTTTTCACACTGAGGACAATTGAGGAACTCAAACACAACTATTAAAAAAGGTTCAAACATTCACTGATGCTCCAGAAGGAAACACAATGCACTAATAGACGGGGGGTGAAAACATTTTGAATTTGAAGATCAAGGTAAATTGTACATAATTTGTCTTCCGCGAAAAATGTAGGTATCTTCTGTCGCTTCCGGAGGGCAGTACTAAATGAAAAAAATGATATTTCAACAAAAAAAGAAAAATGTGGGCATCTTTATCCTGTTCAAAAGACTATCACAAACAAGAGACTCATGTACATCCATTACAAAACAAACAAACAGTCGTAGATCATCCAGGTAACCACACACTGTATTAAGAACCAAGGGTTCCCAAAATTTTGAACAGGGTCATTTGAATAAATTCAGCTATTTTTTTGTCTTGTGGACTTTATGTAAACATCTTTTATGTAAAATATCTTACTCAGAAACAGTACTAAATAAAGAATAACATGCATTTTGTATGATCTCTCTTATTTTGTTAAAATTATTCACATTTTCACAGATTCTGCAAGGGGTTCCCAAACTTTCGCATACCACTGTAAGACATGTTTTATATTCTCGTGTATTTGTCCTCAGCTGACACAGAAGATGTGTGCATCGTGGAGAGACTGTTCTCCAGCAGCCTTGTCGCTATTGTCAGCCTTAAGGCACCTAGGAAGCTGAAGGTCTGTCACTTCAAGAAAGGGACGGAGATATGCAACTACAGCTACTCAAACACTATACTGGCTGTAAAACTAAACAGACAGGTGAGTCAGCAGGCGTCCTCTTCCTGTGACACATGTTTCCTGTATTTATTTTATTAAGCGTGATCAGACTGTCTAAAAATGTTGCAAACCTGCTTTATTTCCTCAGAGATTGATAGTGTGTTTAGAGGAGTCACTCTATATCCACAACATTAGGGATATGAAAGTACTACATACCATTCGAGAGACCCCTCCAAATCCGTCCGGTGGGTAACACTGCTTGCTATTGGTACATCATTGTTGTTTTTACCAGACGTTTTATGTGGAAGTACATGCAGCAGGTTTTTCTTTCATAATGTTTAGGTGCTCTATTTATAATTGGGGAACTGAAAACGTTTGCAAATGATGTAGCAACTAGACAGTAATGGCCTTGTTTTTGATAGAATTAGTAGTAGTAGCCATACAGATTTTTAATTTTTGATTATTAATATGTCACTAAACATTTATAGGACTGTGTGCCCTGTCAATCAGTAATGACAACTGCTACTTGGCCTATCCGGGAAGTGCAACAATTGGGGAAGTACAAGTTTTTGATACGGTCAACCTGGTAAGTGCTGTTTAGTTTAAAGTTTCACGATAATTATGGTTTTAAGGGATTGTGTTAAATAGGGTTGGTCAATGTATGTGTGATATTCCTCCCCAGAGGGCAGCTAACATGATACCTGCCCATGATAGCCCACTAGCAGCACTGGCGTTTGATGCAAGCGGCACTAAATTGGCCACAGCCTCTGAGAAGGTAGAGCTTTGTGTGTGTGTGTGTGTGTGTGTGTGTGTGTGTTTACAGGTTTGGCTATACTTGCGAGGGCCGAACGTCCTCACTTATATAGTCAAATAACATGACACCTCGACTAGTCAGGACATTTTACTGGTCCTCACTAGTTAAAAAGGCTTATAAATCAGCCAAAACATGTTTTTAATTAAAATCTGTGATGGGTAGGTTTAGGAGTAGAATTATTTATGAATTAGAAAATATTATTAACCTGCTATAAAATCAATGGAAGTCTATGCAGTGTCCACACTAATACAGTGAAACAAATGTGATAGTATTCACTCGATTCACTTTATTAATTCAGTGAATCAATTCTAAATTCGGAACCGTTTGTTTGCTTTGTCAATCACAAATGTCTCTGCATGGTATTCTTCATTAACCCAAAAAAATTTGTAGTTAAAAATCTATCAAGGTAACTATTGGTCTTCATTACTATGTGTTATATTGGTTAATATAAGGAAATGATTAAATGTCATTCTTCCAAAACAGCTTCATTGTTTTAACTAGATTTTTACTTTATTCTTGTTTGATTTTGAACCTGCTTGTCTACAGTTGTTTGATTGATGAAAATGAATTGTAGCGGCCAAAATCACCCAACTATAAACACTACTTTTTAAAAGTTAAGTTTCTATCCACTTAATATTATGTGCATTTTGGGATATCGCATATAAATTCTGGATGGAAATGCCAAGATGCACATAAATTGTGCATAAAAAAACTCAATTAAGGCAGATAATTTTTTTTTATTCAATAAGAGGACGTGCTCATAAACTATGATGGAAACACATTTACTAAACAAATCCCTCGATGCACAACAAAACTCAAGTAAGAGCAATTTCATTGTATCTCAAATGTCGGTTTGGTAATTCTGAAATGCCTAAGCCAAAGTCTGTCATCAGAATGATTTGGTTTAATTCCCTGCCAGAAGTGTCTCACACGATTGTGTGCCCAAACAGCAGCATCCGGACACAAGAGAACATGACAGCGTTTATTGTTTCTCTCCTGAAAGTCATTTATGATGGTGGAAAAAAGAGCCACAGTGACTTTGGCAATTGCAGCAACTTCCATTTTTATTACAGATATTTTGCACCAGTTTCCCAGGAAGTGACTTTTTTTGCTCTCTTGAACACATGGGTTGGTTGTATTTTCCAGCATCATTACTCCAGTCTTCAGTGTCACATGATCCTCCAGAAATCATTCTAATATGATTTGATGCTCAAGAAACATTTCTTGTCAATGTTGAGAACAGTTGTGCTGCTTAGAACAGACATTATTTGAAATCTTTTGTAACATTATAAATGTTTTTACTGTCACTTTTGATTAATTTTATTCTTCCTTGGTAAATATTTCTTTCAAAAAAAAAAAAAAAATCTTACTAACCACAAACTTTTGAATAGTAGTGCTTGCATATAGTCAGTTGCTCCATTTAAAATAAACCTTCAGGATTTATAGGTGCTGAATAATGTGTCAAGAGTTGATTTAGTTTAAAGTAACCTTTCACAAAGTTAAATTTTTCAAACCCTCTCTTTGGTATTTTTTTAGGGCACCGTGATCCGTGTGTTCTGCATTCCAGAGGGCCAAAAGCTCTTTGAGTTCAGGAGGGGAGTAAAGAGGTAGATAACTAAGTTATTGTAGATTCTATCTGTTTTGTATTTATTCATATAGCTAGGAATTATAATAAGCACACATAATGAAAATAATGCATTTATTGTAATTATCCCTCAACAGATGTGTGAGCATCTGTTCCCTCGCCTTCAGTATGGAGGGACTCTATCTGTCTGCCTCAAGCAACACAGAGACTGTTCACATTTTTAAGCTGGAGACCCAGAGAGAGAAGTCAGTGTAATGTTTCCCACTGAAATAAGTGGTTTTTCAGACCACCTTCTCACATCTCAAACAAAATTTTTATTGATAAAATCCTGTTAAAACATGAGCAAGCCGCTTTCTGATAACAGATCTGTAAGCCATAAAATAGGCACAGCTTTGTTTTTCAGTTTTATTTTGCAACCATATTGTCATTTTCAAACTCAAGTTTTTCCATCGTAGGCCTCAGGAGGAGCCCACTACTTGGACGGGATACTTTGGGAAAGTATTGATGGCCTCCACAACATATCTGCCTGCACATGTAACAGAGATGTTCACTCAAGGAAGGGCATTTGCAACAGTCAGACTGCCCTTTTCAGGTCACAAGAACATCTGCGCTCTGGCCATGTGAGAAAACCTTTCTAAAATAGCACACCGGATCCTGAGTTTTTAAATATGATCTAGATATGCTTTCAGACTGTGGTTGCTATTGGGGTAGAAGTGTCTCTGATGTGTTATCTTGCTCGTGGTTGGTTTCTAGAATCCAGAAGATTCCACGCCTGCTGGTGGCTGCAGCTGATGGCTATCTTTACCTGTACAATCTGGACCCACAGGAGGGAGGAGAGTGCACACTAATGAAACAGCATAAGTGAGATCCAAGTTGAAACAATTTATCAGACCATTAGTCTAAATAAACACTACAGTTCAAAAATTTTGGGGTCAGTAAGATGTTTGGAAAAATGTTTTTGAAAGAAGTCTCTTATGCTCACCAAGGCTGCATTTATTTTATTAGAAATACAGTATAAACAGTAATATTGTGAAATATTATTACAATTTAAAATAAATGTTTTCTATTTGATTGAAATAGAATGTAATTTATTCCTGTGATGCAAAGCTGAATTTTCAGCAGCCATTACTACAGTCTTTTTCTTCAGAAACATTTCTTATTATTATCCATGTTGAAAACAGTTGTGCTGCTTAACATTTTTGTGGAATCCAACTTTTACACTGTTGCTGTGGGAATTTTACCAGGGGATCCCCACCAAAAACGCGGGTTTTACCCCCCGTGGGACCGTGGGACCCCCCCTGGCAACCCTGCTAGTCAGAATCCACTTAACACCGCTGAAAACGCTGAGGCTTGGTTCAACGCGAGCTACACGTTTGTGAATCCTTTTATAATAACCAACAAAGTGTAAACACAATGGGCCTCATTTATGAAACCATTGTACGTTAGAAAACTGGGCGTATGGTCGTTTTTTTTATGGGCACTTATCAATATGGATGTGAGCAGTGACTACGACCAAATCTCATGTCAGGTCTCGGCTCTTGTACGCAAGTTTTTGTGTTAGCGTGAACTTCCATGCAGCATAGTAAATCTGGTGGAGAGTTGTAATGAGAGCTCCAACTGATCGCGCAGGGCAGGCGCCTCACACACACCCACAACATATCAGTTCAAGTGTTGCTAACTTGACATTTCGGCTATTCATCATCAAACTAAAATGACAAAAGCCTTGTTTATATAATGAATAATAGTTTAGCAACCAAATGTTACATAGCAAATATGGAAACATTGGATTCTTACAGAATGAGACCGTTTCAGTTTAAATAGGCTAAATTCATTTTGTCTTGACGTTTGTATGTTGTTTATAGGCTAATGAATGCCACTATAAAATGTCTAGTTTTATTTACCAGTAGGCTAGTTAATATACATATATAGCCTAAATAATGTAATTGTTTGCAATTACGTTGTTAATGGGTGTTTTTTGGTGTAAAATGTATTTCTCTTTCATGAGATTACTTCCTCGTCTTGGCCGGGTTACGTTTCTTTGTGTCGTAAACTCTAGGGGAGGCTTCTAAACTGTGAATTTTTAGGGGCGTGATATTCAAATGACGATTGTTTTTAGTCGCCACATTTATCAGTGTATGATCATTTGTATGATGGGATTGGCAGCATACGAATGTTTGATGAATCACACATGAACCCTGTCGTAAGATGATTTCTGTGCTTGGATCTGCGCTCTTCTCTTGCTTTCTGCTCATTGCCCATTCACAATCTGAATACAAGTTTCGTTTTTCATGCTGACAAGTATATACTGCTAAGTAGTGTTGCCAAAAGTACCGTTATTTCGGTACCAAGTCGGTACTGAAATTTTGAAAATGTGACGACAGGCTACCAGCATTTCTGTAGTACCGGGAGTACAGAGTATCCGGGTATATTCGGTACCCACTGATAGGGCTGTGCCGGTATTTACGTGAATATGACACAAGTGAAGCACAAAGCTTTGTTTACAGAATAAATAATAGGTTAGCAATTAAATGACATCACAGCCATGGAAACAATTTGGTTCTTGCCGAATGAGAGAGGTACCATACATTTAAGCTTTGTCGGGTTTGCAAAGTCCCTTTAAGTTACTCTGTATTCTTGTATTTTGTTTTGCGAATCACGATCTGGTCACCCGATTATCAGAGAATTTAACAATATTTAATTATTCCACTGAACATGGAATCTCAAATCTTCACTCACGCAGGGGATTATAAACGTTTCTTCCTTTCGTTCGCATTTAGGCCTATTATATTCACATTCTTTACTGTGGTAAAGTAAAAAAAACACTGTAGGACAAACTTTTTTGCTTGCACATCAATTTCTATTTAACACAGTTTGTGCTTGTTATTAGACTTTATAAGGCGCATCAAGTTGATAGCGCGTTTCACACACGCTGGTGATTTTTAGTTTAGCTTTCTCTCGCAGCGCAAAATCAAACAGCCTAAATGTCTTGCCCCTGTGGAGGATAAAACTCGCTCTTCAGACCTTTTACATCAAGTATCAGTTGCTTGTAACATCAGGAGATAACATGAAGATGTTATTAAAGAGATATGGTCTCTTTCCTGCCATATTGTGTCCCACATCCCTCTCAAAGAGCAGAGCGCATATGACGCATCTTTGTGGAAAATAACAAAACTAATGTTTCTTTTTTTTTTAAAATAATATTTAACTTATTTAGGTTACCATTATTTACTGATATTTATTTCATAGTTTCACAGGCTGTAGTGTGTCGTTTAACTGATGGAATAGCTAAAATAAACGCACGTCTATTACAAAATTGGATATTTGAGCTTTTTTTTTTTTTTTTTTTTTTTTTTTCATAATTTATTTGAGGTATATATACACACACATGCTCCAAATATTTATATGTATGATTACAATCATATTTAATATGTTTTTAAAGTAGGCTAGTTAAATAAAATAGTAAAATAGTTCCAACAGATTTTCTTGTGGTACCAAAATTGGTACATAGAACCGTAAAATTTTAATGGTATTGGTACTGACTACTTCTAAATTTCTGGATTGACAACCGTATTTAAATAGGCAATTGAAATGATTATCAGTAGACGAGACAAAACGGGACACAATTGTTTTAAGTACTTGGGCTAATTTAACAGTTTTTGCTCTTGTACTGAAATGGGTGTTGAGAACCACATTTTACTGGTATTTGTACCAACTACTAAAATTTTGGTACCGTGACAAACCTATTTTGTAACATTATAAATGTCGGTAACACTTTACAATAAGGTTCATTAGTTAATGTATTAACTAACATGAACTAACAGGAGCAATACATTTGATACTGTATTTACTAATCTTTGTTAATGTTAGTTAATGAAAATACAGTTGTTCATTGTTTGTTCATGTTAGTTCACAGTGCATTAACTAATGATAACAAGATTTTAATAATGTATTAGTAAATGTTGAAATTAACATTCACAAAGATTAATAAATGCTGTAGAAGTGCAGTTCATTATTAGTTCATATTAACTAATGAACCTTATTGTAAAGTGTTACCTAAATATCTTTACTGACACAATTTAATGTGTCCTTGGTAAAAATAAGTTAATTTCTTTTTCAGAAATTATTTTTCAGAATCTTACTGACTCCAAAATTTTGAATGGTAGTGTATATATACATTTTTTTTTTTTTTTTTTACGTATATTGTTTTGGCCATGACTTGCTGTTTGTTAGTTATTCAGCATCCTGTACAGTTCACTAAGAACCTACAACAAGACTAACAGTTATTGATGCATTGTTCTGCAATCTCATTGGTCTGTAATCCCACTCCATAGCTGAATATTAAATGCCAAATACTATATTTTCTGAATTGGCTGTTATTTTGTCATTTAGAAAGTCATTTCACACTAAGTGAAAACAGAGGAATTGCTTGACACTCAAGACTTAATGCATCATTTTGAAAAGGAGACCAGTTTACATTTTAATTTTTATTTTTTATCCAATAATGTTTTTTAGTTTTAAATTATAAACATGTATAAGCTCATTTCATATTAGTTTTTTTTTTTTGTTGTTGTTGTTGCTTTTTTGTTTTTTGACAGATATTGCAAATATTCCAATTTACCGGTAGCCTCGTAATTGAATTGTATTAAACATAGTTTGTATTGATTTAAAATTGTTTTATATTGACACTGATTGGCATGTCATGTGAATTTGTCCCTGTGTAAACGTGTTTCTTGCTTTAGGTTAGATGGAAGTGCAGAGCCAGCGAATGAAATTCTTGAACAGACAGCTCACGACCGGCCACTTGTGGCACAGACCTACAGTGCTGCTGTTGCCAAAGGTAAGAAGCTGTCATTTTCACTCACATAAAAGTGAGGAGGAGGGAACAAAGAGTCTTAACTTTTAAAATGGTCCGGTATTGTTTTCATTATCTCAGGTTACACTGAGGATCAGGGGGCAGTAGGGGGTGCTGGTTTGGAGGACGACATGAACACCCTGCACCTGGACGAAGAGAACGAGCAGCCTCCGCTAATCCTGGAAACAGACTGAGCCGCTGCCAGTCGCGCCCTGGGCGGGAAGATGGAACTGACTGAGTGACATTGCGGAGGGGGGTTTCCTCCACTGGTGCTGCTATGGGCATGTGTGACCCGATAGAGAAAGGGATTAAAAGAGAGATCATTTTAAAGCAAGCCTAGCTGTAGCCTTATTCTGTCTGTTGTTGCGTATAGATGTTTTCCTTCCCCCACCCTTGTGGCTTTATAAAACCTCGTGATTTTTTTCTTTGATTTCCTTTTTTTAAATGCCAGGTTTTGTCCTTAATCAGACCAAAATATGAAACCCAAGCTGCAAGTGTCACGTCTCTTAGCTTTGCATGTACTTGTGCCAAGAATAGAAATCCTAGAAAACTTTTGCTTTCATGTGGATGGTTCTGATGTGTTTGCTAGCCTGAACTTTGACAAACACTTGTGTGTTTGTGCATTTGTGTCTTTTTCAAATGTCATTGAAAGCGAACTGGCTTGCGCTGCCTGCTACATCACCACACAACTGTGCAGTGTCCCTTACCAATCATCAACATCTGTGGTTCAGTGGCACCGAGATGTGAATTTTTGTCCTGTAATAACAATATATATGACGTGTTAACAACATGACCTGGTCACAGTTACTGTTTAAACAGTTTTTTAACAGGCTTAGAGGGTTGTTTTTAGTTTTATCCTTTAATCCTGAATTACTGCATCTGTAAGTGCACATGCTTTACAATACTCTCTTTTAATTAATCTCATGCCACATTATGGTTAAACAGTTTGGCAGTGTGGAGACTGAACCTTTCTTTTTGGCTTTGAATTACTCCTAGTGTCTTTGTTTGGCCTGATTTCATTTAAGATTTTTTTTATTATTTTAAGTTCCAAACACTTAAGTAACCTCAGTAGTAGATATGACTGATGAAGGTGTTAATGTATTGATTTGAGAAGGAACTAGCCTGTGATGAGTAGTTTCAAAAGGCAGTCAGTCACAATCTTGTTTCCAGAACATTTGGTTTCATTCTTAATGGATGAAGGAAGTTCAAGGCCCTGTCTCTTTGATTTATTCTCAATACCAGCAGCGGACGATTGCTTGTGACGTGACAGAGCCTCGTTTTAGGTAGGTTCCTATTTTTAGGGCCATGTCCTTTGCAAAGAGGAAAAGCATAATATATCTCACTAAAAACATCTTAATCTGTAGTAAATGGTTACAGCATTCTGGTTACAGCATTCAGCTTACAACAGGGAATGTTCTCACAGACATCCCCGGTGGATTACAGTCTGAATAAACAGGTCACATGGTCTGGCAGTTGAACCAGGATAGGTCAAATGTATAATGTGACATCTAGGGTTCTTTTGAAAAATTCGAGGACCATTGAGGAATGTCATTACCAAATATTTACAATACACAAAGTTAGCCAGTGTGTCCAAATAAGCGCACAGTGCAAGCAAACATTATAGGCATTTGGAGATACTGCCTGAATTCTTGGAGCTCTAAAGGATCTTGAGATCATTTTTATGCATGATTGTCACCTGGGCATGTTTTGATGTTGCATATCTACAAATGTCAACGTCAGTAATAAACTGACTTGTGTCCTCATCCGCCAATGAGCTCTAATTCCCCCAATGCCACTTTAATCTGTTTTCTAATGATTTTTGTATAAAATGTAAATTGTTCCATATAAAGATTAAATAAATCCTCTGTTGAAAATGTTTTAGCATCTTAATTAGATTTTTTTCCCCCTCCTTTCCATTCCTTTTTATATTCAATTTAGAGAGTGGTGTGCTGATTTGTAATGTTCATTATACATTAAATAATTATTACAAAGAGTTGCATTGAAAGTATTGGGATAACACAGGAAAACATTCAGCATGTGAAACTCCAGCAAGTAGTCATATTTATCTTATTAGTTTCAACTGCAGTTTATTAAAATCCAATGCAAGGTACCTGCACTAATTAAAAGCAATTTATGACCAGCATATAAATTCAGTTTTTGGTTCATCCAGAACCAGTTTCCTGAATCTTATAAGAATAAAATCCTTAAACTTTTAACACGTCAAAACATAATCTTGTAAAAACGTAGAGACAACTGTATTAAAAAAGATTAGCCTATTAAAAAGCAAGCAAATTTGAACTGCAGACATTTTGTTCCGGAGTCTGCTGTCTAGACAATCTTGAGGTCTTTCATTGCAGATTCAAGGGTCTGAAAGAGATTTAAACAGAATTACAATCATCTTAATGCATTTTGACCTCTGCTTACAAACTAAATAATGATTATGAAATGCACAAGAATTCAACAGGTTTTACCTTTACATCCCAAATAGCCATGCCTCCATCCATACCAGTGGTGCAGAATTTGGCACACTTGGCTTTTCCCCCATTAAGGATTGAGATTTGGCTAAGTAGTGAACAAAAACAAAGCAAAAAGCATTAATATAATATTGTTGTAGATGTATGTTTGATGTTTAAGTGTGTAATTTCAGAGCCACTATTGCCATCAAGCAGAACTGCAATCTGTTTATTTGCGCAACCTGACTGGGCAGGGCATTTCAACGTCAGCTTAATCAATCTGCTCGCTTTTTATCTTTACATAACAAGTGGATTGAGTGCTGCAGGGATCATCAATATGTATTCATCAGGAAAGACATATTGTTGTAGGCCAAAACCCACAAACTGAATATAGCATTTTAGCACTTCCGGGTTGTTTCGTTCCTTAAATCAATGGGTTTTTGACAGTGGTGGAAAGAGTACTGAAAATTTGTACTCAAGTACAAGTACTGTTACATTGCTGAAATAATACTCAATTACAAGTAAAAGTACTGGTGTCAAAAAAGTACTCGAGTAAAAGTACAAATTACTCTCAAAAACTACTCAAATTACTCTTTAGCCGGCGATATTTAATGAATTACCAAACAATATTCAATCAAATCATAGATCTAAGTAGAAAATAGCTACTTTCAACAAAGCACTTTCACCTTATTCAGGAAGTGCATGAATTAGTGGTCACGATACTGGAATTTCTAACTTAAATACAATACCTTGAAAATTATCAATATTCGGTATCATTTTAAATACCATGGGGAAAACCACCATATACTGTATCAAATTTTTATCTATTTTGTCAAGGCAATCATTATTTTCAAGCTTCAAAAAGCACAAGAATCGTGACAGTAATCAGTTTGAAAGGAGGTACTGAACAATTCAGTTGAGGTATACGAAATATAACAACACTGAATTTTTATATGCCGTGTATCTTAAAGGGTTAGAAAAATGAAAAACTCGTAAGACCTTCCTTCATCTTTAGAACACAAATTAAGATATTTTTGATAAAATCCAAGTGCTTTCTGACCGTTATTACCAGAAAGGTAATAAAGACATTGTTAAAACAGTCAACGTGACTACAGTGGTTCAACCTTAATGTTATAAAGCGACAAGAATACTTTTGTGCAAAAAAAAAAAATCAACTTTATTCAACAATATCTTCTCTACTGTGTCAGTCTGTGACACTCTTCACATAGTAAACATAGTGCAGCACTTCCAGGTTCTACGTCATTATTGGCCGGCTTCTGCGTCAGCATCACATGCATGCGCTGTGATGCTCACAAGAACAGCGTCAGAGAGTGACACGGAAGAGAGGAAATTGTTGAATAAAGTTGTTATTTTTGTTTTTTGCACACAAAAAGTATTCTGGTCGCTTTATAACATTAAGGTTGAACCACTGCAGTCACATGGGCTGTTTTAACAATGTCTTTACTATCTTTTTGGGCCTGCAAAAGTTGCAATTACATTGCAGTCTGGGGTCAGAAAGCTCTCGGATTTCATCAAAAATATCTTCATTTGTGTTCTGAAGATGAACAAAGGTCTTACGGGTTTGGAACGACATGAGGGTGAGTAATTAATGACAGAAATTTCATTTTTGGGTGAACTAACCCGAGCCATTAAGAGCCATATAATATGTTGTTTATTTAGATAAAAAGAACATCAGAATGGTTTGACCTTTAATGTCTGTACAATGTAGTGATGCCGTTAGACTAGGTTATTTATATGTACAAATCATACAAATGCCCCATTCTAAAACATACATTTACATTGTAAAGAAATTAAAGATCCATCTTTGATTGTTGAAAGACTTTCTGGTGCATTTCACTTATAGCAATAAGATTTCCTGTAGTATTTTCATCGGCCAGGCATGGAAGACTATTCTGATAGTTTGATAATCTGAGTGAGAGGAGAGGAAGTTCACTTGTATATTTGAGAGCTCGCGTCGTTTTCTGCCATTACATGAATGTGCTCTTGCGTTACAATAATGCGCTTTCGACATTTGTAATTAAAATACGCAACTGAAACCTGCGGGTATGATTAAAATTATGCACAATACCCGCAATCCTGCGCTGGAACTGAAACAAGTGTGACAGTTGGAGGAGCGGGTGTGTGTCAAACTCGCTGTCGGGGAGATGAGAGAATGAGAACGCGCCGCTGGTAAAATATCAGGGTTTTCATTGGTCCGTTTAAGATCGGATAACTTTATTGGCTACCGGTATGCCGGTCAAAGGTTTCAATATTATTTCAAACTGTAGGCGTACTCAGTAACGGAATGTGATTTTACAAGTAGCGAAGTAGATTAGCTTAATTACAGATTTAAAAATGTACTCAATGTACCCGAAAAAAAACTACTTAATTACAGTAACGTGAGTAGTTGTAATTCGTTACTTCCACCTCTGGTTTTTGAATGGGTTTTTGGTCAAATGCCTGAAATAAGGTCTCTAGTTAGAGCTCAAGATATTTTTGTTTTTCATTCTGACAACGTAAAGTAGCTGCATCAGTAAGAACCCCTTGTTATTTGTAAAGCTTTTACTTGTCTTGAAAAAGGTGCAAACAGTTTGCTAACAAGTGGCTACAGAGGTTATCGGGGACATAAAATTTCATCACAGAATATGTAAACTCATCTAGTCCCCTTTTACAGCCTCAGTGTGTTTATAATTACACTCTAGCAAACGTTTCTAACTATTCTTTCAGTGTACTTTAAAAAAAAAAAAAAATTTTATATATATATATAAACTGAAAGAGTTGATGGTGAAGTTATGCAGCCGTGGTGGTGTTGGTTCATTTATTTTTTTATTTTATTTTTTTACTTCTGCAGATCGTATTTAGGCTTCAAAATTCATAAAAGTTGTGTTTATTATTGTGAAGATGTTTGTCGTGGGAACCAGAGTGATGTTAACTTCAGACATATTTTTGTAGGTTGGCCTACAAAAATACGTCATCACTGGCGTGATTTTGTGGGCGGAACTATTTGTTTGACCAATGAAATACAAGGAGTGTTTAAAACTTGTTTTTAGTGCCGAAGTGGAACAGAAATTACAAATTTGAAGGAACAAGACTAGAAGACAGACAATATAAAACAAGCTGTACCTGATGCTGTTCTTGTGCACAGACTCAAGGACTGCTTCCTTGCTGTCTGTGGTGGCTTTCTTATCCAAGTTCTGGAAGCGTTCTCTGGCTGTCATGCCCTTCTGAGCACTCTGTTTGGGCACGTCAAGTTTTCCTCCGAAAGACAAGGCTGCATTGTTTGAATCGTAGACAAACAACACAGGATAGCAGTCATGGCCCTGAAAAGATATGAAAATCAGGGGACAATCTAAATGGATCACCGTGGCATCAAGGTCTGACATTTGAAGATACTTACAGCTGCCACTAGGCTGTTCTCAGTAATGAAAGTCACGCACAGAAGAGGCAAGGTTTCTGAAGTCAGACTGGCGCAGCTGGCAAGATGAACGGAAATAATTGGGTAAATATGATTTTTTAAAGGCAAGTATGTGGAAGGCCAGATTTGAAAGGCAATACTCACACAGCAGTCTTTCCTCCCTCGGCCACTGCCACGGTGCTGTCATGGCTGGCCCAGGCCACACGATTCCCGCTGTCCGAGAAGCAGACGCCGTGCACCCAACCAGAAGTACCAGTAGACTCGAACATGACCTCTCCAAAGGGCATTTTAGAGCCCCATGGTGTTGGAGCAGGCTTCTCTTCTACTTCCTTTATGTAAGCAGAGAAGATCCTGGATGGGCATTTAACAAAACGGGAAGTTCATATAAAGGCCATATTCATAAAATAGACAAAATAATACAGATCAGAATCAACCTAACCTGCATTTAAAGTCACAAGATCCAGCTGCCAAAAGGACGTTATTGGGGTGCCAGTCCAAACAAAGGATTGTGGAGCGGATGGGCTTCTTAATGTGCTTGCACACCCACCTAGAATAATGATAAACCCAGTAAAAACGATTGATTAGTCTGTGTAAATAAGCATTCTCTGTCCAACAGAAAAATGCATGTAGAAATCATAAAATGTAGTTTATAATACAACATTTGGTAGTTCTGTTCATCAAACTGAGTAGGAATATTGATATAACAATCCAACACTGGGACTTTTTATTGTTAGTTGCTGTGGATTTTTTCAATGCAGGTTACAGTCTTTATGAGTGAGTCACTGAATCGTTCAATCAACCGATTTGTTCAAAAACACTGGATGCTTCTCAATTAGAAGGCTGCAAACTTCCTGCAGTCTTTCTGAGGCTTGTAGGCAACAGTCCTCCTTAGCATTAAATGACAGAATGAGACATGGCTATACATAAATGTTTACGCCCCCGTGTCACAAAAATACTATTAAAATGAATTGTGGAAAAATACTTTAAATCCTTATATTAACTGAATTCTATTAATGCAAAGTCTGGGGTCTCCCAGTGTTTTACATAATGTATATGTGTAATGCCTTCATCTCCGAAATCATTTTATGTTTTGCATTACACAAAAAAACTGGACAACCTTACTGCTGATTCACTTTCCACTTTTTTGTGTGTGTGTGAATTGGAATAAGGATTGTGGGCGAATGGAGGATACCGAATGAAGAACGTGAAACAATGGCTGCTTTCCAAGGATCTTTCAAATTGTGATGGTCTTTTACAGACCTTGATGATGTGGCGGCCTAAATATGCAGCCTTACTAAAACAGCCTTCGAACTGAAAAGCACCTACTGCTTCAGTCAGTAATTGATCAAGAGAGTGAAACGAGTGGCTGTATGTATGAGTGAGTTAATCATTTATTCAGTTAATTTGTTGAAAAACATGGATTTATTCAGGAATTAAACAATTAAGTGAGTTATTGAATCATTCGTTCAACCGTTTATTTGTCTATTCTCACTCCGCCAACGAAAATTGTTCAAAAGTAACTGTCAATATTGCGTCTAAAATGTAAGTTATTTAGTATTAACTTATTTCTTATTGAACAATTGTACAAAAGCAACATCTCACTCAGTTGTGCTGTCTGTCTATGATTGCTTGTTGAAATTCAGCTGTTGAAATTCAGACCAGCAGCACGATTGTGATATACAATATATCGTGTTGAGTAGTCCCTCATAGCTCAGTGCTATCACATCACGATTTAATGTGTAACCTGTAATCCAGCATTGTTGCACATAGACAATTCTGAAAGTAAAGACTCAATTGAAATAGATTCAGTGCGGCTGGTGAGTACCAGCATCTTCTGCTGTGCATTTCTAGTCCTATCATTCCAAACACTGCTTTAAACCGAGTTATTTAAAAAATAAGAGAGAGCCCATCTGCCTCATAAGTAGATTAAGCACCATCAGCTTTGTTCTGCCAGAAGAGGTTCAATATCATTTCTATTGCCTGGTACTCACCAGTCATTTTCCTGCTCAAAATAGCACACTGAGATCAGACGTGAGCCACTGCCCACAGCAAACTTGTTTTCTTTAGGAGACCATTTCACACAGCGGGCAGCACGATTGATCCTGAGAATGACCAGGGTGGGCTTCCATGCATCTCCCTTTAGGGTCCAGACGTACGCATTACGGTCGGTCCCACAGGTGACAATGCGATTGCTCTCTGGGGCCCAGTCGATGCCTGGTCGAAGAGGAAACGTCTTGGATGACATTGTTTTGTTCACATCAATGCGCTGTGACCGTGTCGGTCAGATACGACCTTCTAAACTTACCAGTAACCTGGCCATTGTGCTCCTTCAGCACATGGATTTTGTTCCAGTTGTTTCCGTCCTTCTTGTAGATATGGACTTCATGGTTATTAGGACACAGTGCTATTTCTAAAGGAGACAGAAATACAAGACAAAAGTATTTGGGCTTGATGGATTGGATAACAGCCTAAATATTTTATAAGTTAGTACTTGTTGGTTTAAAGTTTATTGGTGGCACCACCTATGGCTAACATCACTATACTGAGGTTTAGGGGTGTTTTAACCTAATTATTAAACTTTGAAATGTAAGGCTTGGATTTTTGACTAACATAAAATTTTTTTAAAAAATCCTATAATCTATCATTAAAATGGATGACATATAGGGACCAATGGGTGGGCTCTTTTGGAGTGGTGAGAGACCTTAATACTTAATTCACTGGGCATTTTTCAAAACCAGCTGCAACACCCTAATATTTAATATATTTACATTTTCAGAAAATGTAAAAGTGTAGTTACAAATTCTAAGGAAATGCATTTAATCCTGCAGACAGAATGTTTCTGCAGAATATTGTTTAAAAGAAAATGGGCCTATCCCAATACCCACACTTGAGAACATGTACACGCAACAGGAAGTAAGTGCGCAAGTCTGTCCTAGGTCTAATAATTACCAAACCTCACTGCCCTTTACACACACTAAATCCACACGATCGCTAATACTGCTTTCAAGTAGTATTTGAGGCTAAGCATATCCCAGATATCACATGCCCAAAAATTTTTTTTTTATTTTAAAGTGCAAAGTATGGAAAATCAAAATGTGTAGATAAAGTTCTGTAAAAACTGTACTTGCGCTTTTACAACACTGTGTTGTAAGTGTGTTCCATCAAGTAATCAGAAGTTTTACATACACTTGCTATCTGTCTTCACGCCATCTTGAACACTTGGTCCAAATAATGGAAACATGTCATGTAGACAAGCGGCCAAGTTCAAAGACTACAAGTATAGCTATTGGGACAGGCCTGATGCTGGATTCAGACACAGCATCTATTTCCTGCTACAGCAGATGTGCTCCCACATTTTTCATAGGTGAGCTAGAAAACATGTATGGTTTTAACAGCAGCAGTTAAACCTAAAAGTCTTTCTCAGCTGTCTCGTTTCCCCGCTGTTGCTCTGCGGTCTGCTGAAGACATACGACATCAGCAACAAAGCACCATTCATGGTAAAACAGGAAGTCTGGGGGGAATTAGTCATTACTGCTTCTCTCATCAGCATGGAAAGAAAAGAAGGGCAGCAGCACTGAAAAGACACAACTTTGACGTTTATATTTCTTGCTTTTTAAAAAAAAAAAAAAAAAGAGACTGATTTTAAACTTAATTAAAACATAAAAGTCCTTATTTGGCTTTTCGAGAGCAGCCACACTTTTAATGTTGTAGGATTCTAACTGGCATCATAAACCACAGAAAACCATAAAAACAAGTGTGCATGCTGCATGTATGTCCATGTACGTATTTGTACTTTTCTAGAAGGATGTGCAGCTTCTTATACAAAATGCAGTTATTAGCAGAATAATGTAAACATTCAGTAAAGGGTCTAATGGGCTCTCAAGGGCGAAATGGTGGTTCACATGATAGTTTACAAAAACAAAATTTCAAGTAATATGGGTAGATGACCATATTTGTGAGGAAATGTTAAACATTAGTTCATGAAATTCAAAGTTCACATCCCATAAGACTCTTTTTTTAAAATCCTCAAAAAGACATACTTGATTCGTGATCAAATGAGCTTTGGAGACAGAATCATTTGTATATTCAGCAGTGATGCTCCCACATGATTACACAGTTCAGAGGCTGAAGGATATCTTTAGCCCTAGAGACTGGGAACTGCTCCAAAGATGCTGCAAAGAGTATGAGAACTTACGAGTTCGGTCCTTGTTCCAGGCATGGCAGCTGATAGGTTCAAGAAGAAAACTGTAATAAGCCATGATTTAAGTGCTTTTTCCTGCAAATTAAAATTAGAAGTAATCTTAAGATGAGATGGTAAAAACAATGTTTTAGGTAAACCAAATTACTGGTTACAGCATAACTACATACAGCTTGTTCACTTCCGTGGAGACATATCACTAAAATGGAGAACTTTGGAACTTCCTACTAAAACTCTTGTTAATTTTCTTTCCTGTTTTTTGACTTCTATCGCTGTAGGTCATACTTGGAAAAAAAGTTTCTGTCTTTAACAGCACACATTTTTTCCCTCAATGTTTGTACTAAATTAAAACCAGACCAGAAAGGAATGTGACACAGCCAGATGCTAAGTTGTCCACTTACAAGAAAAACACATAAAACACCTCTACTGTCTTAGTTTCCGTTCAAACATGTAACAGTCCTCTCTGCAGGGGGAGCTTGCAGCAATGAGTTTTAAATGTTAGGTAGACTTGTAAAACATCTTGCTATAGCTAAAGTCACAAATATACTGAAAACATACTTTCTAGATGTCATTCTGCATGTTAGTGAGGTCGCACAAACACCAGCATTCCAAAACTGCAGATTGCTCCACAGCTGAAAAAAATCTTCCAAATTCAGATAAACAAAACCATGTTTTTCTACTTACCCAGGCAACCGTAAAAATACTGATAGACGTGGGGGGGTTGACAAAGCCTGCAACAGAAGCCTGAGTTCGTGGACTCTGAGCAGTCAACACAAACGCTGGCTTTGCTCTGAATGAACTATTTCCTTAGTCTTTTTTCTCTCCAAATATGCTTAACTTCTCCTTCCGTTAGAAACATATAACCACTTCCTTGTGTGGGCGGCTGTCTGCTGATGAGGAGGGTTTTCAGTTTAACTCCCCTTCACATTCTCCTCTGTTGCATTTTTAAGCCCTACATCAACACAGCTGATTTATGATTACTAACAAAAGCAAAACTGTTACGAATTAATCTTTATGTGTCTTCTAGTGAATGAATCTTCTAGTTGCATCTGAAAGCCAAAATGTTTCTTGTTAGCATGGAAAAGGCAGTCGATCTCAGTGATACAAAGGCATTGAATCAAACAAAATGAGACAACATTCGCAAATGGTGTGTAGTATACGTCATTTATTTCTAGCAGACCATTTACATAAAATTCTCCTTTTAATTTAACTCATCTCCAGTTTTCTCTGGAGAGCCAGAACATCTTGATCAACCGTAACACACTGCTGGGGTGCCAGCTTTGGCATAGATTTTTTTTTTTTTTCTTAAAAAAAAAGAAAAGAAAAGAAAACAAAGATCCTAACCCCCTTTTCCATTAGCGTTTTTTCCATTTTTAAGAGTGTCACACATCAGTTCACACCACTGCTCAGTGCTTTTTTTTTTTTATTTAAAAACTTTCAGAAGTGTTATCGGAAATCTCCTTGTTAGTCTTCAAGCTGCATTGCTTGTGCTGTGTCATGCTAGATCGGTGTGAGTTTTACATGATCCGCAGGCCCTGGATTGAAGACTCTAAGGTCTGTGGAAAGAATTAAGCTAACATGGTCATAAATCAGGTTAACTATGACTCAAGCGATAAAATGGAAGCAAATTCATGGCATAAGTTACAAAATACAAATACAAACCTTGAAATCCCATATGGTCATTGCTCCGTCAATTCCTGTAGTGCAGAATTTGCGACAATCTCTTTTGTCTCCTTCATATATAGACACTTGGCTGCAAAGTAAATATAAAAATTAGAACTCTACACAATTACAAAAAACAAAATTGATAATATATACACAGTTCAAAAGTTTGGGGTCTGTATGACTTTTTAAAATATTTTTGAAAGACAGTCTCTTATGCTCACCTAGGCTGCATTTATTTGATCAAAACTACAGTAAAAACAGTAATATTGTAAAATAATTACAACTTAAATTAACGGTTTTGGATTGTAATATATTTTAAATGTAATTTATTCTTTTGATAGCAAAGCTGAATATTCAGCATCATTACTCCAGTCTTCAGAGTCACATGATCCTTCAAAATTCATTCTAATATGATGATTTGCAGCTCAAGAGACATTTTTCCTACTTAATATTTTTGTGGAAACTTTGATAGTTTTTTTAGAATTATTTTATGAATAGAAAGCTCAAAAGAACAGCGTTTGAAAAATAAATCTTTTCTTTTTAATCTAAGTCTTTCGCTTTTGATCAAATGAATTTTAATTTATTGAATTAATTAAAAAAAACCTTACCCCAATCTCTTGAAGGGTAATATTTATATGTAATTTTTTTTAATCATTTTGGCCTACGTGATGCTGTTCTGATGCAGGGTTTCTAGGGTGCTATTGCGGTCTTCAGTGGTGGCCCTCTTGTCCATGTTGCGGAAGCGCTCCATGGCAGAAATGTTGCGCTGGATGCTCTGCTTTGGAATGTCCAACTTGGATATGAAGGTCAAGGTTCCACCATCATCAAAACTGAACAGCATAGGGCAGCAGTCGTGACCCTAATGGAAAACACTCTAGATTAGGTCCTGAAAAAGGCAGTGGCCTCTAAAGTACAACAAAACAAACACGTTTCGACCAATAAAAAAAAGTTTTTACTGCTGCCACAATGTTGTTCTCAGAAACAAAAGTCACACTCAAAAGGGCAAGGAATTCTGTCTTCAGCTGACTTGGCCTGCAAAACAGAGACATGCTATTAGTCATTAATGAGCATGACAAATTGCAACCAGGATGGTTTAAAATGTCTACAAGAGCAAATCATAAATCTTTTTTTTTTCTAAACCAAAAACCATTTTTGATACTCACATTGAGCTTATTGTGGGGTCCACTACAGTGACAGTGCTGTCATGGCTGACCCAACCCAGTCTGTTCCCACTGGCTGAGAAACAGACGCTATGAACCCATCCTCCACTTCCTGCCCCGCCAAACTCTGCCATCACCTGCCCAAAGGGCATCTTAGACCCCCATGGGGTTGGAGCTGGTTTCTCATCCACCTCCTTGATGTATGCAGAGAATACCCTAAGAAACCAACACACAAACATGATTCAGACAGCTAATAAATGATTTATTTCTATGCTCAGGGACATTTACAGTGTTAACAAGCTTCAATATACAAAGTCGCACCTGCATTTGAAGTCACATGACCCAGCTGCCAGAAGCACATTATTTGGATGCCAGTCTAAACTGAGGACAGTTGAACGTATGGGCTTTTTGATGTGTTTACTAACCCACCTAAAAAAAATTTATATATATATATATATATTAGTCACAAGACCTAGAAGGCAATAAAATGAATGAAGCCCAATATATCAGCTGTGACCTACCAATCATTTTCAGACTCAAAGTAGCAAACGGATATGAGTCGTGCTCCACTCCCCACTGCAAACTTGTTCTCCAGCGGAGACCATTTTACAAACGTGGCAGCACGGTTGATCCTGAGAATAACAAGGGTGGGTTTCCAAACGCCGTCCTTTTGACTCCATACATAAGCATTCCGGTCCGCTCCACAAGTCACAATACGATCACTTTTAGGAGCCCAGTCAATGCCTGGAAGAGAACACAAAAACAATGGTTAACAGGCCACTTCAACATAATGTTTGTGAGTATCTTGAGAAATGTAACATTCAGTTTGCAGGGACTTTTACCTGTGATGTGCCCATTGTGTTCTTTTAGTTCTTGAGCTTTCACCCACTGATTTCCACTTTTCTTGTATATATGGACCTCGTGATTGTTTGGACTGATAGCAATTTCTGTCGTTGAAAAACAAAACATGAGATGAGGCGTTCCATGCGGACATCTACAGACAACATCTATGAATAAATAGCAACGAAAAGCTTTCTTACGGGTCCTGTCCCGGTTCCATGCGTGGCATGTGATGGGTTCCAACAAAAACTGGTGGAGTGACATTATCTTCAAACAGTTTGCACCTCAGCCTGAAAATAAATATAACATAATATTTGATTGCTATGCTGTGTTCAAACAGTTTTGATATTTACATTTATTCATTTGGCTTGACAAATGTATGTAGGGTTTCTCACACCGTTGTGCTAGGAGCAGGAAATTAAAGTGGAGCTGGAGCAAAGTGATTATGAAAGCTAGGAGGTGAATCTCTCGCTCTCTCGCTCCACTCCACTCATACAGGCTGACCCAGTCCGGCTTTTACTGTGTGCGTTGCTTAGTGACGTGCAAAGCTTGATGTTTTGGCTTCTTTTTGAACTATTTACGAATTATATGAATTAACTGGGCAAATTTTAATTGACTTTAATTACCTGCTTATTGAACTACTAATTGCGAGTGTGATAAAGTATCACACTCGCAATGGTGGATAATCGTGCACTCTGGATTTGCTTATAAATGGCTTCCTAGTGTCAAAAACAACGTAAACCAGCACTGATAAACTGGCAAGCCGAGGCTAAATCACATCAATCAGTCTATGTCCCCAACTACATATGCACTGTATTGTTTGTAATCATATACTGAAGCAAAAATCGCCTGTTCAACCGGCAAAACCAGATGACGGCTGTCAGTTCCCGGTTTCAGGGCGTGGGTGAGGCAGAAGATCAATATCTAATGCCGTGGGCTTCTGTTCGGGAGCTGTCTGCCTGCTACATTAGCCGAAAGCTAAAGCGAAAAACAGATTTAATTCAAGTAAAATTTCATAGAATTCGGAAATAGAGACTCCGGGATGAAAGATAAAAGTCTGTAGCACCTTACATAACTGTAAACACTGTCATAATCCCAGCGAAGTTACACAAATGTTCGCGGTCTGTAAAATTTGAGGATCAGGGAGGCCTTGCTCAAGATGCCGGTTCAGTCCGCTCCCTGCTGTCGGAAAAAGGCATGACACGGGCCTCATTTACCTGAAACGATGTTCCGCTTCTTGTGGTAATATTCGTAAGGATGTTCGCTCTCGGTTGTTCAGCTGGTGGACGGACTTGAATTCGCGGACTCTGGACAGTCGACACGAATTCACTCCGACTGCTCTCTCGCTCCCTGACTTCGGCCTGTCAAGGAATCCAGGAAATGGCACACAGCTCAGCGCGCATGCGTACGCACGGCAGAACAGTGGGCGTGTCCGTGTGCACTCATAGCGAAGTCATTCAGAAGACAATGGTGAGGGCAGTGAGTGTACAAGCAGACCAGGAGAGTGCAACTTTTGATCTAAGACGGGTTCAGGTTAATCTTATTATCTTATGTCTCTGATAAGGACTAGTCCTTTTATATCTGTGCAATATTACAATGTCGTTTTCTGGCCATTTTTTTTGTTCAAAATATGACCTCTCTTAAAAGTCCTTTTTTTGTACATTGAACAATTCTAAAGACAAAGGCCACATAAGTTGTTTGCAGAGACTGTGCAAAATTCCAAAATATTACATATACATACACTCTAAAAAATGTTGGGCTGAAAATGGACAAACCCAGTAGTTGGGTTAAATGTTTGCCCAACCTGCTGGGTAGTTTTATTTAACTCAACTGTTTAAAAACACTGTATTGCTTGCTTAAAATTAACCCAAAGTATGTTGAAAATCAACATTTATTAATATGTTTAATAAATTAACATTTATTAATAAGTTTAATGAATAATTCAACAATAAACATTTATTAAATTTCTTATGTAAGCAATAAGGTGCGAGACAAGGTCTCCGCTTTGCATTGTGCCTAACAACACCCTTTAGCCGTGACTTATTCACGATACAGCACTAGCCTCGAGTACCTTATTGTTTTTATAAGACGGTTACCACACAATACAAATATTAAAGCCAAAAAATATCTATCAATGCAACTTTCATAAAGTAATATCATTAAAAGCCTTCCTTCCGCCGGAAAAAAATAGGCCCTGACCGTGAGCAGCAACACAAGTTACATTATTACACCATTAGATGGAGGCAAAGTCTGTCTTTATGAGTGAGTCAGTCAGTAGTGAAGACTTTTACATTGAAAAGACTGAATTGTTGTGAACACGGAACAAGACGCAACTGACAAATGCTTTGACTAGCGCTGTCAGTCACGGGAAAACCCCTTAACTGTTAAAAGGACAAGATAATACATCAGACATTTAAACAGATTTTTTATTATGAACATAGGACTGACCTGAAGGAAAATGCTAAATCTGAATGCAGGTAATAAACTCGATCACTCGATGTCTTTCTCACAACACTCTTCTACATAATACAGAAAGAAAAGAAAAAAAAAACAACAACAACTACCCAGCACGTTGGTCAAACATTTAACCCAGCTGCTTGGTTAAAACAACCCACTTGCTGTGTTTGTCCTTTTTTAACCCAACTTGGGTTGTTTTAACCCAGCATTTTTAGAGTGTACAAATGTATATAAATTTGAAGTTCAAAAGTTTGGAGTCAGTAAAAAGTTTTTTGTTTTTTATTAACACTTATATTAAGTAAGGATGCATTTAATTGATCAAAAGTAAAGTAAAGACTTACATTGTTACAAAAGATTTCTATTTTATACAAAACACAATTTCATACACAAATGGGGCCAAAGCTCTGCTGTTACAGTGTCTTGAAGATCTTCCTGCTCACTGTTGTTCTTAAAGCCATTGTCCAGTTGGATCTCCATTTCATTTAAGTCTGACTCCATTTTGTTCTTGGTCCTCAAAGCTTCAGCATGACCTCTGACCTCTTTCTCTAAACAAGTTTAGAGGAACTTTAGTGTATTTTGATGTTGTTTCCTTCACAGATGCAAAAAAGAAAAAGAAGAAAAAAGAAAAAAGAAAAAAAAAGTTACATTGATGTTGAAAAAAAAAAAAGCTTTTTAGCAGATAAAATGAGAAACTCACATTGACATTTAGTTCAATTGTCACTCATACCATATAATGTTTGTATAAGAAGTTCCTAAATTCTGCAATACCAAAAAATTACTTTTTTATCTCCTAACAGTTTCCGAGGAAACTCCTCATAAGCAGTCCTGAGATTGTTTATCTGTGTCATCTAGAAACAGCATTCCTTCTGAGAGCTTGCAAGGTTTTTCTGCAACTGCTCTTTTTAAGAACTGGCGCAGCTGTGTGGGACTGACATCTATAAACATTTCAATCACTTTCATAACGTAAATATACCTCCCCCTCAAAATGCACAGCCATTAACTTCGACAGATAATGTTGAGATCTTCAAGTTTGTGCTTCTTGTCCTTTGGTTGTTATCTTTGGATTTTCTTTTTCTAGTGATAATAGCTTCAGTTACTTACCAGTAATGTCTGGCTTTCTTTACCTGCTGAAGCTTCTCTAGATCTTTCTTTTCCTTCTGGGCCTTGGCAATGCTTTCATCCAGGCCCTAAAGAGCAGGTATTTTGGAGCCAATAAACTGAATAATTTTTCATTATGTTACTTTATTTTAATTTGTCAATCAGTAACGTGTGTTTGCTTGATTTCACACATAATAACAGGTGTGTGGGGAATTTACAGCCATATTTTAGTGAAAACCTTGATTGCTTTCACCTGTTTTTCCTTCTCTAGCTTTGCCAGAGTCGACTCCTAGCCTTCCAAGTCCCTTCTCAGGTCCATTAGTTTGCTCGTTTTAGCACTTCAAGCATTGGCAGCGCTCTTCTCCTACTCTAATGGCTCTTTCATATCTGTTCTTTCATGCTGATATTCTGCTTCTTCAGCTGGTTCATCAGCTTCTGCAAGTGTATTTTGTTCCTAAGGGTGTAAAAATGCAATTCATTTACATTAAAAATAAAAACCACACAGACACATGTACTCTTTTCTTGGCATCATTCTTTTTTTTTTGGAAATAGTGATACATTTTTAATCAAGTTCTTTAATATTCTTTAAAAATTCAGTTGTTTTCTTCAGAGCAGCTCACAGCTTCTCTTTTTTGGCCCTTATCTTGTTCTCTTGAAAAGCCACTTTGAGCAAAGTTTTAACCTGAAACTAAAACACTGCAGTTTAGAAAAGGATAGAAAGGAATGACTTCAAGAAGTATATTTTTCCACCGTGTTTGAGCTGAAGGAATTTTCTCACATTTCTCTAACTGGCAATGAGGCCATTTATGAAATAGAGAGAGACAAGGGGTTAATATCTATAATGGATTTCATGTACAGTTTTTTTTGTCTTGTCTTTTTTGTATGCCTTACTTGAAAGAGAGCTACTGTTTAACAGGGACAGCTTTTGCTTAAACTACTGTTAGGAAAGCCTTTTTGGGAAATGCAGATTCCCTTTAGGACGCTGTTACATGTCAGTTGCCATGTGCAGGATTAAGAGTGCATCACAAACAACACAAGAGTGTATACTGAAATAATATCAATCTGTGCTGCTTAATGGATGTGCATTGGTGAATGTATTTAAATATATATATATATATATATACACACCGATCAGGCGTAACATAATGAGCACTGACAGGTGAAGTGAATAACACTGATTATCTCTTCATCACGGCACCTGTTAGTGGGTGGATATATTAGGCAGCAAGTGAACATTTTGTCCTCAAAGTTGATGTGTTAGAAGCAGGAAAAATGGGCAAGCGTAAGGATTTGAGCGAGTTTAACAAGGGCCAGATTGTGATGGCTAGACGACTGGGTCAGAGCATCTCCAAAACTGCAGCTCTTGTGGGGTGTTCCCGGTCTGCAGTGGTTAGTATCTATCAAAAGTGGTCCAAGGAAGGAACAGTGGTGAACCGGCGACAGGGTCATGGGTGGCCAAAGCTCATTGATGCACATGGGGAGCAAAGGCTGGCCTGTGTGGTCCGATCCAACAGACGAGCTCGTGTAGCTCAAATTTTAGTTAATGCTGGTACTGATAGAAAGGTGTCAGAATACACAGTGCATCACAGTTTGTTGAGTATGGGGCTGAATAGCCGCAGTCAGGGTGCCCATGCTGACCCCTGTCTACCGCCGAAAGTGCCAACAGTGGAAACGTGAGCATCAGAACTGGATCACGGAGCAATGGAGGAGGCAGTGTGATGCTTTTGGCAATGTTCTGCTGGGAAACCTTGGGTCCTGCCATCCATGTGGATGTTACTTTGACACGTACCACCTACCTAAGCATTGTTGCAGACCATGTACATCCTTTCATGGAAACGGTATTCCCTGGTGGCTGTGGCCTCTTTCAGAAGGATAATGCACCCTGCCACAAAGCAAAATTGGTTCAGGAATGGTTTGAGGAGCACAACAACACGTTTGAGGTGTTGACTTGGCCTCCAAATTCCCCAGATCTCAATCCAATCGAGCATCTGTGGGATGAAAATAATGTAATTTATTACTTGCCCTCATGTCGTTCTATACCCGTAAGACCTTTGTTTCATCTTCAGAACACAAATTAAGATATTGTTGATGAAATCCGATGGCTCAGTGAGGCCATTGAGAGCAAAGCCTTTTAAACTCTCAGGGTCCATAAAGGTACTAAATACATGTTTGAAATAGTTCATGTGAGTTTAGTGGTTCTATCCTAATATTATAAAATGACAAGAATATGTTTTGTGTGCCAAAAAACAAAAAGACTTTTCAACAATATCTATATGGGCTGATTTCAAAACACTGCTTCGGAGCTTTACAAATCGTATCAGTGGTTCAGAGCACCAAAGTCATGTGATTTCAGCAGTTTAGCCGTTTGATAGGAGATCTGAATTACTAATTCGAAACAAAAGATTCATTAAGCTCAGAAGCTTCATGAAGCAGTGTTTTGAAATCGGCCCATATAGATATTGTTAAAGTCGTTATTTTGGTTTTTTGGTGCAAAAAAAAAGTATTCTTGTCACTTTATAATATTAAGATAGAACCACTGAACTGTTTCAAATATGTTTTTAGTACATTTATAAACCTTGAGAGTTGGAATGACTTTGCTCTCAATGGCCTCACTGAGCCATTGGATTTCAGCAACAATATCTTTTTGTGTTCTGAAGTTAAACGAAGGTCTTACGGGTGCATTAAGAGCCGGGGGTGCTTTGAAGATCAAGGTAAATTGTACTTAATTTGTCTTCCGGGAAACATGCAAGTATCTTCTGTTGCTTCTGAAGGGCAGTACTAAATTATATATATATATATCATTTTTTTTTTTTTTTTTAAACAAAATAAGAAAAATATGAGCATCTTTATCCTGTTCAAAATTTTTTCAACCCCTGGCTCTTAATGCATCATGTTTCCTTCTGGAGCATCAGTGAATGTTTGAACCTTTTTTAATAGTTGTGTTTGAGTCCCTCAATTGTCCTCAGTGTGAAAAGATGGATCTCAGAATCATACAGTCACTGCTGGAAAGGGTTCAAATATGCAAAAGATGCTTGAAACTGAAGAATCTGCAGGACCTGGAGGATTTTTCTTAAGGACAAACAAGTGACTCATGAACAACCATCACAAAAAAAACAAAAAAAAAACAGTCGTAGATCATCCAGGTAACCACACACAGTATTAAGAAAATGTTGCGATCCTATCAGACTTATGATAGCAACCTGAGTCATAACAAAGCACTGTTTGCCAGAAGAGAACTGGCCCCCCGACTAAGCCTGGTTTCTCCCAAGGTTTTTTTCTCCATTTTAACACCTGTTTGCCTCCTGATGTCACCTGTTGGAGTTTGGGTTTTTTTGCCGCTGTCACCTTTGGCTTGCTTAGTTGGGGACACTTGACAATTGACATTTGATATTCAACAGTGCTTTGATCTGCCTGCATTGACACTATTCTTTAAGAGCTAAATAAATAAATAAAGGTGACTTGACTTGACTTAAGGACCAAGGGTTCCCAAACTTTTGAACAGGGTTATTTTAATACATTCAGCTATTTTTTTTTTTTTTTTTTGTCTTGTGGACTTTATGTAAACATCTTTTATGTAAAATATCTTACTCAGGACAGTACTAAATAAAGAATAACATGCATTTTGTACGAGCTCTCTTATTTCTTTAAATTATTCACATTTTCAAATTATTTACAAACTGTAATCCATTACTGAATAAAAATTACATGTTGAAAATTGCAGTTAGTAACATTTTCTATGATATTACACAATATAATCTGATTACTTTTGACCTATTTATCAGATTGATTTGAATAGAATAATCCTGCAATATATTGATATAAAAATGCAAAGAGAAAGAAAATTTACTTCACTCTGTCCAACAACGTCATGTGCATTAAACATCAGGCTTTCTCAAACTGGGGTTTGTGTAACAGCAGGGGGTTTGGACAATGATGAAAAGCTAATTATCAATTCAATCTTAACAATGTTCAATGAAATTAAAATTATTTTAAAATAAAATAAAAAATCAATCAAAATAAAACACAAATAATATTTACTTGTTTATGCTGTGACCAGTTTTTCATGTAACTAACTAGTGTCCTTTCTTGTCTGTGCAATTCCACAAAACCGGAAAACTTTCAGAACATATATAAGTAATAGGATTTTTTTAGAAAGGAAAATTTAAAAGATAAAATTAGGAGAAATAGGGAAAATCATTGGATTATGATTAATCTACTGCCATTTTGTGAATACCAAGTAATAATGTCATCAACAAAAAAGTATTTTAACAAGTATTTAATTTTAGGAATATGATTAAATAATCCAGATTATCAGGTAATTTAATGTCTGAACTCCTATATGTGTAAGTAAATAAATAAATCCTGATTTATATAGCACATTTGAAACCCTTTTGTTTACAAACACCTTTGCAGAGGACATTTATTAAAAGACAAAATAGAAGTAAAATAAGACATAGAAATAATTAATAAATATGAATATGAATAAATAAAAGAATAAAATGCAAAACATGGATGTAAATGAACTGACTGTTCATTTGGCAAACTGCAATGTGGTCATCAGTTTATTCAGCTCTCCTGTTGAGGCTAAAGCCACAGAAAATATCAGTTTAAACAAGTGCATGTTTTGGGGGGATGCTGTTATACTTACAGGTGACTAGTATATAGAAAGCTGAAACAGTCTGGAAGGAAGAGGCCCTCTCTTTTTTTGCCCCTGGTGCAGCTTCCTCTGCTTTGAAGAGCTGAGCCAAAAGAGGCATGGAGGACTGCAACAGGCCCACCACTGTTTCATTCAGTGGATCTTTGTTTTTGTATAGCCATCCTGCAATGTTGTATCCCACCTGGGATTCTTTTTCTTTGACAATCTAACAACAACATACAAATATTTCTTTCCTGGATACAGTTTCAGCATAATGAACCAGCTCAAAATAGGTCTTGGGGAAATTTGTTTCATCCTTTTGTCTTTAGGAAGTTGCCAGATTTGCCCAGGTTATTGTCATACAGAGCAGCTTTGAAGGTTCTAAAATAGTGTATGACAATAATCAGTCAACCTCTCAAAGTTTTCACCAACCAGTTTAGAAATGGATTCAGATAAATGGTCTCTTGAATAAATATGACATGGTGATTCAGAACTACCTTGAGGAGATACTGCTTCAGTACACTTGCAAGCTTTGTATGTTGTTTCCTTTGTGTTAGGAGAAGATAGGACAAGATGGAAAAGAGTTGTTGTTCCTGGTGGTTTTAGCATTGCTAAAACTAGGACAGGGAAGAAAATAGAGTAAATGATTCAGTGTAAACCCTTGACTTATAGAACAGGGTATGATGTTCCACAGAGAGGACATCAAAACCATTTGCTTGCCTTGAAATTTGAATCTGACTTCTCTCTAGTGGCACCCACACTGGCAAAGTACTGCATGACCTTTTTGGTGTTCTCGGTCTTGCCAGCACCAATTTCTCCACTAGGAATATGTGATATTTTAAAGCTCATCACTCTTCTCCACACAGAGCGGGTGGTATTATTGCTGTCTTAGAGCTGGTTTCACAGGTGGTTTTTATTATTAATATGAATCTAATTTCATTAATTTTTTAAATCAATGCAGTCACAGTTGGATAAAGGAAACACAGCATGCTTAAAGGGATAGTTCACCTAAAAATGAAAATTCTGTCATCATTTACTCACTCATTTAAAGTTGTCCCAAACCTGTATACATTTCGTTGTTCTGCTGTACACAAAGAAAGATATTTTGAAGAAGGATTGGCCAGGTTGTTTTGGAGCACCATTGACTGGAAAAAATACTATGGAAGTCAGTGGTGCCCCATAACTGTTCAGTTTCCCGCATTCTTCAAAATATCTTCCTTTGTGATCAACAGAACAAAGAAATGAATACAGGTTTGGAACAATATGAGGGTGAGTAAATGATAGAATTTTAATTTTTGGGTGAACTGTCCCTTTAACACCTAGAAATTCTATGTGGCTGAATATAAAAATAATAAGGATATCTTTATTCAATATACATTGCAAAGAAAATCACTTTTTTTTCTAGTCCAAATATCTTAACATACTTAAAATGTGCTAAATATTTAAGAAATAAAACTGCATGAGATTAAGTTTATTTTTATTACCCTCATTTGCAAATTGTGTCTTCTTGTTTTGAGTATAAAAAAAGAAGTTACAATAAGTCAATAATTAAATAATTTGTAAATATAGCCCTTTTTTTTATCAGTTAGAAACGATTTTTAGATTTGCATTCATGACTTTGTTACCAGTGATTAAATCTAGATTTTATCTAGAAATGTATATTTTTCTATTGATTAAAAAAGTGGATGAGTTATTTATTATTTTATAATTTATTATAACATCATCTAATAAAATGGTTTCATTAGATGATATGATTTTTTATTATTATTATTTGCACCACTTTCACAACACTTTGGCCTATGTATAAACACAAGCTTGTATGAACACATGAGGTGTTCATTAATAAGAGTGCTAACTCAAAGTTTCAGAGGCTCTGTCTGTTTCAGTTGGCAATCAATCAATTCCTGCATTTATCACATGACCAAGAGATGGCAGAAGTGAGCTACATCAACATCTCAACTAAGTGAGTAAATAAGGTCAATAAGCTGCCTATCCACTGCATCTGTTTGCATTATTTCATATTTGGGGTAGTTTACAGTACATGTACCACATTCTAAAACATTCTCACGTATATAATTAGTTGTGAATGTAGTTAGCCTTCCTTGATGACTGTTGCTCAGTTCAGGCATTTAAAGGGACAGTTCACCCAAAAATGAAAATTCTGTCATCATTTACTCACCCTCAAGTTGTTCTAAACCTGTACGAGTTTCTTTGTTCTGTTGATCACAAAGGAAGATATTTTGAAGAATGTGGGAAACTGAACAGTTCTGGGGCACCATTGACTTCCATAGTATAAGCTTGAGGGTAAGTATATGATGACAGAATTTTCATTTTTGGGTGAAATATCCCTTTAATTATAAGCCCTAGTGTTGCAATCACTCTCTAAAATTCAAACCACAGAAATGCTACCACGGCTAATACTAAAGCTTGCAATTTAAGTTTGAACTAAAATTAATTTTTTACTAAAATTAAAGTAATAGAACCTTAGAACTAGAACTGTCAGGCACTTCATATATAGAACCTCTTAGGGGTTCTCATCATGGGATAATTTTTTGGATTTAGTTTTAACTGATTTCATAAAATATAAAATATTATAATTTGTAAATATAAAATAAAATATATTGACTTAAGCATCTTACCTTGCAAACATACCTAAAATTAAAAAACAACAACAACGACAACATTAAACGTAAGTATTATGCAATAATTTAAGTTTTAAGGCAAAGTGTTCTGTAAAATTGAATCAAGAATCCATAGGGTTCCCCACTGAATCTTTTTTCCCCTAGAGTATAATTAATATAGTTTCAATATATTAGTTTTAATCGCCTGTAGTCACATTGGACTTTCAAAACGAGCAATATTTTTTTATCAATATCTGCATGAGCTCCAAAGTGTCAAGACATGCCATAATTACAAGATGTCCTTAAGAATCGATCAAGAATGTTTCTATTTATTCAACATGTTTATTTTTGAATTGTGCATCATTAAACCGCATTGCATCCCACACAATGAACTGATTAATTGCATTAATATGTATTTGTTTCCATTTTAATGAGTCTTCAGATCAAATACATTTCATTATAATGCCAAGAGCACAATGCCTTTTCTTCTCATTAAAGTGGTGATGGATTGAAAAAGGCCAGTGTGTGGCCTGCCTCCCTCATTAGCCTGCTGTTTATGTGGATTGGCTTTTCTTCCGCACAACACTATTAAATGGCTCTATTGTTTCCAGTTGCTAAAGTCCTCAAATCCAATCCTTTCCCCTATTGCTCAGACCAACCTTATTTGCTTCTACTATCAAGCCACAATTAATGCAATCAAAATCATGCAAATTTAATGTAAATCATCTGCATTCATCATCTGGTTAGCCTATTTATTACAAGCAAAAAACAACAACCTATTACCAAATGCTAATTTATTCACTTAAACTATTACTGGATGCAGCAAATGACCTTTATCTATCTGTCTGTCTGTCTGTCTGTCTGTCTGTCTATCTATCTATCTATCTATCTATCTATCATCTATCTATCTATCTATCTATCATCTATCTATCTATCTATCTATCTATCTATCTATCTATCTATCTATCTATCTATCTATCTATCTATCTATCTATCTATCTATCTATCATCTATCCTTAAAATTTTAAAACATTAATTAAAATAATTTTAATGACATCGATTAAAACATTGCCAACGTACAATTTTTCATAAAGTAATACAGCTTTGGACATCATCAGAACGCACATGACTAATATCCTTTTACATCACATACCATAAACGCACCGCCAGCGCCAGGCTGAAGAGCGCGCACGCCCTAGCGCGAGAACGTGCACGTACAGCTGTACTAACGTGATGTCAGAACGCCGTTGAGCTCAAAAAAAATGTTAGCCTGTGTTGTTAAGTCTGAAAGCTACAGGGGATTTGCCAGACGGAAATAATACCGTTTTATCGCCTAGAAACACATGCACAGCCCACATATTAGCGTAGCGCGTTTTTATACGTTTTTATATCCGCTTGAAGCGAGCGTCTTGGGTTTATCCTGAGAGAAAGTTGGTTGGTTATTTTGTGGGAGTGATGTCGAATCCTGGGACTCGAAGGAACGGGTCAAGCATCAAAATCCGACTGACAGGTAAAACGCCGACAAATAAGCTCTTTTGTCGTTTTAATTGAATCTTTACGGAGTTAATTATCATTTCATACTTCTAGTTGCGTTCTTATCGCTGTGTATTTGTCGCTCATGTTGTGTGTGGAAGGCTAAGCGACTGACTATCCTGCTAGCTTCTGCTGGGGCGAGTTGCAGCAGCCTGGCTCTTCGTGCTAAACGCATGCTAAGACGATAAGCAGTCTTTCATTTCATCAACATCTCTATAAACAGCATAATAGTCTATGGACATGTTTTATTTTCACTTATGTGAGCGTTATCAGCCGAAAGCAGCTTCCCGTGCATGGTTTGTTAGGTTGGATTAGTCATAAATCAGCTGAGTATTAACCGGATGAAGGAAGCAGAGGCAGCTGTTTTCTCGGTTCTCCTCATCTGGATGGCTGTCTGTCCGTTATATATTAAGATATTAAGACTACCATTTGTGGCAGACTATTTGTGTTGTGTCTTTGCTCATTATGTTTGCTCAGTGAAGCAAGTTAACAAAGGGTTACAGTGCTTGATCTTTAAATGCTAAGAAACCGTTTCACAATCCACCGATGGGGTTTTCTTGGGGATGTTTTCCCTACTCTTTTGAAATCGCTCCTTGCTGGAAATGAACAGGATATGATTATTACATACTGATCTCTATGATATCATCACAGACATGGTGACGGTGCCCTGAAGGATTGGATTTACATTTGTCTCTGTAAATCAAATCTACTGTTGACATATCATTGCCCTTTAAAGTTTGTGGAATAGACAGATTAGTAAATGCAAAATTGCGAGGTTATGTGCTTTATATCGTATTATAGACTCTAAATAGACAAGGTTACACATTTTTCTTTTTTATATCCTTGGATACACTTTACAACAAGGTCCCATTGGTTAATGTTAGTTAATGCATTAACTGCCATTACCTAACAAAACATTTGTTACAGTATTTGTTAATGTTAGTTAATAAAATACAACCGTTTAATGTTAGCTCAGGTTCAAATATTAACAGATATGACTTTAGATTTTAATTAGTAATTGTTGTAATTAACATTAACTACGATTAATAAATAAATGTAGTTAGTTCATGTTAATGTAGTTAACTTGTGTCAAATGAAATTGTGACGTGACTGCGCTTTCCAGTCTTTCCTGTTGACTGTTGATGTATGCCAAGTTTTAGTTGGACAAAATGTTGTTGTTGTTTTTTTGTGGTTGTTTTTTACATCTCTCATGACCTAATTTTTATCTAGAACTATTTTGACATCAAACATTGTACATGTACAATGAACTACTTTGATGGAGGTGATGACAACACCATATAAAGACATTTGTTCCTGCACAAACAAGACAGCTCTGAATGAGCTGGTCTTTATTTTATGCAGATGTGTTTGTGTCTCCTCTGTGGCCACTTGAGAGTTTGTTTGTGGAAGAGATGTCCACAGCAGAGGTGGAGAGCTTTCGGGCTGCAGACAAACCCAGCGCCTCCAGCTGTGCTGCTCTCCCCCCTGGGCCCATGAAAGGAATTCTAATTGGACAAGGAATGTTTGTCTCATGAAACAATGAGTGTTGAATCTCTTCAATGGCTGCTTCACTGTTTAGTCTCGCAGGGCGTTTAAACCCAGAGGATTTGGGTAACCGAAAAAAGCTTGCGAGATTTTTATCTGTATGATAATCATCAGTAGATGCAGCAGTGCTCCCTTTAGGCGGCTGGGTGAGAGAACATTATTTTATTCTAAGCATCTTGTGTTTGCTGGTATGTTTTCGGTTGTTTCACGTAATGGCTTTCAAACTGATATCATTTAGTTTGTGTAAATGAGAGAGAACTTCATCTATACTTGTTTATAGACCGTAGCTACCTAAACATTTTGCAACTTTTGCAAGGGAATTGTAAGGAATTTAATGATTCTGCTTCTGATTCCTTTTAATTATTCTGGTTCCTCAATGATTTCATTAAAGGGATAGTTCATGTACTTAAACTAATTTGGGTCCAACCCTGTATATGACTTTCTTTCATCTGTAGAACATAAAACATATTTTGAGAAATGTCATTGGGCTCTAGTGTAGTTTCGTTCGAAACGACATGAAGATTCTGTCATCATTTACTCACCCTTGTTGGGCTTTTAGGAAATGAGTGAGCTGATGCAGCTGCAAAGGAGGCTTTTAATCAGGAAGTAAATGAATGTCAGATTCCTCCCTCAGATATCAGACATATTATTAATCGTTATATATTAAATAAGTGGCAAGAAGAATTACAATCAAGAAGAAAATTACATGAAATCCATCCAGAAATCTCAGACTTTTAATCTCCCTAAAAACCAGATTTGATCAAGTGGTTTTTACAAGATGTCATATAGGTCATTCAAGACTGACTCATGCATTTTTGCTTTAAAGCTATGATATGTAGATTTTTCACCACTAGAGGTCGCCTATGCAAAACAAAGGCGTAGCTTGATGACGCCGAGTTTGAGCGCGGAAATTTTGGGAGATGTCGTCTTCACCTCACAGCCGGTGGAAAAAAATTGGGATGGGTCTCGGGCAGAAATCATGTTCATGTATGAGATTATTAACGTTACTGTAGTATGAAGCAGAGCAGGAATGAGTGTTGTTGGAGCTGAACGAGACCGCTGGAGCGATTGCTAATGAGAGACGAATGCGACACACCTTGCAAGCAGCGGAACTTTTATCCCGCTGTTTCGCTTCTTCCGGGTAACGCAGCGCTGTTTATCATATTAGATACATTTGAGTGTGTTGAAAATTGTTATAATGTTACTCTGTGCGTTCGCTCGGCGGCTGCTGTGAGACACTGTTGCACACTGCAGTAAGCTAGATCGATTTTAGAATATCATAATAATAAATGTTGTTTGGCTTGTGTTGATAAATGGCATGCATTTATTTTTAAAACGTATTGTATGATGGAGAAAATGCTGTATTACTGTTACTAAAAATAAAGCTGCATCTGATTATGCTATGTTAGCTATTTGACAAAAGTGTTTTTCTCTGAGGCATGGTAAAAACATGGTACATGGTAAATTAGATTTAAACAATAAGACTAAACTTGTTGAGTTATATAACAATGATTAGTTTTCTGTCTATAAATGTAACCAAACAGTTGTTCCCTTGTCTAATAAAACATGTACTATATTAAAACGTCTTTAGTGTTTCCATGGTTTCTACAAAATAAAACCGGAAACCGAGGGTAACACGGATATGACGCGATTGACAGGTGACTCCCGGACACGTCCCGTATCCTTGGTTAAAATCGCTGTTTTCTCACTATTTACAAATAGTTGGAAACCTTTGGGATATTTTATGTACTCAACTGAACAAAATGTATAACACTGGCCTAGTGGTTTTTTGGATATTTTACTGCAAAAATCTCATTGTTTGTTTGCTTGGTTTTTAGTGTATTTCTGTGATATTTGTAGTTGAGTTTTTGCCATGAAAATAGCCTCAGATGCTGACATGGCATTAAATAAAATTACACTACTACTACTAGCCTACTACTCACCCTTGTTTTTGGGTGGTTTTGATGATTACTTCAGTACATTTTAGGTGGAAATATTTGGAAAATGAAATTACTGCCTTCAACAGTGTTGCCAAATGAGATCATTTCAGATTTCAGCAGAACATATATACATTGGTGTTGAATACATGTAATGCTATTCTTGCAATTAATGCTAGTTTTTTTTTTTAGTGATTTTTCACAGCCTTTTTACTGGTGGCACAGGTGAATTCCTTTAAAATTGGACTCAACTTTAGCCCATATTGGAATCCTAAAAAACAAAAACAAACAATGTGGTAACATATTAACACAAAACTCATGTATGTTTAACTTCATAACTTATGCACAACCAGTCAGTAACAACACTGAGTTAAGTCTCATGAGCCTTATATGCAACATAACATTAACAGCTCTTGGTTCACAAGGTTCAGTGTGATATGGTACAGGAGTCAGATTATTTCAGTATCGGCGAAAGAGCCAGTTCTTGTACCTAACCCCATGTGCTTTTAGTCTAAAAACGTGATCTTTTGTCAGTAATGGGTAAAATTGTTTTTAGTCAACTTGCATCACTGTTTTTACACACAGATTTTTACACACGCTGTGTAATGGCTTTATGCCATCTGACAAGTGTTGACAATCAACACCTTCACACTATAGTCTAGGAGGCTGTGACAGCAGTATGCTTTTTGCGACCTTATCAGCAAGGGGTCGTAGACAATAAGTCATTGTTCCTGAGGTGACTATGCAGTGATCAGATTAAGTTCCTTGAAAAAAAGAAAAGATCGAAGATTGCATATTTTCTGACTTTCTCCACGCTCATTTTTCAGTACATTTAAATATAGCATTATGTTTAATGGCCTAAAAGAAATATTAGAATTTTCTATTTTCATTTTTTAATTGTGTCAATTTCTGCATCTGATGTCGTTTTGCACTAGGTTTCTCTTCTTTGTTACTTTCATCCTTTAGTATGTCTGTCTTTCTTTGGGTTCATGTTTCACACAACAGGAAGTAGGATGTGACATCTGAGATATCTTCTTTTAGTGATTAACTGATAGTGTTTTTGTTTTGTTTTTCTTCTTCACAGTAATAATACATATTTTTTGTGTTAGGTGTTCAGTAATTGATATGCAGAACCACATTTTAATTGCTGCATATTTCTGCTTTTGACACAGTAAGTAAGTAATTATTAGACCACAACAATAAAAACATACATTTGTTAATGTCTTGTTTTATTGTTGTGAATAGTCTGAATTATAAACCTGTTGTCAGATGGGGTTGAATTAACATTTTTAGCCTCATTATACCCTTCAGTAATTTTATTAGAGCGGTAAAAAGAGGGGGATAATTCTGTAAATATTTGTGTCATCGTTGAAGCATGCACCTCTGGCTGTTTTTTTGGCTTGCTCAGAAGTTATTGCCCTCATCATGGTTACAGAGTAATCAGGCAGAAATGCAAGTTTTTTTATTTTCTCATTGTTGTTTCCTCATTACTCTGAAAGGTCTTTGCTGATAATGCCCTGAGAAAGTACTTGACTTCACATGTTTTCTACTGTGTTTCACCCTGAAGGGATTGTGGATTAGTTGGGCAGTTTGGTTTTTATTGTTGTGTTAATGAATAAGGCAGTCTGAATGCAACTGTAAAAAATGCAAAACACTACAGAGTCCTTGATTTGTATTCTGCTTCTGTTATAACTTTTCACTGTTGCTGTTACTTTTAAACACACTCACACACATGGGGATAGTAAACTTTAAGGCCATGAGCATTCAGGCTTCAAAAAATGTTTGCTTGTTACTGCAAAACAGCTGTGTTTAACTTGTGGTGTTGGTGAGACTCTGTTGTATACTTCCAAAAACTGTAAAGCTACCAAGTGATTTGGCAAAGCTGTTCCTTAAAGCCTCTATAGACTAAATGATGTGTTGGTGCTTTCACAATTAGCATTTCTTTAACTAGACTCTAGTTGTGTTGTTCAATCCGATCAAAATACATAGTTGGATAATTACTCGTTATCAAATGCTAGATCTTTTTAAGTTTTTTTTTAAAGTTTTTTTTTAAAGTCTCGTTTTAAACCAGTGGTTCTCAACTCCGGTCCAAAGCAGATTTTACACAGCACTGTGTGTAAAAGTTGATATTCCTTTAATTTGTCACAATGTCTTAAAAATGTGCCGCTCATGTGCGAGACACTTCAAAAGATGTAAGGCGCAAGCGTAACGATCATACACATCCGTCTAGCCGGTGCTTACTTCCATTTAACAATAGAAAAGTAACGTTTTGAAATGAAAAAACGTGTGAACTAAGTTAGTCTGTGCAAATTTAGCATTATGTGCATGTTATTAATTGGTAAAAGTAAGTCAAATTTTATGAAGCGACAGTAATACTTTTTGTGAGCAAAAACAAAACAAAAATAATGACTTTATTCAACAATTTCTTCTCTACCCTGTCTGCTGCTGCACTGTCTATACAACAAAAACAGTGTAGAAATTGTTGAATAATGTTATTTTTTTAAATTTTTGCACACACAAAGTATTCTCGTCGTTTCATAACATTAAGGTTGAACCACTGTAGTCACATGGACTATTTTAACGGTGTCTAAACAGGTTGCACAAAAAATGGGAACTCTGCATTAAACCTTGCCGTGTAAATGCAGCCATGTTTGCCTGTTATGTTGGCTTGATGTGCTGACTTTAGAGTAGACGCTATGAATGATTTATAAAAAAAAAACCCATGTTCCCTTGCAAGCTCAACTCCTGAGTGTATCCAGCTTCTCCATAATCATTTGTTCAATGGTGGGTTTTTTTGTTGTTTTTTTGTTAAAAAAAGCCTGGATTATGTTCTGCATATGAAGTAGTTGCATGGCATGGCCAGCTACTGTGCCAGGCATCAAGCACAAGAAAAAGAAAAGAGGCTTACTGCCCCCTGTGACTGTGAGCCTGCACTAGAAGCAGAGGGCTGGACACTGGGGAATCCTGCTTATTCATTAAGGAACACTGGCAGCGGTCTGCTGTTATCGTTTTTGTGTCACGTGCTGCCTGCTGGCCTGTTTCCTCTCCCCCGTTCCTTATCTTTTTCTCTCCCTGTCCTCCTGCACACTCGCACGTGAGTGTTTCATGTTCATGGTTGTGTAGGTATGTGGAGCATGTGGCCTCTCAGACATTCCTGTGCATGATATTGATGTGAAGTCCAGCTGGGGGTTTGTAGGGGATACTGTTTATTCGGACAGACTGTAAACTGACACTATTGATCAGAGCCAGGCCGTCACCCGTCCTGTGTAAATAAATGCTTCTAGGAAAGCAGTGGGAATGAAAGCAAAAGATAGTTTTTATACAGAGGAAATGTGCTTGAGTTTATGTTTGTTTGCTTTTAGAGCTTAGCTGCTAGTATTTCTCACCTGTAAGTGAAACCTGCTGCAAAAGAAATTGGTGTTTTCATGCTAGAATTAATCTAAAACAATTTTAGTATAATTATTGTGAACTATTGAAATGATTAGCAAAAAGCTAGAAGTAGAGCTGCACGATTAGCTAATCATTAAAAGAACAAAATCTCGATACAAACATCCACTCTATCTCATTCCTAAATGACAACAACTTGCCTGTCTATTAAACCTTTTACAAAAACACACAAATCTGCGTGGACACTGCCGCTGACCTGAGAGAGCAGTTGTCATGTATAGATATGAAACAGTTTCACAGTCTTTTTAACCACACAGAATCATTATTTCTGTATTACAAATAACTGGGATAGAATTTTATAGTTCGGATATAAACACTGATGTCTACGGACGCAATCAAAATAGAGTGACTCACCTTTATAAAGCAACCTCATGCTATCGATTACATCGTTACAGCGACTAGGGGTGTAAGAAAATATTGATACACGTGAATATCGCAATATTATGTTTATTGATACTGTATCGATTCTCAAAAACACTGTATCGATATTTATTTATTTATTTATTTACATCCAGTATTTGTGGGTTTGTGTTCGGTTTAAACCACACACCGTATAAAACCCAACAGCTAGATGTCTGCGTTATCTCAGAACGTAAACTGACGGGTAGCCGGAGGTGCATAGCTTGCGTTAGCAAACCCAGCTCACAACAAGATAGAATTATTCAGCTCCCGCGGAATACAGAGCTGAAGTGTGGACTCATTTTGGCTCCAACTATAAAGAAACCACTAAGGAGATCGACAAGAGTCAGTTGTTTGCAAAATAGGCCATGTTATAATCCAAAACTCGGGAAACGCATTGAATCTGAGAGCTCGCTTAATATCCCGACGCCATCCGCGCTGCTGAGAGACGCGTTTGATCGAATGTGTAATATGTACTGCACGTTTTCCTCTCAGAAACAAAATAAACACAACAAAAATGACAGCTGTGACAGCAGAAAGAAAGCATCTGATCATAGCGATGTGGATATGTTTGCACCAGCTCTGTTCAGCACTTCAGTGAAGGCACATTTATTTAAATAACACTTTATACATTAGACTGCTTTAAAGCAAGCAGCTACAGTATTAAATATAAAACAAACAGACATTCATGAAATGAACTATGCACTAGTTGTTAAATAGTTTAGAAATTAAAAACTGCTTTGCTGTGAACCTTTAAAACATACACCTAAAGAATCCTGCAGTCACTTTACTATTTTCCCTTAGATTGCACAAAATAGTGATTAGTGATATAAATGCAAATGATACTGTATTGATTAAATAAAATAAAGTTGTTTGTCAGGTTTTATGCATATGATGGTGTGTTCATGACTTTTTTCTAAAATTAGATCCTCTTTCTAAAAAAACAAGAAATATCACAATATATCGCCTTTCTTACAGTATCGCAATATATTGTCTCGTAACCCCTGTATCATGATACGTATCGTATCGCGAGATTCTTGGCAATACACAGCCCTAACAGCGACAAGTGACTGTTAAAAATGTATTTGTCATTGAATTATTCAAGAGATTTGTTCAAAACGCTGATTCATCTAGTGATGAAACAAGTGAAGTATTTATGAGCGAGTCATTGAATCATTCATTCAAACCACTTTTTTAAATAATTCATTCAGATTAATTACACATTTTAAATAGACTGCAGCCATTAACATTTTGTCAGGACAGAGAATTATTTTCTCAATTATTGAGATTTTATTATATTCTCAATTTATCCAGAATCATGCAGTTCTAACTAGAAGGTGATTAAATGTTGAAAAACAAGAAATGTCTTGAATGTTGTTTGTTTAACCTCCCAAATATAGGCCACATGTAATTCCAAGTGCTGTATAGGCTCACTTTTGTGGTAAGCTATTTTAATGTCTTTGAAAGAAGTGTCTTATGCGCACCAATGATAATATTGCGAAATATAAATTTAAAATACAATTTAAAATAATTATTTTGTTAAAATGTAAATTATTCCTGTGATGCAAAACTGAATTTTCAGCAGCCTTTACTCCATTCTTCAGTCTCAAACTGCTATAGCATTTGTTGTTTGGTGTTAAAACCATTCTTGTTTTTATTTTGTCAAAGAGAAGTATTGAACCACTGTTCTGAACTTAAGGTTTTTGTTATGTATTTGTGATGTTTATGCACTTGAAGTCACACATTTAACCTTATGTGTTATGATAGACTCGCCCCTTTATGTAAGTCACTACACCTTGAACTGAAGAGTCATGACGGTGAGAATGATTAGTATGAGACTTTGTATTATGGTCACACAACCAAATCGTTTGACCTCTATTATATGATCTTTATTACTGGGTTAATTGTTAACTAAAGCAATGACTTTAGTATTTCAAGATGTAGAAGTTTACAAGTTTACAGCATACTATATAAATATAAGTAAATACAAAACGCAACAAATTTACATAACAAATTCATAATAAAACCTAAGCCACCTAACCCAACTACAATAATTTAACACTAAATAACAGTTACAGTACTAATAACAGCAAAGGTCTTGGTGTGCTGCGAACCAGCTTCAAGTTTCAGCAATTCTTTTGCAGAAATATGACCATATTTGCCGCCTTTGACAAAATACAACACTTCTCTTGACTTATTACATGTCCTGCACAAGGCGACTGTTATTTTAGAACGCATTATTTCTAAGGCGATGTGTCATGCTTCTCACGTGAAACACCACAGCCACAATAGCACTGTATGACACGTATTACTTTTATTAAGTTTTTCCCTTTTTATTCAAAATATTTACAAACTTGTTAACTATGTCATGAACTATCTGATATGAATAAAACAGTCAAATTATAATTGAAAGGATTATTATTGCTGCTTCCATAGATATCAGTGTATATTTTACAAACTTTAAATGCTTTTTAAAAAAATTATGTGCATTTAAATGTCAAACCTAAAATAAACATTATGTGGTTGAAAACACTGAATAGTTGTGTTCACAGCACTTGTCACACAATAAAAATCTGACTCGGTGCCAGCCAAAAGTGGCACCAAAATGAGGCATCGAAATCTGATTCATTCCGGTTACATACCGGTTTCGGTACCCAACCCTAGACAGCTATTAACTTTTTTTTTTACTTTTTTTTATTAAGGGGTGATACTAAAATCGATTTTCTGGGGCATTTTACCTTTTATTAGGGCAGTTTTTAACCGTGTCAAATGTTTACATTTAATCAAATTTAATTTGAATAATAAGACACTAATAGGATTTTATCAGTCAAATGAACACATCATTAAAACACTTCTTTAAAACAAAAATTGCAATTTTATCATAGATAATTACATATTACACTTTGGCTAATAAACTCTGCACATTAAAACTCCCTTTGAGACCCTTTGGGTCTCTAAACTTAACCTCAACTCAAACTCAAACTCAAATTAATCTTAATTATTTCAGATAACACTTAAGCAAAACATGGTCAGGTCAAAGTGTCTGAATAATTTTTGGTTCCAAATTTTTTTATCAATTTTACTTGTAGTCCACTGTATGAAGAAGTTTTGGGTATAATATGTCACAGTTTACTTTATTTTGCTATCCTCACTTACATAAATGAACTATAGTGTCCTGCACCCACTAGTAAAAATATATCAATTTAAAAAATGTCTGAATAATTTTTGGTTTGATGACTGTATATTATCACAGCTAGTAATGGTGTTAAGTTTTGTGAGAAATGCAAACCATCAGCTGCCTCTTTTATTTACTTATATTTTATGTCCTGACAAATTCACCTTATCCCTTAAAATATTTTAGAAATGTGGAGTCGTGCAGCCTGTTGCCCTGATTAAAAATGTGTGACATGGTAGGTCTTTGTGTCCATGTGTCTGTGAGACTGCATTGTGGTCAGCTGCAGACAGTGCTGTTATACACAGTGCCGTAAGTCTGTGGGGCCTCCAGACAGGATGAAGAGCTCATATGGTGATTTTAGCCTCCCTCAGCAGCCTGGCCGGCTCCCACGCGCCTCGTCTGGATTTAGGTTACTGCAGGGGTCACACAGCCACCTCCCCCAGGTTACTGCCGGACACACACACTGCAGTAGGACACATTCAGCTGTTGTAAACAAGAAACACTAAATGCAGGGATTATTTCAGACTGTCAGACTTCAAGACTCTACTTTTTCAGTATAATGTTTCTCACACACTGATGCGGCACATAAGTAGGCCAGTGCGATATTAAGCTTTTTTTCTTTGGTGGGAGAAATCCTCTCAGCTTTTTGTCGTACGGGGCAGATGCTCATCAGTGTCGCTGTAAGCATCACTCATATATGTACTGACCAAGGGCAATTCTCTAAACTGACCGACATGAATAACCTGTTTCTTTTCAACCTTTTTTTGGCTAATTCCTGCCGGTCCTCTCTTTTGTGAGTTGAGTACACTCTGGAACCAATTAGCCTTCTCATTGCAGACCAGACCCAGTTTAAAGTTTGTTTGAAAGCACAATAACCGTCATTGCGTGTTGTATCCGAGTACTTCTGATGGTGTCAGACAAGCTGTCAAGAGCGCAGACAGGCGGACATCTGTCGGCATATTCGCCATAAGGTTGCAGTCTCTTTGGTGTTGGCTCAGTGCTGTGATTAATGCACCACACATGAGATTCAGGATGTCCTCCTCCTCCAGTCACTCCCGACTGAATGCATTTCTCTCATTCCTCTGTATTGTGCTCTTAACCACTCGTTCCCTCAAGGTATGGCTCAGGTTTCCCTTTCTTTCCGTGCCCGGTGACTCAGTGATGGGGAAGTCTGTCTGCCTGTCACCATCGTTGTGCTTCTTCCTAGGGGAGCTTGGCGGATCCAATGTGGAAGTCGGAGCGGCTGACCTACTGTACTTTTTGCCCGAGGAAATGCCTTGTCTTTTCATGCACATGAGGAGGTTTAGCATTCCAGTTTACCCTCTTGGCTGACAACTTATTTGTATGAGGTTGGATGGAGATATATTTTTAAAGGCCTCTGGCATTCTGATCGACCTTACAAAATGGCTTCCCACAGTTTAATCTTTAGCGCAGAGCGAGGATTTGGCCGTGGAAAGTGGGAGAAAGAGAAACAAAGAACTAGGAAGGAGGGTGGAGGATATCTCCGGAAAAGCTCATGGATATTTTATTCGTGCTGGGGGCCCGACGTCTTGTGTTTCAGCCCTGCATATGGTGGGGCTTTGTATGAGTGTGTGCAACACAGTCTTTCTCATATCCCTCTAGCCCTCACGCCACTGTAACTCAAACCTAAGCTGTGAATAGGAGTATCACCTCTGATTCTGGCAGGAAATTAGTCGAGTAAGCCACATTCTTCAACCCCTGGCTGGTTCTTCATCTGTTAATCAGTCTAGTTCATCACTCAATTACAGTGATGGCTTGTGTATGCAAAGTCTGAATTGTCTGTACTAGGGCTGAGCGATTAATCGTAGTAAAATCGAAACGTGGCTTAGTGCGATATATTTAAAGGAGACCTATTATGTCCCTTTTCACATGAGGTAAAATAAGTCTCTGGTGTCCCCAGAATGTGTCTGTGAAGTTTTAGCTCAAAATACCCTACAGATAGTTTATTTTAGCTTGTCAAATTTGCCCCTCTTTGGGTGTGAGCAAAAACATGCTGTTTTTGTGTCACTTTCAATTAGGGCTGCACAATTAATCGGATCGTGATTACAATTATGGATGCCACAATTACGTAATCGTTCAAAAGTGCAATTACAAAAAAAAAATGCACTTACATTATTCTGCGTGCCTTCTACTTTTTTTCTTTCTACAGGTTATCTTAAGGTTTTTTTTCCCTATTGTTTTAATTTTAGTATAACACCACACATATTTTTACTTTATTATTAATTAAAGAAGAAACCAAACCAATTTATAGTTGACATTTGAGGCTTAATGCTATAGAAAAGCAATACAAGTTTTTCAGGAAGAGTGTTTTCAGCTTAATAATTCCTTACATTTATATAGCGCTTTTCTGGGTACTCAAAGCGCTTTACGTTTAGAAGGGGGAATCTCCTCAACCTTGTTTTTCATATAAAAATATGGCATGCAGTTGCTTCAAACAATGGTATAAAGCTATTCAAAACATCATTCAATGTAAATAGTGATAATCGTAATTAATAATTGCAACTACAATTTCAAGGGAATAATCGACAATTATGATTTGAAATGAGCTTCTGCTTCCGGCTCCCTTTCCAGAAGAGGGCTGAGCTTTAACAGCTCATGCTTCAGTTGCTGAACAACAACAAAGCTGGAGAATCTTACACAGCCAAAATGACGTTTGTCAGTAACGGTGTTCAGCCTTACATTGTTCAAACCGGAGTTGGACACTGATGGAGAGACTCAGGAAGAAGTTACAACTTTTAGAATGCAACTGGATGTTTCTGAAGGGTTAATGGATACATTTTGTAGTTGCTGTGGAGTTGATTTAACTCATCGTCTAGCATGTCGTCATGTTAATCTTTTTGTGCAAATCCAGCGTTGAATTGACCCTTGTTTGTGAAGCAGTCTGGCATAAAATGACGGCAACAACAGCAACTCTTCCTCTACTATAAAGCAGCCCAACATGGCCTCACCCCTTTGTTGCGTGTTCTCGGGGGGCAGAGTACAATTTTAAGATTAGTGATGTCACTAACCCAGGAAGAAACTCGTTGTAGTTCCTACCAGCTGTTTGTTGTAGCCCTTAAGTGGATTCTTTAAAAGAAAATATCTCCCTTTACATTGAACTTTGAGCATCGAAACTTTGAGCGATGTTGTTTGTGCTCTAACAGCAACATTACACACTAACTAAAGTGAACTCCTAATTAAAGACCCTTAATTTAAATACATCTGCTGTGTGTTGCAGAGTGAAGTGTATCATTGTGCTTATATACAGATGTGCAGCTCAGTGTTTTTGGTGTCTCAGAACTTGTCTCAGGTTTGGTTTGCTCTAAAGTCACCATGACAATTGACAATTCTTATATTTTTATGGAATATTACAGTTTTTTTTTTATTAAATATGATTTATCCGTGCACATTATTTAAAAAATAAAAAAAATTTACCCTTGTAATATTTAATCAAAATAACTTTCCCACCCTCTTGCAGTGACATCTCTGATATGTTTACTGGTGCGAGAGCGTGACAACCTGTCACTCACATGACATTACAGCAATAGCAAACCACAATCATCCAATCAGATCCTGAAAGACAAAATCAAGTCCTGCAATACATTTTTTTTCTTGTTTGAAGAATTGCTATGATTGTGTGTGTATGTGTGCCTACAGACAAGCATTCTAATCGTGCATTGTTTTTTGGAGCCGTAAAAAAAAAAAATGCACTATTAGAATGAAACAGTTACTTATTTTTATCTCCTAACGTCATTCATAATATCATGCTTCAATCATTTGTTTTATGTACAGTCTAGTTTGAGTTTTTCTTTAGAGACTTTACATTTTCAGAGAATTCTGAAAAATTGTCATCAGACTCCAATTCATCAATAGTGAGTGAGCTTCTGCACAGAAACCTACGTTAAAGAGACAAGGAGAAAACACTTCTGCTCTTCTCGCTGTGCACCTGCCTTACATTCTCCACTCCTGCTCACTGGAAGCTACTCATATTGAATAAGTACAAAGATAAATAACCATGGGTTCATATTCTTGTGAGTTATACCATTGCATGTCAGCTTTACAGTGCCCCCACCCCCAAGCTTTAACCTCATATATCAGCAAACTACTTGCCTTGCAAACAGCTGCAGAACCCGCCAGAGACTCATTCCCATCTACTGAGTAATGTTCCTTTGGTTACACACGTGTTCTATTGCTAATTAACTATGTGAACTGCCTTGTGGCTTGTGAACTAACTCTCCGCTGTTACATCAGGTAAAGCAGTGCTTTTATATTAAAGTCAAGAAATAAGTGGGTGGGAAACCAAGAATAGAGCCTCTTCTGTCTCCCATGCACCCACCCTCATCAGTCACTACACCAGCTGTCCTAATACGAGGTATTGAAGATACTCTGCACTGACTAGCAGAGATGATGAACTGTCTGGTTTTGAGTTTGGATTTTAAATTGGCAACTCAATACCAGATTTGTTTAGCATGCACAATTGAATTTCGATGGCTTCATGCTCTTACTAGTCAATAATTCACTTTAGAAATTTGCAGTCAGCTCAGGCCATGTCCTTTTTGCAAGCAAACTATATTTAATGTAGTCTGGCTCATTCTTTTTCCTTGTGTAGTTTTGTTTATGGTTATTGAGGATGCGTTTCACACAGCCTGCCCTCTGCCTAATTTGGCTACATTTTATTTCTACTCTGTTACTTTTTAAAAAGCGCCAAAATTCTGGAGCTTGACATCAGCAATGTTAAATGATAGTTCACTTCAAAATAAAAAAATATTACCCTATGATTTACTCGCCTCAAGCCATCCTAGGTGTATATGACTTTCTTCTTTCTGATGAACACAATCAGAGATATATTAATAATCACCCTGATGCTTTTAGGCTTTATAATGGCAGTGCATGGAAAAAACCTGTTTGAAACTCAAAAAAAGTGCATTGTATTCGTCTGAAAGAAGAAAGTCATATACACCTAGGATGGCTTGAGGCCGGGTAGGTAAATCATGGGGTAATTTTCATTTTAAATTGAACCAATCCTTTAAGGACGAGTTTAGGATTTTATGTCAGCATTTTTGACTTAAGAAAACTAAAATGAATACATAAAGAATTGTTAAATGTTTTTTTTTTTCCCCTGACATTTAAAAAAAAAAAAAAAGACAATTGCCTCACCTAAATGGTTTTTTTACTCAGTGTATGTGTTTTTACAATTGCTGCAGTTGTGTTGAATCATTTATATTGTTAGGAAGATACGTGGCACTATGGGTATTTTTTTGTTGTGCAATAGCATACACAAGGAAAATTACAAACTTTAATATTCATTTATTTTATCTAAAAATGAAACAATGTGCAGTCAGATTAAATTGTGTTGTTCACCAAATATTACCAACAGGCCAAATAGATTTTTGTTCTCTCTTTTTAGAGAGTCAAGCACTCATACTGATAATGGTGTTGGCTTCTAAATGTGGCCAGATTTATGCATAGTCTGGTTTGGTTGTCTGTATTAATTTTTTTTACATTTTTGAGATGTATGTTGTGCAACCGGGTGATTATCTTTCAAATAAATAAAAAGGTGTTATCTTCTGTCAGTGTGCATCCATGCTGCCCGTGTAATTTTGACACATTGATGAAGTCTGGCTGTCAACTCTTAATTTAGTGAATATACATTATCTAAGGTTTTTCTTTTCGTTAGTCTATATTGATATAGGAACTTTTTTTATCAAATACGTTTTGTTCATAATGTTGTTGGGGTTTTTTTAACGCTGAATAAAATTTGGCACCCTTAGATCATCCCAGGGTTTTTCCTGGGTCAGAAATGGTCTTCAGTGGTGGCAGATGAGCATCCACACATTGAGAGCCCAGTACTGACAATAAATCCAAAATAAATGCAGAGAAACAGTTTGTAAAATTTTCTTGTAATGTAAATCTCATCCTGTTTATTCATGAAATAAAAAAATAATCACGGTCATATCATAAAAGTGTCCAGCTGTTCAGAAACTTTGCAATGTGGAGTTGCCGCATGAAAATATTATATACAGAAAGTGAGCAAAGATCGCTGCAATTATATTTACTGAAGCTGTCAATTACAACACAAGCTGCGCTCTTGGGAAAACTTCTGCTATTATCTATAAGCTGTCTACGCTGTGCAATGAATCTCTTATTGACGTTGTGCATAAGCAAAAGCATAACTTTGCTGGTTATAATGAAAGTATTTACAAGCATGCAGAACTTGCGCTGAACAAAAACTCTGCTGTGTTGAGCGGATTCTGACTAACTTAAACACATCTGATTGGCTGATGTGTTCACTAGCTCAACAGATGTCTGATTGGCTACATTTGCTCTTCACAGAGCACTTACACACACTCACAGGAGTGATTTAAAGCAGCCTGTTATCAGTGGGAACTGGTACTGCCGAATGACAGGTATCATTACGTACATTAAATGATCAAATAAATCTTTGGTGGAACAAAGATTCATTTTGGCAGCCAATAAACTTCCTCTCGGATAACGTTCTGCAGATGCAAAACCGAATGAAGCTAGAGGAACGTCAGTTGCACTTATGAATATCTTATTGGCCTATAGGAGTTTACAAACACTGTTTTTGAGCCGCTAATCCACTGTAATGAACTGGTTAAGACGATGGATGTTCTCCCATGTCTGATAACACCATACCAGACTGTTTGGCCTCCTATCAAAGGGCTTAATAAAAGTGCATGGGCAGTTCTGTTTGTACAGCCCCGGGCAGTTCTCCACGCTCAGCACTGGGCAAATAACACCCACTGAACACACCGCTTTTACGTGTGTGGCGGGGTTGTTTGTCAGTTTGTGCAGCTGGGCAGCAGCAACTCTAAAGTGTTGTGCATGTTTGTTCTGCCAGTCACTCACTATGATTAGGCAGCAGTTAGAGCAACAGGAAAAACCCTCTTTAAAGGACCCACACTGGTGTGTACCGTTCATGAACTTCATTTAGAGGAGCTCTGCCAGTGTTTGAGAATGGCACTCATGTGCTTTCCTGTTAGTAATTGTCATGTGATCTGTCATACAGTTTAATTTTGAGGTTTTTGGCACAGAGGATTGTTTGGTTTTCTTCTGTGTTTTCAGGATCACTACTGCCCTGGCTGAGCTTGTGGATTTTCTTTTAGGGATGCATCGATACATTGGCCAGTAATCAGTATTGGCTGATGATCAGGGCTGATTATATTGTGTGTGTGTGTGTGTGTGTGTGTGTGTGTGTGAAGAAAATGTTTCTTGTGTTGTATTTGGGGCTGTTGAAGTTAATGTGACAATAATGCATTAACAGTTAAAAAAATAGTGACGTTCCAAGCCGGCTCTACTTGACCCTTTGAATCACTTGTAGTTCAAGACAGAGTTGCCAGGTCCATGTTTTTTCCCTACACCAAAAATATTTGTAGCACACCTCCCATTCAATAATTGCCAAAAAGCTTTGTGCTTTGTTACTTCTAATATTGATTTTAAATTCTGTACATTTTATCACAAAGTTCAAACAATAAATTATTTTACCAAAAAAAAAATAAAAAAATGCATTAACATCAAAAGGTATGTTGAAAGAAACAATACAGCTTACCAAAATGTATCATGTCTCATGTGATCACTCATGTGATCAGTGTTGCAACTGCAGAAAAAAATGTCAGTAAAACAATGTCACTTAATAGACCCTTTTCACATTTCCGGGTTTCTCAGAAGCAGAAGTCGTCATAGTTGGGTAAAATTCTATAGCAGTGAATGAGAGAATACATTAAATATATTTTTTGTGTTTCCATTTGCTCAAATAGCAAAGGAAAAACTCAACAATAGTGTTTTCATAACTTTGAAAAAGAGGGGAAAAAAAGAGTGATTGATAACATTTTTACTGTCACTCCCATAGCTGCTGTATTAGAAACACCCTCACAGCAGCGTTAACTAGATTTTTGTAATTTGATGCAAAGGTGATATAATACTAAGTATAGTGTTATAAATGTACCTACGTTAAAATTTAAAAAAAAAAAAAAGTAAATATAAAAAACTTTGCAGGATTTACGATATTGATGACCGTTAAAACGCATCTCCAGGAAAGTTAATCCAATATTCACAGTTTGTTAGTTAGCTGTAAAAACAATAGAGAGGAGCAGTTTTTATTTGAGTGTAATTATTGTATCTGAAAATAAATAGCAGTTGAATATATAACAGTTTAGGCTCTTTTTGTTCATTTAAAATATTAAATTACCTCTAATATTAAAATATGAATACCTCTAATATTAAAGTAATGTACTAAATGAGAGGGTTCCTCCCTGTATAGTTGACAGCGTTAGTTGGAGTTTTTTTTCCCTTAAAATCAAACTAAGATATCATTCTGAATAATCAGTATCGGCGGAAAAATGTAGTATCGGTGCATCTAATATCTGTCAACCTTCTTTTGCTGAATCGGTGAGAAAATGTTTAAATGTTGCTCAAATCAGTGACTCGAGTTTTAGGTGGCAACTATTAATCTATATAATCTATGTATTTTTTCAAAATTGACTAGCTGGTTTGTTGCATGAACTTTTCTAGTACATTAATCTTCTAAAATGGAAAAGATAAAATTTGGGAAAAATAAAATGGGATTTGGGAAAAATATTTTGATTCCCAGAAAATCCAGAAAAAATTTGGATTGGAAATGTTAAAAGGATGAACTAATTTTAAAATATATTCAAATAGGAAACAATAATTTTAAATTGTAGTAATATTTCACAATATTACGTTTTTACTGTGTTTTTGATCAAATAAATGCAGCCTTGGTGAGTGACTTCTTTCAAAAAACATTACAAACACTAACCAACGCCTGAACGTTAAGTAAATAGGATAAATAGAGACCTATTGATTAGGGCTGTCGCGGTTAAGGAATTTCCCTTGCAGTATTTTTGAGTGGCTCAATAGCGCAATATGCGGTATTACCGCCATATATATTTTTTATACGTTCAAAAACGCTGATTCAATCAAAGAGAGATGTAAAGAAACAAGCTGTTGAAATCATTTTAACTTTGAGCGCCACTTTATAAGGCTCAGCTGACTAGTAATCGATGCTAAGGCAGAGATTTGCTATCCTTGGACACAGCCCTTTTTTATGAATATATATATATATATATATATGTCTCTGCCTGAAGGACAGACGCAGGTAATCGCACGTGGTCAGTCGATCTCTCTCACGTTCACGGTCTGTTTAGGCTTGTTTAGTGCAAATCTATGGAGCCTCTGTACAAATCACCAAGGTACACATTATGCTATCATTATTAACTTATTTAATATTTAGTACACATGCATGAAGTGTAAAATGAGAAGGACAATCTTTCAAATAATAACATTCAAATATCACGGTTGCTGCGGTTTTTGCAGTCCTCTGAGGTTGGCTTGTCAATAGTGCGGTATTACAATATTGCGGTTATCGCGACAGCCCTACTATTGATTTGGACTGTTTTTTTGTTTGTTTTTAAAGCAGTGAAAAATTGGCTAAAAGCCATTGGTTACATTTGACATTTGCACTCAATAATTAACAGAAAAATATCCATCTGCTGGTCTGAGCCTATAAAATCCTGTCATGTGAATTAATTGCTTTAAATGGGGTAGATGTTACAGCTCTGGCTGCCTGTGATAAAAGTTGTGTCTGACAGCAAAGTTTCTGCCTCCGTTCCTCCTTTGTTTCCATGGCTACAGATGTGGAAAGATCCTAAAGGGAAGCTAGGGTGGTAAAGCTTTGAAATATCTGCTGCATGTATATTTGATTACTCTGCGACTGCTGTAGTTGAAGCTCTGCCACTCCTAAGGGATCTACTTCCGTCATACCTGCGGACTTTGATCTGGGCCTCTTATGCATCGCGGCACCTCCACTTGGGTTATTGGTTGCCACAGTAACCATTATTGGGAGGTGATGGACAGCCTGGAGGCTGAAGACGTGATGGACTATGAAACCACCCTCCCCCGCTCTCTTCGTCTCTCCCTGTGAATGCCGAGATGAATTTCACAGCTAATGAGGCAGTGCCCTCCCCAAGTCATGGAGCTGTGTGTGGGTGCTAACAGAGGTATGCCGTTTGGCTCTTCTGTCCACAGCGATGAATTTCCAGCTCTCTGACCTTTTGAAGATCCTGTCCTCTTGGCTCATTATTAGGGCATAAACTATACCAAGCATTAGGGCAGCATGAAACCTCAGCGTAGACCAATTAGTGGATGAGCTTGCATGACTCCTGTTCTATAGGAACTGGCTGCCTTTCCTCATTTTCAGCCGGTTTCTTCTTCACAGTTGGATTTCAATAAACAAACTTCTGCAATGACACCGAGAATACATAAAAAATTAAGGAAGCAAGTTTTTTTTGCTGTCTTTACTGTGCTGCTTCTATCTGGGATCCTGATTTTAACAGAAACACTGGCAAGCTTTTCTTTGATGTGCAGACTGGGATTAAGGGAAGATACTTCTGTTGTTATCAACAGGATCCAGCCATAATGTTTTTGTGCTTCACATGCAGCGTTTTTTCATTGTGCCTTTATAGTACTTAAAGGGATAGTTTACCCCAAAAAAGCACTCATTCACTCATGTCATTCACTTCAAAACTGATCGACTTTAGGGGCTTTCACACTGGAGGAACTTTTTTTTTTTTTAGTTCCTAGAACTATTGGCAGAACTACCCACTTTTTGGCGTTTTTGCACCCCAGGAACTAGGAGTGATTTTAATTTTTAGGGGGGGTCTAAATTGGCTCCTATTTCAGAGTAGAGTCTAACCCAGCACTATATGAAATACTAGTGACGTAAGTGTACATTGATTGGCCAAACACATACGAAACACCAGTACCCGACATTTTTAAAGAGCAGTGTTAACATAATACTTACTCCACAAACATAGAAAACGGCGTAAATGACATTTACCTGTTGTCTGCGCGGGTTGTTTTCTTTTCAATGAGTCGGCGTTTGGATGTAAACACTGAAGCACTGAACTGCATTCACTACGTCAACTGCTTATGACAACAGTTAAAATTGTTGAATAAAGTCATTACTTTTATGTTTTTGCTCTCCGTGTTCTCTTCGCTTCATAACAATAAGGTTGAATTTGTGTTCCAAAGATGAACGAAGGTCTTAAAGGGTTAGTTCACCCAAAAATGAAAATTCTGTCATTAATTACTCCCCCTCATGTCGTTCCACACCTGTAAGACCTTCATTCATCTTCAAACACTTTCAATGCCCAGAAAGCTACTAAAAACATATTTAAAACAGTTCATGTGACTACAGTGGTTCAACCTTAATGTTATAAAGTGATGGGAATACTTTTTGTAAGCTAAAAATAGCGACTTTATTCAACAATATCTAGTGATGGGCGATTTCAAAACACTGCTTCATGAAGTTTTGAAGCTTTATGAATCTTTTGGTTTGAATCAGTGGTTCAGAGAGTGTATCAAACTGTCAAAGACACGTGATTTCAATAAACAAGGCCTCGTTACATCATAAGTGTTTCGAAATTTCAATGGTTCACGTGACTTAGTCAGTTGACGAAACATAACCTTTGGCGTTTTAGCATTCATAAATTGGACAAAGTTATGTTTCAATATCATGTGTTAAGCGGCATTCGTTTGTACTGTTCCTGTTCTGACAGCATGCATGAATTAGTTCAGTGACCTCATGGGAGAAAAAAAAAGCTCTTTAGAGGTAGAACACAGCCTTACTCTGTTTGTCCAGCAACACTCACACTCAAAGCACACAATTCAGAATCAACCATTGTCAAGCTGCACTGCATATGATTCCACTCTGTTTCCTGTTGTGTTGTGTCTGCAGTGGAGTATAGGCTTTTACACTGTGCTACTACCACTTTTGCACTGATATTTTCATTTTTCTTGTCCAAAACGATGCAGGTCATTGTTTTTTCTATTACTTTGTCCTCCATGTACACAGTGCATTTTTGATACGATGAATATTGCTGACCACACCTGCTTCCTCTTACTCCACGGCGTGTCAAACATGAGCTGACACCAACCTTCTTGACAAATGCTGCTGCTCTTAAGTTTGCCAAATCCCATTGAAAAGCATGAAATCGCATTGCAGCCCAACACAGAATGACCTTTGATATTATCACATTAGGTGAAGGCTAGCCAAGAATAAAAACCCTTTCAGGCAGACGGCTTAAGCTTTACATATCCAGGAAAAAAGCTGTGGATTTGGGGTGCTGACTAACAGCATTGAGAGGAAGTCTGTCTGATTTATTCTGTGCAGGCTGTGCTGGGATGGCCCCAGCAGTCCCTCTTGGGGGGACTAAAGGAAAGGCATCCTGATCATGTCAGTTAGTTAGTGGAATGAGGCCCAGCTTTCTCTTTAAAGCTGTCTCTTGCTCTATTTTCAGAGCAGCAAAGCTTGTGGTTATTTTAAATGCATCAGCTTTTAAAATATTTATTTTCCAAATTCATACATTTCAAGCAAGGGGTGCATCTGTTGATATATCTAACTGATTTGAATTTTTTTTTTCTTTTTTTTTCAGTATTATGTGCCAAGAATCTGGCAAAGAAAGACTTCTTCCGTAAGTATAACTCTTTTTTTCACTGTTTTCATCCTTTGTGTTCCTTAAATTAGTTCTCCAAAATTAAAATGTTTCCTTTTACTGACTCTCATTGCTCCAGACCTGCACAAAAAGAAACATTTTGAATAATGTGCTGTGTGCTCTTTTACATGTAATTACAATAAATTGGGCTTTTAGTCTTCAAAAATCGACAGAAATGCATCATAAAAGTTGGCCATGAGAGCTGTTTACTCTATTCAAAGTCTTCTGGGCAATCTGTGAGAGAAAAAATACTGCTGCGAAATCATTAAAATCAAATTTGTGAATTAGACCAACCATTTCATTGAAAAGATCAGACTCTAAGAACAATTCAGTTTGCAAATAGGACATCAGTACGTCTCTCTTTTACTTTCATAAATGTGCCAAGGAGAGTTTAAGTGGATTATCAGTGAATAATGGCTTACATTTTGGTCTGTTTCTCACACAAAGCTATTGCATTATTTCAGAAGACTTATTTTGGATATTTTTGGCTCCAGTCCTCCTTCACTTTGTTTCACTTGCAATATAAATTTACATTTATGTTGAAAAGAGTAGCCAAGATATTCTTCAAATTCGCCTTTTTTTTGTTTCACGTGAAGTCTAAGCAGTTTGGAGTCTTGTGTGTGACTAAATTTTGCTTTTGGGTGAAATTTTACTTGACTTCAAATCCTTCGCATTCACAGAAATGTCTGTATAGGAACTGTTTGTGATTCTGTTGCTCTGGAACATTGGAGGCTCTCTCCTCCGCCCACTGGCTGCTTTTATCACTGGGTGAATTCACATCCTCATTCAGTGGCTCCTCATCAGATTCCACCCACTACAGCATGAGCACACTTCACTGTTCTGGAGCCTGGGCTCTCTCTGTCCCAGCTGTTCTGACTGACAGGCTTGTTTGCCCCACTGGCCTTGTCAGTGTGTGTCCCACATATTATTCAAATGCCTGGTGTGCGTCATTCATAGATCCTGTTTCTGTGCCATGGCCATTATGCTTCTCGTATAACAAAAGGCTACATGAGAATGTATGACGAAGACGGGCAAAACAAGACCAATTGTTCCTGATAATTATACAATGAATTATTAGTATTTATGTTCTACAACAGATGCAGCATGTATTTTTCTCCCCACTCACATAATTTCAGTTGAAAGACTTTTCAAAGTTTCATGCCACCAAATGAACGGTTCACAGAGCATGTGACTGTCCTTTGATGACACTGACCAAAACACATTGCTAAGTCTATAACTAAATGACTCAATACAGGACTCCAGACTAGCCTAAAATGATCATAAATGTGACATGAAAATTTTTTCTTTTTTTTTTTTTTAAATATAATTGCTGTTGGTGACAAACTAGAAAATTACTGTTATGTGTTTTTATCAGGTTTCATCTAACCCATATGGTCATATTCACAAACAAATTTTGTGAATATGAAAAACAAAAGTTTTTTGAGCTGGTTGTTTTAATTAATCACTCAAGCACCTTCACGAATCAGTCTTATTCTGACTTATATTAACTGCATACCCTTCTTACACTAATGGAAACAACTTTATAACACAACAATGAATAACTCCCAAAACCATCTCTCTTTAATACTGCAAATACCATGTAGAGCCATAAGATTTCCGCGATGCAGAAAACACGGATGAAATCACAGAATCCGTTCACAAATAGAACTTACTGTATAAAGCGAAATGTCACAGAATTTGGCAGTTTTTGGATGAATAAATCAAAAGTATGGCTGTACAATGAATCAGACATCGATACGGAATAGTGTCTGTGAATATTAAAGCTAAAAAAGACTGCTATTGAAACCTGAAGTCTGCGCCTCATTTTCGTCTGCCACTACACATACTGAAGCACGAGTGCCGCTCGCGATGATTTCAGTGTCTGCTGTCTCACTCACTATATACACGAACTTCATCTGCAGAGCTGCTCTTAGTCACTTTATGAACATTTCACCGTTTAATTTGATAAAACTATCAACGTTATTCTTATCATATACACAGGAAGTCAAAGGTCAGTTTTTCTCTGAAAACATTTACAGTCAGGAAAATGTAAAATGGCTATCCTTATCAATTATGTTCCGGTTTAAAAATCATATAGTGTATTCCAGTCTTTACAGAACAGTGATATTTATGTGGCACAAATACAGTCAGGATCACTGGAGTGACAGCATCAAGGTGGAACACAATTTTATAATAAAAACAATCTTGGTTTAACTTATCTGAAAACATTTTTAATATCATGTTTCATATGTAATTACAAAAAGTGCATGTAAAATGGCTTTCAGAGATCTATGTATATGCAGTAATTCTGTAATTTGGCAACTAAAAGTCTGTAGCTCCAGGGTCATTCTTTTTGGTCTGGGGCTCTGGGAAAAAAAAAAAAACATCCAAGTATTTGCAGTCTATCTAAATTCTTGGAGAATTCATGCTTAGCTGTCCAGATTGTACCCGTTCTTTTCAGAGGGCAGTGTGAGGACAGTGTGTGTTGGCCGGGTTTGTCCTCTGTTGTTTATTTGTATTCCTGCCACACTGTCATTCTGCTGCAGGGTTGCCTGATCCTTTTGCCAAAGTGGTGGTGGATGGCTCGGGTCAATGCCACTCTACAGACACGGTCAAAAGCACATTGGACCCCAAGTGGAATCAGCATTACGACCTGTGAGCAAATTTCCTTACTGATGGCTAATTTTTTTTAATGTTCTCAGTGGTATTCATGATGTTGTGCAGTTTCGGTCATTTAGTTAATCTTTAAAATAATGGAAGCAATATTAGCTAGTGATTTAAAACAGAATTTCACTGGAGGAACTTGCTAAAGAGAGCTTTTCTGCAGGTATATTGGGAAGACCGATTCCATCACCATTAGTGTATGGAACCATAAGAAGATCCATAAGAAGCAGGGAGCGGGTTTCTTAGGCTGTGTGCGGCTCCTGTCCAATGCCATCAGCAGATTAAAAGACACAGGCTGTGAGTGTAATACTTTTATAGCCAGCCATTATCTCTTCATTTTGCCTTACCAAGGTTGTTAACCGTCTGTTAAGTTTGATAACCTCATACATCGAATGTTTGATTGCCTTGTATTATCTATCTCACCATCAGACCAGCGTTTAGACTTGTGCAAGTTGAACCCATCTGACAGTGATGCTGTCCGTGGACAAATCGTTGGTATGTATTGAACAGTGCAGGTAGAACTTTTCCGATACAATGGCCTGGGGGAAAATGTATTTGCCAGCTTCAGCAACACTTTTAAATTGATAATACTGGATAGTGGATAAACAAAGTATTAAACCAAGTTTTAATTTTGAAGAAAGATAACACAAGTAGTCAAAATATTTAAGATGACATTTGCCTCATAATAGTGTAGTTCTGAAAAAAGCACTAGCATTATTTGTTTGTAGATGCCACTTAGTTTTATATTTTATATTTAATGTATTGAAGTTCATACTTTTTTCCAAATACTGGACATTTCACTGTGAAATTAAATATAAATGATCAAACTAAAACCAATTTATCATCACTTAATGAATATTTTCTGCTAAACAAAAAGCCTCAATGTGAAGACTTTTCTTAAATCATTTTCTTCATTTTGTAGTGAGCCTGCAAACCAGAGACAGAATTGGCAGTGGAGGACCTGTGGTCGACTGTAGAGGACTAGTAGAGAATGAAGGGTGAGTCGTCTTCTGTCCTGAAGATGCACATTTATTTACAATTAGAACTACCTGCCCAGATAGAAAGCACTTGGATTTGAACTTCCTAAAGACCACTTGAGACCCCAGTATACTCACTGCAAAGTTCTTTTTAGTTCTTCGTTTAGGGGGTAAAATGAAGTTCGAAATACATGAGCAGTGATATACTGTAATCGAACATCTGACACCGCCCCACACTACACTAAGAGCTGCGTTTAGATGAATATGTAAATAAGTGCTGCATGCTTTCCTCTCAGTAACAAAATAAACACAACAAAATTGAGAAAACAAGCATTTTAATATAGCATAAGAAAATCATCTGATCATAGCCGTGTGGATATGCTTGTTTGCACAAGCTTTGCAATTCGGCACTCAAGTAAAGTCACATCACATTTATAAAGCACTTATAGTATATATATATATATATATATATATATATATAAAGCTTAAAATCAAGCAGCTTTACCATATTAAACATGAAAAACAGTGTCAGTGTCTCGTTTCATTAGAAGTACAACTTTTACTATAAAGCAGCTCTCTATTGTGTTCATGTTTTCACTCGTGGATGTCTGACCTCCATGGATTGAACAGGAGAAATAAAATGGAAAAGATTTTGACATAAAAGAAGTGAAGCCTCTGTGCACACTTACCTAATACGTAATCACCACAGACCAAAGGTTGTACAAAGGTGTTTACCAAAAGTTCGCTTTGACAAGCTGTTTCAGACTCCCAAAACGAAGTTCCTTTTGACCTGATTTTGTTCGAAATGACGTCACATCAGTTCGATCTTCGATTTCATATATATTTTAGTCTCAGACTTCCTCACTGTTTTTATCATCATCACTTAGTCTGTACATGTGGCCCAGACTGGAGAAATAATACAGGGTGGAACTTTCTTTTTATTCACTAGGATTTGATATGAGTGTGATGATTGATATTATTTAACCACACCTATGTGGCCTGTGTTAAACCGGCTGAATAGTAATTTCAGAAATGTTACATGAAAGTTATTACATGTCTTGATAGATTATGAAAATTTGAATATGAATGGTTTAATTGTGTAGGATAGTTCCTGTGACAGTTAAAATATTAGGGACATTTTTATTTTGTCCCTAATGTTTGTGTGTCTGTGTGCGGTGTGTTTTCACATTTCATCTGTATATGTTTTAGGCCAGTTTTTGAGGACTCGGGGCCCGGGCGGCCTCTCAGCTGCTTCATGGAGGAGCCCATGCCATACACAGATCCCACAGGGGCTGCTGGCGGAGGAAACTGCCGTGCACTTGAGTCACCCAATCAGGAGCAGCGACTCCAAGCACAACGGATCAGAAACCAAGATTCCCGAGGGCACGCGCACACACCCCAAAACCGACCACATGGACACCAGTCCCCTGACCTCCCTGAGGGCTACGGTAAGTGTGTGCGCATTAGCAATGGGTCAGCAGCATGGTCTTTAGTGCCAGTGCTTTAAAACCACTGGTATCGAGGCACTGCTTTTGTAACAAATTTACCTACTTTAATACACTTCAAATCACCTGCTGTGAGCAATTTTCCTGTCATTATGTATAATCTGCAAGTCATCATTCTTTTTTTAAAGACTGATGGTTTTGCAAAAAAAGATTTGTATATAAATATTTAACTAAAAATATGTAGTTTTGCACTTCCCAGTGTGTATACCTGATCTCTTACCCTCAGTAATGCTGGAGTCCACTGAGACTAATACAGCTTAGTGCTCTGTGTACAGGCTACTGAAGTGCAGTGAACTGGAGAGACTGAGCTCTGAAAGAAGTCTATTCTATGTGACACCGCTGCTTTAGCTGAGCTGTGTGGCTACCGCAGCCCGCATTATACAGGTGGATTGGCTGTGGTAAAGCCTCTCATTGGAGTGTAACTGTGCCTGACCCTGCTGGTGTTCTGGTCGAGTCCTCTGCCGTGACCAGTGGACGGCGCCAGTGTAATTAAATCTCAGACTAGACATGCCACACTAGCTGTGTGCAGTCTGAGAACTGGATGCTCAGCGTCCTGTTGCAATAGCCCTGGCGCTCATTCAGGTTACGTGTAAACTGCTCTGACCAAGTTAGCTGTTGCTCATTCACTCATAACATATGTCTCTTCTCTTTTCTAATACAGAGCAAAGGACCACTGTGCAGGGCCAAGTCTATTTTCTGCACACACAGACTGGCGTGAGCACCTGGCATGATCCTAGAATACCCAGGTAGGTTTAATCACCACCCGCTTTTGCTGAAATAACGGTTGCCCCTGTTTGATTGCTATTGTGATATCGCTCTAATCGCAGCTCTTTAATGTCCACAATCAGCTAACTTAATAATCAGCACATCTCACTTAATAGCTGCTACTGTTGACATTGTGAAGCTTAATAATTTGCTCGTCATCATAATAATGACCTCAGGAGCATGAGGAAAGAGACTTGAGAAGAAGTCTGTTAGTGATGAGGGCAGGGTGGGAAATCAACACAAGCCGGTGGCAGGTTATTTTGCTTTATCAGTCACTGTAGCGTGTGACCTCCTAAATGGGCCTTTTTCAGATTGGCCCAACAACATGCTTGTATATTCAACATGCGCATGTGTGTTCTTATATACTGTCGACTGGATTGTTGTTTGGATCTTTAGTTGTGACAACATCTCTGTAATAAGACAAGTCTGTCTGCTTGGTGGCCATGTTTGTAATGTAATGCCTTTGAAAAGGCCGTTTCGTTTTTTTTCTGTTAGGGCAGTAAGTACTAGCTCTACTTGAATGGAGAATAGTTATATTCAGCAAAGATATTCAGTCATTAAATTAAGGAATTAATCAAATAATTGCGTGTTTATATTAATAAACATATAAATGAGCCTATATATAATACATAGCCATAAAACTTGCAGCGGCGCACTGGTAAACGTAATGATTATGAATGTGGCATGAAAAAACACCATAATAATTTATTGATAAACTAGTGTTTTCGGCTGCAGAGATAAAGTCGACAATGCTGACTCATCATCTCAGTAGTGTACGCGCCTATATACACAATTCATATGGATTACATAACCTGAGAATATTTGTGTAGGATTTGAATCAATTTGTTTAAAAGTAGACATTTCAAGCTTTCGATAGATATTTCTCATGTCTGTGAGGCAAGTATATGCTTAGTTTCGGTTAGTTTTTGTGACGCACTCAAGTTTGCTTGAGACTGAGACGACAGAAAGCGCATCCTGTTTGTTTTCATTATTTTACAAATGCACAACTTTTGTTGTTATTGAGAGTTTAGAGAAATAAAAGCAAACCATTTACAATTTCAAATGTTGGATTATTCTTATCTGTATGACCAAAAAATGAGTATTTTAAGTTGAATGCAAGTGATCGCACCGGCGCCTCCATGTTATGCAGTAAGCGCACTCTCCACACAGATATATGCGCACATTTATCTAGGTTAACGTTAGAGTGAGCAGATGCTACTACTTACATGTTTCAGGTGATAAGCCATATTTGAGGTCGATGAATGATAGGCGAATGTTTGAATTTCCTGCCGTTAACAATCTGTCCGTTACACAGACTGCGTGATTTCGCCACTTTCTGTGAGGTGGTTTTTTTTTTTTTTTTTTTTGCGACTAAAAGACCAATTTTGGTGGACTAAGCCTAAAGATTAGTCGACTATTAGGGGGCAGCCTTTAGTTTTTAAACTGTTCATCAAAGAATCCTGAAAAATGTATTATGGTTTTCACAAAAATATTACAGCACAACCTTTTTTAACATTGATAATAACTGAATAAATTACAAAATCTTAACCCAGTCTTTTAAATGGTAGTGTCTTTAAATGTTCAAAAATAAAAATGTTTGATAAAATCTTAGTGGCTTATAAAATAGGGCATTCACCTGCCACTGTGGCTGGTGGACAAAAAGAAGTTAATTTCCCACCCAGGAAGAAGGTAAATAGGCAGAGTTTTAGGTCACCATTATATGTGTTGAGCAGCAGGTGTGATGGGTGCGCTTGCTCCTTCAGGGATTTGAACAGCGTGAGTTGTGAGGAGCTGGGCCCTCTGCCACCCGGCTGGGAGATCAGGAGCACTGTGTCAGGACGAATTTATTTTGTCGACCACAATAATAGAACCACGCAATTCACCGACCCCAGGTTACACCACATCATGAGGTAAAACATCTTTCACATCGGCTCTGCTCATAACATCTGATTACTCATCCCAGCTCTTAAATTATCCTGTTAATTATTCACCACAATGAATAAATCATCCTTGTGTAATTAAACTTGCTAGTAATGATAATTGCTTGCTTGTATAAGGGTTTATTAAATTAATTCTCAACATTTAATTCCTAATTGTCCCTAGTGGGAGTGTAACCCAAATGATGCATGAAAATTACATTGGTACATTGGTTTGATAAGCTGCTATAAAAAGTGCTGAGGAATTGGATCACATGTGACGTTTGTGTGTTTTGCACGTGTTGAGCAGCCAGCACTCTCAGGTGAAGGAGTCGAGCCAGGCTCTGCCCGTACAGATGGAGGTTGGTATGGAGGAGGGTGACGGGGAGTTACCGGTGCGCTACGAGAGAGATCTGGTACAAAAACTTAAAGTTCTCCGGCATGAGCTCTCCCTGCAGCAGCCTCAGGCCGGCCACTGCCGCATAGAAGTGTCCCGTGAAGAGATCTTTGAGGTACTCGCAGTTACAAAGCTGAATAGTGCCAGTCATGTTAGCATACGTAATTTAGTTCTAACAGCACTGTGGAAATGTTTTTGTCATTGGAAGTGACTGATACGTGCATCACGATTTGATTTGCTTGATTTTTGGTCTTTGACAGTAGGTTACCAATTTCAGTATCTTTAGTAGCTGCAATTTTTGGTCACAGCAACATGTTTTTATGTATATTTCACTTTATTTACTTCAATACACATTTCTGGTTTTACCGTGCAATTCATCACTGCACGTAAAAAAATGTTTGTTTGTATTTTCATCTCAGTGTACACTAACATTCAAAGGTTTGGGGTCAGTAAGATGTTTTTAATGTTTTTAAAAGAAGTCTGTTCACCAAGATTGCATTTATTTGATCAAAAATACAGTAAAATACATTGTCATAATTTGAAATTTTATAACAACTAAAATTAACATTACAATTAAACATTTTCTATTTTAATATATTTTAAAATGCCATTACTCCAGTTTTCAGTGTCACATGACTGACAGTTGTGCTGCTTAATATTTTTGTGGAAACAGTCATTTTTCCCCAAAATTTATCAGCACTCAGCATTTATTTGAAATGTATACGTTTTTGTTACATAAATGTCTGTACTGTCACTTATGATAAAATTGTGTCCTTAATGAATAAAAGACCCCATACTTTTGAAAGGTAGTGTAATTAATTAAAATATTTGCATCTGATTTTTTTTTTTTTTTTTTTTTTTTTTTTTAAAAAGGCCAAATAGCAATGTACACATAATTTTAGGCTAGTTTAAAATGTTTCATTTATAATTGTTTAAAGGGATAGCTCACCCTAAAATGAAAATTAAGTCATCATTTACGCGCCCTCATGTCGTATTTTTGTTATTCGCGACTTCTCATAACTTCTGTGCTTTTTCTGGGCGAGATGTAGTGAACTGTTGCGTACCACAAAACGCGCACATCGTGCAGAGATAGTGCAAGGTCAAGAATTTTGTTAAATAATACATTAAATTTAGGTTTTTTTTTTTTTTTTTTCACCAAACCCTATCAAGAACACTTGAAATGTACGGCACGTCGCATGAGATCATTCTCTGATAGTTTTGTCTTTTTTTTTTTTTTTTTTTTATAACAAGCTTGATACTGGTCGCTGTTCACTGCCATTATATGGACGAATATTTTTCAGACTTAATTTTTATTTTAGGGTGAACTAACCCTTTAATTTAATTCTGTATAATTTATTTAAATTAATGTTTCACTCAGAATTGCATCTTATGGAAGTAAAATGTGTTATGTCACTGCTCTAAGTGCTGCTCTATCTGTGCAATAGGAGTCTTATAGGCAGATCATGAAGATGAGACCCAAAGACCTGAAGAAGCGGCTGATGGTGAAGTTTAGAGGAGAGGAGGGGCTGGATTACGGTGGTGTTGCTAGGTAGCATATGAATCTGTTCCATATGAAAGGTTCTCATTAATTAATTTCCCTTGTGCCTCATTATTCCCCCATCTCTTTTCATACGCCAGACTTGACTTTATAATTTCAACAGTTTAGCTGAATCTCAGCCAGGCTTATCAGCATGCAGGGTATCATGTTCACGATATTGCAGGTGTTCCCCTGTTGAGCACAGAGTTTAGATTGAACTGCAGCCAGCAAGACTAAGATATGAGCATCTTCTAAAAAAGTCTATCTGACTTCTGTGTCTGAATTCCTGTCTTATTCCAGGGAGTGGTTATATCTTCTCTGTCATGAGATGCTAAATCCATACTACGGCCTGTTTCAGTACTCAACTGATAACATCTACACACTACAGATCAACCCAGATTCATCCATCAACCCTGTAAGTCATTTGGTGACCTGTGCTTGGGATTTCTCTCTTAAATAGGGCTGCAACTAACAGTTTTGTTAATCGATTAGTTGGCCGATTTCTTTGATTAATCGGATAAAAAGACAAAACACACTATTCTGCCCAATGCTGTCCTTCAAACAAACGTGCCAACTGAATGCTAATGAAAACATATATAGTGAATATATCTATATGATGTATGCAAAAGAGCTATAAAGCAAAAAGACAGTGTAAATCCCTACATTAAAAATGAAGATAAAAGTAAAGATAATAAATAAAAACAAAAACACAAACTCAATGTCAACAGATAAGAGGAATGTTCTGCAGGAACAAACACATTCACTCTCAACACCGTAACCTCTTACTATTATTTCTTTATCCTGTATATGTAAGAAACGTCTTAGATTTATATTCAATTACAAGTTTATCCCTTTACAATTACCACTCTTATAAAATACTTGAATAACATGTTGACTTTTAAACCTAAATTTAATGTCCAACAGATATTTCAGCAAAATGAATTTTTTTTTTTTTCTCCCTCTCTGATGCGTCCCATCTGTTTAAAGTTTGAAGTTTAACGCTGACTGTCAGGATGAGCCTTCATGCAAAATAGAAATACTCACGTGAATTTGTAATGCTTACAGATAAGGATATAACCGTAAAATGAACATATCACACATTAAACAACACACGCATCTGTCAAAGTCCCTTTAAAGACTGGTGGAACTTTTGTGCACGGTGGTTAGATGCAACTAATCGATACGGACATTCGTTGTCAACGATTTTCACTATCAATTTTATCGATTAGTTGTTGCAGCCCTACTCTTAAACAAGACCCAGTAAATTAGTATGTTATGAAGAAATTTAGCAAAGACTGTGTTGCTTAGACCTCGTGGTCGTCATGTGTGCTTTAAAAGATTGACTAAATGTTCCTCTGCTGCAGGGTCTCATTAACTTTCCTGTCACGCCCTCTGCTGTTTTTTCAGGACCACTTGTCTTACTTCCACTTTGTTGGGCGGATTATGGGTCTGGCTGTTTTCCACGGGCACTACATCAATGGAGGCTTCACCTTGCCTTTCTACAAGCAGCTCCTGGGGAAGCCCATCCAGCTTTGTGACCTTGAGACTGTGGACCCAGAGCTGCACAAGAGCCTTGTCTGGATCCTGTGAGTGAATTTGATAAGAAATGTCTCATTCAGTTTCAATAGAATTAAATAAAGCATATTTAAGACTCTTTAAGACTATTAAGAGAGCGAGCTTTTATCTCTCACTGACCTTTCTACACCACTATTGTGCCCATCATACTTCTAAAGTGCACAAGCCAGAATGAGACAAATGTATGGCTAAAATTCATTATTATTATTTTTTATTTTTTGCATGACATTTATTAACATAAAAAACAAAGCAACCCCTTAATATTATTATTTAGCATTAAAATAAATACATACACACAATCAGTTAAAACAATACACAAGCTTGTTGCTGTTAGGATTTTCCAAAATTTATAATAATTAAAGTCTTCAAAACTACGTAATGACATAAGAATTTTGTTTTGTAGGTTTATGTGTTGTGTCTATAATGTGTCTACGAAACATGCCCTGACATATTTTGGGTTCAGTGTGGCCAAACAAACAGCTTGATATTTATGGACTGGTAATAGGTAGCCTGTTGAATGTAAGCAATAATATGAATAACTTTGCTATATTTTTCTTTTGTTTTTCAGAGAGAATGACATCACATCTGTTTTGGACCACACCTTCTGCGTAGAACATAATGCTTTCGGCAAATTCCTCCAACATGAGCTGAAACCAAATGGCAAGAACATCCCAGTCACGGAGGAGAACAAGAAAGAATATGTGAGGTATGAAGAGGAACAAGCTTGTGGACTACCAGGCACAGCAGATTCATAATCACTTTCTCAGAGACAGTCAGCCAGCAGAGGGCAGCAGTCACCCTCGCTAAAGGGGCTTGGCATAGGTTTTAGGAGCCTCACTGCTTTTTCCACTGTCAGTTTGATTGAGTGAACCCTGAATATATATAAGCTACCGATCAAGAATGTTAGTGGGATGTCAATTTTTATGAGTCTTTATTGTCTGGGAGTCATTGCCAAATAGAAATGAATCAGAGGTTGTTAATGGAGTACCGTGGGGCGCAGTTGCCTGTTAGCATTCTCCATGTTCCACTGCAGATCTCTAATGATTGATTGTGTCTCTGTTAGGCTGTATGTCAACTGGAGGTTCATGCGAGGCATTGAGGCCCAGTTCCTCGCCTTGCAGAAAGGCTTCAATGAACTCATTCCACAGCATCTGCTCAAGCCTTTTGACAACAAGGAACTTGAGGTAATCCAGACATTTCAGACACACTGAATGGACAGGCTGTTGAAGGCACTGCTCTGAATAATATCAGACACATTAGAAGTAGAGCAAAGAAGAATCATAACATTTATAATGACATTTTAGCCAAACGGCTATAATAGCCAACAAACTTCAACATTTTTTTTTTTGCAAGAAGCACAATACAGTAATAATAAGTTCAGTAAAAAATAAGGCATGCTTTCAATACAAAATAAACACAGGATAAGCAAGATATTAAACGGCAACTGAACACATTCTGAATCCTGAATTTGAAAAGTTGCCATTAGGTAGGAGGTTAAGAATGCCAAGTTGTAGACTAAACCAGTTTAAGAATTTGTTCATTCCATCTGCATTTAAGCTATTAAATGGCATTAAGTAAGTGAACTACTATGAGAAGGTTTTGTGTTTGTATGTTCTCTTATGCTTGTAATTAATGCATTAGTGTTTTCAGTTGAGTTTCAGTATGCATATAAGAGTCTGAAACAACACATTTAAATATACTGATTTGGATCAGTATATTGCCACTATATATACCACTATTGACATTTTTGTGTGACGATGCAAATGAATGATTGAATCCACTTTGAATCTGTCCTTTAAAATAACCGTGAATGTATTTATTTGCAGCTGATACCTTATTAAACATCAGAGACATTATTAATAGTAGTCTTGTTGCTCTCGTAGTCCTGAAATGATTAGGAATGGTGAAATCTAATTGCACATTATTTGGGAAACTTAATGGCTAATAGAAATTGTATAAAGTAATGCTATTTTTTCCTTTTCATACACTGCTGTTCAAAAGTTTGGGGATGGTATGTTTTTGAAAAATTTCTTGTGCTCACCAAGTCTGCATATATTTAAAAAATACAATAAGAACAGTATTACTGTGAAATATTGCAACTCTTTTTGATTCCTGTGATCAAAGCTGAATTTTCAGCATCATTACTCCAGTCTTCAGTCACATGATCCTTCAGAAATCATTCTAATATGATGATTTGCTGCTCAAGAAACACTTATTTTTACTCTCAATGTTATAAACAGTTGTGATGCAATTTTTTTGACCAATTTTATGCATCCTTGCTAAATAAAGAGTAAATTCTTTGAAAGAAAACTAAATCTTACTGACCCCAAACAGGTACGGTAGTGTATCTCCATCAAAGAAATGCTCATACAGGCCTGCCCCTCTCAGAAATAATGTTAATACGTTTCTCTCTGCCTTGTAGCTGATCATAGGTGGTTTGGGGAAGATCGATCTGAACGACTGGAAGGCCAACACTCGACTTAAGCACTGTGTGGCTGACAGTAACATAGTGAAGTGGTTCTGGCAGGCAGTTGAATCGTTTGACGAAGAGAGGAGAGGCAGACTGCTACAGTTTGTCACAGGCTCCACACGCGTTCCTCTACAAGGCTTCAAAGCACTGCAAGGTGGCTAATGGATAAGCCATGTGTACTTTCAATATACCTGACATATTGTGCTTGTCAAAACTTCCTAGTCTGTCACTATTTAGTTTGTATTGGCCTTAAACCTAGTGAAAAATTCCTTGACTAAAGGTAACATGAAACCAGAATTTATCAATTATTATGCACAATTTATCAATGTATATTATGCTAAAGAAAATTGTACATTATAAAATTGTTTTTTATATATTATTCTTTTTTTAATCTGTCCACGCAGGCGGGACAATTTTACCCAATAAGACCATAGCGTAACATGTTTCATAGGGTCCCCTTCCAAACAAATCTCAAGCCCATCCCTACCTTACATCCTTCTAAATAATTTGATTCACTTTTAACAATATGGAAGCTACATGAGTTGTGAATGTGTCTTTTTAAAGTAGATTGTGTTCTTGCTCACTTCTGTTGAGTGTGATGATTTGGAGAACAGTGATAACTAGAATGTATCTTTGTAAGGTTCTACAGGTTCTGCAGGACCAAGACTCTTCACTATTCATTTAATTGATGCCAACACAGACAACCTGCCCAAAGCCCACACATGGTAAGATTTAGCTATAAACCTGAAACTAATAAAAAATGCAAAAGATCTGTTTTGTTTTCAACAGGGCTTAACTTTAACTTTTTTGCTCACCAGTCATTGTGGCTAGTGGGTTGTTGTTTTTTTTACTAGCCACTCAGCATTTTCACTGGCCACAATTTTGACATCGATACCATGGGAGAAAACTGTTACACATGCGTTTTCTTTCTCAACTGTTTACGTTCACTTAAAACACAACTGACTGTGTTTACATGAATACTTGTCAAGACCCGCATCTTGACATTATTTTGTGTGTATTTGACCATTTAAGTACAATAAGCAGCCAAAATAGAACGCAATTTAGTACGGGGAGGTGTGTTTATGTGCGCACACTTTGGGTGTGAGAATGAGTAAAATTATGCACAATACATGCAATCCCATGCTGAAATTCATGCCCTGTAATACCAACTGTATTTATCCAGAGCAAATGAAATGAGTGAGTGAGGGGAGGAGGATTTGTGTGTCAACTCACTGTTTGAGAGATTAGAATGCAAAAACAGAGAGAAAAGTTTCAGATATTTCAGTATTGAAAAATTGATATTTTTGACAACACTACATTGCCGTTAGTTTATTATTTTAATGCCTTTTTAAAAGACTACAATTTGAAAATGTATATTATATATATATAAAATTTAACCTGCCAAAGTGGCTAGTATGAGTGACTGTGTTACACACCGATGCTGAAATCCAAGTCAAGCCCTGGTTTTCAAAAAAATAAATATACACTTTCTATTGTCTTAAAGTGGTCATATGATTAATCCAAGTTTCCATGATCTCTTTTTTTTTTTTTTTTGAGATTCAAATGTCCTATTCAAAAGTTTGTTTATTTTTACCTTTTGTAGAATTTATCTCCTAAGTAGTGCAGAGTTATTTGCTGATGAAAAAAGGTTTTCATAATTTATGAAATACTTTTTTGTACTATGTACTGCAATGTGTCAGAAACAGAATACAGCTCATAGTCATGTCATTTGTCATCGGACTCACGAAGTATAATACAACAAGCATAATTGTTTTTGTACATGAAGCCCCACAAGACCCATATGTAAATACTACACCGATGCGGCATTTATGTCATGTTTTTGCTCGTAACTTCATGAAGCAAGAAACATCCAATTGTGGAAAATGGCACATCATTATTTACAGCAGATTCTCATGATTAAAATAAAAAGTCAACATAATCCAATGTGTTAATCACGAGATATTCCTCATGAAGTTAGGCCATAATAACACCCCACAGGCGCTAACAAATGTAGCTTTCACATGAAGTTTTTCACTTATAACTTAAGGAAACATGCACAAATCATAGAAACTGGCACATCATTACTTGCAGTGGATACTCCCGATTAAAATGAGTCCAAAATCAACATAATCCAAAGTGTTGATTACGAGATATTCCTCATGGAGGAACGATTTTAAAAATGCCAATTAGAGGGGTGTCAAGGGCTAAACAAACAGGCTACCTCAAGTCAAAATGCTGTAACTTTTGATTACTTTATGCTATCACCACAAAATTTGATGCAGCTCACATGTAGGGGAATGTCACCACAAAATAATTGTCATCCTACCTTATTTCCTTCACGAGTTATTGCATGTCAAATAAGAAAGATATGTAAAATTATAATAATATATTATATATTGTTTTGTCTTTTATCAGAAGTTTCTCAGCATAATGTCCAAATGTAATCATTTGTTTGTTCTAAAAATTTAAAAAGTTTTCTATCAAACGATACCAACCTTTTGACTGTCTTTGCTAGAGTTGGAGTCTTTACTTTTGTGTCACTCAGAAAAAAACAACTCCTAAAATGCCTTCAGGGCTTAAAGGGATACACTGATTAAGAGTGATATTAAATAAACTTATAATGCTACAGAAGATTTATTTTTTAAATAATTGTTGTTCTTTTGAACTTGACACTGTTTTTCAATAGTGATAATAATAAGAAATGTTTCTTGAACACCAAATCAGCATATTGGAATGATTTATGTATGTATGTTTTTTTTTTGGGTTTTTTTAAAAGGCATGGTAGTAAAAAAAAAAAAAAACAGGCCAGAGAATGGAGTGGATAATGGTCATATGGCACTTTACTAAAATTAAAGTCATTTTATAAATATCAAACTATACAAATGCATGACAGGACTGGAATGAAGTCCGAACTCTTGCAGAAATACTGATCTCACTTCTCGCTAATTCTTTCAGCTTCAACCGAATCGACATCCCGCCTTACGAGTCATACGAGAAGCTCTACGAGAAGCTCCTAACAGCCGTGGAGGAGACGTGTGGCTTTGCAGTGGAGTGAGCGAGTGCCCTGTCCAGCCAGCCAGAAATGGCAGCAAACCCACCAAACAGCCCCAGCCATCCCTCTCACCCCCCTCCCCTTCTCTAGGACAGACGGACTGGTGTCTCCTGACAGACTTTAGCATCACCCGCCAGCCTGAGACTGCAATGGAGGGGAGCGACCACCCAGGGGCAAATCTCTCAAAGACTAACGATTCCTCACGGTGTGATTCGGTAATTGTTTGCGCATTACCACATAAGTTACGGAGAAATCTGATCAACGTTTATTTTTTCTCAAAAATCCAGTTTGTATTGTCTTTGTCACTGAAGCGGTAGGTTGATAGCGTCTGACTGTAATGCGAGTATGTTTGTGCTGCAGTACGTAGAGCCTCGCTGAGCCTGTGGTCTACATGAAGTAGAGCTCATGTTTTAGTCTAGGTGGAGTATTTTAACATACACGGAGCCTGTGACCATTGAACCAGTTTACCTACAGCAAATGTGTCTCGAAGGACAAGGGTGGTCAGCATTGTCATGCTCGTTATGTAACGTCTCCAATTGTTTCTGTACTATCTATTTTATTTCTTCACATCCTGTTCAGTACTATAGGATGGCATTTCAGTGGTATCCATTTCCTGTACTCATCAGTTCTCATTGTAGAAATTTTAACTTGATTGCTTGAAATGTATTATTGAAATTTTTTTTTTTTTTTTTCTGAGATCAAGAACATGCTTAATGGCGAGTCTTAGTCCTCTCATGGGAACTGTGAATGTAACAGCGCCCATGTGTTAATGTTCTTCAGCTGAAGCACAACGATCATGTGCAGTCTAGAGAAGGACCCAAAGCCCTTGCAAAGTCAGCGGTTTCCGGAGTGAGCCAGTATTTTCGTCGCATATAAATCTTTTTTTTGTTTGTTTTTGTTTTTTTTAAACTTTTTTAATCCAATGAGCATTCCTCCGTTGTCAACAAAAGACCTACTTTTTAAAGGTAATGCTAAATGAATGGTGTTTTAATATGCAGATTTTGAAGCAAGTCTACTTCTGTGTAACCTTCTTGAACAACATTCGAATCCATTGTGTCCGTTAACACACCTAAACTCGACTCGTAACTTTAGTTTCGCAAAGCAAACGGATGGCGAATGTTTTAAAGGAGCTCTTTTTGTCCTTAATTTTAATGGACCCTGTTAATCTTTTCCAAATGAATCTAGCCATAGTCATATGGTAACTTAGCATTAACTGTTTTAACTTAACGTACTATTAAAAGTCACCTCCAGACTGTTATTCGCGGCTCTTTCATTGAAACCACTGCTTCGGGTAACATTCAGCACTTTGGCTGGCACGTGTACAATCGCCCATCATGGAGTGTTTATTCCCCTGTGGACGATCGCTGATGTCCTTCGGCTCAGTTTAGCTGCCTCTCTGGTTTCTGACGGAGAGGTGTTTGGTCCAGGTTTTGGTGTGGTGAAAGAGCAGGGGAGTGTCTTGGATTTCATTATGTAGTGCTTGATGTGCATGGCACCTGATTATTCTTTGTAAATGTAAAGAATGAGCCAACCTCATAGTGTTTATTCAACCACTTTTGTCTTTTTCTCTCTCTCGCTCTCTTCATTTTTTTTTTTTTTTTTTTTTTTAACCAATTATTTATTACCATGTAATGTCCTTTTAAGTATTGCTGCTATTTCCATTATTCCGTAGTTTTCAGAGAAGGCTGAGTTCTTGTGAAAGCTGTACACTAATCTCTTTTATTTTATGTATGAATCAAAGTATTTAAACCTGCTGCTGATTCTTCAGGACGTTAAGAGGACGACACCCGACCTTTGACCTGGATGGAGTCAGCAAGTAATGTAGGCTGGGCCCCGGTGGTCATGTTCATATTTGTGATATATGCAATAAAATCCATCACCTTTATATTCTTGGTTCTGTCTTAAAATGTCTCTTTCCTCACTTAACGTGTATCGGATTGGTTGGAATTTGTGTCTTTGACAAGTGTGCAAAAATGAAGTTTTCTGTTTTTCCCAAAAGGCAGTGAATGCCTAGAGTGGTGAAATGTTTTTAAACTTGCATAAAACACAAAAGAGGTGACGTTTAATGTTGTGTACTTGTGGGAATGGCTAGTGAGCTTGAAGATGAGTATGGACTTTGCCTGAAGTTACAGTTGTTTTCATATTTCTCTAAGAAAAAACCTTTTTCCAAGTAATGTGACCGGTATCATCACATTGTACAATTATTAGGTCCTGAGTGTCATTGTTTATTCGATGCAAGACTAATGTAACTTACTATGTACTAAACATTTCTGAAAAAAAATTCAGTGTAAATAAGATTATATTAAAGAAACTAAATTGCAGATCATCTCTCATTGCCTTTTTTTCTGGTCTTTGTTTGCCTGTATACTATGGATTTTATTTAGCAATGAACGTTAAGAAAAATAAGCCAGCTGTCACTCATAATTATACATGGTTTGGTTTTATTTCTCTGCAAAAAATAATGAAGGAACAGGTTGAGTCAGGACGTAATGTTCTTTGGCGTCGTGTTGAGAGCACAAGCGCTGCCTTGTGTCCAAAGCCGTTTGTAGGGCTGGCCTATAATTACATTCAGATTGTGATGTGAATACTAAATATGCAGATGTTCCATAAGCAACGTGTTGCAATATTTTGTCAGGAAGGGAAACCTTGATCATTTTTCTGAAAAGAAAATTAAAACTTTTCACGTCAAAGCAAATATAGCTTCCTTGTAATAATTATAATAAAAGTGCGTTGACGCCATGTTGGAATTCACGTCATTGTAGCGTTAGAACTCGTAATTGCAACTTGGCCAAGTTCAAACTGTCAAGTTTTTTTTTAAAACGCAATTTTTTTTTAAATGTGTGAGTATCGAAATGTCCCGTTCACACAGCAACTTACAGTAGCTTCTGTATGGACTTGCAACCAGAGTCAAGCCCGTATTCTCGTACTAGTAACCATAACGACAGTGACCAACGTATTATCAAAGATGGCGACGTCCATAAACTGAAAAGTAACTTTTGATAGGCACGGTTACTTCCTGGTTGTAGTTAAGGCTGCTCGGGCATTTCCGGTGGACTGTTAGTTGTTCATTGTACTCGCTGTACATCGACACAAAACCATCAGTGGTTGACTTTGTAATGTTGTATTCATATTTTAATGCAGTTATCACATTTACCTAATTTGACAATAAACCAGTTTCATTGATTGCAATAAAGACAAAGCTATTGGGACCATTTAAAAAATGCCGTGTCTGAAACAAACATTGTTTGTTCATCCTTCTGAAATTGTCCCCATTGTAAAACCGAACGTTTTAAAATGTAAGAAATTCAACATTTGATAGAAAACACTTAGCCTATTTAAAAATAAAAAAAGACAATAATTACCACTTTAACCAGCAGGTGGTGGCAGAGTAGCATTTATTTGCGCATATATCAGCCATTTCCTCTAATCGTTTTTTAATTAGTTTCGTTTTTGACTCAATATTAAACTTTATAAAATAAGTGGGTTTACATTTTGGCAATGTGAAGTATGATGTACTCACAAAATCTTATGAAAAACAAGCACCGTGCTTTCCCTTTGTAATCACAGCAGCTGTCAGTCAGTGCAGCGCAAGATCATGATTTCGGCGCAGTTGTAAAAACACATATTTTATTTAATTTATTCTAAAGTGCACTATAAATATTTAATTTGTGACGCTTTTTTTTTCACACGAAAGTGTGAAAACTGATGGTCGAATTGAATTTAGCCGAGGAGGAACACTGAGGTACGTCTTTATTTATTTATTTTCTATGCTGTCTTACGTTTGAATAACTAAATTAATGCTATGCCTGACTATATAAGTGACTATATTCTGATTATAAAATAAGTATTACACTACTGATGCTCAACACACCAGCAAATGACATCTGACCGGAAGTGTTCGACCTGGCTTATATTATTGCTGAAGTTCTAAAGAACGGTCCGTGTATATAGTCCATTGACCCTTCGCAAAGACCCGCCCCCCTTAGTTACTGTTGCTTTGTCCGACAAGCCATGGCTCTGTCACGCCACACAGAGTGAAAAATACATCGCGGAGCAAAGAGGACACTGACAACACGTCGACAGACAAGACAGGGCAGGTTACTTATGATATTAAACAAAGTCCCAACTTTCAAACTGTAATTTTTTTTTTAAAGAAATTCGAACAATAAAACCCGTTTTGTGGCTCGTGACAGATTGCTGTAGTGCCTCGATCAGCTTAAGCGGCTCGTGAACCAATCATCTCTTCCTACTAGTTAATTTATAGCATCAAATAAACATGAATGAACATGAAAAGAAATGTTGTTTCAAACGCGGAAAAACGTCAGTACACACCATTTTTCAAGTTCAAGTCCACCGAGGTTAATCTTCTAACTCCTGACTACTTTGTCGGGCAAAATGGCGGATTGGGCGTTATGATTGGTAGATCGCTTGTCAATCAAACTCCTGGTGAAGGGTCAATTGAGCTGCTAGTTCATCAATGTCATCAACGTGACTGTATCTAAATCCTTCAGATGACACCCAGCTCATATCGCCCTCGCTGTAAGTTACTGAAAGTGAAACAACCAGAGCCGGTGTGGTGCTGAATTCCTACCCCCAGGGGCGGATTAAGGTGGTCAGGGGCCCCTGGGCTGCTCTTTGTGTGAGGCCCCCCTTAATCATTATGCTTTCTTGAAAAAATGTATTTAGTGCCATACATGGTCCACACACAAATATTAAGGTTAACTGGCATAGCCTACACAGCCACACATTGAGACAGCCAATACTACAGTTTTTCTTCATCTATATCTATATCTATATTATCTATATTCTAGGGACTCTATATTATAGATGAGCCCCCAGCGTGAGTTTTCTTTTAAGCCGACCGTTATTTTAGAGCATTATTTTAAATTCCCTGGCGACGGGACATTCTAAAACGCTAAAAGCTTAACGTGGCTTAATTTACTTAGACAGTGTTAATAACAAAAATGTTGATAAATGTTGTAGATAAAAACAAGGGCAGTGAAAAGATTGCAATTAATTTACATTTTTAACTGTAGCACAAACCGTTTAATATAGGTAATTTTTTTAGTAGTAAAATACTTTTTTGCTGCTTAGATGAGACAGATAATGATGTATGCAACAGATGCTCTTTACTCATCTCACTTGAACTAAATAAATGCAGTAATTAATAGAAACGCACAGGGGAAATACAAACACTGAAAATTATGCATTTAAATTACATTGGCTACTAAATAATACAGTTAGCAATAATAATGTTACCAAATAAAGTTACTTAAGCATACATTGAGTCCATATCTTGTTCCCATGTTTATTTATCTCTGATGATAAATTGATACTTCAGTTGACAATAACAAACATTAGATCTTCATGAAGGTCGAGTGTTGTTCCACGCAGAAAGAGAAGGCAGTTTTTGAGCCATTTTGAGCTGTCAGAACTATATATATTACATATTTGAGTTTTTTTGTATGGATAAAGAGATCCCTGTGGATCACCGCTGAGCCTGAACCGCATAATCAACAGGAGAAAGATTGAAAGTCAAAGATTGCGTATCTCGTTGAATTACCACACAGAGGTAACGTTACACAATAATATATCAAGGAATTTTAAAACTTTACTTAAACTAAACTTTAATTTTTAAAAAATGATATCTAGCCAAGTTTCATATTTAAGTTTCTTCTTGCACCAAATGCAAGCGTCACTAAGACCAGAAAGGCATGAGCGGAAGTAACCATGCGCACAGTCGCATCGCCGCAGCTCACCGGTGCCATCTTGTGCACCTAGTCCATTTAGACCTCACTGAGCCATCGGATTTCATCAAAAATATCTTAATTTGTGTTCTGAAGATGAACAAAGGTCTTACAGGTGTAGAACAACATGAGGGTGAGTAATAAATTACCTTATTTTCATTTTTGGGTGAATGATCCCATGATTTACTCACCCTCAAGCCATCCTAGGTGTATATAACTATCTTCTTTCAGACGAACACAATCAGAGATATATTTAAAAATATCCTTAGTCCTCCAAGCTTTATAATGGTTGTGAATGGGTGCCCTCATTTTGAAGCCAAAAATAATGCATCTATCCATAGAAAAAACTAATCCAACCGACTCCAAGGGGTTAATAAAGGTCTTCTGCAGCGAAGCAATGCGTTTTTGTAAAACAATTATCCATATTTGAAACTTTATAATTCCAAATAACTAGCTTCCAGCGGACGACCGTATGCAGAATGCACAAGACAATTTGAGGCGGAAGAGTATTCTTTGACCTGACGCACAATGTAATGACGAACATGGATGCGCAGAGGATAGAGCAAAACAAATCACTGGTCAAGAAATGTAAGTCTAAAATGATCATTTTTAAAGAGAAATGGTGGAGGATTTCGATATAAGCTGATTAATCTAATGTTTGCTGTCAGTCACTGCACCGGTGTGGATACTGTACTTCAGAAACACAGATTGTAGTCTTGAAAGTATGACTAATATAAGAATTTCACTGGAAAATGTCAAGTAAGAAACATGTCTGCCACTTTTGTTCTGACCAACTGAGGAAAAAAAGCATTAGGCCTACAATAAATCACGCTGCCAATGGTGATTAAATCTAACGATCGCTTAGCTTGGATCATGCCAAACCGTGCAAATTATCATTACTGTTATACTTTGTTCTCAAATTGTTAATGTTAACAACATCATCATTGTGTGACTATGTGTATTTAGTGTGTATTATTGTTACCTGTAGATTTCAATTTCTGTTTTCTTTTGACTACGGCTGAATCTCCAGCTGTCACTGATGATTGTCATTTGGACCTTTCTGGATTACAATACACCATCAAAATTATACATTTACCGCTACAAGCATCCTCACATTATAAACCTGGCTAACCTGAACTCCTTCCAGACGTGACGTAATGGCGCAAAGATGAACTGCTGCATGCTGGAATTTCCCGTGGAAACCCACCAGGTCGCTCTTATTATAAAACATTATTACTGTTTACTAAGCTTACTGTTGTTAATCGGGCTAAGATAAGGAGATAGATTTGAACACTGGCTGGATATGTACTTGCTCAAAAATTGATTTTGGATCATTTTTAACCAAAAAAAGTTACAGACTGCAGCTTTAAATATATCTCTGATTGTGTTTGTCTGAAAGAATAAAGTCATATACACCTAGGATGGCTTGAGGGTGAGTAAATCATGGGATCATTTTCTTTTTTGGGTGAACTATCCCTTTAAGGACTCAAATACAGGACTGACATCCGTATTCTGTTGCTTTGTGAACCTGGCTTTAAACTCTGAGTTTTCTGAGCGCTCCGACCAGTTGATTGCGGCAGATTCTTTAGGGCGTTGATCGTGTTGCCATAGAAACATAATTCAGAGGACGTGAACAGCTCCGTGTAGAACGTCACGGGTTGTCATCTCGTAATTACGACATGGTGTGAACGTGGCATAATAACAGCTTATAATTACCTTCAGATATGTTTTCTTAATTGCCCAAAACTCTGGGGGGGAAAAGTGCAAATAAGCAAACACTAATAAAAGTTAATTAGAAATACAACATTAAATGAATTGTCTCCGCTAACATTTGCTGTGTCTTTTCCACCATTAAAAATGTCTGGAAAATTGAAGAGAGTAGATGACTCAAACTGTGAATGTCCTTGGAGGTCTCCCTTGCCCAGTTTCCTGAAAACATTTTGAAAATGATATCCATGGAGAAAAGGAAGCAGACAGGAGAGCGGTGCCAGGCTGACAGTGGTGCCACAATCCTACAGCAGTAATAAGACTTTATGAAGGGACATTATAATGTCCCATGACCTTTACCTGGAGTTAAAACTCAAGCCAGAAAATTCTGATGCTCATAAAAGTAGGTGTTCATCCAGTTTTAAGAAAACGAGTCGATCTTCTATCTGTAATGCGATCAACGCAGATTGGTGCTGGAAAAGTCACGATGATGAAAACCAGAGCTTTGGTTTGGCAGAAGAACCATGAAGTCTGTCCTCAGGCTCAGACAACATAAGAAGACACGAGATCTTCATCACAGTCTAACCTTTTCACTTTTTTTAGGAACTAGGAATAAGTTAGAAAAGATCTAAAATAGTGGAGCACATTATACTTTCCTATAAATCATTCCTTGTGGGTTACAAAGAGCCTGAGAACCTCTAGTAGCAGATGTCATGAGGGATTTCGGGAGGAATTTTCACCCCAAAATAAAAATTCTTTCATCATTTATTCGCCCTCATGTCATTCCAAGCATGTATGACTTGCTTTCTTCTGTGGAACACAAAAAGGAGATATTTAACAGGCTGTCCGAGCAGCTCTTCTCCATACAATGAATATGAATTGTGAACAGATATGTCAAGCAAGATTAATAGTGAATTATGACTTTCAGTCTGTTACTCACACAAGATTAGATGGCTTTAAAGCACTCAAGTGGACCATTTTTTTCTGTCTTTTTTTAAGCTTCAGAACCACTAATTACCTTTACTACATAAACGCAGCGTGAACATTCTTCAAAAATTCTGCTTTTTTGTTCCACAGATCTACGAAAGTCATACAGGTTTGAAACGACATGAGGGTGAGTAAATAATGACAGAATTTTCATTTTTGAGTGAACTATCCCTTTTGTTTTGTTCTGTTTCCTGGTAATTCACACAACAATTGGCAAATATTAAAGCACCAATTGATTTGTTTTGTTAATTCACACAAGCTTAGCAGATATTTAGCAGACCAAAACACGGCAGACTACCTTGCTGCCGTTGCTGCCTTGCTACCGGGTTCAGTGTGTTCCAGTCAGTGTAAAATTGTGAATAAAACAAGAACATCAGTTGGAACTAAAAATAGTGGTCAATATCTTTGTTTTGTTCAGAAACAGAGAACGTACTGTTTCACTCAGTAGTCTGATAACAACACGATATCCTATTACATGTCTTAATTTTAATAATATTCAGTATTTTCTTTCTGTATGGTGAGATGCTGGCCAAACTACGTAGACATTTATTGGCAAGACAAGGCTGTATTTCATTTTAAAAAATTATATTGTGCTATTTATTTATACGGTTCCTCAGAGTACATGTTGAAGGAAACATTTTTAAAAGAATTTTGTAATATACTTAGAGCTTCTATTTCATCTGTTCTGTTTGTTTTTAAAAATGTCAAACATAAAAAGATGAAATGTAGACTTGTTTCCATTCAGGGTTGAGACATTTTATCACTCTCTGTTTTTCCTGCTCGTGTAGGACGTGTTCACAGCAGGAGTGGGACTTTGACACCTGCCAACATACCTTTTGAAAATGGAGACATATTTTCATATTCGTTGGTACATCACAGACCCACAGAAGTGCATTTATTTGCCTTTAGTGAAATGTGATATAAAACCAAAAGCATCTGATCCTTATACTCCCAGAGAGAGGGAGATAGAGCAGTAGAACGGTCTACAGGATCAGATCTTCTACTCAATAAACATTTAATCTAAAATTACATGCATTAGGGAGAAACAATCAGCCAAGTTTTTTGGAGTTGCCAACCACAACATGCATCTGCCATGAAAACGTAAATTAAAGAAAGCCAGATGTTACTTTTGAGAAAGGGACAAAGATACCTTAGCTGCTTTTAATTTGGAGATGTTAAGAACACCCTCTTCAGACTAACAGCAAAAAAATCATCTTAAAATATAGTTAATCTAAAGACTTGTAAATATACAGTGTAGATTTTATTGTGTACTACACCCGTTTCTCTGCTTCACGGTTTATAGGGGGAAATAAACCCTTGTTAATGAACCAGGAATACTGGAAAACACAGCATGAGAACAGTCAATATTACAAATACATATAAAATGCCCCATTATTTTTCATTCAGCCCTGTTTTTGTTTTTTTTAACAAATGCTCTCATTTGTTTTCTATAAATACACAAGGTACAGAAGAGCTTTATATATGAACTTTATATATGTTTATCATCTTTAATTGTTGATCTTTGATAAGCTCAATGAAAGATATTTGGATCCTGGCAGTGTTTTTTTGGGGGGGTTATGTTAGGAATGTTCTTTGTAACCTGATAATCCACAAATCTAATAATCTATATAATATTTTTCCACATCTTTTTTTTTTTTTTTTTTTTTGTCCCTGCTGAAGTTTCGGTTAGGAGCTAGTGGTGTGAACTTTTATTAGAGCATTAAATGGAAAAATTCATCATGACCAGGAAACATTAAACAGCTCTTGATAATAAAATGGTGTCCATTTTCCACAGATTTTTTTCGTCTGTGACTTAATGATTTGGTTTATTTTTACTTTCTCCCTTATTTTATCTATTTCAAAATGTGTTTATGTTTTCTTATCTGTTGGAAGTTATTTGATAATATTTTACATTTATGCTGTTACCACAATCAACCTTATACAGTTGTGGTCAGAATTATTGGCACCCTTGGTAAATATGATCAAAGATGACTATAAAAATAAATCTGCATTGTTTATCCTTTTGATCTTTAATTCATAAAATCAGCAAAAATCTAAACTTTCATTGAAGGAAAAGAATTGAAAGTGGGGGGGGAAATCACATTATGAAATAAATGTTTTTCCTCCAAAACACGTTGGCCACAATTATTGGCACCCTTTTATTCAATTTTATTTAATTTTTGCAACCTCCTTTTCCCAAGATAACAGCTCTGAGTCTTCACCTATAATGCCTAATGAGTTTGGAGAACACCTGACGAGATCAGAGACCATTCCTTCATACAGAATCTCTCCAGATCCTTTAGATTCCCAGCTCCATGTTGGTGCTTCTTCTCTTCAGTTCACTCCACGCATTTTCTTCAGGTTCAGGTCAGGGGACTGGGATGGCCATGGCAGAAGCTTCATTTTGTGCTCAGTGACACATTTTTGTGTTGGTTTTGATGTTTGTTCTGGATCATTGTCCTGATGGAAGATCCAACCACGGCCCATTATTGGATTTCTAGCAGATGCAGTCAGGTTTTGATTTTTTCATCTGTTGGTATTTGATAGAATCTATGATACGATGTATCTGAACAAGATGTCCAGGACCTCCAGCAAAAAAAAAAAAAAAAGGCCCACAATATTAAAGATCCAGCAGTATATTCAACCGTGGGCATGGGGTACTTTTTATCCATGTGTGCACCAAACCCATCTGGTGGGTTTGCTGCCAAAAAGCTATTTTTTTAGTTTCATCTGACCATAGATGCCGGTCCCGTTTGAAGTTCCAGTCGTGTCTGACAACTGAATATGCTGGAGATTGTTTCTAGATGAGAGCAGAGGATTTTTCTTGAAACCCTCCCAAACAACTTGTGGGGATGTAGGTGCTGTTTGATCATTTTTTTCAGGCTTTCTGAGACTCAAGACTCAACTAATCTCTGCAATTCTCCAGCTGTGATCCTTGGAGAGTCTTTGTCCACTCAAACTTTCCTCCTCACCGCGCATTAGGACCATATAGACACACGTCCTCTTCCAGGCAGATTTGTAACATCTTTAGTTGATTGGAACTTCTTAATTGTTGCCCTGATGGTGGAAATGAGGATTTCCAATGCTTTAGCTATTTTCTTACAGTCACTTTCTATTTTGTGAAGCTCAACAATCTTTTGCTGCACATCAGAACTATATTCTTTGGTTTTACTCATTGTGATGAATGATTAGGGGTATTTGGTCTCTGTGTTTCCTCATGTTTATACTCCTGTGGAGCAGGAAGTCATGGCTGGACAATTTCATGTTCATGATCAGCCTGGTGTGCTAAAAAAAAATGTAAATATGAATGGGAATATACTTCAGAGATATTTTACTCATAAAAAATTCTAGGGGTGCCAATAATTGTGGCCAATGTGTTTTGGAGAAAAACATTTATTTCATAATGTGAATTGATTCTGACAAAAGAGATTGTTTTTGACTAAAATATTAGATTTTGACATGACACTTTGTTTGTTTTTTTGTACAAGTTGGTGTGTAGTTCTGAGATGTATTTATAGTTGTGAGAAAATGGGGATTTTTTTCATGAATTGTATGTTAGCAATCGAAAAAACTGTGTGTGTGTATATATATATATATATATATATATATATATATCATTAGAATATCAAATTTTTAAGGTAGGGGTTACCTACCTTAACTTTTACTAAATCTGATATATATCAGTAGTCATACAATAATAGTCAACCTATTCGCAGTTCCTCACCACATAAATGAAGGATTTACCCTGATAAAGTCTTCTGGTTATAAGGGAAATGAATGCAACATTTGGAAGTAACCTGGCAGGGATGCATTCCTTCTCAGACTGAATTGTCACTGATGTGCGTCTGGATATTTCTCTGCTTTGTGCACCTGGAGCTTTAGCTGCTGTCATATTTATGGCAGATAAGCTGCGAGCTGCTTCCACGGGTCTGGGTAATGTCAAAGACCAGGGCTTTGGGATGTTCCTTTCTTCATCTGTTATATACTGCTGCTCTTTTGAATAGTTTCTTTCAGTGAAAAGGTTGCAGTAAATTTGCTCCAGTGTTTTGGCTGAAGACATCCGATGATGTTTGTGCATGGCATCCAGTCTCAGATTCCTTTCAGCGCACAAGCAGATCAAAATCTGCCACAGTATATGCAAAGTTCTCCTGTCTTATGTCATCAATCCCAGAACCCCACTCTCAGATTCTCTGCATTGTTTGTAAATGAACTTTTTTGCTTTTCAGACAGATCCAAGACCATTTTTAAATAGATCTAAAAAATGTAGAACTTGTAACACTAATAACTGTGAACTGTGTTATTAGCATTTGTTTAAAATCTATTTGTTTTTTCGTTTTAAAAATAATTTATAAGCAGTTTTGTATATCTTCTACCTTTAGTTCACTTTCAAATGAATATTAGATCAAGCTTTACTCACCCTCAAGCCATCCTTGGTGTATATGATTCTCTTCTTTCTGATGAACATAATCAGAGTTATATTTATAAATATCCTGACTTTATATTTATCCTGACAAGCTTTATAATGGCAGTGAACAGGGTTCACGAGTATGAGCTGAAGAAAGTGTCTCCATCCACATCCATCCATCATAAACGTACTCCACGTGGCTCTGGAGGAGTAATAAAGGCCTTCTGAAGCGAAGCGATGCATTTGTGTAAAAAAAAAAAAAAAAACAAGTTATGAAGTAAAATATGTAGCTTCCGCCAGACCGCCTTCCGTATTCTTCAAAAAGCTTATGCTGTACGTCCTACGCCTTCCCTATTCAACTTACGGAACTGACGTGACACTAGCTCAGTTTTTTCTGTAATTTGAATAAGGAAGGCGGACTGGCGGAATGAAATCAAAAAAAGTTTTTTTGGCTTTAAGTATGAATATGTTAGCCTTACCAGTATCTAGTATGCTACAAAACAATGACAAAATTTGCATTTAGAAGATATAAGTTTTATCAAAACTTACAGTCTTTCACTTCCGCCGATATGAATAAATGATTTTGGTGATATCATGCTGCACTTCTCATCACATTTTCTGTCCAATCAAATACTATATTTTAAAGCGATATGGAGGAGATTAGGAACCTGTCCCAAATGGCACCCTAAACACTCACAGTCTTCCTACCACTCCGTACTTTCATGACGTAATGCCGCTTTGACTGTCGGGAAGATGTCTGTTGTGGAGTACCAGTGCGGGCTCTGCAAAAGTACGCATCGAGGTTGCATATCGACCGCAAAGGGGGTGCTCGCAAGCACCCTTCTGAAACCTAAAATTGACAAATGGGACACTCTGCAGTCTTGTGGACTTAACAGACACGCGGACGCGGCAGCGGCAGCCATTGTAAGTCCACAAGACTGAAAGTGCTATGAAGTCTGCTATTTGGCACACGGCCTAAGAGGTGAAACAGTTCAAGATTACTGAGGTTTTACCGAGCTCAATGGCTCTGGCCGAGATGTGATATAAACGAAATGCTATTGGCTATTTAAAAAAAAGGGAGGGCTTTTTGATATGTCCCGCCCTGTCTTCCTGTTTCAATGGAAATTACATCAACGCATTGAACGCATTCCAAGGCACTTAAGTGGGCCTTTAAGCTAATTATTTTAGTACATAATTATCTTAAAAACTGAGGTAATTTTTCTCTGATTTTGCTAATAAAGCTGGCATTGTGCACTGCATTGGTTGTTGTACTCAACATTGTCTCGCAAAAGTATAAAGTGTAGTTCGGATGCATTTAGAGAGCAGTAGAAATGGGCCGTTGTGTTGCTGTTTCTGTGCCAGCACTATGAAGGACACAGAAGGTGAATTATAGAGATATCATCCACTGCAGTGGAATCAATACAGTCTACGAAAAAAATTGCAGCATATGCTATGAAATGAGATTCATGATTTAGTCATCTAGATGGAAGCAGTGAAAGAGTTTGTTTAATTTTGGTTGGCTTTAATAATTCCACAACCTTCAGCGCAATGCACCTATATGTTCTATATTTCATATAATATGCTTCCTGTACATCTAATGAAATACCTTCTTTGCAGAAAAAGTGCTTTGACAAATGGACTAATGAAATGCTTTCAGGGTATTTCTGCATTTAAAAAGATACAGAGCTTTTATGACATGTGGAAAAGACTTTGAACCCCTCGTGGATGTATTTCAGTGGATTTGTTTTCTAAGAAATTAAATGTCTGATGTTCTTCTTTCAACATCCAAACACCGCTTGCTGAAAATGAGTAAATAAAAAAAACAAGGTATGAAAATGAATCATCAAGAGAAAAGAGTCTTTTAAGGGCATAATAAAATTTCATGCTTTTCTGAGTCTTGATTGGATGCATTTTTAAAGGGCACCAGAGATTATTTCCTGCATAATGGACAGATGAGCTGTCTGCTCCCTGCTGATATAATTTTGTATCCATGAATTCAGGTGGTCTGAGCTCCAGAAAAGTTGATTATTGTGCAGAAATGACAGGTCTTCATCCAGCAATCACTCTTTATTGATGGTGCCAGGCTATTTCTATACACATATTGACAGACGCTGGAGTCAGAATCAAGGCCAATGAGTTTGCACTGTCTGCTGACACTGGCTCATTTCACTCTGCTGTTCTTAGTCTTGTTTAGACCAACACAAACCATATTCACTGCCAGCTATTACTAACCTTTTTATTGTAATGAAAACATAATTATCTGAGAGATCCATTGACATGTTTCGTTTGTATTAAGATTGTAAAGCCACTTTAGACTTCCTTTAGCCTAGAAAACTTTTATCTTAAATAAATATACATAACAATAAATGTTATATAAATAAACCAAAATCTCACTGCTGTCTTTACTTTAGTGGTCAAATATATAGTAGGCTACATAGCATATAGAGAAAGTTTAAAATATGGTCTGAGCTGTAAAATCCATAGCCCACCATATATATAGTATACTTTAAAGACTGTCTGCACAGTGTTACTGATAATAATATTTTACATTTGACCTCAATATTTCTAAATCATGTTCACTTATTTCAGACAAATATGACTGAATATGACAAATATGATTGAAAACCTAGGCTACATTTAATGGCTTTAAGTAAAAGCGAAGTGGTACCACAAGTTTGTTACACTTTCAGCCACTTTAAAATGAATTACTGAGAATTCAAAACATAGGCCTAACAGAAATCATTGTGAGTTACATGGTTAAATATATCCACATTACTTTTCAGGTAAGAGCGGGCGCGGCCATTTTGTAAATTAAATGTGTCTGGCTTCCGGTGTCATTAGCTTCCAGTTATTTTTAGTTGTACAAAACAGCTCGTTATGCTGCTTGATATTGCAAACTGCTGTCTCTTATCATATCATTTTAATGTATTGTCTTAATTATAAACACGCTGGTTTGTAGCAAAAACAGTTTTACAGTTTACTGCACTTTGATATCCTTCTCGTTATTTCTATAGCGGCTAATAAATCGGAAGTCTCCACATTCGCAGAAAACACCTTACTTCCGCGTTGGAAAAATAAGGATAAAAACATAGATGTCGTAATAATAGTTAACGAAAAAGGTTTTTTGTGATGTAAAAGTCAAAAAGTAGATAATATTTTAAATTCAGTAAAAAAAAAAGTTTTAAATTTTGTTCAATTTAAATTTAGTTTTGTTTAAACTTTGTTCCTTTTATTAAGAAACGCAAGTTTCCTTTCATGTTGCTGATACCTCACAACAAACACAGAAGGAACTGCAGCAATCGGTGAAATGCGCGCAGGGCGCATCCAAAACCTTGCGTATTGAGTCTAGAATCCTTTATTGTTCTTATAGGTGATGCACTACGGACTAGACCAGAGTGATTTCCATTAATCCCACCCACGAATGTGGAGCTATGACAATATTACACCAGCTGGACCTGCAGCCTGAGAAGTTTTACGTGCAGATGCTGCATGAGAACGCGGACACAAAAATGTTACGCACGTTTATTTACACAGATTTAGAAATACATGAAAAGTAATTTGTATTTGGTAAGTTAATAGCTATTAATATATTCTGAATAATGGACATTTCAGATAATTCTGAAGTCTGGAACACATTTTATTTTATTGCAATGCTCCTTAAACAATTAAAATGAACTGAGGAATGAAGTGAAGCTGTTTTTTTCTTCACAATGGAATCAGATGATCCACTTGGTGTGAGGAATCAGGTGAACATCTCAGCTGCTTTTGCCAACATATCACCAACAATAGCAGGACCCGACCGGCACGCGCCCGCGTCCTCTTACGATATGCTAATAACATCCATACTCGGCACAATTTTGACCCTAATGTGTTTGGTTGGCGTTGTTGGAAATGTTTACACTCTGGTCATTATGAACATCTCTGTGCGCGTAACTGGATCGATGTATGTCTACATTGTGAACTTGGCTCTGGCGGATCTGTTGTACCTCTCCACCATCCCGTTCGTGGTTTGGACGTATTTTGCAAAGGACTGGTACTTTGGCGACATCGGGTGCCGCGTCCTGTTCAGCCTGGATTTCGTCACCATGCACGCGAGCATCTTCATCTTGACCGTCATGTGCACGGAGCGCTATCTGGCTGTCGTGAACCCGCTAGACACCTTCGGCCGGTCCCGGCGCTACAGGCGCGCGGTCACCTGCCTCGTGTGGCTCTTTTCTTTCATCCTGGCTCTACCAACCATGATCATGATCGACCTTAAGAAAGACGTGCACAATGGAGTAGAGAAGCGCATGTGCCACCCGACCTGGCAGATGACCGCGTACAGGGTGTATCTGACCGTTCTGTTCAACACCTGCATCTTGGCTCCTGGATTAATCATCGGGTATCTCTACCTGAAGTTAGCCCGCACCTACTGGCTATCGCAAACCTCTGTACTCCCATCCAGAGACATGAAGAAGTGTCCTAAGCAAAAGGTGTTATATATGATCTTCAGTATAGTTTTGACCTATTGGGCGTGTTTCTTGCCTTTCTGGTTGTGGCAGTTGATCAGTATCTATTACTACGCGCACGGGAGGCTCTCGAGCAGCACGGTGGTGTACATTAACTTTGTTGTGACTTGTTTGGCGTACAGTAACAGTTGTATCAACCCTTTCTTGTACACTTTATTAACGAGGAATTATCAGGAATATGTGAGAGAAAGACAAAAAAGCAGCACAGAGTTTAAGAAGAGGTTCAGACTTTCATCTCAAAGGTCTGTGTCTTCTGGGAGTCAACAGTTCTCCAATACCTAATGGCATTCTGGATGCTTATAGCAAATTGTGAGAATATTTCTTAGTGTGGTGAAAGGAAGGATTTTAGGGGCCACTCATTTTCCCCTACTTTTACTTACATAACCAAACAGACGAACATCAACCACAGATAACTACAGCAAGATACAATGTTTTGTATATAATATATGTTTCAATCTATACAAACAAAAATAATATCAGTATCAATCATTCTTATATTTAAAAAATAAAATAAAATAAAAAATAGGAATATAAATAGACCATCTTTCCTGGCTACAGCCCTATACTAAATAACATTAGTTGGTTTCCAGAACATTGTAGTAATGTTGGTTTTTGGTTCTCAGAACGTTTTCTCAGAACATACATTTTTAAAATGTATGTTCTGAGAAACCCCCCCCCCCCCCCCCCCCCCCCCCAAAAAAATCCTAAAACATGCATTTGCTAGGAAAGCTTTCTTCAAATATATAGAATTATTTTTTGTTCTAAAATAATTATAAGGGAACGTTCTGTAAATGTTATTTTATGGTTGAAAAAATAAAACCTAAAATTCTTTATGTTACTTTTAGGTCTTTAAAATATTTGAAAAAAATAAGACGGGAACCAAATGCTAATGTCAGGGGAAAGTTTTGTGGTTGCTGGGGTGTTTCATAAAAGCCACAGTACTCTTAGATTATACAATTAACAGATCATTTCTGTAGAGATTAATCATTTTTTTCATAAACATAAATATACATGTTAACATTTTGCACTATTTCTTCTTCATATTAGAGAGATCACTGATCAAATATGTGTATTAGTAAAATGGTGACGTGGTTGTGAACTAAAGGACCATAAATACATACAGGGTGTTTCATTGTTAGATTATTATGTGGAAAATGTGTGCAATTTATTAATAAAGAGGTGTATGTGCAATAGTAGGTTATGTGTTAAGCTTGATTTTCAGTTTCTGTTTATTTAAAATCACACATGACCTTCAATATCGTTTGTATTATATTTGGGTAACACTTTACAATAAGATTCATTAGTTAACATTAGTTAGTTAACATGAACTAATAATGAACTGCACCCATACAGCATTTATTAATCTTTGTTAATGTTAATTTCAACGTTTACTAATACATTATTAAAATCTTGTTAACATTAGTTAATGCACTGTGAACTAACATGAACAAACAATGAACAACTGTATTAACTAACATTAACGAAGATTAATAAATACTGTAACAAATTTATTTAGTTAATACATTAACTAATGTTTAACTAATGAACCTTATTGTAAAGTGTTACAATATTTGTATATGCTTTGTTATAAAAAGGCTAGTTTACACATGAAATATTTTGTACTTGAGTACTTTATACTGTACTTTAAAAACTTTTGTCAGTTGTGATGTTTTTTTTTTTTTTCATTTGCCTGCTATTGATGCAAGAGAAAGCTGATTATGTGCTTGAAATGCTCATGATGTATGTGACCAGACCTGGAAATATGTCCACATAAATAGCGTAACCTATAGTCTTACCATATGTGACAATGTCTCACTTTATTTTTCTAAGCACTAATGCCTGCAATATTATCAGTGCATCACATCCTTATATGGCTATTTCGTGTTCTGTTTTACTGAACTGATTTGAAAACATGAAAGATTTTTTCGCTTGATTTTATTATTTGTATGTTTCCTCTTTCCTCATTCTTCTCCTTGTTTGTGGAAATAAACTTAAAGCCACACGGTCAAGAATTTCCATAGCAGTGAATGAGGTATTGTATTCGTGGCCTGAGTAAACTTTACTTAAGTGCTGAGCAGTGAGCTGTGAAATCAGCTTCACACCACCAATAAACAAACGCTCAGAGTCACTTCAGGCTGTTTTCCATAAACGGGTTAGTACATTGTTAGGTGTCCAGTAGTCTTTTGGACACTCACTGGTCTTTATAGGTTGTTCTTCCAAATCATTTTTGAATTTTCTAAATGGTCGAGTGGTATTGAAGCCAAACACTTATTCTGTCTAGATATTGTTCACCTGCACACGCTGTACTGGCTGTTCTATTTTTGTTTGAAAAATTGAAACCATATATTTGGCTACTGTTATCCTACTGGTCAATGCTTTTTGGACTTCTTCTCGACTCTCCTTCAGTTGTGCAATGAAGTAATAAATGTCATGACAAGCTGTGCTTCAGTAAACAATTTATATCTCATCTCATATTTATTGTAAAGTGGTAACACTTTACAATAAAGAGTCATTAAACATTAGTTAACTACTTTAGTTAATATGCATTTTTGTTGTTGTTGTTAAAAAAAAACAGATAATTTAATGTGGTTCAGATAACGTACTATATTTTGAGTTTCTGTTGATTAAAGCAATCTCCTTTATTGTATTAACTCAAATGTTTAATTTCAATGAACTCAAAATTTTAAGGCAACCAAGTTACCAACTTTTTTAAGTTAATCAAACAATATTTTTTTTTACAGTGTGTTAGTTAATACATTAACTAATGTTATGAGACCTTATTGTAAAGTGTTACCATTTTAGCTTACATTTTGAGCGGCATCAAAAAGTAGAACTGACACCAAAAGTCTTGAATAATATTCATCTCTCATGAAGAGGGATTTTTATGTTCTATTATTGAGGTTTTTTTTTTTTTAATGAGCATAATTAAAATAATTAAAAAAAAAAAAAGATAAAGGAAATTGTGAATCATTTTGGAGTTGTATTTAATAGTGCATACATTTTAAAACTTAAATTTTAACAATAGGCCTATATAACAAAACAAATAATGTTATAAAAAATTATGGATTAATCAATGAACGTATTTGAATCATTGCAAGGCAGCAATTTTCTGTAACAAACAGCAAAGCCATGAGGTGTTCTGATCATTTTGAATTCAAAGTGAACATTCACAAGCTCTTTAACATTATGATTATTAAAGCTATTTCTATATTTTGGACAGAAAAACTCAAGCAAATCTTTTTTACTTCTTATATTGGCGAAATTTAGAAGATCCCATCTGCAAGTGAATACATCTGTTGGCTACCGTTTTTAGTGGCTTGGCAGTCATAATTGCAGGGTTCTGATTTCACTGATTGACATTTCAATAGATTGGAAGCTGTTAATGTCTGAATTTGACTGATGACTGACTGGTGAAACCACCTTTTATGAGATTTTTTTTTTTTTCTGACTTTTATGAATAGCCGATATAGTAATTTGCCAATGAACCATTCATTCTGGAACAAAAATATGTTTTTTAATGAGGATACAAAAGCTTGGCACATTAGTTGAAGCCCACAGGTGCTACATTCCTCTCTTTGAGTTAGAGAAGCAACAACTGTGTTGGCAGTTTACATTGGTAAGGTCCCATGTTTAGATTTCAGGTTCATTCTTCCATATGGCGCCATGCAGCCATGGCCATCCGATGCATGCTTTTCAACTTAAACTGACCTACTTTGAAATGTCTTCATCATGATCTCAGTCATCACCTTTTGCAGCAGAGCCTGTTGCATAAGGGAGTCTGAGCATAATTGCCATCTGTTCATCTCTCCCAGGGCCAGCATATTTTCCATTTTCACAAAATGAAGCTAAGGATGGTCACTTTGTTTGACTTGGATCTGTGCCACTCAGAATAAAGACTCACTTGGAGAGGCTAATGGGTAATTGCTTTCTTAGTCTTTGGACACAGTTCATGCTAAATTTTTGGTCAGAATATTAAGATATAAGACCAAGTGCATTATTGTTATTAAAGTCACCATGAAATCTATCTATCTGTCTATACACAGAGAGACTAATAATGGCGATTTGTCCATTTGTTCAGTCAAAACTCAAAACGGACCGCACTTGTAAGTAACTCAGACTGTCCAATATTCAAAACTTAGCATTGTGTGTTCACATCTTTAAAGGTTTACATGTAATTATATCCAAGTCATTTAAAATTGTAGGCTACACTGTGATAATCTCTTGGTCGGAGCTTTGTGTCAAGAGTTTTGAAAAACAACATCAAGGTTTTGATATTAGAGCCACAGTAATTGTACAAACACTTTGTTTTAAGGAAAACAGAGACACCTAGGGGACGTACAGAAATGAACAACAGACAACGGAAGAGAACTACAACTCTCATGATCCTCCGCCTACAGCACGACGCATCTGCGTCTGACGTCACACTCTGGCTTGTTTTGGCCGTTTGTTTCGATATCCGGCGATCAAACGCTTTCGATGTGTTGGAAATTGTGACTGAGAGGTACGTGCAATTCATGAAACAGTCTTCGTGTGTTGTAGTCTAATTAGAGCTTGTTTATCCTTGCCGTTAAGTTAGGATGAAATACCCGGCTGAGAATGAAAATCTGTCTTGTTTAAGTGATGTCAGCTGGCGCGGAGGGTTAACGCCAAACAGCTAGCTGAGCCTGGCTAGGGACTTTAGCGAGTACAGATTTGTTTGTTTCTTTTGTCCTGCTGTATATTTTACTTTTCTAACAATGTGCACGTGAGAGGAAAGCGAACGATCATATTCATAACATCAACAGTGTTTCTCAGCACTGCTATGCGAGATCATCTCGTCTGTTCTGGACAATCTAACGTACTGGAATTAACAGGCTGCGTTTTAAAACCTTGTTGTGAGCTGACTACTTAGCACGTTTGGGTGTCACAGGCGCGTTTGATCTGAAACATCATCGATCTGAAACATCATGTCTGTGCAAAGAGATACTCAGTGACAGCACGTATTTTAAATATAAAGCATTATTCCTCAAGGACATCAACTCTTCTAACTCTTACTTTCAATTTCTTGTGTTGTACGTCAACTCAAGCTAGATGATCGTCGTTAATATAATATTGTGGTATGAATCTGACATTCTAGGCTGCTTTAAATTTATTAGTCATGTTTGGAAACTACATCACTTCGTGGGAAATGGGAAATGAGATCACACGAAGCCTCATAGATGTAGCCTATCCGATCGAGTGCATCACTGAAGTCAGCATGAAATCAAAATGGACAATTCTTGTTTTTATGAAATATTGCAGTATTTATTATAAATGATTTATCCGTGCACATCATTATTTAAAAAAAAAAATAAAAAAAATAATGTGCCCTGGAAATCTTTAATCAAAATAACTTGCCCTCCCACTTGCAGCAACATCTCTTCTCTGATGACGTGTTTACAGGCGTGAGGGCGGGACAACATGTCACTCACACTAAACCTCCCTTTTTCTAGTTTGAGAAGCAGTTTTACTCAAATATATGTCATAATAGGAAAGAAAACACTAGCATAACTGCTTTTTCATGCTGACTTTAAGCAGCAATGACTGTTTAGATCAAAACTGTGAGGAATGCACCATGTGAAGTAATTTACGTGGTCTCATTTCAGGTTCTTGTGTGTGTGCATGGGTGTTTGTGTGAGAGAGAGAAGGTGGACGACTCAGGGAGTCTGTGTGTCTTATCATGGCTGACGGGTCCAGTGATGATGATGTCATCCACTTGGCTAGTTTCAACACCCATCGCAGTCGAGGTACTAATACCAAGGCTTTATTATAATCGTGGTATTCTGTACATCCTGACCTCTTTTTTGTTACTTTGTTTGTTTGTTTTTTTTGTCAGCTAAGAAAGTTAGGACGAGGACGTCCTACATAACCATATCCTCATCGTCAGATTCTGATGATGAACCTGTCAGATTCGTACCAAATGCTCCTGTTGTGGTCAAGGATGATGAAGAGGACGAATTGAGCATATTAGAGGTAATTGGAGCTGTGTTCCAATTCGCAGGGTCCCTGTGTAGTGTTTACTGCTCCCTACACACTTAGTACAGAATATCTGTGGAATTCATGAGTATTGCAATATAGCCTACTAGTGGTGGGAGTCAGCAGTGACCTGGCGATATGATTTTTATATCAAATGGGTTATATGATAAAATTGCATGATAGTCATTGTTTCAGAACTGTGATTTATTGAAAAAGACATGAATAAAAGATTGCATCTGCATGTGGCTTTGATACTTTGCACTTTATTCCTGTTTTGTTTTGATTTTGTTCGACTAGAAATAATGGTCTGTGCATCAACCTGATACTTTTGTACTTGCTTTAAATGGTGGTCAGTCTCTTTTTTCCTAAAAATATTCATGTAAAAATTCTTGTTTTGAGAATGACAATATGATATAGTAACGAAAAATATTAAAGGGGACCTATTATGCAAAATGTATTTTTACATGGTGTTTAAACATAAATCTGTGTTGGCATAATGATAAAAATCCACCCACTGCTCTTTTTTTTAATCCCCATGAATCATAATCAGTGTCTCAGAACAGGCTCTTTGCAGATTGTAGCTTTTGTGACATCACAAATGCTTAGGCCCCGCCAACGACTGCTGACTGACTCTAAAGTCCCTTTGAGACAAGTCATTTCACTCGGCGGCCATCTTTGAAACGCCTTTCGGGCATGCAAGTGCAGCTCCTATCTCTTTGAATGGGGAAACATCAAATTCTCAAAGCTGTTTCGATTAAATAAAGCTTGCAACATGACAGCGGGAAACTTATGGCTCATATATTATTCTCTCATGCAGTTACAGATGCAGCGTTTTGACTGAACCACTTCTTCTGCTGCACGAGAGATGAGAACACATTTTTACAATTTTCTGGGTCTGCGTTTGTGATATATTTCCTTCTTCCTTTCCGCAAAATGCTCGCTCTTTTTTGGAGGCGTTTAAATCTGCGCTAAGAATGCGTTTCTGTCACGCATCACGCATGTGCACTTCAATAAACCGACAGGAAGCAGGTTAATGCATTTACATACTTTGCGAAATCGGGGTAAGAGGCAAAAAACTACCTGTTCCGACCGGTTTATGCTTAAGCCGTTTATGACCTTACTCTGATAAAAGAAAGCGGGTTACTGCGTTTAGATGACCACGTTCGTTGTCAGCTTATTAAGCATAACTGGCTTAAGAACGTGCATGTAAATACCTTGTCATTTCTTGCTTCTAACAAAAGACAGAACAATGCCTAAAAGCTGCTCTGTGAAGGGTATACAGCAAACAAGCTAAAAAACCCAGAACTACGTTTTTATAAGCTACCGAACCATAAAAGCCAACCTTTAAGGAGACAAAAGCTGTAATAATATGTTATTATTTTAATAATAATAATATTTTTATTTTTAGCATATCCTGTTGCCGATTAGGGAGTAATATGACACGTTGCGCTCTGTCTCAATTGCCTGTATCCACTTTTGTGTCCATAAATGCAAATTTTTTGGGTCGACAGCTTATAAAAACGTAGTTCTGTTTTTTTTTTTTTTTTAGCTTGTTTACCCAGTGGGCATGGTTTTCAGATTAGGACGTGTGTTGCTCTGTCTCTGTTAGCATAGACCCCGCCTTCACTGAGCTGTACACAGTCTGCCATGTTTGTCTCCTCACTAGAGCATTTAACATCAGCATTAAAGTAAGCAATGTATTCTTATTAAAGCTACTAAGTTATTCAGTCAAGAGCACTGAGTGATTCTCTGTTTTTCTTTTGTTGCTTGATTCATATTAACATCATATTAGCAATAAGTTCTGTATATTATCTGTATAAAATCTGCTTTAATATTATTACACAGATGTAATATACACATGCGATTTCTTTACTTACTGTTTACGATCACAGACATAACCGACTGTGTTTGTGAACTTTTTGTGTCTTTGACATAACCTTGTGACAGTTTAAATTTAAGCACAATAAGACATGAAAGAGAACTTAGTTTAATACTCATGGGACGTGCTGTCTGACAGCCAGCTTTCTGTGTGCGTGCTTCGGATGTGTGTGCTCAGAAAACCATATATCAGAAGTTTTAGACTGCTATAGCTTTAAAACACATGCATATAATAAACTTTCATGATGATGAAGAACTGCAACGTCACATAAGTGTGACCGTGATAGAGATGATAATCAAAACCAAACAGATGGCACAAGCTCTAGGCTCTGCACTCTTCTGGTATTTTGAGCTGAAACTTCACAGACACATTCTGGGGACACCAGAGACTTATATTAGATCTTGAAAAAAGGGGCATAATAGGTCACCTTTAAGGTGATCATCATAACCCGAAGCAGAGCCAACCCCTGAAGGGGGTTATTTTGCAATATTGACTGGGAGACTGTACGTTATCATGCTTATTACATGGTTACATATCAAATCAATAAATAAATTACCAAATGATAAATTGGAATTATTTGGTTATGTGGAAGACAGGGACCACAGAGTGCTTTGAGAACTGCCCATTATGTGTAGGCAATTGCGCAGACAAAAAAGCATAGCGCCCCCTAGCGTCAAACCAGCACCAATACCAGTATAACCAGTTTGAATGCGGATACTGTACTGATACGAAAATTATATAATACCTTGGCAAGTCTACTGTCTAATGATGAAGTGTGCCTCAAATGCCCAAATACTTTTTGGAATCACTGTACTATTTTTTTTTTTGTTTGTTTTTTGTTTTTTTGTTTTGTGCCATAAAAAAACCTAAGAGAATGAGAAATGATCTTTCTGTTCTGTGCTTAAATTCCTGATTTTCAGAATATTGATGCGCAAGTACTGCACTAAAATGTGATGAGCGGATCCTGTTCAAATATTAATCCTACACTCTCTTTCCATCTGGTAGCCACAGCTCTCACCTCAACGTGAGCTGATCCGACCTGCAGCCAAGTGGGGTACAAGCACCTTCCCAAGCCAGGCATCTGGGTCCAACAGATATCCTACCAGCGCACGCGCTCATCATCCCTCTGTAGTCGTCGCACATCCTTCATTAGGAAACCAAGCCATAGGTGTCTTAACCACGGACCAGAATGCTGTACCCTCGACGTCTAGAGAAAATGCCTTGCACAGACCTCCATTGCCTGTTAAGGACTCGTTGCCCATTCATAAGGACCCTTCAGCTAGTGCACACTCAGTGAATCAGGCCAATTCTGTTCTTTCAGCTCCACCCACCACTGAATCAGGTCAGTCAGACTCAGCCCGCAAAATTGAAGTGGTCGTCTGGCCGAGAACTGAAAGGCCCACAAAAAGGCCTCGGACACCACAGGAAACTGTGCTAGTTGAGGTCAGACAAAATGAGCAGCCAGCGGCCCCTCTCTCTCCTGCACGATTGCCCGCACCGGCTGACAACGAGAGGCCTGGGCCGTCAGCACCCAGAGAACCCCTCATACAGCAGGCCCCTGACCGGACTTCCCTTGATATCCTGGTGAAGGGGGTGGTGAGTCTTCTGATAAGCACCTCACGTTATAGTATGTGACTGTTCATGTCCTACATTACAGATGGTGTTTGTTTTGACTCAAATTTTTAGATGGACCTTTTCCCCGATGTGCAGGACGCATATGTAGCAGAACTGATAGAGAGAGGTGACCTGAAAGATTTAAATGTGTAAGCACAAACCTTTATCTGCTCATTTCTTGCTCAGACGTACTTTGTTCACATGTGATGTTTGTGAGACATCGTTTGGCTTCTTTAACACAGAATATGCAATATATTGTTGGAAAACCCTGATTATCCGAAGAAAGCAAACTCAGTTTTGACACAAAGCAGTGTTCTACTCGAGACGAATGACTCTGAGACGCAGGTTTGCACTTTATTTTTTATCAGATATTCATATTTATTTAGTCATAGATATATTGGGTGTTGCTACTATGATGAATTTATTACATTTAAAAATGCAACTAATATGGTATAACTTACTTTTTCTCTCTCATGCAGGAAAGTGAAAATTATTTTGATTATTTCAAACTAAAGACTGTTGGCCCAGAGGTTGTCATTCAAGCTGCAGACATGCTGATGGGTGACTTCAGAATGTTGAGCTGTCAGGATATCAAATGGGCCCTGAATTGCCTCAAAGGACACTATGCAATCACACGAAAGGTGCTCTTTTATACCTATTAGAATTATTCTACGAACTCTGTACCTTTGTAAGGAGGTTGACATTGATGTAAGGAGGTTGACATTCAGTGTCATTGTTAAAGGGATAGTTCACCCAAAAATGAAAATTCTGTCATCATTTACTCAGCCTCAATTTTGTGTATACATTTCTTTGTTCAAGATATTTTGATATTTTGTAGAAGAAAAAAAAAATACTATAGAAGTCAGTGGTGCCCCAGTTTGTGTTCAACAGAACAAAGAAATGTATATAGGTTTGGAACAACTTGAGGGTGAGTAAATGATGACAGAATTTTCATTTTTTTAGGTGAAATATCACTTAAGTGTTGATGAAGCTTGCTGATGTCAGGTGTCGTGATTAATCAGCCAATTTTATTAGGCTTTTAGAGATTAATCAACAGCAATGCCCTTTTGAAAGAGGTGTCAATTGATACTGCAGATATTCTATGTTTTCAAATATTGTGTGTGTTTTATGGAAAAACTAAGTAATCTCAATATTGATTTAAGATCAACTATTGCGTGTAAAGTTGTCACACTCATTTATTGTTGCTTTGCAAAATTTCGTGAGTAAAATCCAATCATTTCATGGTAATCTGCATGATGAAGAATTTTGCCTGGTGGACCTCAAGTGGCAAAGAAATTTACCTGTCCAAATTTTGCATCAGGATCACATTTGGTAATTTATTTTTTTTTCCTCCATTTACACAACAATCAACATACATATTCACATATCAACACAAACAACATCACAGTATGCATACAGATATTGTGCTTTTACATCGTGTGCATATAAAGAAATACAAAAAAAGATTAGAAAGAATAACATCAGTAAATCAGCAAAACCTGACATCAGCATCAGTTCGTCCACTTACAGTTATAATTGGTTTTGAAGATAATTTATGAAAGGATGCCACATGACAGTGAACTTAGACCCAGAGCCTCTTAAATTAAGTCTTATTTTTTCCAAACTCAAGAACTGTAACACATCTCTGGCCCACTGTTTAAAAAAAGGAGGGAAGGACTGTTTCCAATTAATCAAAATCAAGCGCCTTGCCAAGTAAAGGCAAACAAACAGACTAGGACATAACCAAAACATATGGGCTAATGTAGCAGAGGACTGCAAGTTTGGTAAACTTGACCCACAAATCCACAGTACCGACCAATAGCAAGCCTCTTGGTTTGGCACTGACCTCTGTGTGTGGTGGAGATTTATAAATTAGCAACAAAGCAAAACTTATAGATGAGGCGTTTATATTGATGCTGTCTACTCGGCTAGTGTTGTATAACATTACAATTCAGTGTTATAAAAAGATCCATTAAAAAGGAGGCTGTTTGAAAAGCAGTTGTTTAGGGGGTGGTTCATTTGCTAGTTGGCAGAACAACTTTGGATGTTATTCCTGTATCTTTCATCGTATTTTGTCATATCAAGTCCTGCTTTCTTTCATCTGCAAAATGTAATTTGCTATCATAAAAACTGCATTAAATTTAACACTATTGTTTTGAGATATTGGCATTTGCATCAGCCATTGAAAAACCTATATTGTTTGACCATATTGTTAGTCATTTGTATGGCATTAATCTCTCTGGTATCTCTTCAAGGCCTTATTCGAAGCCCTCAAGAAGTGGCAAGAAAACTCTACTGACCCCTCAGGGAAGAAGAAGAGAAGGAGAGAGCCAAATGAACGCGCCTTCATAGACTTCAAGTTTGAGCAGGGTGACTACATAGGTTTTTTTTTACTTTGCATGCCTTTCAAACACAAAAGGTAAAAGGTAAAATACTCATTTCATCTCATTCATCTCAGGTTCTTTTAAACTGGAAAGAAAGATGTACTTTTTGGAGAAGAATCGCAGATGGAGCCGTGGTAATGAGACTACACTGGAGCCGTCTCTCATGAAAGAGCTGCAGTTCTATGAGCAGAAAGCTAAGGAAATGGCTGAGGTACGTCACACAGCTCACTTCTTCAATTTACTTCTGATGGTTCCTCCTAAAATAACCTATGATGAACTGAGCTGACAGGTTGTTAATTGTTCAAATAATTACAAGGGCTTTTTACTCCCTGCTTTCAGCATGAAGATTTCCTTTTGGCTTTGCAAGTGAACGAGGAGCAGTATCAAAAGGTGGGTGTGAAGAACCAGTTGTTTATGTACTTTTGATGCTCCTGTAATGACATGTCAAACCACATCATAAGAAGCCATATTATGCTCTTTTACAAATTTTGTTTTTGGGCTCTACTAGAATAAGTTTTCATGCTTGAATGATTATTTATTTTTTAAGTTTTATTTTTACATATTTTACATTGTTGCAGCACCTCTCTTCCCAGTCTGTCAGTAACGCTCTGTTTAGTTCCTGTCTCTATGAAGCCCCTCTTTCAGGAAAGCCCAATGTGCTCGGATTGGTCAGCTGGACCAGTGTGTCATGATTGGTTAACCGCTTTGAGCGTGTTTCAGAAATGTCAAGCCACTTTCCATAACCGCGAGTTTCAACACACTACTAACACGGCTAGGCCTCACCACTTTTTTGCATATGCCCTTGAAGCTAATTATTTAAATGAGGAATATTGTGACGTGTTCATTCCCAGAAGAAAACTCAAGACTACAATCGTGGCATTTGAGGGAGTTCAGAAACAGTGCGCACTGAATAATATAGACAGTAACTCTCATTGGAGTGACTTTGTGCTTGTAACTCTGCAGACCTTTTTCATGCTCAAATGGCAACATTACAGACTAAAGAAAATGTACAAAAGCACAATAGGCCATCTTTTTTTGAGTGTGAGACTTTTTGTCCTTTTCAATGGTTTGATTGTTGCAAAATATTGTATAAAACGGACAGTTCCAGCTCTAAAATCAGATTTTAGAGTGACCTCATTTAGCCTGGTAATGTGTTTTAGATTATAATCCTGAACTTTGTGATTTGAGAGCATGTGACACTTTTGACCTGTACTCTCAGGACGGGCAGTTGATTGAATGTGGCTGCTGCTGTGGGGAGTTTGCCTTTGAGGAGATGACCCAGTGTACGGATGGCCATCTATTCTGCAAGGAATGCCTAGTGAAATACGCCCAGGAGGCAGTGTTCGGCTCAGGAAGGGTAAGTCATCTGTGACTTTCAGTCTCTGTGGTTACCTTTGTTTCTTTCGAATTGTTTTACTGGAAATGGTATGTGTGATCACAACCGTTATGATGTCATGATGTTTTCAGTGCACACTGTTCGTGTTTTGTTCTCATGTTTTTTGGTTTCATTTTGCCTTGTGCTATTTAGCTTCTTCACAGTTGTTCTCCCATTTTTCTTTCATATTCATTCTGATAATCATAAACAAGTTCTAGCATAGTTTGTTTGCAGAGTTTGATGTTTTTTATATATATATATATATATATATATATCTATCAAATTAGACATTTTATGTACCCCAAACTTTTAAATGGTAAAGTTTGGAGGTTCAATGTATGTAGGTTGCCACCACAAGCACTCACTGAATTTTACAGTTACAGCGTTAAGTAAAAATGGTTCTTTGTGTTTGTTTGCAGTCGGAGTTGAGCTGTATGGATGGGAATTGCACCTGTTCCTTCCCTACCAGCGAGCTGGAGAAAGTTTTACCTGAAAACATTCTGTGCAAATATTATGAGCGGCAGGCAGAGGAGGCCATAGCAGCCACCTGTGCTGATGAACTGGTCAGGTGAGTTAAACACTTTACTTACTCCCATGTTGATCGAAAGCTGTATGACTTTTCTTTATTCTTGAAACACTTTTTCATACAAGGAAAGTGAATAGTAATTAGAGTTGTCAAGCTCTGAAAAGGACAGAAAAGTAATCCACATGAGTAGTCAATACAACTATATAATATACAAAAAATATTCGACAGCCATGTGATAGCTTTGAGTGAGAAAAAGCAGTTCAAAACAGAGAAAAATGTACACACTTCAGATTTAAATGATTCATTGTTTTAATTCCTAACAACATTTTGCTCAATTTTTGTTTTCAAGGTGTCCATTTTGTAACTTCCCAGCACTTTTGGATAAAGGCATTTCTCTGTTCAGTTGCCCAAACCCTCGCTGCAGAAAGGTTAGTCTGTGTGCCTTCAAATACTGCATCTCTCTTTGCAGTGTTCTCTTTATTAAAAATATGGTCATGAGCTGGTTCAATTCTCTCTCCCTCTTTCCACTTCTAATTCTGAGCCCCCAAATATTCACTTGGTGGCGCTATGGGGCTGTGGAAAAGGTCAGCTGAGTCAGGTTTGCAATCTGGGGCCCCAAAATGAACCGTGCTAGTGGATGTGAAACTAATGGTATTTTTTTCATTGGCAGAGTTTACTCTGCTGGAATTAGTCAGGTCAGGGGAAGAACAGAGACAGGCATTCATCATGTCTGCTTTAAATTTTCAGCATTCTGAACCCTAAACAGAACTTAACAAGGGTTGGGAAGTTCAACACAACTAGATGAATCAGTATTCTGGTATTTCACTGTCTCATGACGTTTCGGAAATCATAACCAGGAAAAAGTGGATTAAACCTTGAGGATGTGAATCACAAAACAACAACCTGCTGTGCTTTGATAACCAAGGTTTCAGAAAACAGACTGAATATTATCAGTTGTGTTTGTTGCAGTTAAGGGCTAACGTAACTACATTTTTCAACAGTGTTATAGTAGTTTAGCTGTTTTCAAAAATAATGAAGCTTTTTCCAGTAAAAACCTTCTTTTTCCAAGAAGTAGCGACAAAACGCATGACATTGCTGGTTTTTGTTACATTGTATTTTCATTTTAATTAATTGGTTCAATGGCAAATGAACTGATTCTATAAAAAATGATTCACAGATCCGTGTTTCTTCATGATAGTAAACTATATGCTAAACGATGCTGTTTATCACTACGTTATTGGCTTGGTTATAGAATTTGAAATTGTCAGGTTTGTTCCATTCTCTTTCGTCATGGAAAACCTGGGAATATCAGTGATTTTTTTTTTTTTTTTTTTTTTTTTTTTTTTTTTTAAATCATCAATTCTTTCCAGGCCTGGAAAAGTCATTGAAATTACTGAAATCTAAATTTAAATAATGAAAAAGATGTAAAATTTTAAGTTTGGGGTCAGTTTTTTTTTCTTAATAAATTCATACTTTTACTAATAGTTATTTTTTTTAAAATTACTTTTTAGCAAAATTTATTACATTTATCAAAAGTGACAATTACACAGCAGCACAACTCTTTTCAACATTGATAATAAATGTTTCTTGAGTAACAAATTGGTATTTTAAAATGATTTCTGAAGGATCATGTGACACTGAAGACTGGAGTAATAATTCTGAAAATTCAGCTCTGCCATCACAGGAATAAATTACATTTTTAAATATATTAAAATAGAAAACAGTTATTTTAAATTATAATAATATTTCACAATATTACTGTAATTTTGATAAATATATGCTGCCTGGTGACTTCCTTCAAAAACATAAAACAAAATGACTGACCCTAAACTTTTGAATGGTAGTGTGGATGTAAATGCTTGGCCCTAAAACATCTTAATTTCTTTTTGTGAGTGCAGTTGCTATAAGATGTGTATCAAAAAGTGAATAGTTAGGGACAGAAGGTTGTGTTAGTAGTTTGTAGCTTGACAAGATTCACAGTAGCTTCCCCAACACTGGTTACAAGTGCATCTGATGTTTTGTCTTTAATCTTATCAGTGTTGGGCTGTGAGGAATGTATCAGGCAGTGCCAGGACACAGAGAGCTGTCAGTCCGTCTGTGTGTTAGTGGAATTCAGCTGACAGCCGGAACATGTCAAGGACTCTGAACTCACAGCTACTTTCTCAACAGAAACTGAGAGGAATGCTAGAGCCATCTGCAGTTTGTCAGGGCTATCTTTCCATTCATATGCCATTCTCCATTTCTCTCTCTCTCTATTTGTCTCTTTATCACCATGTGGGAGGCTGTGTTAGTAAATGCCTTTCAAACATCATAAAAAGCGATGTATGTACACATACATTGTAATTTAATTACAAGTATGTTTTGATTTCCTGTCATTTTGAAGCAGTTTACCATTTCTCAGATCACTTTGAGTCTTAGAGTGGCAGGGGAAAATGTTTCTTGTCCATTTGCATGATATTCACAAGCAGGGACCTATGTCTTTGTGTTTAATCGGTGGAATCGGCTATATAGTGTGAGGTCAAACTTGCCTGATTGGGCGATTGTGATGCCCAAAGTGACACTTCTTTAAACCTGCAAAGTCAGCTTGGATGAAGCTATCAAACTTGTAACTGTGACTTAAAAGGGGCATTACATGACATGAATTATTATTATTTTTTTTTTTGAGGTTCACTTATAATGTTTATAAACTTTTTTCACAAACAAACCCACGCAAAAAGCAAAAACAAGTATATACGTAGAAAAACGATTATTTTCAACCCTTCATTCTGACCCTCTGTCTAAAATTGTCTGTTTTCAAAGGGCGGCTACTTTAAGGTTCATCAGTAAAGGCCACTTTTATGGTTGGTAACATCATTACGTAGGAAACGGTATCAACGCCCACTTGCTATTGCATGTAAGTATTTTGAAAACATCCATATAAAATGTCTTTTACAGAGAAAACACTATGAAATTGTCTACGTACAGTTTGTGATGCAGCTGCTGTCAGATCCAATACTGTTGGCTGCTTCATCTTTCAACAAAAGTTTTGTTGCGAACTCTTCATTACATTGTGCCTTGTTTACAAAGCAAAATGCTCCAAACAAACATATAATCCTCTGGTTATTAATTTGTGACACCATTAAAATAAACCATCCACTTGTTTTCAAAATGCTGGGATCCTTCTGAAGTCTTTACAGAGACGCAAACAAGCTGTTTAAACGGGACGTGTCAAAGCGAATGTGCGTGGAGTGCCAGAAACTTAACATGCATCTGTATACTGTATTCAGTGTAGACCGCATCAGTGATTATAATGGTTTCTATTTGCTTTTGACATGCCGCTCACTTCAAGTGTAGGCAAATGTTAACTGTTAAAGGGTTAATTCACTCAAAATTGAAATTTCTGTCATTAATCACTCACCCTCATGTCGTTCCAAACCCGTAAGACCTTTGTTCATCTTCGGAACCCAAATTAAGATACAGGTGCATCTCAATAAATTAGAATATCATGAAAAAGTTTTTTTTTTTTTCCTGTAATTGAATTTAAAAAGTGAAACTTAAATATATTCTAGATTTATAAGACATATAGTATAGACATATATAGACATTATAGACATAAAGTAAAATATTTCCAGACTTTTTTACAGCTTGCTGCTCATCAAAATAAAAAAAATCACTATCTCAAATTATTAGAATATTTAGTTTCAAGTTCTATTAAACTACCATTCTCAGGGTATAAATACTGGGTTTAGGTCAGTAATCCCAACAGCAGTCATGGGAAAGTCTGCTGACTTGACAGTTGTCCAGAAGACGATCATCAAGACCCTCTACAATGAGGGTAAGCCACAGAGGGTCATTGCTGAAAGAGCTGGCTGTTCGCAGAGTGCCAAAGCATATTCATGGAAAGTTGACTGGAAGGAAAAAGTGTGGTAGGAAAAGGTGTACAAGTGAAAGGAATTTACCGCAGGCTTGAGAAGATTGTCAGGCGAAGCCGATTTAAGAATTTAGGAGAGCTTCAAAAGGAGTGGACTGAAGCTGGAGTCAGTGCATCAACTGTCACATTCCACGTACCACGCCACTTCTGAACCAAAGACAACATCAGAAGTGTCTTACCTGGGCTAAGGAGAAGAAGAACTGGACTGTTGCTCAGTGGTCCAAAGTCCTCTTTTCAGATGAAAGTAAATTTTGCATTTCATTTGGAAATCAAGGTCCCAGAGTCTGGAGGAAGAGTGGAGAGGCACAGAAACCACGTTGCTTGAAGTCCAGTGTGAAGTTTCCACAGTCAGTGATGATTTGGGCTGCCATGTCATCTGCTGGTGTTGGTCCACTGTGTTTTCTCAAGTCCACAGTCAACACAGCCATCTACCAGGAAATTTTCATTTTCCAGCAGTATTTGGCACCTGCACACACTGCCAAAGGTACCAAAAGCTGGTTCAATGACCATGGTGTTACTGTGTTTGACTGGCCAGCAAACTCACCTGACCTGAACCCCATAGAGAATCTATGGGATATTGTCAAGAGGAAGATGAGAGACACCAGACCCAACAATGCAGATGAGCTGAAGGCCGCTATCAAAGCAACCTGGGCTTCCATTACACCTGAGCAGTGCCACAGGCTGATTGCCTCCATGCCACGCCACATTGATGCAGTAATGCAGTAAAAGGAGGCCCAACCAAGTACTGAGTGCATAGAAATGAACATACTTTTCAGAAGCCTGACATTTAAAATATCCTTTTTTTCTTCTTTTTTTTTATTGATCTTATGAAGTATTCTAATTTATTGAGATAGTGAATTGGTGGGTTTTTGTTAAATGTGAGTCAAAATCATCAAAGTACTTTTTACAGTCTGTGTGCATTGAATTTATTTAATACACGAGTTCCACAATTTGAGTGGAATTACTGAAATAAATGAACTTTTCCACGACATTCTAATTTATTGAGATGCACCTGTATTTGATGACATCCAAGGTTTTTTTTTATTCTTAATAGAAAGCAATGAAATTACCACATTCAAGGTCTAGAAAAGTAGTAAATACATTGTTAAAGTAGTCAATGTAACTGCAGTGGTTCAACCTTAATGTTAACCTTAAAATGACGAGAATACTTTTTGTATGCAAAAACAAAAAAAAAACAACTTTATTCAAAAAATTCATCGCTCCCGTCATTCTCCTGGGCAGTTTACGTTCAGCGCTTCCAGGTTCTATGTCCAAACGCTGACTCATTATTGGCAGGCACAGTTCATGTGAGCAGCACGACGCATGCGTGTGATACTGACGCAGGAGTTCGGACATAAACAAGGAAGAGCTGAACTGCATTCACTGCGTCAACTGCATACGAGACTGACAGGGAAGAGACAAATTATTTGTCGTTATTTTTTTTATTTGTGTTCGCGCACAAAAATTATTCATCGCTTCATAACATTAAGGTTGAACCCCTGTAGTCACGTTGACTATTTTAACAATGTTTTTTTTTTTTTCACTACTTTTCTGGACTTTGAATGTGGTAATTAATGACAGAAACATCATTTTTGGATGAACTAACCCCTTAAGCGAACGCCAGTGGGTGGGGCCTATGGTGCGAAGATGTGTAACTATTTTTGTCATGTCTTGCTCTGGAGGTAGACATATGCAAATGTATTTGCCTGTGTGAAAACACAGATCCCGCAGTATCAGAACAAGACTTTTTTGGAGCTTGATTAAATAAATGCTTTGTTTATAATGCGGAGGACATTTTAAGCAATGAAAGTTGCTAGCTGTTTTAATGATACAAAGACCTCTTATATGTCATAAGATCAAAGCAAATTTGATTTCTCATGTCATGACCCCTTTAATTTTTTTTTTAAGCAGGATGCTTAAAGTCACCATGAAATCAAAATGGATGATTCTTGTTTTTAATTATGAATGATTTATCCATGCACATCTTTTTTTTTTTTTTTTTTTTTAATCTTTAATCAAAATAACTTGCCCTCCCTCTTACAGCGACATCTCTTCTCTTTGATGTGTTTGCTGGCGAGAGGGCTCGACAACATGTCACTCACATGACATCACAGCAATAGCAAACCACAACCATCCAGTCAATTCCTGATGGACAAAATCAAGTCCTGCAATACAGTTTTCTTGTTTGAGAAATGTTTCACTCGTTATACATCACAAATGGAATTCAATGGAATTATGAACCATTGACCATCTTAGGCGTGATGGTAGGCGTTTCCCTTTAAAAGAATTGAATAGCCCACCATTAGGAATGCAACATAGCACTTTTGTATTTGCTGTCATATACCAGTTGTCCTCTTGGTGGCGCTCTTGTTCTATAATGCCAGTGCAGTTTTTTTTCTTCCACACATCTGCTGCTGATTACACGCTCAACCCCGCCTCACGCTTATGCAGCAGCTCACAGCAGGGCGGGAGAGGGGGGTAGGGGAAGCCGCTCGAACGGCCGTGTCTTTGGCCTTCCTATCGGCACCACAGATAGATTAAATGTGCCATCAGGCAGAACCTCCATTTTCTCCCCCATACATCTTCCCCCTGGTGGAGTCACAAGACTGGATGGGGGAAATTGAGAACAGTTGTGTGGAATGATTTCATAATGTGACCCACTTTCACTTCCTCTCACTGGCTCTCAGCATGGCATTCCTATCGAGATGGAGAACTGGGCTCTCATTCACAGCAGTGCTTGACTTGGCCAGCTTCATGAGAACTTTTCCAAAGCCATGCTTTTCTGGAACAAATTTGTTGGATAGATAATCTGTATAAAATGACACCCACCTGATAAATGGTGTATTATAGTGGGCATAATGTAGGCAGTTCTGTGGCTTAGTGGTTAAACATCTGGGTTGGTACCTGAAAGGATGTAGATTTCAAAGTGTTGATCTATGAACCATAATTTTTTGTCTCTTGATAAAACTGCCACAAATTGTCACAAAAACATTAATAAGAGACACTGCCCCTAATACAGAACAGTGCTGAATGTCGTAAACCACTAGGTAAAATGTATATAAATAGTGTCAAATATTTGTGACAATCTTAAATATTCATTTTTTTGCATCATCATTTTTCTGTTTAGTTTTTTCTCCAGAACTCAGCACATTACATTTCTGTAGAAATTAAAAACTTCTGATGGTAAATTTTTCACTGAAGTAAAAAAGGCGTCAACTAAAAAGAAAAATCTCTTACTTCATTGAGGCTCAGACTATTATTCTTAAGGTGTGCCACTATAGCAAAATTCCAATGAAATTTTAAGAGCAAAAAAAAAAAAGCTATTGTCAGTAGTGTAGCGATGTATAAAGTGATATGAAATATGAAGTTCAGCTCACAAAGAAGTCACTTTTAAACCAAGCAGCTTTCTGTTGATCAATTCGGCGAATACACGTGACCAAATTGAACTCATAAAATCTGCATGGGGAAATCTTTCACTCTTGCATGAAATTCCCGAACACATGGATTTTTATTGAAATGACTGGGTTTCGCCTGCACTGTAAATGTGACCACACCTTTAGATTTTCGACTTAAAGGGTTCGTTCACCCAAAAATAAAATTTCTGTCATTAATTACTCACCCTCATGTCGTTCCACAGCCATAAGACCTTCATTCATCTTCAGAACACAAATTAAGATATTTTTGATGAAATCCAAGAGGTTTATCTCCCACAGAAAGTAACGTAATTACCATATTCAGGGTCCAGAAAAGTAGTAAAAACATTGTTAAAATAGTTAAAGTGACTGCAGTGGTTCAACTTTAATGTTATGAAGCGACGAGAATACATTTGGTGCACAAAAATAACAACTTTATTCTACAAAATCTTCTCTCCCCTGTCTTGCTGCTAAACTGTTTACATCAGAATGCCGACTCATTATTGGCCGGCTCCTGCATCACACGCGTTCATCGTGCTCTTCACGTGAACAGCGTCGGACCAAGCGTTCGGGTGAACTAACCCTTTAAGTGTTTGTTACAATTCTGTATAGACCTTATGTAGCCACGCCCCTTTTCAGTGCTGCGCTCATTGTGTTCTGTCATCCGGTTTGTGTTTCCACAGCATGGACGTAAGATCTAACAGATTTATGAATGTAATGATCGTTTTTAAATCTTCCCGGTCTACTGACATTTGTTATGACATCCACTTCAAACATTACAGTGCTCATTATAACTTTCGTTACCTTTACAATAAGTAAATCTACTTCACCAGCTAATTACTCTTCGGCAGCAATGGCATAGAAATATACAGAGCAACCGCAAAAACTGAAGTTCAAACAAAATTCTAAAGATGGCTTCACACTTGTTTCACTGGCGCATAAGGTCTATAACATTACTGGCCACTGGTGAGTTTTATTTACTCGCCAATTTTTACCCTATTGATGGACCTACAGTGCTCAGCGAAAATGAGTACACCCATTTTAAACAATATCTCTATGAACACAAAAACAATTTCCAAAATGTTGACAAGACTAAGTTTGATATAACATCTATTTAACTTATAACATGAAAGTAAGGTTAATAAAATAACTTGCTTACACATTTTTCAGTTTTACTCAAATTAGGGTGATGCAAAAATGAGTACACCCCACAATAAAAACTACTAAATCTAGTACTTTGTATGGCCTCCATGATTTTTAATGACAGCACAAAGTCTTGTAGGCATGGAATGAACAAGTTGCCGACATTTTGCAACATCTATCTTTTTCCATTCTTCAAAAATGACCTCTTTTAGAGACTGGATGCTGGATGGAGAGTGATGCTCAACTTGTCCCTTCAGAACTCCCCATAGGTGTTCGATTGGGTTCAGATCAGGAGCCACTGAATCACTTTCACCTGTTTAGGATCATTGTCATGTTGGAAAAGTGCACGACGATCAAGGGCACGGAGTGATGGTAGCATCTTCTCTTTCAGTATAGAGCAGTACATCTGTGAATTCATGATGGCATCAATGAAATGCAGCTCCCCGACACCAGCAGCACTCATGCACTCATCCCCTCATCCCCGACACCACATAAGGACACTGCCACCACCATGTTTCACTGTAGGCACCATGCACTTTGTGTTCCTCACCTTTGCGACGCCTTACAGTTTTGAAGCCATCAGTTTCAAAAACATTTATCTTGGTCTCATCACTCCAGAGTATAGAGTCCCAGTAGTCTTCATCTTTGTCAGCATGGGCCCTGGCAAACTCTAGGCGGGCTTTTTTGTGCCTGGGCTTTAGGAGAGGCTTCTTTCGTGGATGGCACCCATGCATGCAAGTAAAGCTTTGCTGATCTTCTTGTAGCCTTCACCTTTCTGGTGTAAAGAAGTTACTTTTTTTCTCAGGTCTTGTGACATTTCTCTTCCATGTGGTGCCATTGCTGACAGCATGAAATGGGAAGGCGTTTTAACACCCTTTTATAGTCAACTGTCTGCTAGACACATGTGTAATGAATAATTAGACTCACCTGTGCTTGAATTCTTGTTAAATTAGACATTTGTAGTCTAAAATGTAGCTTTGCTCCAGAGACTTTCAGTGGGGTGTACTCATTTTTCATCACCCTAATTTGAGTAAAGCTGAAAATTTTGTTCTCTAAGTTATATTATTAACCTTACATTCATGTTATAAGTTAAACAGATGTTATATAAAACTTAGTCTTGTCAACATTTTGGAAATTGTTTTTGTGTTTATTGAGATATTGTTTAAAATGTTACTTTTCAAAGGGGGTGTACTCATTTATGCTGAGCACTGTATACTTTGAATATTCAGGGTCCTCCCGTCTGTGTCTGTGGCGATTTTATGTGCCTGCTCTAATCATTGTGTATGGGGATATTTGCAGCTGTCTAACCCACATTTGTCCATGGTAGGAACAGTTGGATGTGGAAAACTCTGGAATCCCAGTGCCCCCATTAATGACTTAGTTTTTCCCTCCTGTCTCTCTCATGTCTGATGTCCCATTTGTTTGTGGTGATGTGTGCCCTCAAGTTCCTGTATTCAGCGGTGAGGAGACGTCCTCTCCTCTGCCCTTCTCTTTCGCTCTTTTCCCTCGGTGAAGATGAAAGTTGTATAACTGACATACTTTTCCCTCTCTGCTACCTCTGTGGCTCCACCCTTCGTAGTGAATCGAAGACACTCATTGGCTAGACCCAGATTCTTCAAATTTGAAATGTAGTACAGTTTATATTTGACCCAGATTTTTTTTTTTTTTTTCTCTCTCCTTGTTTTTGCACATTTCAAAAAAGGCATTTTTCTCACTGTGATTGGTTAGTGGTGGCTTCCACATGCAGATCTGCCAACTTTCCCTACTCTCTGGCTCAGTAGACTGGCTTTTGTTTGCACTTTATTTTCCATGTATCCATGTTTCTCAGCTTTGCTTTGATAGATTGCAGCAGCTGCAGCATGTTTTCTTGAATTCATGTGAGTTCAAGAGTTTTCGTATTTGGTATATTTAAGATAATTAGTAAATATTTTACTGTAACTTTTATATAATCCAATATGCTCTACCATTCAAAAGTTTGAGATTGGTAATATTTGTTAATATCTTAAGTCTGTTATCTTCACTATGGCTGAATTATTGATCAGAAATACAGTAAAACAGTAATATTGTGAAATACGATTACAATTTAAAATCTTACTGACCCAAACTTTTGAACGGGAGTGTATATAGCAAATATTCTGCTTTGGATTGCATTCCATTGAACGGATCCATTTCAGACTTGCTGCATACTCAACCGTAGTTGAGTTTATAGGGAGTTGTGTTTGTTCAGCCCTGCCTCACAGTATTTATCATGAGCCAAACCCTCTGGAGAAATCTAGAGCGTTTCATTAAAACACTTCGGTGTTCTAGCTTTATAATATGTAGCCTTGGCTTAGGGATGTTTGTGTGTGTTAGCACATGCTGTGGGTGTGTTGCTCTGTCCCTGAGGCTTATTCAGGCTCTTGCTTCTCCAGAACAAGCAGCCCCCCAATCAAATGCTCAGCAAATCTCTTCTGCCTTATAAGGCCTGCTGTTGTTGTACGCCTGTTCAGGAGAGAAGCACTGAGCTTATTCACAGAGTTCCTCAACAGATGTCGCAACAGTTCGCACACACTGTAACTAGTTTATGCTGTTTCACTTTGGAGAACTAGCCACGCATGCACTGGAATAGGTCTTGGTAGCTGCATGATTATGACAGAAATCAAAATGTTATTTATTTCCTTTGATATTGGCTTTTAAGATTATTAGACTTTACAATAAAATGCTTTTATTGTATGTAATGCATAATTACATGTAATAATTTGCTCCCATCTCATTATAAACACTGAATACATCATTTCACGTGACAATTTGTCCCGAATTTGGATGCAAACTCAGACTGTCCTCAGCCAGCTGCGACAAGCCCCTTAAAGGGATAGTTTTTTTTTTAACACATTTTATTTTTCTGAAATAAAACACATGTACAGTACCACCTTTAAAGGCTAGGCAATTTCGGAGAGGCTAGCAATAGCAAGAAAGCATAAGATCCCACCCTTTCTTCAGAGCGCTCTCCAAAGCCACACCTCCTTCAAAACACATGAACGCACACAGCCAGATCAGAGTCTGCAAAGTGTCACGAGATGAAACGGCATTAAATTACCTCATGTCTCAAAGCACATAACAATAACAATAATGATGAAAATAAACAACTTACAGGGCTCAGACTTGTACCACCTAACTGCTGTAGATAAATTTCGTTGTTGATAGTGTTGACAAATCTGAGTCAGAGGACATGAACCATGCTGGGTAGAACGTCACTGGTTGCCGTCTTGTAATTACGGTTGTGACAAGGCATGAACTCAGCATAAGCTTGTTTTTTTTGGTTCAGGAGGAACTGTAAAAGGTGGTTGCTGTTTCTTTGTGGTGCTCGGTGAAGAACATTTTACTCCTCAAGACTTTTTGATCCGGAGATTCTCTACTTTCGGAAGTTGTATAATAGTGCCCCTCTACTGCAGTAAAAAAAAGAAAAGCTGGGAAGTTCCGCTGCAATGCGGCGTTGTCATAAATGATGGAAAATTCCATCGTTTTATTTTTTTATTCATAGAAAATTAGTAATCACCAAAACTGTTTAGTCACCAACTTTCTTCAAAATACCATCTTTTGTGTTCAGCAGAAGAAAGTAAGTAAGGGATTTGTTGTGCTTTTGTGGACTCTCCCATTGTAATCAATGAAATTGCCTAGACTGGAGAATAAATCTCTTATTTTCACCATGTTTATACATTGTTGATTATTATTGAAGTGTTTTTGATTTGTTACAGCACTCACTCACTTATTAGAACAAGATGTTACTGATGATGGGACTATAGACTAATTTAGATGGTTCTGATTGGTCATTGTATTTATATGCATAGCTGACATATGTGATTGGTTACAATACTGACGCAAAGAAAGAAGCAAATAATATTTGGATGCATTGTTAAGTAGAACTAAATAAAAGAGGATATGGCTTCTCAGCTGAGGGCATGGGGCTGTGAAATGAAAGCTGAGTCCACCAGATGAATGGACCTTTTTTTGGTTTACACAAAAATATGTTCAGCCAAGATAAAACTAGCGTGACTACCTAGAGCTGTGGTTTCGGGTTGTAAGGTTTCAGCTTAAATGAGAGGTATGCACACAGCGATTAACAGGAAATGGAGGGTTATGCATTTTGGTGAATCAGATTTATGTTACAAGAATGTGCGGCATGACCACAATTGTCACCCTAGGCTTGTTTTTCTGAGATAAAGACTTGCCGTTAAAGTCGTTTTCCTCTTGTTGCAGAAGCTGTTTTTCCAGTTTGTTGTGGTACTTTGATCGCTATGGTGGATGTCAATCATCTGTCTTTATTTCACAAAATAGACCCTTATGTGGGGCGCAGGCAAACGCTTCATGCATCCTGTGTGGGTAAAAGGTTCCTGTGGTTTATCTGCAACAGTATTTCAGTGATAAATTACGTCTCCAAAGTCACATTTCTTCATATTAGATATGTCAGCCTGTGCAGTGCTCAGTATTGATTCATGGTACACTAGCCTGCCTGATGTCTTGCCCTGCAAGAAAACTTTTTTTTTTTTTTTTGTTCATTCCTGTAGTAATTTTTGCTAAAAGGGTCAGATGACAGCTTAGAAATCATGAAAGAATAATCTTAATTGGGCTTCTTTGGTTGCTCATAAACTCCATAATTTGCACACTTGCTTTGAAGGAATCTGCAGTGTTTGCCAACACAGATAAGAACTGTGAATCTGAGGCTGACTCCGCCCTGTGTCTGAGAGTGTGCGCCCTGCTGAACAGGAAGTGTCGGCCTGGCCTTGCAAGGTATACTTTGTACCAGGAAGCACTGTTTAAAGTGATGTCAGTGTGATGTCACCACTGTATTTTTAGTCACATATATAAATGAAGGTACCAGTGTGTATTCACACTTCTGACTGCGAGATTCACCTCAACTGAGAGTTGCACTCGCTTCCTGTTAACACCTTCTTTATTTAATGACAAACACTTGAATTAATTTAAAATATGACGCATCTCTAACTTTTGTAAAAGTAAAACTTTGAGAATTACTGTTTTTTGTTGTTGTTGTTGTTGTTTTTTAAATAAGGAAATAATCACATTAGCTGATGATTGATTATTAATCTACAATTTTCTGCTTTTTTTTATGGGTCAGGTAATTATTTAGCTTTCAAAAAATATATCATGATTTTTTTTATACATCTTTTTTTAACCCAAACCCAAGAATTTGCATACCCAAATTAAAATGGATATAGTTCATGAAGCTTTTGGACTAGAAGCACAGTTGTGGTCTCATTTGTCAGAATTAATTAGAATAATAAAGAAATGTGTTAAATGTGTTGTAAAGTGTTTTTTTGTTTTTTGTTTTTTTTTAAACAAATAATTTATGACAAAAAATATGAAGTTGATCTTGTTGCCATCTAGAAACCCAATGCAGCTAAAGCCACAAGTCTGACCATGTTCTTTTTCAAATTTGAGAATGATATATCAGACTCTGTGTTTTATAAAATAAATTTTAAAAGACCCTTATCTGTTAAATGGTGTTGACCCTCCCATGTTGTGCTGTTGTGCTCCACTAGGGGGCAGTACAATACTGTAGTACTTACTATAGGTCACATGTCTCCATGCATCACTCCTCATGACTATTGTCTGGCCTGATGTTTGCATCATTTACCATTTCCACTATGACTTTTGGTACAGCTTTTTTTTTTTATAACAATACTGATGAATGATGATTTAAGTTTTTTGTTTTTTTTACAACATGCAGCCTGAGGCTGGTTTTCATAAATGTATTTCTGAGGAAGCCACTTTGCTAGAGTAGCTTGTCATATAGATATGTTTCCCACTTAAGATGACGCCCGGGGGGCAGGAGCAATTGTTCTGAGGGTTTCTGTATCACACTAAGTTGTAATTTATCATCTGTCACTGTCATTAATATTCAGCTTTATCTTTAATTATTTATGCTAATGGTATTTTCCATGGGGACTGTTACCAGGCAACACTAGGTTATGGGATTAGACGTGGATAGTGGCCACATGTGGCACTTCTCCATCAGTGGATCTCTTTCTCTGGTTGGTTTACAGACTGAGGAGGAAGGGGCAGCTGCACGAAACAACCATTTTCACAAAACTTCAGCTAGTATTCATCTTAAAAATGCATGCAACGCTGCTTTTTTGGAATTATTATACTTTGCTGCATTCCATACCTGATTGTCAAATGTGACGGACCATAGCAATTGTAGATGTGTCCACTACATCCTAATGTTTTGTAATAGCTAGGTCTGTGCCTGTGAAATGCGTAGGCGTTTACATGATCTTCACGCTCTGAATGTTAAGCTGCATGTTGCACTCAGATGTCCTTCCCAGTCAGCTAAAAGGCAAAGCATTGTGGGCAGGCATGGCTAAAATGGAACAGATGAAAATGTTGTTCCTAGGCAACCAGACAGACGATGAATCGCATCCAAAGTGGAGGGCAGGGAGCTGTGTGCACCTTCAGTCTGTGGTAGCTTTCTGTCACGTTAAGAATGAAAACAGCTCCGATTGAACATTTAGATTACTGTATTATTATAATTAACAATTCTATAGCCTTTTATTGTACACAGTCATATTTTAGGCCCAGGATGTTCTTTTATTTTGTATTGTTTGCTAAGGCAAGCTCTTGCGCATACTTACGATTAAAGGCACAATATGTAATTTTTCGCCACTAGAGGTCACTTATTCAAAACAAGGCATAGCTTTGACACTTTTATTTCACGGAATCATGGGAGGTGTTGTCTTCACGTCTACAGCTGGTGGAAAAGAATCCGACGAGACTTGGACAGAAGTATGAAGCAGGGTGTGGCTGAAAGCTGTTGGAGCGGAATGAGGCCACTGGAGCGATTGCTAATGAGAGACAAGCGTGACACGTGGCTCGAGAGCTGCGGAGCTTTTATTATGCCGCAGATGAGCGTTTCCACTTCTTCCGGTCATGCTTATGTTGGGTAACATATTAGATACATTTGTGTGTTGCAATTTGCTACTACGTGCTACTCTGTGCGCCGGCTACTATGAGACACGTGTTGCACATTGCAGTAAGCTAGATCGATATTAGTCATGGTAAAACATGGTACTCGCAGTAAACCAAGAAAATGAGATTTAAACAATAAGACTTACTTTATTGAGCTTTATAACATGATTAGTTTTCTGTCAGTGAATCCAAACAGTTGCTCACCTGTCTGATAAAACACATAATATATTAAAGCATCTTTAGTGTTTCCATGGTTTCTACAAAATTAAAATGGAAATCAAGGGTAACGCGGGTATGATGTCATTGTTAGGCGACACACAGACACGGTCCGTGTCTTGGTTAAAATTGCTTATTTCTCTGTATTTAAATTATCTTGGAAACATTTGGGATAATGTAAGTACACAAGTCAACAAACTATATTATTGTTCAAGTGGTTTTTTTTGATATTTTAACCCCGGAAATCTTACATATTGTACCTTTTAAGGATGTGATCAAACCTCAAACCTTAAGTGTACATGTAACTAATCTTTACTGCTGTTTATTCTTTTAAGGTATGGTTTTCTAAGCAAACAGACCTACTATTTTCACATAGACTTGCATTAAAAGAGGAATGTGCACCATATCAAGGGACCCAAATGTCATATGCCAAGTGGCCTTTGACTTGGGCCAGTGAACAGTGACCAAAACACCCTAGAAATGCACATTTTCTATGCAATGTATGTGCTGTTATATTTGTGTACAGTAACTGGTTGTACACAGTATGTTGTATTGACATTGTGGTTATATTGTGGTTGTATTGTCATACCAACAATACTAGTAGATTATGCAGGGCTAGGAAGCAATATGCACCTCTGAAACAATGCAGGGAACACTGGCTCCTTCCGTATGCACAAACAGAGGTGACTGAGCAACAGAAACATAGCGCTTTTTCCCACTGGATGAACTAAATGTAGTCCAGGTGTTTCTTGTTCCATTCTGCATTCCAATTGTGATCAATAACACATATGCTTATTTGTGTTCCCTTCCTCAGGAGAGTTGCAGGAAGTGCCATGTGGTGTGGAAGGAGCATGCGGGAAAGACCTGCGAGCAGGTGATGGAAAGGGACGAGATCCGGCTGCGGGTGGCCTTGTAAGTGCCTGACTGAAAATTGCTAGCATAGAGCAAGCTTGTTAATAATGCATCCATGCACTATTGAGGGTACTCGGTAGTGTTGCGAACCACCTGGGAGATCATTAGCATTAGCCTGATGCTGACTCAGCTGTCGTTTTCTCATGGCACACTAAAACACTCGCTGTATTTGACGGATTCCCCTGAGTGTTATGTTTGCAAATACACATCATCCAGAGCTGCCCCTGTGCACAGCAGGCATTCATGAGGAAGTGTACTGGAGTGTGAGTGTCTGTGTAAACTGATGCAGTGTGAAGGCAGCCAGTCACTGTTGGTAGGTCTCTAAACTGGACAGGATGTGATCGCCTGGTTTCCTTCCTGTCATTGGATGGGTCATGCACATGGATCAAAGACTGTGTATCCTGTTTACCCCGAACATTTTCTTTTGCCTATATTTATAGAGACAGGAAAAAGACCCTAACTGAGACCCTTACATAAGTTGTTACAATGGCTGATTGTGTTTTCGAATGATATGATGCAGTGAGATAATCTCTTATTGGTAACCTTCAATACCAGTACGCTTGCTGTCTATATGTAACTAGTGAACAACAGCTTCCTACTAAGGCAGCATCCTAACTGAATTGAAACGCATTAAGCTCATTTGTAATGCTCCTTGTAGGCAGCAATACAAATAGTGCTATTCATGTGAAGGACACAGTAGAGTTTCATGTGAGCTTGTTGCCAAGCTAATGATGTGGTACTTAAAAAAAAAAAAAAAAAAAAAAAAACCATTACAAAATACATGACACTCACATATAAATTCAATATAAATGTACTTGTTTTTCATTTTTTTTTTAAATGTTATAGCACCTTTCTTAGTAACGCTTTAACATTAGTTAATATGAATTAAAAATACTTTTAAAACATTATTATTTATGGAGCCCTGCACGTGACATGGGGATAAAAATATACATATAACATGGGCACAAATTAATCATTTTTCCTCATTTTAGTAAATGGTTCACACAATATAATAATTTGTTCCCTCGTTTAAAGAAAATCGTGTGCATAATATAATAATTTGTGTATTGTGCGCACATTTACTTAAAACGTATTAAGTTGTGAGAACGATTTGTTAATTTGTGTCCATGATATACATATTTTTTCCCACATGTCATGTGTGGGGCTCTGTAATCATTGTCATTAATCTTAGTTAATGTTAATTTTAACATTTACTTGTACATTATTAAAATCAAAAGTTTTATCTTTAAATATTATTTAATAAACCTGAGTTAACATGAACTAACAATGAACAGTTGTACTTTCATTAACTAACTTTAACAATCGTGTTAATGCGTTAAATGTTAACTAATGGGGCCTTATTGTAAAGTTCCTTTATATATTATTTTCTGCCATTTTTGATAAAAAATAAATAAATAAATAAATAAAATAACAGAATGCATTGCTACAAGCTTAGTGAAAAACTCTTTTTTTTTTTTTATAATAAGCTTATAGCACTGCATTGTGGTATTGTAGAATTTAAAGCAACATTGTCTATGTAGGCAGCTCACTAGGTTTTGAAACAGAGCTTGCATATTAACCTGAACATAAATGTCATTTGTTTTATGGCCAGTGAGGAAAAGATGACCGCTGCCCGTGTGAGGAAGTGCCACAAGTGTGCCACAGGTCTGGTGAAGTCAGAGGGCTGCAACCGAATGTCGTGCCGCTGCGGCGCCTTCATGTGCTACCTCTGCCGGGAGCCTATTAACGGCTACAACCACTTCTGCCAGCACGCTCGCTCTCCCGGTGCCCCTTGCCGACACTGCAAGAAGTGCTCGCTGTGGACGGACCCCACGGTAAATCTGACACTTTACACTTCAGCATCCATTTCTTTTGCTGGGAAAGGCTCCTTATTGTTAGTGTGAAATCATCCTTGTAAAACAGCAAACACCTTTACTTTCTATACATGTACTTGGTTTACAACAGGTTTAGTTCTCCTGTAAAACATCTACAAGCCCTTTGTTTACAACTCAGAGTGTGATTGCACTTGGGTAAATACTCCTGTTACATGAAGTATTTCCTGCTACTCCATTTTAAGACTTATTTTGTAATGTGATGTGATTTTGTTAATTTCTCAATTCTCAAAAGACAAAAGCTTTAAATATTCATTACAATACGTTTACAATTTAATTGCATTATTTTTTAAATAATGCCCTAAATGTGATGCATTGATAGTTTATTCATTGTAAGAGTCATTCGGTCTTAGGATAAACACCAGGTGATGTATGGTGTAATGGCTTTGTGTCGGCTTTGTATACAGGGCTCTTTAACATATGACAGGTACTTCAGTGAAGCATGTTTGTTCTCATGCATGGTGATGGATTAGCTTTGCTGCCGCATGAATACTGCAGCTACCATCATGCATTAGCCTCATTGCTTCTACATCTTTAGCACTCAGTACTATGACGGAAGCCCAAATTGCTCATTCATTATTGACAATACACTGAGAATTTTTCCATTTATTAATCATAAACTGTTGTTATAGTTCATTCATGGTGACACAAATATTATACAAGGTTTTATGACTCTACAAGACTCTTTTTCCACCCTAGCTTTCAAATGTCATTCATGTTTCTGCTCATGTAAATGCACATTCATAATACCTGCTTTATTTGAGAACAGCTGAAAGTACTCCATGTTAAAAGTATCTAACACCATTAAAACATCTGAACTTTTTTAACAGTGGTTAAAGGGATGATTCACCCAGCCATAAATGAAATTGTCATCATTTACTCGCCCCCTTAATTTGAGTTTCTTTCTTCTGTTGAACACAAAGGAAGATATTGTAAAGATTGTTGGTAATCAAACAGTTGACGATAGCCATTGACTTCCATAGTAGGAAAAAAAAATACTGTGGGCATCAATGGGTGCCATCAACTTGCCATCTTGGTTACCCTTTGTTTGTGTTTAACAGAAGAAACTCATACAGGTTTGAAACAACATGAGGTTGAGTAAATGATGACAGAATTTTCATTTTTGGGTGAACTAAATCCCTTAAACTTTTTAACAGTGGATTTTAAATATAATTCAGCTGGAAAAAAAAAAAAAAAAAATATATATATATATATATATATATAAATTTGTGCATTGTATTATAATATTTTTTATTTGTGCTTTAAGGGAGGGGCAAAAGAGGACCGCCGTAAAGGAACTGTGCGCTGGATTTATAATGCATGACAAAATGAGAGCATCAGTGGAATTCGGCACAATAAATGTTTTATGTTGATTACCCTTTTTTAAATGATCAAAATTCAAAATAAAATCAGTCACCCAGCTCTACTCCACACCATAAAAAAGATGAGAAGCTTAATTTGTTCGGCCTATGTGGGGTAGGGTAAATATAGGGTAAACTGAATTAGATTGGAGAGCTAGTTTTTGTCCTTGAATTGTGTGGTCACCATCAAATTCTGCTAGTTGTCCATAGGAACAATAAAGTTAGGGTTTGGAACGATGTGAGGATGAGTAGATGATGATGGAATTGTCATTTTTCAGGCAACTATCCCTAAACACTGAGCATAATTGAGAAATCCTTTTCCGGTTGATCCAGGAGTTTCACTAATTATCCGATTAAGGCATTTGAATCCTGTTTTTGTGTGAAGAGCACAGTCAGGGTGCCGTCCTGCTGACAGCCTGGGGGCTGCAATTACCCCTCCATTCAGAACCGTGCCTAATCACCTGGCACCGTACACCAGACTGACTGGTGAACTTGAGCTGTTTTGTGTTTGACCGATGAAGTGGACTCCTCCCAAGTTCATCTGATGTCCCGTTTTCGCCTAGGCTGTGGTCTGACGCGGACATTGGCATGGGATTGTTTCTGGGGGAGTTTGCTGGTCGTTTCACATGATTGAACAGTAACCGGAGAGCCTGATTACTGTGCCTTTTTGAAAGGCTTTTTTGTTTTCTCTACTTTTGTATTTCTTCTTCCCTGCTTATTTTCTGTGTCTTTCAATCCACAGCAAGACGATGAGCGAATCATTCAGGAGATTCAAAAAGAAGGTGAAGCGGAGTTAAATAAGAAGACAAATCAGACAGGTCAGTGTTCCTCAACTAGATAACTTTTTAGTTGGCCACCTAAACCCAAATCCTTTCACGTTTCAAAGTTTTTTGTTTTTCCGGTACAAATCACATTTAACATTCCCCCAGCCCTCACCAACGAACCCCCAGAATAGCATCCAAGCTGTCCATTAATTCAGATAGGAATTGTAAATAGAGGAATCAAGCATACATATATACAAGCCTACAAACATCATTCTCTAATCAAATATAAAAACAGAAATATGTACACACATTCAGAGAGGGGGGGCCAATATTAGGGCATTATTTAAAACAATCAACAGTTAATGAAAGGGCGCCACATCTTAAAAAATGTTTTTCCGATCCTATTAACGAATACCTAATCTTTTCAAGACAGAGACAGGACATCATATCTCTCTCTTGATATATGAGGGGATCTTTCCACTTTAATAATATTGCTATAAGTGCTGACAAGGAAGAAAAGGCAAGGACTTTACACATTGATGCTGACAGCCATGTTACCAGAGGTTCTGGCTCTAATCTGTGCTGAAGAACCGCCGAAAGGGTGTGAAATATTGATCGCTATTAGTGCTCTAATTTGGGGCATGTCCAGAACATGTTAATTAATGATCCCTTAGCACATTGACATCTATTGTACGTGGGGATAGTACCAGGAAATATTTGAGCTAGTTTAACTTTGGATATATGAGTTTTTGTACTACTGAAGTGTACAAGTGAATGCCAAGAACACATTGACGATAAGTGGACCTGTTTAACAACGCAGTATCATGTGTCATGTGTCAAGGTCTTCCTCCCAAGCTCTCTTAATGTTATCTAGAGAGGAAGATGCCATTTTGTTCATTACATTATAAATAATGGAAATTGAGCCCTTGTCTTATATGTAACATGAAAGGAAACTATCCAAAGGATTTTCGGGAGGCATCGCTGGAAAGTCTAATACAAGCGACTTAACATAATGTCTTACTTGCAAGACTCTAAAGAAATTTGGCTTGGTAAGATCAAAACGTAACACTAACTGTTCAAAAGAAGCAAATAAATTGTCAATAGATAAATATTTGAAACATTGTATCCCCTTCTCAGCCCATCTCTTAAATGATCCATCCTGCATTGAAGGCAAGAAAAAAAGATTATGGGCAACAGGGCTAAGAATAGAAGGATCATGAAAACCAAATGATTTCCTGAATTGGGTCCAAATCCTCAACGAGTGTTTCACTACTGGGCAATCAACCGGAGTATAAGAAATTAGTGCTGGAAGGGAAATTTGCTTAAAAGCATTTATTTCCATGTCTACCCAGGATGGTCTATTGGGCAAAGGGTGACAATGCCACCAATACAGTCTATTCCATATGTTAGCTGCCCAGTAGTAAAACTTTTAAAAACGGTAAGGACATACCACCATTGTGTCTATACCTCTGAAGGTATACTTTATGCAGACAGGGACCATTCAAAATAAAAGAGAGATAACCAAATCCAAAGATTAAAAAAAAAAACAAGAGGGGAATAAACAAAGGTAAACACTGAAAAAGATGAAGTTTAGGGAGCAAAATGATAGAATGATAAAAATGTAAATTTAATAAAGAAAACTGGACAAGTTCCTCTTTATGCGTGTAGCCAAAACCATATTTAAAAATATCTTTACTTTATGACCCTATTGTTTGCATATGCCAGTGGAAACTTTCAGAAGCCCAATGTATGCATGTGCTACAGAATTAGAAAACCAACACTAGTCAACAGTATAGCTTTGAAAAACAGCTCATGAAGAGAAACACTAAATGGATAATTTCTTTATACACAAATATGATTTCTATAAAAATATAATTAAGATGTTAAAACATAAACAAGCACATTCATCAGCCTGTAACCAGAAAGCCGACCAAAATTCTCAAGCAAAGATAGAGCTGTGGGTAAAGAAGTCTGTGGATTAGAGATAAAAAGCAGTAAATCATCTCTGGATATAGAGTTACCTTATGCACAACCTCACCATGGATAATTCCAGTAATCTGTTGACACTCGCGTAGGGCGATTGCTAAAGGCTCAATAGCTAGAGCAAACAGTAATGGGCTTAGCGGACAGCCCTGTCGAGTTCCGCGGTACAAGTTAAACAGCCTAGAGTGCAGACCATTGGTCAGGACTACTGCAGAGGGAGCTCTATAAAGCAATTTAATCAAAGAGATACAGACTGGACCAAATCCGAATTTTTCCAAAACTTAAAAAAAGGTACTCCCGCTCCACCCTGTCAAATGCCTTCTTGGCATCCAAAAAGACAACACATTCTGAAATGGCCTGATGCTGAGAATATACCACATTAAGTAAGCGGCAGATATTGAAAAAAGATTGACGATTCTTTACAAACCCTGTTTGATCAGGAAAAATGATGGTGGGGCGGACATCTTCAAGTCTTGAGGCAAGCATCTTCGCTAAAATTTTAACATTACAGTTGATCGGCCTATATGAAGCACAATCCAAAGGGTCTTTATCCTTTTTAAGTGATAAAAAGATACAAGCTTGATTTAACGTTGGGGGAAGAGTCCCTGTCTTAAAAGACTCTGAAAAACAGATGTCAAAAAAGGAGCAAGTGTACAGATAATTTTTTTTGTTAGAACTCTGACAGAAAACCGTCAGGTCCTGGGGATTTCCCAGATTGTAGGAAAGAGATAGCAGCTGCCACCTCCTCCTGAGAAATTGGCACTTCTAAAAAGTTCCAAACATCAGAGGATGAAGTGGGGACATTTAGTCGGCCAAGAAAATCTTCAATGGCACCCCACAGAGAGGAGACAGACGTATACATAGTAGAATAAAAGTCTCTAAACTTGTCATTAATAGTACTTTGATCAGTTGTGACCTCCCCATTATCCAGATGAAGACCACTTGTAATTAGTTTTGACCGGAACCCAGGCAGCTGATTGGCCAATACTTTCCCGGACTTCTCCCCACTTTCATAAAAAACACTCCCTCCTAGTTCTCCTCAAAAGGCCCTCTATCTCATTGGTTGAAAGCAAGTCAAACTCTGATTTCAGTTTGAGACGTCTCTTATACAGGTCCGGTGTGGGAGACTTAGTGTATTGTTCATCCAACCTAGAAATCTCATTAGCAAGAAAGATTTGCGTTTCTTTAGAAAGCTTTCTTTTATTAGTGTCATATGAAATAATTTGGTCAGACCCGAGTCCTTTCTAATGATATTCTGTAATCTCTCCCTCAGAAACCACAGGGAAGCGAGTGGGTCCTCCCCCTGAGCCCATCCCAGCGAAGCGCCCTCGGGTCACAGCACAGGCCCCCAACGCAGCTCCTCAGGCCGTACGCGCCCCTCTGCTCATCCCGCAGGTCATGCTGCCTGGGCCACAGCAGCGTCTTTTCCTTCAGCCCATTCCAGCCCCCTACGTGCCCCCCTTGCCCAACCTCCCCCCAGTAAATTACAACCCACGTAACCTGAACTTTGACTTCAATATGCCTATGCACTATGGACCACCGCATCGCTTCTTCAGACATCTTTGAGGACACCATGGTACAAAGAGCCACATTCGAACTACTAAAAAAAAAAAAAAAATCCAAGCTTCTGTGTCTTAACTGTTAGCCCTCGCTGTTCTTTTCTACGTATTTTGTAACCAGAACCAAACTGATTTTTTCTGGAGAGTTTTAAGGACGCCTGTTGGCTTCTTTGTTGAAAGTAATTTTTTTGAACAACATACAGAGTGAATAATATGAAAGCCTGTTAGTTTTCAGTTGAATAAAACCAAGAACTTGATTGAAATTTAAACATTGTTTGCGAAATCAGTCAATGTGGGTCACTTTCTGAAATATATTTAGGTTTGGCTGCGATTTAATTAGGTCATCAGCAGAATTCACTGCATTTAACAAACCAGTTTAATCTTCATCTTCTTATCATTATAGATTATCATTTGGATGGCTATTGATGCCATTTCCTATCTATAAATCAAACGTACTAATTATAGTGCCAGTTTGCTACTGAAGTTTACATTGCATTATCATCAAAAGTCTGGGGTCAGTCAGTTTCTTAAAATAAATTAATACTTTTATTCAGCAAGGATGCATTAAATTTATTTTCTTAAAAAGGATTTATTTTTTAAATAAACACTGTTCTTTTGAAATTCAAAAGAATTTCAAAGAATTCTGACAAAATGTAAAATTTAAGATCTTATCTGATATGTATCAGAAAGACAAGTAGATGGAGGAAATGTAGATGTAAATGTGATGGTGGAGAATATGCTAATTTAATTAGATAAGACATTTCTTTGTTCTGGTACATCCTCTTGACATTCTTTCTCATGGATGTTTTTAAATTTAGATCTGTGGAGTTATTTTTATAAACTTGATTATAATTCCTTTCTTTCCATGTTCATACATGGGGAAAAATGTCCACAAATGTCCACATTTGTTTAGTTCTTAGGTTGTACATTTTTTAAAGCTGAATATGTTCTGTGCTGATATTGAGGAGAAATCTGCAGTATGTAAACAAGATCTAACGTGTTAAGGTGTGGTCATATTAGTAAAAGTTTGGCTAAATGTCATAGACAAAGAAGGTCCATTGTCAGCAGTGTAGTGATCCATGAAGCACCACTTACTCAGAGCTCACTTCCAAACTAAGCAGGTTTACATTAGTCATATTAGTCAATATATTTTTTTTAAAAAAATGAACACGCAAAAGTGCATGCGCAACTTGTTGCAGAAATCTGCTGGTTTTTCTTAGTTTTTTTTAGGCACTATCCATGTGGACCTGCTTATCAGATACTGATCATCTCACAAAATTATTCAGGAACTGTTGCTTTTGGCTTATATAATGGAGCTGCTCAATAATTCAGCACATAGGCCCATAATGCCTTGTGAAGTGGGTTGTTTATGGTTATATTGCGTGACTCGTTCATTGGCCTGATTGTACTGAGACTCCTGCAGAGAGTCTGGTCCTCTTGCCCAGAGCTTCAACAAAGAGCCAGAACTCTTGCTTATTAATGGAGCCTGCAGGATCCACATCTCCAGCCCCAGGTCCAGCTCTCCTCCCCACTGGCACCAGCCCCTCTGCCCCAGGCCTTTTTCAGACCCCTTAAACACATTACTCACCCTCACAGAGAGCACAAGGCACTTACACAAGACTTTTCTTGGTGAAACATGAGGGATGGTGGTGTGGAAACCATCGGGTGTCAATCAAACTAGAAGAAATAACCAGCAGCTAAATCAATGCTGAGATGTAACCGGATAATCTGGCCATCTTCACCCATCTGTTGTCGGTGGCATATCTGAGGCACACCTGGTATGGTGCAGGCAAATGAGAAATGTCTTGAGTAAAGAAGATCCATTGTCAATAGTGCAGTGATGCATAAAGCGCCACTTACTCAGAGCTCGCTTCCAAACTAACAGTTTTATATTGGTCAGTGTGACAAATTTGCGTTTTCAACGTCCAACAAATGTCCTTCATCCAAACTTCTCATTCATGCATATTTCTATTCAGATGACTGCATTTCAGCTGCTTAATTTCACCATACAAAGGTAAAAGTGCCCACAACATTACACAGAGCGTGTTACAGCCGAACATGGTACATGGTAGCTGAAAGCATCATCAAATTAGTTAATGTATATAATAAATGGACATGCAAAGGCGTCTGCGCAATTTGTGAATGACAACCATTCCAATTCTGCAGAAATCTGCAGATTTTTCTCTGGTTTTTCCAGGCACAATCCACGTGGATTAAAATTACTCAGAAACTGTTGCTTAAGGTGTCTCAGTTTGACATTGTAACCTCCTAATAGGCCAGCAGATGGAAGATCTTTAGGCCTGTAGGCCTACAGGTGTGAAGGGGTCGACCCTGGCAGCTTGTGCTCAATGCACCCACAGCTTAAGAGCTTCCTGAAACTGGATCTGTGCCCCCCGAATCTTCTGCCTTATGTTTCATCAAGTCTCTGTGACATAGATATGGCTCAGGTCACGCCTTCAATAAGTCTACCTGAAGATAGATTTTACGAACATATGATAATGTACAGATGATCTAGAGAGGGATGGTCAATGTATGTTATAATTGCTCATGTTCATGCTCCTTCTTTTGTGTTACTCAACCCCTGGCATGAAGGGCTGGACTCGCAGTCACGAGAGTGTCATCATCCCCTGTTGTGATGCCCAAGGCGGTGGTCAAACATGATTTCCTGGGATCTGTGATGGTCATGTGACTGCTGGAGCTGCTGTCTGTGTCTTATGATATCAAACTCCCGGAGACTAGGTTATATGTTAGGAAGCAGAAAAAAGGAAACTATTTTTATCTCTGTATTAGTACTCCCATGTTTTTTTTTTTTTTTTTTTTTTCTCCTCTCTTGGCTTTTTGTTCCAATCTTATTCATATAGAATAATTAAGCGACTGAAAGCACAACTCTCTGGCATTTGGGAAAGTCACTGGTGTTTTTCAGCTCTTTTGGATCAGTCAAGCACATTTTAATAAGCTATCCTAATGTGCCAAGCTGAATTAGTTTGCCTATAATTTGCATAATTCAGTCTTTTCCTTCTAGGATTGAAACAACATTTTGGCATACTAACATGCTATTAGTATTTCTCCAGTATGTACCATTTAAAAGTCAGTAAGATTTTTTTAATACTTCTATTCAGCAAGGATTCATTAAATTGACCAAAATGGTCAATAAAGAAATTTATGTTACAAAAGATTTATATCTTATATTTAAATGCAGTTCTTTTTCACTTCCTGTTCATCAAAGAATCCTAAAAAAAAAGTGGTTTCCATAAAAATATAAAGCAGCACAACTGTTTTCAACATGGATAATAACAAATGTTTCTTGAGCACCAAATTAGCATATTACAATGATTTCTGAAGGACACTATACATTTTAATTGCTTGCTTTCTTGACTGTATTTGATTAAATAAATAAAGCCCGATGTTGAAATTGTTACACAAAATTGAATATTGAAAATCAAATGTGAAAATGCAAAATAACAATTTTCAATGTAAATAATGCAAGATGGGGCCATGTGACTACTACTGTTTGAAGTATGAATGCTGCGTACTGTTTCAGTTATATTTAGGCAGCATACCGTGTAAGTAGTATTCTGTTCCACACAGCTTTTGTTTAAATTGAAAATAGCCTTTTAATATCACAAAAATGCAAATGCACAGAGACCACAGAAACCACGTGCATAACAGAGCAAACGTTGTTCTTTTCACACCGACCGTTACAGACACACATCTGTGCAAAAGCTGTTGTGCTGCTCTGATCACTCAAATGCCCATGTCTGAATCTGAATTCAGCTTCTGTGATCTCCACCGCCACATACGTCTCGTGAAAATGACGCTTAGAAGAAAATCTTTGTCTGCCCACCTGAAAACTGCAGTTGCAGACCCACCGTCAACCCCCACATTAGACCCCCTTCATTTCTCATGGTCTGAGTTGCCATGGAAACATGGGTCCTCACGTCAGCCAGACTAGATCATTTAACCCTTTCAGTTTCTTCTCTTAGCTTCTTGAAAGCTTGAATGGGCGTCATCTTTAGTGGTCACATTCATGCTGTATTTGTCATCTAACAGCCTTTAACACTCATGAAGATTACTTAGTCTACAAATCCATTTGGTGTATACTTATTTATTGAACTCACAAATAGCTGCGCGGCTTCCTGTTCGATTTCCCAGCGTAAAGAATATGAGAGAAACTCTTTATCTTACCCTACACGTTCCTGGTCTGGCTTTAAAAACATTTATTCAGTCATTTCTAAGAATTACATTAATATAGTTATTGGTTATCCCACAATAAACACTTGGAAGACACTTCGAAATGTTGCGTAGAAACCGTCCTACATTTCATCTTACGATCTTTACTCAAATGTGCGTGCGTGTGATTCAGAGAACGAACTACGCACAAAAACGTGCGTAACGCCTCTCTTACAGATGTGAAATCTATAAATCGCAAATGATCTTGAAATTGTGATTAGCTGAATGGTTTCACATCTCCGCCTTGTGTACGCCGCCTAATTAATGTCGTTAACATATAAAAGAGCACCAGTCAACATCCAAATCCTTTACTTGAGAATGGCGAGCGGCAAGAATTGCTTAGATTTTCAAATTTATAAAGCGTACGTACGCTTAAATCCACGTCATATTTATAAAAACGGTCTTTGACGTGGAAAAGTGCTTAAAGCCACGTCAGGGTCTGAGCAGACGTACACACTTTTCATTGTCGGATTACTGCAGGTTTTTGGAAATCTAAGCTATTCTTGCAGCACGCTAAGGATTTGGACGATGACTGTTTATTTTTTTATATGTAAATTACATTAATTAGGTGTTTTTTTAGCATTCAGCTACGCGCAAGTTCAAGATCATTTGCGATTTAGAGATTTCACATCTGAAAGAGAGGCGTACGCACATTTGAGAAATTATCCTAAGATCAAATTTAGGACGGTTTCTGCACAACATTTTATAAATGAGGCCCTCTATGTTCAAATCTGTATGTACACACGTTTTTATAAATGAGGCCCACTATATTGTTGTCCCATGACCATATGTTGCATTTGAGTGATTTTCATTTAGAAACTTAGACATGTGTGGAAAAAATACTATAGTCTTTTTGAACCATACTATAGTAAAGTAATTGAATTGATTTGTTGTGGTAATTCTATAGTTGCTGTGTTAATATAACTATAGTAATTACTTTACCCAATACTGAACTAAGTTTTCTACAACTATATGGTATATTATACTACAATACACTACAGTTTACTGTAGTAAAAACTAAAGTATACTACAGCATGTATTACAGGTGATCAGTTCACTATAGTTAAAACCACAGTATGCTGTAGCATTCATTAACAAAGTGTTGTAAATACTATAATACTATAAAACACAGTATACTACAAATCACTATAGTATGGTTCAAAAACACTATTATTTTTTCACCTGGGAATTGTTTGCATTTTAAATTCAAACTGAATAAACATTTTTAAAAGATCATTGCTTCTTAATTCTCATATGTTGGTTCATAATGCACATTTTAGAAAACGTGATCTGGGCATCCCCATTTCCTCATTCATATTCACATTCCTTGCTTTTATGAGGATCTTAGTGAAATATTGGGTTTTTTTTTAAATCTATTTATGGTTTGCAACAAGGATCACATGCTTTGAATTTGTATTTATATCTACATTTAAGCTACTGAAGCTCCTTCGTTGTCTGCTGGCAGTACAGCGTCCGTTCAGACCATTTTAGACTCCTCAAACTTCTATAAATGACATTTTTGTTGTTTGAATAACTCAGCAGATGGGATCGAAATCATTTTGCAAACTGCAGCTCCAGCAATAACACAGAACAAAGGCCTCATTGATGGAGTGACCGCCAGCTAAAAAAACAAAAAAAACAAGATGGAGTTGAAGTCTCAGGAGAAAACTAATTTCTCTCATTTTGAGCTCTGCTGCAGCCGGGTAACATTTTGAAACAAACTCTGCAAGCTGCAGTCACACTTCAGAGAATTCTGGTCAAGCCTTGTGACAATTAGCTAGATAAAGACATATCACAAGCTTTATGGTCATTTTTTTTTTGACACAAACATTCAAAAATATCAATTTTCTTTATTTTCGAGAACTAAAACAAATTCACTGACAGCGTTTCATATTCAAACCGTATTTATTTCCGGATTTCATTTGTACCCATGGCACATGAGGAAACATAACCATAATATCAAAACAATATAAAAAGACATTTGTAAAGACTTTACAAAGTATAGGTGTGGAATGTCTTTCCCCCCCCCCCTGCCATAATGGCCTTCTAAGGCACAGTCATTATCATTCCCTTAGCAATGTGAGATCAATATTCAAGCATTCTTAAATAATGAGCAGTTTTGCCACTCAAAGTGGCTCTGTTAGTTTAATGCATACCTCAAATCTAATTAAGCACCAGTTTAAATCTTTAATCAGTCAATTTTGTGTATGGTGTTAATGTCTTCCTCTTAATGGACTGTAATAAAGTGTATAATGGAACAAGGTTTATGATAATGTCTGTGCCTTCTCAAAAACTACAACAAAAGTGTTAGGTGACCTTTCCAGTGACTTTTCCAGATCAGACCACTGCACGAGTCCAGTGAACGCAGACCCGCCATTCTTTTGGGATTTATCAGGATCAAGAGGGAAAAGTGGTTTAATTTATCATAAATACTGTGTTGAACCTGCAACAACATACCTGACGTTGGTATCATCACGCCCACAGCTGCATGGCACACAAAATTACTGATGACATCACTTTGGAGTTGCAGAAAACATTTCCATTTTTAATATCTATTTCTTTTCCCCCCCACCCATTTACAATTCCAGGCACATCCCTAATTTTGAGATGAGGGACTGTATGGTACCAATCCAGTTCTCTTGGTTTTTCCTCTTTTTTTTTTTAAACATTAAAATTATTTCTAATGGCACAGATAGTGAGGCAGTACGAGCACTGCCGTACTTCAAATACAAAAACAAAACCATGTAGCTCATCGCCTTTTCAGTGGTCCAAGAGCTTCCTTCATAACTCTGTCAAGTGTATGGAACGAAAAAAAAACAACAACAGAAACTCAACATTCATACATTTACCTGTAAATATTGCCTTTGTCCTCGGATCATGAGGGTAGGTACTTATGACTGGCAATACAGTGGGAGGCATTACATCATCAATAGCTCACAGTCACAAGGTTTTCTTTAACATAATTCGCTATGTGTTAATATTAAGAGTGTGAGGCTCATACAGGACTGTGCAAAGACAAGGAAGAGGGATCACGCTACAATCTGGTACATCAAAATCCTGTGGCTCGACGTGTGGCACCCGTATAGTCGATCTTCCAGAGAGTGGACCGATTTGAGTGCCAGTCAAATATTAGGGCAGATTAAGAGATGACATGAGATGTGCTTTAACCACACAACACAAATTTGGATGCCAGTTAAGTCCCAGAAGTCCCAGATGTGGCCACATGCCATTGCGGTAATGTTGTGGCACACAAACACTGGAGTATTTAGACAGAATCGAGTATACGTGACTAAAGTAAGCCCCTTCACCTTTAGGTTTCTCTCTGCTATTGGCCCGTGTGCTCACTCGTATTCAAAAACCTTATTCAAAATGCTTAACAGAAAGGGAAAAAAGCTGGAAAGAAAAAGCCACAGTGGTTACTTAAGTGCTTTTAGTACTCCCACACAGTGGAGCCGTCCAGATCATCGGCGTTGGCCTTCAGAACACCTGCGTGATCGCCCTTGAGATATTTCCCCTCAATTGACTTGATGGCCACTTTGTTGTAGTCGCAAAACTCGAGGAAGAAGTCCACCGGGGTGTCGCTACTGCTGATCACGTTCGATTCACTGCCCACCATCCAGTACTTCCCTGTGGAGTCTGAGAAGAGATTCAAGGGGTTAAGGAAAGTCTTAAAAGGATGAATAAAAGCCTAAATTCAATCTGTTCATCATATAAAGCGATTGAGTCTCTTTAGAAAATATGGATTAAACCATTCAATTCATATGGATTAGTTTTACAATCTCTTTATGAACATTTTGAAGCTTTAAAGTGGTAGTTGTGTAGCTGTCAATGGAGGGACAGAAGGCTCTCGGATTTCATCAAAAAGATCTTAAGTTCCGAAGATGAATGAATGTCTTACGGGTTTGGAATGACATGAATAATTAATAACCCTTTAAATACCTTTAACAAGGTAAAGTCAAAATTAAAACATTATTAAAATGAAAATAAACCTTGTAAGCTGTAGGCTCCATCTCTAAACTCCAACCCAAAGACATCATATGAGGAGCGGTTAGAGTCGAGGGTGCCGGTCACCTTCCTGCAGCCAATGAAGCCATGCTCCCCTCTCAGCACGATGAGGGGTCTATTGATGAGCTTCATCAGGAACTCCTCGGTCTCGCCTGTAAAAGCAATTTCTCAGAATTAAGACTCACAATAGTAAAGCGCTAAAATGTTTGCGCTATTGATGTGCTCCATTTAACATGGCCACCAATTAAGTGGCAATCCATCAACATACAATCTACTAAATCACTGCAGAGTTGCCAAACAAAAGGTTGAAACAGCGGAAATAGTGTACAACACTCCACCCCACCTGCTGAGTCAATAGTGGCAGCCAGCTGTCCATTCTTTTTGGCAGCCACATATTTTCCATTGGTAGCACGCAGGGTTATCTTCTTCCCACGCCACTCAATGTCAAAATAGCAGTTAGCAGACCTGGGTGAAGAGATTATACATGAAACTCTGAAATATAAATCTGGAAGTGATATTCCACATTCATTTACTGCACCACAGTGTTTGTGAAGGAATAATATTGTAGAGTGCTCTTATATTACATTAACAGAATTAAATAAGTTATTGTTTCTTTGCATTTTTTTCAAAAAGCATAGAAATGCTTCTTGATCAGCAAATGAGATTACAATGATTTCTGAAGGATCATGTGACACTGAAGACAAAGTAATGATGCTGAAAATTCAGCTTTGACATCACAGCAATAGATGACATTTGAGTATATTATAAAATATAAAGCAGTTTTAACTGAAATATTTCACAATATTGCCATTTTTGCTGTATTTTTGATTGAATAATGCAGCCTCTGTGCATTAAAAAAGCATTAAAAAAAAAAATGTCTTCCCAACACCCAATTTTTTAAATGCTTCACATATGTCTAATTAAAATCTCTAAAACTGTATGTTTTCAAAGGGGTCTATAAATATTTATTATAATTTTAATTTACAATCATTTCTGATGTTGAAGAAGATTAGCTGATTTTATGTCTAATATTTGTTAATGATTGACCCACAACACACAGGATGCAAGATGCTGACATTAAAAAGTGGACCCACCAGTACACGCAGATTTTTCCACCCCATCTAGTATGACATTTTTTTGAATGCTAGTTTGAAAACATTTACAGTACTTAGCTCATACGATACCCTTCATTATGGTATATTTCTGTGATTCACACTCACTTAGTAGAGGCAGTGCACTGGAGGCCACCATTGGCTGTGAGGGTCCAGTATTTGCCAGTGCAGGTCCTGAAGGCACACTTCTTCGTGTCCTTACTGATTTCCATCTGAAAGGTCTCCTGGTCACCTTCTTCATCCTGGTTGGCAGAGAGGTCCATGCCTGACAAACACAAAAACACAGCATACTGTAAACCCCATTATAAAAAGCACCAAACCCCTGACTCTCATCAGTATGAGCCCACAACGCATCTTTGATCTGGATCAGGCATGCTGAGTGAGCAGAGACAGTTAACGGCAGTTTAGGGATGCTGATCTTTGAGATTACTTGACTAAAGAGTGTTGAATGCCAGGAACTATCACTCTGGCAATTGCTTCGGCCTCCTCTCTCTCTCACACACACACAAAGAGAGAGAGAGTTAATCTCCTTAGGAATTTTGGACTGTCATATATGCCAGGATGCTTAGTGGGAGGCTTCAGGACAACAATAGTCAATGCATCCGGCTTGTAGTTTGGATTCATGAAGCTTGGTGAAAGACCAGACCACCAGTCCTCTGTTGCAGGAAATCTAATTAAACTCCATTGTATGCAAGTAGACACACATTCATCAGATAAAGCTTGTATTTATGGTCTAAACCTCTTTAGAGAGGAAAATATAATTTAATGTCAGTTCTTTGGAAGAGAATAAAGATACATTAAGGGAAACATCCATGAAATGACATGTAAGAGCTATAATTTTATTAACCTCTACTCGAAGAATAAATCTGCCAAAAAAAGGTTGGTTGGAGACATACATGGTCATACATGTCACCTATATTTTTAATCTGATTGCTTTCATGTTCCCATTTCACCAAGTTCCTAATACATCTACATAAAAAAGCGTATTACCACCGCCGTGGCCTGGCCTCTCTAGAAGGCGGATTGAGTTTCCCCAGAAAAATGCGTGCCTGAATGAGCAAGGAAAATAAATGACCAAGATGAGAAACACATGGCTGCAAATGGAAGATCTGCACAGGAGAATGACTAAAACACCCGGAGACTTGCTCTAAATCAGTCTCCGGCAGGACAAGGGGGTGGGAAATTCCCTCAATCATTCTAAAGGAGGTACGTATCCTCAACCGGCATTTAAATGGTTGGGGAGGATCTTTTAAGCCACCAGTAGACACACCCCCAACCCCCATCGCTCAATTCATCCCCACGACAACTGGAGGGATTCTATTCCCCAGTGAAAAGCCTTTAACCTTGGTAGCAAAATATTCGAATGACATACATTTTAGGTTTATTTCACAATTACAGTGAATTGCCAAACACTCAAGTGGGCCCATCGGTCAAGCAGCTGCCATCATAGAGCAACATGGACAAAATTCTCAAATGAATACAAAATATAACGCAAGACACTGTTGGGAAATCATTATGGAATGACAGACATCCGATGTCCTTGCCACAAAGGAAGGAAGAGCAGGCAAGCAAGCAGGGAGACTCCTAATCTTTTAAGACAGACGCATTTAGGCTAGGCGAGTGTGTTTTTTTTGTTTTTTTTGCGTGCTGAAATGGCTAAACTTGTGCATAGCGAGGCTCTTTTGTTCTGCGTGCTGGGCTGCCGAAAGACTCTCAGCAGCTGGGCTGCATGGTGAGCTGGGGCCCAGAGCATGCTGTCTTTGTTCTCCTTCTACCCTCAGCACACGCCTGAAATCTCGACCCCCTCACAAATTTTCTGAGGAAGGGCTCAAAGGAACATGCCACAAACACTGAACCTTGGGATTGTATCCCTGAAGGCAAATATTTGATTTAGGACAGCGTGAATAGAGAGGACTGGTGGGGTCTCTGTGTAGTAAGAAGCGAATCAAAATCAAGTCCAGATTGCTGTAAGCAATTGGCATGAAACGCTTTAAAGATAGAAGAAGTCTTGTGCTACTAAAAAGGCTAAATGAATTGCAAATTTTAAGAAACAAAGGCCATCTAGAGGAGCCAATCCTGACCTGCAGAGACCACGTGCTTCCTGGCACAGGCCCAACACACTGGCACTGTCCTGCCTCATCCAGAAATACTGATAAACCAGAGCTGAGATTGCCAAATAAATCCCAGACATCCTCTCTTAATGATGCCATTCATGTCAGTTTTGTTCAATTTAGCAGTTATTAAAACATAACAGAACATCTCATTTCATTTTCAGCAGTAATAGGGTAGTGGATCGGTTATGGCGACGCTGAAAATCGCAATATTTCACCAGTCCAGTGTATAGCACTACATAATTTGATCCATTATTTCAGTCTGGCAGTCTCAGGTCAATTCCTCTGGGTGTTTACAGTAATGATTGCCTTCACTCTCAACTTAATTACAGCATGCTGGCCTCTCCAAAATACAGAGTTATACAATTTACAGAAGAATTATTGTGCAAAACTGCAGACAAGGGCTCAAGTATTGATTTTATTCTCAGCTAACAGATTTCTATTGTGACAATAACCAGAGTACTGTAACCCACAGGGAGCCATCAGACAGAAACATGGAAGCAAAATGGAACCTCACTTGAATGCACAACCAGATTAATCCTTGAAATGACGTTTTCAGGAAACTAACTGCAGCAAAGTGAAGCATATGGATTTTTTTTTTGCATACTTTTTCCCGCATTTGCACTGATCCACCCCTGGGCTCTGCCCATATCCACACAAGAACCACAAGAGAGAGAAAAGATGAATATCTATAATTAGGAATGAGCTGTAGATAATTATGGAGAATTTATAGGAACCCAACCCTGACTGATGATGCCCACATAAATGGTCCCTCTAGCATAGATGAACACAAATAAAGCAGCATCATTTACCTTGCCTGGTGGACACATTCCTGTCGTTGCCAGCGGTGAGGACCACTTGAGGGTGGCTCTGCTCCAGAACAAAAAGCTCGTCTTTGCCAACCTTCGAACTCTTGCCGGACTTCATGGTTCCACTGGGGCCAGAGGGAGCCAGGTACTTCCCAGTGCAGTCTCTGAAGGCAACCTTCCCGGACCTGAACTCCAGCGTGTATCCCGTCGTCTTATCGGGCTTCTGGGACAGGCTTCCGTCGTTCTTCAGAAAGCGGTTGTCGGAGGTCTGCAAGTGGTACCTCTGGTCCTGGAAGACCAAGGTGATGAGGGAATCAACGCCCCAGGGAACATCTCGGTCAATGGCGATCTCGTTCTGCTCGGAGCTCAGGTGCGCGTATCTTTTCCTGGTGACGCTGAAGATGTTGACCTGCGGGTGCATGGCAATGTGCACGCTCCATTTCTCTGCGATGGAGATGGTCTGGGCGAAGCAGGTAATTCTGTCCTCGGTGCCGCCCAGGTAGCGCTTGTGAGGCTCAGACTGCAGTGACCAGCGCCCATCATCATGTGCAGTGATTATGAACCGACAATCCTCGCTCGGGGTCTCGCTGTCACCCGTGACGTTGCCGTCTTTGTCAGCTGCGATGTACCTCCCCAGATGGCTCTTCAGGTAGAACATGTTTGAGTCATCGCCGTCCTGCTCCAAGGTCCAAATCTGTTTCTTCTTCATGCTGGTGGCTGATGCATTGATCTTGAAGCCGAACGTTTCAGCCGTGAGGTACTTGTTCCCACAATTGATCAATCCGAACTGGATTTTAAGCATGTCGCTGGTTCCGTTTGCAGTCATGTTTGCAGCTGTTGGAGTTCCTGGAATGGGTTCTGCTGGTGCACTGTGGATGATGTTGTTGGGTCTCTTTGTTTAAAGGAGCGAGCGTGCGCGCGCCTCTCTCTTTGCAGCCTCACAGCGCGAGCGCACAGACACAGCTGTGGCTTTTATACACATGCGTGATGTCACGCGCGCCGTCCCGCCTCCATCCAGCACACTCACACATTCCAAATTAAGTTGGGAAACAGAATTGGATAATATGATCACTAGTGAAGGCGTTTAACATACTACTATTCGAAATACAACAGGAGTGCGTAAAATAGACGCGAGCATCCTCGCGTGCACTTAAAAGGATAGCTCGTTTAAAAATGAAAATTTTAAAAATGTACTCACCCTCATTTCTTTCCGAACCTGTTATCTGGATGAAAGAGTTTTTAAAAATATCTTCTTTTGTGTTCGACAGACAAAAGAAAGAAATGCTGGTGAGTAAATGATGCAGGGCAGTAGTAAGTATGTAAGCATGTAAAAAGTGTATTTTTTTAAAATGGCATAAAATCACATAACAGATCTTGGTATAGGGTTTACATAAACCATGCATTTACATAGTGTTCATGCTCCACGCTATCTCTCAGCATTTGTTTTTCTGCAGCAGGAATGCCACTTCACTGGCCAGCGAGAGGATGAGGAAACACAACGCTGTGTTTATTCTGCACAAAGATATATTCACAGGCTGCACATGTTGGTCAGTGGGTTCAGGAAGGTCTAGTCAAATAAACAGCAGCTTCATCCAAATACCACTGGCACAGTTTCAACAGCAGCACACAGGCATGAGAAAATGATGCAGGACAAACATTCCACAGTGTGTCTGTCTTTGTAGTTTCTATGATTCTTTCATGTGATTCGTCATCAATAACATATTCCTAAAACTGCTTGAGATGTCTTTATTGGCATACATTTACTACAGGAACTATGTAAAATGCATTAGTGTAAATACACAAGCACATTATAGCTTGTTTGAAAAATCATCTACATATAGGGGTGAATTCATGGTGATTGAGACATTTTTTGCCATTGAGATAACTTGGAAAAGTGTCCCAATCAACCTGAATTCACCCTATTTCAATAAAACTATTTTGACATAAAAGACGAATTCTATTATAAGATTATTTAGGAAATAAATGCAAAGCAGAGCATTTGTGTAACTGGATCGGACAATGAGTCACCTGTTTTATTTGCATGTCAGGTTAGATATTTATCAGACATATACTGTTAAAAGGTGAATAAGGGTGTTAAAAGGGGAATTTCCAAAACAGCATTCATTTTGTATATTTTGTATATTTTTCCAGCGTTGGAGCAGTTCGAACTATATCTAAAAAGTAAAGGAGTGGATTCTGGTGGGAGATTTAAAGAAAAAAAAAGGGTGAATGTATAAGTAAGAGAGAACACATTTTCAGATTTAGCTGGGTAAATAAAATACTGGGATAGGGCAGTTATGTTACCCAGTTTGTTGCTTTTTCTCTTCTTTTTTTTTTTTTTTTTTTTTTTTGGTAATGTTATATTGTGTGTAAAAACTATTATTTTCATAAAGACAGTGAAAGCAACAAAGAGAGACGAAATATACACCTTCCGGTCGACTTCCATTGCTTATCTGGGGTGATTAACGGGCCGAAAATGGCCGTCTACTATACACAAATGTAAAAGGAAGTGCCCATTCAGCAAAGCCATCTCCTTTTTGATCCTCACGCATAATGGCAGACAGTTATGGCATTTGTCTAGGGTGATGTTTACCTAAAGAGATTAAGTAAATCACTTCATGTCTACCACACAGATTTTCACCTCAATCCTTCCAAAAGTTGAAGCTGTTGGGTTCAGAATGGGTGGGAATCTATGTGCATTTCTAAGTAAAAGCTATCTTTGTTAACAGTGTGAAGCCAGAGCAGTTGCCATGGAGACAATGCTTCAATCTGCTGTGCTAAAATAAACCAAGGTCTGCAGTGTTAGCACAATGAAAGCTGATCACAGCAAAGCAGTGGCATACTGACATCTTAGCAGAAATGGTTCTTGCACCAACACACTGTGTTTTAAATGGGGGTTCATATCATAAAGCATGGATGTCCTGTAATTTACATTTAAAGGATTAGCTCACGTCAGAATTCAAATTTCCTGATAATTTACCATATAGTCCACTATATGGAGAAAAATCCTGGAATGTTTTCCTCAAAAACCATAATTTCTTTTCGACTGAAGAAAGAAAGACATGAACATCTTGGATGACATGGGGGTGAGTAAATTATCAGGAAATGTGAATTTTTAAATGAACTAATCCTTTAAGGAGGACATTTTAAACCTTAATAAAAGCCTCAACAAGCACACTGAGAAAAACAAACATATTAAGTAAGCTCAAAGCACTGACTGTGGCCCTGCTGTGCATAATGTTCTGTCTGATCCAAACAGAGTCTTTTGTGTGCCGAGAGCGGCCGAGCGGGGTGGGCATGACTGCTGATGTGAGGCTGACTTTGCAGATGCCTGAAGCCACGCGGCATGGCAACAGCACACAAACTCTTGTGTGGCTGAACGCTTGGTCACATTCAACCCACTCTCTCTCCAAACAGCAGATGTGCATATGGAAATCTTTGGAAACATTTTGCATTGCCTCTGTCTCACTTGAAGAAGACAAGGAAGAGGTGCAGTGCCCGGCATTTTGATGCCATGCTGCAGTACTGCGTCAGTATGCGACCTGGCAGCCCTCTGAGCAGATGCAGACTCCTCCAGCGCCCACATCCTTGACACTCACACCCCTCTGGAGCCCAGCCAATCAGACAGCCTCATGTAGCCCCTCCCTCTAAGTGAAACCATCAGAGCCGAGAGTCTGCATTACAGAGCTTCTTTGTGTTCACCATGATGAGTAATTTCTAATTTCAGCAGCACATTTACCTCCCGGGCACCAGAGCATTCATGAGTTGACAAAGTAAGCAAAACAGTTGTTACTGTGTGCTTCTGTCTTCGCATGTTCTCTTCGACTTCCACAATAATAGTGATTTTGTTACAATAAACACAACATATGCACACAAACTCATATGTTGTCCAAATGTTCCTTTACAGCAAAGCATGAAACATTAGTCAAACATGTTCAGATGATTTACAGTGGTGCTGAAAAATGTCTGGACACGTGTGTAAGGTGTAGCTTGTGATGGAATTTTTAAACTAATCATAATTAATTATGAACTAACATTTCTTTTTCCTACAGGCCTAACAAGTTAACTTTGAAAATAGAGAAATAGTCACTAAGACTGTGTGTTGTAACCGAAAAATTTTGCTGTGCTGGCTAGACAGCATCCATTCATATATAAAAAGTCTCTAAGTTTTGACCTATTGAGTAATCAGTGAACGATCACCCCTATAATTTTTGATGATTCTGTGATTCTATCTAAATTTACTCTGCCAGTAAGTGTGGCAGAGGAACTATGCTGTTGTTGTTGTTGGGGTTTTTTTTTTGTTGCCCAAATTAAGTAGGACTAAATTTATGGTAAACAAATATACTTTGATGTTAAAGTTTCTGTTGAAACTTGTATGTCATACATAAATATATTTGTAATTATGATGCAGTTTAAAATATATTAACTGTAAATATAATATCAAATATCACTACAGTTAAAATTAATCAAATATTTTACATGTGCGTTAGTATATGTTAGTCAACACATCAAAATAAGTGTGCTAAATCATGACAAAAGACTATTATATAATGATATATAATGTACAAGTTTTAACTGATTATTATAAAGGGCACATTTAAAAAAACACAGTGTACTTAAGTGAACAGTCATTATTGTACAATCTTTTTAAAACACTTACGTGACCTTTATTTCATTAATATTACATTTTCTGCAAGTACATTTTTGTAAAAATATACTTTTATATACTTAAAATATATTTTAAGATTTAAATTACAATGCAAGTGCACATTCAGTACAATTAAGTGCACTTTTTCCAGAAACACACTTTTCAAGAAAGTTTTTAAATGATAAAATATTTGCTATATTCCAGATGTAAATTAGGACAAAACTGTATTTAAACATCTTTTGTGGTCAATCATTGTGGAATATATGTCCTTATAGTTAATGTGTTAAAATTGTGGTAGATTTTCCCTTACGCACCTGAATTAAGTTTACAAAGTGTCCCTGACACCTGCAAGAATTATTATCCTCCAGTGAACACCACTCTGCCTGCAAAGGTTGACGCCTAAGTGTAACTACTCTGACAGCATATGATGCCTAAGAGTTATTAGTTACCTGACCGCAATCAGAACCACACCTAAGCGTCTCATTTTGAGTCAGACGATGTCTCGTCCCCTATGACACTAAACCTGGGAAATAGATTTCAAGTGTCTAAGTTGCAGCGTTGCACAATAACCAGAGACTCCAGTTGTTGTCTTTGAATGCTTTAATCATGGCCGGGAGAGTTTGCATCAATCTCAGAGAATCTCTCCAGTCAAAAGTATACAGCAGGTTTTAATAGGATTTCAGGTACATCACACAGTCAGTATTACTCATAAGTAATACATAGAAAATCACTGTAAATTTAACAGGTTTTTGCATTTAATATAAATTTAAACTATAATACTATAATACATTTTCAATGCAATTAACATACAAGTGTCCGACAACATTACATTAAGTTTGCACTTTCTTTAAAGTATATCATTTCTACAAGTATGTTGAAGTGTATTTCTTTTTACAAGGATTTATATAAAATAAATGCCACTTGGTTTGATATTTTGCAATCCCATTCATACATTTTTAAATTGTGCCTAAAATGTCCAAATATGTCTGGGGTCACTGTATATCCCTCAGTTGACATATCGCCAATCACTAATCAGACACATAACTGAGCACAATCACTGAATGGCGTCTTGAAACATGACACGTACTGTGGATCTTTGTTGCACGTCAGCCTCAAGCTCAATAGCCCTTATTTTTGCATGCCAAACCACAGTGGAAGAATCCAAGAGGATGTTAAGGGATGTTTCCTGCATGGGCGTGAGTCTCTGCCACACTTCCTCTTAACTCTGGTTAGGTGACATAGCAAGGCAAATCAGACAGAAACACATCAGAAGGTCACTGACCCAAATGCAGTGCTTAAGAGCACTTTTCCTCTTAGCTCTCACACCTCCTGGTCTCCTCCTCTCAGCTGACTGAACACTGACTGTCCTGTTTCCCACAGATCTGAGCTCTTCTCTGTGGAAAGTTCGCACTGACTCACTGACCTACATACAGTACAGTGAGATGCTCTTTGTGTGATAGGCATTGAAAGCAGTTGGCTCCCACCTATTCAACATGATGATCTGGCACAGGCAAATTGGTTGCATCAAGCTAGTACTAGTTGTGGTTTCACAATTTGTACTAAACCCAAATGTTTTCATGTTTCTATTCACCATTAAGTGCTTTAAGGGTTTTATTAGAGGGCCAGATTTGTATTATACACAAATTAATAACGAGGCAGACCTCTCAATACAGGACATTATGCTCTTACTGAACTGCTACAGGAAAATAAATCAATATTGCTTCTTTATTCTTAAGAGACCTGACTGAGATATGTAAGGGATATTCAACCAATGTTTATCCCCACTGAAAGAGAGCTGTATGAAATGAGGGCTGGACATGAAATATTAATTTGAGTTATAATTATTTTTTTATGTGAGAAAACAGAGAGCGAAGTTATATAAGAGACATGAAACTGGTACAGCTATGTAGGAAATAATTTGCTTTGGACAGCAGTCCAACAATTATGCAGTTACTGGCCATTTTACAAAAACATTTAACAGCAAAATATAGCGATTGACCAATCAGAATCCAGCATTCCAGCGAACCGTGTAAAAAAAAAAAAGTCTACATAATGAACCATCAACACAGGCTTGTAGTAATATGTTTATACCCTAATTAAACTGCCTGTTGAAAAGTTTAAAATTACTCTAATTTATGTGAAAATGGGTGTTTTTGAATAAATCTCAGCTGAAGTACCACAGCTACTATGTTCTGATGACTATTTCACATGCTGGAGACTGTGGAATGACATTGTTTTGGGCACCGGAAAAAGCAGAGGGAGTCCAGGGATGGGGTGAGGGGAGCAGGAAGAGAGAACAAGGGTATACTTCACTCCCCCCTCCTAAATCTACTTTATTTCATCATATGCATCATCTTTATTGTCCAGGAACATAAACAAGTTATCACAATGTCAGAGCTGCTCTTTGTCATATTGTGATCACTGGCGGTCAAGCTCAGATGCAATTTTGATTGGTGTATTTTTTACATTACTGTTCAAAAATATGGGCTCAAAAAGATTTTTTTAAAATTTTTTTTAAGAAGATTCATTCAGCAAGGACGCATTCAATTGATCAAAAGTGACAGTAAAAACATTTGCACTTCAAATAAATGCGGTTCTTTTGAACTTCCTATTCATCAAACAATTGCTGAAAAAATGTTTCACTGTTTCCACAAAAATATTAAGCAGCACAACTGTTTTTAACATTGATAATAATAAGAATTGTTTCTTGAGCAGCATATCATCATATTAGAATGATTTCTGAAGGATCGTGTGACACTGAAGACTGGAGTAATGATGCTGAAAATTCAGCTTTGACATCACAGGAATAAATTACATTTGAAAATATATTCAAACAGAAAACTGTTGTTCTATACTGTAATAACATTAACACTATATATTTAACAATATTACTGTTTCTAGTGTATTTCTGATCAAATACATGATCAGAAATACATTTCAAGAGCATTTAAAAATGTTACCAGCCTCAAACTCTTGAACATTAGTGTATGTTTGGTTGGGATTTGAATCCCCGTCTTGATCTCCTTGCAGCAGTATGACTAAATGAACACATCATGATTGCTTTGACTATGTTTTATCTTGCCAAGTAAGCCACGGCTACCACTGGAGCCCTGACAAAAACAGCTGCATGACACCCCTAAATATATGCATCAGCTTTATTAAATCAAATGTATCAAGTCACAAACAATCCAGTCAAAAACAATGCCACCTAATCCGAATGCTATTCAAAAGCAAAGAATGGTGCTGATTTGTTTAGTTCTGACGATGTACTGGATGTACTGCTACCCAACTGCAGCTCTTCCATCACGGCCTCCACTGCTCAACAAAAAGCCATGCCTGAAACCACTGGGGAGCTCTCCACCCCTCCAGCGGCTGGGGTGAAAGGTCACAGGCTTGTTTTTGTGGAGGCCCAACTCTGCTAGAGCGCTTGCCTCCTCTTTCCCTCCCGCTATTGTCATGCCGGCAGGAAAACGGTTGCTCTGCCTGAGCCAAAAGCAGCAAAGCTGGCAGAAAAAAAAAGAGGCGGGGAGTGAGTGTCCTGTTTAATTCATCACTCGAGCAGCAGTGGGTTAGCCCCTCCACCCAGACTGCAGCGGCGCAGTACTCTGAAGTGCTGAATAACTGACGGGGCTGCCCTACATCTGCAGCAGGGGCTCCTGGGCTCAGAGTGTGGCGTGAGTGAGTCTGAGCCCGTCAGCACTGAGACAGCAGGCAGCAGAGAGCGCCATGAGAGCGCTAGAGATTACCCTCCGAGCAGGCAGATATAGGTCAGTCAGACCCTGAGACAGGGCAGCAAGGGAGGAGGAAAGGCGGTTGTACTGCAGAGATGTGGAGAGAGTGAGAGGAGGGGTGACTGCAGTGTGCGCCACTGACCGCATGAACTAGTAAATGCGCGAGCCGGTCAGAAGGTGGTGTGGTAGATTTTCCCCTACGCACCTGACTTAAGTTTACCTGGGGCGTCTCCTAGTCGACACCCGAGCATATACTGACGACACTTTTAGGCTGAATGCCAAACCCTCATGGTCTTCCACACTTTCGTGACGATGCCACTTTGATAAAGTCCTCTGCATAGCTCACAAACTTGCGGGCTCAGCTGAAGTGCGCATCAAGGGCACATAGCGGCCACAAAGGGGGTGCTCGCGAGCACCCATTCTGAAACCTAAATTGATGAATGGGACACCCTATGGTCTCGTGGACTTAATGGACACGTGCACGCGGCAGCCATTGTAAGTCCACAAGACTGAAAGTGCATTGAAGTGTGCCATTTGGGATTCAGCTTTATACTCTAGCTCTGTGTCTACAAGTTGACAACTGGCCTCGAGTCGGTTAACGTCTTGACCCTTTTGACACTGAACCTGGAGATAGATTTGAAGTTGCAGCGCTGCACAATAACCAGAGACTCCAGTTGTTGTCCTTGAATGCTTTAATCAAATGACGGCCAGGAGAGTTCTCACAAAGACTATAGAATAACACAAGACGCGTCACTCGTATTGTTTTGAATGGGAGAAAGTGCAACGCGCAATATGGCGGAATAAGTCCCGCCTTCTAAATAAGAGTCAATCGCCGATTGGTAAAGTCATCACGTCACTGCAACGGCCCTTAGAAGATCCGGTTCCTATAGAAACAGTCAGATGCGCATCTGAAATAAGACACAAGAGACGCGCATTTAGGATTGCGCATGCGCATTAGCTTGATCCAGCCTGAAAAATACAGATTCGAGCGTTTAGAAACAAAATTTATGAGACAGTTGTTGTCAGATTTCATTAGTGATTATGAAATTTAATCGAAAGCTTGGCAAACAGCTTTGGAGAATTTGATGTTTCCCCATTCAAAGAAATAGGAGCTGCACTTGCATGCCCGAAAGGCATTTCAAAGATGGCCGCCGAGTGAAATGACTTGTCTTAAAGGGACTTTTGTTCTCATCAATCTCAGAGAATCTAACATGATCATCAGACTTAATATGACTGGTTGAGATTCGAGAAAAACAACATAGTTCCTCTGCCACACTTACTGGCAGAGTAAATTTAGATAGAATCACAGAATCATCAAAAATTATAGGGGTGATCGTTCACTGATTACTCAATAGGTCAAAACTTAGAGACTTTTTATATATGAATGGATGCTGTCTAGCCAGCACAGCAAAATTTTTCGGTTACAACACACAGTCTTAGTGACTATTTCTCTATTTTCAAAGTTAACTTGTTAGGCCTGTAGGAAAAAGAAATGTTAGTTCATAATTAATTATGATTAGTTTAAAAATTCCATCACAGTGGCTTCTGTGTCTGCAGATGCAAATCTTCCTCAATGTCAAGACTCGGCACACAGGCATTTTATTATGATGTCGAGCATCATAATCGCCTTTACCGACCCTGCTCCAGTTCAGTAAATTAAATTTCATGACACACAAAAAGGGGCATTGGATTACAGTGCTGACATCGCCCGATCAAATAAAGCTACAAGGAGTCTAAAACTGTGATGTCTGATTCGGCAGATGGAAAATATAGTACACTGCAGACACTATTAAACTGAAGTATATTTATTGTTATTCTGTGGTCTTATATGAAAATTTCATAAAAAGAGGTTTGTTAAAACTCATTTTAGTACATTCTCACATATTATACTATAACCATTCTTATAGTATAATATAAGTTAATTCAGGAATGATATTGTTTGCCATTGCATTCTAATCCAGGATGTTGTGACTATGTGAAAAAATTAAACCAATAAATTATTACGATTTAATGAATGGTTTTCTTATCAGCACAGCTGTCTTTTAGACTTGCTGCTGATCGATTACTCCCAATAGAAAGATAAAATAGATCCCATGGTGTGAGAGATAAGCTTTCCAAATAAACATACTGAGAAAACTGTTGGCAGTGAAATCATTACCATAGAAAAGAGAATAGCAAAACAATGACATGTCTACAGTATTTCATTTCATCACACAATTCAAAGATGCATATAGTGGGATCCAAACATCTGGGACCACTGGCAAAAATGCATCCATTTTGCATTTTTATAATTTAATTTTTATTTTAATTTTACATTATATTAACATAATTTGAGTAAAAAGTATGTCTCAGTATTTGGTTTGTCCCTCTTTTGCTTTAATGACAGCAGCACTCGATCTGCATGTGTAAAACCTGATAATGATGTTCTCCAGCATGATTTGGGATCAATTGGAAAAAGCATCTTGAGCTTCAATGGAAGAAGAACACATGACCGTCTGTACAAAGAGTCACATGATCAATTTACTTAAGCGGTAAGCATGCATCGAGACTGGCAGGAGCTGCATTTGTGGTGTGGGTTTGGTGGTTATGGCTTCAGAGTGGAAGAAACCAGGTGGAGTTTATGCCCTCAGCCCTGGTATGTGGATTTAGTGTTGGTGATCTGTCAACGGTTCCCTCCTGTGAATCCCCCCCACCCCTGCCACCTCCGGATCAGCCTGCACTCCCCCGCCTGCAGAGCCCATTAGATGCCCCACATGAAAGCCTCTGAATGGGCTCTTTCAGATTAGCACTGATCCCACATTGTTTATGCGGAGTAATTAGGAGCGCACAGGAAACCCGGAGGTTAATTACAAAAGACTGGATTAAAGTCATATCTCTGTCATGTCTAAACAAGTAATGCACTACAATGCACCCAGAGACCCCAAACTATCTAGATCTTGATGCATCCTCTATAGTGTGAAATTTCTGCACAATTTCTGCAAAACTAGCATCACAAAACGGAAAGGGTTCCCGGACACTCCCCCATCTGCCATTGGCCAGTTGCAGCGTTTACACTTTTTGTTTAATTACAAATGAAGAATTACAAATAAAGTTCAAGTCTATGCATATGAAATTGAGATCAGAAAAATTACACACACCATCAATTTTCAAAAGATGGCAATATTCAACATTTAGAACTGTAAAATGGCACTTTGCTATCACTGACAGGACAGGATCTCATCTTTTCCTAGTTTTTATACATTCAATTATACAGTACTGTGCAAAAGTCTTAGGCACGTCAGTATTTTCACCCCAAAAAATGGTTTTAAGCCAGTTATTTATATCTTTTGCTGTAGTGTGTCACTAGGAAATATCAGTTTACATTTCCAAACATCCCTTTTGCCAATAATTTTGATAATCCAGCGAGATTTTTGTATTCACAAGGAGTCTGACAACAGCTGGTGCTCCACACAGAGATCTGATCTCACCATCACCGAATCTGTCTGTGATTACATGAAGAAACAGCTGTGGCAACATCTCCAAGATGCTTGAAGAAACCAACCTCCAATGCTACAGTACTGTGAAAACTGTGTAAAAATGCTGAAAAGTGAGGATGCTTTTAAAAATACTGTCATAAATAGATTTTATTTATCAATTAACTTCTATTAACTAAATCAAATCAATATTTGTTGTGACCACCTTTTGCTTTTTGTCCAGGTACACTTGCACATCGTTTTAGCTTTGCAGGCAGGTTTCTTCAAGAATCTTGGAGACACGGCCACATTTCTTCTGGATTTAGTTTGTCTCAGTTTCATCTGTTTCTTCACGTAATCACAGACAGATTCGATGATGGTGAGATCAGATCTCTGTGTGGAGCACTGGCTGTTGTCAGACTCCTTGTGCATTCAAAAATCTCACTGGATTATTACAATTAATGGCAAAAGGAATGTTTAGAAATGTAAACTGATATTTATAAATATATAAATAACTGTCTTAAATCCATTTTTTGGGGTGAAAATACTAACGTGCCGAAGACTTTCACACATTTCTAAAACTGCTGTGCTTTTTTAATGGATAATTCACCCCAAAAATGAAACTGTGCCATCATTTACTCACCCTCATGTAATTTAAGACTTTCTTTCTTCTGTAGAACATAAAATAAAGATATATTGAAGAATGTTGGTAACCTATCAGGTTTAGTGATCACTGACTTCCATTGTATGGATGAAAATAACACTAAAACTTTTCTCAGAAAATCTTCTTTCTTTTATGTTTATGTAGAAAGGGTGAGTAAATGATGACAGAATTTTCATTTCTGGGTGGACTATCCCTTTAACATGATTGGCAGTTCCTCATTACATCCGAGTATCAAGTGAGACCCACTCCCCCAGTTTTCACTCACAGATTTTCCGGATGAATGAAACGGGAGAGGATCAAGTCAAATGGGGCTGCGCCACAGAACAAATAAAACACAACTCTGCTCTCCTCCTTGGCCCTGGATCCCTTTACACGCTGCCCTTGGCTCCATTGATCTTCATGTGCAGAGTGTGTCAGAGGGATGAGGAACAGGATCTGAGGAGCTGGAATGCATGTCCTTGAAGCTTCTGACACAGAGATGATAGAGCTCAAGGTCACGGTGGCAGTGAAACACAAACAATAACCTTTAACAGTTAGTTGATGCATGATGCGTCATCATTAAAGGGAAATTATAAATAACCACTAGGCTAAGCTCCATTATTGACAATAAATTACAGTGCAATCACAATGTCTGACTGAACTAGTTGTCACACTGACATGGTTTCCATTTGGGTGCAGCGTTATGTGGATTTGGTGGCTGACTAGGGCTCTGCTGTGCCCTCTACCGACCCTTTAGTGCAACTGCATCACTTATAATAACTACTGCCAAGCCACATGCCTGAATACCAAGGACCTAAGAAGTATTTGGACACTTAAGACACTTAAGTGCAAAAATGTGATTATATAGGACATCTGTGTAAACTTGATGGAAAATAACTTCTTGTACTAAAATCCCACTGAGACCAGTTAATTAAGTTGCTGTGTTAATATAACTATAGTAATTACTTTACCCAATACTGAACTAAGTTTTCTACAACTATATGGTATATTATACTACAATACACTACAGTTTACTGTAGTAAAAACTAAAGTATACTACAGCATGTATTACAGTTTGTCAGTTCACTATAGTTAATACTACAGTATGCTGTAGCATTCATTAACAAAGTGTTGTAAATACTATAATATATACAGTATACTACAATTTACTATAGTTTACTATAATAAATACTATAGTATTTATTTGTAAGAAAAGTGAAAATAGTACTGAGGAAAGCTCTAGAGTCATTTGTTGCAGATGCCATTTGATTTGATGCATTATTATCTAATGCAATGCCATTTAGACAAACTTGTATAATTTTAATAAAATATTATTGTGCACAGCGAAAGTCTAAATATATATGCATACAGTCAGTTTTTACTGCATGTTAATTTTGTAATATCAAGCTCTATACTGCCATTCATGCTGTGAATGAGGACTATGAATGGCATTTCTACTTTTTGAGGTGTAACCAAAGCTTTCATATCATGTGCTTGTCTGAAGATTCCCGCTGGCTTCCCTCCCCCTTCCGTCCTCATTCAGCTCTCTGTCTCCACAGGGTAAATAAGGTATTTTATATGCTAATGATATGCTCTGGTCCAACAAAGAGCTTCTGCTCTCATGTGGGGGCCAATTCTTTAGACCATTCAGAACCAGCTGTTTGCTCTCTTTCTCCACACATATTGGGCCAGTTGTTAGAAATTAAATTAAACTAAATATTTAAGAACCAGATTATAGCAGCTCTAGAGAATTTCCAAGGAAATGGTATTTGAAACTGTGCCTCAGTTATTGAAGCTGTCTTCTCAACATCGCAATGTGTTAAAAATGATATTATCTTTGACACTGACGCCAGGCAGAGTCTCTTATCAAGTGTCATATCCTTTATATGTGGGGACACAAACCATCTGTTCAGACTGATGTTTCATTAACATCTGGCGCAGATGGCCTAATACACACATACACCACTGATATCAGAGAACAATCTGCAAAGTTCATGTCCATTGTCTCATTTTGGCAGACACTGTTTTGGATGCTGATTGTTTACTGTGAAACTGTGCCAAAATCACCTTCTCCATATTAGGGTTGTCTTCCAAACAGTTCTCTGATATTTTTTGTTGTTGTTAAAATGTAGGGTAAAATATGCATGAAAATATAAAAAAAGTGTTAAAATTCTACTGATAGAAGCCTATACGATATCCTAAAGCTATTAACCAGCCCACCCATGCTTTCCACATGTATCAGACAGCAGTGGGGGTGACCACAAGCCAGCTGTAGGCCTGTAGGTTGAAGCTGGTGAAGGAAAGGGGCCTGCAGGCACCACCCTCTCATCTCATGCTGAGCCAAGTCTTTGTGATCTGAGATCCTGGCTTGCCACTGCCCATCTGTCCAGCTCCCAACAACACACATTCTCTCATTCATTAGTCAAAACGCAATCTGCTTGCAGTGGCACACGTCTACCTGGCTCCAGTCCATTTGTGTTATCATCATATCCCATCAGAGAAACAATATTTGGTTGAAGGGAAGATCATCTGAGTACTTAAAAAAAAAAAGAGCACAGCATACAAAACTGATGGTTTATGAAATATATGTCAAATTTTAGTGTATTTTGGGAGGAATCATAGAACAAATGCTCTGAAGGAAGAATTCTGCCATCTATGTGTGGAGAAGCGCTACTGCCAGAGTTGACCGCAGCTTTCCTCTACAGCGAGAAAGAGATGTGCTTTACTGTTTAGCCAAAAATGGTTGTAAGTAAAATGCATTAATTATTGAAATAATAATTGTTGTGACTTAAGAGTTACTACACATCATATATATATATATATATATATACATGTGCATGTGTGTGTGAGACTTTTTTATTTTTGTTTTTATTACATAGGACGGTACATAGTAGGACAAGAAACAATATATAAAAAGAACACAGAAACAAAGACAGCAGGATGTACATGTGATTATATGTGTATAAGTGTGTTTTTTGTATATCTTTTTGTATGTGAGGTTGTATATCTCTATTCGATCTGTATTTAAATATAGAGTGGAAATAAGAAAGAACAGAGAGAAAAAAGACATATTCCCCTTTCAAAGATAGCTCAGCGTTCTTTACTGATATTATTCAACGGAAACACAAATAGATATTTGAATATGGTAAATGTGATATTTCAACAACTTCTTTTTGAACTGACCCAAATATCCCATCCAGTATGGAAATATCATCTAATATTGGACGTCTGGATGTTCACAGTTGTGTACAGCTCTAGCTGGTCAAACTCCACTCATTTTTCATCATAACTATAAACTGATTTCTCACTGGAACACAGGATGAGAGAGAAGAGAGGAGTAGAGAGAAAATAGAAAATAGAAAGAGAGATAGATGGAAAAAAACAGGATAAAGATTTCCAGACGTACTTTGCCAATTCCCTGCTCTCAACCCTCAATTGCCTTTTTAGGCAGTGCGGCATGTGTTGAAGGCATAGGTGGGATGAGGGTGGTGCTTACCTGTAGTAAACACAGCGGTCAACGGGATGGCTAAAGAGATTAGGGGATTGTGGCTTCCCCCAGCTCCATTCAAACAGTCACAAATTAAAGCAATGTGGCAGCTAATTATCCAAGAGGGAGACCTGTCTGCCTTTACCTGGCCTGAGCTCCTGGCTTTCTCCGCCCCTCCCATCATGCCCACAGACTGGATTTCCTTTTTAGGGCATAGCTGTCACAGACCTGCAGCAGGCTCTGGATTCCCCTTGCTTCCTTTCCTATTCAATTCACAGTGTTTCCTTTGTATTCTCTCTCTTTCTGTCAGAATCTGCAAAAGGTTTCTGAAACATAATTACAATTTAAGATATTTGATGCTATTTTTAGTGTGTTTAGACTGAAAGCCTTCCCAGATTCACATTCAAGTGGCTTTACTGGTATGGTAAACAACTTCACTCAAAATCAGAAAATCGCTTCCCCCCACCCCAATTAGACTAAACAGCAACAGAAACACTTCAACACAGCAATTCATAAACACTAATAAACTGCAAAATAATGGTGGATTCAAGTAATGTTGGAAAGATCGTATTTACGAGTTGGAAATGGGAAACTCTTCTTTGGGAGTTTCTAAGATGGGGGCGAGTCAATGAGACAACAAAGTGGAAGCGATGGATGCAGAATCAGTAGTTGATAGTCAATTTGTTTAAATGTATGCAATTACTATTTTTTTATTTACAATAAAATTAGTTCAGTGTATATATAAAAAAAGATAATTACAAAAAAATATACATCTTCATAATTTGAACACATCTGATTTGTAGAAAATGTACATTGCCATCTTCCCAACTCGTAAAATACAAACTTCCCAGGAGGACTTGAACGCACCAATAGTCCTGATCCATGAGGCCAGTGTGTGGAATAATAAAAGGTTTAAAAAATCATTTAATTTAATATGTCAAATAAGTAGAATGATAGTATTTTGGTGTAAACAGACTCCCTGTTGAAGGGGCTAACAGATGTAAACCCCACTATAGTCACACAAAAAAACACATTTAGATTGGTACAGGAGGAGGAAGATGCAATACCTGTGTGTTTTCCATAACTGAGAGAATGAACATCAATCAGTCTACATCAACATGTAAGTGAAATATACAGAACTTTTTCTAAATGTACAGAACTTCTCAAGATAAACAAAATAAATAAATAATAAAATATAGTACAACATTTGTTAAAGTAGTTACTTAAATATGCACTTAAAATACGAAAAGCATTTGGAAGAATTTTGCCCTATCACTATTGTGCCTTTATGTAAACTATATCACTATAGCACTGTCACATTCCTGTTCCAGGGCCTTTAGCCACCAGGTTGCCTTTGCATTCACATGATTTGTAATCAAAACAAACTTATTCAGCTCTTTCCTTGACACAAATGATGTTGTTTCATCAATATTCAATAAGAAAACTCTCTATGACTGTACGAGACCTTGCAAATGAATTTCATTTAAACATTCATGACCTCCATCCACACTTTATGACAATGGTTTTCCACAGTGCTCTTTTTCCTTTCTTACAGAAAGCCATATTTACAGAGTCAAAAACTGGTGAAGTGATGTCAGCCCTTATCCAGTAAACAGAGTATCAGCCAGTCAGTCAGACATAAAGAGCAGTGGTGGGGATGTGCACACAGTATGAACACAGACCCTTCCCAGACTTGGTCTTTAGGAAAAAAAATGCTTTTTCTATGGCTTAGCAAGATTATCGCTGCAGTCACGGTACCCTTAAAGGCCTCTGACTGACCCTCTATTGCCTGCGGCAGTTGGCTTGGATGTGTTTTTAGGGAGGGAGGGAGAGAATGAAATTCTGCTGAAAGAGAGGGGATCAGGGTGAAGAGGCTTCCCAGTGCAGAGGCGGAGCTATAGAGAGAGAGAGAGGCCAGGCAAAGGGCCAGCCAGAATACTAAATGTCTCAATCTTAATACCCTAGAAAACAGCAGAGCCCCTAAAAACAGGCGTGCCTCCCCTTTTTTTCCCGAATTGTTCATGCACTGGAAAGACTGCTTACCAGAGAGGGCGTGTGAAAAGCTGGTTGCATTACAGTCAAAAAGTAGGTCATAATATGGAAGATTCAGCTCAAGCTTGAACAAATTCTGAATGCAAAAATAAAATAGCAATAAATCCTGGATGACGTTAATCAAATGCTAAGCACCCACTTGAATGCATGATTCCTGAATCGCAAGTCAGTGAAGTTTAAAGCTTTCTAAATATCAGCAGCCTTTATGTTCACTTTGCTGCCTCATTACATGGTTAACGGGCCTGGGTCTTCCAGCTGTGCAAAACGTGCATTATGTAACATGAGGAAGGGGGAATGTTATTCCTGACCTACATTCTGTATGTTGGGAATGCCTGCACTGAGGGATGTCATGAACTACAGCGCTCACTCTCAGTCTGGTTTTAAACACAGTTCAGTCACCTTAGTTAAGGCATTTGGAGACAAAAAAAAAAAAAAAGATCTTACTTTTGGATCCATCAAGGTTTTTTCTTTTTCTTTTTTGACTGGCTACATGAGCTGTATGTGATTTTTTTAAAATCAAGTTTATATGGAAGCTTGTTTCCACCACAGATAAGGTAATTGTGACTTTTTTCTTGCAATTATAAGTTTATATCTCACATTTCTGACTTTATAATTCGCAAAAGACTTTATATCTTACAATTCTGAGAAAAAAAGTCGGCCATGAACTCGGAATTGTGAAAAAGTCAGAATTGTGAGATAAAAAACTGCATTTTTTTATTCTGTTAATTTTTTATTTTGTTAAATAAATAAAAACATACATTTCTCAATGTTTCTAAATTTTGTACATTTTGCTCACATACATTAAATGGTTAATGCACATTTGAGTGGTTGCTGACTGATACAAGTGCTTAACTCTTATTTACAGGGTCATTGTGGTCAGCTTTCCATGAGCCAATAAGATTTACTTACATAAGAGCTGCAGGTAATTCTAGTGAGTACTCAGGGAACGTCTTTACTGTGCCTCCATTACAGTAGAGTTTGACATTGGCAAGTAAAAACCACAGTTTTATCCTACAACGTCAAGTTGATGATTACCATGGATATCAACCATATCCACCCTAACAAATCTTTTGAGTCAATATGGGCACAGCATATAATTTTCCACTCTAAAGGACAGTTGTCAAATGCCACAACTCCCTAACCCTAACATGCTGAGACCTAAACATAACTCAAACTGGATCTATATTGGCAAATGTGGTCACTTGCTTTTGTTTTCTTGGCCAAAGGGAGAGCGGAAATCTTTTATCTCTCAATCTTAAACACGACACTGGTTCAGTCAATAATCAACAGCAGAGAGGGATTTACCGCCCCGTAACCCAAAAGTTGCTGTGGCTCCTTCCACAAGTCAATTCTGAAGATAAATGACTTATGTTTCAACACAATGCCATTTCCTCTCGCAAATCCAGCTGAAGGAAGTGACAAGCAACCCCAAACTCCTTTAAAAGACCTCAGTCGCTGAAAAAAAATCAGCATATTACGTCATGGAATTTTGTGAAGAAAAAGGCAAAACAGAGAGATGTCCGAGCTTACAAGGCAAGAGTCGCACACCTTCGGAGCCCCAGCAAAACACAAGTTGAGTGTGCAATGAATGAGACGCATGCTTTGATGACTAAGTTTGGCAATCACTACCTGGCAATCACTAGTCCTCTCCATATATGGAGCCTGAGAAGTTGTAGTTAAACTAAGCTCCGCCCACCGGCTCTCGTACTAGTAATTGTTTTCTGTCTAAACAGTGTTAAGGAGGGGACGAGCATGAGAAGCAAGTATGAAAATTCTTGCATGTTTGGGAGAGGCAGATTAAGAGTGAAAGAGATTCTGAAAGGGAACGAGAGACTGTTGATAGTATATCTAGGCTTAATGTATTGTGTCAAGTGTAAGTGAAAGTGCAATGTGAACGAGTGCTGTTGATAGGACATAGCAAAACACAGAGAGATGAAATCAGCTATCTGAAGTTGAGACATCATCAGTCATCATTGCTCTGCCAAAGGCTGACTATATATGGATATGACCTCGCTGTCATTATTTTAAACCACTTCCTTCTTACTCATAGTGAGACAGATTGTAGGCAAACCTTCATTTCTTTCTTTTTTCCACTAAAGTAATGAATGAGGCTTTGACTATAAATCCAACTGTAACCTAAAGGAAATACTTTAAACAAATATCAGGAACTTTTCTGTATATTGTTAAGGTTTGATTCACGTAAGATATTTAAATATACAAGCATGTGTGAACGGAAAGAGACTTTTATTGTAGTTTTAACCAGAAGTAAAAAAAAAAAAAATCCCCAGTATCTTTGACCAAGCGCTGCTTCATTCATTAGGCCTAGAAGTTTCAATCTGATTTCCATGAGAAAGCCCCATGTGACAAGGGCCTTGAATTCTTGACATTGTTACCATGTGACACACTTAAAGATTTCCTTTTATGGCGGTTGCTGTTACATCGACCAGAGGGCGAGGCTAGCACAGCCAAAGTGCACAAAAGTTCTACAGCAAAAGCCCTTGAAGAAATAAATATAAAGAATCTTTTTATGGACAAATGAAAAAATGCTGCACATGCTAAGCAGAATTTCTTGCTATATTGTATCTTATCACTCAGCTTCTAAATTCTTAACATATCTGGTGATGTCATGGGTTAATGTCATACTCAAATAACACACATAGTTTCACAGGCCTGAATGTGAATAAAAATATTTTACTTTCACACAGTACTTTTTAAAAAGTAAATTACGTTATATTACACTAGTTGAATGTACATTATGTGTACTCTTTCCGTTGGGCATTATTCAGAGCTCTGCGCCACACCTGTGATGAAAAAGCTCCCAAATTGTTCTACAAGAAAGGACTTGTCTATTTCTACTTATTTAGAATCATTGCCTCTGGAGTCACTGAAGAAAGGGCAAAAGACTTGTAAGGATTGTAGCAAAAGGTTACCAACAGAACAGCCATAAGAAAATCCTCAGTAAGGTTGTGTTAATATGTTCAGTTAAATCACAATTTTTTTTAATTTATTTTTTTACGTTAACGTTTACGTTTTTTTACGTTAATGAGTTGTATATATAAAACAACTGAGCAAATACATAAAATGCCTTCTGGTGGAAGAAATTATATTAATAAAATAATCAGACAATACAATTAGACAATAAAAATGGCCTTTATAAACTAGATTCTGCTAAAAGTAATAAAGCACCCATATGAGGTGGGCAGCTGTTTACAAAGTAATTAAAAAAACCTGTTTGTGTGCTGTAATGTTGTTTTTTACACATCAGTGAGAGTGAAAGCGTGCATTGCACGGCATGATGAGAAACAGTAAGCACATACTACTCAGCTGTACATTCCTGGGTAAAGCTCTCTCCACACCAGAATATTTGAATGTGATTTCCTGTGCAAACTTGCAAAAGAGATGACATCCCTTTAAAAAATCACTTCCTGTAAGACATGAGTAGGTCATTCCCTTATTTGGCAACTAACAATGGCCTTTAGTTTTCAGGCTGTGGAATTTGAATCTTTTAAGGAGGGAGCTAAATTTTATTGAACATATTTTCTTGACTGGGTCAAATCTGGATCTTTTAAAAGTCAAAGTTAAGAATAATCTGTGTTAAGAAAAATTACAGTTGTTTTGTAGTTCATTATTAGGTCAATGCTCAGCTTTTGGTTAAACTGGCAGTGGTATTAAATCTGAGTGGGGAGTTTGTGTAAGTTTTGTGCACAGATGACCCAATATAGGTCTCTGCCAATATTAATGTTGGACTTGAGACAACTCAGTCTAGCCAGAGATGCTGTGAGTGCCACGCCTCATCAGTTTCTCACAGGCATCACTCAGGAATGGAAGATCTTTCATGCACAGAAGACATAAATATGAAAGGTCTGATGAATAGGGTAATGACAAAATGACAGCAAGTTTTCATTATAATATTAAGATAAAGATAAAGTGGAGCCAACATAACTGGTGTGATTAGCAGACGCTAGCTTTGACGCTAGCTGTTTTTTAAAAACATTTTCTGAAGAAAAAGTGGAGCTTTTCTGTGCTAAACTTGCAGAAATTATGCTATTTTGCTTTTTTGCTAGTGCACAGTTATGAATGAATGAATAAGGGATTTATATAGTGCTTTCATATATAGTGCTGTACACCCAAAGCGCTTTACAATCATATCAGGGGTCTCTCCTCATCCACCACCAGTGTGCAACATCAACTTGGGTGATGCGACAGCAGCCACAGTATAACGGCGCTCACCACACACCAGCTATATGTGGAGAGGAGAGAGAGTGATTAGAGCCAATTCAATGGATGGGGATTATTAGGAGGCCATGATTGGTAAGGGCCAAGGAGGGAATTTGGCCAGGACACCAGGGTTACACCCCTAGAACAGTTATGCTGTTCTAAGTAGTTGCTAAGAGGTTCTTAACTTGCCAAATTCAACAGAGCCCAACATAATGTTTCTATGAAATTTGCATAATATCATCATGCAATTTCCATAGAATAAACTGTGCATGACCAATTATCAGCTGAAGTTCAATACTTAGGGTTAAGTGGTTTTGAAAATGAACACTACGAGCAGTAGTAGTAGTGACACATGCTTTAGCCCCACTAATCATGACAATTTGTATGTGCTAATCAGGGTCTGAAATGACCTGATTCATCTGTAACTGATGAAAGCAAATGTTCTGAAAGGATCATTTCCATTTAGCATAAAACGTATGTTTGACCAAAGGTCATGAATGTTAAAAGTGCTCTCAGATATATAAAATTCTATTAGCGTGCAGGATCTCTTTCCTGCTGGCATTACTCAACTTCCTGTGGCAGGCTTAAGCTATGCTGCTTGGCACAGTAATCTCTCCCATGCTGGTTTAAAGGCTGACTGAGTCTGGAGTGTGGACGTGCATGTCTGACTCATTCCAGGGCCAATCCCTGCTCAGCCCTCCTCTCGCGAGCAGACAGATGGTGGAGGGTAGATTAGCAGGCCTAGGGTCCTATAAAAGCAGATATTGCTAGAAACTGACCCATACTGTAGGCCCATCTCACATCCTCGTCTAGCTCTGGGTAAATCCCAGGACATTGGGAGAAGAAAACTGCAGGCCACAGAGTAGTGGAACCAAAGTAGCCATGAATTTATCCTACATTCCGATATGTCAAATAATCATAAGCACGGATTGAGAATGCCTGGACTTAAAATGGTAAATATGTTTTTTATGCAATCTCTGAAGCTGAAATTCTCTGAAATTCTATCAGTATAAGTTATTTATATCTCAGTCACAGGGAATGAGCCCCTGCAGTAGTCACAGTGGGGTGCTAATAAGCCACTGATCTCCATTGATCAGCCAGCACTGGAGTGAGGCAGAACTTATACAAGAAGGTGCCAAAACATATGCAGCATTAATGGGATAGTTCACCCAGAAATTAAAACTTTTTAAATAAAAAGACTTTTTTTTTTTCTCCTGCGGAACACAAAAGATATTATTTTGAAGAATGTTTTTGTCAATAGAATGACTCTTTTGGACCCCACTGACTTTCAATTTATGGACCAAATCGTTCAACAGTTGAAACATTCTTCTTTAGTGTTCCAAGAAATAAAGTCATGCAGGATTGGCACAACATGAGGGTCAGTGAATAATGACAAAGTTTTCATTTTTGCATGAACTATTCCTGTTTTAAATAATAAAAGGTGCAACACCTATAGGTGGGTACACAAATCTATATGTTGACAGACGTGTACATACAGAAAGCCATAAATGGAAACTCCACCAGTTATTGCAGCAAAGAGGAAGTGAAGCTTTGGTATGGTAAGAAAGGATACAGTCACAACTGTTATGCTGAGAAACACAAAAATGAGGAAATAGTGTTTTTTGGTCAGTATCAAATCCTGTTGCAAAAGGGTTTGAAAGCATAAACAAAGATACAAAAAATTCTCTGTCTGCTATTGCTTGGTTGTATAATTTGGTTGAATGTAAAACCACTATACATGTATCTCAGTCAAATTAAGGATTGCCGCATAATACTTGAGTCAGAGCATATAATGCATATAAGGAGATGGACGAGTGCATAAGAATCCATTTGGGCCATAAAGTAGGGGGCTAATCCAATCTCTATACTAAGAGGCCAGCTGGCAGTATAAATGTGACTTCCTTTTCTAGCTTGATTATTTGGCTTTACACACCATCAAGCAACAAAGTATAAGTGAATCTAAAATCAATCAGTGGTCCTTCTGCTATTTGTGAGGGGCTAAAGGTGGCCTTCTGCTCTGCTTAAATGCTTGTTTCAAGATGAAAGTGTTTCTGTTTAAGGGTTTGTTCACCCAAAAATGTTAATATTTTCATCATTTACTCACACTCAAATTGTTATAAATCTGTAATGTTTCTTTCTTCTGTTGAACACAAAAGAAGATATTTTGAATGTTGGTAACCAGACAGTTGACGGTGGCCATTGACTTCCATAGAAGGAACAGAAAAACAAAAGAAACTCATACAGGTTTGGAACAACATGAGGGTGAGTAAATGATGACAGAATTTTCATTTTTGGGTGAACTATCCCTTTAAAAGCAATGAAAAAAAAAAACAGGTTAGTTTGGTGATTTGGATAATGAATTGTTGAACTGAGGCAACAGATTTCACAAAAACAACACGCCCAGAAAACGGTCCTTTGAGAAGAACTTCATAAATATATTTCTTATCATCATGTTGCATAGTGTGTTAGGAGAGCTTTGGTATCAGAAATTAGATAAGTTTTTATGAACAATGACATTATCATGGTGACAGCCTGCACAATAATTTTATTGCTCCGGATGTCTTATGTCATGGGGCAAAGCTGAAGATCATTAGGATAGTACCTTATTTAGAGATGAATGGTAACACTGAAGTGGGGGAAGGCAGGCTGCTATCAGGGAAGGGTGGTGGTCCTCAGGGGAACTATGGACTCACAAAAGCACATCTGCTGTAACAAGACCCCAGTCCAATCTACAAAAGTTACAAAGAAAAGCATGGTTGTTCAAAGTATAAAACTGGCTGCACTGTAAGATGCATATCACATCACATTAACCATAGTTTGATGCCTAGTTTCTATTTGCAAATGGTGTGTTTATAAGGGAGGATGGATGTTTGGCATTCTTTAAAATAAATGTTGGGGGATGGAAGGAAGAGACCTTACTGGTGATGCCCTGTTTGTAGATAAACTTTTTAGACTCTCTAAGTTTTATGCTTATTTAACCATTTTCTCATTAAATCTATCGATGTCATGCATATTGGTTTTTTTTTTTTTTTTGCTGATGCTAGAATAATAAAAAAAAATTAGTTATAATTGTTGTGCATTGTTAAGCCATAATCTACACGCAACTTATCACATCTAAGAACTTAGTTCAGAGAAATTCATTTTACATTTTTTACCAAAAAAAAAAAGCACTTGAATTTTAAAACATTCTTGTCAAATATGTTGTAAATGTATTGAAGTAAAAGAAATAAAAAAATAAATATAAGCCACAAAACCACACTGTCCTTGGTATCAGCAAGAGATTTTGACATAATCAGCTGTTTTTGTTTATAACTGCCATTGAAGGCCATGTGCATTACTCCCAAGTTACACATTAAAAAGTCACATGTAGCTTGCCAGCATCATGTCTGCTCAAGCACAGCCTTATCTATTATTCAAACTGTGGCAACATCTGAAATATGCAGGAAATGTTTTTTAATGAGTATTAATGAATATTTTCACCGTTATTTTTTTTGACAAAGGAAACAAGGTTTTGAAGATTTATCATTATTATAAATCTCTCCAAACAATAAGTCAAAGTTCATATGTCTGTATGACGATAGTTCAATAATGTGTAATATATTTTTGAATGAGAAACTAGACATCTACAACAAGATATTTAATTGGTCAAGACCAAGACTTGAATGCTGACATGTGACGTCATGTCTAATATAAACCATGTAATATATACTATCCCTTTATCATCATCACCATGTAACAAGCACACACCTATGCATGTAAAAATATTACTCCTGTAGCCTAAATGAGTGATTCACAATTACAGGAATACAAACCCCATTCATTCCAAGTTTCATTACGATTTCTTTGACAACATTACCTAATGAGCTTAGACCTGCTAGTTGCTCTTACAGGAAACAGGTCCTATCACATTAGTTATCATGATTTAAATGAAAAATACCCCTATTTTGCACAGAGAAGTACTTGGTAGATTCCCACACAGAAATATTATGGTATTATTGTGAATACAATAAGAAGTAAATGACCTACAGAGCTGCTGCTGTGTTAGATTGTAAACACAACACAGGACCAAGGAGGTGTCCACCACTATGACCAATACTGGCACTTATAACCTTTCACAGACTTTTTAAAAGGTTGAAGAGAGTCTTATTGGCGTTATCGCAACAAAATACGTAATTACGAAGGACAATGTATTAAAATTCGCAAATAACAGGGCAAATTTTGATCAAAATCGCCAAGGCCTTGTTCTTCAACTAGTCTAGCTTCCCCTTCTTTCACTCTCAAGTTGCAAGAAAGCAAGTGTAGCAATGTGCACGCGACAGCCGGGTGTGTGACGCTGGACCAATCAGAGGGCAGAGCTCCGAAAGTTTACCTTTTATGGCTAGAGCCGGGCATATGGCGTCATATAAAAGTGCTCGCCCAGCTTTTCAACCTCACTTTGAGCTCCTCCACACGCAGCTAGTGCGGAATATCATCAGCTTGTAACTCATTCTCTTAAGTCGACAAATCCCCCAAACCTAAGGTGAGTTGATTCTTCAGCTTTTATTGCATTTTTAGTTTATTAATATTAATTTAAACTTGTAACTACGTATAAATAAAACTGAATAAAGAAATTAGACTAAGTTACCGGTCTTTTCGCTCTTAAGGCTTAACTCCTGCTTAAAAACTGTAATTATTTAGTATAGTTATTTTTATGTAAATGTTTGCTGTATTATCATAAGTTTATGTACTCTTCTGGACATGTCGGTTGGAAACGACGGTATCCGTTGTAGGCACGACATGAAATGGGCCGGTGTGAAATAAGTGTTCGCCTTTTTTAACACTAAAGATGTGCTCTGATTAACCGTGCTTTAACAGCTATGAACTTGACTCGACAGTTTTAAGGGTATTTACTTGTGAGGTATATTACACACTTGATGCATGGCCGGCATGGGAAGTTCTTTGTGCAGGCAGTGCTGCAGAAGGGTGTGACCTACTTTAGCTAGCCGGCTAACCAGCGTTCACCTTCTGTAAGCCTGGTGAATCTAATTCACTTATTCGATCACTAAATTATCAAAGATTGGTTATTAGTTTACTTTCAACACAGCCAACATTTTTAGTGAATACTGGCGCTTTATAATGCAGCATGCACCCCTTCAGTCTTTTCTTAAAGCTGAAGATTAGTCAAGTATTCATTCACTATTAAAGCGTTTCGAAATGTAAGGTGTGGTCAATTTTAATAACTGGGGTAACGTGCATTTAATTTTTTATAATTGTGTCGAACAGTAATTTTCCTAAAACTAATTGATAAAGACTAGAATATAAACTGAATGGGCTGAGTGCTTCGGCGTTTAGTCTACTCTTACGGTGTCATTTGAAGTGACTGCAGATCTGTGACGCAGTAATGTTGGGCAGACACCGGTCGAAATTCGGTTGTGTAATTGATACCAGGCTAGAATGAAAGGGGATGTAAAACTTCATTCGTGTAGAATTTAGGGAGTGGCCCTGGCGTGATGAATGTCGAAATCTGTTCCTTTTTACTGAACCATACGACTCTGGCTGAGTGCCACACCGCCGACAGCCGCAAAGCGGCTCAATCCATTGCCTTTTATGGTAATAATGAGAGAATGCAGAGGGACTTCCTTTGTCTGGCATATCTGAGGCGCGCATTGTCACTCTAGCACCCACTAGCGGTCAGACTGCAGAATGCAGCATGAAACAGGAAGTTGACTCCACATGGTCACATGCTCAACTGACACTTTCTTACATGGCAGCAGTGCACTTCAAAAACACTTTTCTCTCTTTTACAGTTCAGCCATGGATGATGAAATTGCCGCACTGGTTGTTGACAACGGATCCGGTATGTGCAAAGCCGGATTTGCTGGAGATGATGCTCCCCGTGCTGTCTTCCCATCCATCGTGGGTCGCCCCAGACATCAGGTGAGAAACGGAGAATAGTTTTGGGCTGACCAATAATAAGAATCTTCACGCCATTTTCTCATTCCTAAACATTTTACAAAAATTAACATGCTTTCCTCCATTACAGGGTGTCATGGTTGGTATGGGACAGAAGGACAGCTATGTTGGTGACGAGGCTCAGAGCAAGAGAGGTATCCTGACCCTGAAGTACCCCATCGAGCACGGTATTGTCACCAACTGGGATGATATGGAGAAGATCTGGCATCACACCTTCTACAACGAGCTGCGTGTTGCCCCAGAGGAGCACCCCGTCCTGCTCACAGAGGCCCCCCTGAACCCCAAAGCCAACAGGGAAAAGATGACACAGGTTTGTTTTTGGCTAGGAAATGGTGCTTTGAAGTCTCTTGTCTGTCCTGTTACCTCATTTAAGTTCTCCTTTTCATTCGTTCACTTCCTCCAGGCTTTGTTTCCTCTGAGCTCCTGAGTTTCTCCTCTTTTGCTGGAAGCAGCAGGTTATCTATACTTTTGCCTGCCTGTTTTGCAGTCTCCTCTGCACTCTGATTCTTTGTGCACTTTTGTTTCTTTACTCTAGATTTCCAACTAACCCCTGCATGGGTGTGTATGATGTGCTGTAACTTTTTGAGCATCAGTTAACTTCTCCTCTCTCATTACAGATCATGTTCGAGACCTTCAACACCCCTGCCATGTACGTTGCCATCCAGGCTGTGCTGTCCCTGTATGCCTCTGGTCGTACCACTGGTATTGTGATGGACTCTGGTGATGGTGTCACCCACACTGTGCCCATCTACGAGGGTTATGCCCTGCCCCATGCCATCCTCCGTCTGGACTTGGCTGGCCGTGACCTGACTGACTACCTCATGAAGATCCTCACCGAGAGAGGCTACAGCTTCACCACCACAGCTGAGAGGGAAATTGTCCGTGACATCAAGGAGAAGCTCTGCTATGTGGCTCTTGACTTCGAGCAGGAGATGGGCACCGCTGCTTCCTCCTCCTCCCTGGAGAAGAGCTATGAGCTGCCTGACGGACAGGTCATCACCATTGGCAATGAGAGGTTCAGGTGCCCAGAGGCTCTGTTCCAGCCATCCTTCTTGGGTAGGTTTCCTGTCAAACATTACCTGGTGTGCATGTACTCTAGAACTGAAGAACTAAGGTTAACCTTTTCTCTTGCTCTGCAGGTATGGAGTCTTGCGGTATCCATGAAACCACCTTCAACTCCATCATGAAGTGTGACGTCGACATCCGTAAGGACCTGTATGCCAACACTGTATTGTCTGGTGGTACCACCATGTACCCTGGCATTGCTGACAGGATGCAGAAGGAGATCACATCCCTGGCCCCTAGCACAATGAAAATCAAGGTGAGCTGTGATCTGCACTCTGACCATTACCTCTCACATCAGTCTGTAACTGAATGCATATTCATTGTGCTAATCTTTTTCTCTTTCCTCCACAGATCATCGCCCCACCTGAGCGTAAATACTCTGTCTGGATCGGAGGTTCCATCCTGGCCTCCCTGTCCACCTTCCAGCAGATGTGGATTAGCAAGCAGGAGTATGACGAGTCTGGACCATCCATCGTCCACCGCAAATGCTTCTAAACGGACTGTTACCACTTCACGCCGACTCAAACTGCGCAGAGAAACTTCAAACGACAACATTGGCATGGCTTTTGTTATTTTTGGCGCTTGACTCAGGATCTAAAAACTGGAACGGTGAAGGTGACGGCAATGTTTTTTGGCAAATAAGCATCCCCGAAGTTCTACAATGCATCTGAGGACTCAATGGTTTTTGTTTTGTTTCTTTAGTCATTCCAAATGTTTGTTAAATGCATTGTTCCGAAACTTATTTGCCTCTATGAAGGCTGCCCAGTAATTGGGAGCATACTTAACATTGTAGTATTGTATGTAAATTATGTAACAAAACAATGTCTGGGTTTTTGTACTTTCAGCCTTAATCTTGGGTTTTTTTTTTTTTTTTTGTTCCAAAAAACTAAGCTTTACCATTCAAGATGTAAAGGTATCCATTCTCCCCCTGGGCATATTGTAAAAGCTGTGTGGAACGTGGCGGTGCCAGACATTTGGTGGGGCCAACCTGTACACTGACTAATTCAATTCCAATAAAAGTGCACATGTAAGACATCATTCCTGTGTGACTTCCTGTGTTTGGTGCTGAATGAACTTCAGTAGAAGTAGATTAGATAATATGTAATAAAACCCAAGACTAGTTCTTAGTGGTTTCACATTTTATTGGTGTGTTTTTCAGTTCCAGAGCACTTTAGCGAAAGAAATGGGTTTTAAACAGTTACCTGGGTGTTGTGGGTGGCTTTAACAAACTCAAATTTTGCAATTTGAGATTAAAATAGTGTACATGGAAAACTTGCTCAAATGCTTTCAAATAATTAAACTAACATGAACAAAATTTGATCAAACTTGTTTCCCTCATAAATGTAGCTTCAAACTGCTCTTAATTGGCCTTCACATGGGATAAAACCATACCAAGGCTTTGTATGAGGACCCCATTTAAAAATGGAGGTCAATGTCAGTTTTATGCTTGTGCATATAAATTCCAATATCAAGACACTTAATCCCATAGTAATGCTGACATTAAGTATATGGGGAAAGTATTTTTTTTTTTTTAATCAACAGACTAATTTTTACAGAGCTGATAAAAGTTAAATTACTTCTAGCCTTATCTTAACAGTTTATTAGTGAGCTGTTGTGAGTGGATACAAATTTATTTTTGTGCCTTTAGACTTAACATTATGAGAGCATTATGCCGCCTCATGGTCAGATGGTGCGGTGCTATATTTTAATTTGTACTTCACGTAACTGTACAGCAGATGGCGCTACACACACAGGAAACGAAATTTGCTTTGATTTGAGAAAACATGAACACAGATTCATGGTAACTCAATCAAGGTGCAAGAGACTGTTTTCTCTTGGGAAGAATATATATATATATATATTTTTCTTCTTCAGTAAGTGACATGAAATAGAATAACAAAACGTGGCACATATCCAATTTGTGCTAACAAGTGGCTGCTGTTTTTAGGCTGATCCTGGTGAGCTTGAACTTTGGATATTGATGTAGTAGATACTTATAAAGATGGGTGCCCTAGTTGCATATGATTTACTGCAAGCTGCTTCTTGTCTGACAGCACTTGATGAAAAATGATCAAGAGATTTTCCTGCTGTGTACATCTGTGCATGTGTAGAGTAGCCTATAATACAGATGTACTTTATTAACAGCTGAGGTAGACTTTTTACTTTCATTGCATTGAATAACATCAAACAAATCAATATTTATTATTTATCAAACCTGCATAGCTGTCTCTTTTGGTTTACTTTAGCTGTATCTTTTATTACCACTTACCATTTAATTGTTATTTTTGTAAAGTTGTCTCAAAAACTAGCCTGTAATCTTTTATTCATTAAGCAGCTAACGCAAATGATTTACAAATGAAACGCATGAATCTCATAATCAGCCGAGTTAATCTAAATTCGCTCCCTACCCTCAACACAAGCACAAAATGTCATTCATCCCTTCAATTTAGCCTCCCACATACATTCATACATCCCACGGGGATGTGTGCCTCAGCAAACGCCCGCGTCTCTTGATTGTGGTGCGGTATGTTCACGCAGGGACGCGGGCCACGCACGAATGTTCCCCTCCATTCATGATGAAATAATTACACAGAGGAGCAAGCCACTAATAAGTGAGTAGTGGGCGACAGAGACATCAGCATTCACAGTGCTATTTCTCATTGATTGCACAATTACTGAAGAGACTCATTCAGTCCTATCCCACAGACACGATTTATGATTGATTTGCTTGATGCAAAATGCACTCAAGTATTTTATGTTTGTTGTGATGTTATAATGAACAGAAGCGAGGGCTGCTGCTGCTGGAGGTGTTGTGTCAGTGACTGTGATATGGACGAACTCCAGTGTCATTAGATCCATTGTGTTCGGGGCCCCTCTAGAGCTGTGGTCAAATGAGCACCCGAGGTCTCAGAGCAATTTTGTGGTGCCTCACAGTGTCCGACTGAGCGTGTAGGAGGTCACCTCCAGGACAGATCCTCTACCCAGCGTTATTTTAGTTTCACTGAGATACTTCTATAGTTTTCATTAAAAATTTAAATTAGTTTTTATTTTGTATATATTCATTCTTTCTCATTTTAGTTAAAGTTTAAGAATTTTGTTATGTGCTTTTGATCCTAGTTTTGAGTTATCTTATTATTTAAGTTTTATATATTTTAGTACATAAACTTAAACTAAATGAAAATTGACACCACTATCCCATGAGGTCACAGGCCTTTAAAAAAAAAAAAAAAAAAAATGTATTATTGTTTTAAAGAATTATGATTACAGTCAGGGGCTACATTGAATAAACAAACATAAGACAAATACACAAAAAATAAAAAATAAAATGGACAAATTTAAAAGAAATAAAAGTTAAATAATATGAACATTTTTACAAATAGAAACACATTTTACAGCTTTCTTATTTTTTAAACATAACATTGTATTTAGGTATTGTTTAACTTATGATTTTAAAATGAAAAACAAAGGCTTATTTCCCCCAAATTTACATTTATGAATACTAAATTTAGCTAAAAGAAGACAGGAGAGGATTTGTGAATGACAGTAAAGCAACGTAACCGACTCTGTTAGGTCACATGATAATGACAACATGGCGAATGTAGTCAGTGTTGCCAAGTGCGCGGAATTAGGCTACTTTTACATGGCTGCTGCAGGTTGTTTTTCATGTCCGTGGGTTGAAGCGACCACAAATAACATGGTATTTAGCCCCTGGAACCCGAATTTTACCAGGGGAACCGTGCCAAAACGCAGACTTTACCACCCACGATTGGGCTAGTTTTGAGTAGCAATTGGGCGGGTTTTGCTGAGAAAACCTGGCAACCCTGAATGTAGTACGTCTGGATTACATTCACACTACACGCACGCATACTATATAGAATGTACCTTTTTAGCGGTCGTGACATAGTTACTTATTCAAAATACGTACTCAAGAGAGTATGCTTTTTTAGACGCAGCCGAAGTGTGGAATGTTGGACACTTCCAGGGTTGCCAGGTTTTCACAACAAAACCCGCCCAATTGCTACTCAAAGTTTCAGGGGGATTACTACGGTAAAAATAATCGCGTTCCGGGGGTAAAATCTGCGTTTTTGGCGGGGTTCCCCTGGTAAAATTCGCATTCCAGGGACTAAATATCGTGTTATTTGGGGATGCTTCAACCCACGGACATGAAAAACAACCCGCGGCAACAGTGTAAAAAAAGCCCAATTTGGCAACACTGGACACTTCATACACTCAACTGTTGCAGCTTGCATTGCGGAGGGGGAGGGGCATCAGCCTTTGATGTTGAATGACAAAATAACCTTAAAACAATGATACACTACACGGTTGAGTACATGTACATACGTACATAGTGTATAGTGCGTCATTTGGGACACAACTTAGCTGTAATAAAACAAGTTTAAAGTCGGCATGAAACAGAAGTTGTGATAGTCTTTTCTTCCCCATTGTGATGTAGCCCAGTGGTTCCCAAACTTTTTAGAGTGCCGTACCCCCTGAGGGGTTTACCATCCTTCTGGGTACCCCCCTCTCTGCCACTACAGTCATACCTTTTCCATTGATTTTCCAGTGCAGTTTTTTTTTTTTTTTTACTTTTTGAATAACTTAATAAATAATGTTTTAAATAAGAAAAATGTTCAATAGAGAAATATGCGATGGTAAAAATGAAGCAATACTTTTAAATATTAAACTAAAACCGCCAGTAGGTGGCGGTAAGTCAACGTCTTAATGAGCGAGTCTTCGAATCATTCATTCATTCAGTAACGAAGCAACTAGCTGTATTTAGTTGCAAAATAGAGTAAATACTGACAGTACTGTGTTTAAAATGCACATTTTTTTTGTTGACCTGTTGTATAATAATCAATGTCACGTTTGCAATCATGTGGATATTTGGGAACATTTGCATTCTTGCTCGTTATCAACATTAAATATAAGAACTCACACAGGGTATGTTTTTGTATCGAAGAAAGTTTGAGTCTTAAATCGATCTCAATCCACTCTGTGTCTATATTTGTTCTTCATGTGAGCAAGTGCTAAATCCCCACTTTTACAAAGGTGCATTGTCGAGAACGGCAGTAAAGTTTGCTAAGCCAGATTGCACGCTGCTTGTGTGGATGCAGTCAGTTTTCACCGCAAAAGATGAGGTCATTTGATTGGATGTCAGATATTTACAGCATTTTGCCAGTTAGAAATACATGCTCGCTTTTAATGTTATTTTAAGATAGGGTAGAATTAAATGAACAGCAAGACTCGCGTACCCCCTTCTGTCACCTCACGTACCCCCAGGGGTACGCGTAGTGGAGAGTGGGGTAAGATGAGCCAGTGGGTAAGTTGACCCACCCCCTGTATCTTGGCAACCATACCATTTTATTGTCATGTGACCATATATTTTGGAACCGCCCATCATTTCTGTCATACTGTGAAAAGGAGAAGCACATGGGAGGAGTGGACGTCGCTTATTTACTTTAAAAACTGTTTTTGCAAATCCTTTTCTGATACGAACCAGAGGATGTTTAATCATATATATCTTTCTACCTGTAGTCTCTGATGGCCTAACATGGTCGACATTGCAGAAAAACTACCATGTCAAGAACCTTTTGACTAAAATATTTATTAGTTTCAGTGACATTTATTCATTCTTATTTAGTCTGTTTATGGGAAGGTTACAACTTTGATGTTCAACATATTGTTTCAGAAAAGCAAACAATTAAAGATTGGTTGGTTTTATGTTGTTTAATTTACCTTTAAAAAAATAAATATTTGTAAAATATTTTTACAAAGAATATTTGTAAAAGGAAATTTGATTATTAAATTAGTTTTTTAAAATAGGTACATTATCTTTAAAATTTCACATGGGTTTGTTTCAGATTCAGATAGATGGTCAGTTTACACCCACATACTGACTCGGCTCAACTTACCCCTAACCTGGGGTAAATTGAGCCAGAGGAACACTTTTTTTAATAAGAAGTCATATTTTTAGAACCCTTTGTCATAGATGTATTCTGATCATTTAAAATGATAGGAAACATCCTGAAATTACTTTAAATTTTCCCTTATCTTGAGGACCACATAAGTAAAAAAAAAAAATCTTACCCCACTCTCCCCTACCCCCGTTTGGGAACCAGTGATGTAGCCTATCCGAGTGAAACGGCTTCTTGAACAAGAAAAAATTGTGGGCGGGACTTTTTTTGATTTTGTGCATAAGGAATTGATTGGATGATTGTGGTTTGCTATTGCTGTGATGTCATGTGAATGACAGGTTGTCCCGCCAGCAAACGTCAGAAGAGACATCGCTGCAAGAGGGAGGGGAAGTTATTTTGATTAAAGTTTATGAGGATAAAATGATGTGCACGGATAAATCATTTATAATAAATGCAATATTTCATTTCATAACAAGAATTGTCCATTTTAATATAATGGTTTTTTATATTTTATGTTATTTCAGTTAAAAATTATTTTATTTTAAGTGACAAAAGTTTGTTTTTAATCATTTTAGTTAACTGATAACACTGTCTACCCTGATTCTCCAGCTAAAACCTTGAGAGAGAAGAAATGATCTGATTTTCAACCAGATATATATCTAGGCCGCCAGATGCTCAGTATCTGTGATGATCTAGCCCTTTTCTAACTTCAAGAAATAAATCTTTTCATCATCCGGTGAAGTATAATTGATCGGTTACAGTGTCCTTGTAAAGTTTCATTTGAAAAGAGCGTCTTCCACTTTTAGTACAGAGTCACATTTCCTGCAGAGCCCAGGGGACAGTTATAATGGCAGGTAACTCATCATTAGAAGACACTTCTGTAATATGTTACAATACTTACAAGAAGCTGCTTAGATGCTTCTGTTTCCATTTTGCTCTCTCTCTATATATATTTTTCAATTCATATGAAATAGTTTTTAAATGACTGCGTGACACAAGAGGAATTTGCATTATGAATGCACAAAAGAACAGAAAAAAGATAAGTTAAATTATGCATTTTATTAAAATGAACCACTATAGGTTTCTTTCTAGAATTATATGTGAAATATTTTTATAAATCAAATCTGCTATGTCACCTAACCCCAATATAAACTAAAATATTTCATTAAAAGCATCGGGAATGTGCCGCAGTGAAGGAAATTGAGAAAGATGTTGTCTGAAGTAATGGATAATCCACGAGGGGAAGCAAATGCAAGCCCGTCTGTCCTTTGAGCAGTTTAACTCTGGCCTCAAATAAAAACTAAATATTGAGAAAGTGAGACAAGCCATCTGGATGTCAAATCTTCAGCTATTCTAATAAATCATATCTCATCTTTCATCTTCTAGTCTTGGAATAATAAATCCAATCATGCAAATAAATAGATTCTTTAATTCCAAGTTCAATTTGCTTACGGATTAGAGGCTTTCTGAGCCATCAGAGGGATTCTATACAATGTCCCTATTCACTGGATGTCACATTCATCATGGCTTTCATTACAGCTCGGCACAGGCTCAGCACTGAATGATGTGCAGGAAGTCGCTTTACACTGTCACTCCACAAAGTCAAGGTGTTGTGATCATCCCTGCATTGCTTTGACTTGTGCAACAAACAGTCATGCCACTTTAGAAAGAATCAAACCAAGGTTTATTTATTTATCCATGTGTTAAAGAAGGAAAAAAATTCACTGTATAAAATACGGTGACAATGTTTCAAGCATTACCAGAGGCATTTTTGTGCCTATTTTACGTTTCATAACCATAGGCCCATATTTCATTAACCAATATAATATTAATACACTATAGCCTTCTTAAAATACTAAAATCTGGTTTGTGCCATAATAAAATACTGATAACCACCATAATGTCAAAGGTGGTAAAACAAAAGCCCACATGATGAATTCGTCATAATATCCCTTTCCATGAACAATGGCTAATGCGTTATTGCAAAACACCATCAGTGTAACACATACAACGTAACATAACCAAAATGTGCATAACTGATAAAAAAAAAAAAAAAACATTTAACAATAATATTATTTAAATAAGATAATCAAATGATTTAATATTAAAGCTGCAGTCCGTAAGTTTAGCTTCTTTGTCGCCATCTCTGTTTGAAACCTGCAATTGCAGTTATTTGTGTAATTATCATCTTTTTCATGGGTTGTGCATCGGCACGGCTCCTCAGCGCGGATGAATCTAATGTTTGCTGTCGGTCACCACATCGGTGTGGATACTGTACTTCAGAAACACAGATTGTAGTCTTGAAAGTATAACCAATATAAGAATTTTCACTGGAAAATGCCATCTGAACAAGTAAGAAACAAATCTGCCACTTTTGTTCTGACCAACTGAAAAATAAAAAAAGCAATAAATTGCACTGCCAATGGTGATTAAATTTAACGATTGCTTAGCTTGGATCATGCCAAACCGTGCAAATTATTATTATTGTTATACTTTGTTCTCAAATTGTTAATGTTAACAACATCATCATTGTGTGACTATGTGTATTTAGTGTGTATTATTGTTACCTGTAGATTTCAATTTCTGTAGCCACTCCGCAGACCAAAGTCTTTTGCTTTTGACTACGGCTAAATCTCCAGTTGTCACTGATAAATGTCATTTGGACCTTTCTGGATTACAATACACCATCAAAATGATAAGTTTAATTATTCAAGCTGCTGTGAGAAAAAACTATCTGCCGCATGTAACATGCTCCACATACCATATAGCCTACTAGCTGGGACTCCTTCTTTATGTAAACAGACGTGACGTAATGACGCTGTTATAAATGGTGTAGTGCAGCAGGGATGAGGCAGAATAGAAACTTCCACAAGAGATGGGTTTATTAAACACGGGAACAAACAGCAATCTATCAGCATAAACTGTTTACACAACAACAAGAACAGACAAGGAGTGCAGGGAGTGAGTCCAATATAAAGGGTGTGCAAACGACGAAGACCAGGTGCAGGGAATCCAGGGAGAGCGGGAGAGATGATGAGGAAGTGCATTCAGGTGTGGAACAGGGAGAATCATGGGAAATGGAGTCTGGGACAGGCGTGACTGTAACAGACGCAAAGATGAATGATGGCATGCTCGACTTTCCCGCGAAAACCTACCACTTCCACCCAAATTAGGAAACATTATTACAAGCTTACCGTTGTAAGTCGAGCTAAGGTAAGGAGATAGTTTTGAACACTGGCTGGTTATGTACTTGCTCAAAAAATTTGAAACTTTGAATAATTTTTAACCAAGAAAAGTTACGGACTGCAGCTTTAACATAATATTTACAGTGATGTTGCATGTATTGTCGTTGTTAAATCTAGTATAATTTTTATTGAATACAGTAAGGGGTACAGTATGATTTTCAATTAACTAATTAACAGCTTTTTTACAATATCATTTTAAAATGCTTTTAAAAGTACTAATATTTAAGTGCATCTTCTGTATTAATATGCTAAATCAATTCATCTCTTTATTTAGATTATTATAAATGTTATATTGTTATATTCAATCACGATTGTTGCTGACGTTATAAAAGCAATTAGCTAAATGTATATTGCATCATACCCTAAAACCATGGCTGTAAAGGGATAGTAGACCTAAATAAAAATTCTGGCATCATTTACTCATGTTATTCTAAACCTCACACTCGTATGACTTCAAAAGACATGAACCTCAATATTCAATTTCATTTGTATGGAAAACAGCAGCTTCCAAACAGGTTTGGAACGACATGAGGGTGAGTAAATGATGACAGAATTTTCATTTTTGGGGGCAACTATGCCTTAAAGTGGCTTCATTGGGACCATGATGTGATACACAAAGGCATGTAATTATGTCAAAATTAGTATTTTCCACTAATGACTATCTTATTATAACATTTGTGTTATAATGACACCTGAATATTCTTGTGGGAAGATTCTCTACAGGACCTAATCCTCTGACACATCTCTTCACAGCCCATTGACCTCATTGTCTTCATTTAAACACAGCGTTGTGTCAGTTGTTGTAATGTGCACATAAGTGAGTAACAGCAGCTCTCCTGTGCTTAGTTTGCATGTGTTGTCAGGGGGGCTTTACTCCACAAACACTGATGCCTTTACCAAAAAGCACCATGTGCCATATTTATTTTTTGACATATACAATTTTAATAGGAATATGTCGATCATATAGAACCGCCACGGTACCATCACTGAATGTTTGTATAGGGGTTTGTGAGACAGTGCCCAGATGGCACAGCAGGTGCAGAGTCCCGCTTTGTGCATGGTTAGAATGTACCTGTCAAAAAACACCCTCCATCCCTGAATCTATACATCTCCCCCCTGTGTTTTCACTCACACAGCTGGAGGTGGCAACCCTGCAGCACAGCAAGACATTTACAGTGCAGGCACGATGTGGGAAGGTTGAATTCTCAGGAAATGGCAGGCAGCCCCCCCAAAAAGCTAAATTATCTTTTGCTTAGCGGTCAGCCTTTTTGTCACTCCCTTGCTGTGTGACATTTACAGGCAAAATGACAGAACAGAAGCTATCAGACAAATAATGGTGTGTTTGTTGAGGTGGGCAGCATCACAGCTAACTAACACATCACAGTCGGGACACAAGATGGGCCTTGGCAAGTGCATCACAACGTAGCACTCCACTGGTGACACCGGTCGAACTGCACTGCTGCTTCTAAATGCAATTTCAAGGAATACGGACTGAAGCTTTCAAGCTTCTAAAAGGACACAACAGCACCATTAAAGTAAATGCACTCTAAAAGTGAGCCATATTACTTGTGCATTGTTACATATTCTTTTGAAGCCATACGATACAATAGTTTTGTGTGAGAAAAAAGGTTATTATCAGTAACTAGAACTATTAAAAACTTTTTGTTAATTAAAATAAAGCTGAAATTAAGTTCAATTAAATCTAAAACTTATTTTAGTTAATTGCCAATACATTTTCTTTTTTTAATTTAGTTGAAACTGGAAATAAATAAAAATTAAAACTGAAATAAAAATAAATTAAACCTAAATATTAATATTTTTAAAAAATAATAATAAAATGACAGAAGCCCAAAATATCTAAAAAATTCAGTGAAACGTGAAAACTGAGAATATAAACATCACTTTTAACTCAAAATATTAAAAACTATAATAGTATATAAACAAAACTAAAAATAAATTAAGCTCTTAAATAATTTTCTTTTCTGCAGAATATTAATTAAGCAGCATAAATAGAAGTAGTCCTTCATTAATAAAAAAAAAATAAGTCAGTCATTATACTGAAACAAAACTTGCTAAATTTCGATATGGACATCACGAAAAATAAGGATTTTTTGCAGTTGAGTCAGTTATTGCTTTTTACAGCAGGTCCTTCAAAAACTTTTCATTAAAAGAAACAGTTATATATATATATATATATATATATATAAAAATCACAATTGGGGGAAGAAAAATAAGAAAAAACTTTGAATTGATTCTTTTGAGTTTCATATTATTTTTATGAAACAGTTGTTTTCAATCAGTGCCGATCCTACACTTCCGGGGTCCCTAAGCAAAACTTTGTGAAGGGGCCCCCCCAAAATTTCCATAATCTTTATTATTGCCTGAGCCAATAATTACAATGGTTTATGCAAGAAGCACTGCCGGTTTTCTATAGTTAATGGAATTAAAACATCAAGGAAACAAACTGCAAGTTATGAAAAACGCATATAAATATGTAAAGGGAGGACCCCCAGCCCTACACATTTTGTATGTCTCCCTATTTGTGACACACCCATTTCAGGTCTTGCTAATGAGCACACGAGTTGAATCAGGTGTGATATATGCGGGAGACATACAAAGGCTGCATCCGAAAACCTAGGCAGCTGACTTGATGCCTCAATGCCTTATCAGGCAATGACTTGTAAGGCAGCGTTTGTGCAAGAAGGCACCTCACGAAACTGATTTCGGACAGACTTCTGAGGCAGCGTAAGCAAAATAGCGCGAGCTTTGGTGAGAACTAAACAAATATGTAATTACTACAGTAGTAATTTCTCGCTAGAAATGCTATTGAAAGTGGAAGATGTTGGTCAAAAACGTACATTTACACACAAACTGACCAGCAAAAGCAACTTTCGGATGCCATCTTTATTTTTCTAGCTCAACTGTCACGAAAAGAATGCACAGGATTGTGGGATACCAAAGGCAGCGAAGGATACATCTATGCTGCCTTCAAACATCGATCAGATAAATGTATCTCAGGAGACAGGAAGTGAAGCTAACATTGGATTCGGACGTGAAATGTGAATGAAATGTGTCCTCCGAAGGCAGCATTTTCTAGTTTTGGACGCAGCCAAAATGTGCAGAGCTGGGGGTCCTCCAGGACAGGTTTGGGAACCACTGCTGTCAGAAAAACGAATTACAGCATGATAAACAATAATAATGATAATAATAAAATATGCTCGTTTGTTTAAACCTACATTTTGGGACGAATATGGACAAACCCACGTTCTTGGCACTTTTTATCTGTTCCAGGAGTTTCGTTTTGCAGTCATAGCCATGTCAATATTTATTAAAATTTTCCACATGACTCCACCAATGGTTAGTAGACACCACACATGCATTTGCATGTTATAAAGAAATATTCACGTTATGGTAAATTATCGTCAGGTTTATTGGGAGGATCGACTCTGTTTTTGATTGACTAAAAAGAACCGGCTAATAGTCAAATTGAACTACAATGTTAAAGCGTTAGTTCACCGAAAAATGATATTTCTGTCATTAATTACTGTGCTGGACGTAAACAACGTATGAGAATGACACAGAGGAAGATATTGTTGAATAAAGTCGTTATTTTTGTTTTGTTTTTGCGCACAAACATCAATGTCTTTAGTACTTTTCTGGACCTTGAAAGTGGTGATTTTATTGCTTTCTATGGGGGGTAAAAAAACTTCTTGGATTTCATCAAAAATATCTTAATTTGTGTTCCGAAGATGAACAAAGGTCTTACAACATGAGGATGAGTAATTAATGACAGAAATGTCATTTTTGGGTGAAGTAACCCTTTAACGTTTCCTGCAGTCTGCTACGACAACTTAATATAAATATGTTTCTTACCATTATTTGTCATTAAATATTGAAATTTCTACATAAAGAAAGTCATATGGGTTTGGAGCGACATGAGGGCTAGTGAATGATGACAGAACGTTCATTTTTGGATAAGCTCTTCCTTTAAACACATTTTGGAGATAATGGATGCCTCGTCATTGACTGCCACTTTGTTTATGTGACTCTCCCCGTCAAGCTGTTGAAAGCTTTCAGAAATGCTCCAGACACTGTGAGAAATCCACATCGCTCATGGTCACTTACGCCAAACCCCGGGACAGAGAGCAGCTGGACTCCACACTTAATGGACTCTGTGCTGCAGCACAATCTCAGCTATCCTGCTGCTCTCCAGATGCTGTGATCTACAGATGAAGGTCATCAATCAGTCTTTAAGGACATTGGGTGTAGAATGAAACTAATGAGCTCAGAGGGAACACTGAACCTCTTGGCCTCTCTGCCTGTCACTGTTCATTTACTCAGGGTTGAATCAGTTGAATCGGTTATTGTGGATTGTGAAGTCCGCTGCATGTATAGAAAAAGTGCTAGTACCACAGGTAGAGGTGTTACACATTCAGTGCAGTGCCTGTGAATGCTGTGCGAAACTAAAAAGGCTATGGTGACTATGATGGATTAGATTCTTTTCAAGTTAGAAAGTGCAGAGCTGTGCGAGGCTTGATTGAACATCACAGTGGCCGTCTACCTGCCTGCAGGGAGCAGAAAGACAGTTTCCGCCCAACTCTCTCGGCAGGCCTGGCACCGCAGGGCAGCTGAAAGGAAAAGAGGAACAAGGTTTACTTTTTCACATCCTGGCGTCAGTTGTCGGTGAGTGAACTCTGCTTTCAACACACAGTTTACAGGATAAAGCTCAGTGCTTCAGGTGTGTTTACAGTGGCCTGGACCATCTAATGCAAGAAGGTGAAGAACCTCCAGGCAGTTTGGGTGTTGACAGCTCCTTCTTCACTGTTTGTTCTCTTTAGGGGCACAGTGGCAGTGGGATGGGAGAGCTCCATCTGGGACTCCTGTTAGAATATTTGAGGCAGACCTGACGGATCTGGCAGGAACAGAGACCCTCACCCCTCCAGGCAATACGGATCAATGGCCTCCTCTGCCTCTCTTTGAGCAGATGAATGCATCGTATGTTAGCATGCAGCGAGAGCGCTCAGAACCTCAGTGTGTAGTTTCAGAGCATTCACTTCACATGCGCTCTTTTACACACAAAAAAAGCATTAGTCAAGATTTGATTATTCAAAACCATCCTAGCACTTTCCTGAGTGCAAACTGCTTATGCACTCGCACTCTCGGTCTGCATATTAAAAAAGCGTGCTTTGTTATTACTGGCAAAGGAGCTGCGCTGCAAGTACTTTCAGTTGATCTTGGTGGAGATGCTTTTGTCAGATTAATAACCAAATAGTGAGCAATTTGAGAACACAGCAGTCTTCTATCTGCTTCTTTATTATGAAGTAGTAAAAAGAAAATGTCTTGCAGAATCAAAACATTTGAAAAGGCACATAATGGAAATGAGAGAAAGAAAGAAAAAGACGATGGAAAAAGATGGAAACGGTTTTCATCATTCCCCATTTGGACCGTTAAGCTGTGGAGTGAGAAGAATTGAATTTTGTTCTAAGCTAAGCATACATAATAAACTAAACACAAAGAAGTCCTAGTCAATCAATCCATAAATACCATAATCATAACAACATAGAGAGGAATATAATATATATATATATAAATCACAATTGGGGAAAGAAAAATAAGAAAAAACTTTGAATTGATTCTTTTGAGTTTCATATTATTTTTATGAAACAAAGCCCCAGCTTTTTATTATGAAATTCAAGTAATAAACTGCTAGAATGGTAAATATAATGTTGAATATATGCACTATATTATAAATGCTCTCTATTTTTTACTTCACCTTTTATTGATGTCTATTTAATGTATTTAAAGAGTTAGTTCACCTAAAAATGAAAATTCAGTCATTAATTACTCACCCTCATGTCGTTCTACACCTGTAAGACCTTCATTCATCTTCAGAACACAAATTAAGATATTTTTCAAAAAAAAAAATGGATGGCTTGGTGAGGCCTGCATTGCCAGCAAGATAATTAACACTTTCAAATGCCCAGAAAGCTACTAAAACATATTTAAAACAGTTCATGTGACTACAGTGGTTCAACCTTAATGTTATGAAGAGACGAGAATACTTTTTGTGTGCCAAAAAAAACAAAATAACGTTTCAACAATATCAATAGAGACGGGTGATTTCAAAACACTGTTTCATGAAGCTTCAAAGCTTTACAAATCTTTTGTTTCGAATCAGTGGTTCAGAGCACCAAAGTCACGTGATTTCAGTAAACGAGGCTTCGTTATGTCAAGTGTTTTGAAATTTCAATAGTTCACATGACTTTGGCAGTTTGATACACGCTCCGAACCACTAATTCGAAACAAAGGATTTGAAAAGCATCGAAGCTTAATGAAGCAGTGTTTTGAAATCACCCATCACCAGATATTGTTAAAAAGTTGTCATTTTGGGGTTTTTTTGTGCACAAAAAATATTCTCTTCGCTGCATAACATTAAGGTTGAATCACTGTAGTCACATGAACTGTTTTAAATATGTCTTTAGTAGCTTTCTGGGCATTGAAAGTGTTAATTATCTTGCTAGCAATGCAGGCCTCACTGAGCCATCGGTTTTTATCAACGACATGAGGGTGAGTAACTAATGACATAATTTTCATTTTTGGGTGAACTAACCCTTTAATAAATCTAATTTTGTGTTTGTGTGTGTGTGTGTGGAGGAGGGGGGGGGGGGGGGGGGGGGATTAGTGGCAATTTACAAGTTTTTTTTTTAATTTATTTTTTTTATTAAAAGACACTACTTAAATAACTTAAATAAGTTCCTGGGCCAAAATGACTTAAAATGATGGAGTGGGTCACATTAATCCTAATCTTGTTTGCAAGAAACTCAAAATATTAATTACATTTTAACTGTGAGTTCTGCAGAATAAGGTTTACCAAATAATCATCACCAGATTGAACCCACAATCCCATGGATCCTAAAAGAAACCTGGCATTTCTTTAAGACAGAACGTAATAGCATCCTAGCCTAGCTTTTGTGAGTTATTCTTCAGGACAACAGCCAATGTATACTGGCAAATGAGCTGAGCTTCATTACGTCCCACCGTTTAAAACAGCGACAGTAAATACGCCAAAATGTTCACTGGACTGATTGGCGATAACTTCATTTGAAGAGATTTCCTGTGTAAAAACACCTAATTCCAGGCCAAGCTTTGACGGATACCTTGAGAAACCAGCTCTTGATTGCATGGTTTGTGGAGTCTATTGAGGGCGAAAATTCTCCTCCAGCTGATTTTCTCCTCAACAGCAAACCGAAGGGGCGTCACAGACATCACCCCCACCAATGTCAAACCATTCTCTGCAACACAGAGCCAGAATTACTGTTAAATGGCCCTCTTCAAAAGACATTCATCCCAGGTGTGTGCAGCATACTTGTGGATCCTGTGGCCGCTAAATTTGCTCTGCTGGCAAAGGAACGTGTAGGTGGCCTATCGCTGATTATTGTTTGCCACAATCATCACAGCTAGAGAAGGTGAGCAGCCTTTATTAACACCTCTGTCTATCAGCCCCTCACCAGACCCAACTGCTAATTCCCGAATAGATCGGCAGTAATTTGTAACCATTGACTTGATAGGAAGGTAGCAGAAAAAGCAACCCTCCCAGTGATAGATCTGTGCTTTTTCCCACCCAGCCTCCCCTCAGACCACGCACTCTGGCAATCTTTGGGAAAAGTGCTCTGCAGGGTTTGAAGGTCCCATTTTGTCGAACATAATGGCTCTTGATCCAACCACTGCAATCACCTCCTCTCCTCTAAACCGCCTTTTGCTCACGTTGATTTCTGGTTGTCTGGTTTCTCACTCACGCACAGTCACTCTGAAAGAAAATGCTGAGCTGGAGCGTGGCTTTTCACCTCCACAAGTCAACTTTGGCACATCTGCCCTGCAGTTTATTACCAGCATGGCTGATGTTGTTGATGATGATGTTGTTGTTGCAATCAATAGCAAAGCATGTGCAACTACGTTGAATGCTGTGAAATCATTGACTTGAGTCGCATGCAAAGTTCATCATACAATATGCAACTCAGCAACAGATTGGCCAATAGAAAACCAAGAGGGAATGCTTGTGAACTGCATTTTACATTCGCCTTTAAATTGCCATGGAGCATATGCCGCCACTAGATAGCCAACGCGCACTCAAAGGCACCATCAGAGTAAATACATCTCCACACGTCAGCGCAGCTAAACAAACGCCCCTCTCCGATGAAGTACTGCGAAACAAATTGGAAGCGCTTGACTGCAGATTTCATTATGAAGTCTGGTAATAAGTTCAGTACTCTGAGGGCTGAATAACCCACAGATACTATGATTCACTTCCATCATGCAATTTCCCCATGTAATTTTACTTTAAAAAACACATGCAATTTCAGCCAGGCCCTTACAAGACAAAACAAAATACAACCGGTCATTTATTGCTTTTCGTTACAAAAAAAATACCATCTTTTGCCTGTAAATGATAACCATTTCAGGCAAAATGACAGTGTGATATTACTATGGCTCTGGGTGTCTCTCTCTCCCCACAATGGGAGCCTGGAGATTCGGTGACAGTCGGAATAGGGAGTCGGCCACTAATGTATCCACACAGCAGGATATTGGAACAACAAGGCAAATGGCTCTCCTGTGAGTAGCCGAGGTCCATTGCACACATTTTCTTGGTTTATTTCTAACAGGTGCACACACACGCATCGGCGCTGAGTGTTGTTCTCTCATTTTGTCTTAATGCTGAAGCAGTGATTGCTATGCCCCGGAGATTACAATATGAATGCGGCCCTCCCTAAAGCGGTTTGTTCAGCCAAGAGTGTGGTCAGACATGCATCTCTTCGCTTCATACTGCCATAAATCCTGCTCCTGTTGAGGGGGAAGCAATTTAGTGGGGAGAGCAATATGGGCCATGACAGGACCGGGTCCTGGGCCTCAGAGCCGTGACAAAGGCCTCGTGGCCCCGAGCGATGCCGGTCGGCTTGTTTGCTGTCAGCACACGCTGTAATGAAGGAAGGCAGAGGCTCTGGACTGAGACTCCTTTCCATCCACAGACCCCAGAGGGTCAAAGCACTGTTTCGCTGAAATGAAGCCATTTTCTACCCGGCAATCACTTCTGAATTATTCCACTTCCCCTTTTAAACTGATGGACTGAGACTGCGGGTAAATGTTTGTTTTTATACTGCAATCATTTTAATGGGTCATAAATGGTAAAATGCTCCCGCAATATGGACGACCCTTGCTCCGAGGACCTTAATGTTTAATGCAGTCCTAAAACGAATACTCAATCATATCTCCAGTCGAAGCAGTGAAAGGTAACTGTGAAAATCAGCCGCACTTCCATTCGGAGGCCATTTTATGGTGGCCTTGGTGATGTAAGATACAAAATGGACCCTGGATATTGAGGGGAAGTGTAAAAGAAAAAGTCAACCATTAGTGCGTAGAACTTCAAATGGCATCCCTGGTGAGAGATTGAGCTGCCGACGTCCTCTCCATCACAGTACGCTTCCATCGTTCGGCGCGCTTTAATTGTTCCACGCCTCAGTTCGTTAAATGAGCATTCCAGCTAAATGACTCCTGAATAGTTTATCATGATGGAGGGTATGAATATTGCATGGCTGCTTTCTGCTTTTTTGGTCTTATTAGCATAATGATTCTTTGCGTTGCGCTGTGGCCCCTTCTGACAGAGGATCATAGCTTGACGAGAGAGAGGAAGGTGGCCTTTTCTGGGTTTATTGGAGGGTTTAATTGCTTTTATGAGCTTTGACAGCGGCAGTTGACTCCCGCAATGCCGCAGCACTGCTCTTAAAAATACTCACAATGGCTTTTTTCAGCATCATAATAATACGTGTAGCCATAGAGTATAAATGTGTGCTCCCTTTGAGCAATTGCATCTCTCTGACTGTTGTCATTTTCACACACGGTGGGAGTCACCAATTACTCAGGGCACATTATTGAGCCGTAGCTGCATTTGCCCCAGAGCTCCTGTTCTCTCATTCATTTAAATGAAATTCCATGATAATTCAGAGGTGATGCACCTTTGAATATTCTTTAGTCACATGCAAATTCTCTCATGCTAAAACACACAAGCCGAAGAGTCTGTAATTTCTCATAGGACTTCATTCAGCACCCACACAAACACATCCCAGGGTGCAAGTGCTACTCTTTTTTTGCAAGTCATTGTGTGGTCAAAGAGAAGCAGAGGTCGCTAAACAACTTTTTTCTCATGTGATGCCTCTACTTAAGTGATTGACATAAAAACTTCCTGAGCTCTGTTGAGCTGACGACATCAAAGCAGCAGGTTCAAACATATCTTTAGCTTGAATGGATCACAGCACCACACTATGGTTGTGAATGACTTTACACTAGAGATATGGAGGGATTTGTTTCCCTTTGTGTTTATGAAAGTGATCCATGAGGGGATCATGAAACCATGCTGAAATACAGCGAACCCAAATCCGGGTATTTAAAGGATAGTTCGGTGTGAAATGAAAATTACTCACGCTTCATGGTATTCCAAACCTGTATTACATCTGTCTTTTGCATAACATAAAAGATCAGCTGAAGACTGTTTTAACTGTTTTTGTCAATACGATGGAAACTAACTTTCAATGTATTGACAAAAAGATGTACTTAAAGGGGTGGTTGATTATGATTTCAACTTTAGTTAGTGTATAATGTTGCTGTTTGCGCACAAACAACATCTGCAAAGTTACAACGCTCAAAATTCAAAGCAAAGCGAGATATTTTCTTTTAAAGAATTCTCTGTTTAAGGACTACAACAAACGGCTGGTAGGAACTACAACAAGCTTCTTCCTGGGTTGGTGACATCACTAACCCTAACATTGACATAAACCCTGCCCCCAGGAACACGCAACAAAGGGGTGAGGCCATGTTACTGCAATACAGTATGTAACACAAAGACAATAGCATGTCATGAAAACAAGATGATAACTGTAATTAAACTAAACTATACCTGTCTTCATCTATCTTCATGCAGCATATATTCTCTGGCTCTGTAGGATCTTACAACAGTTCCCACACGAGCGATTTATAGATTATAATGACAGAATATGCTAATCAATAACTATAAGATAGTTAATTCCACATCAGCTACATAAATTCATCAGCTAACCATTCAGAAACGTCCTGTTGCATTCTACATGTTGTCACTTCTTCTTGAGTCTCTCCATCATTGTCCGACTCCGGTTTAAACATAAAAGGCTGAACAGTTTCTGACATTTTCAGTGAGTCTGCGTGAGGAAATCGGCGCTGCTAACACGAGCTCTTGAAACTCCGCCCTCTTTTTGGGAGCAGCAGCTCATTTGCATTTAAAGGGACACGCACAAAAACTGAGCGTTTGTGCTCACCCTCAAAAAGTGACAAATCTGTGGGGTATTTTGAGGTAAAACTTCACACACACACTCTTATTTTACATCTTGTAAAAGTGGCATTATATGACTCCTTTAAAAGATATTTTTGAAAAATGTGCAAAAGTTTGAAATTACAGGAGGGTGTGTATAAGATATATGAACTATCGTTTTAAAGGTAAAATGTTTCAGGTAATCCCCTTTTGCAGTCTTGTTTTAATCATAAACATTCTTTTTGCTTATTTTGAGCATTAAAAAAGAATGAGAATTCATGATGCGTGCCTCAATAAGCAAGATGCATTTTGTCAGTAATAAAATTTAAGGAGCACTTCCATTAGATTGCATTATGCAAATTTTATGCCACTACAAGCAAAATCAAAGACATGCATTTTCAAATCTCATCTGCTGTGTTAATGGAAATTGAGAAGTTGTGCTTTTGATGGATAAGAAATAAGCCAAGGGCTTTAAATTCAACATGATTTGTGAAACACAATGCAAGCATTCTTTCCCATTTCACAAGCACTTAAAATGCAATCTCTTATTTAGACTAGGATGGTGGAACAGCAGCACGGATGATTTTAAACAGCGAAGTCACAGTCTACCAGCCCACTTATAATAGGAGTTCCCTGTATTCCTCGTTAGCTCCATTTCACCACGGTAGACCAAACCTCAGCATATAAACGCAAACATGTTTTGCCATTTTGGCTGGGAGGACGACTCCTTTCCAGTTGAAGAACTAATTTATGAATGGTCAACAAAGCAAATACGATTCCCTTTAATTGCTCAGGAAACCATTTTTTTTCCATTTTTGTTGGCGAGTGGAGAATTCACTAAAGATATGTGCAAAGTGAGCTCAGCTTCAGTTCAATGCTATAACAACAGCCGCTATAAATTGTAAATTGTTCCAGGAAGCTCTAAAATGGTAACCTGATGAATGTGATTGCTCACGAGGGAGACTCAGAAACCACCTCTTGCCTAACAAAACACCCAGGTGACCTTTTGAATCTATTGCGCCACTGTGAACAGCGCAGTGCGCGCAATGAATCATAATGCATGCTCTTTCAGAAATGTTTTTTTTTTTTTTTTTTAAAGGAAGTGGGGAAAACATTCCATTGCGAGTTAAATGGCTCAAGGACTAACACAAATAACACTCATTCAATAGAGCGCCACACTATTTTCACAGAGGACAACATTCATTTTCCTCAGTGTGGACATCAATATGCAATTCAGCCATGTTGTGAGATGAATCCCGTTTACAGCATTTATGTGGTCACATGACCGAAACTTCAGTATGATGGTGGTCATATGGAAGACTGTAGCTGCGTCCGAAATCACGTACTGTTGAGTAGGTACTACATTTGAACTTAAATTTACTTCACGACTGTTGAAAAAGTATGTTCTATATAGTACGAATGCGTGTAGAATTAATGAATTCGGACGTACTACATCCGCCATGTTGTTACTGTCACATGATCTACTAGCGTCAGTTACGTCCCTTCAAATCCATTCAGAAATCTTCTCCCGTGGGCTCATGGGACAGTAAAGTGTCCATCGTATGCGCACTTCAGAATCTCACCGGAAGTAGCAAGTCATCCGGGTACTTTTCGCCTACTGTTTTTCAAATACTATGAATTCGGAAATACGACTCTGTTCACATGCTGTTTTTCGCATACTATATAGTAGAGAAGTATTCGGTTTCGGACACCGCTTGCCTGTTATGCTAGGTCATATTGCTCGGGTGTCACAGACATCTTAAAGAAGCACTTATATAGCAAATGACAGGAGCAGTAAAAAGCTCATAAGGTCGTAATAAAAGTTCTGCTAAAAAGTCTGGGAACTGCTGATTTGTCTGAACTAATACAGATTTAAATGCAACTGTAATCAGTGTTGTAATTCAGACACGCTCATTTACTGAAAAATACATAAAAAAACAAACAAAAAAAAAAGACAAACACAATTCCATTTCATGACATTTATTGATGAACTAGAAAATACTGCAATACTAAAAGAATTGAAAAACACTGAATGCTGGTTGCGTCTGTAAAAAAAAAAAAAAAAAAAAAAATCCAATCCCATTAAGTTTACACACACAAGTCAACAGCAATCTTTAATATAGGTTTCAGTTTTTAAAAAATTTATTTTGTAACTTTGTTTTTTACAAGATTAAATGTGTGTACAAAGTATATCCATACTCATCTCCCCCTCTCATAAAGGATCATTTACAAAACCTTGATGCTTTAAAATTTCAAATAATAATTTCAAAACTATAGCTTTTTAAAATTTTATTATTATTTTTTGTAACAGGACCATACCAATGCTGAAGGAACAGCAGATGAAGACCAGTGAAGGACCAGCCTCCAGTCCACACTAACTTTCTCTCTCTCGTCTCCCACATTCATGAACACGTTCCTTCCCTCACTAGCAGCTACCTCACAGAATCCAAATTCAGCAGTATTGCACATTAAGCATGGAGGACGATTGTTCAGAGAGGGGGAATGTCATAAAGAAAGAAAAAAAACGAAAAAGGTTGAACAGAATCATGCAAACAGTGGACTCTATTACGCTTCTACTCGGCTATACACTGTTTTCTAGTAAGCCAGTTAAACCTTATACATCATAAGATACACTCAAACGGACCCTGGACAAGTAGCAGAGGACGTGAGCGATTCATCCCACATGACTGCTGCCAGCAGAGGCCACTGTCTCATACAGTGACCCGAGGGGAAGGAATGGACTCCGACCTCCATTCACGTTACACTACATCACAATAAGCAAAATATACTTTTGTTGATTGCTCTAATATTATTCCTAGAAGCATATAAGAGGTTTCTAAAACATGCAGGCAAAAATACTCTAAAAAGTGCTTTACAGCTTGACTCAAGCTCTGAGTAAACTTTTGTTTTGAGGGGCACTTAAAATGTACAACTCTCTAAAACAGGCAAAAATATTTGACACAAAAGACTGCGTCAAATCAAAAAGAGCTTGCTTAATGTTGCTTCAGATTCACTGTGCATTTGAAGATCATTTGGCATTTGAATTAGCTTTGGGTATGTGTAAAATCCTCAACCAAATTAGGTGACTTAGAAAAACAGTCCAAACCGGAATAGGCTGAATATCGTTTTAAGCCTCAAGACAACACACATACAATGATAAAACATGTTAAGAAATACAACCTATTGAATATCAACAAGATAATATCTCTTTAAGAGAGACTGGGCAATGTAATATGAAACGTACATGAAAAATATATATATTTCAGACATTTCAGACCGTTCAACTATACGTAATAGTGTCAACATTTCTATAATATAAAGACATTTCCGAAATACTGATTAGGCCAAATATTTTCCAATCACAAAGACTGAAAGGCTCTAGTGTCCATACCCTTCTTGATCTCACTATCCTCCCTCAAAAAACGGGGGAAAAAACAAAACAAAATGACAGAAAGAATCAATAAGTATCAAATCAACATCATTCACAGAGGATATTCATCATGGCAAAAGAATTAAAAACAGGCAATGGTTTAAAAGCCCACGTGCAGTACGTGTAATAATACCACCAAGAGAAAATATCAAACAAAAACATGAAACGTTGAACCAATGTGGGAGGTAGAAAGAATTACAGAGCTTTTAAAAAAAAAAAAAAAATTTGGCTGGGCAACTGCAGAACCCCCCCCAAATGTAGCCTCTAACCTCATGTTTTCTATATATTTTGGTAACCATAATTGTTTAATAAAAGATTAGTACAGATCATCTAATTGTTTTTCTTTCATTACTTAAAAAAAAGTTATACACAGACATGAGAAAATGGTTTCCTTTTAGCATCAAACAACACGTGGACTAACACGTGTCCAATCTTAAAACATTCATACCCCCTTTGAACCATAAAAACGAGGCACAAATAAGAACCATAATTACAATTAAGCAAATAAGGTGTTTGCTAGACTCTTCATCCATGCAAGGATGGCATAAATCAAATACATTTCACTGGTCTTGATTAGAGAAGCAGCGAATACATAGCCTGGTCCTAACAGCCTCTGATGACTGATGGCACTTTCTCCCGAGCACAATATCAATCAGTAGGACCTATTTTCAAAGACAACATTCAGACTTTGATTCTGCCGGTACACGGCAGCTTTTAGGGACCAAGGTTAAGGCTATTAAGAACGAACCAGAAAATGGCTTGGAATAACAGAGTAAAAAGTCAACACGGAGAAAAACGCAGACGTAAGAAAGGCAAAAAACAACTCAGCTTTCAACTTTCAGCGCTAACAGATAACGTCACCTGCACCGCTGCTATTTGTTTATTCGAAGAAAGTGCTTTCATGCGTGAGATGTAATTGCTTTCTGTGGGGGATAATTCTAGAAAAAAGGGAAAGTCAAGTAAAACGGACATGATAAGCAAGCGTAGCCTGATTATATGGTGCTTTTAAACTCTCCATCTCTCACTGACCCTGAGAAGCAATGAGAGAACTAAAACGGTTTTGCTTCACGTCCACCTGAACAGGGGATTGTCAAGGGAAGTCTGTCCTGTGTAAGACCAAGGGCAGAATTTAAGTGCTTTTCGTTGTAAAACTGCATTATGGGACAACTGGCTTTGAACACTGTCAAATCCTACAAACCATTTGTCCTGTAATAGTAGTTTTGATATCAAGATTACATTACGTTGTCAATGTAGTGGGCATCTGAGATTCCAGTAACGACTTACAAGATCTGTACTCTAAAACTAGTTCCTGATAGTTGTTAACGTTTTAAACTTTTTTCACAGTTTATTAAAGCTTTTTTTTTTTTTTTCTCCATCTTTTGCTGCTTTAAAAAAATTACTGTCACATAAATCTATGGTACATGAAAATAAAATGTATTTGTCCATATCATATATAGCTCGTATGCATGTATTTACAAACGGATGTCATCTGCATCTGTTTCCATCCTCTTCACTCGTAAAAAGAAACCTTTCTGTCGCCGTGGCTGAGGGATGAGAATCGTATATAAATATTCTGATAGATCTTCTGGACCGCTCGGTGGAAAAGTGACTCACACTTTCCTATTAATAAACAGTCCTTGCAGGCTCACAGACCACAGTTCAGTCCTTTCTTTTAAGTGCTTCTCACATGGGCCGCAGCTTTACGTCTGGTTTCATTTTACCCGTTTGAGTTCATTAGCCAGCCCTTGAAGATCTGGCAGGGTTCAACCAGTAGTAACGGGACAGCTCTCTGGGCAGAAGTGTGACATGGCCTGTCAGCTTTAATTACTCCATCCGTTGTTGGTCCCACGGCCAAGGAAGCTGGTTCCAAGCAGGCCTTCTCACCCGGAGAACGAGTCCTGCAGAATTGGTGTCACCTCCATTCCAGCCGCACTGGTGATGGCTGAGGCAAACGGGGCTCAGCGGCGCAGATGCAGTTGACCTTCGAGACATTTTTGACGTGCTTTCACTTTCTTTGACACGTTTTACTCTTCAGCTGGAGATTCCTGAACATCATTTGTCCACTGCAATCACTTCACTGGGTCAAAACAAGGTGCTCCAATAACAGGCCAAACATTTGAATCTCTACTAACGCAATTTCACGATACCGACACCATCGACTTTACGTGTTTGAAATTATGTGCAAACATGACATCTGTTGAAGTAGTCTCTGATCTCAGCTGATGCTTGTGTCTTTGTCAGGACATTTCCATACTCGTTTGATTAGTCAGGCTTTGGTTAAAGCCAACACATCTGTCTAGCCCTTGTATCTCATTGGTTCTGTTCCACATGTCTCACTTGTTGATTCTCAGCAGATTACTGGAACCCCATCCGTGTTGAATATCATTCCAGTGGTGGGTTCATAAGTCCCGGCTAGGTAGTAGAGGTCTTCACTGTCCTGGTACTTCTTAGTTTTAATCATCTGCTCATATTGCTCAAGGCTGACCACCAGACATTTATGAGAAATGGTTTGGACGTCATTCTCATCAATGTGAGAGGACTGGTACAGTGCCCGCTGAAAAGAAAAAAAGCAGAGCGATCTATCAAGTCTGTTTTCACACAGAGGAAGATGATAAAACCATTTACTTGATTGGTTTTCTTACCTCCATGAAGTCTTTCCTCTGGTTGGAAGCCTGCAGAACAGCAGGTAGACTTTGGCCGGACATTTGATCCCAGTTCTGCCAAACAAAATTTGATTAGTTACAAACCCAGATAAAGGCAAGACTGGGACAGATCAAGTCCAAGTACAGTACAAACATCATATTACCATGCCCAGAAACCATTATTATTGTTTAGCAAAGGGAAATGAAAGTAACCTTTCTGTCATGAAGTTTCTTTCCAGGGTTGGTTTCCTCAGGATGATAGAACCATTTGACACGGACCACCATGTTGTTTCCCCAGGACTCCCACATGCTCTGGATGTGTCCAATAAATGGGAGGTTGGGTCGTCCAGCAGACAGGAACACGGCACAGTCTCCAATACGGATCATTTCCTTCCCACGCATTATGGCTTTGTAGAAAAGCTTCTTTGCCTTCCCTTTCATTCCTCGCCTCTGTCAGAAGTTAAAAGGAAAGTAAAAGGATGTTTCTTCGGGTAATTTTATGTCCCAGGGGTTGATTTTTATTAAAACTAACAGATTTCAACATTTTCCTTTTAATATATTAAGGTCACATTAAAATAGTCTTGGAAACGTTTTTCCAGGTCGTCATCATTTAAATGGGCAATTTTCCCAAAAAAATAACTAAAAAACTTCAAAATTTTAATTTTTAAATATGACAAATATGAACAGTAACCATTTTAATATTTGGGAGAAAATTATCATTTAAAAAAAAAAAAAAAAAAAAAAAATCCACAACAACAAACATTTACACCAATAGTAAAATAGTCCAAAATTTGTCTACTTGTTTACCAATGAGACAAAGGTGTCCAATAACCCCTTTGACACATACAGTCTTTACTGGTAAATTACCGGTAAAGTACTGGTACCATGTGTGAACCGGACCTTTTCCAAAATACCAGTAAATCAGTTCTGGCAAATTAACAGTAAGGGAAGCTGTAACATTACCAGTACATAACCGGCATGATGCTGTGTGCGAATGCAGAATGAAGACTACCGGTATGATCATGTACAAAGTCAGAACATGCTGACGTAAGAAGTCTGCTTTGGGCCAATCATAAAGTTCTTATGGAAATGACGTGATTACTCTGCATCGTTTACAGCAAGCTCCGCTGCTTTTCAATACTTTTTCTATGTAAATATGTGCTAGATGGACATCTTTGACCATTGCTCCACGTCTCGCAGCTTTTTCAGCATGTCACGCTCGTGACCCTGCTTTCTTTTCCATTCTTCATCAGCGCTGCGTCTCTGCAGGTGGATACTATTATGCGCGTCTCGTGTTTTTAAGAGCAAAAACGCATTCAGTTTGATCATTCCCTTATGCCTGTCACTCAGAAGTCAAAAAATGTTGTCAAATTGAACAGATAGTGAATCTAAAGTGTTTTTCCTCATGCGGATGAATGAAGACAACAGCGTAGCGTTTAAAGATTATTTCCGATGACTGACATCACAGAATTTACTGGTATTTTGGTGCTGATGTGTGAATGGTCTCTTAACGGGAAAAAAGTAAGAACACCATGGCTTGTGTGAACAGCATATTTGTGTATTTACCGGTAAAGTCATTCTGGTAATTGCTGGGTGAAAGGGACTAATGAGGAGCATGTTTTGCTCCTCATTAGTCCTGTAAAATATGACGTGATATGTGAAGAAAATAAAAAGAAATCAAGGTAAATATATATTCTAGGACATTATATTTTCAGTATGTATCTGTCCATTTAAGCTGAAATTTTGTCCAATTATGCAAAAAGTGTGGAAATATTTGTGTATTTAGTATACATAAAATGCTAGCTTTAAAATTAACCTTTCATCAACCATTTTATTCCAAAAATACAATGTCATTTCCACCACCGTTATTTCTGTCACGCCCAAATGATACTTTGGTTTTTATGCATATGCTAGGATATGCATACAGTGTGCGTTTCACCAATACACTACACACGCATTCAGATTTTTCTAACCGCGGAGCCTTGAACTTTTTTGCATTAACTAGTTAGCTGGCCTGGCTTGTTGATTCACAGTTGAAAACACACACACACACACACACACAAAAACAGGAGACGGAACAACAACAAACTTGGTCAGAACTTCTAAAGAGAAATAGTACAGGCACACGACAAGTAAGAAAGCACCTGAGAACCTGTGTTTGTGAACGCTACCAAATTAAGTATACTTTGAAAGTAAACTTTATACTATGCCATTAAACACATTTGAGATGTGGTAGAAATGACACTGGTGGGACTTTCAGAAAGACTCAATCCTAAAATCCATAGGCTCACCTGAGTAGGCTTTCCAAACCACTTCCACAGCTGTCTGGCAGGAAGGAAAGCAGAGATCTTGGGCCTGTTCTCGACGGAGGGAAGCCTCTGTCTTTTTGCCAGCTCCTTAGTTGTTGGGAGGTGGATTCCCTCTCGTCTTTTGGGGCGACCAACACCCTGCTTCACCTTCTGCTCTCTCTGGGGCTTCTGCTGCTGAGTTGCAGATGCTTGCTGCTTCTGGAGCTTATGGATGCTGGCAGCAGGCCCCGTTTTCACCTTGGCCTTCTCGTCTTCCTCCTCTTGAGGTGGTGCATGTTCTGCAGCAGGGGATGGTTGGGAACCAGTGACCGGTTCTTCATCTGAGCTACAGGAGGATTCTTCATCGCTGGTGGTGGATGATGATGAGGAGGAGGAGGAGGAGTGGGATCCAGCTGAGGATGAGGAACTGCTTGTGGATGAGCTGGAAGAAGTGGGACTTGATGCCCGAGAGCTATTGGAGCTGGTTGAGTCTTGTTTGGGCTTCTTTTCCTGCGAGGTCCCTTGCTCCTCCTCTCCATCTGACTCAGAGCTGCTGCTGCTACTGCTAGTACAGTTGGGACACTCCAGTTCCTCCTTGTCCTTCTCTCCAGAGTTGCTTACCTTGATCAGACCTTCGCTTCCGCTCCCCAGCTTACGAACGCTGTAGGTGGACACGTTCTTTGCAGTAGGTGGATCTGCCTCAACCACCTTGTTTTTAGCCTTCAGTGTTTTGTCAGCAGTGGATATCGTAGTGTAGCTGACACCCATCACAGACTTATTCTCTCTCTTGGAGATGTTCTGGCCCTCCATCATCATCAGGGCTTTGGTCTTCTTGGTTTTGGGTGACATGACTCCCTCATGGTCCAGCTTGATAAGGATCTCAGTCTGAGGTTGCTTGCGCTGCATTTTCACACCAAACCCAGATGCCTCCTCTTCAGGTTTTCGCAAGCGTTTGACCGGCTTTCCTTTCCCTGCGGGACTCAGAGTCTCATTGTTGGATATAAAGGAGGCCAGAGAAGTGGAGGGCTCATTATAGAGATCGACAGACAGAACTTTTCCATAGAGTGGCTGAGAGTAGACAGACTGGGGCTGGGAATGCACTTTGGCTGGGGGCTTGATCCCCGTGGTTTTCTTCTGGCTTTCATTAGATACGGGGATGGAGGGGCTGGCTGTGCCGACTTGCTTAATTTTTCTACCTGGCCGTGGGCCGCTTTTCTGGCTGGACAGGGGCCTCTCAGGGACCTGCGTCAGGGTTGGTGTGTCAGGCTTTTCATGCTCCTTTGGAGCGACTTCAGGCTCTGGAAAGCAGCACAGGAGGGAAGGTTTTAATATGCCAGACCAAAAACACACTTACCTCTATAAAAATGCTGGGAGGCTAAAAGCTGTTCCTGTTCTGACAGTAAGCTCTTTCCAAGAAAAAGAAAGTGATTTACTATCTATGAAACCACCAATCCAGTCCACTTTTGTAAGATCACTGCATTTCTCATTTTCAGTAACACCAGTTCTGATTGCTTGATATTTAATCTGAACCAAAGCAATAACTGCTTTTACAAAAATATGTGTCTTCCATACTAGCCAAAATGTCAATGACGGTAAATGTTTGGTTCAAAAGAAGTGGAAATTACCAGGCTTAGGTTTGGGTTTTCTTCCTCTGCCTCGGCTTTTTGGAGCAGACTCCTCTGTGTTTTTGGGTGGTGTCTCTTTGCCATCAGGTACATCCTTACTGCACTTCCTTCCTCGCCTTTTGGTACTGGCCACGAGGAGAGCAGGGGATGGTTCTGCACCTGTTCAGATAAATTCAGTGTAGAAAATATTAATAATAGACTTTGGGACATTTCTGTTTGACAATTGATAAAATAATAACAACAAATACCAAAATATTGGAACATTCCCATGAGCTTTTTGGCTTCATATATTTTGAAAATGATCAAACACTAACATTTTCACAGTTAAACACACATTAATATTTGCCCAGTGCTCTTAAATACTACACACAAACCTTCAAAAATCTTAGTCTCGCCCTTAATCATATGCAACCCCCTGGCAACTAGTGGAAAAACATCTTTTACCGAATCCATCATCAAGCTTCAAGAGCAAAACCAAACAAAAATCAGTGGCTGCATGGACTCCAAATCAAACAGAGTGCATATGGGCTGTTTACATAACTTGGACATTCAGGTAACGTTTCATGCCTCGGCTTTTACTCCCTGCTTAGCTGAATACTCACACTGAATCTTGTAGTCCGCCGGCAGCAGTCTAATATGAGAGAGAGGGATTCGGCCAGTGTCTCCATCGTCAAACTCCACTGTAATCAAATCGTCCGTGTCTTCCATGTCTGGAGTCCCTGTGGACACGTAACAGGGTTGACGACTGATGCAAAAGAACACGCATCACCTCAATTTACATTTCCACTGAGTGAAACAGCAAATACTGCTGTGCGAAAAGAGCGACCACATATTTCTCAGCGGTGCGGCAACGGCTGCAGGGATTCATACAGGGCCTTTTCATTCTCATTGGTTGACAGCGCCAGTAGCAGCGACCTCCCTTTAAGAGTTTCTTGACAAGCCTCCAGCTCCCTCCTTCCTCAGCAGGAGGGAAAATAAATAATAATAGAGCAGAGCTCTGCATGTAGCTAACCACACCATCCTTCATTCCCCGGCTCGGTTTATCTGGCAGTGCTTATGGGCTTGGCTAAAAGATTTAGATTAAAGGAAATGAAAACCCTGAAAGGTTCTCTTACTGCGCCTCTGTGCGGAGGACATTGGACATTTGTGCATATTTTTCCATTCCAGAGACGTAGATGCAGTAAAACGCACAAGTTAATAGTCTGTAATAGCCAGTGAAAGGAGCTCAATTAAGCGTAAAAGGAAAGCTGTACCTCTGACGACCGTGCCAGGGTAGAGACAACGGTACTGCTGGCTCCAGTAGGCTGCAATCCGGGTCCCCTGGGGAAGGTATCTGACTGAGGGGGGTTTCACATCAATAATCTGTAAAACAAAGGAAGTGTGAATTAGAGAGTATTATTAAATCAACACCTGTGTGCATTCAGACACTTTGTGGTCATCTATCTTCTAGCATGAATAACTAATGAATCATTTTCTGGCGAGGAAATGTATATTTTGTGTAAATAATCCATCTTAGAGAAGCAGTAATGGCTACGGTTGCTCTTGGCGGTGGTCCGCTTCCAACGGTACATTAGGAAGGAAAGGCGGTAGCCGCAAGAGTGTGTGCCTAAACCAACAGACAGAGGTACTGGAGCAAAACATGCCCTTAGCTTAATAGCAGGGGAAGGTGCTAAACAGCTTCTATATTACAGCGTGCCCCGGGCCTGTTAGCAGAGAGAGGAAACTGAGGAGTGTGCCCGGAGTAAAACACACAGGCCCGTTGTGGTGAGCCGTAACGTGTATGTGGGTCAACGAAAGGTGTAGGGCAGTGTGGCGTACTGACCGCCTCCTGTAGCAGCTGCTCCAGGCAGTAGATATGTGGCCTGTTCCCCCTCTCGCCCTCCACCACCACGCTGTATCTGTAAGACAGGACACAGTCATGAGCGCAAAATAAAAATCTAGGGACTGCGCATCCTGATGTTAGGGTAATATTAACATCAATATGAAATTTGCAACACCTATTTTACTTGCATATTGTGAGTTATGAATAAGAATATTCAATAGAAATGTAGGACAGGACTTAATTTTATCCATCAGGAAATGATTGGATGGTAAAAAGTGATCGCTTTTTAAAAAAAAAAAAAAAAATGATGATGATTTTCAGATGATTTTGGAGGGACTACTCCTTTCCTAAAACTTTTCTTCCACATTGTGATGTACATCTGATCGCAACAATAATGAAATAAGGAAAAAAAAATGTAGGGTGGGGACTTTGTTCTATCCATTGGTTGTTGATTGGATTTAAGCAGATCTAAATTTTAAATTGTACCCCCAGTTTCACAGACAAGGCTTAAGCCTAGTCCCAGACTAAAATGCATGTTTGAGCTGTTTTAACTGAAAGCATCTTGCACTGACAGATCTTAAAATATGTCAGAGCCATTGTTTTGTCAAGATGCACACCAGTAATGTTTTTTTTCTAAAGCACGTTTATAAAAGCTACTTAGAAGTCCTAATTGAACTAAGGCCTAATCCTGGCTTAATTTAAACCCTGTCTGTGAAACCAGGCCACAGTAATTTAGTTTTTAGTAGGGATGCACCCAAATGAAAATTCTGGGCTGAAACCAAATCCAAAAATAAATAATAAATTAATAATCAATTCAACTATTCTATTCAATTCTATTCAACTAATGGGTTTTTAAATGGGACATTGTATAAGGCATTGTAAAGCCTTAAAAGTACAGTACAGCCCATCCTTAAAAGTAAGAAAGCACAAAGCTTTTTGTGATTACTGGATGGCATCAACAGAAAACAGCACAGACTAAAAGATTTTAGATTTAAGAAACCACATTACAGATTAAAATCTAGAAATTAATCTTGTCAATCCAGAGCTAGTGCCCACATAGCTGACATGTTTAACTCTTGTAGCTTATCCACATTGTGTGCATGAAACAGACGCTGAAAACCGTACAAACGTGCCATCACAGAAGCGCAAATTAACTTAAATGATCTGTTTTGGTCACTGATTTCAGCCCTTTCGATACCAATTCGACATTAAACCGAAAATAGCTGTTTCGGCATCCCTATGTTTAAGCGAACTAAATAATTGGAGTAACCAGAGAGAAGTTTGTTTTTAAACTGGACAAATGTAAAAAATGAAACATGAAATTTAATGCAGACATTAAATATCAAAAATATTTTAAAAAGACTGCATTAACCACAACAACATCCCTAGCTGATGTCTGCAAGAAGTGAAAGTCAAGCAAGTTATTACAATGTGATGAAAGACCAAGAAGACCATTGTTTTTATTCTTTGGTATAACATACACATGAATCATTCACTAAAGAAACATGTAATAATAAAGTAAATGGGGTCAATTTTGTCAACTGTGGACAGAAGCTGTCTATACCCAGTGTATAATGGTTTTGTCTAAAATGATAAACTGTAGTAGTATGCTGCAGTGGGCAGATATAGAGGGTCTAAACCAAAAGACTGAGAAGCCCACGAGCATGAAGATAGCTCTTTTGAGAAACACACTGAGTTCTGAACCGGCCCTTAATTCACAATGTGCAAAAGGAGCTTGGCTTTCTTTCCATCCACCCTCCCCTCCTTATTCATGTGCAACCTCAGGGAGGGGCTTACCCTTTAAAATATAAATTTTAAAAAATCCTTGCCCGATAAATTTAGCCTTTTGTGGCGTTTTTTTTTTTTTTTTTTTTTTTGTCGTTACTGTCAAGAAGTCAGAGCCGTGGGGATATGCAAGATAAATCAAACAGTTTCTTGACATCACATGTGAGAGCCAAAATGAGCTCTGATGCAAATGGAAAAAAAGGATAAAAAGAGGCAGACAAGGCTAAGTCAGTGTGTAGGCGGAGCACAATCCAAACATAGGTTTCTCTCTTCCAGATCTGGAATATTATTGGAATATTATTTCTGGAAGTTGGCAGTTTTCACCTTTGAAAAAACTGCAACACCCACTTCCAGCTCAAGAAAAAAATGGTTTCCACTGCCAAAGTGAACCAATATGCAAACGTATCAATGCCGTAAAAAGAAAAATAAGAAAAGAAAGCTATTAAAGTTTTATTGGTTGTCGGAGAAAGAGAGAAACAACAATGACCGGATCTTTAAAGTGCAGGTCACTATTTTTGGATGCGAGTACACAGGCCTTATAAATCAGCATGGGTGCATACATGTGACGGCCAAAATGTGGCTTCTGGGTTAAAAAACAAAACAAAAAAACAATTGGATGTTTGGCCTTTTTTCATTTGGATTCATGAGGGTGCCTGCAGTTCAAGCATGGACCCAGAGCCAGGCTTCAGAGGTGTCCATCACAGAGTGGCAGTCTTATTACTGTGACATGGACCTGGGAGGTGATGTGGGACAGCCTCCCCCAGATCACTTTCTCCTGGATCTGGCCTGAGGGGGAGGAATCTGCTGGCCAAACCTGATTGGTTCTGTCTGCAAAGCCTGGGATAAATTCACACCAGCTGCCTCAGGGGGGAGAAAGATTGACCGGCCGAGCAGGGTTAAATATCTGTCATGTTTGTGGATGGCTTGCCTGACGTGGGCTTGGGACATGGGAAGGGTTGCCTTAAAATTTGCTTTTGTTTGTTAAGTAGAAGGGACGGTATTTGGTAGTAAAGGTCAGTATGAAGTAATTTGTCATTGTAATAAAATGTCCTTTGGGAAATACTTGATATCGTCATTCTGCAGTCAAATACTTTTGTATAATGACCGTGAAAATTCAACTGATTTCCTAAATAGCTAGCATAATCTTTTATTACTCCGCATTCTTTCTTCTTACATAATAAAAATAATTTCATTTTTCACATCTATTAATTTATTTTGGAAGTAGCCTTGTCCTGGTCACCCCGTGTGGGTTTATTTTGCTGTTGAATATCTTGAAACTGTACTTGATGATTCACACACACTCTGCAAAACATCACTTCATATAAATAAATACAGAACAGCATAAAAAGGAGAAGGTTTAAAAAGGACTGTTTACATGTCATTGGGAAAACCACTCAAAAGAAAAGAGTACACTGCAAAAAAAAAATAAAAAAATATATATATAGTCTTGTTTTCCAGTACAAATATCTAAGCATTCTTAAATCAAGACACATTTACTTGAGAAGCAAAAAATGACTTAAGATATTAAATCTTGTTTGCTGAAAAATTGATCAAAATGAGTTTATGAGTTTAGAGTTTATGCTTAAAACAAGATAAAATATTGTGTGGGGTAATGAATAAAATCCTGTTTTCCATTCAAATTAAGTGTTTTTTTTTTTTTTTTTACCTCAATATTTAACAGTTATTTTGCTTCTCAAGTAAATGATCTTGATTTAAGAATTTTTAGATATTTTTAAAATGGAAAAGACAAAAATACTAAGCAGGAAAAACTTAGTTTTTTAAAGTGTAGATGTATACAGGCACAATACAATTTTCCATATAATATTTCTCTGAGATGACGTTGATGTTGATTATTGTTTGAGCAGTGAGACTGAAGGAAGTTTAGGTGTTGGGGGGGGGGGGGGGGGGGGGGGGGGGGGGGGGATACCCCCATCTCTACAACATAATCAAAGACACAACAGAAGGGGGGGGGGGGGGGGGGGGGGGGGGGGGGAATTGTGAGCCAGTGAAGGATGGAGTGAAAGCTTCAATTAGTTTTCCATTACCCATAAATAATGGGCCTTTGCCATTAGCATGGTCTTCACGTCGGAAAGTGTGACAATGGCTTTGCCAAAGGACTTTTCTGAGCAGAACACACAGGCTTCATGAAAGCCGAGGCTCAGGCTGAGAACAGACACTTTTCCTTACCCTAGATTTCAGTTCCAATTCAACACCGGCTGTGTGAGTTACTGACTGCACAATTAACCAGCCTGCTCTCATGGACTGCAAGTATGTTCATGCCGGCAGAAGCCCAGGCTCTCCACAACGGGCTCAGTTAATGAAGACAGGCAAGGCATATAAACAGCAGAGGCGACAGTGGCGGCATATAAACATCTGATTACACAAACACGGATTTTCAATCTCTGAATGCGGTAAAGGTGTTGTGTAGCACAAGCCGTCACAGAATTACATTTCCACAGGGCAGGGTGGACAACAAGCGATCTGTTGCAGTCAAGCCCTCCACACTAGCGCCTGCTCTAGTCATATTAAATCCTCTGGCAACCAGTTCTCACCGTCACACTGAACTACCCGCTTTGAAGAGCTGCGGTAACACAGTCCTGCACAAAGGCACCTTCCTTTCCTTGGTTGGAACGGGCTATTTTTAGTACAAGAGGCATATGCAGAGCGAGCGATAGAGGGAGAGATATTTCACTGCCAAAATATGGCAAACATTACTCATTATGCCATGCAAATGCACTGCAAATTTATAGATAAAGCACCACCTTTCTGCTCCCTTAATTTAGGAATACACGTTTAGTATTAAACAGGAACTAGTATTCAGATTTTCAGCATGCTGCCTGACCTCTGGCTCCCAGACCGCTGGAATTTGGTAGAAGGATTGTGATGGGAGTTTGGGGGATGGCTGCTCTTCACTCTCGGACTGATAAGAGGAAGATGTGACTCTGTGCTGAATGCTAAACACAGTCATTGAGCAACTGTGGGTCGTCGCTCTAATGAAACTAAAATGGAGGACAACACATTTCACAGAGGGCAGAAATGCAACAGAGCCCCCCTCATTATAGATCCCCCTACCAGATGCTGCACCAGTTTGACATTTTTCACCAAATGAGATTATCCTTTATAGTGATGACTTTGAGAGGAACTCTCTCGCCCCTCAATAGACTAAAACTTGTTCATCCAAGTGGATAATAGGCCATTGGAGACTACAGAAAGCATACAAAGTCCAAACAAAACTGCCCATTTCTGTCATCGCCTCCCTCAAGACACTTCACACCCCTTCTGTTTCCTGACCAAACAAAATGTTGCACTTCCAAATTTTTCCATGGAGAACTCTGAACTGGACCTTACAATGGGAAAAACTTGGCAATATTTCACTCCCTGTAACACTAAGTGGCTCAAGTAAACAGTTCGGTGCAAAGAATTTGTAAATGGCCAGGGAGCTACAGATAAATAGAGCATAGCCAACTTTTTTAGCGACCTTGATTCAAAGCCTTGAACCAAACCAACCAGCTCTGACACTAATCAAAACATTACATTTGATTCAGAGCAAAACTAGACAACTTTCCTCCCATAAAGTACTGAGAATGATGCAATCAAATTAAGATGGGATTTTGTGTCTTTGCAATGTATTTTTATAAAAACAACAGATATTTTTGATCTTTAATTCATCAAATCATGAATTTAGATAGCTAGGAAGCTAGATAATTTGACCTAGCTAGCTTTACTGTGAATTTCTCTGATTGGTGATCTCACTTCATAACTGATGTTTCAATGGATTTGTCAATTAAAGTTTTTTTTTTTTTTAAATAAATAAAAACACATCACACTAACCTATTGGGTCTACAGAAGAATGTACCCTCTTTTATATTCCATGTTCATTCATTACTATAAATGGGAGAAATTGCAACACATGATATGGCAGAATAAATCCGGCCTTCTAAATAAAAGAGCCAATTGATCAAATCATTGCATCACTGCAGCTGCTGTTAGAAGCTCCAGCTTTACCCATGTAAGATACATGCTATTTAAATGTTTTGAGCATAATAAACAACATTATAGGGACTGATTTCAAATATATTATTTAAATGTGAGATTGGCAAGCAGTTTGAGATTTCGGTATTTCCCCATGTATACTACACCGTTTTGAGTCGTTTCAGTGGTTTCGTGTGTATGCAGACATTTCTTGCGATGAGAAAAAAAAAAAAAAAAAAATTGGACAGGGAAAGTTCTGGCTTCGTGTAAATATAGCCTGAATTTGCTCTGAGAAACGTTGGAGCCGCCCCGATCGTGAATCAGAAATTCTGATGTGTGTGGGGAACCCCGAAGACAAACGCGCACACACTCTGGAGATTATCACGTGAAATGACAGAAGCATAAAAGGTGGCACAAAGTTGTGTGTGTGGCGTGCTGTCTTTGTCACATCACAGCACACCACACACTATAGGAGCAAAACGGTTACATCTTGGAAATTTTTGTCCTCATGTTTGTGGTCTCACATTTTTAAAATCTTTTAGTGTGTACCCAGCATTAGGCAAACAATTTGGAAGACACAGTAGAGGGTATAAAGAGAATGAAAACAGTTCAGGCAGGGGGTCTCTTACATGTCAGGAGAGTGAACAGTGCTGACGTGGCCGGCATACAGGAGTTTGTCATCCATAGGGATGAGGACCCGTAATCCATCCTGCAGTTCATCTTTGTTAATGACACAATTCCGAGGGGCTGGGGGAAAAAACAGAACAGAGGGAGATAAGCAGTGCTAGAGAGAGACATGTCAAAACTTGTGCTTTTAAATAAAGTGAAAGATCTCATTGCCACCTTAAAGCTGCAAATGTTAGAGAAAATAGCTGTGTTTTAAAACCCAGGAAGCTGCTTATGGATACAGCATTTTTATGTAAAGACTGATCCCAAAGGTAATTTAATTATGCTGCTTTCCAAGATACCTAATTTTAGCCAAATTCTAAGACAGCATCATGTGTTATTTGTGGAGAAGTTAATCCCAGAATGCACAGCGACAAGGTCAGTGAAAAAAAAAAAAATCCCAATATGGCAATTGAAATGAATGTCAATTATAAATATACTTCTAAAAAGGAAATCTCGAAGAAGGCAATATCAGACGCACGGCTACATTCAAATAATTTTTTCCCCAAAGATTGTTTCTGTCATTTTAGGTAGTTCTTATCACACGAATGTATGTTCAAGTGTTAATTTTTCCAATAAGTTTGGATTGATTCGATGCAATAAAATCGTAGTGTAACATTATGATTGACATCTGTGTTTGCGACTGTGTCTGTGGGAGCGGGCCTCTGAACGACGTAATCGACAATGACCGTTACTGGGATATTTTGGCTTCATTTTTCTACAGTGAAAGTCCTTTTTTTCTTTATAGTCTATGTGTGGCGCAATGAGTTGCTGTCTACGTACAATACATTCCAAATCCGTCACTTATGAGGTTTCATGCTGGTTACGATGCTGTCAATGTAGGTAGCAAGCAGCTCACAAGGTTTTGAAACAGAGCTAATGCATTCAATACCTCTCAGCTCGTCCCATTAACGTATGAATGCAATCAGACCAAATCAATTTTCTGATTTTTAATGCTGGATTAAGATAAGATACGCTGTGAAATTATCTCTCCCTCACGTCATTCAAAAGACATTTGCTTTTAATTGCATGCATGGACAAGAAAATGAAGTCTGATTTAGTCATAAAACAGCAATTATAAATGGGGAAGCAATGAAGGGAAAGAGCTCTGCGGCCTTGCTGACAAGAGGGAATGTGAAAAGAGTCTCACCAGGGGTGCAGGGTCTTTCGGGCTGAGCGCTCACAGGGGGATTCTCATCCTCTGAGAAGCTGCTGTCCTGGTTGGGCTCAAAGTCCTCATCAGCAGCCATACTTTCCATCAGTTTACTGACAGCACCGCCCTTCCCTCGAGCCTGCTGGGGGAATTCAAGCACATTTTGCCCCAATTCCTGTGACAATATGAAATATTGAACACTGAGCCATTGTTGGTTCAGTTCTAAAGATGAGACCCATGTGCTTACTAGAGGAGAATTGATTCAGTAAAACCCATTTAGATGAGTGACAAGCTTGGCTTGCGAGATGTAGGATTTCTTGATTTCGAATGCGGCAAATACCCAGGGGAGTTCCCAAGCTTCTGCACTGTGCATTATAACACGTGATTTATACATACAATGACAAAATAGCAGTGGAGGAGAGTTTTAAAATGCAGTGGAGATTTATCTTGAGAAGAGAAAATAAATTGTGCAGAAGGGGTGGAGAAATGGATGGAGCGAGATGTCGTTTGGTTAATTTCACTGCCTTCCCGCTGAGTGTGCAGTCTAATTAGGCTTGCTGCTCTACTGCACTCTCCCCTTTTCTCTCTCCCTCTCCTTCCCCATCTCACCCCCTCCCTTTGGTCATGGTGGGTACTGAGAGCAGGCCCATACAGACTGGGACAGGGAAGCAAGAAGGGGTGGCTCATTTAAATGCAAGGCTTCTCCCAACAGGCCTTGAGCCTGCCAGGTAAAATTATTCTAATCCCTTTCGGTGTTTCTCCTTAGCGTCACAATGTAGCACAAAATGGCTGCTCAACACTAGATCTGTTTCAAATATTTATTATGTGGCATGCTAAAAATGTGAGTTAATGCACAGTGCATCATGTTTTATATGTAATGAAAGTGTTAAAGCAGATTTCATAATTCTGTGGTCATTAATATAATGTAATATATATAATAATATAGTTTTAATAAATCAATTTATATTCTTTTATATTGTATTCTATTCATGTGATGTCAAAGCTGAATTTTCAGCATCATCAATCAGTCTTCAGTGTCACATGACCTTTCAGAAATCATTCTAATATGATGATTTGATTCTCAAGAAACATTTATTATTATCAATGTTGAAAACAGTGTTTACTTACTATTTTTGTGGAAACTGATTCATTTACAAATGAAAAGCATTTATTTAAATCTTTTGATACATTATGATGTTAATGTTTTCACTGTCACTTTTGATCCATTTAATGCATCCTTGTTGAATAAAAGTAATATCTTTAAAAAAAAAAAAAAAAAAAAAAAAATGTTTTTAAACTTACTGATGGATCCCAGTTGATGGATGTTGATAGATCTTGGAATTCACTCAAGAGGTAACTATCATTTCCATTCATCAGCCAGAATATTGTAAAATATTGGCCAATTTATCACTAATTTGCATTGCAATGTCAGCTGAGTTAGGCAATAGTTACCTCTCTGGCTTTAGGCTTCACCTTGCTCTTGCGGCCTGGGCTGACAGGCAGAGCTCCGGCACTTTCCGAGGGTGTGCTGGAGAGCTGGGGTGGGGGCAGACACAAGGGGGTCTCCTTAATCCTCTTCTTCTGAAAAATTCACACCAGATACAAAGACAAACCATCAGCACAGACAAGAGTGAAAAGGCTCATACAAATGCATGACACAATCGGGCTCAGTTCTCCCAGACATTACAGCCATTCAACAACATTGGATAGACATGTAAACATTAATAGGCAGTCATGTACTGAACACTTAAAAAAAAAAAAAAAAACAGGGAGGGAGGAACGGTGATGGCTGGTAATTGTAGCCTGGCAAGCGGCAGCCATCCTTTTGTGTCCAATAACATGACACTCACAGCGGGAGGCCTTCTTGTCCGACAAATGTAGCAGGACACCAGCTGGTATCAAGCGCCCTTGTCGTTTCGTTGGGGCTGGCAGAGGACTCAATCTACATCAATAAAACAAGGGCTTACCTTGTTGGGGTCTTTCACCTCCTTGGTTTTGGCCAGCTCTTTGGGGCTCTGTGGAGACGCTTTGGGGCCACGGGCAGGTTTAGGAGTGAGTGGAAGAGGAGTTTTGCTGGACGGGGAGATGGGGGTGGCTTGGGCAGCGTCGTGGAGGAAGATGCGTTCACTCCTCCGCCGTGTCCATTGTTCATCTTCGCTCCCGTCGGCGGTAAGGTCGAAACTGAACTCCCGGGGAGACCTGGGTTTCTTGGGTTTGCGTCCACGCTTGCTTGGGCTGGAGTCATCACGCATGACACTCGCAGGTGGTAGGAGAGGGAGCTCAGGAGCCGACCGTTTGCCGTGCAACAGTGACGGAAACTTCTTTCTCATTTTAACATCGCTCTCCGAATCTGTAAACTCGAACTCTGTACCTACAATCCAGAAGATATAACCTTCGGTTATTGCAAACGCACAAACACAAACTGTCTTTGGCCTGGTTTACACCTGGTATTAGGAAGCTTATTGGTCAATTGGATCACAAATTGACGATGCTAAATACAGGTGTAAACGTGGTCTAAAACGTTTTGAGCTTGTCCATTAGACCTGTCGAATTAGACCTGGATTGCTTTCATAGTGTAGATGCTCATGTGGTCTAATGCGTTCAAATAGCCAGAAAAGACCGCCTGCTGACCTAACACCTAAACATTATGGGAAGTGGGATTTAAACTTTGTTGGCTGAAGACCCAAGTTTAGTTTGAAGAAAAATGCACCATCCACAAAGTTCTCCACATTCGCCGTAGTCTTGCGGCTGTTACAGCAGAAACGAAAGCTGATGCTCTTTTGATGCTGTTTTTTCGTCATCTCTGTGCATATGTAAATTGTACAAGCTTATTTCGTCCATTAGATCGAAAGATCTGAAAAAACCCATATATTTACCCACCCATAGATCCTCCCCTCGATGAAATCAGGACAGAAGTGGTCTAAAGTGGAAAGTGGACAAAAGAGATGAATTAAAACACCAAGTGCAGGGCTCTACGCTAACATTTTTCACTTGTGCTCCTAATAAAAAAACTTCAGGAGCACAGTCAAAAATTTAGTAGCACTTTCTGATCAATAACAGACACTAACTTTTCCATTACAGGGCAATATTTGCCCCTTTAAATTAATTTCCACAGGCATTTTTACCATTATAAGAGCAATTTTTTCTCTAATCTTATTAAAGGTATGCATCATATTTCGTCAATTTCTTAAATTAAAATAGAAAATTTGTTTTTAAACGTTAAACAATCAATTCAGTTAGAACAATAAGACCCAATGAGACTGTTACCAATCAAAATAAATCATCAAAAGTCTTTGCACTGCAGAAGTGGCACAGAAGCTCCTTCTGAAGTGGTTTTTAGACACATTTACATAGACTGCTTGATGCAGCTCATTGGTAAATAATGTTGTACCAATGTTTTTAAATATAATTTTGAATTTAGAAATATGTAAAAAAAAAAAAAATACATATTTGATATTTTAAGTAAAAACAGTCTGTGTAAAGTGTAAATATGAAAATAAGTAGGTGGCGGTAAATCTTAATGTGCGAGTCATTCATTCAATCGTTCAAAACGCAGATTCATTCATTCGCCGTTGCTTGAAGATGCGCAACAGTTCTGGTGTGTTTTTGTACGAAACTGTTTTCACGAAATAGAGCAAAAACAGACATTATTGTGTCTAATGTTAACTCACTTAATATCAGCTTGTTTATTGGACTTCAATAAGATCAGTAAGTATCACGTTTGCAATCATGCCAATACTTGGAGAAACAGGAGTGATATTACTTAACTTAGGCTACATTAGGTTTGCTGCGATCGACTGTGTCACCGGTATATCTCTTGCCCACCGTGACCGCGGCACCGCCCCCACTGTCGTTTAAATTTTTTATAGTAATAAAAATTATTTAGTTTAGTTAGAGAACAGATACAGTTAAACTGAACGAGTCTGCTCATTTCAGTGAGAGCTGAACGAGAGTCGCAGCAGGAGTCAGATTTCACCTGACTAATTTCGCTCACTTCTCTGAATGACGATGGAAGCATATCTAAGAGAGTTTGTCATTGTACTGTTTTGTTGTTGTGTTTTTTCATTAATAATAATAATAATAATAATAATAATAATGAACCCACACACCATTCAAGCAATTGGCGCCTCCGAATTGCCGCTACTTTAAAAGGGAAAGTAAAATGGCAGCATGGTGTGTGTGTTTTTATTAATTTTTGGTGGCATTTTTGCCCTTAAGCCTCCATTAATTTCCGACCTTGCTTATGATAATCCAAATGTAGTATTTCCAGTTAATTTGACTGAAACATCTGCAGCATGAGACTGTCTCGTTTCACCTTGTAAACAATCTTTGAAGTGTAGTCTGTTGCACGTCTTTTGCACTTGCTCTGCTGACTGAAGCAAAGTCTTATTATATACATATACAATACAATATTATTATTTTACATATATATACACATACATATATATGTGTGTGTGTGTGTATATATATAATATATATATACACACACACTCACATACACATACACACATACACATACTATTCATGAAAATCGATCGGGTCACTCGCACCAGTGCGCCTAAATATTTTTTTCACACTCGCACGCAGTTATTTTCAGGTGCAAATGTGAGCGAAATGCTCAAACTGTAGAGCCCTGAAGTGTAAACGGGAATGTGTCTCTCTCGTCTACTTGTGATCTGATCGACCAAAACGCATCTTAATACCAGGTGGAAACAGGGCCAAAGATGAAAAACACAACAAGTAATGTAAATACTAGGGCATCTGCTATAATTTAAACCATCTACATGTGGTCAACTCATTTGCAAACGAAGAACGACAATATAATGTGCACATGTGAGAAATAAACAGGGCCAGATGTGGGGGCAGAATTAAGTCCAAACATTGTTGCAGGGCCTTGGAATAGTTAATGAAGGGGGCTGTTGGTCTCCGCTGACAGGCCTGTCGCGTGCGCTGCTGGGTACCCGCTCAGGATCACAGCCCAACCTCATCAAAGCAAGGCCTGTCAGCATCGCATTCTCAGCGAGTGCAAGCGGCGCAGCAAACGCACACAAATGTGGCTAGGGGATAATGACACTCCATTTTCAAGGTGGGGCTCAGCTGATGGGTGTCTATATTGAATAACACCCCTACTGAGTGACTGCTCCAAGCACAGTGTTTTCATCGGCCAGCACCTTTCAATTCACTCACCCGCTGGTGCACATGCACGACACCGCTCAACAAAAGACAGCCAATAACAATGCATCACCTTGTCACCTGGGAATTCAAGTCCCAGCAGGCTTGGAAAAGCAGCTGATGTCACAGAGAGATTACAGATGAATCTAAGAGTGTAGAAAAAGTTGCAATCCATTCAGGAAGAGCACTTTCTTACCCAGTAGACTCTGCCGTTCCTCTTTCTTCTTGGCTTTCTGTTTAGCTTCCAGTTGGACGATGGAGAGTGGATTGGTGATAATGGGGCTCGGGATAGCGCTGGCAGCAAAGCGGGCCAGAAGACCCAGCCCACTCTCTTCTACAGATGACGAACACAGGCCATCGCTTTCATCAAGCTCATAATCATACCCATCTTCATCCTCGTCATCATCATCTTCATAATCATCCCGCTCGGTGAAATATTCTGTTAACAATGGGAAGACAAATCATTTAGAATGTTTGACAAAATATATAAGGCTCAGAAATGAATGAAGATGAAGCCTGTGACACAACCCATTATTTAAAGCAGGGCTCTTCAAAGGACCAGTGTCCTACTGAGTTTAGCTTTATCCCTAATGAAAAATACCCAAACATAAACTAATAAAGTCTTTCAGAACTACTTGTAAATTACACTCTTAAAATAAAAGGTCCCAAAAGTGTGTTTTGGGTTCTCCAAAGAACAGTTTTTAAAAGAACCCATTTTTTCTTAGTGTGAAGAACATTTTAATAATCTAAAGAACATTGTGTGCAGTGGAAAGGTTCCATGGGTGTTTAAGTTTCAACATGGAAGCACAAAAGCCAATGAAGAACATTTATTTTTAAGAGTGTACAGACAGGTAGGTTAAATAGGGATTGTTTCTTAAGTCTGCAAGACATTGGCCCACCAGGACTGGAGTTGAAGAGCCCAGAAATAAAGGGATAGTTCACCCAAAAATGAAAATTCTGTTATCATTTAATGGCCCTCATGTCAGTCCAAACCGGCATGGCTTAAAAAGTAAGTTATTTTTTTTTTTTTTTTTTTTTTTTTTTGTCCATACAATGGAAGTCAATGGGGTTTCCAATGAATTTCACTGCATAGACAAAAAGTCTAATCATTCTTCAAAACATCTCCTTTTTGTGTTCTGCAGAAGAAAAAGTCATACAGGTTTGGAAAAACATGAGGGTGAGTAAATGATTACATATTTTTTTGTGTGAGAACTACTACTTTCAATCATCTCCTGTTAAAATGAAAGTCCCAATCCCATGCAATTAAATAAATAAAAAAAATCCAACATATAAAAGACCATTTTCCCTGCAAGTTATGTTTGTAGAACAATAGACCAACAGAATTCAATCTGCATAGCTATGAATACTAGATGACTAGTCCTAATGCATCATTCTGCCAGCAGTAGTGTTCTTTTCACTTTCTCGTATCCATTGTAATCTAGCCCCGCAGAAGCAGACTTTCTCTAGATTAATGTGTTCTTGCTCAAATACTGCAGCCCACCCACCGCTACATAAGATTACTGGTGGGGGACAAAGCCTGGTTTCATGCGGGCAGCATATACTAAGCTGGGTAGGCAGGATCTCGCAAGCATAGCTTTCAAACCTTCAGAGCTTTAGGGCAGGATTTAAAATCAGCATGGCTGTTGGCTCACTCCAAATTGAGAGGGGCCGGGAATGCAAAAGCCCAAACCAAATAAGAGAAGCCAGTAAAGTGGCCTTGCCCAATGTGCTGAATGAGCTGAATCACTGAAGGAAAAAAGGGAATAGAATAAGTCACAAGCGCTGCAGAAAGTTAAGGCTGCTGGCAGAATCCCTGACTAAGAAAGTCATCAATTATTAAAAGTCTCTTCTGCTCGGAGCTTGTCTAAACTGATAAAGGACAAAAAAAAAAAAAAAAAAAAAAAAAAACTCAAGGAATAACTATAAGACAGTAGGTACCCACTTTAAGCAACACCCCATTCTCTGGAGGGTGAGGAGCAAGTTTGGTGATGGAAACAGACACACAGGATGCTTGAGTGCAGTTGTGAGTAGCAAAAGCCAGAGGTGAGTTTGTTAAAGACATGGACTTTGTAGCAGACAAAGACTTTGGTTATGTTGTGAACATAACTTTATAGATGCCACAGCATTAAAACCTAAAGCATGTATTACATGAACTGACAGCAAGCAGAGGATGTGTACAGGAAGAGGAGAGCTGAGAAACACAAAGCAGGCTCTGTGAGGACAGTCCTCCATGGCTCCTGAGACTCTGGGTCTGGCCTGGATGCAACTCAGACCATCAACCACTTCAGCCATGGTTATGTTCTTCTCTTTCAATTCAATTCTCTTAATTCCTTAGCAGTAAATGATGAAAAAAAAAAATAAATAAAAAAAAAATAATTAAAACCAGCCATAGACTGTTCTCATTATAAAAAAACTAAATCAAAATAATTAAATCTTATATATAGAAACTTCAAGAAAATCTTAATTATAACTGGTTTCTACCAGTTTCAACAGCTACAAGAAACATTAATCAGTTATGTACTGTACAACAATGGCAAATAAATAAACAAGCAGCTGTAGAAGACCTTAAATTATTAATATGATCTAAATAATATTAATATGGCCAAGAAGAAAAAGAAGAGGGAGAAGATCATCCTAAAAAATAAATAAATAAAAAACCCTTTTCCCACCAAATACAAACATAACCATGGCTTGAGGGGATGTAACAGGAGGTGAGCAAGTTAAAAAGGCATTATCAACACCTCATCTGTTATCCAGTCTTTTTTTGTTTGCATTTTGGTTCTGTAACAGTGTAAGCACAAATTAGTAAAAAAAAATTATGGAGAAGTCACAGCAAAAGAGGATGGTGGCCTACTTACAGAACAATGCTCAAGGCTCAGGTGACATGGATAGTGACCTCACGCTGAACAGCTGGCTGCCCTACTCCCAGCCAACCCCTTTGCTTCTTATTTTGTTGTGGCGGGACAAGCAAATGCACAGACCGATAGACATTCAAAAGCATCATGGGTAGGAGAAGGGGTCAGAGGTGGAGGGGTGGCCAAGCAGCTGCAGGGAGAGAGCGAGCAGTCTAGAGAGGCTAGGTTATTCATTTTTTTTTTTTTAGTAAATCAGGGAGCTCCCTATTTTCCAAATATCCCAGAATGCATCGGCTGTTCACACATTCATCATAGTGAGAAAAAAAAACATTACTGGAACTGATTATGCTTTAAATTTCTGGTTGTGTGCATGTTGATTTATTGACTTTAACTTAAGTTATAATGGTAGTATGCTCTACTGCCATTGGTTTCACATTTGTTTATGGCACCAATCAAAAATATAATGTATACAGTATTGTAAATGCAGATAAACATTAGCCAACATCCATCTAATATCAATTCAACATTTTCTCATCTGTTAAATATCTGATCTCTTGGGAGAACCTCACAACAAGTTAGTTATGCTTCTCAAAGTCATTTGGCCTAATGAATCATCAGCACTGCTCAGGAGTGCTGAATTTATGCAGAGATCTTCTTCACTGATTAAAGGGATATTTGAACAACAGAGGAAATCAGGAGTGTGGAGCGTTGCAATCTAACACTCTACAGCAGAAGATGTAGCGAAAGAGACAGAGAACACTGCGTTTCTTTACTTTCAGTAAAAATGAAATCAGCATGTTTAATAAAGCTTGGGTACCAAACTGCAATACAATAAAGAACACTTTCCACACAGCCACACACATTTTAATGCACAATGGCAAGACATTCCTATAAAAGTAACCATTTAAAAGGGACTCTAACAAGAGCCAATTATATTATATACAGGATGTGAGGTAGCAAATTCTGACGCAAGCATCTTAAAATGGCTTCTCATGAAAAATGTCACCATGACCGATAGTCATGGTTAAAAATACAACACAGACCAAAAATAAAAAAAAAGCTAAAACCGAGCAGCTGCCATCTCGATTTTGTGCATAGTGAGGTATGCTTTATTAACCTTGGTCAAATGAGTCCTCGGAGGAGCTGACTCCTGCCTCCTGTAGCAATAAAGCAAAGTGCTTATGTTTCCTCTCTTTGGCCGCCTGCTTGGACTTGAGTGATGAAGACGAAGATGAAGAGGCTCTCTTGGACGATGAGGGCTTTTTCTTAGTTGGAGTGCTGCACAGACCGGGGAGCTGTGGACGTGACCCTGTTCTCCCCAACATGGAGCTGGGAGGCCAACCATCCTTTAGGGAATCATCCTCTTCTGAATCGGTATCTGGTAAAAATCACAACACACTTCACTCGGGATGGAGGATCAAAAGCATGATCATTAAAAAAACAATTATACTTAAATCCATGATGCAACATAGGAAGATACTTTATATGTACACTGCCAATCCAAAGTTTGGGGTTAGTAAGATTTATTTTTTTTAAATGAATACTTATTCAGCAAATGCATATTAAATAGAACAGAGTGAGATGAGAGTAGACATATCCACCTCATTCCTGACTAGCCTACTGCGTTTCGAATTATGGGTTCCACTTCCAGTTTGGGGAACTTCCATTTAAAAAGACTGAAACGAATTGTTTCAAATCATAAGGTTGCCCTACAAATAAAGCTTCTGTCAGTTTGAGCTGTCAATTTTTCTTTCATATTTTATTTTCAGACATCATGAGAATAACGTAACGCTTGATATTTTAACGTAACGTATAACAAGAATATCTATGACAAGAGCTCTTTTCAGTCGCTGCTTTCTATCTTCGCGATTATTTTCTTTTGTCCCTTTGCATACTGCTGTAATAGTATGAAAAAGGACAACATATACTGCACATTTGCGGTCTGTTCTCCCGATATAATTTACAATATATATCCCATTAATAATTCACTGGAATGCACGAAGAATCTCTCGTTTTTCTCCTCAAAGCCTCACGCCTCTTTCCAGGTTTGTTTTCACAGGTAAATACAATTTAATATCTGTAAAAATGATGGAAATCACTTTGAAATAGTATCACGCAATGCTGAAGTTCATTAACATTTTTTATTAAGGCAACGTATATTACATAATACAGATATACATCACGATAGTTATATTTAACCCATCCGTTATTGCTGTGGGAAGTATCTTGTTTTTTCATGGCCTGTTGAAAGTACCTTGTTGATGCTTTTACACTTTTAAATGTCCTTTTAATGTTCGTTGTTTGGCGGGTGAGTAGAATAATGTCATCTCATTGTACCCAGTTTAAATATAAAACGTATTATTGCGTTCATAGAGCGAGCCTTTCACTGACTGTTTACAGCTTAACGGAAGTTACACCCATAATTTGCGTCATGGGGCGTAGAAATAAGGTGGATAATTTTACAAAAAATTCCATTTCAAATAAACACAATTCTTTAGAACATTCTATTCAACAGAGAAAAAAAGGAAAGGAAAAAAAAAAGTTTCCACAAAAAAAATGTTAAGTAGCGCAACTGCTTTTATAATAGCAAGCAAATGTTTCTTGGGCAGCAAATCAGCATATTAGAATGATTTCTGAAGGATCATGTGATTAAATTCAGCTTTACTATTACAGTAATAAATTAAAGTTTTAAATATATTAAAACAGTTAAAACAGTTATTTTAAATTGTAATAATATTTCACAGTATTACTGTTTTTACCATACTGTTGATCAAAAACATGCAGAGACTTCTTTCAAAAACGTTAAGAAAAATTACCGACATATCTCTATCTCACACATATACATATACACACACACACACACGCTGATATATCAGGATGAATTTGTTATTTTTACCCAACAAAAAAAATCCTGTATTGTGATAAATACTGTTATTGTGATATAAAATTAAATAAAAACATGTTTGGCAAAAGCTTGGTTACACTTGCAGTGCATAGCAATTTATTACAGGTATTATCATAAACACATAATGGTAGGCAATCATCAACAAAAACTGTCCATTACCAAACACACACACAAAAAAAAAAAAAAAAAAACCAAAAACATTTAGCAGGAAAATGTCCCTGTGGTTTCTGTTAACATGAGAAATAAAACGCTGACAACAACAACAAAAATCTGAAAAGGTCTGACTTACTGTTAGAAAAGCTGCTGATTTCTGACCTCATTGGAGAATAAGGTGTTTTCCGCTGGCCTTTCCCCTTAAGGCAGGGATCTGAAGGCTTCGTTTTGGCAGCCATTTTGCTTTTACCTCCTTTGGAAGACTTGTGAAAGATGCTGAGATCTTTTGACAGGCTGGATTTTCCCATCTTGACTGTCATGTCTAAATCGGTGAGCATGGGGACTCTGCTTCCAGAGCTAGCCCTGGACTTCCCTGAGGAACCCTCGATGAACTTACAAGAGGACTTGCTGAGTTTACTGAGCTTAGTGAGGGACAAGGCCTTGTCAAGTTTGGATGCCAACTGCTCCTGCTCGCTCACTCGGCTCTTCTTCACGGCCACTTTAGATGCCTGTTAAAAGAGATAAAAGCATATTATTAAACAAACAGGACAAGGAATTGAAAAGAAAGAGCAGGTATCAGACACGCTGCAGGCCAGACTTGAGCTGTGGTGCACATACAAATGATGTGGGTTTAACATGTTCGGAGCATGTGCGCTTACCACTGCACCATGGCTCTGACTGGAACATGTCTGTGTAATGAAAACTCACATTTTCAGATATTTAGGAGCTTTTGTACAACTCCAGTATAACAGAGACTGACCTCATGAGAGTAGCTTGAAGATGCCTCTTGCTCGCTCCAGCTCTTTTTTTTCTTCTTCAATCTCAACGCACCACTATCTTCCTCCTCCTCCTCATCTCTATTAGAGGCCCGAAAGCGCTTCCTCAGCACCTCCCCACTCTCAGAGTCCTCAGAGTACAGCACGCTTCTGCCCAACCTGCAAAACAACAGAGTGTTCAGCTGCAGGGCAGGCTGTGGTAAGCACAGCTGGGCCTTTTCGGTGCCTGAGCTACACACTCACTTTGCACACTTCGAATCCAGCTTGCTGGGGGGTGGAGACAGTGCGCACAGGCCATGTTTCCTCTTTCGAGGACGTCCCGGGCCCCTGCGGGCTAAACTTCTGTTCCTCTCCTGCTGGATCTGTTGTTGTTGCTGCTGTTGTTGCTGCTGCTGACGTTTCTCTCTGTGAATCGCAGGGTTCATAAACTGCAGGTTATTTGATTGTTAGTGGGATTAAGTGAGGTACATTGGCATTACTAGTCTTAATGAAGTGATGTTAAGGGATTTGATGTTAATTAAGAGACTCACTCTTTGTCTCTCCGTCTCTGCAGTTTGACAAGATCTCGTTGCTTTTCTTTGTAGCGCTGCTGCAGCTCAGCGAGTCTCACACGGTAGTCCACTTCTACAGCATCCATTCCCTCCAAAGAGGATTTGGAGAACATCTAAGAGAGAGAGCAAGATTAGCATCTGTGGTTTAACTTCTACAGAACTCTCAGCAGCTGTTAACACTGGCAATAGACATCTGGCTGAAATCAAGTGCACAGGCATCTGAGTGCTAAAAGGCTGGAAAGCTTAAGTATTATTAGCTAAAAGCTTGCTATGAGATATCCATATGCACAATGTCAAACACGGCAGAAAATTAGCAAACTCTGCTTAAAAAAAAAGAAAAAAAGCCACTGGAATTTGCAGAAACAGCTGTAAACATAAAAAGATCAGATGTCAACTAGCTAAAATTATAGCTAAAATGTAATAAATTAAAATACCACTGGAATCTGTAAACACTGTCAATATGTAAAATTAAAACTAATAGTAAACACTAATAAAACTGTGAGAAAATTCGAGACTACTTTAAATGTAAAAACTTTGAATGTCCTAGCTGCTGGAATCTGTAAACACTGTTTAAATGTAAAAATTCAAATGCCACTAGTTGTAAACACTGCTAACAATGTGAGCAATCCAAATGCTGTCGGAATTTGTAAACATGTCAGAATGTAACAATGTTAACACTGCTTGTATTTAAAAATACAAATCCTTTTGTCCACTTTCAACCACTTCTGTCCTGATGTCTTAAAAGGGAGGGTCTATGGGCTTTTTCAGATCTTTTGATCTAATGGACAAAATAAGCTTGTGTAGTTTACATATGAACGCGAAAGGAGATACATAAGGAAAAAAACATAAGGAGCAGCAGCTTTCGTTTCTGCTCCGACAGCTACAAGACCGGCCGAACACGGTGAGTGTGTGTTAGAAATCAGGAATGGTGAGAGAACATTGTGCTTGGTACATTTTTCATCTTCAAACCAAACTTAGTTGAGGGGAAAAAAAAAAAAAAAAAAAAAAACCATAACAGAAATCTTAACTTCTTGGACACAGGTTTAAAAGAGGGAGAAGAAAAGAAGTAATAAAAAAGGCAAGCATACAGGTTCATCTTTCTTCTGTCTCCAGCTGTATTTCTTATTAGGGTTGAGCTCTCGGGGGAGGCGGATGATAACCTGAGGCTGACACTCGATGGCCTCCAGGAGGACCAGCCTGCCAGCTTCCAGCAGACTCTCCAGTCCACAGAGTATTACAGCTGCACACACAAACACACGATCGATACCAACATTAATTACCTCTAGGGAGCATGGGTCAGCCTTGCATTCTCCAATACATCAGTATAGGGATGTTTCATGTGTCAGAGTGTATTAAAGGATACATCAAAAATGCCAGGTAGTTGCATTAATTTATTTTTTAAATGAACGTATTTACTGTTCATCACTCCAGCAAATTCTGAATATACTTACTAGAGCTGAAACAATTCCTGAGCTCGTTTCAGCAAATTTTACTTTACAGCACACTACAGTGAGCAAACCTCCCTCCCTATTCACCCCGCTTCCCTTAGAACTGTTGGAGCACACGAGATCAGATCCCACATCCTTCAGATTACCGTTCCTCTCTCTGAAATGAGACTCACCCTGTGTGTCATCTCTGGGTTGCCTCTGCATCTCCAGCTCTGCCATCTGGCTGAGCAGGGCCATGCCTTCCAGAGCAGTGGACTCTAGGGGACTGACGCCCTTGCAGAGCTCAGACCTAGAGGTACACACATCTGCCAGGATGGACACTGCTCCGGCCTGCGGAAGCTCGCTGGCCGTGACCAGGGCGAACATGCCTGCCATGGGGTCTTCAGGCAGGATGGCCACCGGTGCGGAAGAGGGCTTAAGGTGAGGAGGGCTGCTGTTAGGCAGGAAAAGATTGTCACGTTTGGACTCCAGGTGTGGAGTGTCAGGATCTCTGAGGTCTACTGGGTTCAGGCTTTCAGAGAGATTGGAGGGTGGTTTTGTTGGCTGGATGTCACAAGCCACAAGGTGTGTGTCAGTGTAACTGGATGTAGATTTGTAGACATGGTCTACCAGACCAATCGAGTCCTCTGCAGTTTCTGCTCTGGTTGTTCTTTCAGCATCCGGCCTAGATGTCTCATACAGCCCTGGATGGCTTGAGGCGGCAGTTTCAATTTTGACAGCCTCCCCCTCTTCCTGGTCTGGTTCATCCTCTGGTGATGGTGTGGCTCTAGGGCAGGTTTCTGCCTCTGTGGGGGTGTTAGAGTCTTGCATGGTGATGGGTGCAACCCTCAGGCTGTCCTGGCTCAGGACGTCTTTGCTGTCTTCCAGGTTTGGCTCTTTTTTTAACACAGTGCTGCCCTCATCCATGGACTCTGGCTCTCTGGATGCCTGAAGTGGCTCCACTACCACTGGAGAACACAAGTGCTGGGGTTTGACATCTGCGGCAGTCGCCAAGTGCTCGGATGTCTCAGCCGGCAATGGCACATCTGGTGCCAGGCCGTCAGCATCTGCAGCAGCGGCTGGCTGGAGAAGGTAGGGATAATGGCTGCCGAATGGTGCCGTTATCGATTGGTATGGGTAGCCAGGAGGAATTTCTGCCAAAGAAACAGAAGAGAGAGCAATTTGAGGGGCTTGGAGTGCTTATGCAAAGAGTAGAGAGGCTTTAGTTCCCTGCGACAGAGTGACAAAGTGATTAATAACCCCACATGTTCTTCGGCACAGGGGCTTTATGAAACTTTCATGAACCAAATGGCCTCAGCACAAGCATCTCAAAAGCCCTTATATACACATAGGCCAACACGCTCGTGCATACTCATACATTCAGAATGCACCGTGAGCAGAAAATCTATTTATCCTGAGCATTGAACATTTTTAAAAGGGAAACCGCCAGGGGATATGGGTACAAAAGGGCTGCTGTCATAAGAAGTCTCTATTCCAGTGAAGAGACAGCTGGTAATCCCATATGTGGGGATATCTGCAGACTACTCATTAAGACTGCACTACCCTGCACATTCTGACATGAAGAATAGCGCACTGCATTTGATCGCTGTCCTGTGTGGATTCTCAGTCCCCTCTCAAACATATTTCCTTAAAAATAGCAATATGGTGATTAATGGCCGTGCATTATTAAACAGCTTTCCTCTCATTTTTTGATTAGGGTCCTTCTAATTTATTGTGCAATGTGCAAATAAACAATAATTATTTTGTATGATCATGCAAATTCATAGTTGCAGCAATTTCATTTGGGAAAGCTTACCACGGTACATGGATGGGAACGGAGTAGAAGTTTGCTTCTGCAGACTGAGTGGTTCTTTCTCAGGCACTTCCACAGACTCCTCTTTGGTCTGGATGGGGGAGGTGGGAGGAGGCGATGCCGAAACGGGGCTGACTGAGTGAGGGACAGGAGACGACGGATGAGAGTAGGGCTGTTGAGGGAGGGACTTCTCCACTTTGGGTCTCTCCTCAGACTTCAGTGCAGTGACAGGCGAAGGCAACGGTGGGACGGGCAGCGGTGTCAAGGCTTTTCTATACGAGGTGGAGGGGGTTGGAGAGCGTGGGGGAGGCTTGCGTGAGTGCAGGACTTGAGTGGGGATGCCTGAGAGACTGGATTTGGTCCCTTCAGCTCCTCTTTTGTCTGGTTTTTCATCCAAATCTGTCCTAGGTTGACTTGCATTTAATCTCTCCTGCACCAGGGAAAAAAAAAAAAAAAAAAAAAAAAAAAAAATCAGAAATTAAACATGTTTTTCCCTTTCAATTTTTTTTCACTAAATTACAAGCGTTTTCAAAAAGTATTGCAAAATAAAAAGTATAAAATTAAAGAAAATAGAAAATAAATAAACCTAGATTTTGCAATTCACAAAAAATGGGACCAGAGTACAATATTTTGGACTTGTTTGAAAGACTTACATTTATGCATTTGGTTTTATGCCTGTTTTCCATGCTGAACATTCAGAGTTGATGTAAAAAGACCTTAAGGACTACAAAATGGGAAATACAGAAGTGCCTCCCCATGATTATAATGACATTGACAGGAAGAGTCTCATACCACTAACTGTGCGTTCCTCTGCAGTTCCATGACCTGTGCTGTCTGGTGCTGGATCATGTAAAGCTCCTGTTGCCGCAGGAGCTGCTGGTGGGAGAGGAGCTGGAGCTGATGGGCATGCTGTAGAGAGCTTCCTGCTGCCGGGTACATGGCTGACCACAGCGGGGGGCCTCGCTCTAACATCTCAGCTTTTAAAAGAACAAGAGGAATATTTAAGCATCACAAATCAAGTATATTTATTTTGCTACATGTCAGGGATATCACTCCCACTCACATTTATAAACGCACATCTTATGCGTGTGTGAATGGAAAGAAATTATGGCGAATATATGGGACTTACCATAGTGTGGCAGATGCTCTGTCGGAATAACAACCACCTGCCCGGTCTGTGGATCTCGGGCAAACTGGTAAGGTGGGGGGATGGAGCCTGTCAAGGAAGGAGGATATCCTGGAGGCAGCGCCTGATGAAGGGAAGGGGGACCCAGTCCTGTACAACAACAGAGGGACAAGAAATGGTTGGGTTCACCATATTTGTAGTTGATGGTCCATTTGCACTTGCTTTCTGGCAGCTGTGTGAACACTCGAGAGTTAATCCCCAAGAGAAACACCATTCCCACCATAATCTCACCCCTGTGCATGGTGCATGGACCTTGTTGAATTCCTGCCAAGATGCACAGCACTTTTAACTACAGCTATTTCCTTAGGGGACATTGTTGTTTTTAAAGTAAAGTCTAGACAGAAACTCGAACGTCAGAGAACTGTGAACTGACCGTGCTGTTCGCTGTTATTCTTGGATGGAAGTTGTGGAGTGAGACTGATTTTTTCTAAGAATGTCTAAAACATTCAGCCTAGACAAAATGCTTGGGCCGTCTGGCAGGATCAACAGACTGCCTCAAGGAAATAATTCAGTGTCCAAATCCCATCTCAACACAATTCTGCAGCATTCCAGAGTTCATGACCCCTGATCATTTATTATTCACTAAAATAAGAATAAATGCATGGCAATTGCTTGTTGTAACATGACATAATTCTTACTCTACAGCCATAGGTGGGGGGAGAGGAAAAAAAAAAAAGAAAAAAAAAAAAAAAGGTGGGTACCATATGGAGAGCCAGACAACCACATGGAGGGAGCTCCTGGGCGGGGCAGCCATGGGTGGGAGGTCAGGTGGGAGGCGGGGTCAGCAGGCCAGCGGCCCGCACCAGCCAGAGTCGGTCCACCAGTCACCATCAGGTTGGGGTTCAGTCCACTAGCAGACACAATAGGTGGATGCAACTGAGTGTAGTCTGCCAACTCTTTATTCTCTCTGTGAATGAAGAGGCTTATTAGTGGTTAACCAATCTATTGCAAAGTCAGTTAGTTTGCATTTCCTAAATTGCACATTAGTGTAATTCTCCATTAAAGTTATTGTAATCAAGTCATGTTTGCTTTAAAAAAAAAAAAAAAAAAAAAGGGAACATGCATTTGTTGAGCAAAGATACATCATCCTTTGCTATTCACCCTTAAAATCTTGATTAAAAAAATATGCTTATATTCTTATATGAGCCAAAAGTCAATTGTCTAATTTAATATATATTCTTAAAATATTCTCCATTTAAAAAAAAAAAAAAAAAAAAAAAAAAGTAATTCGACGCTTGATGTTATGGTAGTAATGCTACCTGAGTGAAGAAAAGTAATCACCTGAAAAAAAATTTAGAATGTGTTTAGTTATTCCCAACAAAGACTAACTTGGAAAAAAACCTTTCAGTTTTGTCTGTTTTAGCCAAGAATGTTCAGTTTGGCACAACACTACATATTTTCAGACTGTTGCTGTATTTGTTGAAATCTGAATTCTAAATAATAAATAATAATAATAATAATAGTAATAGTTCACCCAAAAAGGAAAATTATGCAATTATTTTCTTATTCTTTCATAAAGCCTTTAAAAGGTACTTTTCTTATCTTTTGAATCTCAATAACCACATTTATTATAGTGCCCAGACAAAAAGTCCTGTTTTTGTGTGTTTGATGGAAGAAATAAGTCACAGGTTTGGAACAATGAGTGGGCAAATCATTTTCACTTTTGGCTTAATTGCCCAATATCCAGGTGCCCACATTTGATGACAATAAAAATGTATGATGCTCCTACATTGCAAAATGCATGCTTATTTAAGACCAAAAGGAGGACTGGTGGCCATTTAGCCCCAACTGTGACACAAATTCCCCAGTCTATGACTTCTATTCTGCCTTACACTTAAGGACAGACACTGAGGGCGGAATCCTGCTGAGAGAGCCAGTCACTTTTATAAGCACCAATTTCCCCAGTGGGGAAGACTGACTTTTTCTACTCCTCGAAATGAGAGCCACACTTTGAAAATAGGCTCATATTTGCCGAGAACTGTTGCCATAAATCTGTCCACTCTAAAGAAAACCATGCTGAGAGTGTGACCAATGAAAGTAAAATGTTGCTCTGTTTAGCCAGTGTGTGGAATCAAAGAAACAAGAATCCTCTCTCATTGGCTGGATATGCTTAGTCTGTACTTTTTAAGGTGAATTATTTTAATAAAAGGTTGCTTTAATTAACAGACTTTCATTCAGGCTTCTGACATCTTTTTAGAGCCACCTGAACAAAGATGGCATCTATTTGGCACATATCAACACTGTCGCTAAATGCATGCTGAGATTTTAAACTAACTTCAGCCAAAGCAGCAAAGAGAGCATCTTTAAATATCCACACATTCAAGCTGTCACTGATTTGTACTGAAGTGACTTTAATGAGTCACCTTCACAGCACACCTATGCATTAGCTGCCCCTATCACCGCTTCCACACAACATCAAGGTGCAATAAATTAATAAATAAATAGCCAGCTTTTTTAGCTTAAACACTACTTTTTTTCTTTTTTTTTTTTTGACAAAATCGTAAAAAAGCCACCTGATCTATTTTCCACCACACTTTGACAGTCAAAACCTCTGAACCAACACAGTTGACACCCTATGTGTAACAAAAAAAGCACAATATGGAAAGTGTCCATATTTTAATGCTGGGACTCTAAAAGGTGCCATTAGTCATTCTTATTCATCTTGTGCTGGATGATATGGCAGTCAATTTAGGCTTATAATGACAGCTAGCAATGTGGATGCCACCAAAGCCACTGAAGAACTGCATTTGCAATAGGCTTGCTGCGGTAGTCGGTGTTACACGGTGTTCGGCCATACACAGATTACATTACTTGCTCACCGTGGCACCGCCCCCACTGTCATTTTGCTTTATAGAAATAAAACCATAGTTTAGTTGGACAACCAATGTTACAATTAAAACTGAAAGCGCCTGCTCTGCTCCATACAGCACGAGCTGCAGCGTCACAGCACAGTGCAGCAGGAGTCAGATTTCACTTATCACAGGACGAGAGTGGGGCAAGATGACTGACAAGACGATGGCTTTTGATCATAAGAACCAAGCGTATGTAAACTTTTGAACAGGGTAATTTTTATAAATTCTGCTATTTTGTCTTGTGGACTTACGGATTACATATAAACATCTTATGTAAAATATTTTAGGACAGTACTAAAAAAAAAAAACAACATGCATTTTTTTTATGATCCTTTTAATGTTTTTTTTTATTTTTTATTAATAACATTTTGCAGATTCTGCACCTTTGACCACAACTGTGTGTTTATTTGTGTGTGCGTGTATATTATAGTTATATATATATATATATATATATATAACACACTAGGGCTGTCAAGCGATTACAATTTTTCATCTAATATGGCAATTAATCTAATTAATCGCAAATTAACTGCACATCAAATTTGGCTGAGAAATTACCCCCAAAAGGTAATTTAAAGTCATTATTGTGTAAATCATCAAATGGATATGACAAAAAGTAGCTTCAGAAAGACCATGAGGTTGAGTAAATGATGACTAAATTCTCATTTTTTGGTTGAACTATACTGTTTTTTTTTATAATATGGAAATATTATATTATAAAAAAAATTTTAAAAATAAAATTGTACTCTAAAAAACTAAAACTGCCAGTAGGTGGCGTTAAATGTCTTAAGGATTAAGTCATTCATTCATTCATTCGATTCTTTCAAGTGGCTGATTCATTCAGGAGTGAAGTAAATGGTTCTCTTTATGAACGGTCCATTGAATCATTGTTTCACCTGATTTGTTTAAAACGCAGATTTAGAAAAGAAACGTCGCTGTTTGTTGCTCGGAGACTGAAAAACAGCACTCGTGTGATATTGTGCTTGTTACTCATGTGATATATCTTAACTATATCTTGTGATGTAAATATGAGACAAACTTGAATCATTATCCGATACCTTGAATTTTAGGGATATTCTAACTGCATTCTATAGGCTCCATCACACAGTAAGTTGTTTCCCTGCAACAACAACCGTGTGCAGAATTATTAGGAAAGTTGATTTTCTGATCTTTTTTTCCCCAAGCACATTTTACCAATTCCAAACCACATCAATCTTAATAACTACTATTAATTTTGTATTTAATCATTTATGAGTGATATAGAATTGTTCATGAAGGCTGGAAATGAAAAACAGAAGATCATTTTTAGACCATCTCTGCAAGACGGAATCCAGGTTAGGAGATGGATTAAAAATGAACTCCCAAAACTTACTGCCAAAATCTGGAAGATAAATTCTTCAAACAGTGGTACAAGAGGATGTGATGCTGGTCCTTCAAGGGTCACTCTCAATCTGTCTGTCTATAAAGCCTATAAAAAAAACCAGTCTTCATGTATTTTACAACACTTTAGCTTGTGATTCTTATTAAGTGGGGGCAATTTTTTAGGATTCTTTACCTAACTTAAGTCTCTAAAATCCTGACACCTTGCACTTCTGGAGACTCCAGGTAGGTAGTTCTGGAAAATGGTGGCACTGGAGACTAAAGGGTTCCTGATTGTTTCACACTTAATTCTTCACCTTAATTCTGAATATTTTCTTCTCCACCTGTTTCTGTCTGATCCTGCTGACCCACCGAGCATTTTGCTGTCCAATGGTCATGTCCTAACTAAAATTTCTAGTATTGCATTAGTATTGCATCCTTCTCATGAGCATTTAATAATTTTTGACTTTTCAGTCTGAGTTAAATCTCTTTTTTTGGCTCATTTTGCCTGTAAAAGAAAACTTGCCTAATAATTATGCACACCTCAATATAAGGCGTTTTTCATTTCCAGCCTTCATGAACAATTATATAACACTTATAAATGATTAAATACAGAATTAACAGTAGTTAAGATTGATGTGGTTTGGAATTGGTCAAATGTGCTTTGGGAGAGAGAGAAAAAAAAAAAAAGATTAGACAATCAACTAGCCTAATAATTCTGCACAGGGTGTATATGAAGGTATACACACTCATTGCAGACCAATTATATAATTTCATGACTTTCCTTATATCTGGCTTACCACAAAAATGACCAAAATCAATGTAATTTTAGCCCTCAGTCTTGTTTAAAGCACCATGAACCGTCACCACAACTTTACAGCCAGTGAAACACAAATCATCAATCACAAATGCAAGAGTTGGGCAAAATTAACCTAAGAAATGACTTGTGATCTGAAACTGAGATGTTCACAGTCTTCAGATCTACTGAACTAATGCTTCTATAAAACTCCAAAAGCAGGACTGAATTAGCAGCTAGAATGATGCTTGGTACATTTCAACTCTCATCTTACCTTAACACTTTCTCCTGCTCGCGCTCCACACGTCCCGACAGCAGGCGCTCGTCACGGTGGCGCGTCCTTTCATCTCCTTGTTCTTCCTCTGTGTGGATTGGGCCTGCAAGGTTAGGACATTACACTAACTAAAGATGTTGACAAACAGTTTTTAATAAAGATGCTAATGTTGCCAGTGATTTCTAATTTTTCACCATTTCAGATATGTGTGATCTAATTTTTCACCATTTCAGATGTGTGATTCCAATTTTCACATTTTCCGACCATTCTTAGCTTAAAAACGAAGTCAAACATTAGTAGCGTCTGCCAGTCTGGCAGAACTTAAATGTTAGTTTTCTCTTTATAAATACACCGCTCCAGAAATAGACCAAACTTATCAGTCCCAACACTCAGCACCAGTCATATTCAGTGTCTTACACATCTATGAGATTACAGACAGACTGTGCAGAGGGGAGAAGAAGAAGAAGAAGAAGAAGAAGAAGAAAAAAAAAAAGAAAAAACACAGAGTATGCAGAGTAACATATCACATTTACAAGAACCCACTGAGGCCCATCAATCACTTATCAATGTTTCAACACCACTGTGGCGTCATATAAGGTTCAAATTGCTCTTCATAGAGAAGCAGCCATTTGGAGAATCATACAAAACAAGCAGCATTTCACATTCCAAACTAAACTAAAAGAGCCTTTGAAGTTTGTGTTCAAAATACCACAACAACACGGCCCTATAAAAGATAAACGCGTAGAACGTATCCGAGCGGGATTTAGTTAGGAGTGTATTGAACCTTTCAGTACTGACAGACAGCGGCTGAGAAGAGATTGTGTTCTTTTAAACAGAGGAGGGGGACGATAGTGCACACAGATCTCTGTCATGCTCCAGGGAAAAGGTTTCAGTCTGTTTCCAAGGTTACCAAAAGCCTGTCCGACATGCTATCCGTTTGCATCAAAAAGAGGGCAAATTAGTCAAGCAAAGCTCTGTCCCTAACACTTGTTTTAAATGTAAATTCAAACCTTCTCTCAGAGTGTGTAGACTAATGTTATTACTGCAATTTCCTTGCTCACAAGAGGACATAAATTAATGCCTTTCTCCCCACCTCTCTTTCTGTCCCTTTCCGAAGCTGATTCGATTGCTAAGCAACAAAACTAAAGTCATATTAGAATGCACTGCTTGTTTGCCACCTTTAGTAGAGCTCGGTAAATTATGTTTATAAGCAGCCGGGCATGCAGTGTCTTAGTGAAAGGCTTAACACACTCCCTATGCTAACAGGAAACACCGTGGGCCAAAGCAATAGCAAAGCTCATGCTGTTTAAGAAATAAAAACAAAAGAGGGAGTAACCTTACAGCAGAGCATGCCCATGTAAATAGGCTGTAACAACGGAAAATAAGACCGGGTCAGCGTGTTGTTCTTCAGATCCATTAAAGGCTTGAAAGCATGTACAAACAGTGGCCAGAAATATACAATTCATGACACCTTATAGGGTTAGTTGTTCTTTTTTCTGAAGAACACAAAGACACTTTGAAAAATGTCTCAACCGTTTTGCCCATACACTGAAAGTCAATAGTGCCCAAAACAACACTAAACCCCACTGACTTTCATTGTATGGACAAAAAAAACAAAAAAAAAAACATTTTGCAAAATATACCCTTTTGTTTTCCACAGGAAAAAAAGCAAGTTGTACAGATTTAGAACAACTTGAGGGTGAGTAAATGAAGGAATTTTCATTTTTGGGTGAACTATCCCTTTAAGAACAATGCATGCAAAGATATGAGGCAACGCACCTTTGATGGCTCCTCCAATTGGCCTGTCCCTGTCCGATACAGAGCTGGGTTTGCTGCTGTTGTCCCTCTGACGGGCAACAGCCACCGCAATGCCCACCGGGGGGTGACGAACCTCTGCTTCCCCCTGAGAAGAGCTTCCGTCTCTGCCAAAGGATTTAGCACTCTCTGGTCTCTCAGGTTCCTTCTTCAACTGCTTTCCAGGCTGCTGAGGTGGAAGGTGCTGAACTCTGGATACTCCGGGATAACCAGCCTCCAGTTTCATGCTGCCCAGTCCTCCAAATGGACTACGGCTATCAGATCCGTGCCTGGAGCCAGACTCGTTGGAAAAGTTGCCACTGTACTTTATGAGGCTCTGCATGGCTGAAACCTCCCCGTGGCCCTCAGGACTTCTGCCGCTGCCTATTGGTCTGTGCAAGCCAGTAGTGTCTAGGTACATTCGCTTGCCCTCTTCCTCACCTCGGGGGCCATGGCTGTGTTGGGCCGCCAATGTGGCGATGTGACTGGTAGCATAATTGCCCATCTCAAAAGGCTTCCATTTGGGCTCAGCAGAACCCAAGCCCTTTAACGGATGCTGCTCCGAGTGAAGTGTACCTGGATCCATTCCAGAGAACTGATGGGCAGACCTTTGAACCCTATCCCGCTCTTGGCTGCGGGATTCAGTTTCGAGTCCCGTTTTGATCACGTGTTTTGATGTAGTGTTAGTTAAGTCCCTGGCCTCTGGGCTGTTTCCAGATTTATTCATGCACATTTCCAAATGCAAGGGCTTTTTCATGGCCAAACCGTTTGACCTAATTATCGAGCCTTCCTCTCGTAAAATGTCTCTCTTGACGTCCCCATGAGGGGGCGACTCACTCCTAACGGAGGACCGACCATGGTCCATATGTGTTCTCTCATTCCCCACCTGCAGGGCTGATCTGTGCGAGTCCCTCTCCCGGCTCTTGTCATTTTTATTATCTCGAGCTTGGGAGGCAATTTGAATTGGCCCTTTTCGCTCATCGTAAACCTCGACAGAAGGCACATAAGTAGGAGCTATCACTCTGTGTTCTTTGCCTGGCTCTTTCGCTGTAGAGTAGAGCGGGTACATGTTGGGTGGCATGTGGTGAGGGGGAGGGTAGGTGCCAGAGGACACCAGCCTGGGCGGGAGATGGGACGGGTTGGGCTGCAGGGAAGAGGGACTAGCATACGACACATGCAGCGTGCCAGCTGATGTAGCAACTGAATCGCATCTTTTCTGCTTGTCAGTGGAAAGGTGGCCCCCTGGCCGGCTGGTGTCGTCATCCCGGTCCCTGTCCCTCCTGTCCTGTTCTGTACTCGGGTGTCGGGCTGGCGTGCTGCTACTTGTCCCGCAGTTGCCGTGTAAACTCTGGTGAGATTGTTTAGGTTTAGTGTCCGTGGTGCTCAGAGCAGGAGAGTGCTGGTGAAAGAAAGGCCGAGCGTGTTCCGTAGTTTTCGCAGACCTTTCTGAGTTGCCCGCTCTGCGCTCATCTTCTGCCTTGACATCCAAGGTGAGGTCCACCACACTGTGGGGCCGTGACTCCTCTTTTGGCCTTTCTCGTTCCTTCCTTTGGAGGGAGTGGCCTAGGTCACTCTTACAGGGCTTTTCTTTTCCCAGATCCCTGCTTGAGTCTTTAGAGCTTTTGTGAGGAGGTAGGGCCTCCTTTTCCCTGGAGAAGGAGCAGGGCATGTGAGCCACTGGGCTCCTGGCCATTGCAGACTGGGAGTGCACTGAACCTGGCAGGTAAAACCCCTCTGAGAGAATAAGAACAAAGTAGAAAGAGTGAGCCTAACAAAGCTTAAGACATCTGGTGTAAAAGATAAGACTGCTCAAAGGCCCTGAAGTGCAGAAAGTATATAAAAAGATGGACCATAAACTAACTTGTTAAAACACTCTACACAAAGCATTATCTGCAAGTATAGCAGAACAGAAATCAAAGGACTTGAAAAAGTTCATGCATTAGTTGGTGAATGCTAACAAAAACAAAGTGCTGCCCTTTTCCCTCAGCTCTGAGCAGAATCAAGTCTAAAGTTTTACATGGTTATGTTTTATTGTGACACAGGTAAATTACACAGGGTGTCAGACAGAGCTATTTTTTTTTAAAACCATGCAATTTTTGCAATTGCTTTAAGTTGCCCATCTAACATAATAGCTAGCAATCCATCAAACCACTCATTCATGCACTTTAGTTCTAAAGCTTAATTTCCATCTGTTAACATATTACAGAAAATAATAATAGAAAGAACATTCAGAAAGCCATACACATACTATTGGTATTTTCATAAAGATAAGCCAAAATCAAAAAGACTAAAAATAAGAAAACCCTTTCACAAAACAAAATAACTAAAATAAGAAAAATAATTATATTTTGCATTAATATGAACTTTACACTGAGCTATTAAATTCAGCATTAATTATTATTATTATTAATATTATTATTATGCGTTACAGTTAGATAATTGTGTATAAAGAGTCTTATAATATGCTTCATTTTCTTTCCCCCTTTTTGATTTTGGAGTGAAATATGACCTGGCTATTTCTTCACAGTTTAGAGAGATTCACTTTATATACACTTTAGGCCTAAATGTTATGATAATAGTCATATACACACATAAATCACAGAGATAATGGTTAAACTTGATGTTACAGATGTACACAGACCTTTTTGGGAGTCAAAGAGTGCATGTTGGCTAAGCTGTGGATGCTCAAGGTGGCCCAAGGGAATATATGGGCTGGGGTACAAACTGCTTGGCAAGTGAGGAAAACCTAGAAAGGAGAGAGAGTACAGGCATGTCAGGTCTTATTATTTGAGAGAATAAGAGAGTGGCCAACACTATCAGTTCTACTTCCAGTATTTAAGGCAGCATCTGTATCTGGCTATCATCAGGCAAAAGGAACGATAGTACAATAACCTCTGAATATAGTTTATGACAGTGGCACTTGAGTCATTGACTGTACATCGGTCCACAAGACCTTTCTCCAGCTGAACAAAAATCTTTCTGTGTCATTATTCAAAGCCAAATTATGCACATTTACAAACACATGGATTTGATGATTTATTATCTTATCAGTTCATGAATCTGCTTCATAGCCAGAGCAACAGCTCACCTCGATCCAATCATAAAATTGACTTATTACCACCACCCAAAGCAAAGGGAGAGAAATATTTCTCACATCTGACATCTGGTAACTGGGGAGCAGCCATTCACACATGCAAAGTCATGAATTTCATCTAAGATTTCACCAAGGGCAAAGATACACAAATGCACATTCATAACCTCAAACACTACAAACAGCCATAAACAAAAGCACAAAGGCACGCACAAATAGTGCTGACGCATAACATTATCCCTCCTATAAAAAAAAAAAAAAAAGGTTGTCAGAGCCAAGACAAAAAGGTTGTCAGAGCCAAAAAAAAATATATATATATATATACACACACACACATACATACATACATACATACATACATACATATATATATATATACACTTGACATTTAAAGGGGAGGACAAAATATTTAAAGTATTATCCTCTGCAAGTGCATTCATCATTCCTAGCTGTAAAAGATTAAAAGATACATTCAATTGGGGTGGATCACATCCTTCATTTAGAACCTCCATTGTGAGACTTTGATTGTGGGTAGGGCATGCTTGCATTTAAAACCAGCAAGACCCAAGGCACATACGAGACCTGTTGCTGCTTTTATGGAGCGGGTTGGCAGGCCTGTACCACCCTGGCCTGCGGTGCATGCTGATCAGAGAGCGACTCTGCATGAGAACAGGCAAATGAAATGTTTGTTTTCGGACGGCCGCGTCTTAAAGCACACAATTACTCAGAACACCATCGGCTGCGTCATGCAGGCTTGGAGGTTTGGCAAGAGGTCAGGTGGTGCTGGAATGACTCATAAGAACACCCTGAAGAAATGAGTAACCACTAAATCAAAAAGTGTAAAGTAAACGATGTGTTCGCGCTAAATGCTAGCTGCTGAAAAGAGACGAGAGCTGCTTCTGCTGCAAATGAATTAAAGCCAGAATGCACTTCTCCCATGCCTTTGGCAAAATTGCAATACAATCAGAGAGGCTTTGCTGGAGAAAGGTCAAGCAGCCATTATATTGGCCAAGCTAGCGGGGCACTGAAGCACTTATGATTTCACAACAAATTTCTGCAACTGAAGAGGACTAATTTCCAAATAAACAGAGATTGAGGGAGAATATTTACAAAACAGCTGTTCGTGCATAGCAAACTCTTCATTCTTGCCGTTCAAATTTGCAGTTTAAACAGAGTGAACGGACCGTCTCCTCTGTGTGAAGATATTGACAAGTTCAGTTTATGAACAGCAGCAGGAGTGTCTTAGGTGTAATGGATTAGTTCTTACCGTCAATGCAATTTAAATCAGGTCACATCAACCATTATGGATTGACTTGCACGGGCCCGGGGTGGTCAGTTCTCCGAAGCAATGTTTAGAGAGAGATAGCAGATACAGGGTGCTGGAGGGGCAGGTTCAAAGGTCGGCACCATTTCAATGAGTGTTACCAGACCTCTAAAGCAAGGTTTATTGGGGGCACATGGAAATTCATGGTCTCAAAGCCTCAGAAAACAAAACAGTGTCTTGGATCTCATATGCCATAGATTAAATTCCTCAGACAGAGCAGGCAGTGCTGCTTAAAACAGGTAGTGTCAACAGTACGCTAAATAAAGAACTGAGTCAGCCCACAAAGCTAGTGTGGTAATCTAGTCACAAGATCACCAAAATGGCAGTGGTTGAGATGTTTATTTATGCATTGTACGGGTGGCAAAGACATTCTTTGGTCTATCTGTCTAAATAAGCAACATTCACATGGAAAGACTGCATTCATTTCTTTTATTTTAATTGGGAGCCAGAGACAAAACATTGCACATAAAACACCAGGGTTACTCAACACTTATCTACAATCACAGCCTCAGTCAAAGCAAAGTCTTCGTAATTAGAGATAACGGTAACATGTGAACATTAAGTGTTATTGACAGTCCAAAAACAAAACGTCTAAAAATACAACCTTGTTTTAAAGTGCACAGTGTGTTTATGGCACTACAAGTAAGAAGAGCGGTGGTTCAAAGGCTGTCACTTTATTTAGTACATCTCAGGTGACCGGGTAGTGCTATGCCACTGATTGCATTCCCACACCATACCGAGAGATGATTGAAGGCTTCCTACTCTTAGCAACAGGGCTAGAACTGCAACAGCACATTTATTTCTGTGTTCTTCTGCATGCCTCGTGAGGGGTGTGGTGGAGGCAGGAGTGCTCTCAATGTACGGCACATCTAATCTCAGTTAATCTCGGTTTTTCTAATGTGAAATAGAGAGAAAGTCTCAACCTACACGATATCTGCAGACTAATTAGTTTTGATTGCCACTGCCATTTCCTACAGTTCTGCACCACAATGTGCCTAACGCAGAGAAACTTCCTGACAAACCAGGAAGCTAGATACAGGGATCCCACACATGTTGACCAATGAATTCTCAGTGCCCTTTCCATTTGCTCATGACTACTGGAAAATATTTTTTATTATTCTGAATAATTTTATATGAGTTGCTGGACAGAATATCTGTTTGCATGCAAGGTCTGAAGTTTTTTAATTAATGGATTTAAACTTATTTAATTGTCAGTTTTTTGTCTCTAATAAATATCTGGACAAACACAATAGCTGCGTCCGAAATCACGTACTGTTGAGTAGGTACTACATTTGAATTTAAATTTACTTCACGACTGTTGAAAAAGTATGTTCTATATAGTACGAATGCGTGTAGCATGAATGAAATTGGATGTACTACATCCCCCATGTTGTTACAGTCACATGATCTACTAGCGTCAGTTACGTCCCTTCAAATCCATTCAGAAATCCTCTCCCGTGGGCTCATGGGACAGTAAAGTGTCCATCGTATGCGCACTTCAGAATCTCACCGGAAGTAGTAAGTTATCCAGGTACTTTTTGCCTACTGTTTTTCGAATACTATGAATTCGGACATTCTACTGTGTTCGCTTACTGTTTTTCGCATACTATATAAGTAGAGAAGTGTATGATTTCGGACACAGCTAATGTTTACAGCAGGCTTTTAGGCAAGTTTTCACTTTACCCAAACAGTTCAAAACAGCAATATCAAGTCAATTTAAATGCAAGTTGTGCAAACTATAATAATTTTTTTTCCCCAATGCGTGAATTTAAGACTATTTATTTCCATGATGTTTTAAAATTTCCTAATATTTCTAGGTTTTCCATAGTTGTGGGATTAATGTAGATAGGAGAATTTTCTTAAAAGTTCCTAAAAAAAAAAAAAAAAAAAGGTGTGATTTTCCCAAAACATTTGGGTGACTGTAAAGAGGAAAGATGTGTGTGTTTCTGGAGCACAGGAACCATTTAACCTAGCTCATTCTTTAGGGATCTATTACGAAGGACAGTGGAAGGTTACGTGTAAATGGGTTACATGTGGAGAGGGAAATTTAGCTCAGAAAGGAAGTGTCAAAAAGCAGACTATTAACATTCAAAAGCAAAGATGCAGCGACATACCCTTGCTGACAAAGAAAAACCAAAAGTTCGGACTTTATAAAAGTCACAGAAAAGGCTTTGAAAGAGAGGATGTGGTTCAAGACCTGTATTTAGACACAGAAGGGCTACAAAGGTCAGAAGAAGCTGCACCAATTTCTACAAACCCATTTATGTGCACCAGAAAGAGGAACTTTCCAGAATTTCTGTCAGTGTGCATCTGCCTCTTTTCATTACATTTATTATATATCTCTCCAATTTCACAAACACACCAGTATTCAAAACAGTCATCTGGACCCCAGGGACGCCACAGGAAGCGCAGCAGAACATCAAAGCGCTACCTGCACCAGCAAATCAATCAACGTAGTCAAAGAGGGGCATTCCTTTCTGAGCCGAGCCCAACGTGTGACAGGAGCAGCAGGCATGGACGCTCTATCAATCACAGAGCACCGCCCTGCAGCCACCATCATCTCCTGCACAGTCCAAAGGTGAGCAGACCTCAGCGGCCATGCATCTGATTACAAACTGCTGCAGATAACGTCCACAGACACATGCTTGAACAAAAAAACCCCCAAAAAAAAAAAAAAAAACAGCGCAGCTGCAAAGCCACAGTGGCCCGTGAATTAAGACCAGGGAGGACACATTCCAGGAATACTCTGATTATTGTCTAATATAAACAGAGACAAGGTTCAAACCATCATCTGTACTCGCCTGATCCACAAAAGGCACCCTTGTTGTGGAACGCCTTGTCCTTACAAAAATCTCATTAGCCTATACGCAGAAATTGTGTATTTTAAAGGTAACCGCCAATCAAGGGGTTATCGCGCAAAGACCTAGCGCGCATACAAGCCCTACGTCAAACAAACTAACATTTCACAGAACGCTGCAATTCATGTTTATTAATTGAACTTCAAAGATAAATCCGACAGCACGGCAGTGGTTTTTCCCTCTGATTATGGAATATTTGCAATCCGCAGTGGGGCGAGTGCGGCGTGCCTGATTGTTTCACACATTTCGTGTAAAAATAGCCAAATTCCACAGCTGCTACTTCGACTTCCTTCAGTTAATAAGATCCAGGTGCACCCTTCAGAATAAACAGGCATGTTCAAATATTTTCACAGGCTGCAGAGACAGAGTACACGTCAATGTCAGCTATTCATCGAATTTCTACACAGGCAGAGTGAGGCAGGCTTGCTATGATCTGTTCCAAGGTTTTAGACAATTCATCTGTACTTTCTCTGCAGGGACTTGAAACAAAGGCCTATGGGTACAAGGCCCTTTAACAAACCTTGTTAATAATCCGCCCACGCCCTTTTACAGAGCTAGCGTTGCTTTTCTTTCGATTGTTTGGCATACACGTGAACCATTTTGAGAGCTGAAATCTCTATCTTCTCAAAATGGCAGGGGCTGGTACGGCTTTCAGTGCCGAATGAATCATCTTGTTTGAACATGCAAGCTTGAAGTTACAGCACAGATAAGGGCTTGACTTTATTACACCAAGATGAGGAGGAGAGAATATGAAGGAAATGTGTAATGCAACTGCAGGGCAAAATCAAAGAAACTCAAATCTCCTCAGCGCTCAACAAGTATGGCTTGGTGGCCCGCTGAATTTCAAGCAAGTTGACGTAAAAGTCATTGGCACTGTTGAACTATTACTCCACTGACACTAAAGCTTACAGCGATTGATTATATTCATGTCTTGTGCAAACTGAAATAATATTTCATAAAATTATCTATAAGGTAAAGTTATCTAGCTAGCTAATTATGAGCCAGGTTTCATCCATATATTTTTATGCGAATTTCAGGAAATGCTGGATAGAAGCGAGATATGAATAAATTCTCAAATGTGCATAAATCTTTGCTCGTGCTGGATGAATGAAGAAATAAAAGTTAATTTATTAATTCAGTTCGTTTCTAAGACAGCATGCACAAACTACGCTGCTTTATTATGTTTTTAAGATAATCAGATTTTTTTTAAATGGATGGAAACTATAGTTATGGATGAGGTTAATAAAACTGCAAAAATGATTTGTGGTAGCCTTAGAAGCATCAGTTAAAATGGATTGGAAAAAAAAATATGCATCATATTGTGGCCATTGGTGCCACAGAGTTGCTTTATACTTGTATAATTACAGATTTTATTGCTACTTATAAACCTAAATTTAATGGTTGTTTAAAAATGTACCACTGTTGTTGTTTTTTAAAGAAATTAATACTTTTACTCATAAAGGATGCATTCAGTTGATTAAAAGGGATAGTAAAGACATTTATAATGTTACAAAAGATGTTTTTCTTTCCTTTTTTTAATGCCATCTATGGCTTCTATGGCTTACAAAAGATTTCCATTTCCAATAAATGCTGTTATTTTGAACTTTCTATTTAAAGAATCATGAAAAAAAACAATGCATCACAATTTCCACAAATATATTAAACAACACAACTGTTTCAACATTGATAATAATAAGAATATATAAGTTATATAATAATATAATAAGTTTCAAATCAGCATATTAGAATTATTTCTGAAGAATTTATTAGAATGATTTCTGAAGGATCATGTGACATTGAAAACTGGAATAATGGCAGCATCACGGGAACAACATTTACATTTTTAACAATAACAATTACATTTTAAAACTTAAATCATATTTTTGAGCCCTATAAGCTGCTAGAAATCAGTTACATCAGGCAGTACAATACAATACAATATACATAGTCCTGTTATACAAAGGACAGCGCTAATATCTGTCAAAGCTCTTGGATATCGACTATTGACTGCCACCAGCTATTTCAAGAAAGGAATTGTTTACAATTACGTTGCAGCAGAGTGGCTGTCAGATGTGGCCTATTCTACATTAGGACTGCAGGGTCGAAATTGATTTTTTATTGTCTTTTCTACAGTCTTTGCACACCATTCACACAAATCTAGTTTATTGACTTCGAGAGAGAGAGAGAGAGAGAGAGAGAGAGAGAGAGAGAGAGAGAGAGAGAGAGAGAGAGAGAGAGAGAGAGAGAGAGAGAGAGAGAGAGAGAGAGAGAGAGAGAGAGAGAGAGAGAGAGAGAGAGAGAGAGAGAGAGAGAGAATATTACACATCACCGGCCGACAGCCTTAACCAGCCCCACACTCACTTATCAAAAACAATACTGCACCTTTATCTGCTTAAGCACAGTCCACACCACATGCTCGCACTCCCAATACAAAGTCGATTTCCATTAACTTAAAATATAAAGCCGGCTAAAAGTCCCTGTGGGTCGTATCATAGGAGGGTGTGTTTTTTCCATTAGCCCGTCCACCCAGCCCTGCCTGTCACCCAGACCTCTGACTACAGCCTTTGTCTGAGTTCACTGATCTGCCAACAAACCTAATCGTTAAACCCAATACGTTCAAGCTGCCGTGTGCAAATGCAGGTCCCGCTTTGCTTTAAGCAGTGACATGCTTTGACGTTTCTTCCCTCCTTTCGCGGCACAAAAAAAAATGCAGTGATTCTTACCTTCATGAGGGTGAGAGGCCCAGAGCTGGGCCATTTGCAGGCTGGCTGGGTTGGGAGCTCGGAAGGCCGGATCCGACGACCCGTGAGCGCTGGAGGCGCTGACGTATCCACTAAGGAATGGGCTTGAGGCACCTGGGAAGGCATCACCTGCGAAAGAGAGGATCAATCGTTTGCTTATGAAGTGCCAGAATAAAATGAGGCTGTAAAAAGAACGCAAGCGCTGTCATTTGATATGATGACATTCCACTCAGGAGAAAAGCCTTGGCAAAAGTGGAATGATTAGTCTGTGAAGCTCTGCGGTTTTCTTTTGAATTTCAGGAACTGCAGTCACAAACCTGTTCTGACTGCCGGACAGCCTTTTAATTGCCTTCAAAAGAAGAATGGTTTACTGAGAGGCACAGAAAGACCACAAACACGAATTTCATTTGCTTGTAAACAAATGTCATGAATAATTATTACTCATCCTAAATGTTATTTTAACTGTCATTACAATAGCCACCAGATGTGCAGCTTCAAAAGGGGAATGTCTAAATAAACGTGCGTTTTCTTTTTGCCAGCTTTGACATTGGAGCGAGAGACGACGCAGAGACGTGTATGGTATTTGGTCCGCCGCCTCCCTGGAGCTTTTAAAGTCGAATAGATAAAAACAACAGTGATAGCACATGCAGTTTCTCCACTGAGATCTGCAGAAATGTTTACAAATGCTGTTCAAGTCCGTAACGACTCTAGACGGGTCACTAAACATCCACGGGAATTGATTGAAGTTTCCCCCTAGTAGGGATATTGCTTGCATTTAAAGGGAAGGGTTTCATTTTTGGGTGAACTATCATCATTAAATATTCCAAATCCATAAGGTTAATCTTCAAAACACAAAACAGATATTTTGAATGAATTTATTTTTATGATCACTATATGATGAACAGATTTGTTAAGATGTAATTGAAAGCCTAAATTAATCTTAAAAATTAATACATCTCTGCACAAGACTTTTTATTTTGGATCTTTTTAAGTTTTGGTTACCTGAACATTCAATGGAGGGACAGAAACCTGAGGTTTCATTAAAAATATTTTAATTTGTTTCAAAGATTGGTCTGCATGACAATTTTCATTTTTGGGTGAACTATCCCTTTAAATCACTGAATTAACCCTATATGGCACACTATGAAAAGCATGACGTATAAACGGACGGCAGTAGAAATTAATGAGCCCTTCCCCCAATTCCTCCAATACAACAGTTCTCCGTTCCCACATGCCTTTCCTCAATCCAGCGTAGGAGGGGCACTTCACACTTATTACTCAAACCAGAGATGGACTCCGACACACTTTCACAGATACACATACACACAGCATTTCCTCCTGTGCCACAGACACCTTGGCACAATGGGTCCATTTTTTGCATGTGTAAATAGTGCATTAGCATGACAAGAGGAGGAGGAACAACAAGGCATCAACGGCAACATGAGCCTTTTGTAGGAGAGGTTAGCATGCGATTAACCTAGGAGGGAAGCAGTCTTGCTCTGCTGATGAACCGTTGGGCCATTGTATTGCACATCGCTAACAGCAGATGTGAACCCTTTGGACTGCATCTAAACATTAACCACAGGACAGATTACACCTCTGGATGGGGTGCAAATGGAGGAGAGGAGATAGTAGAACAGGAGGGGATCCATACTTGGGAGATTTGAAAGGTTATAGTGCAGTATGCAAGACAAAAAACATAACTTACAGCGTTTGTAACACATTTATTGCTTTGTAAAGAATGTCAATTATTCCAAAAAGTTCTTCTAAAAGCAGGATTGCACACCACTGGGCTTGGGGGCATTTCAGACTCGTAAGCCTTTTCTTCAAACACACAGCAAGGGCACCGCTTTATTTATTCAAACAGAAGATCTAGACTATGGCAGAGGTCATGTGACAAGAAGCCAATGGGTTTTTTTTTTTTTTTTTTTTTTTTTTTTAATCCATTTGAGTCCAGTACTATTATGCAAAGAATGAGAGAGGAGTCATTTAGGAGACACTTCTAATTCAAAGCAAAGAATGGTACATTTTTACTACAGGGTCATCCTCTCCTCAAGAGTGCAATGGTTACTGGGTAACTTAGCAACTGTCCAGTTTACAGTTCACTCCTTATGTGGTTTGAATAAAAAACCTTTAGGATTACTCTTTAACCACTACACCAACACTCCTTTGAGGACTTTCAAAAGTACATATAAAAAGGTACTTGTTCATCAAACATTGTTTAAAACACAAGCGTTAATACTGAGTTAGGGAAATCTGAAATTAAGTCATGATTCAACCTGATTTGACAGTTTTGGAAAGATTCATATTTATTTCCAAAGATATGCTGTATACTAATGTTTGTACTATAGTTGAATATTAACAAAATACATAAGGCTATACATTCAGTCTCACAAACTGAATTTCATATAAGAAATTCCATGTACATTTATTATTCATCCAAATGAAAAAGGATAACATGAAGTCTTCAAATTAACACAAACAGATGCTTAGTAGATCATTAAATATGCATGACAGATTTGCATATAATGTGACAAAATGTACTGAGCCGATAGTGTCAAGCAGGGTTATAGAAATAATTATAAAATAATGGATCAATGTAACAAAATTAACAAAAAGATAGACATGCATAAAAGTATATTCTCCAAATTTTCCACAAATATGCATAATTAATAAAATAATGCATTTTTGCATGCCCAGGTTCCATTTATGGCTAAAGTTTTGCAATAGATGTTGGAATGGGATTTGATCCTCTTTCAAAAAGTACAAAAAAGTCTAAAACATCTTTGTATTTTAATGAGAGCATAAATATCAACTGAAATGTGATGAACTTGATGACATTTTAAAGAGGTGGCATCCTATGAAGTCTCTTTGTCTCTGCCTTACGATTCCAGTTCCATTAACTATTTTAATCAAAAATAAATCAAATGATTCTAACAGAACTTTAACATTAATGAATTCACATATAAACTTGTAAACCCTAATATTCAAAGAAAATTAATTAAAATTAATTATTAATTAAAATTAATTTGAGTAGGGCAAAATTAGTTCAAACAAATTGAGTATTTAGAAATTTGCTTTTCTTTTGAGTTCACGAAATGGACACATTTTAAGTAATTAGAATTGTTTCACTGGTTTGAGTTTAATGAACTTGATACTTTTAACTTAGACAAACTTAAATTTAACTGGGCTGGGATTTCTATTTCCCAGTATGCTTTGCCATGGCACTCATATATATATATATATATATATATATATATATATATATATATATATATATATATATATATATATATATATATATATATATATATATATATATATATATATATATATATATTTTTTAGTTTTTTTAGCAAGATTAATGTTAAGTAGTATTATTTAATGTTCTGCTAATTTAGAAGAGTTTCTGTAATGTTGGGTGGGTTTACCATCATATAAGTGGAGCATGAGCTTAGTTTGAAAACAGGTAGTCTATACATGTTAAAATGTTCTAGAATCATTTCCTGATTCAAAGATTGATTGTTCCCAGCCCTACAAAACACTGTTACCAATTAGCAAGTTAGCATTTACTGTATGAGCTAGTTATAGCTAGTTGTTTCCCCACTACAAAAAAATATTAAGTTGAGATTAGATGATAATTTTAAGTTAAATGTTACCTTACTCAAATATTTCAATCGTTCAATCGAACAATTAACATGTATAGTACAAAATAAAAATCTACCAGTACTTAAAATTAATTTCTTAAATTAAATGTGAGGTAACTGATTACCTCAATTTTTTGAGTTTTGCAATCTTATTCAGGTTTAAGTTGTGGTTTTTGCAAAACACTTATCTAACCTTTGTATGATGAAATGACTGTCCTGTAGCTATGCATGTCTACAGTCTGCTATCCCTTGTCTGTCCGTCTGTTCACCCCATCCACGTCACATCCTAAAACCTTTCAGTATGGTCCATTTTACTGCCAATGTTTGTCTATGGTTGTGTACTTCACTGCTGGGTGCGGCTGGATTGACTGAATCACAAGTTTGTCCAGACTTTTGGCCATGCACAGCATACATTTTTTCAAACTGAGTTTTGACTGAATACAAGTATCCTTTAAGTTTCTGTAGGGTGAATGCTCCACTCAAAAGGAATCACAGTTATGTCTGCGCCACAGCCTGTAACATAAGCAGCAGCAGCTCCTGTCAAATAAATAAAACTAAACCTCAAAGCCAGCATCATTTCTGTGTGCAGTTTCCGGGCACAGTGAGAGAACCACAACACAACAGCAACCATAAAACTGTTGCCCTGATCAGTGCCGCAAGATCGTTTACCTAGAAGTGCGTCCAAGAAGGTCTCAATGGGAATTTACAAAGTCAGTTGTTTTGCATTATCTCTGAAATATTCATATCCCATCTGCAAACATTTCCCAGTGCCATATAATCTCTCTGAACCCAGAGTTTGCAGGGCACGTTAACTGTTTCCAATCACTCAGCTTTATAGCGCTCAGTCATCATCCAAGATGCATGAAGAAAAACACAAGGAGTTCAGTAGGTCAGAAATAGTTCAGTTCCTTAACATGAGAGAAGGGTTCAACTATTTTCCTTCTCCAAACGAAATGGCCACTGTCAGAAACCAGCTGAATAGGACACAGGAATTTCCTAATTGCTTATATTGCTCAACTCAACTGCAACCCAACAGGCCTTGCGCTGAGCTTTCGCAATTCCCCAACCAATACCCCTTATAATTAAAGCCAGACCCTTAAAAACAATTCAGAAAGAGCTGGTGTAAATTAGAAAAAAAGAGAGACACTAATTAGAATAAGGTCTTAAACTGAAGCAAAGAAAACGGGACCATTAAAATACTCAGAGCCACTCTTAACTGGTCCTTCAAAGCCCACCACCTGCTCTGAAAAACATAAAGAGCACTCCCACACGACAATAGACGACATTATGATAGACATTACAATGCTGTAGACAAAGCATGCTCAGCAGACCAATTCACACATCAAGGGGAAACTGGATTTAGTGTCATTTAAAGCAAAGACCATGACGGAATTACACAAGAACGCAAAACATTTGAATGGTGAAGTGCATATTTAAGTTAAAATCATTTCTTTCCTAAATCTATTTTTTCCTAGTCTCTATAAAATCAAAATTTACATTATTTATACAAGGCCCTGCCCTACCCTTTTCGTAGTTTGACAGCACTTTCACATAGAAATTTGTCAAATTACTGAGACCAACTTCCGTATTAAGTAATAATTAGTAAGTAATAACTTAAGTAATTAAGAACAACAATATGCAATCATTAGTTCAAAACTGCAACATTGTCTCAAACAATGTAAACATCTTTTTGTTGACCAATAGCAGACACCAATAGTAGGTCCAATAGTGTACCTGAAATTAGGGCTGTGCAATTAATCAATTTTGATTTTGGCTTCCAACGATTATGAAAACAAGATAATCTAGGTAAAATTATTAATGTACCGCTTCCTTCCAGCACACTTTCCTTTCCTTCACAGTGGTGCGCTTTTATTCCTCCCTAACCCAAACTTCCAAATCAGCCGAATAAGAGAGGGATGTAAAATGCTGTGTACTGTTGCCAAACTTCAGGATGTGCTTGATATTAAACATTAAACATTGCTATTAAAAGTGCATTAAGCCGCGAAATGGACGCTGTTCCCTAGGCCACCCGTGCGAGCGCTCTGAGACAGTGCGGAACACGCATAAGCAAAGGGCTTCAGATACGCACTTAAACAGTCAAATAGCCAACACAAATATATCGAAATGCCGTTTTGGTAAGTATCCTCATAAATGCAGTCGGGTAGGTCTTAAGTGTACACTGAGAAAGTGCGTGTGTATTGCTGCCTTCACATGCTATCGGAAATTTGATAATTATCACTTCTGAAGTCGTGATTACGAGCTCATCGCATTCATGTTGCGAAATGAAAGGGTGTTCATGCGCAGTTTTTACCTAGGAAACTCGTATTTACCATAATTCTGAGACCTCGTCAAGGCAGCATAACAGTAGGCTTATATTGGGTCCGTGCAGCTCTTAAAGGGACAGCAGCCAACATTAATGATTGCTAAAGTCATTGTTAACCTATCAAGAAAAGACAAATGAATTAAATCACTCACTGCTCTTGAATGAATAACTTTTTGTTTTAAATAAGAATTAGTCTATATTTAATGTATACAGCAGTTATTTTACATTTGATTACTTTATTCAATTTCTGTTGGGTAGGCTATTACTAATTACTCTAAATACCACTGCTAGTACATCTATCTGAAAGCACTGTTTGTTTCATTTGTATTTTTGTTCTGTTGTATTTTTTTGTCTGCTTTGTTTGTAATTAGTTTCTTTGTTCTTATTTAATCGTTGACTATTTATTGTCTTCTGTAGCTGTTTTGAGGACTTTTTACTTACATTAATGAACCTAGTATTAGTTTTTGCTAAAGTATTGATAATTGTGAAATTTCACTGACATTTAAAATTACTCATATCATGAAATAAGACTTTGATCATATCACCCACCAATAATCGTGTTTAAAAAAAAAAAAAAATATTGACAATATTTCAATTTCAATATTGACAAAAATAATCGTGATTATGATTTTTGCCATAATCGAGCAGCCCTACCTGAAATTACATGTTTATCATATAGACACTACACCCTAATATCTTATATCATCATCTTCCACTCAGGCATGTAGCCTTTTAAAACATGGTCTGGGAATTACTTCTTTGATACCCAAATGCATAACAGAATAGCAAAAACCTTCACACAAAATCAAAACAGCGATCTAACAAGCCCCTCGCTAGTTTTGTTTTTAAAAAGAAAAAAGTTTACATGCCAGTTCCTTTTATCTAACCCCACTGGTAGCCCAATGATTATGGTGGAAAACAGCTGTTCAACTTTTACTACTAGCCTACTATTAAGAATTAAACACCACCTTTGTTGAGCAACACCAACATTCACTTGGGAAAAGTATAAATTGAAGATGTTTTGAAGAGTTATTTTTGTAAGCGTTCCTATCCGTTAAGTTCTGCGAATTTTTATGGCCCGATGGAAAACAAGCAATTTGGGATTTTATCTCAGCTCAATGCATCACCTGCAAAGAAACAAAAACATGTCCAAATGTACCAGTTCTAACAAGTCAACCTAGATCTCGTACAACATATACACTGAATTCCTGCATCTCACTCGCACCGCAGGGCTCAAACTGAAATTTTTGTTCAGATGTTTTGACAAGACAAGAGTGACAAAATAATTGCTGCCTATAGTGGTAAATCCAACATACTGAGGTAATCTTTGTCTAATAAACTAGCTTCTAAGCGTCAAGTTTAGGCGTCACTGCCTATTCAACTACCAAGCCTACAACTGTGGTAAACAATGTGTCTGGGCAGCAATTCATCCTAGAAAATGGCAAGGATTATACATGGCCCTTTGTTGTATACAATGGTGAATGTTTAGTTTTGCATGCAGAGTTTGTCCTTTAGTTTGAGCAGAATAATATGTCATCAAAAAGCACATAGGACGTAAATATGATTCAGGACAAAAGGTACTTTTTCTTTACTATTTAAGCAGACTTGAAGTACAAAGACTCCAAGTAAATAATCTTAAGAAAAAGTATGCGTTCTATTGCTGTCAAAGGATTTGCCTTTGAGCTCCACCCAACGTCTGATTGGTTACCAGGAGAGGCAGAAACATGAGCCAGCAATAGAAAGGTCAAGCACATTTGTGACCATCAGCATTCAATCCTTCCTTTCAAGACAGAGTGCTGTTAAAGTTACAAAAGTAAAAATTTGTTCACAGCGTGTCCGCCAGCGAACAGAGGCGTGACCTTGTGGCCAAGGAACGATGTGTGCATGCGATGAAATTCTTTGCAATTTCTTTGCAATTACTTGCCCACATTGAAACATGAAAAAAAAAAAAAAAAAAAAAAAAAAAAAAAACCTGCATAAAAACCCTACAGAGGCAGCTCTGTAGTACGGGACTGATTTCTCATCATATCTACTTCAAACAGCTGAGCAATGTGACGCACTGCCCTTCTAACATTAATATCTGCACTGAAGAAAAGCTGCTCATCACCTTTTCATTACACAAGAGCAACATTGTACATCAGTGACATAGAAAATAAGGCTTTGTGTCCAAATTCAAGATCCCACCATTCCAGATATTACACAGGGAGCTGTGATTTCACCTGACCCTTTCATCTTTCCTCAGACAAATTAGCACATGATGGCACATGCCTGAGGAGGAAAAAAATCTGAGTAAACAAAGGGTACTGTGAAGAACTATTTTTATTCACTATCCTTATTAATCATAGTGAATAAAAAATAGAAAAGGGAAAATAGCACATTTCTACATGAGATGATTACATTTATATATATATATAAAAAAAAAACATTTACAATAAGTAACAGGAAAACATTCTGGAAGTTCTAATTTAACAAAATCCAATTCAGAATCAGATGGTTTTTTTTTTCCCCCTCAACCTTCACAGCTGATTAGAAGCCTACAAATTAATAAATAACACTAATAACAGGATTGTTTACCAAGATTACTCCTAACATAAAAGTAGTTACTTAACCCAAAACTGCACATTTAAAGAACAAAGCAACAAATAATCCATATAAATAAAACAACAGTATGCATTTGGTAAATTTTGGCCAGAGCTGGGCAAGCTAAAATAGTACAAGCGTCTTCAGCACTTTGTTCCAGGCACTGTAACTGGAGTCAGTGATATGAGAGCAGGGCTGCAGTGCTGGCTTTCATTTCACATCCTTTGTTAGCTTTTCAGAGGCAAGGCCTAATCCCAGGTCAGGTCACTGCTACCCTGCGTGGCCCTTCCCCCAACACAAACTACCCCATCCTCATGCAGGCCAGTCTCGACACCACCCTCACTGCCCTTCGGCATATCCTTCAGACACGTGTGCACATGCAGCCTCAGCAACTTCAGACGAGAACACTAATTATTACTGCTAGTGACTCAATGAACTGTAAATGTCATCAGCCTAAATCATTTTTACATACCAATTTATAAAAGAACTTCCAGCAAAGCAATCACTGGGGCAAAGGTTTAAAAATCAACCCTGCACACACAAACAAAAAAATAAATTAAAAAAAATAAAAATATTAATTAAAAAAAAAAAAGAAAGAAATAACAATATAACCTTACCAATCTATAGTAGTCAACATTTGAGGTGGATCAAAACCTATAATCAAAGTTGTCCTAAAACCCTTCTTCTTAGGACAACTTTGATTAACTTTTTTTAACCACTTCAAATGTTGACTACTGTATACATGCAATGCAAAAGATATTATAACATAATATGCAATAAAATGTAAAAAAACAAAAAAACAAATGAGCAAACCTAAATGTGGCATAAATCAGCAAGCTATTTCTGCTTTGTCCTTTAGTAAAGACATCCAAATTAAACAACAGACATGGTGTGGTTTTCTAGGCCAACAAAGGTCTGCAACAAAGAAACTTGATCTAATCATCCTCCCAATCACTTACAGTCAAATTACATTTTAATAACATTTTCCCCACTAACACTTCTTGCAGATGTTAAATCAGGGATGTTCCATTTCCCACTCTTGCTGTACAATAGAATCATTCTAAAGGGAATTCTGCATTAGTTCCCAGGGTTTTTTCTTCTTCTTTTTTTTTTTTTTTTTTTTTTTTTTTCAGGCAGCATTATGAAGGAAGATCAAACACTCAGGGAGAAGAGCTTCAAATGAGGAAAAAAGAAAGAAGGAAAACTCAGAATCATCCGGACACTTAAAACAGAAAAATAAAGCTGCAAACACACTCCAGTGAGACCTCAGCACTCCTCATAAAACACGTTCATGTGAGCATGTCTAACAGCCGGGGCATTTTATTTCAAATGTGCGCAGCGCATAACCCATGTAGGATGAGCAAATGGGGTCTACGCGGCAGGACACTAAACACTTTATGTTTAATTCAGAGGAAAGTCAAGGCTGCAGGACGTTTACACACATCCTCCCCCCCTCCTTGCTCTCTTTCCGTCAGTCCCTTCTCTCCTTCCATACCACTCAGGACAAGAGGGGGTTGGACTCCTGCATTTTACCATTCACCCTTTCAGCCGAGCTCCTCGCCTGTCACAGTAGATCACAATGAGGGACAGGTCTCATACTGTCTACTACGGCCCGCTCCCAGCCCACGCTGCAGGCAGACCACAGAGTAAGTCCCACTGCCGTGATAGAACCAGACAGCACCGAGGACGGTCACACATTAATTCGGCTCTCGCCACATCCCGTTGCTAAATAAACGGCAACAAATCACTGGTTTAGCTCCTTCCCCCTCTCTGCACTTTATAGGAAGGTTCCTGTAACCTTGAAACCTCAGCATACAGAGCGGGAAAGGATAACACCTGGATGGCAAAGGCCATTTTTACAAGTGGTTTTCCCCCCTAAAAACACCCTTCAAGGTATAAGTGAGGGTTTGTTCCCTTCCTGATTAAGGCAGCGCAGCCATTTCTGGAGAAGTCATCAAAACGATGGTATAATGTATAGCTTATTAAACAGAAAAGGCTGAAATAACAAATCTAACACAACAGGAACGTTCATGCTCAGCTCTGGATACCCGCCAGCTAGTGTAACAACAGGAAAATGCTAAGATAGTTCTAAGATTCACAGAAAACTGAGCTGCCATTTGGGGTTTTTGCAAAAAAAGGGTGCTCAAATGGAATCAATAAAACAAACCCCAAAATCTAGAGGGGAGTGAACCATGTGGAGGCAGTCATTCCTATCTTGAGGCCAAACACCAGGGTCCTCTATTAAAAACAGCCCATAAACCACCAGCAGGGCTGCAACTCCGGGATCCTCTGATGCGGCATATGAAAATCGATCAATCGTACATTCCAAAAGGCAGCGCACTTCAAAGGCATATCAAGCAAAGATTTGCATTTTCCCATGATGCTTCGGTAATTCAAAGTTTCACGGGAACCCAGTTAAAAGAGTGTGCCGTGGAGTAGAAAGGCACGTTTCATGCACTACATTTCATGTTCAGCACGTTGAACAAACATTAACATCCCCCTATTAGTAAGGCTAAAGCTAGCATTACTAATATAAGACAAGGAAGTGAAAAAAAAAAGAAAAAGCAATGGATTGTTTTAGTCTGAACTACTATCTCTAAGACAACGAGAAAGGAAAAACCATCAAGCAGAAAATGCAGGTCAAAACAAACTTAGTGAATCATTCTCTGGAGTTCAGAAAGCCAGATAATCTTCAGGTAGATTAATATCCTTTAACAATCACTGAACATGTCAGTCATTACCCAGAAATTGAGTATTACACAATTAAAGCTTGCTTTCCTTCATCCTCCTTCCCAGCAACAGAAAACCATGTTAAAGGGTTTGTTCACCCAAAAATGAACATTTCTGTCATTAATTACTCACCCTCATGTTGTTCCACACCCTTAAGACCATTTTCAGAACACAAATTAAGATATTTTTGATAAAATCCGATGGCTCAGTGAGGCCTGCATCACCAGCAATAACGCTCCCTTTTTCAATGCCCAGAAAGCTACTAAAACATATTTAAAACATTCATGTGACTACAGCGGTTCAACCTTAATATTATAAAGCGACGAGAATACTTTTTGTGCACGAAAAAAACCCCCAAATAAAGCGACTTTATTCCACAATATCAAGTGATGGGCGATTTCAAAACACTGCTTCATGAAGCTTCAAAGCTTACAAATCATGTTTCAAATCAGTGGTTCAGAGCGCCCAAATCACATGATTTCAGTAAAAGAGTCTTCGTTACATCATAAGTGTTTTGAAACTTCAATAGTTCACATGACTTTGGCAGTCTGAACCACTGATTCAAAATTATTCGTAAAGCTTCGAAGCTTCATGAAGCAGTGTTCTGAAATCAGCCATCACTAGATATTGTGGAATAAAGTCGCTATTTTGTTATTTTTGGTGCACAAAAAATACTCTCATCACTTTATAATATTAAGGTTGAACCATTGTAGTCATATAAACCGTTTTAAATATGTCTTTAGTAGCTTTCTGGGCATTGAAAAAGGGAGTGTTACTGCTGGCGATGCAGGCCTCACTGAGCCATCAGATTTTATCAAAAATATCTTAATTTGTGTTGCGAAGATGAACGAAGGTCTTAAAGGTGTGGAACGACATGATGTGAGTAATAAATGACAATTGTAATTTTTGGGTAAACTAACCCTTTAATGCTACTGTCCCTAAACTACAGTATCATGTAGGTGAGTAAATCCACCTAGTTCCAATGTGCCCTCGCAAATTACTTTCAATTGCATTAATTACACTCTGAGGTAAAAATTGTATCATATATAAAATAAAGGGGACTCAAATGTAATGTAGTGCTATGCGTTCCTCTTTTAGCAATGTTCCTTGTTAAATGTGTAGACCAGCAGATGGGCAGGTTATATACCTATAAAACGCTCCAGGATTCATGTTTCTCAAACCATCACTTTAAGCTCTCAACATCCACTGTCATTTCCTACTAGACGCCCAAAAACACAGCCCTTTGGGTGATGATTAATATAATTTCTGCTGTGTTTACAGGTCAGTTTTAAATGGCTGCACTATAAATATCAAGATGTTCAAAACATATTTGAATCAGTTGATCTTCTTTAGAAGCAAATCAAATGAGTAGATAAATGTGAAAAGTTAAGAATCTAAACTGTAAAAATGAGAAAGCCATTACTCAAAGGAAAACAAGTATAACATTAAATACAACATTTTCCCATTTAAATACATCTAAAAGAAAGAAAAGAAAATAACTGCAGTTCTATTAACATTATAATGATTTACAGTTCATAAACAATGTGTGCATATAGGGCCCTTGTCAGACTGCATAAAATTGGTTGCTATTAGGACAAATTACAGATAAACCCTGTGGAGGAAAAATGCATTTCCTATAGAAACGCTCTGCAACTACATTTCAGTAAAAAGCTTTCCATAACAGCAATGTAAAGCATTAAAGTTAAGGGACAGAATGTTGTCACTTTGAAATCCAAGAATAACAGCCATCTGGCGAGTTGGATTCATGCATGAAATTTTTGGAACGAGTGTTCAATGTTGTACATGTTTGCTTCACAAGCTGGTGCAAAAACTCCAAAAGGTCCACCCACCCCTTTCCAAAAACAGAGCGACACTTACATTTAATTTAGCTTGCTCAAACATCTACTTTCCTCGAGTAAGAATATTACAAACTAAATTACTCATTTACACGGTTCTATCCTCTCCAGAACTACGGCTTTATTCTTTATTCTGGACAATTCTACAAAGTCTTACAGAATCAAACAGCAGAGCATTAGTGAGTAATGCAGCATTACAAACGGTTGGGTTCAAACCAGTATACTTCTGAATCTGATGGGAAGCACACATATGGCACAAAATGAGATTGCTTTCTTTCCACACCACATGTACAAGGCCATGTATATTCAAAACTCAAATTACATATATTCCACATGAAACTTCAGGCATGAAGTTTTGCTCACATGCCCCTCAAGTCTCTCACCATGTGACTTGATTTAAATCCAACAAACCAGAAGCCACCCTCCCTCGTAACCTGGCACTGAGACTGGGGTTTAAAAGCAGCCTTCCTTTACAACTTCAACATGTCCGTGTATAAAGTGCTTGAAAATCATTTAAAAACCTCACTTCCCGACATTGTGCACTGTACTGAACATTGAACAAATTTGAGTTATAGCATGCTTACATGCTGCTTTTAACTCTTCCATCTATCCTAATCAGTAACTAATGTATCTAGTCACAAAAACAACATATTCCATATAATCTGGTGAATGGCAGAACAAGAGACTGAAATCTGTTTTCTCTTTCAAACAGAGGAAATTTGGCTATTGAACAGTTATTACTGGAAAGAATGGAATGTTCAGGCAGTTCCCAGGAAACTGAGTCATTCCATAAACATATGATGTATCCGCCACTCATTACAACTACGTAAGAAGACCATTTATGAAAAAAAAGTCATAAAACACAAACAAACATCTCAATGAGAAAGAAGTCCGAGTGATGACCACTTGAATGGAGTACATTTTAAAATAAATGCTCTTATATAATGTTGTCAGAATCACATTTTTATACAGAACTACAATTACATCATTGTGTGGTAGGTTAGTGCCACATAAAAAGTATTGGCAAGATAAAAAAAAAAAAAAATAAGAGCACAAATTTTGGCTTATGAGCAAAAAGCTCCACATGCCCTTTAAAGGTTTCTATTGATTCTTGTAAACAAGAAATTGCAAAAAAAAAAAAAAACTGATAGATGCGTATTTGTACACACACAACAAAATACATTTTTTAATTCTTTAAAGAACTAGATGACTCAAAGCTCAAGGCAATAATAATAATAAAACCATAATCTCTGAAAGTTAATCATCCAAGGGTAAGGTGCTGTCAGATGCAGTGATATAATTTATTACACACACTAGTCAAATCTTATCAGTATAAAGCATCCAATAACATGGTGTAAAAATGTCATGGTAGTCGAAGGTTATGGTGAGGGCAACTAAACTAACACAAAGCTCTCTAAGGTAGATGGGAAATATGCACGGTAAACTGCTGACATCTACACACCCCTAAACAAAGTGAAATCTCCTTTCTTCAGAGATCTAAAGGTTCTCTTTGACATCTGCAAGATGTTACATCTAGTTGAAGGGGAAAAGGAAAATAAAGTCTGAAACTTCATTAATCACTACATAAAGATTAATGAAATATCAGAGATACATTTTTTTTATTAAAACTGGAACATGACTGAATTTTTTTCAACAATTCCAGCATTGTTGTCATTTGTGATAGCCTTTGATGCAGATAGTGGTTTCTTCTACATTTGTTACAAATAATTTGCATTGGGTCCAGCCCCAGGACACAAGCCAGCTATTCTATTTGGCATCATTAACGCTGTTCTGCAGTCATTTGGTTAATAACGACTTACAATTTAGAATTTTTAACAACTATAACAATAAACAACAATAATTACTGAATTATTGTAGCAATACAAGCCGTAACACATTCATTTCAATTAGCGCACATGACAGAAGCCACCCTTTCACAATAATGCACTGAGACAGTAACAGAAACTGAAATTAGCTGCAGAAATACATAATACACTACGGGTTCTTTCTCTGAACTCAATATCCTCACAATAAAGCTTTTTTGCATCCTTGAAGGGACATCACAACACAATGTTCTCCTTCAGCATCCAATTAAGTAAATTATGTCTATATGCAGCACCTATTTCCTGGAAAAGGGTCAAGTATGATATTTTAACCTCAAAAATAACTTGTTACACTTTACAGATACAGATCCGTTTCCACTAATAGACAACTAGAAAGTATATATTATGACTAAATGACCATACAACATTAACAGGTTACTACTGTAAATTCAGCCAAATGCATCAGCACAAGATCATCATAACACTTACAGAACAAAATGCATCTCAGCAAACATAATTCTCCTTTAATATGCAGTGTAGACTTTAAAGAGCATTTCTAAACCCGATGGTCAGACACTGCGCCTTAAATGAGTGACAGGGAAGGCAATAGTTCACTCGGGGAGAGCAATAATTGTAGTGTTTGCCCCAGCCAGTGGAAGGGGAGTGATGGAAAACAAATGGGGCAATTTCAGTCATAAATCCATACTGTCGATTTTCAATAGATGCTAGTTAAAACATTAGGTCTTTTGCCCAAAACACACCTCGTGCTTTACTCGAACAGCTGAATTTGAAGTTATGCAAAAACGCATTACTCTATACGGTTTTAGCGTTTTTCTAATGTTGTTTGCGAGCGAACAGAGAAGAATTACACGGGTGATTTGAGCGCTGCTAGTCCACGGTTTTTTAAAAACAACAGTTCGCATAAATGTTTAACGACAACTGAACGCTAACGTGAATGTGCTTGTGTCTGTAGCCGAACGCGAGTATGGCTTTGTGAATATGCTCATTATTATACGTATATTTAACACAAGTGTTAGCGCACATATACTGCATAAACTTAAAAGGATGCGTTAATAATTATTAACACTATCAAACATTATTCATTCCTTCCCATGTTTCTGTAAAGTCTTGTCAAGCGATATAAAAATGCGAAGATATGAACAGCACTGCAAATTGTTTACAAGGCGCTAGAAAAGTTAGAAAGCGACCTTATGTTTTTCACTTTAAAAATAAAATTCTGCTTTCTGAAAGGAGGAAAATTCAAATTGAACTTACTATGGTGAGAATGTAGGTTCATGGCCGATGAAAGAAATTTTCCAGTGTGTAGAGCCGCCGGGTGCCCCGCGCCCAGATGACCGGGAGACGGTGGTATTCTGCCGGCTGCAGCGGCCGCGCCGAGTCGGTGAGACTCCATGGGCAGCCCCGAGAGAAGGGGCGGCGGTACGTGAACAGATCTGGGGGGTCCGAAATCTCGGCCATCCATCATCCACAATGACCCAACTTGATCAAAGAAACAGTCCGATCGGGTAAATCCGAATAAGCCAGTCTTAATGGCTATAATGTCCCTAGATTCCTAGGCAAATCAGTGTCCTTATCCGGCATTCTGCCGACCTACAAAAACAAAACAGAAGAAGAAAATATTCTTGATAGATGCGGATCACTACTGAACAGAATCCAAAAATTACATGGAGATGAACACAAGCAGTGCTGTCATAATGACGCAGTTTTAATCTCAACTAGATCGCTGGAAAAAGAGAGTAATCTTCTCAAGTGCGAGTGGTAAGGCTGCAAACAGGCATCAAAACGTTTAATATCACTCTCGAAAAGTCCGTTTTAGGATAAACAGACGGTAATCTGCATGCAGGCAGTATATTGGGCGCAAATCCATCCTTTTGGTGGGGACTTGACCGATCATTCGCGCATAAAGTGACCTATAGGCTCATTCAAACGGTTTACAAACAGATTTATATTCTTCGAAGGCTGTATATAAACGGTCAAGAACAGTCCGTTTATGTTTAAACGCGCGACGTGCACGAAATAGTAAAAAAAATATTTATAGAAAACGGACGTATGTAACAACCACCATTTGCGAATGACTGATATCGATTTTGCTAAACTAAACATGTTAATGACTGAAAAACAATATTATTTTCTTTTTTGCTTCTTGTAAGCCACCACCTTTTAACGGACTGTTATTGACCTCTGCCGAACCGTTTGTCTGAAAACAAACCCAGTTTATCCACTCCAAATGGGCTGCTACGGCATAATAACCATAATACTGTAATATCTAAATAATGACGATAGCATCTCAGAAAACTAATAACTACATTTACATGCAGATACAAGCAGTTTGTATCATGTAATACCCTGCTGAACAGTTTGTCACTGCAGCCTCATCGTTATATTGGGCGTTATTAACTTCAAACAGATGGTAATTGTGCGGTTTCACTTCTTCCTTTTCAAATGTGATTTTACGTAATACTTTATCAAGTTGTTGTTGTTGTTATTATTATAATTTCAGTTATTTGAATAATGCCTTTTTCGACTGACCTTTTCACACGGCAGCTTTTAGTAGCTTGAATGTTGGCAAGGTTAAGTAATCGGTACGAAAACACGAATGAAAATAATGACGAATCAAAGTTTAGATACGCGCATGTTATACAGCCATGCTTCATGATGGCAACACCAACCCGATCGACAGCCACGTTTCAAACTTTCCCGTTTCCATTTCCAGCAACGAAACTTTTACGCCCAAACGTTCATCGTTCGAACACACCGTTTAGTGCGTTGCAGATAAAGCACTACTAAACCTTGTTCGTCAAACTATCCCCCGCCTTTTCATCGCGAAAGCAGCACATTCTTTTTAAAAGTGTCTCCGATTTTGCTTCATAAACATCATGTTACTGTTTAACGGATCATGTGCGGAGTGAAAGCTGGCGACGTCTTACTTGAAATGGCGACTCAGTTTATAAAATCCAGTTTCTTCGCAAAATCCGTGAGACGTGTGGTGGAAAATTTCTTAGACTCCATTTACAAACCATCCGTAGCTACGCAGAGCGAAAGCACATACAGGGGGAAGGCCCTGTGTTCAAACCACTGTAGCTCTCGGTAAACTCTTCTGCAATGAAACAAGCATTGTTTAACAAGCTCCGCCTCCGCGAATCTCACCCGACACGTTCTACAACGAAGCATATGATTGGTCTACAGATGTGTCAATCAACTCCATGTAAACACTTTGGCTGCTCGCCAGCTCTATAAAACCAATTATGGAACAAGGAGGTTGAACTGTTTCAAGCTCCCCTTCCTTCAAGATTTCAATGATCAAAACAAGCGAAGAATTTTTGGAGGGCAGTTTCAAGGCCGCTCAAATTCGACTCATTAAAAAGACGGATGCGGACATGGTTATTTTAGCAAACTCAATAAACACACTATACATGAGTCCAATCTCTAAACTAAGGCATTCATGGTATGAGCCGTAGGCCTACCTAGTAGGTCCAAGGATTTTCGTAGTTGGGTCCTGGTATTGCAAGGGGGCGCTTGGCGTTCAGCGAAAAAATTGAGAGAAAATAGATGTTTTGGGGGGCTGCCAAAGTTATATATTAAAGTGTTTGTTCACCTCAAAATGAAAATTCAGTCATTAATTACTCACCCTCATGTCGTTCCACACCCGTAAGACCTTCGTTCATCTTTAGAACACAAATTAAGATATTTTTGATAAAATCCGACGGCTCTGTGAGGCCTCCATTGACAGCAAGATAATTAACACTTTCAATGCCCAGAAAGCTACTAAAACATATTTAAAACAGTTCATGTAACTACAGTGGTTCAACCTTAATGTTATGAAGCGACGAGAATACTTTTGTGCGCCAAAAAAAAAAAAAAAAACAAGCTTCGAAGCTTTACGAATCTTTTGTTTCGAATCTGTGGTTCGAAGCGTGTATCAAACTGCCAAAGTCACGTGATTTCAGTAAATGAGGCTTCGTTACGTCATAAGTGTTTCGAAATTTCCATGGTTCACCACTGGGGGGCGTGACTTTGGCAGTTTGATACATGCTCTGAACCACTGATTTGAAACAAAAGGTTTGTAAAGCTTTGAAAGCTTCATGAAGCATTGTTTTGAAATTGCTCATCACTAGATATTGTTGAATAAAGTCACTATTTTGTTTTGGGGTTTTTTTTGGCGCACAAAAAATATTCTAGTCGCTTCATAACATTAAGGTTGAACCACTGTAGTCACATGAACTGATTTAAATATGTCTTTAGTAGCTTTCTGGGCATTGAAAGTGTTAATTATCTTGCTCTCAATAGAGGCCTCGCTGAGCCATCGGATTTTATCAAAAATATCTTAATTTGTGTTCTGAAGATGAACGAAGGTGTGGAATGACATGAGGATGAGTAATTAATGACAGAATTTTCATTTTTGGGTGAACTAACCATTTAAACTAACACCATAAAAAAATATTTTCATTCAACCCTTTAATTGTGTTCAATGCTTTATCTTTTATTATCTGATATTATTACAGTTCCATTCTGTTATTCAGAAATCTCTAGATAAGCAAAAAATATTTTATTTTACTGACAGCCTTAGTTTTTAACTGAATAAAATGAAGTTTGCCTATTTAGTTTAGCGACACATACATTCAGGAATAGTTTGTTATAGGCCTATCTTTCTATATAGTTTATACTGTCCTCTCCAGGTGGCACACTGAATAATAAAACAATAACCTGTCAAACTAGCTATATATTCTCCAGGAAATATGTTATTGGTTTTGGCGTTCATTGTTAAAAGCTTTGGCTTTAAAAATTTAATTATTTAATTGAGGAAACAAAATGTTGTCTTATATCATTACTAGCTTAATTTTTTTTCTCGCAGTATAAATGGGTTTTTATACATGGAAATATAATCTTATTTGAAGGTTGTTTAAAAGGTTTGAAAATTCCTGCTTTAGAATAATGAACATATATGAGACTCTCTAACCCACTTTACCAAAGGCTTGTTATTTCTTTAGGCTAGATTTAATTATATTTATCAACTGGATGTTTGGCATATGTCTGTGTTAAATATTGAGAAATTTCCCTGGTCTGTGATCTGTTTTCAACCAGTTTTCAACACACAAAATCACAGCCTGTGAAACAAAATACCAGAGTTTATTTAGCCAGTTTTAGGAATTACCCATTTACTTCTAAACTCAGTCACTGAAGCATTACATCACGATTTCTTCTGAACTTGAACTGCAAACTCTAGGCGATCAATCGATCAGTTCACGAGACCTTTCCACATTGGAGAAGGGGAAAAAAAAAGATGATTAAAAAAAAACGGGTACGGTTTCTAACCGCCCCTTAGCGCGCCTCTTCAGTGAAGCGGTTTCAAGGCGTCCTCATGAAGGCAGTGGAAACGGGTCACACAGGAGGAAAAGACCTACGTGAATTGTCAGGTTTAAAAGAGCATAGCTCAATTGCAACTCCTACCAAAATGACAACACTTTCGGGAAAAACCAAAGCTTCAGGACAGGTCGTTTTCTCCAAGGACTCACGGGAACAATAGCGCTGATTTGCTATGGAAACCGTTTGTCTCGAGACGCTGCATGGTCATCAGTGCAGCTCTACAGCTTCATGGCTCTCCGAGCGCCTCTGTTATTAATGACCAGCGGAGCGGCAGTAAATGGCAGATGCAGTCGGGTTTGTTCGTGTTGGCAATTGTAACTGTACTGATAAAATACCTGTTTCCCTGTGGATGTTGTTGGTTGCATACGTGCGCCTTTCCCAATGCCTGAAATCATCATGGATTGTAGATTTAGGATCCTTTCTTTCGTCCATTGTTCACGATGACCCTCATCTCGGTTTTTAAGGTGGGTGTTGAATGCGTGTCGTGGAAATAAACATTTTACATATACCAGGCCTATGTTTTTAATTGTTCTGCCTTTCATGGTTATTGTTTACATGTTCAGGACTGAAATAAGCCGAATATTTAATGAATATTGATTTTTTTTTTTTTTTTTTTTTTTATTAAGGAAATTTATACAGTTGTAATTGTTATTTTTTTCATGGAGTAGTATACTACACAACATTATATGTATCACAGAAAAAAATGTTGAGGGAGTAGTGCATTAAACTCTCGTCTTTTATTGTATTTTACCCATTATTTTATTGCACATGTTTCATGTTTATATTTGATCAGAATCTTTTACATGCCTCAAAGCAAAGTACAATGTATACAAACAAAAAGTTATTAAATAAATTAAAAATATATATAAAAGTCTGGTGTATTGGATGTACTACTTTGCTTCAACTCGCAGTCCTACGCAGTTTACAACGTTAGGGTCTCTGAATGCTTCAGATGAGCGCAAAAATAAAATTAAAAATTGAATCAAAATAATGTGAAAAAAATCAAATGAGAATTGAATTCATTGTCCATCATTTCCTGATAAGTCAAGTTAGTGTATTAAAATAAGTCAATGATTAAGTTTATACAGTTCTCAGATAAAATAAGAATTGTAATGCAGGGCTTGATATGAAGACTTTGGAGCTATATGCAAATCTTTGTTTATTCAGACCAGAAGGGAACTAAATAATTTAATAATAAGTGAAGTACAGATGCAAACCAACACGTTTTGCATGTGCGTAACAGGCCTTTTTCCTGAAATGTGCAAATATAAGCAACTAATGCCCTGAATTTGCAAGTCACACTGGTACAAGGAAATGGAAGGTAGGCTAGATGTTTTTGTGTGTATGTGTGTGTATGTATGTGTGTGTATATATATATATATATATATATATATATATATACACACAAACACACATTTGTGAATAAGCAAACATTATATCCAACTTTAGTATTGGACACTATATGTGACCCTGGACCACAAAACTAATCATAAGAGATTTATACATCACCTGAAAGCGGAATAAATAATCTGTCCATGGTTTGTTAGGATAGGACAATATTTGGCCGAGATACAACTATTTGAAAATCTGGAATCTCGAGGGTGCACAAAAATCAAAATATTGAGAAAATCGCCTTAAAAGTTGTCCAAATGAAGTCATTAGCAATGCATATCCACTCACAAAAATAAAGTTTTGATATATTTACAGTAGGAAATTTACAAAATATCTTTATGGAACATAAAGATCTTAACATCTTAATATCCTAAGGATTTTTGGCATAAAAGAAAAATCAATAATTTTGACCCATAAAATGTATTGTTGGCTGTTGCTACAAACATACCTGTGCGACTTATGACTGCTTTTGTGGTCCAGGTTTGACATCTTACTTGTATCATGTAGTTCATTTGAAATATGGTCTGTTCACAATTAAACAAAAATAAATAGTATTCCTGAATAATCAAAGGCCTAAGAAATATGGAAACTGTTACTGCACAGAAGAAAGTATAAATAACTTGTATAATATATATGTTTTTTTTTAAGAATCTAAGATTATGCATGTTAGGTTAACACACACTCCTACAATCTTGCCTGGGTAAGACTCAGCATTTTGTTTTTGTTTTTTGTTTTTCTGGGGCATGCTGGGAAAATATCCCATAATCATGAGGGAATCAGTTTCCTAAAACAATAGACTGACTCTGTTCAGGGCACATGAACTCCTGACATTTCTAAACGTAACAATTTCAACATCACATTTATGTTCTTGGCAGACACATTTTTACCAAAAGAATTTCCAAAAGTAATAAAAGCCCTAACTTAGTGTAACCAAAGATATGATAGTATAATGTTGCCTCTCTACCAGTTTAGAAAAAGGTCAGTTCTATAAAATAAAGATATAATCTGCCTCTCACAGCTTTTGAATCAGATGACTCATATCAGCCACTCTGTGTGTGTGTGTGAGAGAGAGAGAGAGAGAAACGAAAGATAAAAATTGTAGATTATTGTGACTTCCATTTGCTATCAATCCCACACATATCTGATGCAGTGCATGTTTTGTTTAAATGCCTTTAAAATGATAAATGGCTGGTTTGAGAAAAATGTAATAGCCTATATGGTAATATATGGATTTTTATAGAATGGTAGTGTTTGTTACACTATGTGTAAATTTAGTGGATTTTTTTTATTTTTATAAAATGTTATTAAAAATGACAACGAATTGCTTTTTCTAGCCTTAGTGAACACCTCATTGATGATCGACCACAGGCTTGTGGAAGTAAAGACCAACTCGTGGTGATTTCACCCTGCCTGCTGTCATGCTGTATATGAAATTATAAATTCAGCCGAAATTTTTGCGCTATTGTTATGCCACTAACTTAATGATTACCGTGGATAAAATATGTCCTTTATTAGGATGAAAAGATCGTGATTCAACGCAAAAATATGAGAGCGTCATGGGAAACAGCGCCATCTAAAGGTAGCGGTCACACTGTGTATTGTATATCAGTGGGCTTCATTTCTCAAGGTCCTGAAATGGGAGGAAGTAAAAGCTGACCCTAGCAAGCCATGTAATTCATTCTTCTTGTATCTAACCTTGATATTTTAACAACTGGCTTCATACAATACATGCAAAAGAAATTCACCTCTGTTTCAGTGAAGGTGTGACCCCTCCTCATAAAAGTGTGGAGAAAAATACATAAAAACAGACATAAACCAAAGCATCTACTTTTGCACTAAGCACTAACTGAAGAGCTCAGTGTTGTGGATGTTAGCCAAGAGTGCAATCTCTTCTACTCCATCAGCAATAAAGATTACTGTTTATCAACAGATATAATTTACAGTCAAGGGCAAAGTAATGCCAGTGCTGTGCACTAAGTGTAGTAAAGCTGTTGTGATAACCTTCAACATTTATTTATTTATTTAAAAGCCATATTTTCACTAATACATTGGACAACTAAAGCCATAAGTGTTTGAAATTATAGTAAAAAACAAAAAAACTTCAGATCTTCAGAAATCAAAAAATGAGATTATAAAAAATGATGAAATATTTAAGAAGGCATGTTATCATAATAATGATGATGTCACACCTGACGCCGGCAATTATTTCTGTGTGTGCGAGAGATGAAAATATACTCTTTAAATATAGTATGGTCATATTTGCTGACAGCTGTGCTAAACAACAATTTTCTGAGCTGGAAATTTAAGCAGAGACGGGCAGTGCAAGGGGAATGCCAGTGTGATATTTTAAGGGAAGTGTTTTTCTGTGGTTGTATGACCACTTACATCTGGCAGAGCATAACCTATACAAATATATTTTCAAGAATCGGCATGTGCAAGTAAAAAAACGATGCCCTTAAGTTCAGTCGCACCTATTTGATTTCAGTGGTTTTCCTATATCTGTGATTTCAGTCACACAAATACTTTACATTAGTCGCCTGGGGCAGATGTAATTTACTTTACGGCTTTATCTGCACTTTATGAGGGCACAACTTCTTACTGGGAAAATACTTCAGTGCATCAAAAGGTAAATAAACAGCTCTTCTGCAAAAAGAAAACCCTATTCTACATCACTTAACAAGAGAAAATCTGTTTGTCTTTTGAATAGCATTTATGTGAAAAAATCATATGTCTGGATACAGAATTTATTGCGCTTTACAGACTTGCATTTTTTGAGGGATCCTTGGTAGAAATCCTCAGGGAATGTAGCTTTCTGCCTTCCTGTGCTTTCGGTCTTATAGGCAGTGACAACTCAGCGCTTGACAGGCGAGTGAGACAACCTGCCACAGAGCTCAGAGACCTTCCCAGGATGTCGAGCCCTTCTGGGGCTTAATCTCAGTGTGGTGGGCCGCTCCTATGACAGCTTTTAATTCTCTCTGGGCAACATTCATCATGCACTGTCTGCTATGGGCTCTGGATCAAATGTACCCCAGGATATTCACATTCCAGCCAGCGTGTCCCAACCCACTTTACACCATCACATATATTCATGGCTCTTTTATTCATGAGTTTGTTTGCCTTTTGTTAAGATTGCTCTCTCCCCTGTGCGGTGTCTGTCTGTGAGTGACAAGAGAGCGACCGGTATAGACCGGACTGATCTAAATGCACAAAAAAAAAAAAAAAAAAAAAGGATTACACATCAAATCATACAGTGAGATGTGATATTCATGGTGCATATTTCACTAGATCTAATAATAGTCTTCTTTTATTTTAAAAGGAAATCAATAGACAAGTTCATTTTTTTATTAAAGATTTTCCTTGATAACTACTTATATTTAACTGCCAACTTGTGGTTTAAGAAATGTGTCAAAAGCTGTACTTTTAACAGACTTATAATAAGAATTTCATAATACTGAATTTGAACATTCATTTATTTATTAACAGTTGTTGGGGCAACTGTAACAATGAAAAATTAAAAATAAAATCATTAAAAAATAATATAAAAAATTTAAATAATCCATTGTATCTGTACACTTGTAAGGGCTTACTATTTTTAATACCATTTTTGAAGACATACTTTTTAATATTAGGGAAAAGTTTTTCCTTTCTACTATGGTTTTATTTTTTTAGCTTTCAGGACTGATTTGTGTTTAAAGCCAAAGTCTATGTTCTGTTTAAACCTACATATCATTTTTTTCTTTTTGAAAATATACGGTTTAATTTTCAAAATTATTGTATTTATTGTAAATTATTGTTTTTAATAACTAGCATTGTTTCTCCCCAACAGCCATGAAAAAAATTAAATGACAGCTATTAATGGTAGTCTTATGTTTTAGTGATGTCAAACGATTAATCGTGATTAATCGCATCCAAAATAAAAGTTTGTGTTTAATATACGTGTGTGTACTGCGTATATTTATTAAGTATATATCTAAATACACATGCATGTATATATTTAACAAAAATATATTGTTTTTCTATATTATATATATATATATATATATATATATATATATACAGTACACACATTATGTAAACAAACCTTTTTGGATCTGATTAATAATTTGACAGCACTAAAAGTCATCAAAACTTTAGACTGCATTTTTTGGACATTCATACATGGGCATTTTTTATTTCTTTATATAACTTTAGAAATTATAAAAGCACTTTGATAGAATATTAAAAAAATCTAATATATAAAGACTGTAAAAACACACTATAACACGCTGTCTATTAAGAGAAAGAAATTAATCTTTAACTCTGAATTCTGATGACTTACTTTTCAAAATATTTCTTAGTTTCCAGTTTTTAATACAAGGACTACAGCAAATCCATTTGTAAAACCTTAATCTTCCTCTGGAAAGAAACATTGTGAATAAGAATGTTGTTGTGGCTTAAACATTTCCAGTGAAATCCAATCAGGGACTTAACACAAAGCGTCTATCAGACTCTGAGGGTCAGGGAAAGCTTTCAGGATATTAAACTTATTTCAATGAAAAATTAAACGCAGTTCAAATCAGGCCCTATTGAAGGGGCGTTCAATGTGGGTGGGAGAGCATTTGACATTTTTAATTAACTCAGGCTTTGTATTATCCCTGGGTCCATCACAAACCAGCAGTGTACCTCAGTAGTCAAGATGCAGACTTTCAAAAGGGCAATGCTTCAGATGTTTCAGCCAGGGCCGAACTACGCACATATATGAGCTCTTCCCCAATAACCCTGCACGCCTGACCTCCCTTGACCTTCCCGCTCTTTTTTTCTGCCAGCTTCTACTGACTTCTGGTCCTCAAGTGTCAGTCAGAATAGAATTTTGTTGCCAGAGCAGAATTTAAGTCCATCTTCTCCCCTAGAGCTTTGGCTGAGTTCGCACACACATGACACTCTGTCCTCAGCATGGGGAAATAAGGCCCTCATGCAACACTTCTGTCGTCTTGCCACAGTGTTCACACCCCCCACTGTTTCAAGAGGCTGCCACATATCTGACCATCCATTATTCACAATACAGCATGGAGCGTTTGAAGTCCCTTGACGTGCTTTGATTTAAGCTCTGTGATCATAAACATATCACGATAGTTTGGCTTTTTAAGCCATTTTTCCTCCTCTCGTAAGTGTGCTTGGGTTCTGATGCTTAATAGTGAGATTAAATGTACTGTTGCCGTAATGATGTTGTTTATGCGAGTTTGTGTTTTGTTATATGCAAATAACACTCAGATCTAAAACACATCAGAGCTGCAATTAGACCTTAATATCAATAGATTTCTTTAAGGCTTCGGAGTTGAGAATAATATCATTTCTTTATTTATTTAACAAACTCCACTGAAAGACTGGCTGATTATACGCATGCTGATGTGTATTATATATGAGATTGTAGAATATAATCAGTGCATATTTATGTTCCTAGTGCTTCTGATTTCAATCTCTTTTATGCTATTGGATCTTTAAACGTCTGGACTGCATGTTTTCGTGATATGGGGAAATTATTTTGCTTTATCTGTGGTGATGGGAAAAAGTGTGCATATCTTTTTTACTTTTAAACAGCTGCAGGGTACAAAGGGAATATAATGAAAAGTACACAAAATCAAAATGTTCATGCATTTTGTTGCTCCCGCCATCTTTAAATAGCACAAAGCTGGCACTGTGTTCTGAGGACGACGATGGTTGAAAACTTGCTATTAAAAAGTCATGGGAACAACGTAAGTGTAAATAGACGCATGCAATTCTGAAGAAAGAGGCTGATTTTCAGGGGAAAAACATGCTTTATCTCAGCTGCTTATCTATGGTGGAGTTTTAGTGGGTGTCACAGTCAATTAAGTGAACATGGCTGTTGAATATAGTAATATTATTTAGGGAAAAATAGCTATAGCTATTTAAATAAATGCTATGAGCAATTCTGCCCATTTTCCATCAATTACCTCTTTAAAGGTATTAAATTGGGGAGACTGGAGAGTGTTGTAACATTATTTGTAACTCAGTTATTTTATTTTACTTTACTTTTTTAAACCTACATTTCAAATATAAAGAGTTGTTATACCTGTATACCTATATATTATGTCATTAATTACTCACCCTCATGTCGTTCCACACCCGAAAGCTTTCCTCCACTGAAGCCTATGCAACTACTAACTAGCCCCAGAAAGGTAGTAAAGACATCCTAAGAGTATCCATGTGACTAATGGTTTAACCTCACTTTTCTGAAGCTACGCGAGTAAAACAAAAAACAGTAAAAAAAAAAGTTACAATACCATGCTGCATTCTGCAGCAGTTTTAATCTTCTGTGTATTGAAACAAAAAACATATTTTACCACTTTATTTACAAAATATTAATCTCCAACACGCGTTCACGCAACAACGTCTGCTCTCGCGTCAACACAACACGCATGCGCGACTGTTCACGAAAACTCCAAGACTGTTGTGTTGACGCGCGAGTCTGCTCTTGTTTCAACATAACACGCATGCGTTGTGGTGCTCTCGTGAACGCGAGTTGGAGATTCATCTTGTAAATAAAGTCTTAAATTATTAAAGAATTATGTTCTTTTGCGCAAACAAGGTACTCGCGTCACATCAGAAAACTGAGGTTAAACCACTTGGGTCTTACGGGTTTGGAAAGACATGAAGGTGAGTAAATAATGACAGAATTTTCATTTTGGGTGAACTAACTAACCCTTTAATTCAAAAGGGAAAGAAAGAAACAGTACTTTAAAACGGCAAACAATATTACAACAGCAGACAAATCATTGTTTATTAATTACATAACACATGGAGGTAAAAATAAATGTTATATATTAAACAAGGGAACCTGCTGATGCTAGTTTTGTCATTGAATATGCATTAACCTGAAATTTTAATATTTCTTTAGTTTTCACTTACTCGCAGGCACTTCACCTGTTTACAAATACCCACAAGCTCTGTCACTGCTGCTTATATTGTTTTCTTACAAAAATATGAGGTTGGGAATCATCTTATATTTGTCTTATGATATTAATTAGATATGTTTATTTACATTTGTAGACCATTTACACTGGTATAGAGTTTCTGCAACACCGGTTTAAGATTTAATTTACCACAAAAACATGTTGTTATAGCCTTTAAACTGCTTTAACTTAATTGTGCAAACACGCCAGTGTCATTGTTCAGTAAATAGCTTGCATGTCATCGCTAAAGCTTCCCACACTTTAGATTTAGATGAAGGACTTCTATAGCATTGACTGGTTGAAAAGGGGGAACATACTATCAGCATAGAGACCCTAAAAAAGGAGCATGAGATGCAATTAAAGTGTTCATCGGCTGGTAGCAGTCATCAGCAGTCCAAAGAAGATTTTATTTTGTTACGTAAGCCGTGACAAACAAGCGGTGGAACAAAACCCTCCTATGACATTTTCAGAATTCATTGTAGGCCTATTGATCCATAGAAGAGGGACAAATGACAGTCATTTTCTGCTTTGTTACTGGACTCCATCAGTCTTGCTCATTTGCTCTCATTTTGCTTCATGTCATCAATCACATACAATAGAAATCATTTTGTTTGATGTATTTGCTTTGTGTGTCAATACACAGAAGATTAAAACTGCTGCAGAATGCAGCATGGTATTGTAACTAAACCGTTTATGGGAACCTAGTCACATTAAATGACTAATTATAAATGCTAATGCTTTGTAGTAATAAAAGAGCAGCATGTAAATCTAAATGAATAGATGTGGGCTGTTTTTAGTCATCCTCAAGCTACATTCTAAGATATAAAAAGGTAAACATTCAGCACAAACACTATGTTGTTTTCAAGTGATGCACTCAAAGACTGTGCCTCAAATGAGTGTTTTATCAAAAATGACATGTTTTAGGACAGTGTTTCTCAACCAGGGGTCCATGGACCCCTAGTGGTATTTGACATTATGCCAGGGGTTCCTTATAAAATATCTGAATATGAATTTTTGTATATTTTGTCATTTGACATGTTCCCATAAAAGAAGAAGATAATATATGTATAATATAACTGACAAAATGACTAAATATAGAACAAGTCAACTAATGTAGTAGTAAATTATACTTAATTGCATTTGGTCATCACAAAGGCATTAATGATACCAATGAGCCAATTTTATTCTGGGGTCCTTGAGGATGGTTCCAAATATGACAGGGGTCCATTACTCAAAAAAGGTTGAGATTCACTATTTTAGGACATAAAGCAACAAAAACACGTTATTGATTTTGTGCTACCGTGATGCTTATCTTAGAGTCTAAATAGTCTTTATGTGCATGAAGGTGACTCAGAGCTGGCTGGTAAGTGTAGCTGGCCATGAATTCTGGGAAATACAATGTGATGTGCTTCAGCTGTTTGCCATTAACCCAGGCGCACCTACCTTGGAAGGTCATCTGACCTCTCCCGTGTTAAATAAAGGCTTGATGCTTTGAATAAAACAGTCAGATGAAGAGCAGGATTGCTGTGGCACAGCGTGAGCGTCACTGCATTGTGATACAATGACCCACGATGCCTGCGATTTATAGCACAGCTTTTTATTTAGTGATAAAAGCTGCTGTGATGGAAGGTGACAGCTTCTAGCACAGAAATAAATCACAGAAAATGGAAGGCTTTCGCTTTGAGCCTGCATCTAAAAAGTGTCATTTTGCATTATTGATCTCTTATAAACTATGATCGGGATGATGGATGCCTAAATTTATGTAAACCTGCATGGATTTGAAAAATATCAAGTGTATGCATTAGTGATATAAAATATTAATATTTCATTGCTTCTGACCACGATCAAGGGTTTGTTTGGTTTTTTTTTTTTTGGTCTGGCAAATGTGTTGTGAAATATAAGGAAGCATAAAGCTTGACAGAAATAGGATAATGGCTTAATGCAAGCAGGCAGTACAAAACCTTTAAAATCAGCTACAATTGATGTTTTACTCATTACTAAATCACAGTAATCATCATGTTCAGCAGCTGCTGGAATAAAAAAAAAAAAAAAATATATATATATATATATATATAATTATTATATACTTTTTTTTTTTTTTTTTTTACAGGAACTTAGGTTTTATGCAATAAAACAACTCATATGAGAATGTTAACACTGTGCAATGCGCATTGTACCCGTGTGCAAAAACCCAGCGTGGAAGTGGCTTTGAAGTTTGTTAGCGACTGTGCAAAAATAGCATTGCATGACAAAAACAAACTCCCGTTAATATGCACTGTCTCATTCTGAATGCACCCACACGCCATTTTCATCTACCCGTGTGTGGTTTGCGTAGTCTGTGAATCTGAGGCCTCTGGAGTGTGGGCGTCAGCCTCTATCAACCGCAACATGCAAGCCATTTCTGGGCATGAAAACCACAGCTCACCCCGGGAGCCGAGACTTAGCATGCCAAACAATACCTTACAGTTACACTCTGTCTTTTCAGCATTCTTTTAATCATGACATCATGAGTATCGGCTTCCTCCTGTGAAAAGGCGCCCAGATGCAGCTGCTCGTGTCACTCCACAAAGTAGACAAGTGCAAGCAGATGAGAGAGAAGCTTTGCTGCTTTGGCACAAAAGCAACTTCATATTACAAGAATGAGAGACAAATGTTTGAAAGACTTTAATGAAACTGTCACTGTCGATGATCTATATCCAGATGACGGTGATGTGCTAATGCTGAGGAAATATGTGCATGTTACTAACAACACTTTCAGATGGTTTCCTGAATGAAGGCATTGCTGTATGTCGAAATCGTGGTGCCTTTTATAAAGACTCTCGGGTCACATTACTCATGATGTCTTCTATTCGATTAAGATGTATAATAATACATCCTACTTTTTTGTTTCTTTAAAAGTGCTGATACATACAGACTGAAATCACCAAGACTTCTCACTGTATTTTTCTCTGTGTGCACGATCTAGAAAAGCAGGGATTTTCTGTGACACTTTCTGCAGGTTACATTGTACTTCACTATGTGGTGTCAAGTACCGTCTTTATGAACGAGTCATTACTGAATCACTCATTTAACCGATTCATTCAGGAGCTAAACAAGTGACAGACATACTATAAAACTCAATAAGTTCAGAATACTCAAAACATTTAAATAAACTAACTAATTTTTTAAAGTTAGTAGAACTTAACATTTTTGTGACAAGGGGGGTGGGGCCGAGAGCTATGGAAGAGGAACAAGGCCAATGTGGTGCACATGTGTTTCTCATTAACAATTACGGGGATCCCTTCACTTCTTCCCTTCACTTTACAGTTCTCAGCCTCGCCCCACTTTTTGCAAGTTTTGCAGCTCATCCTTAACTTAACCACAGGCTCTACTCTTCACAACAATGGTAACTCTACAAAACTAACATAACAAAACCCCCTGTAAATCCCAACATAACACAACATTAAACACTAACGTATGTCTCCCTATGTTAATCTTGTGCAAAAACACTTAATTTCAACATTTATTTTCCTCATACAGTCTGACGCAAAGCATGCTGGGAATTAGAAAACTGCTGCAGCTCAATCATTTTAAGTTCAGCTTACTACAATCAACTTTTTTACAATCAAACTTTTTTCCTATTTAGTACAATGAACTTTCATTATTATTTGAGTGAAAACAAACTCATTTTATTTAATTAATTTCACTGTTCGGTTTTACAGTGCAGCGCATGTACATCTCCAAGATATCTGTAAAAGAGTGCTTCATCTGGAAAACATCTGAATTAACTCGGAATGTTTTGAGAGCTCTGACTTGTGCAACGTGACTGCTGTATAACCTGGCCACTGCAGATTCATTTTGCAGTTGATACCACTTTCTTTTTTTTTCTAGTTCACAGAACTGATATATTAAGTAAACTGAACTGTTTAATTGTTTTGAGTTTTATGAACTTATTTCTTTTAATTTAGACGAACTTAAGTTTAAATGAAACGGAGTTGGGATTTCTATTTCCCAGCATGCTTTGCCCATGGCACTCAAAAGGGAAAGTAAATGCTAAAATTAAGTGTTATATAATGTTTTTTGTGCAAGACTAATATTAAGTGGGAGATTTAGTAGTGATTAAATGTTTAGTTATGCTAATTCAAAAGAATTTCTGTTAATGTGGGTTTTTGGAGTTACCATCATGGTGACAAATGGCTTGGTTTGAGAGCAAGTATGTTAAATGTTTTATATTGCTGTATTCATTCAGTACAGTGCTATACCATGTTACTGTTAACATTTTAACAAATTAGTAAGTTAGCATTTTTTGAATTAGCTTGTTATAGCTAGCTAATTTTACACTAATACAAATGTTTACATTGGGGTTACATGATAATTTTAAGTTAATTGTATGATTGTACTCAAACATTTCAAGTTAAGAACAATTAAAATGTATGAGTAGTACCAAATAAAAATCTGCCAGTTCTGCTCACTTAAACTTTGAATTTCTTAACTTAAAAATTGAGGCAATTGCTGATAAACACTGTTTCTTCGGTTTCTTCGTTTCAGATTGTGAAATGCATCACCAGCAGACCCTGGCACAGACGAGCTCACATCACCAGGAAGCAGGTCAGATGAAGGTGACGCACAACACACAAGACCACATATCCAAGTGATGCACAGCAGTGAAATAATATATATGTGGTGGATGTGGACACTGTTCTAAACTGTAATGACTACATTTGATAAGTTATAGAGTCTTGTGTCTCCTGAAAGGAAAATAAAACTGGTGTAAAATAAAAGAATAGTGGGTCTCATTCTTTTATCCTATTTTTAATTTTATTTGTTCTGAATGTCAGAGACAAAGATAAAATGAAGAAAACCAATCAGTTATTAAGAGAAGTGCTAAATTATATAGCAAAAATAGGATTTTTGGGGTAAAGTAGCTTGAAAAATCATTTTTTTAGCAAAGGACACTTTGTGAAATAATTTTACCTCCCTGCAGTTATATATTTTTCTGGAGTATTCTGCTACCTAGTGGAATCAAACAAAACAAACTGCTCAATAAAAAAAATAAAAAAACAAGCTGGTCAATAGAGCAAGCAGAACCTAAATTACAGATTTTCAAAGACAGGATTTAAAAATAAAAACACGCCTATTTAAAAATATATATATATATATATATATATATATATATATATATATATATATTATAATCTTTTAAAAACATACAACATTATTTTGCATGCAAGTTGATTTTGTTATTTTGAGAAGTTGTCTGTACAATGACACCATCATTTTACATTTCTTCCACTTTATGTGTGTAGGGTGAACATTTAGACTTGAGTATGTCAAATTCAGGCGGAAATACAAAAATATGCACTTGAGTGTAAGAGACTAAACAAAATGTCATAGGAACTTAAATTTTTGTGATATCAACTTCAAATTTTGAACACAGCTTGGTTAGATATATGGCTTTGAATTTATATCAATTTTAAAGTAAAATATTTTATTAAATATATATTTTACATAAAATAAAAAATGTTTAATACAGTAGATTTGATTTACAGTAAATTTCAACTTTTATAACTTTTTCATACTTTAATTTTTTGAAGTGCTTTCACTTCAGCTACAACCTGCTGAATGTCTTCTTTAAAACAAGACCAGTCTTAGACCAGTCTATATTTCAAAGCATTCTTCATTTTCACATAAATACTCAAAAAGTGGGGCGCTTGTTAAGGGGTTTAAAAAAAAGAAGAAAAAAAAAGAAAACTAGCTATGCTTACTGATATTTAAGTTTGCAAACTTACAAAAATAGAGGCAATCAGTTGCCTGAAATTTTTTTGAGTTAGTAGAACTTATCGGGGTTTACAGTGTAGTGTTGTTATAGAAATTAATGAGTCCAATTGTTTTTATTTCGGTGTACCTATGCTATGTGTATGTAGTCATTGAATCATTCACTGATACCATCATACAACATTCCATACACTCCACTAATATAGTTGACTGAAAGAGTGAATGAAAACAAGTGAGCGAAATAGGACACTGAGTGTGTTGGAACTTCTGGCAAGACGCAGGAATCCATTGGCCGTGACCCTTATATTGTACATTGGTTGTACTGTACTCTCGTTAGATGAGTAGATGCAATGAGGTGCATTATGGGATTGAATGAGTGTACTCGATAATATCCACTATGGATTTGGACACCACTACAAATGACTCTGTAACACTTTACAATAAGGTTCATTAGATAACATTTATTTAACTACATTAGTTAATATGAACTAATAATGAACTTCACTTCTACAGCATTTATTAATCTTTGTTAGTGTTAATTTCAACGTTTACTAATACATTATTAAAATCTTGTTAACATTAGTTAATGCACTATGAACTAACATGAACAAACAATGAACAACTGTATTTTCATTAACTAATGTTAACGAAGATTAGTAAATACAGTAACAAATGTATTATTTATGGTTAGTTCATGTTAGTTAATACATTAACTAATGTTTAACTAATGAACCTTATTGTAAAGTGTTACCAATGACTCTCTCCACAAATAGTGCACTGTATAAGGGTATAGGCTGTGATTTTGGACACAGCCACTGATTCATTTGGAAAAGAAATGCTACTGTGTGTCACTCAGAGTCTCAACAGTTCATTCTGTTGTAGTTTTGTTTGTAACTTTTATTAACAAAGCAAAAATACACTAAGCAACTGTCAATATTGTGTCTGAAATTTAAGTTACACTCTAAAAAAATGGTAAAAAGACTTTAACGGTAAAAGACTGTAAAAATGCTACAGTAAAAACCTGTTAACGGGATCTTACTCTATAACATTTAATGTAATTTTACAGTAAAATACATCAAGTATGCAGTTTTTGGAAGTGAAAAAAACAACAACTCTTATAATTTACAGGGAAAATTGATATTCACAGAAATTTTCTGTGTGACACTTCAAATCTGTTTCTTCTTAGTTTTTTCTTATCAGGTATATGGTTTTATGTTACATTTTATGTTGTTAAATGAATGATTATTGCATTATTTTAGTGTCATGTTTGTTACCATGATGGTGTTTTGTGTTTATGACACTGTGTGTCAGCTTGTGTATTTACCTCAGCATGAGTAAAAGCTACTTGTGATGAACTTTGATTCACCATGTGGCTTTCTTATTACCACCTGTGTTATTAAAGTTGTTTGTTGTCAGTAAAGGTAAAAAACAGAATTTAACATTACTTCAGTTAATGAAATACATGTTTTTTTTTTATTAAGGTAAATCTGTAAAACGTAAAGTGTTGCTGGCAACCACAGCTGCCATTTTTTAATATAAATTTCACAGATTGTTTTTACAGTGTACTCAGTATTAACTTCTAGTTTCCTAGTTTGTAGGACTTTATCACACTCATAATTGTTTTGCTGAGCTGCAGTAATAAATATGTCAGCTGGATAATAATGTTCTCGCTTAAAATGTAGCATGTGTGGTGAACGCAAACCACAAATTTCAACAACCTTCAGCATTGTGTAGTTCTAAACTCGAGCAACACATTATATAATTGCAGCTCATGTCTGCAGGGATAGACTGTCAAACACATTTACTACAGCATCATGAAGCAGCCCTTGCCATGTTTGAAGCCTACATGCAAGCAGTGTTTTTCCTCCAAGGATGTAATGTCTCTAAAATGTTACTCATACCACATGGGTGGAAACCTTCATTACTCATTTTGCCTTATGAGTTTTCTGGCTAAGACCAAATAAGCTGTCACCAGCACCCCTTCTCCAAAACGAGATACCCAGCTGTGTATGGAGAATAAAATTATAAAACCTGAATAAAGGATTGGTAGGAAGGAGCAGTAAAACATGTATGCTATTTCAAGCCCGGCAAGGCTGATCGCACTTTGTTTCCTTTTAATTTCTAATGGCTTCATCTCCTGTGCTCTCTGGGGTGTGTCCAATGCATAGAAACAGCTGTCTGCAAATCTGGGTCATACCAGCCCAGCCTTCATGGCCTTTAACAAAGCAGAAGCCAGGGTGCATGGCAAACAGAAGCCATCCCATCTTCTGTAAGAGCTTAGAATGTTTTTTATAATTTTGCACAGATTCAATCAACATGTTTTATTACAAAAACCTGCACCCATGTCCTTGCTGTCAAACCATTTTTCCTGGATTTGTGATTGCTTGAGCAGAGCATTGACGGATGCAATTTTTACAGGCATCCTAGACATCCTTGGGGGTGCTTTATAGTGACAGTAAATGTGGCTTGGATATTGAAACGCACCCTGCAATTCGCATGACAAGATCCAAAGCTCTGAATCGCTGTGCCTTATAGCTGTATTCAGTGAAACATTATCTAAATACTCCTATGACTTGGCTGTCTTATTTTGAACAGAGCATTTGTCAAGATTCAAATCATTGTTTAAAGCATCCCCATGGTCAAAAAAATAATAAAAATAAAACAATTCCCAAGGAATTTTATCAAAATCTTAAAGGATCAAATAAAATGTTATTGAATATTTAGGTTTATTTGATTTATAGATGATTCTTAAAGAGTTCTTTTTGGATATTGTGTCATCTTTATCAAAAATCTTCTAGTATAAATATTCTTGTATTGTATTCAGGATACTTAAAAAAAAAAAACACATGGGAAATATATGAGCTTTAAAATCCTGAAAAGATTTCATTGAAATTCCTATTGATGTTGTATAGAGCAGTTGTTGTCAACCAGGGGGCTGGGACCGGGCCTCAGCAAACTTCCAAGGGAGACTCAAGATAACTTGAAAAAGATTTAAAATAAGACAACCTTAAAGGATTTGTTCACCCAAAAATGAAAATTCTGTCATCAATTACTCTCCCTCATGTCGTTCCACAGCCATAAGACCTTTGTTCATCTTCAGAACACAAATTAAGATATTTTTGATCAAATACAAGAGTTTTTTTTTTATTTTTTTTTTATCCTAAATAGAAAGCAACGAAATTACCACATTCAAGGTCCAGGAAAGTAGTAAAAATATTAATAAAATAGTCAACGTGACTGCAGTGGTTCAACCTTAATGTTATGAAGCGACAAGAATACTTTTTGTGCGCAAAAACAAAACAAAAATAACAACTTTATTCAACAAATGTGTCTTTCCCCTGTCAGACTCATAGGCAGTTGACGCAGTGAATGTAGTTCAGCACTTCCATGTTTACGTCTGAACACCAACTTATTATTGGCCGGCTCCTGCGTCAGCATCACACGCATGTGTCATGCTGCTCACGTGAACGGGCGTCGGCCAATACTGAGGCTGAGTTCTGACATAGAATCTGGAAGCACTGCAACGTAAATAGCATAGGATACAGACTGGGTAGAGATGAATTTGTTGAATAAAGGTTGAACCACAGTAGTCAAACTGACTATTTTAATTATGTTTTTACTACTTTTCAGGACCTTGAATGATGGTAATTTTGTTGCTTTCTATTGAGGATAAAAAAAACCCTCTTGGATTTCATCAAAAATATCATAATTCGAAGATAAACGAAGGTCTTACGGGTGTGGAACGACATGAGGGTAAGTAATTAATGACAGAATTTACATTTTTGGGTGAACTAACCCTTTAAACCTTATCCCTCTAATAGCCAAATATAGAAAAAAAAATTCTTCATGTTCTACTGTATGTTTTAATTTTTGACCTCCCAGATATTGTTTTAGGAGGCCTCTGATGTAGAAATTAAAGATTTTTCAAATTTTTTACATTTTAGTAACTTTTTAGGGAAATGTTGTAATATTGCAATGTTGGCCCTAGTTAGGAACAGAATTTCTGTATTTGTACTCACTTTGTCTGAACAGATATACAGAGCATTAAGCATGCAATCATGTCTTTGTGTACATCCGGTGGGGGGTGGTCTGATGACCTCTTAGCTGGGGGACTCACATCTGTTGAGGATGGTCTCTTCTGAGGATCCAAAGGGCTCCCTGATGTCACCTTCTGTGTGAATGCGTTGGTCTTCCCTGAAGATGGTCGCCCTCTCTTGGGTGTCGTGTTGTGTGTGTTCACCAGGACGAGACGTTGCAAGTTGTGCCTGAAACTGTCTCCTGTTCAGTATCTCTTTCTTAGTCATCTTCAGAGCTTTACAGTTCCGCTTTGTAGAGGAGCCAGGCGTTAATCACAGCAAGGATGATGGTGTGCCAGAAGATGTAAATTTACCAGCGGTGGGATTTTATGGGGAACTTGTACTTGGCAGCAAACAAGTCCAACAAATCCACACCTCCCATGTGTTTGTTGTAGGTACCAACAATGTAAGGCCTTTCAACATCAATGACGGTTTTGGTGGCTTTGTCCCAGCACTGAATCTTCTGCACAGGTTCTGGTCCAGCAAAGGATGACACAAGTGTGACCAAGTGTGTTGTCATACCATTTGACAGTGCAGATGTTGTGGTTGCCCTCCACTCGGACATCAAAGCTTCTTCTCCCCCTTTTCTTCAAGCTTTTCTCATCTTCAAGGTTGCAGTTGGGTAGGCATACCTGCCTCGCTGTTCCCACATAAGGGATTCCACGCTCAAGGAGCTTGACTACCAATGGGCCACCGGTGAAGTAGTTGTCTGCATAGATCTTGTAGTTTTGACCCTCTGGAAGTGTGGAGGCGAGCTTCATCACAATATCACCCGACAGTCAAAGTTCAGATTTGGCTTGTCGTATTCCATCTACACTCCCTTGGTACACCTCAAAGTCACAAAGCATGCCAGAGATTCTAGTTCTCACCCACAGTTTGAACCCCCATGGGTGTGGCTTGCCACGCATATACTGCTTGATGTTACTGAATCTCCCCTTGAAAGGAATCATCATTTCATCCACAGAGTTGTGTTCTTCAGGTACCACCTGCAGGCCTCTCTCCCTGAATGAATTCAGCCATGGTCTGAGTTTCCAGAGTTTGTCCTTCTTTTCCATCTCTGACACAGTTAAGTTGTTTGTAAAGTGTAATGAAGTCAACAGAGATTGGAATCTGTTGCGGGACATCACATCAGAAACAGGGGTGTACCGTGTGTCTGTCTCCCAATACGTCGGACTCCAGACATTTGCATTAGACCCATCTTCAGGTACATGCCAAGCATCTTCTCAATTTCCTTGTTATTGGTGTTTACAGATGTTCCATTTTTTTGGAAGCTGTACTCATTTGTGTTTCTTGTCAGAGCCTCAATCATGTCTTCTGTCACATACTTTTGGAAGTACTCCAGTGGGGTGAGGAGGGAGGTGGCATCATTGGTGATTGGGACTGATAAACTCCTTTTTCAGCCAGCGAAACCTGTCACGAGGCACGGTGTGTTTTTTAGGTTGGGGCTTAATGTCCACATCATCATTGGCTGGGCAGTCAATGGGTTGGTGGTTTTCTTTGTCCATTTCACCTGCATCTTCATTCTCTGAGTCACTTGCATCAGTGTCATCAGAGTCCATTTCAAAATCGCTCTCTCCATTTTGGACTGCAGCAATCACATCCTGCACACTGAATAGCTGACCTTTCTGTGTTGGTGGCATTCTGAAATGGAAAAAGTAAAAAAATAAGTAAATAATAAACTGAAAGAATAGACAGGGTGGTAGACCATGTGTCAAGGGTAGAGATCTAAGTACTATTCATCAAAGTATTATCATTTCAATGCAAATGCCAATCAAAATTCCTACTACTACTACTATATTCCAACAATATTGTCTGGCTGGCCTTTTATGCTCTCTACTTATCATACTAAAAGGAACACATGCATCCCCCCAGAGCTCTTACAGTTTCATATTCAAGACTATTCACACCTGTCCCTAAACAATGCAACAGGCATCCCCCCCAAAAATACAGAACATTCAGAGCCTGTTTTTCTATCTCCTAATGCTATAAACTGCTACTTGGGCAACACTCATAAAAAAAAATCTCAGGATCATTTAGAAGTTAAAAAACAAACAAAAACTAATTAATTATGGTCAAAGCTATACTAAGTACAACTTTAACAGAAAAGCATATTTAGAACTTAGTTACAATGAATCATCTAACAGTTTAAAATACAATTTGCGACCATGTGAGAAGTGCAGTGTCCTTATGTAAGGTGTAAGGAGCACAGGCTATTTTGACTACCACTCTGGCCCAGCGTTGTAAAATTACAACATAGACTTAACAAGCTCTAAATCAAATTTGATTTTCCAAAATAACAAAATATGTATGTGTTCTAGACATTGTAATAAACACACAAAAAAAAAATATGTAAGGAATTTTACTTACTTGAATCTTGACAAATCCATTCATGCAAAAAAAAAGGAGATGAGCTCAACACGAAGTTTGCAGGTAGAGTAAGTTCATGGCCAGATGACCGGACCTATAAACACTTCTTTTTCAATAGCATTGTGAGGACAAACAATAGAACCCATTAACTATGTAAATGTGGTCTTGAGAAGAAAAAAAAAACATTTGCAGGCCTTTTTTTTTTTAAATTGTTTTTTTTTAAACTGCAACAGTGGGCTTTACAGGTTATACAGAACATCTGGAGGAGAAAAAAAAAAAACACGGGGCCTTTGAATATTATTGTGGCTAGATGGGTCTTTGTGTCAAAAAGGTTGAGAACTACTGGTATAGAGGCATTTTATTCAGATAATCTTTGGAAACTATATATGTGTTCTAAAATATCTAGGTTTTAATTTTGTGTTATGCTGTAAAGGCCAAACTGGTGTGATGAAAAACAGGCCAAACAAAGTTCATTTTGGGAGTTTGGAACAGCTTGCCAAAGTGAACTTTCTGGAAAAATTCCCTCTGTCTGGTAAATACCGAACAGTTCTGCTGCAAACAGGGCCGTCCTTAGGGAGGTGCAACCGCACCAAGCCCCTTGAAGGAGCCACCCCCCACCAGAAAGCAAATGGACACAGAGAAGGACAGCCCTGGCTGCAAATGTATTTTGACTTTTTTTTTACCCCCAAGTAAAGAACAAAAAGGAACTTTTATATCGGGCCTTAAACCTTTAAGAGAAATCCTTTTAGAAATCCTTAGATTTGGTTCCAAATTATGGCAGGGATTGGATTTATTTATTTATAATTATGACAGAACATTTTTTTATTTGGCTTTTTTTGACCAAGGGAAAGTTTAATCAATCTAAAACTATCAATATACACTTTATAAATATTATAATGTAAAATATTGCATGTAGGAGCAGTATCCAGATCACTTTCCTTTTGTACGGAGAATTGTTTCTAATAACAAAACTGCCCAGTTGCTACCTTAGCAGCTAATGTTTTTCACTGACTCATTCAATAGAAATTAAATACGAGTTTTCCTACAGTACATAGTGCATTGTGAAAACCTTTAGTGAAACAGGAAAACAGTGGTTGTCCTGACAAACCAGGTTTATGGAACAATAAAACGCACTTGTACTCAACTGTGAAGCCTGACTGGAGAAGAGTTACAGCACAGCTTCAATTCATAAAATGACTTTCACTGAATGCTGGCTTACCAAAAGTGACATCACAAGGTTTATATGGTCTCTTTTTCAACACAATGCAGTAATCCAACCAGCAGCCATTTCAGTGGAGTCATGCTGGGACACTGTGAAATGGAGAATGACCATATATTGAGAGCTGATGGGAAACCAATTTTCTTTTTCTCAAGGGAACATATTTCATATGATTCTGGTTCCACAAAATGCTTTGAAAATTGTCTTGAAAATAATAAGTACCAATAGCAGATACAAAAAAAAGTTGGCCTAGAGAAAGTGAGAGATCAATGGACATGCTCAGTAATGATGCAGACACCAGTCCTTCATTCAACATGGCAGACACTCCCTGGCCCAGATTAGCAAAAAGCTCCCTGTGTAACACCTGATCTGAAATTCAATCCCATATTGAGCGCATGTGTGAGCGAAAATTGAGGTCATACTAATCTGTACCTCTGTCTCTTCCTCTCAAATCATAATCCAATCCATAACCTGCCACTGAAGCCATACAAAAGTAAATGCATAATCCTTTATAAGCCTGGTTTTCACCAAAAGCTCGTAAACTACAGCTAATGCCTTGTGTGTTATGAAAAAGAGGTTCATAAATGATATCCCAAATCAAGTTTGTACCACTTTTCACCGTAAAAGAGGTTTAGCACGCAAATACATGAATGGAACCTGAATTATCATCATGTCACTCGATTTATATTCAGTACCATACAACACAATCATAATCCTGACTGCATTTGCTGCTCAAAGTGGATCTTTTGCCTGCGCTTATCTCCTAATCCAGAAGTAGAAAGGCAGGATGCGGCGCTTTCAGAGAAAAATAATAAAAAAGAAAAGAAAACAGAGCCAGCATGTGGTCTCTAGTGTGTTTCCTCTGTTACTTCTGTCACTGTAAAATCAAAGAGCAAAAATGCAATGTCAATCACTTTCTGGAATATCTCTGAAGCAGCTAATTAAATTGTTTCACTGTTTTGGAAATTACTGCTTTTACTTTTTATTTTTAATCACTGTTGACACAGTCTTTCTAATATTAAAAAAATAATAATAATAAATCCTGTAATAAATAAATAAAAAGGGAGCATAGCTGATAACCACCATTGTTTTGGGGAAAGTTAGGCTACTATTAAAAGTAATGCGCTACAATATCGAGTTACTTCCTAAAAGAGTAACTAACTGCATTACTTGGTTACTTTTTATGTAAAGTAAAACATTACATTACTTTTGTGTTGCTTTTTCTCACCTGGGCTGGACTTGCTTGTTTGTTTTTTAATAACAAACAAATCATAAGTTCTATTTTTGGCAAATGTAAAGGCCCTTTCACACCAAAAGTGAAATGAATAAGCCACAGGCTAAATTCATGTCTGTAATTTAGAAGGCTCACCTCAAACACCTCTTTTGGATGTGCTGCATTTCGGGATCGCAGAAGAATAGGATGCAGGAGAAGAAAAGTTCAACACTCCTACTTCAGAGAAAGAAAAAAAAAAAAAGAAAAAAAAATTAAACAATTGTGATGTTTATCTAAAGTCATTTTTACTTATTTTTTGGGTTAAATTGGATTTCATGTCAGCAGCAAAGACAGTGGTTAATAAAGTGAGATTAAATACATAAAGTATATTTGTTATTTATAATATTTAATTATTGCAGGTTTGCATAATATTCTGAGATTGCATTTCTCTGTTTTCATTCATTTTGAGAAATACTGAATCAGCTGCCAGACAATAACTTGCTTTGAAAAAGTAACTTTTGTTGTATTTTGTTTAAAAAAAATTTAAAAGTAATGCGTTACTTTACTAGTTACTTGGAAAGAGTAATCTGATTATGTGACTCAGGCGCCGTTTACACGATATCGTTTTCAACTAAAAACAAAACTTTTAATGCGTTTTGGCTGTTCCTTTACACGACAACAGCGTTTTGGTGGTCTGAAACGCAAACTTTGGAAACGGGTTTCAAAGTGCAAGTTTTTGAAAACAGTTTCAGTGTAAACAACAAAAACGCATATGTGTGAAAACGATGACGTCATGCACATGCACGTTACACGTTCAGTCTATAGTGTTTCATCGCTATCTAATGGCCTGGCAGCAGAATACAGCATTTTTAATCATTTTCACGGATTCGTATGAATGGGGACCGTTTTTGACAATGGTAACGTCTGTACGCGGAAAACTCAAAAGGAAAAACTCTTCAGTTTTAAGCATACCGTTGTCATGTAAACATACCCTCACATTACTTGTAATGCTTTTCCCCAACTCTGAAAACCACCATGTCTTTTGGATGCTGGTCCCTCCCATAGAATGCTGGTTTGTTGAAAATAAGCAATAACCGGCATAAACTAGCCTGGACCGGCATGGAAATTCATGCTAAGCTGGTCTTTTCAGCATGGAAAACTTAGCTGATAACATGATACATTAAGCTTGTGTAGATACGTCTAGTTCTTAAACAATGTGTTTTTGTCTTCAGTTTCAGCTGCAACTGTCCTTTCCAGTGTTTCTCTTGCTCTATGAGTCATCTAGTGTAGCCACATTAGCACCTTCACAGTCAAGTCCGACTCTTAGCACTGTCTGGAGCAGCTGTCAAATGTAACCTTCCCAGTCTGCTCATTACAGTCCCTGTATCCCTGCCATTAACTGGGTCATGGTAATTCAGACACCCACAAGTGGCTATTACAAGAGCCCTGACTGTACAATAACTTAAAACCAGCCAACATGGAAATGAATGCTCAGCTCCAAGTCATCTAACCCAACATACAACAGAAGCACCCCATCTGCTGGCCAAGTCGAAAATTACTCTAGACTGTGACTGCATCACAATTTGCATATTTGTTCTAAAAAGCATGCAATATTAGAAGTAGTGTGTCCTACATCATAGTACGTTTAAATAAGTATGCCAGAACTTCGGCTCTACGCAGATGAATGTGGTTTGATGAATATAGGACATCTTATCGGAGCAGATAGACAAATAAAAACGTTTTTTTCCTTTTTTTAACAACCAGTGATTCTCCTTGGATTTGCATTTTAAATTATCCATGTCAAATTTTTCTTCTTTCTGTGACATAAACTTTCAGCTTCATGTTACCCACAACCACAGCTACTTTTCCTCAGACATTTCCTGCTACATCCATCCCGACAGCCCTAAAATGTAAATTGCTTTTATAGTTATATCAAAGTTGGGTAAATACATGGTTTGGAGGATGGAATTATTATTATTAATATCATTATTATCATTTTATGCCATATGTAATTATTCTAGAAATTATTCTAATATGACATTAAACATAAAAAAATCATTGGACCGTTCGTTTATATTATATATATATATATATATATATATAGTTTGTTTTTTTTACCATCACCAGCAATGTACATAGTTTAGAAGTATAAATACTAGTAGCTTATTGCTTATTGCGATGCAGAGTAGAAAAATAAAAAAGATAGAAAGTATAAATCGATGAACTTACACACTCTAACAAGTAATTTTTTTAATTTTGGTCAGCATAAATGGTTTAAATATGTAATTTGTTGTTGAATTACTTCCTTAAATGATGATCATTAGAAAGCTCTCAGTATAAAATGTGACTTTCTCAGTACACTTGCTGGCTAAGAAGGCATGTGTCATAAGATTGGGGCCACAGTGTCTGGCATGTCATTAAACATTCAGCACTGTCTCGATTAGAGGTCTCACAGCGGGGGAAAAAAAATTGTTGTACAATGGTATGATGTTCACGATCTGCTCCACCTTGTAATCAGTATGTCTGTCACGGCTGAGACTCTCGCTCTGACATACTCACAATTTAAACCATTCACATGTCTTTTTCATGAGTTTAACCTTCAAGCAAAATAACTCCATTGCCTGTGTACATTTTTATTGGATCGTCCCTGGCGGAAAGTAACACATACACCTCTAGTATTTGCTTCAGTGTGCTGACACTTGTACCAGATGAAACAGCTATTAGATACTGTGCAGTCATGAGTATGTGCGTGTCAGAGAAAGTGTATGAATGCAACCTTGACAATGTCCTTGACTCGCTGAGAAGCTCACTACAAAGAACAAGAATATTTCACCACAGCTTGGAAACAAAAATAAAAATCCCCTACTTTCCTAAGGGAAGGACTCTTTAAGTAGCATATTTACAATGAAATACCATTGGGTTTTTATCTTTGAAACATAGTAAACTAGCTATTTAGTGACAACAATGATAACAAAACAATGACAATGATGTTAAATCAAGGAGACAGACGGCAGTTCCTGAATTGTTACTGGCAAACCGTGTGATTCAGACATTAGTTATTTCACTGCAGTAGTGCTGTCAAAATTACCAAGTCGGTACTGAAATTTTGAAAATGTGACGATACCAGCATTTCTGTAGTACTGGGAGTAGCCTACCGGTATATAGGGCTGTACCAGTATTTACGTGAATATGACACGAGTGAAGCACAAAGCTTTGTTTACAAAAGAAATAATAGGTTAGCAATTAAATGACATCACAGCCATGGAAACAATTTGGTTCTTGCCGAATGAGAGAGGTACCATACATTTAAGCTTTGTATTTTGTTTTGCGAATCATGATCTGATCACAAGATTATCAGAGAATTTAACAATATTCCATTAATTATTCCACTGAACATGGAATCTCAAATCTTCACTCAGGCAGGGGATTATAAATGTTTCTTCCTTTCGTTCGCCTTTAATTAGGCCTATTATATTCGCATTCTTTACTGTGGTAAAGTAGAAAAAACACTGTAGGACAGAAACCTTTTTGCTTGCACGTCAGTTTCTATTCAACTCAGTTTGTGCTTGTTATTAGACCTATTTAATGTCTTTAAAATAGTTAAATAAAATAGTAAAATATTTCCAACAGATTTTCCTGTGGTACAGAGAACCGTAAAATTTTAATGGTATTGGTACCGACTACTGAAATTTTGGTACCGTGACAACACTACCAGTGACTGACATGAAAGTAGTTTCAGACAGGTTTGCCATGGACTATGGTGAATATTAGGAAATATCTGACTGCAGAATGCCACAATTGACCAATGAGAATCAAGTTTTCCAAACTGCAGTGTAGTGTTGTCACGGTTTTTTCAAAATTTCAAAGCACATTTTCAAAATTTCAGTACCGACTTCAACTTGGTACCGAAGTACCGGTACTTTTGACAACACTAGTCACTGGTATCACACCGTGAACTCACTCTCTTGTTTCTTACAAAAACAGCTGCTGCTTTCTTGCATCTTAGTTACTGATTGTACTAACAATGACCATCAGTGGACTTAAAGGGGTGGTTGATTATGATTTCACTTTTTTAACTTTAGTTGGTGTCTAATGTTGCTGTTTGAGCATAATCAACATCTGCAAAGTTACAACGCTCAAAGTTCAAAGCGAGAAATTTTCTTTTAAAGAATTCTCTGTTTAAGGACTACAACAAACGGCTGGTAGGAACTACAACAAGCTTCTTCCTGGGTTGGTGACATCACTAACCCTAACATTGACATAAACCCTGCCCCTGGGAACACGCAACAAAGGGGTGAGGCCATGTTACTGCAATACAGTATGTAACACAAAGACAATAGCATGTCATAAAAGCAAGATGATAACTGTAATTAAACTAAACTATACCTGTCTTCATCTATCTTCATGCAGCATATATTCTCTGGCTCTGTAGGATCTTACAACAGTTCCCACACCAGCGATTTATAGATTATCATGACAGAATATGCAATTGATAGCTTTAAGATAGTTAATTCCACATCAGCTACATAAATTCAAAATCAACTAACCGTTCAGAAATGTCCTGTTGCATTCTACATGTTGTCACTTCTTCTTGAGTGCCTATAGGCAATATATTGCCTATAGGCCCCCATGTGTTTTTTTTACATTCCAATGGACTAATTTTTCTTAGCGGAAGCTTTTTCAAAAAAATATGCACAACCATTGAAAGTTTTTGAAAAAAAAAATATATATATATATTTTCATTCAGCAAACATACATTAAATTGATCAAATGTGAGAATAAAGACATTTATAATGTTACAAAAGATTTCCAATTCAAATAAATGCAGGGGGGGGGGGGGGGGGGGGTTTACCTTCTATTAAAAAAATAATAATTCTGAAAAAAATGTTTCACTGTTTCCACAAAAATATTAAGCAGCACAACTATTTTCAACATTGATAATAATAAGAATTGTTTCTTGAGCATCAAATCAGCATATTAGAATGATTTCTGAAGGATCATGTGACACTGATGATATAAATGAATAAATTACATTTGAAAATATATTAGAATAGAAATCCGTTATTTTAAATTGTCAACATATTTCACAATATTACTGTTTTTACTGAATTTCTGATCAAATAAATGCAGCCTTGATAAGCATAAAATACTTTTTTTCAAAAACATTAAAAAACTAACCTAAACTTTTGAATGGTAGTGTACATGTAATTTAAAAAAAAAAAAAAAAAATCAAGTCAAATCGATATTTCATTTAAACATGTTTTTAGTGAGTTGCCGTGTAATTAAATGGAATAACTACTCACGGTCAGTCCAAGGAGCCATAAACCTCCTTTTCTGACATTGTTCTATTGGTGTGTATTCAGTTTAGAGGACAGGGAGCAAAGTGGGATTATAACAAAGGATAAAAGATGATTCCCAGTGATGAATTGGATGTCAGTTTGCACATCCTGGCCCGTTTAACTTGCAGCGAGTTGATCCATCTCCTCTAGAGTTTTGGAGGCTGCTCAAAACACAGCACCAGAGAACTAGAGCAGAGTGAAAAATGTTCAGGAACTGTACTATTAGACACCAGAAACCCTCCAGCGGCTAGACCAAAATTAGAAGCCTCATTGTAACCAAGACTACACCCTATTTTAATTCTCTATGGAGTTAATTAGGCCAGCGTGGTTACAACACTACTATACATAATGTTTCCACTATAGTCTGCTCAGGCGGTTTGGTGAAAAGAGTGTGTGGAAAAATGGTAGATAAATCCTCACGCATGAGAAACTTTTATAATTGAGGGTAGGTCAGATTGTGCATACAACAAAAATGTTGCATGCAAAATTATACAAAAATATATATATATTTTGATGTTGTTGTTCATTTCATTTGCCAGTTCTCTTGTCCATATTATACATTGTCCCTTCTCTACTATACCTGCCAATAAAACATTAAGGGTTGCTATTTGAAACCCCAGTAGTGTCAATTCATGAACTGGAGAGTGACTGGAGAGCCTCAGGTTGCCATGTAGTAGCCTAAAAGTACCTACTGAAAATCTAGTGACTACATATTTTAAAAGTATGGGAATAAGCTTTCCCTGCTGCATGCATTTAAAACCTAGTAATATGACTACTGTCATTATATTCAGTGAAAATAATTGGGTGAGGGCTTATACCAACCCAGCAGGTTTTATATGAATGTATTAGCTAAGAATAGGTCAGCTAAATTAGGAGGAAATCAGTACTGTGCCTGCTATCCAGGCAGACAGGGATCAACCGCCTGGAATTTGATTGCCAATTGCACTTTTTTCCCCTAACAGAGTCGCTGTAAATTGTCTGGTGCTTAAATGGATTTAGCTGATTATCCCACCAATCGTGTTCATAGCAGCATATCACCGCAGTAAAGAGGATCTCCAGAATGTCCTGCCGTTAAACCAGTTAGTACGAGGATGTGGGCAGCATTTTGCATAGCATCATGAGCTGTAGATCGTGGTGTATAGGCTATATATTAAGTTATCGTTTGTGTTTATTCAGATTTATCTGTAAACAGAAATGTAACGAATGTAGCCAAGATAAAATTATATAAAAATCAGTGTCTGCCAAGAATACTGGGCAGTGCAGTGTATCTGTGATGTATGATCATCTATTTTGAAAAAGTTGTGCAGCAGCGCCATCTGCTGTCGGGAAGATTTTACATGTAGCAGGCTTTTTTTTTTTTTTTGATACAGCACATAAAATGTCTCCACGATCTAATTAATATCACTGAAATATGTGTCTTATAGAAATCTTATATGTCCCCGTGACAGCCCTAGGCTCTATAAAGGGGGACAAAATAACCGTGGCCCGCTCTTGTTAGCCAATCATGCAACAACGAACAGTGTTTGGGAGAACTTTGTGTATATTTCTGCTTGATGCGGGAAAAAATACTATAGTGATTTATAGTAAATACTATAGTGTTTTTGAACCATACTATAGTAAAGTACTTGAATTAATTTGTTGTGGTAATTCTATAGTTGCTGTGGTAACATAACAACTATAGTAATATAAACAAATGACTTTACCCAAAGTTTTCTACAACTATAGGGTATATTATACTACAATACACACTATAGTTTACTGTAGTAAAAACTAAAGTATACTACAGTATTTATTAGTTTATCAGTTCACTATAGTTAATACAGTATGCTGTAGCATTCATTAACAAAGTGTAGTTGTAAATTATATAATACAGTAGCCTATACTACAATTTACTGTAGTATGGTTCAAAAACATAAACATAATTTATAGTATTTATTTACTATAAATTACTATAGTATTTTTTCATGTGGGTAGCACTAGAAATCATTTAGCCTAAAGTTGCTCTAGGACAACATTGAGAATGTTCACATTCAAAACAAATATGCTTAGTGACATAAAAATTTAAACACAAATCTTGAAAAAGTGAAGTTTAAATGGATAGTTCACCCAAAAATGAAAACTCTGTCATTTACTCAGCCTCAAGTTGTTCCAAACCTGTATGAATTTCTTTCTTCTGCTGAACACAAAAGACATTTTGAAGAATATGGGTAAGCAAACAGTTGATGGGCTCTACTGACTTCCATAGTATTTTCTCCCCTCCGTAAAATAGATGTCCATTGTGTTCAGCAGAAGAAAGAAACTCAAACAGGTTAGGAACAACTTGAGGGTGAGTAAATGATGACAGAATTTTCATTTTGGGGTGAACTATCCCTTTAAATACGAATCTTGGCTATTCAAAATGTTAGTTGATATTTACAGCATGTAAATTGTGTGGGAAGGAGCCATAATCATTAAATATGCTTTCTTCATAACATTTTCATTATATAATGTCATTAGATAAACTCACTGCAAAATACAATCAGGTTTCATCTTTCATGTAATGATTTTGTCACTTGAAAAATGGATGTTCTGGTTACTGTGATGTAATTTTTATGAACTGGATTAAATATTCTGAATGATATCATTTCACAAGCTGGTTTATGATGCAGCCTGGAATCAATCAAACCTTGTTTGTTTGGCCAACTGAGGTTTCTCCCAAGTTTTTTTTTTCTCTCCATTTCTGTCACCAATGGAGTTTGGGTTCCTTGCCACTGTCGCCTCTGGCTTACTAAGTTAGAACACATTAAAGGGTTAGTTCACCCAAAAATGAAAATAATGTCATTAATTACTCACCCTCATGTCGTTCCACACCCGTAAGACCTTCGTTCATCTTCGGAACACAAATGATGATATTTTTTGTTGAAATCCGATGCCTGCATAGCCAGCAATGACATTTCCTCTCTCAAGATCCATTAATGTACTAAAAACATATTTAAATCAGTTCATGTGAGTACAGTGGTTTAATATTAATATTATAAAGCGACGAAAATATTTTTGGTGCACCTAAAAACAAAATTATGACTTATATAGTTAAGGCCGATTTCAAAACACTGCTTCATGAAGCTTCGGAGCGTTATGAATCAGCGTTTTAAATCATGATTCGGATCACGTGTCAAACCGACACACTGCTGAAATGCAGATGCAGTGTTTTGAAATCGGCCACAACTATATAAGTCATTATTTATTTATTTTTGGCGCACCAAAAATATTCTTGTTGCTTTATAATATTAATATTGAACCACTGTACTCACATGAACTGATTTAAATATGCTTTTAGTACATTAATGGATCTTGAGAGAGGAAATGTCATTTATTGCTGGCTATGCAGGCCTCACTGAGCCATCGGATTTTATCAAAAATATAATAATTTGTGTTCCTGAAGATGAACGAAGGTCTTACGGGTGTGAAACGACATGAGGGTGAGTAATTAATGACATTATTTTCATTTTTGGGTGAACTAACTATTTAATATTCAGAAATATTGATTTGACTATATTGACATTATTGGATGAGAACTGACTGAACTGGACAGCGAGATCGCTATTTTCTGCAGAGCTGCCTTATAACTGAATTTAACTCAATTCACTTACTGAACAGAACTGAATCAACACTGAACTGACTTTAGCTGAACAATAACACCATTTTCTTTTTACAGCTGCTTTACTGAATTATTATTTTCCGTTTCATCCCTGTAAAGCTGCTTTGAAACAATCTGTATTGTATAAAGCTCTATATAAATAAAGGTGACTTGACAGCATGAAGATAACGTCACTAAAAATGCAGGAACATTTAAAAAAAAAAAAAGAAAGAAAAGAAAAAAAGAAGCATTTATTTAGAGATGTTTACATTCAGTTAGCTTTAGCAAAAAGGTCCAGTATCCATATTGCACTCAAAAGACTATGATTTTCTTTTTGGCAAATCCCTTTTACATGCATTCATATATAATGACCTTCATCTAGTACAGTCCCTTGGTCCAGTCAGAATGCACTCTTAAACGTTCATGTTTGTCTGTCAATACCATATACAACACCACAAAATGTGGAGTCAGACATTAAACTAGGAGAAACATCAAACTTATTCACCCCAGATTTTCACAGTGCTACCATCTTTATCACCACACAACTAACGTTTGGCATCTTAACGAAAGCGCCGTCAAAGAACATTTGGCAAAATGAAGAAAACACTCTCAGAGAACAAAAGAGGCAACAGAACACATATATAACTCTTTACAGTGTCAAAGCTTGTTTCTTCATCTATTTGACTACATTCACAGGCACACAGCATTGCAGGTGGGCCAAAAAAAGCCTGCAGCAGACGTCTGATTAATGGGAACTGTGGAGCTGCTGCACAGTGTGGCAAAGGTGCCTCCTGATGAGATTGATGACAGGAACAGACTTGTTTTTTTGGCTTGGACTAGGGTACTAGTACCCCTGGGTGAAGTTGTAGCCAGTCTCTGAGTGGAAGATGGAGCCTGAAGCGGTGAAACTGTAGGCAGCATAGGCGACCACAGAGCCTAACATCAGTCCAGACATGTAGGACACAGTCATTATGTTCCCTGTGGGACAAAGTTACATGAACTAAATTTAATGACTGCATCTCTAGAGAGGAGATTATAAATGCATCTTTCTGAAGACTTACATACAAGCACCTGTTCATCTGCATAGACTTGTGCATTTATACTCAATGAATCTAACTGGAGTGATACATTTACCTGCCAGCTCCCTCTGCTCAGGTGCCACTTTGCCTGCAGCATGAATCATGGGAACACTGCCAAAGTAGCCATTAGTGATGCCCATGAGGAGAGAGAAGATGCAAGGCCATGCTGGGTGGCTGAAGGTGGGCTTCTGAGAGGGATACACACACATGATGAACAGAGGGATGAAAACTACTCGCACACAGGAGCAGAAGAGAAGACGAGTCCCGTTCCATTCATACGGCACGGCTGCCAAGATCTACACACACGGACAGGCAAGATTAGGCATCAGATGATTCAAAGCGACAAATAATCCATAATGTCTTTATGTCTCTGAACATACTTTGCCCACAAAATCGGATATGTTGAAGATGGCCATGATCAGGATGGGCAGCCATTCCCCCAGTGTGACGTTCCTGATCTCAGACTCCAGTCCAGGGAAAAGACACAATGTGATGAAGTAAGTGACCGCAATAGAAAGCATGTAAGTCCAGATCACCCGGGCAACTACATAACGATGCAGGATCATGTCTGCAACAGAAGGGGTCACTGCTCAATTACACAATAACATGAAAATTAGGTTGTTTTGACAGTATACACTACTGTTCAAATGTTTGGGGTCAGTGAGATTCTTTTATTCAGCAAGGACACATTATATTGTTCAAAAGAGACAGTAAAGCCATTTATAATGTACAAAAGATTTCTGTTTCAAATAAATGCTGTTCTTTTGAACTTTCTATTCAATGAAGTATCCTGAAAAATGCTTCATGGTTTCTACAGAAAATATTAGGGCAATAAAAACTATAAAATGATCATGTGACACTGAAGACTGGAGTAATGATGCTAAAAAATTCAGCTTTGCCATCACAGGAATAAATTACATTTGAAAATATGTTCAAATCTAAAATAGTTATTTTTCATTTAAATAATATTTCTCAATATTACTGTTTTTTTGCGGTCACAAATATAGAGACTTCTTTCAAAAACTGACCAAAACTTTGAAATGGTAGAATATTTGCAAATTCTTGCTAATTAGGAATGCACAGTATATCGGAAACAGAAACATATTAATTATCTGAAAATACACACACATATATATATTTTTTGCACACAGTATATATACATTATTAAAACACAATTGGAGTTATATATAAAAAAAATATCCTGAGAATTGTACCTGAGATTTTAAAGGCCAAAATAGTGCATCATCCATCATAAAAGTAATCCATACGGCTCCAGGGGTTAATAAAGGCCTTCTGAAGTGAAGCGATGCATTTTTGTAAGAATGTTTTTAATATTTTTTTTAAGAACATATTTAAAACTTGATAAACTATAATCACTGGCTTCCGGCAATGGCCGTACGCAAGTTTTTTTTTTTTTTTTTGTTTTTGCAAGAACTTTATTGAACAAAAAGAATTTAACAACCACAAATGGCCTGGTACAATATAGACAATTTCTTAAACAGACAAGGCCGTACACAAGTTGAGTTCCGGCAGAAGAGTGACATAGGATGTAGGAGTAGCGTAAGCTTAGGTGAGAGAAGACGCCTCTCACGGTTCAAACAAATATGGCTGGGCAACAAACTCCAGCTCCTCTTCTCTTATATCGAAATCCTCCAACATTTCTCTTTAAAAATTTGGTTTCGCTTTATCTTCTGCTGTTCTGTGTTTGTCAATACGTTTTGCGTCGGGTCAAATGTCACTCTTCCGCCAGAACTAGACTCGCTTACAGCCGTTGCCAGAAGCCAGTTATTATAGTTTATGAAGTTATAAATATGGATAGTTTTCTTACAAAACTACATCGCCTCACTTCAGAAGGCCTTTATTAACACACTAGAGTTATATGGATTATTTTTATGATGGATAGATGTGCTCTTTGGGGCTTCAAAATCTTGGGTACCATTCACTCCCATTATAAAGCTCGGAAGAGCCAGGATAATTTTTAATATAACTCAGATTGTGTTTGACTGAAAGAAGAATGTCATATACACCTAGGATGGCTTGAGAGTAAATCATGGGATAATTTTAATTTTTGGTTGAACTATCCCTTTAATTCAATAACACCATTAACGTAATCTTTAGCAGATCTTATAATGAATTCATATTGTACATTATAATGTTATGCCTTAATTAATTTGTAGTATTTAAACAATATCTTTAATATAGGATTTTAATATCAACCACTCAGTTAATGACAATGACATGAAAATAGTTTATACGTTTATCAGTTTAGGCTAGAATTGTAATAGTGATCATACTTTCTTTGTAACATGCATGAGGAGTAATATATAAAATACAGTATTGTAAATTAGATCACACCTTTAATGCCTGGCCAGCTCCGTTTAATCTTTGGTTTGGGCACATCAAATCTTACATAAGTGTTTCCTCCAGCAAAATCTGTGCAGCCGTCTTCAGCTGGGGAAGAGCCCACTGCACCATTACCCTTGAAAACAGACAGGACATCTGAACAATTCATACTCAATACATTATATCCGTATAGGACAGTGGAGTGACCATCAATAATAGTTTTTAGTTCAATATGGCAACCGTGCATCCACTAATATATGTAACAAAAAGTAACACATCAGAGCCAATGGCCGCATCAAGCAGGTCACTGCAACTTTGTAAGAGCGTGCAGTGCATTCAGATATTGTAATGCTCCTCTTGATGAACTAGCATTTCTGCAGGGGTTTTGTGAGGAGGGCCATTACTTGATTAAGTGTCTGGCTGAGCTAGTAAAACCACTCTCCTTAATTTGCTGAGAATAAAACAAGAGCACTCAGGTCCCATGGCAGCATAGACAGGGAACTGGTCAGGAAAAATATCCCTTCAGAGTATCACAAGCTACACATAAGATCTAGCAGAGAAGAGCATTAAATATATCAAAAATAAATACATAGCAATGACTAACAGAGAGAAACTTTAAAGGATTAGTTCACTTTCAAATGAAAAGTACCCCACGCTTTACTCACCCTCAAGCCATCCTAGGTGTATATGACTTTCTTGAACATAATTGGAGATATATTAATAAATATCCTGACGCATCCAAGCTTTATAATGGCATTGAACAGGGTTCACGAGTATGAGCTGAAGAAATTGCTTCCTTCCACATCCATTGAGGGTGAGTAAAGCTTGGGCTAATTTTCTTTTGAAAATGAACTAATCTTTTAAGATGCAAATATAGTCTCATTTTAGGGTGTTTTGTCTTAGCTACTTTAAAAATCAGCCATTCTGGCCAGTCCCAGGTCAAAAAATCTTAAAAGAATTTGTATTGGATTGTTCATGGATTTTTTTCTCTCTCTCTCTTTAAAAAAAAAAAAAAAAAACGTAATCTGACTTTGGACCAATTCTAAATACCCCTAGGATAAATATTCATTAGGATTTTGGTTTGATTCTTAGAGCAAACATTTTTGTAGAATTCAAGATCAGTTCCCAATTATAATAGAAATCCCACTTGCAATCATTTAGGATTTCTAATCAAGGAATCTCTGGATGAAGATGAAAAAATTTTGAGAGAAGAAACGGCTCAGAGTCTGTCACCCACAGGAAAAACATGAAGTTACTCTGAAGTGCTTTCATATATTACTGTGTCTGAGTGAGCACAAATCATGCTCTCCGCGTGTGCTTCTCAGGGCTGCTGAGAACACAGTCTTCACAAATTGAATGAAGTTATGGGAGGATTTTACAGAAAACACTAAACATTTACAATTCTACATTTCAGTGAATTTCATCACACATTACCAGCATAGCATGATAATGCCAAATGGATTTCTAAACCATACATATTAAAGAGAGAAGATTTGTTGTTTAATTTACATGGAATTCTTGGGGACTTTTGCCTGCAAAAACTGATCTCACACGATGCGCTGGGCAGCAGTACTTATGACAAAAACACTTAAAGCAAAAGTATGAGAAAGCTAGAGCACATTGTGGACACACTCAAAATATGTGACTGAATTAAAGGCCCATTCACACAAAGAACGATAACTATAAATATAACCACAACAATAACTATATTAGTGTCCACGCCAGAGGATGATATTGTTTATCGTCATCTAGCACTTTAAATGCTCAAGCTCCTTAAAGCAGGATGGATTCTGATTGGCTGTCAATGTTTTTATCGATCATCAGCTGGGAAAAAATCGTTCTGAAAGTTATTCCAACAATATCGTCATAATATTCAGAACAATATATCATAATATTTAGAACATTTTTTAGAACTATATTTTTATCGTTATTATCCTTGATGTGAATGGGCCTTAACCCTTGTTAAGTACTGTTGCTTATAAAACTTTTTTCTTTCTAATATACTTTTGCTAAACTTCTATTTTGGATCCTGTCAGATTTCATTGTTTTACCCTTGTTTCAGACTTTCAATCTTAGAATAGTTAGTGTACTTTGTTACAGTGAAGTAAACGTCAGTGAAAGCATGCCTGAAATTAAAAATCAAGGTAAGTTATCTATATAAATACCTACATATTATTTATGTATTATATATATTTACATTTATATATTAGAAAATTGCATTTGTATATTTTTAAAATATATTTTAGATTAATCATGTATTATATATATATCTAATATGTGTATAATACAAATGTTTTCATTTTATAATTGTAATTTATTAATCTATATATATATTAATACATATAAATACAAAATATATGTTAATATATTTTTCTAATGTGCATTTTGCAAAATGTGAAATTATGCAAAAAGAGAGAAACTGTTATTTAATTGTGTGCATTAGAATGAATAAAATACTAGCTATGAAATTAGCCTTTAAGAAAGCAAGGAGTCTGTGACTATTCTAAAAACAGATAAAATATTAAAAAATGGATACAAATTTTATTCTAAAAATAAAATATGTTTAAAATCTCACATCCACCACAAACTGAAACAATTTTTTTTTTTTTTTTTTTTGAGATGTGGTGAAAATGCCATTTGTTCAGAACAATAATAGAATCACTATTGGAGAAAGGTCATTGATCTTAATATGTCCTTCTCACATTTGACATGCAAAACTTACAAATCTTACTTCTTCTGTTGTGACATCATGGTGGACCTGATACTGGGTTCCGTGGTGTGGGTGGTCTTTGGCATTGGACAGGCCCTGTCGTGCCAGACTCGTGTAGTATTGGACAAAGCGTGTCCGTCGCACCAGCATATGCAGAACAAAACAAACCAGCACCATACAGATGGAAATGACGAAGAAGATGATGATGTTTATCCTTTCGTTTTTGATCAAGAGTTTGGTGAAGATTCGGTTGAGTGAAATGATTACCCCTGCAGTGCCTACACAGAAAAAAAAAAAAAAAAGCAATCTTGTTTTTGAAGTTTGCTTAAAGATCATGACAACATTAGATGGCAAAAAGCCTCTTACTCTCTCCGGTCATCACGCCCTGTGTGTAGCGTTTGGGAAGCATCCCCATGTATCCATAGAAACTGGACTGCTGCACTGGAGACACAACAGGGTAAAAGACTGTTATGGCTGGAAATGGTTGGGAACACAATGTTCTGAGCCTAAAAGAATGACAGAGACTCCCAACATGATTCTGTGGAAAGAAAAATATGAATAAATACCAGTACATCCAAATGCCACAGTGCCCATAGACATCAGATTGATGACGTATGCCTGCTTTGTGGTGAACTTCTCCAGCCATACATCAAAGATGGTGACAAAAAGCAGAGGTCCAAGGGCAAAGAGGTAACCTGCAAGAGATGAACTCAGATATAAACAAAACTGACATAGCAAAACTCAAAATCAAACTATGTTTGCAAGTAATATCATTTAATATTTCATTATATTGTAGTAGATGTCTTAACAGGCCTGATTTGTTTTTGGAGGGCTCTTAAAGGGATAGTTTACCCAAAAATCATTGACACCCTCATTACGTTATTTTTATTTAATTAAACCATCCAAGAATCCAAGTCAAGAATCCAAGTTACTATAGTGAACCTTTTTTTCCCTAAGAGTGTAGGGGTGATTCACACAGTTTAAAGCACAAGATGCTGCAAAAGACACAAGACTTGAGCGCAATGGTTAAAGACGTCCGTCTAGCACGTGTTTACATTGAAAAACAATGGGAAAATAGCGCGGTGGAATGGAAAAATGCGTTCTGTGTGAACTGGCCCTTACAGGTTTGGAACCACATTTTAGAACCACAATTTCTTTAAAAGCATTGAATAGACATATTATTCCCTGTTTGCTGCCATTCTTGATGGTCGCTAGTGAAGGGTTTGTGGCAGTGTGTGTCATCGACCAGTTTCTCTGTGTTATTCTACTGTTTCCATTACATGTGATCCATCTTCTTAGTGTGTATTTAGCAGTATTCATATAAGTGATGCAGCTGTCAGACTGGACTGTTGCCACTCCTCCCTTTCCCCTCAGGGCAGTCGCTCTCTTAGGTCAATCAGCGGCCTCCTCCCCCATCCCTTTGTGCTCTACATAAACAGACTCACCCACAGTGATCCTGGTGTGCAGGCTCAGCATCTCCACCAGGACATTGTTTAGGATCACGGCCACTAGGGCCACAAGAATATATGTTAAACCCATGTCAAACACGATAGATGTTCCTGAAAGACACAGAAGACAAAGAGGAAATGACCTCCAAATTTATTGCACGAACTACAAAGTGTCATGCATTTTCAGATATCAGATCTAAAATGTTAAAATAATTGTTTAATTGTTAAATTTGTTTAATTTAATTGCTGAATAAAGTATACATTACTTTAAGAAAAACATACTGACCCCAAACTTTTTATTATACATTTTTATCTATTATACTCATCTTATTATATTAATATACTTATATTTTTAATAAATAAATTGTGTGTGTATATATATATACATATATACAATAAAATACAGAAAAGTATATGTTTTAAAACTCACAATAATTAACAGAAATCATAAATCATAAGTGACTGTGTTACTTCTTCACAGTTATAAATGCTAGGTAAGATATGAGGCATAAATATAATGGAGTACCTTTAAATTTATGATGCAGGTAGTCAACGTCTGTAATGAAGCTATTATAAGGCAGCAGGAAGCCCACTCCAGCCAGGAGCATGGCAAAATAGATCCCATGGTAACGGTCATCTGGAATAGGTTCCTCAAACACTATGCACAGAAATCACACACATTTGTATGCACAAACAACAAGTCAGAGTGAGAAACAAAGTCCCATCTATGTTTTATTTGTATGACATTTCAAAATATATGCATTTTAAATATTTGTCTCCTAGCCTGTCTGCAGTCTCTTTGAAGTATATTTATGCATATGTATGAGACATTTGACATTTTGCTCTCTCTCTCTCTCTTTCTGGATGAGGAACTGATTGATGGAAGCACTTCTGTGCCTCTTGCTGGCTTCCTCATGGTTGTACAGCTTTAGCACTACATGCCTAATTTAAGAGATGGAAGAAACTAAATCATGTTTAAAAATGAAAATGTGTGCGTGTGTATATATATATATATATATATATATATATATATACGTATATATATATGGACTATCAAACTCTATAGTATCTCTTACACGAAAGATCAAGGAGTAACCTGTTCTCCTGATCAACTTATTTAAGAAGCATGACCTTTGTAACCAGGCAACATGAGGGGACAAAAGACTCTCTACATAACATGATTAGACGCAGCAAGTACATGCCAAGTAATGTAACCTTTCCAACCAAAGCCTTTATCCTTGCCAAACCAAAGTATGTATTTATACACATTATATGAACACAGCTAAATTAAATTGAGGCACATCATATGCAGCAGAGACTCACCAGGTTCTGAAAGGGCCAGCACTCCTTTATCAGAGATGTCTTTCACCTGGCAGTCCTCTTCTTCCAGCTGATAGCTTTCAAAACTGAAGCTCATCACCACATTGCCCTCGGGGGTCGTGCCAGGGGTGGCCTGTTTACGTCTCTCTACTCCTTTTGAGCCCATATTCCCCGTTTTGGGCTGAGATGTTTTTTAAAAATGCCTTTTTTAACAGTGGCAGAAATATGATCTGTAAGAGGATGAAAATGATTTGTGTGTCAGCAACTTACAATACAGATTAGATGTAATACATTACATACAAAACTATAAATATCTAGATTTATAATTTCATTTTAAAGTCTTGTAATAATTTCATTTTTTATTTCATTTTTTAAATCACTTTAATATATGGGTCAATAATGTGACAGGTCATTTTAAGGCCTTAATAATAATAATAATAATAAAAACTAAGATATGACATCCAAAGTGTGTAAGGTAGTACAACTTCTCTTTTATTGAATCCAAAAGGTTAATTATATTTAATTATATTTTGCTACATATAAAGGTATTTTAAAGATTTTGAAGTGTCAAAAGGTAATTTGGTTTAACCGTCCAAAGGCCAATACAGCCATTTCATTTGTGATTATAAATATCTTAAAATGTAATAAATGTATATATTTTTTTATTCTGGCATGATTTTATAACATCATATATCAACACAGTGCAAAATGGTATTAAAATTATGTGTAGAAGTTGTTGCTTTGTTATAAGGAAGAATGTCCGGAAAAATGAATTTCAGTGATGTCATTTGGAGTAACCAATATAAAGGGACCATTTTGGATCAAGTCATGCGTTCTATACCATGTGACAGGACGTGACATCACTCAGACACCTGCAAAGGACCACACGGTTTTAAAGCAAAGCAACTAACTCTCTCTTAACTATTTGAAAAATTCATGTTTTCACTTGCTCATACACATGTCCCAAAACATCAGGTCATTCGGTACAACCGCTATAAAACATGGAAAATGTTGTAATATTTTAAAAACTTACTAAATATAAAATGTTTGATTGTCCTTTTGATATCAGCATTGTTTGAAAATATCGTCATTTGGTATAACCAAAAGTGTCATTCGGTAAAACCAAAATTTTGGTTAAACCGAATGGCTTTTTTTGATGACAAATTTTGTCCATCTTGTAAAAAATGACAAAAGAAGTGTTAACTGATTATAAAAACCACATAATCTCATTGTTAACACTGAATAAAACTTCCAAATTAATTATATCTCCATTATATTTTCTTTACACTTTTAAAAACCTTATTCGTCAATGACCCGTATATATATATATATATATATATATACCAACGCACCATGTGACATAATCACATGAGATAATGACATTCTGATCAATCTTAACATCTTAAACAAATAAACAATACTTAAAAGATGGTTACATGTATTCTGTGTTTTTATTTTGCATGCATTTCTGATGTAAACAAAGTTCAGTACACATATTATAGGCATTATGAGTTGATTTGAGCTTTTTCCCCCACTGAGATTAAAGGGCCCTGTGATGTTAAATTGGTTCTAGTGACTGAACAGTGAAGTGTAATAAAAGCATGTGAAGGCCGAAGAGCAGCCTCAAGCCACTTTCTGTTAAGTCGACCATGCCATGTGACATTTCACTTTTGGCTATACTGTATGCTGTTTGCCTTTGTGCAAGTGCAAGTAATGTTTTCTTTATATTTGCATATGCATGTGTCTGCATCATTACTAATGAATTGTCAAGGGATATATTGCATCCCTGTGTATTCTATTTTAGGAAGGGACAGTCAGATAAGCTAAAAAAAAAATCTATTCTGTTAATGCAAATCAGGCACTTCCAGCAAGCAGAGCATTGGCCAAGATGTTGGACGTGCTATTGAAATTTTTCTCATCTTGGAAATCTGCCAATGCGTCCTTTGAAGGGGGCTGGGGCTAGCAGAGCATGACTGGATCAAAAGAAAAGCAATCTTTGATATCAATGTTACGTCACTGACTAGAGAGCGGTTAGGCACATTTTGTGCCTTATCCAACCCATGTTGAACTGAGTGATGAACAAACCAAAAGGAATTGTCCATTGTCAATAATTTACACAGTAAGAGTTTGTAACCAAACACAAAGACATACAACATATTCATCAAGCTGTCATGTAGAATATAGTGACTCATGCTGTTTAACTAAGATACTGTATGTCAACAGTGATGAAACATGCAAATAAAAGCACAAGAGCAACACCTGCTCCTAAACCATCAACTGTCAGACTCATTTTACTATAGGCTAGATAAAAATAATAAGCACAAGCAAGGAAATGAATACATGGATAAATGTATAAAAGCTTTCCAAAATGACGCGTAGAGGCAATAATATAGAAAAATAAGCTGATGAATGCAGACGAAGGATGTAAGAGGAACAATAAAAGGACCTGATGCTCGCGTGCTTTGTTGTGATATAGCCTAGTGTTGTTGTGTTTTTAACATAAGTTAAATCGTGTAAAAAATGTATAAAAAACAAGACGCGATGGACTAAGTCTAAAACTAAATGAAGTATGAAAACTTACGTATGAAAAATAAACTAATCGTGCACTTCGCTACATACTAACATATAATTAGCAGTACGTCAACACGCCTTTCAGTGGGCACTAATTTAATCACTTTCTTCTTTTCAAAACATACCATCCCTGAGAGAAAATCTGCTATCTTTCAGGTGCTTTGTTGCTCTCACGGGACTTGTTATAGTCACAGAATCAAATCGCAGCATATATTTCCATTATTCATCTAGCAGCGCTCATGCATCATTTAGAGAGACAACGCGATACAGTTATCAGAAAGACATGTTAAATCTTACCCCCGAAAAATTAAATGTCTCTTTCCTCCCTTGTTCGCATGTTATTCTATGTAACCGCAACCTTTCTTTACATATGAAGCATTTTCATCATATGTGCGGTGTTGTTTAGGTTCTCCGGTGTGGATATCCTCCTTGCCAAGGCGAAGAGCCACAGAGCCGCTGTCATTCTCCCTCCCACACAACCCGTTTGTATCGGTCTATAAGCCTCCAGCTGTCTGCCAAGGCAACCCGCTTTCATTATCGCTTTATTAAAGGAAACCTGCATTAGTAGACTTCATGATTCTGAATGCACTTATTTTCATATCGCAATAAATAATACGTGCGAAACTAATCAATGACTATCATGCAGTTTTAAATATTTTTGAAAAATCTAAAATAAACAAATATTTGGTAAATATGCTATATATGGGATACTTAATTCTGATTGGTCAGTTGCAGTATTCAGTTTTTATTATTTCTGAATAGATAAAAAGATTTTAAAATAAACTGTTTGGATAGTTTGGGATCAGTAAGATTTCATATTTCTCCCCCCCTAATGCATTCAAAAAACTGTACACACTTTTTTTTTTTTTTTGCATACCATGGGTCTGTTTGGACCTGGTGGAATAAGCTTATAAAATAGTCATAACTTAGTATTTTTCAACTAAAACCATATTGTATCTAATCAGTAACTTCTCATGCACAAAAGTTTTGAACTTTGTGTTTTGACCATACTATTACTTCATTTACCTCCTTTTTATTATTTCAAAGAATTGAGAAATTCTTTGAAATTTCATATTTTTCAAGAGCTACTGCAAAAACCATTGTGATGCAGTAAAATATTTTTATCAAGATTTATGAGAAATTTTATTTGAATATATCATTAGATGAAATGTATAAGAACATAATATGAGAATTAGCAGTAACTCCATTGGATTTAATTTAATTTGAAACATGTAACTCGTGACTATTTATGAAACTTACATATTCTTTTTCTAACAAAATATATTCATTTTACTTGCATAAACTTTTATTTATGAAAAATCACCTTAAATCACCTTTTAATGCTGCAGTGGTTTATCAATAGGTGGCAGCAAATGAAATGCGGACTTTTTCTTTTCCAAATCCTCTTTCCTTTTTAAAATGTAGACTTTTTGGTCTATGAACTTTTGCTATAAAAATACACTGAGACATTGTCACATTCGGTTTAGTTTTGTTCATGGACCTTTTCATTTGTCACATGTTGCTTTTGTTCAGTTTCCCGCCACTCGTCTGTCTCCCTGGTTACCGTCATTATTAGTTCATATGTATCAGCTGTGTCCCATTAATCATCCTCATTTGTGTTTGCTATACAAGTTGGTCCCTCACATTCATGCTCTGTCTAGTCACCGTTATGTTTAGATTTTTGCACTACCTGTCTGCCTGCTATCTGGATCTACTATTAAACTTTGTTGTTTGAAATGATCTTCATCTGCCCTTGTCTTTTATATTTTAATTTCAGTGTGTGCATGGGCAAGTATGTTTATAAACACAATTTTCCCAAGCAGAGAGAAACTACGACATCAGCAACAGAGATCTGCTCACCATCAAGCTTGCACTCGAGGAATGGAGGCATTGGCTGGAGGGTGCTCAACATCCATTCACAGATCTTAATGATCAAAAAAAAAAAAAAAAAAATAGAATACCTCAGAGATGCCAAGAGACTCAATCCCCGACAGGCGAGATGGGCATTATTCTCCTTTCGACCAGGCACAAAGAATGCCAAAGCTGATGCACTGTCACATCTCCATGCTCTTGAGGATAAATCTGAAGAACCCAAAACCATTCTACCATGCCAACTCATCATAAGTCCTACCTAGTGGACCTTACATCAGCAACTCACCTCCTCCAATGCCTCTTAGCCCTCTCCACCGGGGTGTCCCCCAAACCGCACCTATGTTCCCAGAACACAACGCACCACTCTCATTCACTCTGTGCACTCCTCTTTGGGCACTGGCCACCCAGGGGGCAATTGTACCCCCTCACTGCTACAAGAACGCTTCTGGTGGCCCAGTATGGCCAGGGATGTGAGAAGGTTCATGCAAGGATCGTGCCATCTCAAAGAGCCCACACCATCTTCCATCTGGCAAACTCCATCCATTGACCATCCCACATCTTCCCTTGTCACGCCTAGTCTAATTTAGAGTAATTTTAGAGACTGATAAACTTTATCACATTGAAACACTGAGCACTACCAAATATGCTATTTGGTCTATTACATTAGCCTCTTTAGGAGAATAACAAAGAAACAAACAAAACAGTCCTATAACACATTTTAGGGAAAATAATACATTGACAACAGATTGGAAAAAGTGGAACCAACTGCATATACATTTGCAGAAGTAGGTTCATTTTGTAATTATTAAAAGTTCTTGATTATCTTTTGGATGTTGTACAATACATGGTTGGGCAGCATTCAGCCTTGAACTTGATTTCACATTAGATGTCCAGACAGCATTACTGGGTAAGATCAAAGCTCTACAGTGACTCTTTGCCTGTTGGAGGAATCAATAAACACCTTTTCATTTTGAATGTACAAGTGGGAAGGTCTAGATACTACATGCATAATACATAATGCTGCTGTTATATATCTGTCATCACATATAGTGAGAAAACAACAAAAACAAGGGGAAAATGCAGCGTTAACCTGTCAAATAAACTGCCAAAGCAACAATGTCCTCTGTTATTACTTTATGATAAATAGCATATCACACACTCATTCTGTAACAATGTAAAAGAAAATGTCAGCTTAATATTTTCTCTTTGAGGTATTAATTCAAACAATATTGAGAAAGATTGAAAAATACACACATTATTATTGACCATTTAACAATGAAATAATACACTTTGTGCATGGATGAGCCCAGCAATATTTGAATCCCTTGATGTTGTTCCACATTTACCACACTTATATTAATAAATTAGCAGTTTTGACTCTGTTTACTGATCATTTCCCATTACGTCCTTCAAAAGTGTAAGGTAACTATCTTGTTTCCTTGCAGAATGAGTCAGGATATTCTATATTCAAAAAGATGGCAATTGTTTGGTTGACTGATATTCACGATGAAGCAAATTAATATAATTCAATCAATGAGTTATCAGTCATATATATGCATTTTGTTTTCACATGCACCATTTGCAAGCATAAGGATCTGGCAAAATAAATCCTTCTTACATGAGTTAAACGAGTCCGTTCTTAGCCTGGATGTTCTATTTACCCATGGGAATCTAATTTCCTACCCAATGTCATTTCCCCAGAAGGCCTCTGTGCTTGTGTATTCACAAAGCTGACTGGGATGTTTCATTACCTCCTCTATCACCTGCTCTGTGAGAGAACAAAATGGCTCAAAGGCATTTGCCCAAAAGGCATTTTCAACATTTTGAGCGAAATGGTAATGGCAGTGTTTACCGTAATTTGTCTTTTACCATTTGCAACATGCATATTATTTGTCTGTTTTATATATTATTTTTATTAAGACATAAAATCCCTGGCATAATATTCTTGTACAGATATCAAATTTTATTAAAACAAGGCATTCTGAGTCTCATATTCACCCAGTGCATTATTGGCATAAAGATAACTATCTGTAATTTCATGTATTTAGCTGTGCACTTTGAAATGTTTTTTCTAATACAAAAAAGTCCAAAACAACCATATCAGCCAGCACACCCTCAACAAATATTTACAGACTACCTCTTTAAAGTCGCCATTAAAAAAAATGACAATTCTTATTTTTTATGGAATATTTATTATAAATTATTTATACGTGTACATCTTTTTTTTTTTTTTTTTAATGTATGTGTCCTTATAATCTATAATCAAAATAACTTCCCCTCTCTCTTGTACTGACATCTCTTCTCTGATGATGTGTTTACTGGCATGAGGGCGGGACAACCTGTCACTCACATGAGATCGACCAATAGTATACCACAACCATCCAATATATATATATTGGCATATAGCGTTCATTTACATGATAACGGCATTTTGGTTTCAAAGTGCAAGTTTTTGAATAGGATACTGTTATTTTTTCCATGAAAACAACAAAAACTCAAATGTGTGAAAACGATGACATCATACACATGCGTATTACGTGTTCAGTCTAAAGGTGCGTAGTGTTTCTTTACAAAGCGATATCACCAACTATTATTGCCAATTATGCCTGGCATGCATAATACAGCTTTTTTAGTCATTTTCATGGATCTGGGTGAATGGGGATCATTTTGACAATGTTGTCGTCTGTATGCGAAAAAAACGTTTGTGTTTTTAGCACATCGTTGTCGAGTAAACATACCCTCAGATATGTAGGGCTGCCCTCGACTAAAGATTTTTCTGGTCGACTAGTAGTCGTTCATTTTGTTTATTAATAAATCATATAAATCCTAGCCTAATCAGCATTCAAGTGCACGGTTAAAGCTTGCCACAGCACACCAGCAGAAGTAATGATTATGAATGCATCTGGGAAAAACAGCAAGGAGATTGCGTTAACATTTTAATAATTAATTGATAAACTAGTGTTTTCTGTATTTTCGCCTGCAATGATGAAGTCGATGATGCTGATTCGTCATCTCCGCAGTAGTGGACATGCCTATATGCACATTTCATACAGATTACATAACCTGAGAAAATTTTTGTTTTCTATTTGAATTGCTTCATTTAAAAGTAGACGTTTTTTTTTTCATGTCATATTTTTCATGTCTGTGAGGCAAGTTTACATGGAGTTTTTTTTGTTGTTGTTGTTGTTGTTGTTGTTACTGTGAGTGCACAAAAATAAACCTCTTCACAGATTCAAAAGATGTATTACTCTTATCTGTAAGACTAAAAATGCTGGAGTATTTTAAGTGCAAGTGATCACACCCGCGCCTCCATGTTAGCTGTCATGCAGTAAGCGCGCTACTATTCAGCTTTCACACTACGCATAAATACTTGAATAGCCCACATTTTTCTAGGTTAATGTTAAAGCGAGCGACCATGTGACTTCGCCACTTCCTGTGGATTTTTTTTCTGCGACTAATAAAATTTTGGTCAACTAAGCCTCTTCCCGTCGACTAACGGTTAGTCGATTATTAGGGGGCAGCCCTACAGATATGTCACAATAGGGAAGAAAAGACCAAAACAGAACGATTGTAACTTCTGTTTCATGTGGACTTTAAATACATAAAACGACAGATTTACCAAAAAAAAAAAAAAACCCTACACATAAAAACTACATAAAACAAGAGCTGACAAGGTCCTGATTTCATCTATGTGCTAGCTGCCCTCTATCTAAATGTTGAGTTGATCGCTTCTTATTCAGTTAAGTGCTACTAGTAGGGCTGCTGTTTTAGCATATGGTGCTGCAGGAGACAAGTGATGAACCATATCATGCAGGAACAAGATCTGGACTGGAGAGTAATGAGATATAGCTAAAAACACTGGTTATCATTAATTTGTGTTTACTGCTGGGGTTTGTAGCACATCATGAGCTACCTTGTCAAACTAGAGGAAATGTTCTCATAACACGTGGCACAGAAACTGCTACATAACACAAATTCCAAATAACAATTCTGTACAAAATAAGACAAATTTTATCTGACCTACAATATCTGACACTCATAAACAAGTCAGTAAAGATGCAAATTAGATATGAATAGACAAACTGCTTACTTGTGTGCAAGTCACAGTTGGCATAATGTCAAATAAATGAAGAAATGAGAAATATGTTCCTGGACCTTGCTCAGTATAAATAGAGCACCTTTTAGTCTTATTTGCAATGTATTGTGAACACTGCTTGTACAATCCTGAAACTGACATTTTATTTAATGTCTTTGAAACATTGTCTCATGCTATTGTGATTTTAGATCTTATATTTGCTTTACTATGTATTATTATTTTAACAATAAATCTTACAATGACATCAAGAGGTGGCCTCCAAACAGAACTGTTCCCAAAGTCCCTATAAGGCAAATCATTTCACTTGGCAGCCATCTTTGAAATGCCTCTCCAGTCATGCAAGTACAGCTCCTATCTCTTTGAATGGGGAAACATTCAAAGCCAAGGCGGCTCATAAGTGCGTATCTCAGCAATCGCTGAGCTTCTAAAGCAGTGGTCTCAAATTGCCGGCCCACGGGCCATTTACGGGCCCCCCTCCCCGTCCACCCGGCCCGCAACTGATCTCAAAGATAAAACATAATCTGGCCTGCTAAATTATTATTATTTTATATTATTATTATTCTCTAGTTGTCTCATACCATATTCCATATTCAAAAGAATGATATGATTCTATAAAACAAAAAGCGCGCAGGCAGATTTGATGAGAGTTGGTTCGGGGCTTTCGTAGTTTATTTGTTGTATGGCTGCAAAGTGCGAATGAAATATGTTTTTTTCCAAACTGAAAAGGAAAGTGAATGAGGAACCGCTTTCCAAAGCGCTTTCACTCTGGTGGCGTCTGTCGTTGCTATGCAATCATAAAATGCGCTCTCCACGATGACGAGGAAGTGAAAATTTACTGGATTTATGGAGATGAGAAATAAAAACCAGCCCTGTACAGCTATGATCAGCTGTTTGGCTGAGTTTTCGATGTTGTTAAGGAAAGGCCGAAGCTCATTGGTTGTCACATGACCTGCGGTGCGCATGCGGCATTCTGAAAAGCTGAGATGTTTTCATCTCGCCGCGACATAGGCGCGCCTGGAAAAACGAGCGCGCCGCAGCGCATGCGCGTCGCTTCGATTATGAGCGCGCTTCCCCAAAATTACAGTAACGCTGCATTTACGCGGGGCGTCGGCGTTAACGCTTGACGGAGGGCGTGTCTGAAGCTTGTGTTGAAGCGACCGTTATAGTGATAACAGCCAATCACATTTCTTTCCGGTGTTGCATGAACGCAAATGGCTAGCGACTGCTCTAGAGTGTTTGTTGATTGGCTGACGCCTGCGTTGGCGCTTGAAAAGTTGAGAAATCTTCAACTTCTGCCGCTTGCAAGGCGAGTGAAGCGACGCGATGGAACCCGACGCCGACGCCCCGTGTGAATGCAGCGTAAACGGCATCTTGGACAAACATGGCTCAGCTGTGTGAGCAGAAGCGAGAAATAGAATAGTGTACAAATGTATTCAGGGTTTGCATTTGTTCAGCACAGTGTTGTTCAGTGCAAGATTATGATGTTATTTAAGCTAAAATAAAGTAAGGGAAAATATTTGCATACTGCTTAAACTGTTAAAAACTAATACTGTATGTAACAATGATAGAGACACTGCTGTTTACATTTTTTGAAATGTTGTGCTTTCTTGTGCTTGAATGTTAAAATGGCCCTCCTATGAAGTGTCACAGTAATGGCCCCCAGCCAATTTGAGTTTGAGACCCCTGTTCTAAAGGCAGCTGCAATGACACCAAAGTGACAAAATGACTATGGTGATTGGCTCTTTTATTTAGAAGGCGGGACTTTCATATTGCACATTGCACTTTCTCCCATTCTTAGTAATATAAGTGCACTTCTGTGTATATATAAAGTCTTTGCCTGCACCCTAGGGCCTTGTGTATACTTGCGGTGCCAGAGAACAGTGCTGCAGGTTGAATTTAAATAATTTTCCAAGAATTGGAATTAGGTACAAGGGTATTAAGGAGCCTAATAGCTCCTAATAGAAAAAGCTGTTTCAGAGTCTAATAGAGTTAGTCTGTATACTATAATATCATTTGTGAGATTGTGGGAGGGTGAAGGGTTTACAGGAGGTGGCATTTATTGTATCTTAGGCCTTGTGCATGCAGAATAGGTCATTACCATAACAATTATTTATTGTATATGTAATGAGATTGAATATTGTAAATTAAAAATCATTATGCTATACATGTTAATTCCTATCATGACAGTTATTGCAGATATGAATATATAATGCAAAACATAATAGTCTCTCTTCTCTGCCAGACAGATTTTTGATATATTGTCAAAAGCAATTAGCTTGTGAGACATGCAGTGAGGAAGAATTACTTGGACACACCTCAAGGCCTTAACTTTATTAATACAATCAGCGTAAACTGATCTCCCTCGAAGGCTCTTGTAAGATTAAAAACATAGCCTGTGTTCAGAATGCAATACTAGATTACTGAATACTACATAGTATACACTGTATACTGCCTACTATTTTAAAAAATAGTAAATTAAACCATATTAATCTGCAATAATTATATAAAACAATAGTACACTATAGTGATATGACTGTAATTATGCATGTTGCGTCAATTTATCATCTTGAAAATAAAAAATGGTTATTGAGCATTTTGAACATAGTAGTCCATGCAGTAAGGTCATTTGTATACTGCTTGTTTTGGCAAATGGAAGTAGCATCCTAGGTGTATATAACTATCTTCTTTCAGACGAACACAATTGGAGATATATTTAAAAAATATCCTGGCTCTTCCAAGCTGGAAGCCCAAAAAAGTGCATCCATCCATCATAAAGAATAATCCATACGCCTCTAGTGTGTTAATAAAGGCCTTCTGAAGTGAAGCGATGGGTTTTTGTAAGAAAACTATCCATATTTAAAACTTTATAAACAATAATAACTAGCTACGGCAACGGCCTTCACAAGTTGAGTTAGGATGTTGGAGTAGTGAAAGCTTAGGTGAGAGAAGACGCCTCTCGCAGTTCAAAAAAATAGGGCTGGGCAACAAACTCAAGCTCTAATTCTCTTATATTGAAATCCTCCAACATTTCTCAAAAAATTCTCGATTTAGACTTCTAATTCGTGACCAGTGTTTTGTTTTGCTCCATCCTCTGCGCTTCCGCCAGGAACTAGACTCGTGTACGGCTGTTGCTGGAAGCCAGTGATTATAGCTTATAAAGTTTTAAATATGGATATTTTACAAAAACCAATTGCTTCACTTCAGAAGGCCTTTATTAACCCCCTGGAGCCATATGGATTACTTTTATGATGGGTGGATGCACTTTTTTGGCCTTCAAAATCTCCAAATTACTACCATTATAAAGATTGGAAGAGCCAGGATATTTTATAATATAACTCTGAATGTGTTTGGCAGAAAGAAGATAGTCATATACACCTAGGATGGCTTGATGGTGAGTAAATCATGGGATAATTTTCATTTTTGGGTGAACTATCCCTTTAAATTGAGAAAATATTCTAGTATATATACTATATACTGCAGAAGTAGCTGTTTTGTTGCATTATAGAAGAACAAAAAGTTAAAAGTTAAAGAAAGGAAAGACAGAATCCACTGGCACACAGAAAATTCATACATTCTCTAACCTTCCCATGGCAGATAAATGAGCTAGCCTAGAACAATAACATTCTTTCCATTACATCATTTTCCTAACCATGAGGATTATTAACTTATTCAATTATAGAGTCTGGAATTGAAATTGGCCCGATCTTCCATCTGTTAGCAGACATTATGGATGAACTAATAAACCTGGGTCTCTGAAAACATAGATTAGAAGTAATATTATTTTAAAATGTAATCTTTTTTCCTACGGCAATGAAAGAATAATATTTGCGGAGTAAACATATGGATAGTGAAAATCAGAGCAGACATGTGAATAATGAAAATCAGTATAATGTAACTGCATGCTGAACCTTTGTGAAAGACTATGAACTGATGTGTCCTTCGATGTGACTGCCGCACCATCTTAATTAAAATCTCAAAATTATAATTCTGTCAGGGATTTTTATGGCAGAGCGGAGTAATGAATGACACTTATGCCTTTGACCTCCTGTCTAATGCATCTACCACAGTCTCTCATGTCTCTTATACATTCTAATGAGATCACCATGACAGCCTTCTCTCTTTCTCATTTACTGAATGTTACTGAAAACTGGTGCAAAACCATAGTGAATTAAAGACAATAATTAAGCATTTTGATTGTAGCAATACATTTTTATATACTGTCTTACAATGATTCCCCCTACTAAATAAATAAATATATAATTAAGTTGCTAAATGCCATGTATGAGAAAAAAAATCCATGTAATATAAAGGATATTAACAGTTTAAAGTATATACATCTTAAATACATTATCTGAGATCTACCTATCCACTCAAAGGCTTACGGCTGTCATGAGAGCTTTTGGTCTTCTGCCATACAAAAAGATGTATGTGCACCTAAAGGCAAATGGCTGTAGGAAAGAAATTTATTCTGGGCTTTCAATTAAGTAAAGAGCCTGTAAACACTGGTACTGTTTTAGTCATCTGTATCATCTGTACTGTATGACTTTGAAAACTTCAGAAAAAAAATAAATAAAAGTAATAATAATAATCCTGGCACAACGCTGAATCATCACATTTTGTAATGTTGCAAAATGAATATTATAATTAATTTTATACGTTATTAACTGAGTTTGGCATACAGTTAAATGCACTTGCCTATGAACATCCCTAAAACAATAATCAATTCAGTGTGTCTATATGTCTCTTTTGCTCAGAGAAGGTGATGCTTTTGCCCAAAAGCACGAAACAACCACTGCAAAACAATTTCTCTCTAGCTAAACTTAAAACAAACAAAACAACAGATCTGCATAAACATCTAAAGACATATGCAAGTGTTCACACATTATAAAAACCAACAAGTAGGACTGATTACTTACCATTAATCACATGTTTACCACCAGAAAGAAGCAGTATGTGTTTTGATGCGTTTTCATCATGCCTGTTTTACCGTATGCAGTAAATGTCTCCCTCCAGTGGTACATTAATAAAAATCCAGTTGTATATCAATTAAACAGACCAAGAAAACAAACAAACAAATAAATATTATTTGTATTATAAATAGTATTATTGCGCGTTTTAGTTTGTTGCTGAGATTGTTTTCACGTACTGTTTGGTGTCATTTAGCCAGAAAACGTGTTATTTAGCGTGTTTTATCAGCTTTTGTGTAGGCCTGTATAGAACTTAGCTAAGGTTAATTTTAGAACAAACAGATAAGATTTTTCTTTCTTTCTTTCTTTCTGTATGTATGTATGTATGTATGTATATATGTATGTGTACATCTATTCAGCAACAGTATTCAGCGGTCACATGATATATAAACCCCGCCCTACATTTTGCCCGTTGACGTCACTCCATTTTACTCCCAGCGTACCCTGCTGCAGCCATCATCTTGAAGTTCAGAGCAAGATGGCGGATAAATCAGGTATGGCTGAATGGGAATTGCATAGTTGAATATATTTCACTGTTTAGCGTAAAGGTTTTATATACGTCGTGCTGCTTTATTCACCTCTGTGTCTGAAGAAAAGAATGGAGTGAATGTTTATTATGTCGTTTGTGCGAAGTGACGCTGAAGGCCTCGATGCAGGCAGACGCGAGTCATGTCAAGGACTTTCAGTAACATTGGCTGCCTGATTGCGTTCATGACTGAATATAATTTTCAGGACATACAAATCCTCCAGCAGTGTTTTGTGAGATATTCTTTAGTGAAGCGTGCTGGATGGTTAATGAGAAACAAAACTAAACAATTACATATAGTGAACTACTGCATACAGTGGTAAACTACTGCCTGACAGCTTTCACTCGAGTAAAAAATCAAGTTTTCTTTTAAAGCAAGTGTTCAGTTTTGTGAGTTAAGATTGTCATTGTCTTATTGACTGCGGCAGTTCACATTCTGCAAAAAGTGCCTAAATTTAATAACTAATACAGTAAATATTATAGTGTTCTCCTTACAAAAAGCATAGTAGCATTACCATAGTTCTTCTATATGTTTACACTATAGTACTGAATAGTTTCCAAATAATACTGTCATAGTACTGAAAATGATACTATCGTAATATGTCAAAAAGCAAACAAACATAATACCATGGTGTTTTTCTAACTTGAAAGTGCATTTTGCATAAGCTTCAGTGTCAAACTAAAGTGTGACATTCGTTACCTTTTTAACAATGCATGTATTTGCAGCATCTTTACTTACAATTGTGTTTATTTGACAGTTGCCCTGGCCCAGAAGAGGCTTTTGGATGTCAAGCTTGGTCAACTGCCATCATGGCTTGGAACAAGAGACTTCACCCCGAATGGACTTATTGGTGGAGTTCGTAGAGGTAATGACTAATGTATTTAATATTAGAAAAACATCTTTGATCAATATTATCACTTTTGTTTGTTATCTCGCTAATCAAATCTTATCTTAGGCTATGAGAGATATTACAACAAATACATCAATGTGAAGAAAGGAGGTATTGGTGGAATTGCCATGTTCCTTGCTGGTTACATTGCCCTGAGCTACCTCTGGGAGTACGATCACATCAGTAAGTACAAACTAAAAGTATTGGAGAATCCGTAATAATGTGTCCTTCACCATTGAACGGTTGTCTAAATTTAGTGTTACTTAGGAAGTGTTTTCTGTTCTTGTCCCTCAACAGAGCACGACAGGTGGAGGAAGTACCACTAAAACAAATCTTTCGTCTGCAGCAGTGTCGCCACAACTCTCAGCTTTCTGTGTTTGACTCTTGTGACCAAGAATAAAATGACATTTATTTAATTTGGACTCTTTATTGAAAGCATACAAAGGTGTAGGCTGTATGTACAAGAGCTTGATTATTATTCATATTTCTTGTGATTAATTAAACATGTATTACAGATTGGGGTTTGAGACTTTTGTGTTTTGTGACAACTCAAGCGTTAGTATGGTTTCACTGATTTTAAATACAAATTCAGTATGGCGTCAATAACATTGCAACTGAGATTATAAGGAGGAAAATGTTCACTGCATTTTCAAAGCACAAGAATGGAGAAAAGGAGGGACAATTTGATCTTTATCCAGACACAGAAGCATTAATAGTTTGTTATATGCTAATTGTCATGTTGTAAAATACAGATAAAACAAGAATGCTTTCATAAATTCAGTTCCTCTTTATTGTAATAAGTACAACAATAGTATTTTGATACAAACAGGCATCTCAGACTGCAAACTGATATCCGCCTCTTCAATTTCAGATCATCTTGGCTGCTAACTGACACAATGTTCATCATAAAGACTTTTTCATATATTTTCCTGTAATTTCAGCACTGTTTTAAAGTTTAAGCAATCAAGATGCTGGTTGCTCCAATACAAAAGACTCACATTTCAAAGTATGTGATTATGTAAGGTTTCATGTGAAAGAAAAACAAAAATCTATATAAAAGCGGTTTTACTTCTACCTTTTCAATGTGTACTGACTGTGATGCTCTTGGCACATGGACAGTGAGGTAGAGTCACATTTCCATCACTCATCTATAACCCTACAGTGAAAGGGTAATGTACCAGGAATCAAACACTTCAATTTGCAAATTATAACCACATATATATGAGATCCTTTATTCAAAAAACTACTGTCCACTTAAAAACGCCAGGTGTCCTTTTGTGCATTTGTTTGCGTAATGGCCCTTCTCACCACACTGAAAGAAGCAAACAGACATTCATTGTAATCGCACATTTTGAGGGCAATAAAATAGGTGGAAATTTTTTTTGCATAAAATCAAACGGCGTCCCCACCTTGTAACATGTAACTTGGTCCAGTGGACGAGGACCGCGAGGTCCACCCATGCTGTTAGAATGCATTATCCCAACAGCGTTTGGAATTCTCTGGTGGTTGTTGTTGATATTGGGGTTGGTTAATTGGATGAGTGACTGTGATGATCTGTTTATGGGCTGCATGTTTTGCTGCTGGAGAATAAAATTAAGATGAAACATTAGTATCAAAGTAAGCATTAAAGAGGCCATATGATGTTGTTTTAAAAAAAATCATTATTTTGTGTATTGGGTGTACTAGATTAGTACGGAGCCCCTAAAGGGACACAGTGATTATGGGGGGGGGGGGGGGGGGGTTTATGAGATGGGTTTATGTCAATGTTTTTGCTTTCTCTCTCAAATGTTTTGCTTTTGCTTTGTGTTTGCTCACAGAACTTTTGAGTTCTTTGAGAGTGAATGCAAAGTTTCTCATGGGGTGCAAAAGTTTTGCAAGAGAATGCAAAAGCATTGAAAGATATTTTTCCCTCCCATCATCTCATAATTTTTCCATTACCATGTCCTTTTAGGGGCTCTGTAGAATAGGTTAACATGCTTTTATGTTCAAAGAACATTATTTTTCACATACTGTACATTATTGCAGCACTTCTATTCCCAGTCTGTCTGAGAAGCGCAGTTTGGCCTCCATAATCGTGACATGGCAACAACACTACAATTCATTGAAGCCTTGCCTTGTTTCTTTGCTTATACTTTTGGGCGGGCATTATGTTAACATTTCAAATTGTGACAACGATGTTTGCAGTAGTAATATCTGCACTTCGACTTTGCAAAAAAGGAAAGCATTAAAAAGCATCATATATTTTGGGGGGGGGAAAAAAACTGAAAAAATAAAATAAAAAAAACCTTTTGCTGAGACTGTGCTTGTTGTGGTAGTGGTGGCTGTTCAGTCGCACCCATTGGGAGTTCAAATCTTGGGCTAGGAATTACAAAATAAAAATTAATTTGGTTAGATTTAATGCAGAAATGTTTCTTTAAATCACATGTATAAATATGTATATGCATTATTGCAATAAAAGATACTCACTGCATAAATTTGCATGACTTGCCCTCTGGGCAGAAGCCAACAAGATAATTTACACAAATGACTCTTCTTGTGTGTCTGTGTCTGCAATCCGGACCTTAAGGGAAGATGGGGGGAAAAGGACATTTTATATTTCCCATTACAATCAATTTTGAAATATCTGTAATGTAACTTTTTTATTTAAATATAAATATAAATTTAAGATTGATTTAACAGAATTTGATGTAATATAATGTTTATACAACTTTTTTAATGTAAAAAATAAATAAATAATTAAATGTAAAAATGCAAATAACTGAAAAGACTTACCATGCTTACAAAAACCTCTATCATACCATGGGCAATCTTTAATCTTAGATTCTGGATCGATGTGTAAGAATGGACACTCTTTGTTACTGCACTCCCCTGCACAAAGAAATTATTAACACTATTACACACACAGAGAGACTGATAGATAGATAGATAGATAGATAGATAGATAGATAGATAGATAGATAGATAGATAGATAGATAGATACTAACCGAATTTAGAGTAGAAATAACATTCAGGCATCTTTGTCATATCATACTCGTGTAAAAATTCACATTGGTCTCCTTTCTTGCATAAACCTCTAAGCCAGTGCTTGCACACCACAGTCTTTTCTCCACTGATGTGTCTGAATGGACACATTCCACCTGTCAAAAGAGAAAGCTGTAAAGTCTGATCAAAGCAATAAATCTGATTTACACGTTAAAACCTTAAACAAGCTTTTGCTATACATGCCTTTTATACAGGCAGCTCTCATGAAGAACTCGCATACAGCAGCGCCGGATTCTGTAGAAGAGAATATTTGTACCATTATTAAAAGTCTTCTGTCCTCAACAATATTTCTCAAACAGTTCGTCTAATATGTTAAAAATAATAAATCAGAAACAAAACATTGAAAATGTAAAACAAATATTCATCAGTGCTCCTATTAACTTACTATCCATTCCTGGAAATGGCAATGGTTGAGCGCCTAATTGTTGTTCTACAGCAATTTCTAGATCAAACTTGAGGTGATCGACATTTGCGATTAATTCCTGCATTTTGGTATTATGTTCTTTATATTTTTTAACCAGCAACAGAAACTCTTCTCGTTATAACACTTAATCAGAAAACTAAAAGTCTTGATAGCTAACAACTTATCAGTTTGCCTTTAATTAGGTTTAATACAAGACGTAAAAAGAGAGAATAGCGAAAAAGTACGCAGATGTATTAATTGAGTAAACGGCTTTTAATGTAGCGCATGAGTGGATCGGTAAAAGAGATAAACATTGTAAATAAACAGTTGATTTTAGAACCGTCTGCTTCAACAGCGCTGCTCAAGAGTGACCCCTGACCCACGAACTCCAGGCCGTATAATCGATTACAACAGCATCGAGGTTTCTGGGAACGCGCGAATGCAATTTTTTAAAAGCATATTTCTTAAAATGAGTTTTTTCGCCTTATTAATATATAATAATTAATATAAAAAACGTGCTAATGATCTACTGGTGATTTGTTGTTAGATGGCGACTTGGGCGACATAATCCACAAAGAATATTCGAAATGCTGGTCTTGATCAGTGTGTTGGTTGTTGATTAAAATGTCTGCTTTAGTCACTAGCGCCATGCAGTGCCAAACAATTGTATTATAAAAGAGTGCTGACAGTGGTCTGGCTGGACAAATTGTACTGTGATTTCAAATTCAGTGATAAGTATATTGTATATTGATAAGTAAAATGTCGCATAGTTGCAAATTATCAAACAGAAGCTATTTTTCTGTTTTCAATAAAATCGCAAACTATACAGCTCATACAGGCCTAATGTACAGGATGTTATGAACTTATTACAATTCATTTTAAAAGTTTATCAAATGACAAAGCCGTTTATGGGTTTCTACTCTTATTTTAACCCCAGGCTTCATCGTTATGTTGTTCAGAGAACAAAAAAAAACAAAAACAAAAACAAAAAAAAACAAGGAAGAAAGAAAGAAAAAAGCCCCAAAACATTACACTGGGTAATAAAATAGCATCTGTAATAAAAAAGAATAAATGCTTTTTTAGTAATATCATTGTTTGATTCTGATGTGTCTGATACCCTAAAATATTTTAAAATACATAATTTTGCCCAGCTGATTTATGGTGTCCTGAGTATTTTCTATAACAATTTGAATATTATAGGCCTACTTAGCCTGTATATATTTAGTCTTGTTTTTCCAGAAGTCCTCTGTAAGCATTTGTGAAAATGTCCTGCAACAACATGTGTTCAGCACCATTCTCATTGTCTGATTCTGATGTGTGTGAACTTATGTGTTTCAATCATACATTTATACATTTATCTATTTTGTATTTTAGTTAGGAAAATATAGAACATAGCTGAGGAATCAGAGACTGAATTTAAACAGGCTTCTTAATGAACAGGCAAGGCTGAATCCAACAATACAACATCCATATGAACCTTCTATCTATGGATTTAGATATTTGGGAATCAAAGTTACTCCATAATTTGTTTCAGTCAGACCCTTCTTTATATTTTTCAAATATAAAGAAGACATTTGTTAATTTTATTTGGAACAAGAGACACACTTCTGTATCTTCCATATAAAAGTGGGTGTTACAACTCCCTAATCTTTTATGGTATTTTAAGGCAGCCCAACTGAAATCAGCATGTTTCTGGTTTTCTGGCTCATCTCATATTCCATTGGTTTAGAAAAAACAATAACAAAAAACAAACAAAAAAAAAACCCTCAAACAAAATTCATCTAACCCATTTGCTAAAACCACTATTTCAGTATGGCTTGAGTCACAGGTTACACTAGGAGTGACACCTGCATTATCTCAGTTCTCTCCTATTTGCAGCAATACATCGTTTGTTCCAGGCAAATCAGATTCAGGCTTTAAGTTGTGGTGGCAGAAAGGCATACAGAAGATAGCAGACCTTTATGCAGTGAAAACGCTGATGTCTTTTGAAACCTTAAGAGAAAGATGCATAATTTAATAAATTTAATCCAAATATTCTGGATATCTGTGGAAAATGTGCAACTTATAAGGGAACATTATTTCATTGTTTTTGACAATGTGAGCTCTTGCAATCCTTTTGGAAAGAAGTATATCTAAAACTCTATCTTTATTATCTAAAACTATTTGTAAAGAAATCCCCATTTTCCCCCAAATCTATATTCTTTGTCTTCTTCTAATTATCTTGAAAAATACATGAACATAAGTTTGTAAACCTGTCTATTGTAAGTAAAACACCTGATTGCCATACTGGGAAAGTATTTAAGGTTCAGCCATAAATAAGGTCCATCAAAGAACCGTCTTCTTGTATAGCAATGGAAAATACTTTATTTTTTTTTATTTTTTTTTACATATTTTACAAGATCTTGGACTTTGCTTTCTAGAACAGAATGGATTGACTCGAGCAATACCAATAACGTGATCATGCTTAAGTGTTTTTTTATTATATGTATTATTGTATGTGTGTGTATGCATATATAGTTTTTTTTTTTTTAAAAACTGTGTGAAGATGTGGATTATCATCTATTGTAATGTATCATTTATTTTCATTTCTCTCTACATGTGCTGAACTTCGTCTCATTTTTTTTTAAAAATTGGTGTGAATTTTCCTTTATGGCTCTTCTGTTGGGGGTAGGGAAGGTGTTCCTTGGCTCATTTTGGCTAATAATTGAATATCATTCATTGTAAATAATAAAGAGTTCCACCAAAAAATAAATAAATAAAATAATAATGAGACTGGACACTAATCCAGAACGATTAAGATACAGCAGTTTAATATAAAAAAATTCAAAACATACAAACAACAATCATATGATTTCAACAGATCCAAAATTGTAATGACAAACCATTAAGTATATTAAAAACAAATCAAAGCCCAATAAGCGGTTTCTCCTTTTCCTCATCCAGAACATCCTCTGCATCCACAGTGAGTGCACTCAATGATACGACCCTAAGAGAAACAAAGAACAAATTAGGGTCAATGGAAGAAATACAAAAAAGACTTTAAAAAAATGTTGGCATACCTAGTTACTAATTGGACCAGTGTTTGGTGGGGGGAAAAATGGAATCTGATATGTGTGGGGCTTGCAAACCTTTAACTTACCACTTCAAGCTTGCCCTTGGGAACTCTGCATATGCAATTTGTTCCAAAGTTAGTGTCGCGCGTCTGAATGCACCGCAGGCAGCACAGATTTTCATAGCCCTGTTTCTTCCATTTGGCAATCAAATTTTTGTCTGCATAGCCCTCTTTGATACAATATTCATAAAGTTCTGGGAATGAAAACAGCAAGTTAACAAATTACGTAAAAACAGATATCGAAATAAAACAAACACTACAAAACCGAATCCCACCACTATACCTCGACTAATGGCCTTTCTCTTGTAGAAAAGGTCGAAAATGTAACGGCTGCGTTGGTGATGAAGTCGGAAGATTGGCCACAGAGACTCAACTTTACGTTTGCCCTCATGTGGCTCGGTTTCAGCTGTGAATTTAAAGCATCGGTTAATAACACTGTGGTAGGCGTATAAACATGATAATATCTAGCCAATTGACAAATAATAAAAAAGTGACAAGGGACCAATTACCCCTTTTTAAATTAACTACATATCTAAATATTAATGTTTCATTACACCAACGTTCCTTCTGACCAATTAACGTTACAAATAAACAATCGACTTGTTAGCATTCTGGCTAGATTGTAGCTTGCTGAACGAACCTTCGCGCATTTTCTGGTCCAGTTCGTCAAGAGTTGGCTCTATGAGCTCCCAACCATCTGGAGGTGGTTTCCTACTCCTTTTCACCTTAGGCATTATATTATTTAAGCAATATACGATCGTCTCAGTAATTTAGCAACAGCGAGCTGATGCATTAGAAACTTTCCCGATTTCTGTCGCCAAGCAGATGACGTCACTTCAGTGGTCCTTATAGAATGACTTGTTACGTCAACGAGCTGTCTTTGTTTTTACACATAAAATACGAACTGTAATAATTATCAGGGTTATTTTATTAGACATTACATTGCTAAAATTGATTGCCCTGCAATCCTGACTAATGCACATATCAGCGTTGGTTTTATTATGGTGAAGCGGTGATGTTATTCTCTCTTCTAGCATATTGCATCAGGCTAGGTGTCTGATTGTGTGCCTGAGTGTAAATATAGGAATATGGACCCGCTGGCTATATGCTAATCGATGACTGTACTTACTTAATCGTGGAATTTTATATTTGTTTTATTTACTGTATCACCACCGAGCCAATTAAAACCACGTACAATTAATTACTGCCATTTTGTACCTACAGTATTGGTTACACGAGAGTGTGGTGAAGTGAGGCAACCTGATATCATAACTGTACCAAGCTTTTGTTGGGACTGGGAGAGTCGTTTTTTTAATTTATTTTTCCTATTTTTATATCAAGTTAAGTTTAATCTTCATCATGCCTAAAGGAGGTAAGAGATAATTTAGTTTTTAGTGTGATCACGGATTGAGTACGTCATGAACTGGTGCTGCTGTTTATAGTCTGTTTTTATGATTGACATTATATACAGTCGGCATTTTGTACTTTTTAAACAAAGTATTCTGTTTTATCTGGATGTTTTTTTCACTGAGAACAATACTACTGGAAAGTGACATACTTTTTTGTGCTTATTTTAGGGAAAAAAGGTGGCCATAAAGGTCGCATGAGAACCTACACAAGTCCTGAAGAAATAGATGCTCAAATGAAAGAAGAAAAAGAAAGAAAAAAGGTAAGTATTGCAACTAAATACAGAAAAATGAACAAATATGGGTAAGAACGAGGGTTTAAAGAAACACATCAGCTCCCTCTGCTGAAACAGTTTTGAGTAGTTTCTCTAAGCATGTTAATAAACAGCTGTCTAAAGTCAGCATGAAATGAAAATGAACCCCATCTATTTACTAAGTGCATCTTAATGATCTTATTGTGAAGGATTCATCCATGTAATATTGTTTTGACCTCTTAATTTTTACTTAGAATGTCATAAATCTTTCAGTTCAGTGACAGACTTCTCTCTGGTGACATACTCCAGACTGAATTTTCCAATCATTTAGTCTGTTTAAACTCCACTCCTTCTTTCTTACAACTGAAAATAACAATAATAAAACAAGATACAAAAGGTGATTGATTGTCAAGAGTTCCACTTACTAAAGCCACTTTCAGATTCAGTGGCCATCTGCAAGTCAAATTACCTAAAAAATTCATTGTGGTAATGGTTTATTTTTACGTTGTAGAATGAAGAAGAAGAAGGTGCAGCAGTGAATGACAACCAGAGTGAGGACAAACTGACAGCATCAGGCTCAGAAGACAGTGACGATGATGGGTCTCAGGTAAATTTTATATCAGAATTGATGATCCCATGTTCCTGCAGAGTTATCCATATATTTAGAGATCCTTCTGCAGATTAATTCATCAGAGACTACCATGGTAGAACATACACATTCAGCCAACCCTGGTCACAAAAGGACCACTCACACCAAGAACAATAACTATAACGATAACTATATTAGCGTCCACACCAACGCACGTTCTAACGTTCTGTTTATTATAAGCGTGTGCTGCAGTTTTGTCGTCTGCTGCTTTAAATGTTCAAGCTTGTTAAAGTCAGTGGATTCTGATTGGCTGTCAATGTTTTTATCATTTAAAAAAACTCATTCTAAAAAGTGATTTCAACAACATTGTTGCTCTGTGTCATTATTGCTGTAATTGTGGTGTGGATTGGCCAGTTCTCACAGAACTAGAATGATTTTTACAACTTTATAATTATCATTATATTTATCGTGCCTGGTTTGAATGGACCTTTATTCAGTCTAATTAAATGTGGAATCTCACTGGGTGGAGCAGAGCTTTGCTCTTTGATTAGTCACTCAATCACTGTGTTTAAAATGTAGGAATTATATATGTGGAATGTGAGTCACAGTCATCTGATGAACGAAGGTTGGTTGTCCATACAGCAGTTGCAGAATCAAATAACTCATCCAGTTTCAGGAGGAACTTTTGTATGGATGCACTAAATGTCAGTATGAAGACAAAACTGACCTCTTGTCACCATCAGTTTTATTTATACTATTGTATTATTTATATACTATTGTAGTAGTATTCTGAATTAGCTTCTATTTTTATATTTTAATTTTAGATTGTTTCATTTTCATTTTGTTATGAGCATTTGTCATTTTTATTAGTTTTTTTGTTTCTATTTAGCTTTAATTGATTTTTATTTCGGTTTCATTTTACTAATTTATTACTTCAACAAAAACCTATTTTATTTCAGTTAGTTACAAAGGCAACATTTCTGATTTTCATTTTGTTTTTAAGTTTGTCTTTTTTTATCTAATATTCTTATTTTCTTTTTCTTTCAGCCTTATTTTAATATTAAAGTATTTATATTTCAATTAACTAAAACAGCACTGTCTCCATTTTGTCACAGAAAAGGAAGGGTGTTGAGGGATTGATAGAGATTGAAAATCCTAATCGAGTTGCCCAAAAAACAAAGAAGGTCACAGAGATAGAACTTGAGGGTCCCAAACAACTTTCCAGAAGAGAAAGGTAAGAGACGACATCTTTATCTCAAACTACCTTCTCATTATTCACCATCATATTATTTGTATCATCTTTTTTGTCATTGCTGCTCACATTATACTAAATGTTTCATATACCTAATTACATAATTAATACATAGTCTTCTAGACGCATACACTTTTCTTTTTCAGCTGTTCAATATATATTTTTTCCTTATTTCAGAGAAGAGATTGAAAAGCAAAAGGCCAAGGAGAGGTATATGAAAATGCATTTAGCAGGAAAGACAGATCAAGCTAAAGCTGACCTCGCTCGACTCGCCATTATCAGAAAACAACGGGAGGAGGCGGCACGGAAAAAAGAAGAGGAACGTAAAGGTAAATCTTCAGCACATGGCAATGTTTGTAAACAAACTTGTGCAAGGCCGCATTTACACTGCAGGTCTTGATGCCCAATTCTGATTCGTTGACTATATCTGATTTTTTTTTTTGATGACCTGGGCCCAGTTGTTCAAAAAGTTTATTCTGGATCAGAATGATCTAGATTTGGAAATCCCATGTTTTACTATCCAGGATAAGGTAAACCATCTTACTTTTGTGACAGTTTTTCAAAGTAATATAGGATTGGATTGTGCTGATCACACTTTTCCAGATGACCAAATTTGGATTACCAGTGCTCCAGATAGGGTTACATTTCACAGTATAGGCTGCTGGTAAAGAACAACAGGTAGAAGAGCCAGAGTGTAGGGTCATATACATTTATATAAAGAGAAAGAAAACAACATACAAACATCCCCTTCCATTTTCAAATTCCTGCAAACAATCAGACCCCTACGGAGGCACTAAAAGGACATGGTGAAATGGGATAAAAATTATATGTTTTAATACATAATTTATATAATATATTTAGTTCTCTTGCAAAAGTTTTTCATTCCCCCAAGAAAGTTTGTGTACATTTGCAAAAAACTTAAGAGTTTTAAGAGTGAATGCAAAGTTTCTTGGGGGAATGCAAAACACAACATAGAGTTTCAGTAGCCCCTCATGTGACCCACAACAAAAACAAGCATGTTCAAGAAAGGATGCAGTTGTTAGAAACTACTTTCGACTGGTTTATCTCTGATGATTGGGCCAATGTAGTTTATATACAGTGATTAAAAAAACAAATAAAAATGTTTTTTTTTTTTACTTCACTGTACTGAAAGGCTTATTATGTAGCTAATGTCTTTATTATTTTAATTGTTAAACTAGAGCAAAATAAAAATATAAATGTAAAATATTTTGTAATAAATGTAAAAATATAAAAAATAAAAAAAAAATATTACATGATACCAGTTTTAGAATTTTTTTAAAAATTTTGTTCCTGAAATCCACTCTTCTGCTGGGATCAGATTTTTTTTTTCTTAAATCAAATCTATTCCTATTTTACTAAAAAAATGTGAAAAACACAAACTGACGATTTGATCCAGATCAAAACCAAGATTGGATTTTGTTATCTAATTTCAGAATCTATTTTTTCTTTTAAACAACCCATTTTCAAGATTTGATCCAATCCGATAACCGAAATCTGTTCAAAGTACTTTTGAACAACTGGGCCCAGCTTATGTCTTCTTTTAAAAGTGATCCATATCTGATATCTGCATCTACATTATACACTTGGGAAACAACCCAAGGTGGACATACTGTCCCAGAAAAGGCCAAAAAGGAAGTAAAAGTAAAAACAACGCTATTTGCAATGGACGCAGACGAAATAATGCAAGCCTTTGCTTACGCACCATCTTTAAAGGTCAGCAAAACATTGGTCTCTTAAGGCAGAGAAAAAAGAGGAGAGCCCTTATTTTTGCCTGGCTTTTGAAAGTCATGTGATTGTGGTTGGCGTGCACCTGAGTTGAGGTCATTCGCCACTGTTGTTTTTTTAATAGCGCATGACTCACATTGATAGGGGAATATCCGATCTGTCTGCTTATGGCAGACGCAAATGCACGCATCCAATTCATATCAGTTTTATATCCACATGTGAATGTGGCCTGAAACGGATCTGAGAATATCGCAATCCATGTGATTTTATATGTCATATCCGATCTGTGCCACATGTGTGGAAAAAAATTGTAATTGGGTCACTTGAACCATGTTATGTGAATGCGGCCAAAATGTCCCATGGGAAATCAGAGATTAATTAATGTTTTCTTCTTTGTCATTGTAGCAAAAGATGCAGCGGCGGCGGCGGCAGCAGCGGCTAAAGGACTACACACGTTGTCACTTAAATAATCCAAATATTGGATTCTTAGAGGTTTTAATGCATTTGTGGACAGTATACAAATATATTGACAATGTTATTTTTGAAGACAACGCAAAAGAGAATGTGGTATGCTATGTAAGATGATATAAAACTATGTTCCATTGAAAAGGAATATTTCAGAGTATATTAACCCAGAAACAGGCATTTAATTGTCTGAATAAAATGCCTTTGTGAAAGTGCTGATGCTTTCACTAAAGTGGCTAAACAAATCTTAATGCTTGCTTTCACTCAGTGATATTAGAAATATAGACATATTTATTAATATATTAACATATTGCCACATGTAACTGAGTGGACTTGGCTGTCTCAGTTTAAAGGATCACTGTAAGAATAAAAACATCTGTCCTCAGTTGTAAAGGACCTGGTGTAATTTAGAATGATGTTCTGATGGTATTCTCTTAAATAATGTAAAGAATAACATACCAATAAAATGTCAGAACTTTTTATTATATGGTGAATTGTTTTGTAGATATTAATAGTATTCTTGAACCCTTCTGAGGAACTGTTTTGACTTTTTTAAAAGGTGTAGTTTTGCGCTTGAATGTATTTATATTGACATTTTGTAGTTGTTAAATGTATTGACATGTATATTATTATTAGGTAATTATATTATACATTATATAATTTATATGATATATTTCTAGATCATTTTAGAGTGCATTAGAAACATTGGAGATGTTTTAAATATATATTTTTATTACATATATTGGTATTATCATATTGGACACAACTTCTTACCTTTGTTCTCAAAGTCCCAGAAAAGCCCAGAGTTTTCTCAAGCCTTAAAACAATAGCATTTATGTAGTCTAAGATATTAAAATGTAAGTTAAAAAGAAGAAAAAGCAACAATGCAGGCAGTATCACGCCAGTCATTAGTGGGCGGGGCAGAAGGTCATCGACTAGCCACGCCCCGCAGCGTGCTCATTGGCCTCCAAATTTCGCGGACTTTGGCACGAAGAAAGCTAAAAGAAATAAAAACTGACATTGAAAGTAATTTGGGACGTTTGTTAAGGTAAGTGGAAGAACATTTCCACTGTATGTTACAGCTATGTTTAAAGCTTAGGTAACGTAAAGCAGAGTTGTGATTTAATGGATCAAATGAAAAACCTTGTGACTGTCTGCATGTGCTCCACATTCTCGGCCGATGAATGCCAGTCTGTTACCGTTGGGTAGATAGGTGCATAAAGCGTACACATATTGCTATATAAAATTCGTATGTCAAAGAATCACATCGTCTCCTTTTTTATTAGTTAACGTTGCTCGCTTGATATGTATTAGTTACAGGATGTATTTCGCGGGGAAAATGTAACTCTAAGGACAGTAGTTCCGGTTTATGTGCCGCTCTATAACTGGGAACCTAATTTTATTTTACCCTTAAGGTTATCAACAAGACCTGGAAAAACCTCCTCAAGGTTGTGTTTCGTAATCTGTCAGAAGCGTGCTCTGCGCTGGCAGCTGCAGTTGCATCATTTGATTGACAGCTGAGCAGTGTTTTAGCACTATTATATATACCATTATGGTATCTATTCATATTCTGAATTCGCTTTTATTGTTATATTTTCAGTTTTTGTCTGTTTTAAATATTCCTATTTAACTTATTTCACTTTGTTTGAGTAATTTTAGTACTTTAGGTAAAAAAAAAAAAAAGTAAAATATTGTCTTGTTTCTGCTTTATTTCAGTTAACGACAACTATTTTATTTAATAGTTTTAGTTAATAACTCTTCAGCTTTGTGCACTACACTGCAGATTCCTGAATACCAGTCTAATCAAGACTAAGTAGTTATAGAACAATAAACATACTGTGCATTTGAACCAAGAATACCTTTAAAGTTGCTTTAAAGTTTAAGAACTCAAACTCGAGTGCATTAATGCTTGTATTACTAATGATGCAACCCAGTGTAGACAGTATGTTTTGCATATGGGAGTCTTCTCACTTTAAACAATAACATATTTTCCTCTAGAGATCATCAACTATGGCTCAGCTCAAGGACCATAATAATAAAACATGGGAATCTCATAACAAGATGATGCTGGAACCTCTGAGCACAAATGATCCTGAGGTAAGTGAGTGATTATATATACAACCATCCTCAAGTCTATATTATTTTGAAAGCATGCAGTGAACCATGAGTGATATTGTGAAATCGTGTCTCCTAGATTATATAGATCTGCCATGTGACAGACCGCTTTGGCCCAGCTTTGCTCAACTCAATCAAAACAGCTTGTGTCATTGCTTATTATCTGTTTATAGTGTTAATATATTTGTGTTTGCGCTAGGTATTTGACATAATAAAGAAGGAGAAGCGGCGGCAGACGTATGGATTAGAGCTCATTGCCTCTGAGAACTTCACTAGTCGAGCTGTTTTGGAGGCTCTTGGTTCCTGCATGAACAACAAATACTCTGAGGGTTATCCTGGTCAGAGGTGACTGTTGTGCAATGACATTTTACGTACTGTTAAAGTCCAATTTTATGTTGTTGTAGCAATAACATAAGTATTATATAATTTACTCTTTCATATTGAAAAATGGGCTTGTGTTAAATGTCAAATTTTGTTTAATGTTGTAAGATATTATGGAGGCACAGAACATGTTGATGAATTGGAGCGTTTGTGTCAGGCGAGAGCTCTCAAGGTGTACGGCCTCGACCCGGATAAATGGGGAGTGAATGTTCAGCCATACTCCGGTAGGCTTGTTTCTGTGTCACTGGACTATTCTTGCTATAAGAGATGATGTAACATATGAAACATTAACTCGAGCGCACATTGTTCAAAATAAAGTTTCTTTTTTTTCCTCAGGGTCACCTGCGAACTTTGCTGTATACACAGCCATAGTGGAACCTCATGGGCGGATCATGGGCCTTGATCTTCCCGATGGCGGCCATCTCACCCACGGCTTCATGACTGACAAGAAGAAAATCTCAGCCACATCCATTTTCTTTGAGTCTATGCCTTATAAGGTAACCTTGTGATTAGAATTTGCACTGTGGTAAACTCTTTAGTTAATTTCAACATTTACTAATACATTATTAAAATCAAAAGTTGTATCTGTTGATATTGTTTAATTGAAGTGAACTAACAATGAACAGTTGTATTTTATAAAATACAAAGATTAATAAACACTATTACTGTATTACTCATTGTTAGTTAGTATTAGTTAAAGGGTTAGTTCACCCAAAAATGAAAATTACCCCAAGCTTTACTCACCCTCAAGCATATGACTGTATATGACAATCTGAGATGATATCCGTAATCCTCCAAGGTTTATAATGGTTTATAAGTGAATCGATGTATTTGTGCAAGTCAAATGTCCTTATTTAAAACTTTATGAAGTAAAATAACAAGCTTCCGGCTCGACAGCCATACGCATTTGACGTACGTCCAAAAAGCGCTAACTTCCGTGACATAGTACACAATGATATGCGGTACTACATGTTCCAGTGTTGGACATTAGGACATTGTGTAGAACGTCATGGAAGTTGGCGCTTTTTGGATGTACGTCGAATGCGTATGGCTGTCGAGCCGGAAGCTTATTTTACTTCATAAAGTTTTAAATAAGGATATTTGTCTTACGCAAACGCATCGATTAGCTTCAGAAGGTCTTTATTAACCCTCTGGAGTTGTATGGATTCATTTTATTTATTTATTTTTTATGGATGGATGCATTTTTTTTCATCTTCAAAATCTGGGCAGCCATTCACATCAATTATAAACCTTGGAGGACTAAGGATATTTTTAAATATATCTCCGATTGTGTTCACCTGAAAGAAGATAGTCATATACACCTAGGGTGGCTTGAGGGTGAGTAAATCATGGGATCGTTTTCATTTTTGGGTGAACCATCCCTTTAATGCTTTAACTAACATCAAAATAAGGTCCCATTAGTTAAAGTGTTACCATTGTTTTCCAGGTAAATCCAGAAACTGGATATATTGATTATGACAGACTTGAGGAAAATGCTCGCCTCTTCCACCCAAGACTAATCATTGCAGGTCAGCATAGTTTGACTTTTTGAACTACAGGATGTAAAGTATTCATTTTTTTTTTTTTTTTTTTTTTTAAGTTTTTGGACAACAAATTTTTAACATTTCTTTAAAACCCATTTATTCTTGTTTTCTATTCTGACAATTTGAGAGATTTTTATCCTAATTCCTTTTTTTGTGTAATTCTTTGTCTTGTTGTTTTTTCCATTTTATTTAGTTTAACAAAGATGAAAATACATACATACAAAAAAAAATAATAATAATAGCATTCCTTTTTTCCGCTATTAGTCGGACAAACGGTCCACCCAAATTTACATTATTGGTTGAGCCAGTGTTGCTGGTTGGGACAATGTATTTTAACATTGAAAGAAATGACAAGCATCACTTTTAACATTTCTGTGTATCATTGTTAAGGAACCAGCTGCTATTCCCGTAACCTGGACTACAGTCGGCTGAGGAAGATCGCAGATGAGAATGGAGCGTATCTTCTGGCAGACATGGCTCACATCAGTGGTCTGGTGGCAGCAGGAGTCGTTCCATCTCCGTTTGAATACTGTGATGTTGTTTCCACCACGACCCATAAGACCCTGAGGGGCTGCAGGGCAGGAGTCATTTTCTTTAGGAAGGGTGAGTTCAGCGTGAACTGACCTGTCACACTAAATCTAGACCCCTGACAGCACTGTCATGATCAGTGTTGGGGAAAGTTACTATTAAAAGTAATGCATTACAATATTACTTATATTGAAGTTAAATGAATTAGCCTCAGGCTGAAGGCAATGCAAATTCACACCTGTACGGTTAATAAAGTGAGATTAAATGCATAAATTATATGCGTTATTTATCATATTTTATTACTGCAGGTTTGCATTTCACTGATTTTATTAATTTTGAGGATACTGAAAACAACCATCAGGTTCACAGCGCATACAACGCCTCTGCACTTTCTCCCAATTTCTCTCAACACGGAACAAGAGAGCTGTCAGTCAATAAATGAGAGAACCAAGTAACTTGCGTTACTTACTTTAATAACTCCGATATTTTGCTGCAAATTTAAAAGTAGTGCATTACTTTACTAGTTACTTGAAAATAGTAATCTGATTACTTGTAATGTGTTACACCCAACACTGGTCATGATACACTCTTGAATTTTTTAGGAGTTCGTAGTGTTGATGCAAAGACAGGCAAGGAGACCCTGTATAACCTGGAGAGTCTGATTAACCAGGCCGTGTTTCCTGGACTGCAGGGTGGCCCTCACAACCATGCCATTGCAGGTAAATTGAGCTGATGTCCTCCATGTCTTTAATATAAAGATTAGATAAGTTTGCATTTACACTAGGGATGTTTATGATTAATTGAAGATCTATTAATTGACATTTGATTAAGTTTGCTGTTTAATTTAGTTCAGTAACAATCCAATCAGATGCTGAAAACACTATGCATAGAGTCATCTGATGCTAGAGCGCACAAGTTTTTATCTATATATATAAACATTACATTCTCTGCAAACGCCACAATAACACCACTTGACAAAAAGCACCATTCATTTGTTGGCCTCCCTGTATCATCCCAATCAACAGTCATGTCCGTGCTTGCCCGGAGAGCTTGTAGGGACACTGTAATCTTACAGTGACCAGTGTAGTGCTATGTTATGCTCTGGATTCAACCTGAGAGTTATTACTTGACTTAAATTCCAAATTAAGCAAATTAAATGTATACTATGTACAAACTATGTTCATGCTTAATACATAAATGTATTAAAATACAGTAAACTTCTTATTTAAATTAAATTAAAAATATGCATTCATATTTATGTATTATATAATTATTTAATGTTTATTGTTATTCCTTAAAAATAATTACTAATTAAATTTTACGACACATTAATATTCCTGAAAATTGGCATACTTAATCTGATTTAAGTTTTTTTTTTTTTTTTTTTTTTTTTTTTGTACCAAATATGTGCTTTGGTCAAATTAAACAGTAAATTGGATGTTTATTAAGAATATCTCTTTTATTATAATCAATTATAATTGACATTCTTATTCCGCTTTCAGATTAATTTTTTTTATTTATTTGTTTCTTTGATGTGATGTGCAGGGGTTGCTGTTGCTTTGAAGCAGGCTCTGACTCCAGAGTTCAAGACCTATCAATTGCAAGTTCTGGCAAATTGTAAGGCTTTAGCAACCACCCTAATGGAAAAGGGCTACAAAGTTGTTACAGGTGAGTTTCTTAAGGATTTAGAATTTATAAATTATAGGTAGATGAAACCGTTAGCTGAGGGTGATAGAAGTTGGATACAGAAGGTCAACTGTGTTCACTTGTTCGTTCATTTTTAAATTTAGGTGGCTCTGATAATCATCTTATCTTGGTTGATTTACGTTCAAATGGTACTGATGGGGGAAGGGCAGAGAAAGTGCTGGAGGCTTGTGCCATTGCCTGCAACAAGAACACCTGCCCAGGTGCCTTATAAATACTCCATTAACAATACTTGTGTAATTGACCCATTCTTTTACATTGTATCTGAATCCGACATCTTTTTGTATGTTTTACTACAATAATAACCAGTTTTTCTACTGATGCTTCTCTTAAACTCCATTATGAAGGTGATAAAAGTGCCTTGCGCCCAAGCGGCCTTCGTTTAGGATCTCCTGCTCTTACATCTCGAGGACTATTGGAGGATGATTTCCATAAGGTCGCAGAGTTCATTCACCAGGGTGAGTTTGTTTTAAGCAATAATATAATATTAAAGGATATCATACAAAGTTATAACCTACCTCAGATATTGATTGTGTATCTGCCCTTAGGCATTGAGTTGACATTGGAGATACAAAGAAACATGAATCCTAAAGCAACTTTGAAGGAGTTTAAAGAGGAACTGGCACAAAATGAGAAGTACCAACTGAAAATAAATGAAATCCGAAAGGAAGTCGAAGACTTTTCTGGAAAGTTCCCAATGCCTGGGTTGCCGGAGTTATAGTTAGTCTGAATTAATGACTGAAATAAAGATTTCTTTTGATTTGATGGGAATAGAGGCTTAAATATAGCACTTAGAGGTTCAACACAATCATCATGCACTTCAATGTGTGATTTCCCTTTTAAATAATTAAAATGACCGGTTTGTCTTTTGATAACACATTGGATTGCTTTTTGTACTCTTGCTTGTTTTTTTTCTTGTTTCTGTGGTTAAACTCATGGTGAATTAACTTGTGTAATCTATGAAAAGTTTTACTGTACCACTGAGACAGACCAACAGAGGAAAAAAAAAAAAAAAAAAAAAAAAAATCCAACTGGCATAAGATTTGTACATGCAAAGCAAATAAAGCCTATTGTAAATGTGAACGTGACTGGACCTCTTGTCTTGATAACTGAGTATAAGATTTACTTTTCACTGTTACTATTTACCCGAATAAGTTTACATGTGTAAGTCATTACAAATTCAGAATGAGACAAATCATGTGCCTTTAACTACATAATAAAGGAAAGTATGTTTTTGCTGAATACACAAACTGTTAAAGGGTATGTATAATGGCACTTAATGAAGATGTGATGCACGTGGCTAAATCAGAAATAATTTAATGAAATTGAAGGCAGAGTAATTTCACAGTGGGCAGCAACTTAAAGCACACAGATGATCCTCAAAATGTACTCGACTTAACATCCATTAAAATTTTAGCATGAAGATTACACCTCAGACAAGCTCACAATACAGTCTTCAAATAGATTTGTGAACAGTAGCAACAAAACAGTATGATTTGGACAGTTACAGCAAACAAGGTTTGTTCAAAACCAGAAAAAAGAAATAACCTTCTTAGAAGATAATGTGCGTATAATGGTATGGCTTATTCTCAATTTACATTCAACAGACTGCAATTAAATGCTGAAAAATCTGTCTCTGACAAATCGTTACAAAGGCCAATAATCACTGGGTAGCCAAACAACTTAATATTAAGACACACTTGTGATGAAACGGCGGTGGTCTGTAATTCTGGACTGCAACTGCAATCATGCAGTAGTGGGAATAACAATTACAGACAATGTAGTTTTGGCAACAACCACCACTATCGTTCATTTCACAACACTGCAACAGCCATTAGAATGAAGTGCCACCTCATCCACAGAGTTACTCATGCTGACGTTGCTTGCACACAACTTGGACAACAATTTATATCCATTTTAAATATATCTAGAAAAGCTGAATAGTACAACACATGAGATACAATGTCTATAAATGCCCCCATATTTTGCCATTGTTACATTTTTGTGTTCTTCAAACATGCAGAAGATTGTGTAACAGTTCTACACGATGTGACATTTTACATGCAGTACATTCATTCACCTTATCACACAATTACGTTAAAACACAAAGGGCAGTTGGCTCAATTTTTGTTTGTTTAACAATGTCTGTAACCTTTGTTCATCTTTGTATTATAAAAAAAAAAAAAAAAAATTATAAAATAAAAAAATCCCCTCAGATTTTGTCCACTAGAGAGGGCAGAAGGAGCTAATTTTTCCTATATTAATAATCGATTAACGCATTAATAAATTCTCAAGCTCAGAATGCAAGAATCAAAAAGCTAATAACTGACTAATCCAAATTTTTCTGCTAATTAAAATGCATATAATGCAGTTTATAAGGCTGTTGGTCAATGGTAAACAGCAGCATACTTAAAGAACGCGTATTGTAAAATACCCTTCTGATGCCACGCAAGTTAGTTCCATTAAAATTATGCTTGTGATTTTCATGCAGCAACAGTTGCATTGCTTATGAAGGCGAAAAAGCATTAATTATTAAACGGGCTACCAGGACCAGATTAATTAAATAGTGATTAGAGACTCTCCTGCTGTGTAGCTATAGCTGTTAATGAAAACAAGCCTGTAACAACACATTTAAATGAGCCGTTTCCTATAGGCCTCTTTCAAAACAAGTGCTTGAACAATGGTGAAATCTTGCTGAATCTAATCTGAATTTTATTATTACATAGCTTCTGTAAGGTCTTAAGACCACATGAGGAACCCATTTTCGCCATTTTACGGAAAACGGTTTGGCAATAGATTTAAATATGAAACCTTTACACTAAACAAACAGACCACATTCTGTAACACCAGACGTTCAACCAGCTGCTTCCTGGAATGCCATGAGGATATTCACCAAAAAAAAAAAAAAAAAAAAAAAAAAAAAAAGAGATTACATTCAATACGTTTGGTCTCCTGATTTTAACCGGGGTTGGTTAATGAGGAACAGATAGTGGACTGGACACATTCAGATTTTGTACAAATAGCTGGTGGTGTAATTAAAACAAAAAGACTGGTTGACCCACTTGGAGGAGCCCTGAATGTAATGCTGCTTGATAAGCTCACTCAGGTACTGGACGATTTTACTCTCCTCCACAGTGTAGCCGAGCTGCAACAAGAAATTAGTCCTGCGTGACGTTACCGAGCCCTGGTCGTTGAGGTCCATGGGAAGGTGAATGTGATGGCAGAATGTGTAAAGGAAGGCCTTGGCTGTAAGCTGAGTCAACATACCCTGAACATGGAGGAAGTAGGTGCTGCCACGTTTGATCTGAGTCCTGTGGTCTGCCAAATGGCTTATTAGTGTTCCTCTGTATGGTGGACACCGGAGGGTCTTGTTGTCACAATCCAAAATGCCTATGTAACGGCTGTATCGATTCAAAGAGTGGAGGATGCTGGATCCAGTCGGGGAGGCAGCTCTGGAGAAAAGAAGAAGTCAAAATAATAATCAATCACTTTGCACTTTTGGTCACTGATTTAAAGCATTAAGTTTTGACCGCTTTTGAAACCATGATACAGAGTTATTGATTGACTACAGGTCACATTTTCTCAACATACCTCTGCAATCCAATAAGTTTCCATCTCTGCAAGTCTGTAAGCTGAAATGGTGTCGTAAGCCACGGTTGGATGGCTTCACCATACTTGCCGAGATTGGGCACAAAAACAAACAAAGCATTGACCAGCTTCCTCACCGTGCCCTCGTCCACCCCCAAAATAACAAGCGTTCGGCCACTCAAAAGGCAGAAAATGGCTTGCTGAGCAAATGGATATTGCCTGATGAATCGAAGAGCGCTGTGACCAGCTTTCTTCTTCTGCTTTAGCGTTAACGCACTGCCATAAACGAATGGAGACACCGCTCGGTCAGAACCGGTGGAGGCGCTCATGAAGCTTGTACTATCAGAGACATCTTCGATATTAATTTTTGCCACATCCTCTGAGAGAACACAAGTGTTTAGATCGGAAAAAGTCAGTCCCATGTTGGGGCTTTCTGCGAGGGTTGACTCTTCAAGAATGTAGTTTACCTGTAAGGCAGGATCTCCTTGAAAAAGAGACAGAGGTTCTTGGTTCACCACAGTGTCACCACAACACTCCTCGGCGAGCTCAGGTAAAGGTTCCTCAAAAACAAAACCATCCTGTCCAATACAGCAAGCTGCATCTATCGGGACTAGATTCCCATCAGATGACCTATGTGGGACAGCAATAGAATGGGACGCATTTTCAAATGAGGACGCAACTGATACCTTGCACTTTCTTTCAAGGCCATCAAAGTAATGTAGACTGGAAGGACTAACACCTCCAAGAGCCTCAATGCTCTTGTCGCTACTTAAACTCCCTTTGGTCTCAGTGTCGGCGGCCTCTGAGGTTTCCTGCGTGATGTCAGATGTACTGGATTCAGGAGGCCCTTCCACAGACTCCACGCCTGGCTTAATGTGGTCTACATCTATGCATGTAGTATAGGAGTCAAGACTCAGCGGCTCACCAGATAAGTTCAGAACGGGGATCGTTGGGTTGTTGGAAGTGATGTTGAAGATCTTTGAGGTTCCTTCGTCCTCCCGGTCACATTCAGATTCAAAGAGAAAACTAGTAACTCTCTGTTTGCTCAGAAGAGCCCTGTCAATCTGGCTGGTATAAATAGAGCACAGATCTCCTCGGAATGACTTCTCGATTACATTTAGTTGCTCTAGAGTTTGGTGAAAATAGCTGGAATCGCAGAGCTCTTCTAATGTTTTCAAGCGTTTATCAAAGCACTTCGCAGATTTGGCCTTGATGAGCTGAGGCGTGTAGGAGGACTTTCTGCTATCGCTTTCAGATTCCACAGTCTTAACTGCAGTTTCAGAATTATTACCATTTTGTCTATCATCTGATACACTTGTGTCAGCTTGTTGCTCTGTCTCGCATTGTACAAAATCCATATCTCTCTTTTTTCTGGAAGGGTAAGACGTGATTTGCCTCAGTAGATCTTTGTGTTCATAGATAGACTTCTCCATATTTGCTAGTTCATTCGCCTTCTCAATAGCTTGTGTGGAATAACAGCCATTGTTCATTTTCTGCTGCTCTGCCTCTTTGTGCAGCACCGATCTGGTGTACTCCAAGTCTTTCAGTTTCTTTTCCAATTCATTTGCAAAAGCTTTCCGGTTTCCTGATTTGAGAATTTCTGATGCCTTGGAAAACTCGGATGACAGTTCTTGGAACTGCTGCATGATCTTCCTTTCGTCTGCGGAAATGTAGGCCATGCAAAAGGGCCGTACGAATCCACGAGCCTCCAAGTCGTACAGCGTCAGATGATGGACGTAGGCAAAAGCCCCTTCCTTGGAATCACCTAGGACGACTTTTGAGTCCTCCACAAAATTGAGCTTTGGATAGTTACTGCCAGGAGGATGTCCGACAAAAGATGCCTGGTAGTCCACAGACATGATGCGCAGCGAGAAGTAGTTAAGGTCAAATGTCCCGCACACTTTGGGGTCATTGGGAATGGTGAGTAAAGGCTGTGGACCAACCTGCTCTGAAAATTCAGAGATGAGTATGAAATCTTTCGAGAATTTCGCATAGGATGTCTTCGTCCATGGATTTGCATTGGCAGTATGAGTAAACAAAGGCACAGAAAACTCCTCTGGAAGTGACAATGGATCCAAGAACGAGTCCCCAAAGTCATCTTCTTTGGTAAAAGCCACCACATCTGGTGAGCCAATCATGTTCTCGGAGTATATAGAGAGACATCAGCAGAAATATCCTTCCATGCTCAGTATCTGCATCGATGAAAACATAATATTTCACAAAGACATCATTTTGAAAACATCAGAAACATGTTGTGCACTGAGGATCCTCTCTCTCTCTCTCGCTCTCTGTCTGTGCAGCGGGGCTGGTTAGTCCACCGAGCCAGATCACGATCTGTTATGCATGAGCTTGAAGACGATGCTCTCCAGCCTGACAGACCTTTCACGTCACCTGCCATAAATCTGATACATCTGTCAATGCCCTTCGCTTGTATAAACCTATTTATAATCGGCCATCTATATAGTATATCTACGCGAAAACACCGCTGTTACAATGTGATCCAGCTGCTCGCTAAACTGACATCCTCTGAAAGCAGCCATATTTAAACGATCGTAACCTTCCCACGTGACTGAGAAAGTGGCCGTGTTTCAAAACCTAGTGAGTGTCCTAGCTAGACAGCATTTCGGAGGTTCGCAGCCAGCGGACTTATACGGTGCTCCGATATGCCGCCTAGGTAGTAACTAGGTTTTGACACACAGGCATGGCATTTGTTATGACGGGTTTTGTGGGTGTTTAAGGGGAGAAATTACATTATTCGTGTCGTATGTCAAGACACGTTCTTATATCTCTGGAAATTATTTAAATTCACTTATTTTATTATTTAGTTTATGACATTCCTTTGTGAAAAAATACACAACACAGCCATACGGCATTCTAACACATTGCTTTACGGTATTTTTACGACAATTCTCGTCAGGCGCCGGAATTGGAAGTTTTTAGTTGATTCATTTGCTGTGTTCACACATAATACTTTTACGGATATTTTTTCAAAACTTTCATTTTCAGACACTGATATGTTTTATCTCAGTTAACTTATAATTGTCATGGTTTTATGCTAGTTAGCAAGCTGCTGTTAATTTGCTGTAATGTCCAGAGTGTTGTGTGATCATTCGCCGTTAGATCACAGTTATGAACGTTTTGTATAGATCACTAAGAGTGACAATTCATAGTCAATTTTATAGGCAAATATCTGTAAACATGATAAGACGCACTCAGATTAAGAAAGTGCTTTGTGTTGCTGAGAAAAACGACGCCGCTAAGGGCATAGCAGAGATCATGTCAAATGGGAGATCGAGAAGAGTTAGTGCTGACTGTTATAGTTATTTTGATCTATAATGTCAGACCTTGTGGTTATCAAAAGAGTTGTTTCTGTTATTTATTAGGATGATCGTCATTGTTAATGAATCTGTTTTCTTGACAGAGAGAAGGCTACTCTGTCTACAACAAAATATATGAGTATGAATACAACCTGTTTGGCCAAGTAAGTACATTTTTGGTTAACCACTGAAAAAACTGTATATAGTAATACATGTAGTCATTATGTGCTAAGCGTGGTGTTTATTTCTTCACAGAATGTAACTGTAAACATGACATCAGTATCAGGGCATCTCTTGGGTCTTGAATTCAAAGCTCCTTTTCAGAAATGGTAATATGTTGGTAACACACACACACACACACATATGCATAATAACTAACCAACTAAAGGTTTATATAAACTTCATCCATCACAAACTATCATGTGGTCTGTTTCACAGGCATAGTTGTAATCCAGTCCTGCTGTTTGATGCTGAGGTGGAAAAGTACTGCCCTGAAAACTTTATACCAATCAAGGTACTAATTTCCGTTCATTTAGTTAGATTTATTTTTAGAATATGAGCTTATATTTTATGTTGCAAAAACCATATATTTACATTATCCAGAGGACTTTGGAGAGAGAAGTAAGACAGTGTCAAGCTCTGGTCATTTGGACTGATTGTGACCGAGAAGGAGAGAATATCGGCTTTGAGGTCATTGATGTCTGCAAAGCAGGTAAGTTTAGTATATCATGTGCTGGTGCTGTATAGTTCTTACAACCTTTTAAAGTTAGCATGAAACAGATGTTGCGATAGTCTTTTCTTCCCTATTGTGACGCATATCCGAAAAAGAAAAAATGTAGGGCTGGACTCATCATATGGTTGTAGTTTGCTGTAGCTGTGATGTCATGTGAGTGACAGGTTGTCCTGCCCTCGTGCCGGTAAACACGTTATCAGATAAGAGAAGAGATGTCGCTGCAGGAGGGAGGGGATGTTATTTGATTAAAGATTACGAGGGCACATGAAATAAAAAATGCTGTATTCCATTAAAAGTAAGAATGAGCTATTTTTATGATCTCACAGTGACTTTAACCTCCTGTGATATCTTTCAATTTAGTGAAGCCAAACATTCAGGTCTTCCGTGCACGGTTCTCTGAGATCACCCCAAACTCCATAAGGAGAGCCTGTGAAACCCTCACTGAGCCGAATATCAACATCAGTGATGCTGTGGATGTGAGACAGGAGCTTGATCTCCGCATCGGTAGGCATTTTTAAAATATCAGAGAACACGATCACAAACTACTTTCTTATAGACAATGTATTGTTTAACTTATATACATTATGTTCCTTCAGGGGCATCATTTACCAGGTTTCAGACATTACGCTTGCAGAAGATATTCCCAGAATCTCTCTCCGATCAGCTCATCAGTTATGGCAGTTGTCAGTTCCCAACCCTTGGCTTTGTAGTCGAGCGGTTTAAAGCAATTCAAGCCTTCGTCCCTGAAACTTTCTTTAAAATCAAAGGTACTCTGATTTTTTCATTTAAACTTCACATTTAATATTGATGAACAAAATGCGACAAGTGCTTTGTCACATACGCTTTATTGTCTGTATGTAAAATTTCTGTTTAATAGTTGTCCATGAGCCTAACGAAGAGGAATCAGTAGAATTCAGCTGGAAGAGACATCGTCTTTTCAACCACACAGCATGCCTTGTGCTGTATCAGATGTGCATGGAGGTCTGTGCTGCTACTTACCTTGATAAAAAAGTATTTTTTAGAAACAACAGCGCTTTCTTCATTTCTTCATCAGTTTTTAAAAGAATACATTGAATATTATGCATTAAGATGTGTTGGTCATTATTCTGTCCTAAGTTTTCTGTGCTTGGCTTTAATCCTTTTAATTCTTTAGGATCCCACGGCGAAAGTGTTATCTGTAACAAGTAAACCAAAAAGCAAATGGCGACCTTTACCCCTTGACACTGTGGTGAGTAATCTAGAATATGTCTTTGAAAGATTTTCATAATAAAATTTCAGAAATACAGTGGGTACGGAAAGTATTCAGACCCCCTTAAATTTTTCATTCTTTGTTATATTGCAGCCATTTGCTAAAATCATTTAAGTTCATTTTTTTTTCCTCATTAATGTACACACAGCACCCCATATTGACAGAAAAACACAGAATTGTATACATTTTTGCAGATTTATTAAAAAAGAAAAACTGAAATATCACATGGTCCTAAGTATTCAGACCCTTTGCTGTGACACTCATATATTTAACTCAGGTGCTGTCCATTTCTTCTGATCATCCTTGAGATGGTTCTATACCTTCATTTGAGTCCAGCTGTGTTTGATTATACTGATTGGACTTGATTAGGAAAGCCACACACCTGTCTATATAAGACCTTACAGCTCACAGTGCATGTCAGAGCAAATGAGAATCATGAGGTCAAAGGAACTGCCTGAAGAGTTCAGAGACAGAATTGTGGCAAGGCACAGATCTGGCCAAGGTTACAAAAAAATTTCTGCTGCACTTAAGGTTCCTAAGAGCACAGTGGCCTCCATAATCCTTAAATGGAAGACGTTTGGGACGACCAGAACCCTTCCTAGAGCTGGCCGTCCGGCCAAACTGAGCTATCGGGGGAGAAGAGCCTTGGTGAGAGAGGTAAAGAAGAACCCAAAGATCACTGTGGCTGAGCTCCAGAGATGCAGTCGGGAGATAGGAGAAAGTTGTAGAAAGTCAACCATCACTGCAGCCCTCCACCAGTCGGGGCTTTATGGCAGAGCGGCCCGACGGAACCCTTTCCTCAGTTCAAGACACATGAAAGCCTGCATGGAGTTTGCTAAAAAACACCTGAAGGACTCCAAGATGCTGAGAAATAAGATTCTCTGGTCTGATGAGACCAAGATAGAACTTTTTTGGCCTTAATTCTAAGCGGTATGTGTGGAGAAAACCAGGCACTGCTCATCACCTGTCCGATACAGTCCCAACAGTGAAGCATGGTGGTGGCAGCATCATGCTGTGGGGGTGTTTTTCAGCTGCAGGGACAGGACGACTGGTTGCAATCGAGGGAAAGATGAATGCGGCCAAGTACAGGGATATCCTGGACGAAAACCTTCTCCAGAGTGCTCAGGACCTCAGACTGGGCCGAAGGTTTACCTTCTAACAAGACAATGACCCTAAACACACAGCTAAAATAACGAAGGAGTGGCTTCACAACAACTCCGTGACTGTTCTTGAATGGCCCAGCCAGAGCCCTGACTTCAAACCAATTGAGCATCTCTGGAGACACCTAAAAATGGCTGTCCACCAACGTTTACCATCCAACCTGACAGAACTGGAGTGGATCTGCAAGGAGGAAAGTGTGAAAAACTTGTTGCATCTTTCCCAAAAAGACTCATGGCTGTATTAGATCAAAAGGATGCTTCTACTAAATACTGAGCAAAGGGTCTGAATACTTAGGACCATGTGATATTTCAGTTTTTCTTTTTTAATAAATCTGTCAACAATTCTGTTTTTCTGTCAATATGGGATGCTGTGTGTACGTTAATGAGGAAAAACTTAATGAACTTAAATGATTTTAGCAAATGGCTGCAATATAACAGAGTGAAAAATTTAAGGGGGTCTGAATACTTTCCGTACCCACTGTATGTGGACACCCAAACATCACACCCACACATGACCATTCATAAGCTTACAGATAACAAAAATAGAGTAAAAACTAATATTGTGAATTATTATTATTATTATTATTATTATTATTATTACAATTTAAAATAACAATTTAAAAATTCTATTTTAATCTATTTTGAAATGTAATTTATTCCTGTGATGCAAAACAGGAATTACTTCAGTCTTCAGTGTCACATGATCCTTCAGAAATCATTCTAATATGCAGATTTAGTCTTTAAGAAACATTTCTTATTATCATCAATGTTAAAAAAACAGTTGTGCTGCTTAAACCGTGATGCATTTTTCAGGATACTTCAATGAGTAGAACGTTCAAAAGAACAGTATTTATTTGGAATAGCAATCTTTTGTAGCATTATAAATGTTACTGTCACTTTGTTTTTTTTATCAATTTATTGTATACTTGAATCATTCAAATGATCAATTTCCTTAAAAAAATCTTACTAACCCTAAGCTTTTGAACGGTAGTGTACATTTTGTATATTTAAATAGTTGATTAATATTACCAAATTTGAATTTGAACTACGTACGCAATTGTCATTAGCTACTAAAGTTTTTTTAAAAGTGCAATTTCTTGAGTGACTTGTGCCTAAAATGACCCACAAATGAGTAGTGCTGTTGCATGAGTTAAGTGCAATTAACTGAATCATGGAGAGAGGAAAAAAAGTAGTGTATGTTAATGTCTACTTTTTTTGGTCAGGAACTTGAAAAACTGGCTTCAAGAAAACTGAGGATAAGTGCCAAAGAAACCATGAAAACGGCAGAAAAACTGTACACTCAAGGGTATGTTATTGGTTATTTCATCCACATGTCTGTGGTCTACAGCAGTGTTTCCCACCTACCAGAAGGTTTTTGATGTTTCCCTATGCAACACACTACAAAGCTGATGAGTTGAATCAGGTGTTTTAATTAGTGAGACACCTAAAACATTCTGGTAGGTGGGTCCTGAGGACTGGAGCTGAGAAACACTGGTGTATAGCATGTCTGTTGTGACCCTTCACAAATCAGCCTGTTTGTTTCCTTCCAGGTTTATCAGTTATCCTCGCACTGAGACCAACATGTTTCCACAGAACCTGAACCTTACCCTGCTGGTTGAGCAACAGACACAAGATAATGAATGGGGAAATTTTGCTCAACGCATTTTGGAAAGCGGTGGGCCCACACCTCGAAATGGAAACAAATCAGATCAGGCCCATCCCCCCATTCACCCCACCAAATACACCAACAGTTTACAGGTGAGCAACCCAGGCCCGGCGCCGCCGCCACGAGGGGGCAAAAGGGGATATTACCCCCTTAGAGCTGATTTGTGCCCCATCCTCCCTCCACCCCTGAAAGTGATCGATTTGAACCCTTTGACGTGTACAATCACACCGGTCAGATTAGAAATTTCAGTGCGTCATGTCAACAACTGCTTAATTCAAACTTGCTTTTGCGCTTTGGCTGTCGCTGAGCCAGAGACGGACGCACTTTTTATATCACAAATATTCAGTGTTTGCAACTACATAATGTTTGTTTTTTAGGTTTCAGACATTTAAATACTAGCAAAAAAAGCATTTATAGTTTGTTAAATACACACTGATATCATATTTCACAATCTAAATATATCAGATAGTCATACAAATACATCTGTCATACAAACCTCCACTACAAAGTAGTGGCCCCTCTCACAAATTATGAATGCCCCCCCAGTTTGTGTGTCCTGGCGCCAGCTTTGGAGCAACCTCTCTGTTCGAACCATCATACCTGGAGCTACAATTAACTAGAAATTTACACTATGGCAATGTTTAAATTTTTTTTTTTTTTTTTTTTTTTTTTTTTTTTTTTATAAAGGGAAATGAAAAGCGGCTGTATGAGTTCATTGTACGGCATTTTCTGGCCTGTTGCTCCAAAGATGCTCAGGGTCAAGAGGTGACAGTTGAAATTGAAATAGCTGAAGAGAGATTCTCTGCTAGTGGATTGACTATCATTGCACGCAATTATCTGGAAGTGTACCCTTATGACAAGTGGTACAATAAGGTGATTACTACTCCACACATTTTATAGCTGAACATATTGTGTTGAGTTTTGTTTTCTCAACAGGTGTTATGCCTCTTTTTTTTTGCACAGGTAATTCCATTATATAGACCTGACACCACGTTCCAGCCCACAGCGATTGAGATGGTGGAAGGACAGACCAGTCCACCACAGCTTCTGACAGAGGCCGATTTGATATCGCTCATGGAGAAGCATGGCATTGGTACTGAAACTTATCTGTCAAGTTTTGTACCTTAAATATTTGACATCATTGTTGAAAAAGAGTTAGTTATGTGACACTCAGCTTGAGTTGTTGTTGCAGGTACTGATGCAACACATGCTGAACACATTGAGACCATAAAGAGTCGTATGTACGTGGGGCTGACGGCTGACCAGAGGTTCCTTCCTGGAGAGCTCGGCATGGGTCTTGTTGAAGGTAACAATATAAATAACATATTAGTAGTCTTGCAATCTGTAAAGAATTGTTTAAAGTGCCCCTTTTATGCTTTTTCAGATATTACCTTTCATGTAGTGTGTAATATAGCTGTTTGTGAATGTAAAAGGTCTGCAAAGTTTCAAAGATCAAAGTGCACGACAAATAGAGTTATTGTCTCCCCAAAAAAAGAACCAGTTCTGAACTGCTTGACACTTCCTGCTCAAAGGTTTGTAACAAATTTGCATAATGCCAGCCTATGGTCTTCATTGGCTGCCCATGAAAACGATTATTTTGACTCGGCCTCAAACACTGTTGTTGTAGCCGAGGCCTGAAAGAGTTTGGTTCGTGTTGTCGAAATGTCAAGAAGATGCTGTTTTCTGTGCTGCAAAAGCAAATCCACTTTGCATGCTTTGAAAAGTGGATACTATTGATACTTTAAAACTAACGCCATTGTTATGTTTGCATCACTGTTTACAAGTACTGAGGAAGCCTCCAGAGCTGAAATTCAGATAGCATGGTTTTTTCTGACACGCACTGTAAGCTGTAGACCAATCACAACAGCCTGGGCCATCTGACCAATCAGAGTAGAGTAGTCTCTCGCAGAAAGGAGTGGTTTAGAGAGACTGAAAACTTTATCAAATTGTTTCAGACACTGTGAGTAAAGAGGTGATCCTGCAGTGTATATTATGATCGTGTTGTCAAAAGTACTGACTTTGATACCAAGTCGGTACTCAAATTTAAAAAATGTGACACTTTGAGTTCTGTTGAGCAGATTCGTAAACACCTCTGATTGGCCACTGTGTTCACGCACTCAACATGTTTGTCTGTGATTGGCTACAATGATCAAAAATTTTATTATCGGCTTGGTACTGAAGTGGTACACTATATTATGAGAAAATTAAATGTTTTTTTGATCTTGGATGCATGCAAACCTATTGTAGGAGATCTCCAAAACAAAATCAGGAACCTTCAAAATAGCATAATAGAGGCACTTTAATCTCTGTGATTTGTGTGAAATTGAGTGTCACATTGTTTCAGGGTACAACTCAATGGGGTATGAGATGTCTAAACCAGACCTGAGAGCGGAGCTGGAGGCGGATCTTAAACTTGTGTCAGAGGGCCGGAAGGACAAAGCTTCTGTCCTCAGATATCATGTGGCGAAATACAAAGCTGTTTTTATCGAATCTGTGAGGAAGGCAAAGAAGTGAGTCATTTTATATTTCAATTTCGGTTGCACTGCAAAGGTAAAGAAGATATATTACATTTTTACATACAAATTTGAATGAAGTTTAATTGCTGTCATATTGTGTGCAGATTGGATGAAGCCTTGTCCAATTATCTGGGCCCGGCTCAGGAGATTACCGAACAGGAGCAAAGAGAAATGGAGATACCATTACCTGTGCGAAAATGTCCTCAGTGTAACCGTGACATGGTGCTGAAGAAGAAGAAAGACAGCACAGGGTGAGACAACACCATGGATTAAATTAACAGTTTGGGTTTTCAGGTTGAATCTGAAAGGGAAATGGATTGTTGTTTGTTTACTCCTCTTCTGATCATCCTTTTTATCTCACTCTGTGCAGGATGCTTCTTTCATGTATGGGATATCCAGCTTGTAAAGCGGCCGTGTGGTTTCCAGACACAGTTCTGGAGGTCGGCAGAGATGAGAGCATTTGTTCGACGTGCCGTCCACATCCGGTGCATATGTAAGGATTGTGGTACTTATGTTGATTTGTAGTCATTTTAATATTGCAAAGCACTTACACTACCTTCAAACTTTGGGGTCAGTAAGAATTATTTTTTAAAAGAAATGAATACTTTTAATCAGCAAGGTCACATTAAATTGATCAAAAGTGACAGTTAAGACATGTATAATGTTACAAAAGATTTCTATTTCAAATAAATGCTGTTCTTCTGAACTTTCTATTCATCAGAGAATCTTGAACAAAATGTATCACTGTTTCCACAAAAATATTAATCAGCATTACTGTTTACAATATTGATAATAATAAGAAAAAATGTTTCTTGACTACAAAATCATCATATTAGAATGATTTCTGAAGGATCATATGACACTGAAGACTGTAATTATGAAAATCCAGCTTTGATTACAGGAATAAATCACATTTTTAAAATAGACTAATAAAGAAAACAGTTAATTTAAATAATATTTCACAATATTACAGTTTTTACTGTATTTTTGCTCAAATAAATGTAGCCTTGGAAGAGATTGTACTGACCCCAAAGTTTTGAACAGTAGTGTATTTTTGGTTAAAAAAAAAAAAAAAAAACATCTTTACAATAAGGATTTATATGTTAACTTTATTTCATGTGATAGCTAATATGAAATAATGAGTAATATTTTTACAGCATTTAATTAAGTTTAATTTCAATCCATATTAATACATTTAAAACTCATCAAGTTGTGTATATTAACATTTTTAAACAATTTTAAGACATGAATAAACAACAAACAATATATTTATAAATGAACATTAACCTACATTAATAAATGCTGAAAAAATTGTTGTTACTTGTTAGTTCATGATTCATACGGCATTAACTAATCTTAACAAACCGAATCTTATTTTAAAGTGTTACTGTTTGTGTGTGTAAATGTGTGTTAATAAACCATTTACAGTAAGACCAGTAGCACGTATTAAGAAAGTTAATAGGTTCATTTTTTAAATACTGACTCTGGTTTTATTCCTAAAATCTTTGACAGGCTGAAGTTTAAATTCAAAAGAGGAAGTTTGCCACCTATGATGCCCCTTGAATTTGTTGGCTGCATTGGAGGATGTGATGAGACTCTCAGAGAGGTCTTGAACTTAAAATATCTCAGAGGAGGAGAAGCAGATTCTGGCTCTGGGACAAATCAGCATCATGTACCTAGAACCAGCTCAGCACCTCCATCCAGGGTGGAGAATGTGAGACCTCCAGCACCCAGACCCCAAGCCGATGGCAACCGCCCCCCAGCCAGTCTGCCACCTCCTCGGGCAGCACAACCACCAGCTTCAGCTCAGGGCGGTGCCATTGTGTGTAACTGTGGTCAGGATGCCCTTCTTCTCACTGTACGCAAAGAGGGTCCCAACCAAGGCCGTCAGTTTTACAAGTGTAACACAGGGGATTGTAAATTCTTCCTGTGGGCTGACCAGCCGACTGAGCCGGGAGTGCCTGGTGGAAACAGAGGACCCCTAAGTCAGAATTTTCAACCTCCCAGGCCTTCAAATGGCTTTGGGAACATGCCTCAGCAGAGGCAAAACAACAGAGGATCTGGAGATGATGAAGGTGAAACCATGTGTAACTGTAATGAGCCTGCAGTTACCAGGACTGTCATGAAAGATGGGCCAAACAAGGGCCGAATGTTCCACACCTGTGGGAAACCACGTGATCAGCAGTGTGGGTTCTTCCAGTGGGCAAACGAAAATGTGGCTCCAGGTATAACGGCAGTCCATCATGCTTTTGAACTGAAAATACTGTATATGCATAGACAAAATATAATTGGAATACAGGATCATTCTTACATAGACTGCCATTTGAAAGTTTAGGGTCAGTATTAATTTCCTTTTTTTATAAAGCAAATTAATATTTTTATTCAGAAAAGACACATTAAATGGATCAGAGAAACAATAACAAATTTCTTTTTTAAATAAACTTTATATTCATCAAAAAATCCTAAAAAAAAAAAAAAAAATGGATGACAGTTTCCACAATAATGTTAAGCAGCATAGCAGTTTTCAACATTTGTAATAATAATAAGAAATGTTTCTTGAGCAGCAAATCAGCATAATAGATTGATTTCTGAAGGATCATGTGACACTGAAGACTGGAGTAATGATGCTGAAAATTCAGTGTTGACATTACAGAAATAAATTACATTTTAAAATGGATTAATAAAGAAAACAGTTGTTTTTAATCGTAATAATATTTCGCAATATCAGAATCATTAAGCAATTTTACCAATCCTAAACTTTTGAACACTATTTTACTTAAACATCCCAGTAAACTCCTAATCAGGTGACACATTATTTGAGACATTTTGTCATTCGCTTGGTTTCTATCTCTCTCAAGTTGGCTTTTTTTTGGATTGTGCTACATATGTAAATATTGAATTTCTTCAAAATTCTCTTTGTTGTTAATAATTAATTTACCTTTCCTCTCACTTTTACAGCCACAGGTTTTTCTGGGGGAAATGGTGGTAAACATCCTGGGAACAAAAAGGCAGGCGCTGCCTCAAACAAGCCTCCCACTGCCAAAAGGCAGAGAACCTGTGGAATATGTCATGAGCCGGGTCATACCCGGGTCACCTGTCCTCAGGGCCAATGAGAAAAATATTTCCTGCAGTTTTTATAAAATACAAAATAAATGAAATTAATGTTGTCTTATGTATAATTAATGTTTTTTTTTTTTTTATGTGTACATAATAAATTGTATTGTGTAAAATAAAATTATTTTGAGTAAAACATTATTTTTTGTGCATAGTCCTATATTTTTAACATAGATGCAAACTCTTGACCTTTCAGTGAGAACTCATCTTTTTGAGATCAAAATAGGTCACCTATGGGATTTGCATAGATCCAATGAGAAAGTGTTTTATGGGAGTAGGGGGGTCTTACAAGGGTACTTGGGAACTTAGAAGGGTAAATAAAGAACTGGTTGTTTCAATAAGTACTGTACAATGTTTCCTTTACTCTTAACTTTAAAAACGATGTCTATAATGGGTAATATTTTATGTATTTGAGGTCTGAGATGTGGCAAACAGTATTGCAGTCTAATCAGCCAATATTGTCTTAAGTGTCCTGCATAGCATTTTGTTATTTATAACATGAGATTTTAACCAAATGTTGATTTTTGGTAAAATGTTGCAACAATATGTTAATTTTTTGTGCGAAAAATTACAGTTTTGGACATTAAGGGATTTTTTCATTTATTTTTTATTACCCTGTAAGTAACTACAAATGAACACGTAAAGCAAATAACTTTTTTAAAAAAATTCCATGTGCAGCATGCCCCCACCGTGCAATGTTCTCACCTTTTTCCCCCCTTACCTGTTTGCATCCCTGTTTTAATGAATGAAATGTTTACATAATGCATGACCAACAGTAGTGTAACAGTCCGCTATATATTTTTTTATGTATAAAGGCCCAATTTATACTATAAAAATTGTATATTATAAATGTGTTTTTACTCATTATAGTACTGTCCTGTTAGATTGTTTATTATTTTATTATATAGTAAAAAGTTTTATTAATCATGTTTTTATTTATTTAATCACATTTTTACTTTATTTTAATTCAAAAGCATTAATTACTTGATTTTTACATTGTTTCTCTCAAAACTTTTTGACTGTAAAAAAACAGGGGTTCAGGGGTTCTGTCAAACACACACACACACACCAAAAATGCATAAGTGTAATGTATATTGTATAACATGCAACTCCAGACCTCCAAAAAACAGAAAAAAAAAGATGACCTAAACCACTGGGAATGTTGTGATGGGCCTGTGATAAGGGGGTCGCTATATATTTGTCCCAGGCCCTGTCAGTGGCACTGCAAATGATTCAGAAATGAATCAGTGTTGTGAGTCAACGGGGATAAAGAGTCAATAACTGCAAAAGGGTGTAGTTTACCACGCTTTGGGCGGATTTAAGTAACAGTTGTTCTTTTATAGAAACAGAAAGAACTTTTTATTGAGTGGCTGGTAACGCTGAGCAGTTAGTGGGCTGTACCATGAGAGCGGGAGGGGGGAAGTGTTTGTTCCACCACCAGCCGCTGCTAAACTGAAATAGACTGCGTTTGCTGCCATATCCTGAATAGACATGGCTGCGACCGGAGTTCTTCCCTTTATCAGGGGAGTAGACCTGAGTGGGAATGACTTTAAGGTAAGAGTTTTGATTTAATACGTCTATGGGTACGGGATATTGTTAATAAATCATTCGCTCAAGCGAGGAAAGCGATGTAGGTTAGTTAGCGTGTCAAAACAGGTTGAGATGGAGAGCTAGCAGTGCTAACTGTGCTAGCTTACAAGAACACTGGGCGTTAGCTTGTCAAAATTTGTTGCGGTCAATCAAGTAGTGTGACAGGCAGGGGAAATAACTAGAAGTTTGTTAGCAAGTCAGCTGTGTTGGTTGACAGTAATACTTCTGGCCTCAATAAATGAACTGCGCTGCTGACAGTCTTTCAAAACATGTTAAGTTGTTAGGAAAGAGCTTCTTTAGATTAGATGGAGTGCAGCATATGGCATCAATATGCAAATAAAAGGAAGGTTTTGTTATTTAAAGCATGTATAAGTTAAGTACAGAAGTCTTTTACATGGGTTCCTTAAGCAGTAGTATTACCCAACCTCTCTCGTGTGTTAGTCCACTTGAGTAAATTTGTGATGAGACTGTCTTATATAAAGCCACTTCACAGTCAGATCCGCTCATATCGAGATGATTGTGTGAGCAGCTTACTGTTTTCTAGCTTTCTAGTCTGTGCAAATGTTTAGAGAAAAGTGTAAAAAATACTTAAATAAGTAATATGTAAAAAAATAAATAAAAAAATAGATAGTAAATAAGTAGTGAATAAAATAAATACATCTAACAATACAGTGATATAAATAAAAATACAATAAATGTAACTTAATGGAAACTAAATATTTTTTCTAAATAATATTTGTATTATTAAAATGATTTTTTCACAGTACAGATCGGGTCTTTATGGATAAACTATATAGATGTCTTTGAGGGGCTCTCGCATAAGGATGATCATATTTGGGGCTCTATATGTGATGTCTAAACAATTGATAACCCCTTTTCTGGCTCACACTCATGTTGTTGCCATAGCAAACACACCCCATATCTCCATAAGTTTTATTTATTTATTTATTTTTCTGTCCTGAAATGACTTCATTGTACCAGGTTTAACTTATTTTAGGTCAAATTCATGCGTCAGACTGACTTGAATAGGATTTTTTGGGAAATGACATCAGTGTAGCAGATCCATCAAAAACTGCCAAAATCACTAACATAGAAACTGACTTGTATGACTCATGATTGTCTGATTTGAGACTTTACATCTCTTGTGAACACAGGGTGGTTATTTTCCTGAGCATGTCAAGTCTATGAGCAGCTTGCGATGGCTGAAGCTGAACAGGACGGGACTTTGCTATCTTCCAGAGGAACTGGCCTCCCTACAGAAACTGGTGATTGTGTATTGCACAAGTCACAATTTCATATTTTGCAACTAGGCTTTTTCAACTTATTAATATTCATTCTCGGGTCTTTTTTTGCTCTCTTGTGTGAAATCAGGAACATTTGTCTGTGAGTCACAACAGCCTGACAACACTGCATGGAGAATTGTCCAGTCTTCCCAACCTGAGGGTAAATATGATCGACTGTATTGCAAAATACTTCAAACTATCACAGTTTCACACAAAAATATAAAGCAGCACAACTGCTTCTATTTCTTGAACATCAAATCATCATATTGTAATGATTTCTGAAGGATCATGTGACACTAAAGACTGGGGTAATTGCTGATAAAAAATTAAGCTTTGCATCACAGGAATAAATTACATTTTAAAATATATGGATACTTTTACACTGTCATATTCTGGGATTGACAAACGCGTTTACTTACAAGTGAGAGTCTCAGAATGTCCAGTTCAGACAGCAACAACATCTCATACTGTCTGAACGTCCAACGTGAGTCAAGCCCGTATTCTCTTACCAATAGCGACAGTGACCAAAGTAATATCAAAGACGGTGACGTCCATAAAACTTGATCGCTTATGACAAGACAATCGAGCCACTAGATCTTCCGTTAAATCTTCATTAACGGACAGAAGCTTTTATATCGGGGTGGGAAGCGGAGCATTTGAGTCGTGCGTAGAACACAAACAGGTTTTCAGAGAATGCTGGTGTTAATTCTTGAAAAAGTACAGGTTTGAGTTCGGTTGTAGAATGCGGTTGTCACTCCTTAAATAACTGAACTGTGTGTGAACGTAACCATATTATGGATATATAATACGGTTATATATATATATTGGTGAATATAAGAGACTTCTTTCAAAAATGTATTAAACCTTGTTGACTCCAAACATTTGAACGGTAGTCTATGTACTTAAAATTGCTTTTATCAAGAAACACAGCATGAATTTCTATTTTATTGTAAATATTTACATTGCTTAGACAAGCATTTGATCTGTTGTTATGCTGTAGGCGGTTGTGGCAAGAGCAAACAACCTGAAGAACTCTGGTGTTCCTGATGATATTTTTCAGCTGGATGATCTTTCTGTGCTGGTATGTAGAGAATTACCTTGTGTTTATTTCTCAGTTAAGTATAGTTGAGTGAAAATTACAGGCATGATTTAATTTTAAGTAAGCAAGGCTGTGTTTTGATTAGTGAAACTATGCAAATTTGTCATAGGGTGTGTGCTGTAATGATGGTGTGTTTTTAAAATTTATTGTTCCCTCTTCTATTCAGGATCTGAGCTACAACCAACTAACTGAAATCCCCCGGGACTTGGAGAACTCCAGAAACATGTTGGTCTTAAACCTCAGTCACAATAGGTACGGTCTGTGTCTGTCTTTTTTTGTACCCAGGTTCTTGGAAGTGAAGAATAATGATCTATCATGAAAACACACTTTAAACATTTCAGGATTTTACATTGTGACTAGTTACTGTGGTATTTTGGAAGATGTCTTGTGTGATGATTTGGGGGTGTACATTAAAGGGATAGTTCCCCCAATAATGAAAAGTATCCCATGATTTACTCACCCTCAAGCCATCCTAGGTGTATATGACTATCTACCAAGCTTTATAATGGTAGTGAACAGTGTTCGAGATTTTGGAAGCTTAAAAAAGCATGTCGTCCATCATAAAAGTACTCCATACGGCTCCAGGGGGTTAATAAAGGCCTTATAAAGCAAAGCGATGGGTTTTTGTAAGAAAAATATACATATTTAAAACTTTATAAACTAAAATAACTAGCTTCTGGCAGAAGACCATACACATACTGCACAAGCCGCCAAATGAGTAACCCATGAAGTGATGTATGACATGGGATGTAGGAGTATCGTATGCTTAGATGCTTCTCGTGGTTCAAACAAATAGGCCTGGGCAACAAACTCAAGCTCCTCTTCTCTTATATCAAAATCCTCCAACATTTCTCTTTAAAATTTCCCATTTTAAACTTCTAATTCGTGACCGGTGTTTTGTATTGCTCTATCCTTGTTCTGTGCTTCCACGTTCATCATTACGTCATGCGTCGGGTCAGAGGTTACTCTTCCACCACAAATCGATGCATTCGGCCATTTTTATTACAAAAACCCATTGATTTGCTTCAGAAGGCTTTTATTAACCCCCTGGAGCTATATGGATTACTTTTATGATGGTTGGATGCACTTTTTTTGGGGCTTCAAAATCTGGCCCCCTATTCATTACCATTATAAAGCTTGGAAGCGCCAGGATATTTTTAAATATATCTCCAATTTTTGGGTGAACTATCCCTTTAAAGGATGCATTTATGTGCACAATATTAGTTAGACTAGACTTGTACGAGATGTGCTACTGATGGAATGGAAAAGAACAAGTGGATCTTGAGACCGGTTTTTAAAAGTTGGAACAATTATTAGTTGACACACCATCTTAGAAAGTGATGCACTTAGCACAAATGCTGAAAAACAGTAAGAGCCAGTGCAACATCCATCTATATCAATGGTTCAAAACCTTTTTGACTCAGGCCCAACATTGTCCACAATAATATTTGAAGGCTCCATGACTTTTCCAGTTGTTTGTAATTATAGTGGAAAAGGATTTTTAAAAATATTTTTTTTACTCAATTTCTAAAATATTTTATAATTTGACTATAAAAATGTTTCTGGAGTTATTAGATTTAATTTACATGACTTATTTAGATCTAAAAATCAATTAGGCAACGTTATATTATATTCAGGTTTTTCAAGACAGTGGGAACCCTGGTCCTGTCAAAGTGCACATTCTTGTTTTGTAATCATAATGATTTTAACCGTGAATTTCTGTGAATGCACATTAGTCTGATGCAGTTCTCTGATATTGCTTTCTCACAGCATTGATAACATACCGAATCAGCTGTTCATTAACCTTACTGATCTGCTGTACCTGGATCTGAGTGACAATAATTTGGACAGTCTGCCTCCTCAGATGAGACGCTTGGTCCATTTGCAGACCCTGATACTCAATAATAATCCGCTTATGCATGCACAGCTAAGGTAAGACGGGTAGTTTTTATGATTTAATTTCCGTCTATGCAATTGGTACACCGCCACATAGGAGGAAGGCTGCATTCATTTCAAATGACCTCATTGTGTTATCAACATTGCCTCTGATAAACTCTGGCTCCAATCTGTGTCACTTGTATGCCTTTGTCGTAACAGGCAGTTACCTGCTATGGTAGCTCTTCAGACCCTCCATTTAAGGAACACACAGCGTACTCAAAGTAATATGCCCACGAGTCTGGAGGGCCTCACCAATCTAGCAGGTAGACATCTAGCGGTGTTACTGCACACTGTAAAATAACCATCCTCTAATTGCTGTTCTTCCTTGTATAATGAATCTTGTGTTTTTGTGTAGACGTGGACCTGTCCTGCAATGATCTGTCTCGGGTACCAGAATGCTTGTATTCGCTGGCTAATCTCAAACGGCTAAATCTGAGCAGCAATCAGATATCTGAAATGTCACTGTGCATAGATCAGTGGACAAAACTCGAGACACTCAACCTTTCAAGGAATCAGCTCACATCTCTGCCTGTAAGTCCCTCATTGCCAAATAAAGTAAAACAGAGGAACTTATCAGTTATCAGAAGTTGTTTTAAAAGTGCTTTTGTGCATGAGCTGATACTTCATCACATTAATAATGTTGTTGTTCAGCTCACATTGATATATTTGATATAATCTTGTCTCTTCTTTTCCCCTGTTTGATGTGATGTGCAGTCTGCCATTTGCAAGCTGTCCAAGCTGAAGAAGCTGTATGTGAACTCGAATAAAATTGATTTTGATGGGCTTCCATCTGGTGTGGGAAAATTGTCCAACCTAGTTGAGTTTATGGCAGCAAATAATAATTTGGAGCTTGTTCCAGAGGGGCTGTGCAGGTGAGAACTGACACAGTTTATTGGTGGTTAGATATAATTATAAAACCAACATATATAAACAACTGATAATGGTAATATGTGGCTAATGTTGATTTTGCTCAGGTGTGGAAAGTTAAAGAAGCTGGTCTTGAACAAAAACCGGCTTGTGACATTACCAGAGGCCATCCACTTTCTCACTGACCTGGAGGTAAGAACTCTTTATTGGGGGAAAAAAAAAAAAAAAAAAAAAAAATGACTATAATAATAACACGTTAAACCAGTTAATAAATGCTGATTAAAGTTGTCTTTGTGACACTGATGTTTTAGGTTTTGGATGTTCGTGAGAATCCAAATCTAGTTATGCCCCCTAAACCAGTGGACAGGACAGCTGAGTGGTACAACATAGACTTCTCATTGCAGAACCAGCTGCGATTGGCTGGTGCATCTCCAGCCACTGTGGCAGCAGCTGGTGGAGGTACAATATGCTTTTTTCCCCCTAAGAGTTATATTATTGTATTTTATGAGCTATCACAAACTAACCCTTGTTGGCTCAAGATGCTGAGTTTGAAGTAACAATACTGAAAATATGACTGAAATCAGAGTATTAATTTTGACAGCAATTTTTGATTTAGTTTTAGACATAGTCTTTTGAATAAAAATGCCATTTAGTCAGAGACGTTTGTCATATTTTAGTCATCTAAATTGTTTTAGTCGACTAAATCTACAGTATGGGTTTAGTTAAATTGTAATTCTTAATTGATGCATTTCTCTAAAATTTCCAAACCCTTTATATACTCCATTATATACTCTATTAACCATTAATATATTAATGTTTGAACATTTAACTGCTGTGTCATTTAAAGTCTTTATTTATCATAAAATTAAATAAAACTATTTCTCCTAAAGAAGAACATATTCTTCTTTTTAATGAATGATATATTCAACTTTATAAAAACTTGCATGCATCATTCTTTATTCTTTAAAGCAGACATATTTATTTGTATGAATTAAATATAATTAATTCTTAAGGCTATTAAAAAGCAGTGAATGCTTTTCTCTTTCTTTTGTTGTTTAATATTAAGGGCACAGACCGGCATTAGCTTTATTAGGCTGCTGTCACTTTAAGACCGAATGCGCAGATCCAGTGCAACAGAGAACATCTGATATTCTCCCAACTGTTTACATTCTCTTAAGACGTATCTGAATTTGTTTACATGAATACTCTCCAAAACTGACATTTTGACAATGTTGTGTGTATTTGTCTATTCAGATTTTTGAACGTTTTATGAGATATGCAGCAAGAGTATTTTGCTGCATATCTATTTTGCTGATCTATCCGGCTTCCTGCCAGATAGATCAGCACGTTACAATTCAAATGTGCGCATCTACCATGCAGGACATCAGTTCTGACTGGATCTCTTTCCAAATCGTTCCTCCCTAACATTTTCGTCTCGTTTTTATTCATTGACATAAATGTCAATAGATTTTCGTCATAGTTTTTGTCATTTAAAACTGGTTTTTATTTAGTTATCATCTCGTTTTTATCTGTGAAAAAATGTTGTTTACGAAAATAATGACCGATTATTATAAATAAACACTGACTGAAATGCAGCTCAAAGTGCAACATGATTTTTGTGTGTTATACAGGAAATAGCCCAAGAGACCATATGGCCAGGAAGATGAGGCTAAGGAGACGCAAAGACTCGGCCCAGGATGATCAGGCTAAACAGGTGCTAAAGGGAATGTCAGACGTGGCTCAGGAGAAGAACAAATCTATTGAGGTGAGGGAACAGAAGAGCTAATAATGATTGAACCATTATATTGGTACATGTCCAAACTCTTCTGGTCTTCACATGCCTCTTGATCTTTTAGGAGAATGGAGACATGAAGTACTCTGATCTGAAAACCAAACGTTGGGACAAGAACCTGGAGAAACCTCAGCTAGATTACTCTGAGTTCTTCTTGGAGGATGTAGGGCAGATCCCTGGTGTTTCGATTTGGCAAATAGAAAACTTTGTACCCATGCAGGTGGATGAGGCCTTCCATGGGAAGTTCTATGAGGCAGACTGTTACATTATTCTCAAGGTCAGCCCTGTAAAAAAAAAAAATTGATAATGATAATGTTTCTTACACACTATAGTTTAAATACTCCCAGTCTGCATCCCTTCTTTCAATTAATGTTTTGTGATGCACTTTTACAGACGTTCTTAGATGATAACGGCGCCCTGAACTGGCATATCTATTATTGGATCGGGCAGGAAGCTACGCTTGATAAGAAAGCCGGCGCTGCTATCCATGCTGTCAATCTCCGTAATTATTTGGGTGCTGAGTGCAGGACAATCAGAGAGGAGATGGGAGAGGAGAGTGAAGAATTCACTGCGGTCAGTAAAACAAATGCCATTCCCTGCACAAAATGATGTAATGCTACATTATCAGCATATGCTTAGCTATATTTTTCTGCACTGTGTTTTAGGTGTTCGACAGTGAGATCTCTTACATTGAGGGTGGAACTTCTAGTGGATTTTACACCGTAGAGGACACGCAATACCCAACCAGGTGCCCCGCCAATAACAACACTCAGGACTGCCTCTCCAGCTCACCCCTGATCTAACTTACACTAATCCTGTTTGTTTTGTGTTTTGTGCAGGTTGTACAGGGTTTATGGGAAAAAGAACATCAGATTAGAATCTGTGCCTCTGAAAGCATCCTCACTCGACCCACGGTGAGTTTTGTGTGCTGTTTGCTCTATGTATGTTAATGGGAGTGATTCAGTCTGATATTGTTCTTTTTCCTTCTGTTTCAAGATTTGTCTTTTTGTTGGATGCTGGTCTTGAATTATTTATTTGGAGAGGAGGCAATGCAACACTTGGTGGCACTACAAAAGCAAGGTAATATGCAAACAATTAAGCTGTTTTTTTTTTTTCTTATCTGTTCAGACTTGTAATAGTTTCCATGCTATTTACAGGTTATTCGCTGAAAAGATGAACAAAAATGAGCGAAAAAGCAAAGCAGAGATTACAACTTTGATGCAGAATCACGAACCTCCGGAATTCTGGGAAATTCTTGGAGGACAGCCAGAGGAAATCAAGAAACATGTCCCAGATGACTTCACTCCTGTCCGGCCCAAGCTCTATAAGGTCAGGGAATGGTCTATGGTTTCTTGTGCATTCCTTTCTAAAACCACCACGGTGTAAAATATTTAGTTCTTTCTTGTTCTGTTAGGTTGGCTTGGGTTTGGGGTACCTTGAACTTCCTCAGATCAACTACAAACTGTCCGTGGAGCACAAGGACAAGCTCAAACTAGATGTGGTTCCAGAGCACAGACTGGTAATTTTGTGATTTTGTGAATTTCCATAATGATTGTAGCAGTATAAAATGTATACTATCATTCAGAAGTTTGGGGTCCTAAATCATCCCCGAATACACTAACTGGTGGAATATTTTCTTGTTATAGGTACAAGGTCTTTTGGACACTAAAGGAGTCTACATCTTAGATTGCTGGTCTGATGTCTTCATTTGGATTGGCCGTAAGTCCCCACGTCTTGTGAGGGCAGCTGCATTGAAGCTGGGCCAAGAGGTGTGCAGTATGCTTCATCGGCCAAAACACGCTGTGGTCATACGTAATCTGGAAGGCACAGAGTGCCAGGTAAAATTGACAAAATAAGAGATTAAAAAAACTGTTTTGCCTTTATTTAAAGTTATTCTATTAAATGACACAACATTGTACATTTTAATTCCATGTTATGCTCAACAGGTCTTCAAATCCAAGTTCAAGAATTGGGATGACGTTTTGAAGGTGGATTATACCAGGAACGCAGAAAGTGTGAAGCAAAATGAGGGCTTGTCTGGAAAGGTGAAGAAGGATGCAGAGCAGAAAGACCAGATGAAAGCTGACCTAACGGCTTTGTTCCTACCTAGACAGCCAGCCATGCCCCTCACAGAGGTGAGACTTGAATTAACAGCTCATAAATCCCAAATTTAAATTATTTTAATTTTAATTAAATTTATTGTGGGTTTGTTGTCAATCTAACAGGCGGAGCAGATGATGGAGGAGTGGAATGAGGATTTGGATGGCATGGAGGGCTTCGTTCTGGAGGGGAAGAAGTTCGCCCGTTTACCAGAGGAGGAGTTCGGTCACTTTTACACTCAGGATTGCTATGTATTTCTCTGCAGGTTGGTCAGAGGGCTTCGCTAAAATTAACTACAAAAAATTGTAGCTAGTTTCTGATGTCACTCAGTTCTCAGATGACACAATTCTGATAATTTAAGTGAAATCTTTAGACAAAAAAGACACCCTTTCTATTAATTTTCATCCTCTGAACTCTGTATACATTTACTGTTTGTACTAACTATAATTGTTATTATTAATAACTAAAAGAAGTCTTCGTTATAACTTTTATCTTTCATTGAAATGATGGGCATTTGTGTCTGTCTCAGGTACTGGGTGCCAGTGGAGTATGAGGATGATCAGGACAAAGACAAAGAGAAAGGAGAAGAGGGAGATGATGAGGACAAACAGCCAGAGGAAGACTTCCAGTGTGTGGTTTACTTCTGGCAGGGTCGTGAGGCCTCAAACATGGGCTGGCTGACCTTCACTTTCAGCCTGCAAAAGAAGTTTGAGAGCTTGTTTCCAGGCAAACTGGAGGTACTGCATGCTAACATGGTTAATTAAATGGATCCTTTATTAAATGGATCTCATGTTTCGTCCTCATTGTGTTGTAATGACTCTTGTTGTCTTGACTATGTAACCCTCATATCATTGCTGTTGGGCAGAAACCTACAGTACCTAACACTACTTTTCAGGGAATGGGGAAAAAAACACTTTTTTTTTCCTTTTTTTTTTTAAATAATTAAATACACATTGTCAAAGTTGAAAGTTTGGCTTTATATATTGTTAGACACTTGCATATGTCAATAAATTATTAACATTTTACCAAATAAGTCCAAATTTAGGACATATACGTTTCGTAAGTGCATCGCATTAAGTTTTTATCAGCTTACAGGTTATCAACTTTTACAAAGTTTACTGTGGCTATGGGGGGCTCCTTTTTTTTTTCTGTCATTTGGCCAAAATCTCATGATATAAAAGACGAAGTGCTACGCACAGGTTATTTAAGACAGTATTGGCTATGACTCAACGATAAAATGCTAGACTAAGACACTCTTCTTCGCTCCGCAAATACATAAAACATTAGCCTTTATGTACAGTTTATATAGTGTTTTTTGAGTAAAGGAAACGCTGTAATTATAGTATTCATTACTCAAACAAGCAGAGATGGTTTAAACTGTGTGCGGCACTTCATTCACGATAGAGGCGGGGTGGAGTTATGAGGTTTTACCAACAGTTTTAGAATCCAGTTGAGTTATGAGGTTTAGTCACAAGCTCTTTAAAACTTTTCATTGGTTAAATATTTGCAGAATCCAAAGACTGATAATAAAGGGTGACCAACAGTAATGATTTTTGAAAAATAAAAATGACAAATACAAGGTTTCCGCCCCGACAACAGCGATAATTTCCACATAAGTTATGACATGAATGGACTTTTATGTTAAGGAGACGTCATATGTATATTTCAGGTCGTGAGGATGACCCAGCAACAGGAGAATCTCAAGTTCTTGTCACACTTCAAGAGAAAGTTCATCATCCACAAAGGCAAGAGGAAGCTGAAAGTGGACAGTGTGCAGCCAAGCTTATATCACATTAGGACAAATGGAAGTGCGCTATGCACCAGGTAACTATAATGTTATGTACAGGTAGTGTCTTTGCATCAGCTATATCTTAATTTTTTTTTTTTTTAAATGTACATGTGTGGTGTTTTTAGGACTATTCAAATAGCCACAGATTCTGGTAACCTCAACTCTGAATTCTGCTTCATATTGAAGGTAAACTTGCGTTTGATGTACTTTATACAAGCTGTTCATGTATTATAAATCATCAAATAATAATAAAGGAATCAAAATTAATATTTGCAGTGGTTTATAAATGATTAATAACTCTAAATGTTATTTGTGTAGGTGCCATTTGAAAGTACAGACAACCAGGGAATAGTGTACACGTGGGTGGGCCGAGCAGCAGACCCTGATGAAGCTAAACTGGCTGAGGACATCATGAACACCATGTTTGATGACACTTACAGCAAACAGGTTCATTTCAGTTATGAGAATCAAAAACACTCTGACACAATATTACTTTTTATATATATATATAATTTTTTTTTTTCTTTCTTTTTTTTTTATCCTTTTCTTCAGGTGATAAATGAAGGGGAAGAGCCAGAAAATTTCTTCTGGGTTGGCATTGGCTCACAGAAGCCATACGATGAAGATGCAGACTACATGAAATACGCTAGACTGTTTAGGTGAGCATTTCAAAAAAGTTATTTAAATACACTACCGTTCAAAAGTTTGGGGTCAGTACGTTTATTTATTTTATTTAGCAAGGATGCATTAAATTGGGCACAAGTGACAGTAAAGACATTTATAATGTTACAAAAGATTTCTATTTCAAATAAATGCTGTTATTTTGCACTTTCTGTTTATCAAAGAATCCTGAAAGAAAAAATTGTGCCTCAGCACAGTGATATTTTTCAACCGTGATAATAATAATAATAATAATAATAATAATAAATGTTTCTTGAATAACAAATAATCATAATAGAATAATTCCTGAAGGATCATGTGACACTGAATACTGGAGTAATGATGCTGAAAAGTCATCTTTGCCATCACAAGAATAAATCACATTGATATATTAAAATAGAAGAATTTTTTTAAATTGTAATATTTAGCAATTTGACTATTTTTACTGTATGTATCACATTAATGGAGTCTTGGTGAGCATAAGAGACTTCTTTCAAAAACATAAAATCTCATTGACTCCAAACTTTTAAACAGTCGTGTATTTATTATACAAACCCGATTCCAAAAAAGTTGGGACACTGTACAAATTATGAATAAAACAGGAATGCAATGATGTGGAAGTTTCAAATTTCAATATTTTATTCAGAATACAACATAGATGACATATCAAATGTTTAAACTGAGAAAATGTATCATTTTAAGGGAAAAATAAGTTGATTTTAAATTTCATGGCATCAACACATCTCAAAAAAGTTGGGACAAGGCCATGTTTACCACTGTGTGGCATCCCCTCTTCTTTTTATAACAGTCTGCTGTTCTTGTCTAATACAGGCTTCTAGTTGCTCAACTGTCTTAGGTCTTCTTTGTCGCATCTTCCTCTTTATGATGCGCCAAATGTTTTCTATGGGTGAAAGATCTGGACTGCAGATCTGGATCTGATAACAACTTGGGTTGTCCTTGTCCTTAGTCCGGATGACATGGCGTCCCAGTTTTCCAAAAAGAACTTCAAATTTTGATTCGTCTGACCACAGAACAGTTTTCCACTTTGCCACAGTCCATTTTAAATGAGCCTTGGCCCAGAGAAAACGCCTGTGCTTCTGGATCATGTTTAGATATGGCTTCTTTTTTGACCTATAGAGTTTTAGGCGGCAACAGCGAATGGCACGGTGGATTGTGTTCACAGAAAATGTTGTGATTTCTATTACAGTAGCATTCCTGTATGTGATGCAGTGCCGTCTAAGGGCCCGAAGATCACAGGCATCCAGTATGGTTTTCCGGCCTTGACCCTTGCGCACAGGGATTGTTCCAGATTCTCTGAATCTTTGGATGATATTATGCACTGTAGATGATGATAACTTCAAATTCTTTGCAGTTTTTCTCTGAGAAACTCCTTTCTGATATTGCTCCACTATTTTTCGCCGCAGCATTGGGGGAATTAATGATCCTCTGCCCATCTTGACTTCTGAGAGACACTTCCACTCTGAGAGGCTCTTTTTATACCCAATCATGTTGGAAAATTGGTCCTCCAGCTGTTCCTTATATGTACATTTAACTTTTCCGGCCTCTTATTGCTACCTGTCCCAACTTTTTTGGAATGTGTAGCTCTCATGAAATCCAAAATGAGCCAATATTTGACATGACATTTTAAAATGTCTCACTTTTAACATTTGATATGTTATCTATATTCTATTGTGAATAAAATATAAGTTTATGAGATTTGTAAATTATTGCATTCCTTTTTTTATTCAATTTGTACAGTGTCCCAACTTTTTTGGATTTATTTAATTTGCTTCTCTCTATTTACCATATTTTGAGGTAATAATAGATATCTCTGATCTCAGGTGCTCAAATGAAAAGGGTTACTTTGCTGTATCAGAGAAGTGCTCAGACTTCTGTCAAGATGACCTGGCTGATGATGACATCATGCTTTTGGACAATGGGAAAGAGGTAGAGATTAATGCATTTAGCTGAACAGATTATGCTGGCAGTGATTTTTGTTGCTGAGTTATTTGTTTGCTTGTTTCACAGGTTTACATGTGGGTTGGCACACAGACAAGCCAGGTGGAGATTAAACTGAGCTTGAAGGCTTGTCAGGTCAGTGACCGATTGAGTGTCCGTTTTATTGTACACCAGGGGCCAGTCGCATGAACATAGCAATTATGTTAATACTGTGCTTTAAGAACTAGTATGAACAACTAACAGTCAGTTAGGGGCAATTCGGTCTTTTTGGTATCAAATTAGACCAATCTACTTTATAATGTAACTTTTTTTTGTCCATTCTTCTTATTGTCTTGGGTACAATTTACAATAAGGTTCATTAGTTAACATGAACTAATAATGAACTTCACTTCTACAGCATTTATTAATCTTTGTTAAGGTTAATTTCAACATTTACTAATACATTATTAAAATCTTGTTAACATTAGTTAATGCACTGTGAACTAACATGAACAAACAATGAACAACTGTATTTTCATTAACTAATGTTAATGAAGATTAGTAAATACAGTAACAAATGTATTATTCATGGTTAGTTCATGTTAGTTAATGTATTAACTAATGAACCTTATTGTAAAGTGTTACCTTGAATTATTCTGATATACAGAAGACATTGTGTCGTCATCATCGTGTTCCTGATCAGACATACGGCTGTATCAGTGTCCTTATTTGCGCATGTATTTCATTTGAAGAAGATGTGATGAAATATGTGTGAACACATGGTGCTGGTTCATGTTTAAAGCACTAGAGTATAAGAAATATGTCCATAAAAACTTGAAATATGCTTACTCTAGTCCGTATATGACTACAGTGCAGTTATTGGCCTAAAAGAGTTAATTCTCTTGAATAAATGCAGAGAAGCGATCCGAATCTGATGACATAGAATCGTGGCTCTCCAGCCAATCACACACTACGTCAGATTCTGTGACATTGCTTCGACTTTGCTTTTCAACCCGGAAAAACAAAATTGCTCTGAAAAAACACAAAAATAACCAGTTTCCATTTGCTGATAAAGTGCTTTTATTGTTTTCAGTGATGTGCGGCCTGTACATAGCTGTTCACATCTAAAAAAAAAAAAAAAAATGTTTGGAGGGTTTCATGGCCCTTTAAAGAAAGAATTTGATGACTAGTCGTTTTGCAGCTGGCCCCAGCACTAGTTTTTCATCTTTGCATACACACACACACACACATCCTCTCAGGCCTTTCCCATGCCTCCTTAACATTTGTGTCATCCTTCAATCAGGTCTATATTCAACACATGAGGTCCAAGGATTCAGAGCACCCGAGAAAACTGCGCCTGGTGCGCAAGGGCAACGAGCCTCATTGTTTTACCCGTTGTTTCCACGCATGGAGCGCCTTCAAGACCTCACCTGCATAAATCAGCCTTTTACAGTCTGTCTGAATGCAGTATGAGCATTAGGGTTCAGAAAACCACACCACACCATACCAGACCTTCCATTTTAATGTGCACTGCATCACTCTCTTTAAAAAGCTCACATATATATTTGCTAATTGAAGCAATATTATTTTATATTTATGTGTAGATTTAAAAACAGAGGAAGAGTCTAAATGATACAGCACTTAGGTAAGCGTTAAGAGATCAAATGCTGTATTCCTTAAGGGATGTTTTTTTTAGAAGAACATATCTGTTGAGGGAGAGTCTTTTTTTCTTTTTCTTTTTAACCATCTGGCTGCACAAGTATTGTGAAATGTCTGTTTACATTTTCTAAATTCTTCAGCGGTTATTTTAAATACGACTCTATCTCATTTATTTGGGCTACACTTTTCGTGTTTTATTCAGTAGATGCATATCACATATACTGCCAAGACGTTCAGTTATTGAAAGCACAACACCCATGTCTGTTTCAGATCTCACCTAAATGAAATGCTGTTTTGGTGCCTCATACCAGATTCTTTTGTTTATTGTTTGCCTTTGAATGTTTAATTTCATCAGCTTGACCTGTTTTACTGCTTCACTTTTGGAATGTAGACTCTGATGCCAATGCTGATGGACTAATGAATTGAACAGTTTATGTGGGATGTTATTTCATTTATGTGTCTGAGTGAGAATTTATGCTTTTATGCCCTAAACTGCCCAGCACATCCATACTAATCCAGCAGTGAATGGGGCTGAACCCAGCCATTTTAATTATAAACGCAATCTTTAATAGCTATGACTGGCAATCTAGTGGTATTGGTGCAACAGTGCTACTACGATTTGGTCTTCACATATCGAAGCTGTCTGACACAGTTTCATCAGTCACAGATTGTACTTTTTTTTAAAAAAAAGAAAAAGAAGAAGTTATAGTCCTGAGTATGGACTATTTGATAGTTTTTTGCCTATTTTGAATGTTTGTTGAACTTGGACAGGGAAATTTGTTTAGCCACGGAAATAAATATTCTTATTTTAATTATGCTAATCAGATTTGTTATGGCTGTCATAAAAGGGATCGATTAGAGGTAAAAAAAAAAAAAAAAAAAAACATTTTTGCAATTGATGGTGAGTTGCCCTATTTTGTTTTTTGTCACCGCAGCTTTTTTTTTTTTTTTTTGTCTGCATATATAAATGTATTTCTATGTGTACAAATATTTTCTGCCACTGATTTCACCTGCAAATGCTCTATTTATGTATTTTGTATTGAATAAAATTTCATCGCACATCTGTATGTCTCGAGTATTTGTCATACATTTATGGTCATTAGAATGTTTAAACTATTTTTATTATCAAAAACTGTTGAACTTTACCATTTGGATGGCCATTTTCTTAACGATTCTGTTATGGCGATCTCCAAATGTACCCAAAAGCCTATAAATCTTAAATGCTTTCGTGTCAGCCTAGTTCCTAACACCATAGACTGCATAAAGGTCTTAATACGCTTGATCCCCGTTAATTGCTGCTTGCAGTTGAATGAATATTAAATCAATGTATATTTCAAATAATCTTGTATGGTTTTGCACATTGTTTTATGAGAAGAAATTTTAAGTTAAATTGATGTTATTATAAATGTGTAATACATATTATGTATTATTTTTATGTATGTATTATTTTTAATATTAATAAATTAAATGTTTATTATATAAATAATTTCAAACATATTAATATAATTTAATTCACTCAAGGAATGCTGAGTAAAAGTCCAGTGTTTCATAATAAAAGCTCTTCCTGTCTACGGCGAGCGTATCAGTCCCCATAATGCACTGCGCTGAACGATTACGCACTCAGGAGCGCGCTTCACCCGGCCTCACTGCCCGTACTGTCGTTTACAACAAGCCCTTCAAATCCATACGGATTATACCGAGAAAACTACAGCACACACAGCCAGTGCCTTCTAACAGTATGGAATCCATCCCTAAGAAAGACGCGGAGAGCACATGTGTGCTGTGCTGCCAGGACATCGACATGTTCGCGGTGGGGAAGTGCGATCACCCGGTGTGTTACCGCTGCTCCACCAAGATGCGGGTGCTGTGCGAGCAGAAGTACTGCGCCGTCTGCCGGGAACAGCTCGACAAGGTATCGCCGCCTCTCCTTCAGCAGCGAGCACAGGCCTCGGTTGCTGGACACCCCATATACACGGCAAAGCAGCTACGCGGAAACACGACCTTACCACTCCCATCACACTAGCTAGCTTGTCGATTTTATAATATAAAGTTTGTTTCAGTTTTGTCATCTTTCAGAAGTGAACTAGATGTAGATGTTGTTTGAGTAATTGTTATATCATCTGTTTTTGCTTGTCGTTAAACTCGGAAACTTGATTTCAGTTTAGATGTGAGCTGGTTTAGCATAGCAGTGGTGATTTATTGCCTGACGTTTCCCGTGACAACTAGTTGACTTTTTATGCTAATTTCTTCACACGGTGTAGTTTACTTCACATTTGTTAACACGTATATGACAGCCATGGATACATTAGGAACAAAGTTAAGTTTTTCTTTTTAAATATCTAGATACACATGATTTTGGGACAGCTCAGCTGAATTGTGCTGTTATGTAATAAGCTTCAGATAACTCTCGTTAGAAACTACCAGACGTATAGTTTCTCTGACAGGCTGTCAAAGTGTGACGTCATGTTGACAGTGAGTTACTCGCGTGTGAATCAATCAAGAGTGCACGTGGCTCTAAAGTGCCTGTTAAGCACAAATTACATTAATCAGCAAGTCTGACATTGATATACCATTATGCTTAATTGACAACGTTGTTCATGCTGTTTAAGGAATGCTGTTTTCATTCATTAAAAAAATCAGATTTATTTTGTCTTCTGTATTTAATAATGTGATTTATTATTTTTCTCTATCCCAGGTGGTCTTCATAAAGAAACCTGAACCATTTGCCGCTCTGAAAATTCATCAATATCAGTGTGAGAAGAAATATGACATATATTTTGGAGATGGGAAGATCTATGCACAGTTCAGGTATTCAGTTAACCTTTTATTTTTCTCCAGCAGAGATGCTAAATTGTCTCAATATTTTAAGCCTTTTGACAATATATATATATATATATATATATATATATATATATATATATATTGCTCAGAAATCATAGAAACTGTCTTGTCAACCAAAAATTCAGTGTTGCCAAATATATTCAAAATTAAATTGTTAAAACTAATCAAGCCATGTTTCCCACATGGTTTCTCTAAAGAATCACAAGGAAAATATATATTTAAGAAATTTCTTATGCACCACAGTATATATTTTATGATAACAATAATTTAACAGCACACAGTAATAAACTGCAATATTTACCTACATATATATATTTTACCAAGACTTCTTAATACATAAAAAATGACACCTTAAAGGTGGGGTAAGTCATTTTTCAAAAACACTGTTTGGAAGTTAGTCGGGCCGACACCAACAACAAACGTGTAACCAATCAGCATTAGGGGGCGTATGGCGGTCGAGGAGAAAGAACGAGCAAGAGGAAGGTTTGAAGAAAGACTGCAGAAAGAGAGATGAGACACAATACAAAAGAGCTCAAAAGAATATCACTGGAATGAAGGTTTATGACTGACGCACGTTAATATTAGAAAAGCTTTCCAGCGCTGCAGAGAGCTAAGAGGGAAAACCTGAAAACAGACATGAGAGGCTGCTTTGATTCCGCTCCACAAGCGAGTAACACTGGGTCTGATTGTCTGGAGCTGCTGTGCTGTTGGCGATTAACAACAAAATCTTGTTTGTATTTACTCTTGTGTACTGTATGTACTTTTTTTGTGCTTCCTTGTCATTCGTTTATCATCTGCGCTTTTTTCATGAAGCATTATTTTGTTGCGCGTCAGCTGTGATAAACAGACATCCTCTCTCGCACTGCATATATAACAGAGTGAGTTTTAGAGGTGGAGCAATGAAGAGAGGGGTGGGTTTGTTTGGGTTCATTTCAAATATCAACAATGTCCAACAGCGTTTTTGAAAAATGGCTTACCCCACCTTTAAGACACTTTTGTTTTGAACCAGCTCTGTGGAACAGTGTAAACATATTCACAAAAATGAATCGGTTACCAACTCTGATGTAATTTACTTGTACCAAATAAAAAGTGCATTTAGATCTCCACTATATTTTAATTTCATATTGCCAGCAAAACCATCGTCCAACCCTGATTTCTACCTTAATATCAGCAATATTTGATTATGCTTGTTACTTACAAGCTGTTTTTATCTTTTACCACAAATGCAGGAAAATTTTGCTACATGAATGTCCACATTGCCCAGAGCCAAAAGTGTTCTCCAAATTTGAAGAATTAGAGCAACATATGCGGAAACAACACGAGCTCTTCTGCTGCAAGTTATGTGCTAAGCATCTGAAGGTAGTGTATTACATCTTAAATTATTATTGAATTATTTTGTTTGCAAGCTCCTCATTCGTACAATGAATGGTTTGCTCGACTGTGTACAGATATTTTCGTACGAGCGGAAGTGGTACAATCGAAAAGACCTGGCTCGCCATCGGACGCAAGGGGACCCGGATGATACCTCGCATCGTGGGCATCCGCTTTGTAAATTTTGTGATGATCGATACTTGGACAATGATGAGCTACTGAAACACCTGCGACGAGATCATTACTTCTGCCATTTCTGTGATGCAGATGGAGCTCAGGAGTATTACAGGTATAAGACCACTTTTTCACTTTTTTTTTTTTTTTTTTTTTAAACGTATATTAACATTCATTTCCAGAAACTCACAGTAGCAACGTTTACATGCACCCAAATAATGCCTCATTTGCACTAAAAAGCCTTCATGTAAACACCTCAGTCGATCCGATTGAGCTTGATGCGAATAACATTTTGAATGGATTGAAAAGGGCTGTGTAGTTCTGAAATAATTCAATCAACAGGAAAAATTTAAGCTTGTAAACATTTGAATCTGACTAATTTCTCAATCGGATAGAAAAATGTGTACGTCTTACAAACTGAATAGTAGATGAGACTGAACTAAATATTTGCTGAAATCAGATTAGACACCTAGTGTCAGCTGAGCTACAGACAGGGTTGTGGAGTAACGGAATACATGTAACGGCGTAATGTAATCAGGATACAAAAATCCAGTGACTGTAATTCGTTAGTTACGTCAAAAAACGTAGTAATCAGATTAGTTACATTTTGAAAAAAAGGGGAAATACTATCAGGATTACAATGGTTTCATTTAAAACCAAATAAATCATTATTTTGCCATAATAACACATATTAAGCGCTACTTGATTGTACAGTATTTCCTGGTTCTGTTGCCAGTGATGACTCACGTGAGCCACCCGCGTGCGCAAATATCACCCGTCTACAATCTCCTCAGACGCAGATTGAATCACTGCTGCTAGTTGAAACGATGCTGCCCGCGGGGAAAAACTTATTTCGCTGCTATTTTGTTTTCAAAGAAGAAAATGAAAACAACATGGTTGTACAGTGCAAACTCAGATTACATTACTTTCATATTGTGGTACTTGGATTATGTTACTGAATACTTTTTTTAATGAAGTAATTTGTAACCGTAATGGAATACATTTTTAAAGTAACCCTCCCAAGCCTGGCTACAGAATCATAATTATTACATAATTTAAATTATATTTTTGTCCTACAGTGACTATCAGTACCTCAGCGAGCACTTCCGAGAGAGCCATTATCTCTGTGAGGAGGGGCGCTGCAGTACAGAGCAGTTCACTCACGCTTTCCGCACAGAGATTGACTATAAGGCTCACAAAGCTGCTGCCCACAGCAAAAGCCGAGCAGAGGCACGGCAGAATCGCCAAATCGACATTCAGTTCAACTATGCGCCCAGACAGCAACGAAGAAATGACGGTAAAGCAGAATTTGCTCTTTTTGTGAGTTGGATATGATTATTCAGCGGCTGCATGCCTTAAACTCATGTGAATGTCTTTTTTAAGGTCTGGTAATTGGTGGCGATGACTATGAAGAAGCAGATCGCTTCAACAGACAGGGAAGACCAGGAAGAGGACGAGGCCCAGGAGGACAGCAGAATGTCAGGAGCTGGAGATATAATCGGTAGGTCTTCATTAGTGCTGTATTCTGACAAATAAGAGTGCTTATGGAAGACTGAGAGAGTTTCTGTCTGCAGAGAGGAAGAGGACCGAGAGATGGCCGCTGCTTTGCGAGCTTCAATGGTCAGCCGGCAAGAAGAGAGAAACCATGTGCAGGACAGAAGCAGTCAGAAACCACGCAAAGAAGAAAAGATGGAGCCGGATGAGATGAGAAACAGAGGCACAGCAAAGCCGACGATTGAAATGCAAGGTATGAGAATTGAAAATGTGGCAAATGTTGTATTGGTTTGTTTTTCTTTGAAAATGAATGAAACTGCATGTTTGACTGTATTTCAGCTCGATCACTGAAGAGTAATGCCTCTTTGGCTGGTCAGGACTTCCCAGTTTTAGGGGCAGCTGCACCTCCAGCCCCAATTCAAAGGTATATTTGTCCTGTTTTTAGTCAAATTTGTCACGTTTATGTATTTTTTTTTTTTTTTTTATGTGGGAATGGTTTTTTTTATTAGTAGTAGTGCTTGCTTGCTCATTTATTTTGTTGAGATCAATTCATTTATTCACATTCAGTGACTTTAATACACTACTTTCTGTGATGTTTTTAATGCCTGAGTTAAAATTTATGTTGCTGTTTTTTAGGGGGCATTAAGTCAGAAATGATGGGCTGATACAACTGTCCTGAAATTAGTGTTGTTACTGTTAACTAAATCTAAAATTATTATTAATAATTTCCATTATTTGAAATAAAAAGTAAATAAAATAAAATATGATTAGATGAAAATATTAAACCTAAAAAAATTTAAGTTAGAAATATTGCCTTAACAACGAACTGAAATAAAATACAGGGTTCCCAAGGGGCATGGAATTTCTGGAATACCATGGAATTTTAAAAGGTCTATTCCAGACATTGAAAGTCAGGGAATTTTATATTTTTATAAGTCATGGAATATCAGGGATTTTTGTTTGTCTTTTTAAATTTTAGTTCCCTTTTTTTTTCTTTTTTTTTTTTTTAATCACATTGTTTTATGCATTTGCTTATTGTTATAGTTAGGCTATTTTTCAGCGGCATTTTATTTCCTTCCCGCTCGTCAACTGGCAATCACTTAAGTCAGATGCAGTCACATGTACCTGTTCACTAAGGCAAACATGCCAGAAACATTTTGAGCTTTGTCTACAAAATGACCAATTCAAAGACTGTCCTAACCAGCCGTGACACGACATTCTATTTTTTAAATGTATTTTGAATAATATTTTATGGTTTAATTTAGTTTAATTTCGTTTCCGTTAACTGCGAATAGAGCCCGCCCACACTCTGTTATGATTGGCTGTGATTTATGATTGATTTTGTTGTCTTGTAGCTTTGTCACATCTGGTTAGGACCTTAGTGGTACTCGCACAGTTTTCGATTTGGTTGTGCGTAGCCATTACCGTCGTTTATTCACTATGGTAGAATGAATAAATATGAATCAATTTATATATACACATTGAATAAACTATCAACATTGCTTCTGAAGGAAAAATATGATGGGTTTTTCTAGGACTTAAATAATTATTTCAGACTTACATAATCATAACCATTTTACAGAAATAGCCTAGTGTCAAACAGTCTAAGACAGTCTACAAAAACTAAATGTGAAGAAATAAAAAGACTGAATATGAACTTGATGACAAACATAAAACCCCCAGAAAGCATAAAAACTATAAATGAATTACTGTAGAAATATTACAGAAAAATACCAAAGTACATTCAACTGGTAAAAGCGCAAAAAAAAACTTGGTTTTGTACTAAAAACTAATATACATGACACATTACCAAAAATTGAAATTAAAACAAAAAAAAATTAAAATAAGTTATATAAATATTAATAAATACTATAATGGCATATAAATAATTCTAAATTAACTTTACCTGTAATCATAATGAATTTTTTTTTTTTTTTTTTAATCTTCTATTATTATTATTTCAGAAAATACTCCCCTTTTCATGGTATTTTTAATGTTTGAATTAAAATTCATTTTGATGTTTTTTTTGTTTGTTTGTTTTTTAAAATGGTCAGACTGATGCAGCTTTCCTAAAATCATAATGACAGAAAAACCTGTCTGAATTCTTGAAAACAAAACCTTTGTTTTGTTTGGCTATTTTGGCATAATCTTTTATTAATTCTTAAAAAAAAAAAAAAAAAAAAAAAAAAAAATATATATATATATATATATATATATACCATATGGTGCAATCAACATGCAAAAATATGCAGGAAAAAAAAAATCAAAACAAAACGGGGAGTGGTGTCAAAAAGTGGACCACAACCATTTCTACCGAACAAAATATCAATTAGAGATTTAGGGGTGGACTCTTGGTGGGCACTTAGAACTAGCAACAGCAAGAAATGCCCTAGCATCATTGTGGCGAGTTTTGCATCGACAAGCACCACTTAATCTAGTATTATACATTGAGTATAATCAGCAGATCAGCAGTTAACAATGTCATGTCTCCCTCTCGTTGCAGCACTGTCAAACAAACTTCTGTCTCCCTGAAGGAAGATGATTTTCCAAGTTTGTCTGGCTCATTAGTTTCCACTCCAATGACACCTGCATACACGAATCAACCCAAGAAACTTTCATCCTTCCAGGAGGAGGACTTCCCTGCACTAGTCTCCAAGATCAAACCACTGAAGCCCCAGTCGAACACAACGTCAGCCTGGTCTCAAGCTGGAAGCAAACCTGTGGTGGTTCCCAATAAACCTGTGGTTCTCCCCACCAAAACAGCCCATGTGGTCTCTTCATCCATACTGTCTGCTAGTGACCCGCCCCCCAGTGGAAGCATGCCTCAGCCTCTCACTGCCGCCTCTTCTCGCCGCAAAAAGAAGCTCACCTCTGCTGAAACCCACAAAGCTCCACCTAAAGTGAAATGTCCATCCTCGTCTGATGATGAAGATCCCCATAGTGGTAAAACGGCCCAGGAGATCAGGACGGTACCAACTATGCTTGACATTTCCACTTTGCTGACGGTGAAAGGTGGCTCATCTCAGCCCAACCCCAAAGCCAGTAAGAAGAAGAAGCCTGCGACAACTTCATCTCTGGGTTCCCCCTCGCACACTCCGGAGTCCGTGTCCAAAATGGCTCACAAAGAGAACGTTCCTGAGAAGAAGCCACCAGATACCAGTCTCGCCAAAGCTCCCGTGGCACCTAAAACAAACTCCTTTATAAATGGACTCATGGAGAAGCCAGCAGAAGCACTGTCCTGTACATCATTTCCTGAAAATATTCCTTCCCCTTTAAAGCAGCCAGTAACTGACCAAGCCCCTCCATCTAATGAAGAGGAATTCCCAGCTCTTATCTCCAAAAAACCTCCACCTGGTAAGAGGGTTTCTTTCTTAAAGAATTAGTTCACTTCTGAATGAAAATGTCCTGATAATTTACTCACCCCCATGTCATCTAAGATGTTTATGTCTTTCTTTTTTTAGTCGAAAAGAAATTAAGATTTTTGAGGAAAAAATTCCAGGATTTTTCTCCATATAGTGGTCTTCAATGGGGTTCACTGGTGGAAGGTCCAAATTGCAGTTTCAGTGTAGCTTCAAAGGGCTCTACATGATCCCAGCCGAGTAATAAGGGGCTTATCTAGTGAAAAAAAACAAAAAAACAACTTTTTAACCAGAAATGCTCATCTTGTACTGCGATGCGATTATGTAGTCACATTGGAAAGGTCACACGTGACGTAGGCGGTAGGGTGAACATTTTTTCTCCTCCAACTTCAAAATCGTCCGATATTGTTGTTTTACCCTTTTTTTTTTTTTTCTTTTTTTTTGCTAAGGACATTTGACTTAGTCTTTGCACGTTCGCTTTGTAGACACTGGATCAGTACTTTCATAATGTGATTATGTCATGCGTGCGGATCGCAGAGCTAGTGCAAGACGAGCATTTGTGATTAAAAAGTATATACATTTTTATTTTATTTTTTTTAGAAAATGACTGATCGTTTCACTAGATAAGACTCTTATTCCTCGGCTGGGATTGTGTAGAGCTCTTTGAAGCTGCACTGAAACTGACATTTGGACCTTCAACCCGTTGAACCCGACTGAAGTCCACTATATGGAGAAAAATCCTGGAATGTTTTCCTCAAAAACCTTCATTTCTTTTTGACTGAAGAAAGAAAGACATGAACATATTGGATGACATGGAGGTGAGTGAATTATCAGGAAATTTTCATTCAGCAATGAACTAATCCTTTAAAAGAGGCAATGTCCAAAATGACGTTGCTTATATATAGGGCTACATGATATATTGCCATAAAATCGATATCACGATATGGCTTAGTGTGGTTGTCAAATCTCACAGGCTGTGATTTGCTACTGGTTTGAGTGAAGCACATCATTTATGACAACCTGTCAAAATAAAAGCTTGATGAATAAAAGCACTTTTGTTTTGATACCATTAAATAGCAATATTGTAATTTTACAGTAAAATATTTTTCTTGTACAGCACAGTATAATGTTTGATATTTATTTAATACGTCATAATGAATTTTATTTTCAAAAACCGTGTGAATGTGGCCTATGAAAACTAGAAAAATCTGAGATTTAAAAAAAAAAAAAAAAAAAAAAAAAACCTCCACTCTGTGCTTTGAGTTGGCTCTTGTAAAGGTAAACCTAAGTATGGACACCAAAACTGTCTTTCCTTTTTTACATACATTTATTTTTGGCATTTTTGCCTTTATTCAATAGGAAGCGAAGTACGAGAGAGAGGGGGGTGGGATTTGGAAAGGTCCACAAGCTGGGATTTAAACTCGGGTCGCCTGAAACGCAACTGCGCTACATGTAGGAGCGCTGCCCATGAGGCTGTTGACTCTGACAGACACCACAATTTTTCAAGTTTTTCCAATATCATTTAGGATTTTGCTCTTAAAGCCTTCAGAGTAAAAGTTTTTTTTTTCTCTCTCTCTTTATTTTCTACGCAGATGCACTACCTAACAAAATCACCCCATTCATTCTCGAATGATTCTTTCCAAATAGAGCTTTTCAAGTTATTTAGCAAAACTTCCTGTTTTTTTCACATCACTCTATATATATATATATGGCAGAAAATCAAAATATTGCATTGTCAGTTTTTTTGCAGCCCTACTCATAAGTGCTTCCTTGTGCTTCGTAGGCTTTAAAAGTGCATTTCCGTTGAAGAGCACTCAGAGTACACTGCCGCCGCCTCCTCCTCCTGGCCTGGGGCCTGTTGTCAGCAAACCTCCCCCAGGATTCACCGGCATCCCGCTCAACAGTAATGTGGTGGAATCGTCAGTGTCTGCTGTTAACAGGTTAGAGGGCGTGATGTGTACTGTTACAGGCGTGTGTGATGTGAGGGGGAAATGGTGTTCCTTGTCACTGGTGTATTTTGAGTACATAAAAGTTGAAACAAAACCCCATATTGTCGACTAATACAGATTTTTCCATAGTCTTTGTTTCAAAACCAATATATGAGAGAATATCAATATAATGCCCCAATATATATATAATGTATATTTTGTTTAATGTAAAAAAACCAAGTGGCATGCTAGAGTGTTTCTCAGCACTAAATTCACTTTTCTAAGCTTTTTTTGTAATTACGTTTAATCAACTGGTGATTTGTAGTGGATTTATGGAGTCAGGTGCCCTATCAGCCGTCACAGGTGTAGTTTATCTTATTAACTATGAACTTGATCCACAAACCTTTGACTAGCAGAAAATGTCTAAATACTCTTAATTTTGATTATATTGATTTTTTTGGGTCACTGTATGAAAATACAGATTTGCTAAAATTAAACATTTGACGTAAATTTATTTTACCCTACACTATTGTAAGATTTTTATTTATTTATTTATTTTTTAATTAAGAAGTACTTAAAAGTATTAATGAAAGTAGTACTTTTATTCAGCAGGGAGGCATTGAATCGATCAAAAGTGACAGTAAAGACATTCATAATATCACAGAAGATTTTTTTCCCACATATTTATTGAAGAATTTTAAAGGTGATTGCAACAATAAAAAAATTAACCTTTGTCATCGCAGGAATAAATTACATTTACATAAATATTCAAATAGAAACCAGTTATTTTACTGTGAAATATTATTACAATATATTACTATTTTACTGTACTTTGATGAGAAACTGCAGTCTTGTTGAGCACACAAGATTTTTTTTTTTTTTTTTCCAAACACAAAAAAAAATGTGTACAGACCCCAAACTTTTAAATGGTGGTGTATATTTCCCTAAAGAAATCACTTCACAACAGAGAATTATGTTTAATATATTTATCATGATTCTAAATGTTTTACCTCATTCATTCAGGTAGTGTTTTCTTTCAGACCGACACCTGCTATTGGATCCTACCTCATACCTGAAAATTTCCAGCAGAGAAACATGGACCTTATTCAGTCTATTAAGAATTTCCTTCAAAATGATGAAACCAAGTTCAATGAGTTCAAAAACTTTTCAGGCCAATTTAGACAGGTACACTTTTTATTCAGTATTATATTAATATGAAATGCTTTTGGATTATTAGTCATGCAATGTCTAAACCTATGTTAAGCAGCATTATTTCTTTTATAATTATTATGCAGCTTCTATGCTGCATACAACATGGAATATTTTTGAATATATTTAAAATATTGTAATATTTGAAACATGAATGAAACTGTTTGTATTGTTAAAAGTGCTATACAAATAAAAATTAATTGAATATATTATTTTTCAAGTTTTATGTCATATCCTGCCATTTAAAATGCAAAAAACTGAGCCATTATAGAAACTTTGATACACACTTCCTTATATATCCTATGAAAAAATGTCAACCTAAAAAAACCTTGGTGTTTATTAAAATCCATTTACACACTATATTTTACATTGATCTCTAATATTTGTCCTTTATTGGATGTTAATAAACTCTTTCTCTGTTGACCAGGGTATAATACCTGCTGTCCAGTACTACAAAAGCTGCCAGGAGCTGCTGGGAGAGAATTTCAACAGAGTTTTCAACGAGCTGCTGGTTCTCCTTCCAGACACTCGCAAACAACAGGAGCTTCTCACTGCCCACGGAGACTTTAAGGCTCTCGAGAAACAGCAGCAAGGCTTGAAGCCTAAAAAAAACAAAAAGAAAGCCTGGCAGACAGGCACCACCAGCAACAGCCTGGAGCTGGACTGCCAAGTGTGTCCCACCTGTAAGCAGGTGCTGGCTCTGAAAGACTTCAACACCCATAACACCCTGCACACTGGCGATGATGACTTCCCCTCTCTACAGGCCATAAGCAAGATCATCAGCTAGCTGCCAACAGGCGCAAGTCCACGGCTGTCTGTGACACGCGACCTGGAGCTGCACCAGGAAATTGCAAGAAGCTTGAAAGGATGAGGGGTTGTCGGAGCTGCAGTGATAATGTTTACTTGGATTGTTCAGGTTCAGAAAGTTTTGACAACAACTTTTTTTTTTAAAGAGGAAAGATCAACCCTAAAACATGCAAGTAGAACTGTAACCATTTTGAAGAGAAACTGGTTCAGTCTACTTGAAAGCTTGAGTTCTAACATTAATTCCAGTTTATCTTGACAAGTTCTTTTCATCAGGTTTTTCCAGTGCTGTTAGCATGGTCATTTGTTTTTTTTTTTAATTGTAAGGTTGGCTGCCTTTGAAAAATAACCTATTTATTTCAGAATGCTCCTGCCGTTCAGTTGAAATATATATTAATTTCTGTTTACAAACACATAAAAATGAATGGTTAATATATAGTTGTTTTTTTTTTTGTTTTTTTTACAGTAAGCTACAGTGATATGTCAACTGACTTTTGACAAATTACATTTTTGAATGTTGGTTTGTGCTTAAATACTAAACGAAACAATCAAGCCAGGGAACAAAATGCACCGCTCAGTACTCCTTAGGGCTCATGTGATTGTCTTTTCTCTGTTACACAACTACATCAGTGTGAGAAAGTTGCAGCTGCCTTCAGGTATAACACCAGAGGGACATTTTGAAAGGTTGGCGGATAGGATCAGACTACAGAATGTTTTATATAAAATACCACATTAGTACAGATGGATAATTAACGAAAAACTAAGCAAACAAATTAGATAATTACCAATGTGCTTGAGCCTCTTAAATGGTTTTTCACCCTCCCAATGATTGTTGAGATTTCAGTACGCTCACCACTTCTAATCTCCCTTACAGGAACTGCTAATTGTGGCACTGCCCTGTCGCCAAAAACTTGTGATGTGTCGGGACATATCTGCAGAATAAATGCTGGTCAAACATTATCAACCTTTAGATTAATTTACTATGGCTCCAGTCTCTGTACTTCATCTGTTCGTTGTGTGCAACATATTTACTACAACGATATTTAGAGGAAGAGTTCATGCAAAATTACAATTGTCATTTTATGAAACCCTTTCTTAAGTGCCAACACAAAATATGTTACATTCTTAAAAATAAAGGTTCTTTATTGGCATCTGTGGTTCCATGTAGAAATTTGAACATCCATGGAAACTTTCCACTGCACAGAAAGATTCTTTATAGTGGAAAAAAGGTTGCTTGAGCACCAAATCTTTATACTTACAAATAGGTTCTTTTTTCTTTTCTTTTTTTATAATGTATGGCATCGATGTGACTGAAAATGCCCTTTAGAAGTTTATTTCTAAAGGCTGTTCACACCTAATTGGCCTAATGTTTAGAGAGTCAGACTTGTAACCTGAAGGTCATGGGTTCGAGTTCGAGACACAGAAGAAAAGATATTATTGAATAAAGTCATTATTTTTGTTTTATTTTTGCAGACACAAAAAGTATTATGGTTGCTTCATAAAGTTAAGGTCGAACCACTGTAGTCACTTTGCCTATTTTAACTAGGTTAAATTGTTGTCTATGGAGGAGTCAGAGAGCTCTCTTATTTAATCAAAAATATCTTAATTTGTGTTCCTAAGTTGAACGAAGATCTTACGGGTTTGGGAAGACATGAGGGTGAGTAATTAATGACAATTTTCATTTTTGGGTGAACTAACCCTTTAAGAGTGTAGGCAGAATATCAAGGACTGACAACCTCCTTGAACATTCACTTTCGTGCGAATGTCATTAAAGGACAAATTACAGGTGATCCACGCATGAAAAACATGTCTTTATTTTCACAATGTCTGACAACTGCAGTCCGAAGACATTCCGACTTACAACAGCAAATCTTTTGTGTACATCTTTCAACCACAAGATAGGATATATTGCCTGCAAATACAGTATGTAATATGTGTTTAAAAAGAGTCATGGACAAGGTCAAGGCATTTTTACTGATGCAAATTTTGCACTTTATCCTTCAAAGGAGTACAAATACAAAAACTAAATAAGGCTTTTAATTATACATCACTTCATCGCCTATTGTACTTGTTTAGAGGTGCAAATTTTGATCCAGCGAAACATACCTCAGTAAATTACTCTTAAATATTGGTCCATGAGGCATTTTAAGGAGTGCAGAGTTAAGTACAGGAAACACAAGACCCTGACCATTTTCACAAACATACTTCATTTACATGTTTTGAAGTACAATCACTATCATTTTTGTATGTTGCCCTATCTCTGAACACAGAAACATTACCAAAATCTACCACATATCAGACAAAGCACTGATGATGGTCACCAAACTGCTTTTTTTTTTTTCTCTCTTTTTTTTTTAACAACAGCCAACTGATGAATATCTGAAGGGTGTCCCAAACACATATACTGGCATATACACTGCAGTTCAAACGTTTGAGGTCTGTAAAGATTTGACGAGTCTCTTATGCTCATCAAAGCTGCACTTATTTGATCAAAAATACAATAAAAAACAGTAATATTGTAAAATATTATTACGATTTAAAAGAACTGTTAACTATTTTAATAGATTTTAAAATGTAAATTTTATTCTGAATTACTCCAGTCTTCAGTGTCACGTGATCCTTCAGAAATCATAATAATATGATGATTTGCTCAAGAAACATTTCTGATTATTATCAATGTTGAAAACAGTTGTGCTGCTTAATACTTTTTTGTAAAAACTGTGATGCATTTTTTTATCAATCTAATGTGTCTTCGCTAAATAAAAGTATTCATTTCTTTGAAAAAAACGTACTGACCGTAAACTTTTGAACGGTTGTGTATTCAAATTGACTTGCCATTTGTCCCGGTTTGTGAAATTATTCCTAAAAATATTCTTTTAAATGCCAATTAAACTTTTTACATAACTATATATGTATTCCTCGCTTTTAAAATTCCAACTAATCATATTTGTTTTTGTTCGAAATCCACACAAAATAAAATCTTTCTTTATGGTTTAGTGGCTTCATTAAATCAAACATTGAATCAACACCATTTTTACACACCTTTGATACAGAAGACTCCCTTATCTACAGCGAAACTCCACCCTCTTTTAGGAAGACCACCTCTCTCGTAAGCTTGGAGAACACTTAAATGTGTCAAATGTTTGGTGATTCCTTGTTTCAGATATTGCACTTCATATACAGTACCCAACAGCATTATGGAAACTGAATATATAAGTTATTATTCAGGATGCATGGCACTTAATAGCTCTCTAAATATAATACATGCAACATAACCTTTTTCATTTTTATACAACACTGATACCCCTCAACCAGTTTCATTCTAGCTGATAAATTAACACGTAATATTCCAAACGAAAGTGAAATCACAATCAACATATTCTTGTACAGAAGTTCACAGAACGGTACTACCTATAAACATTGTCACACCACTTCAGTTTGAAGAGCAGTGCCAGTCATTCACACTGATTCTGACAGACCAATGATGTTGCACGTGGACTCTCGCTCGGCAGCGTTTCAGTAAATTGGCACCTGGTAGGTTGGCGCGGTGGAGTCCAGGTTCTCAGTGAAGGGTGGGCTCTGGTATGTGTCGTTGGGCTCGGTGCTTGTGACGGTGGGGTAGGGCTGGACGGGAGGGTTGCCATCGAGGTGCTCTGTGGTGAACAGGGTCATGTCGGTCCCTAGCAGGTACTTCTGCACCGCTCTTACAGTCGAACCGGCCTGAAATACAAAGAGAAAGCAACTCAAAGTCATGTATTAGTATCAAACTCTCATTAAAAAAAAACTACTCTCAACTCCGTCCACTTGTACTGAAGAAAGCAACCACTTGTCTTCCTCTGACAGCACTACAGTCATTGGTGCCAAATTAATCGAGTACTTGCCATTTCATTTTTGTTGTTTTTTTTGTCATATGGCTAAATTTGTAAGCTTAGCAAAATGCTGAAACATTATCACAATATTATCAAAACATTACAACAGCATAATCTTGCAAGAAATATGAACATATACAGTTTGCGTTTTTTATCCAGTAAGGATAAAAACTGATCAAAAGTGACAATAAAGACTTATATTGTTACAGTAGATTACAAGTAACACGAGTTATGTAATCAGATTACTTTTTGTTCCTTTCGTAAGTAACTAGTAAAGTAATGCATTACTTTTAAATATACAACGAAATATCTTAGTTACTTTTTCAAACAAGTAACGCAAGTTACTTTGTTCTCTTATTTACTGATTGACAGCTCTCCTGTCTCCATGTTGATAGAAATGTGTCAACATGATGGTTACTCTAGACTAGTTTTAGACTATGTGAACATATATTTTACTCATTTATTTCTTCTCCTGCATCCTATTCTTCTTCAATCCAGAATGGCTGCACAGCTGAAAGGCTTGTTTGTTTGAACTGCGCCCTCTACTGTACAGGCGTGAATTTGCATTTCCTTCAGCCTGAGGCTTATTCATATCACTTTTGGTGTGAAAGGGCCTTTACATTTGCCAAAAATATAACTTTTTGTTATTAAGAAAAGAAAAGAAAAGAAAAGAAAAGAAAAGAAAAGAAAAGAAAAGAAAAGAAAAGAAAAGAAAAGAAAAGAAAAGAAAAGAAAAGAAAAGAAAAGAAAGAAAAAAACAACAACAAAAAAAAAAAACAAGCAAGCCCAGCCCAAATGAGAAAGAGTAACACAATTGGTTACTTTTTTAGGGAGTAACGCAATATTGTAATGCATTACTTTTAATAGTAACTTTCCCCAACACTGTATTCAAAAAACCATGAATCACTGATGTAACAATTGCTAAAGATCAAAGATGAGACATACAATTCACTCTTGTTCAGTAACTGTAAGAAATGTGACTGCTTTCTAACACTGTCACTGCTTCTCTCACATCAGGGCATCAGGACACACCACCAAACACTATTCTTATCCTCATTCATGGCCAGGGAAAAGGAAGTAATTCTATTACATGTTCTCAAATCCCCTGAGGGCTGAAACCAGTATGTAGAGCAAGCTAATGTCGATGAGATAGGTCATGATTTAACAACTTACTCATGTACTCATGAACTCAAAATAGATTGGTGTTCTGCAGGAATGGCGGTCACTCTCATAAAATGACAGAAAAATGTGTTTTCATTTCCATTTTCTCATTTACCCAGGTGAAGATGGAGAAGAAGGAGAAGGTTATGGCTGCTCTGGCAGCATCCGCTCCCTGATTTAAGGGCAGCTCATCTGGGGTGGTGCGTTGCCATTGGTTGGCCAAGAAGCAGAAACAAACAAACCACAAAAATGCCCAGAAACCTGCAATCATGCACAAAATACATATATTAGACTAATAATGGCAATATAGTTTACTATATAGCACACATGTTTACATAAATAGTCAAAATCACACATAAAAGTGGTGCAGTACTTCTGTGGAAATCATGAATCGTTGCCAGACCCCATGAATAATTCACAGCTTAAAAATAGCATGCAGTCACAGAGAGTCTGAGTCTGTTTTGGCTTGCTCTTATTGTTTACCTGAAAATCCAATGTCCAGCATCACTGCCTTCTTTCTGTCTTTAATACTGCTGATTTGTTGGAACTTCATGTCAAGGATAATGAAGAAAATGCAGGCTAGAAATGCTATAAGCCCAATGGTGGTCCCATAGTTGCAGGCATTGTTGTTCTTGTTGAAAACGCAATAGAGCCTCTCGCTGCCGTGGTTGACATAGCCTTCATTTATTATGGATCCAAACACCACTATTGAGAAGATCTGCAGGGAAAAAGATATGCATGTCTTAATGATGTGTTTTTTATGATAATGCTGTTAAAACCATCATAAATGACATTAAATATTTAATATACTATTACATTCAATACTATCATACTGTATAAAGGCAGCTGACATGAAGTGTCAAGCAGACGCTTCCTGTCACATGAATTATAGTTACAGTTTTGATCTCTCATATTAATTGAGAGACTATATTTGTACTTTGGGAAGTGCAAGAACCTTTTAGTAACATAAGTAAAAACTTTATTTAAAATGTGAAATATGTAAAATGGTGACCAGCTATAAAAGCTAAAATATACACATTTTCCTTTCTATATTTATAAATTATACATAAATTTGAACCTAAAATCTTGATGTTTGTCAACTCCCTGATTATATACAACTTGGTCTGTAGAGAATATACATAATATATATAATATATTATGTATGTATGTATACATACATATATATATATATATATATATAAAACTTTTTTCATTACATTTCTAACTATTAAACAATTTCAAACTTACTAATGATCAGCTAAACAGTATATAATGTAGTAATGTTTGTTATTGTTCTTAATTAAAGTTATTATAAAGTGTCTATGTTTAAAAAATAATATTTCAATAAAAAAAAAAAGAAACAGAAAGATAAACATACACAGTCATAATAAGATCCGCTGTATGACCATCACAATGCTATTCAATTAACATTATGTAGGCCTACTGTAATCAATATTTTCATATGTTCTGTATTAAATCTTTTATTTCTGAAAATATTTAACTTTTTTTTTTTTTTTTTTTTTACAAGAAATAAAAACACTTGACTGAAAGACAATTTTATTGCACAAAGCAATGGTCCACGTGATGTGTTTGTCTGATGCAAAATCAAATCAAATGGAAGTAACAGTACATGAGCGTATAGTAAAGCAACAACCAATCAGAATCGAGGAGCCGGTCATATAGAAAGACCTAGTGGGCTGCCTCTCCAAACAGCATTTCATGATCAAACACTCAAAATGAGACATTCGCTGTTTTTAGACACACTACAATGATGTTCTTACTGAAAAACCTCATATTGCATAAAAAAGAAACGTTCATCTATAAAATATATATATATAGGCTATTTGAAGTCACGCCTATAGTGATAGGCCTATTGATAAATATAATAAATAATAATGCTATTATACACAAATTAATCTCACAGTAACAAACGAAACTACATCAAAGATTCAAGAACGAGTATTTATATTCATTCTTTTATATGTTATTATTCTAGAAGGAATCACATGAGTAATCTCGTCACCAAAGGCAAATACGCTTCATGACATCAATACGTCAAAATTTGCGATATAAACGACAAATAATCTTAAATTAACACATATATATGAGCGTCATATTTCCCAATGACCTCGTTAAATTATTAAATGAGCGTGTGATAAAAAATGCTGGGTTATTCTCACAGACTACATTTGTCTCCTGACATGACTATCTGTAGGTAAATGAATGTCTTACCCATGATAATATTCTAAGGATGGTCTGCGGCTGCTGAATAAAGGCAAAAGGGTCGAACGCAGCCCCGGCTCTCCCAGCGCCAAATGAACCCACTCCGTCCATTTTCTTCTACTGTTATTCAGGCTCTGGGCTCTTGGTCGAGGTAGGCAAACACACTCGCACACATACACATACACACACACTCACACACCCCACTGCCTGTCAGAGGCGTGCGCAATCTCGCGGTTACATTCTCCACAGCAACATCTACCGACTACATCACGTCCTCAGCTGAGAGAGCGATAACTTCATATGGGGGCTGTTTAGCTTCACCAACAAGCGGCCAATTTGAACATTTTACGGGGCATGCAGAATATAATATAGTCAGTATAGCTTTATTATAATTTCAGACTGCACACAGTGAAGGTCCATGGTGCTATAAGACAAACACTGGATGCAGGACTACAAAACTAAACCACTAAACTGTGCATATAATGAAAGTCAATAGGGTCCAGTGTTGTTTGGACACTAATGTTTTTCAGAATATTTTTTGTCTGTGTTCTGCTTAAAGTCATACAGGTTTGAACTTATATTGTTTTGACTATCACAACATACTTATGTAGGTTCATGTAAATGAGTGCAATTCTAAGATGATGCAGGCTGGCTTACAGCAAATAAGTGCATAAATAAAAAGCAAGAATCATAAGAAAAGCAATGTGGGAGAACTAAGCTACAGTATTCTGTACATAATAATGTAGCCTATATTCGTCACTTTGGTAATAGCAAATAAGCATGCAAATGCAGGAAGTTTTGCTTACTTTAAAAATCTTAACTTGATGCAGTTGAACATGACCCATGATTCGTTGTTTTTACCCCTTCCTGTATATTATTATTAATGTAGAGACCATTGTGGTTGTCAGTCAGGGGCTGGGACTCACTAGGAGGCCTTAGCACACTTCCAAGGGGCCCGCAAGATGACTTTTAAGGGACAGATCATCATCATCATTTACTCACGCTCAAGATGTTCCAAACCTGTATGAATTTAAGAAGATATTTTGAAGAATATGGGTAACCAAACATTTGATGGGCCACCGTTGACTTGCACAATTATGGAAAAAAAATAATATGGAAGTCAATGGGGCCCATCAACTGTTTGGTTACCAACAATCTTCAAAATATCTGAATTCAGCAGAAGAAAGAAACTCATACAGGTTTGGAATGACATGAGGTTGAGTAATTCCTTTAAAAGCTAAAAATTAAGCTAAAGATGAAAATGTAAGCTGAAATCATCTGTCTGTATGTTTGAGGAAATTTTAAAAGTGTGATTTCTAGACCTGGAAATAGCATGGAAAATTAGCAGCTTTGTCATTATAGCAGAAGTATCAGAAATAATCTCCTCCAAATCATTGAATTCAGGTGTTCCAATCACTTCCATGGCCACAGGTGTATAAAATCAAGCACCTAGGCATGCAGACTGCTTCTACAAACATTTGTGAAAGAATGGGTCGCTCTCAGGAGCTCAGTGAATTCAAGCGTGGTACTGTGATAGTTTGCCACCTGTGCAATAAATCCATTCATGAGATTTCCTCTGTACTAATTATACCACGGTCAACTGTTAGTGGTATCATAACAAAGTGGAAGCAATTGGGAACAACAGCAACTCAGCCATGAAGTGGTAGGCCACGTAAATTCACAGAGTGGGGTCAGCGCATGCTGAGGAGAACGGTACTTGCCTGACTGCATTGTGCCAAGTGTAAAGTTTGGTGGAGGGGGGATTATGGTGTGGGGTTGTTTTTAAGGGGTTGGGCTTGGCCCCTTAGTTCCAGAGAAAGGAACTCTTAATGCTTCAGCATACCGAGACATTTTGGACAATTTCATGCTCCCAACTTTGTGGGAACAGTTTGGGGAGGATCCCTTCCTGTTCCAACATGACTGTGCACCAGTGCACAAAGCAAGGACTATAAAGACATGGATGAGCGAGTTTGGTGTGGAGGAACTTGACTGGCCTGCACAGAATCCTGACCTCAACCCCATACAACACCTTTGGGATTTTGGGATGAATTAGAGCGGAGACTGCGAGCCAGGCCTTCTCGACAACATCACTGCCTGACCTCACAAATGCGCTTCAGGAAGAATGGTCAAAAATTCCCATAAACACACTCCTAAACCTTGTGGAAAGCCTTCCCAGAAGAGTAGAAGCTGTTATAGCTGCAAAGGGTGAGCCAACTCCATATTAAACCCTACAGATTAAGAATGGGATGTCATTAAAGTTCATGTGCACGTAAAGGAAGGTGTCCCAAAACTTTTGGCAATATAGTGTATTTTGGGGGGCAGGGGGTCCAAATATTGTTTTTGATAATGAGGGGCCTTGGAGTCAGAAAAGTTGAGAACCACTGCTCTAAACAAATAGAACTTTTTTATTTCTATTTGTGGAACAGAGTTCATCCAGTTACCTCTGGGCTATTTACATCCACAGAGAGCTCAACCATTCCAAAAAAGTATGGGCTGTAACGTCTTGCAGACAGACAAACTATTGATTAAAAGCACAATTTAGACATTTGTATATTAATAAAAAATTATATCAGTTTGAACAATGTTTAAAGGGTTAGTTCACACAAAAATTGTCATTAATTACTCACCCTCATGTTGTTCCACACCCGTAAGACCTTCGTTCATCTTGGGAACACAAATTAAGATATTTTTGATGAAATCCGATGGCTCAGTGAGGCCTCTATTGCCAGTAAGTTAATTTCCTTTTTCAATGCTACCAGAAAGCTACTAAAGACATATTTAAAACAGTTCATGTGACTACAGTGGTTCAACCTTAATGTTATGAAGTGATGAGAATACTTTTTGTGCACCAAAAAAACAAAATAGCAACTTTATTTAACAATATCTAGTGATGGGTAATTTTGAAACACTGCTTCATGAAGCTTCAAAGCTTAACAAATCTTTTGTTTTGAATCAGTGGTTCGGAGCGTGTATCAAACTGCCAAAGTCACTTGAACTACTGAAGTTTCAAAACACTTATGACCTAACAAAGCCTCGTTTACTGAAATCATGTGATTTTGGTGCTCTGAACCACTGATTCGAAACAAAAGATTTGTAAATTAAATATTAAGCTTGAATCACTGTAGTCACATGAACTGTTTTAAATATGTTTTTAGTAGCTTTCTGGGCATTGAAAGTGTTAATGATCTTGCTGGCAATGCAGGCATCACTGAGCCATCGGATTTTATCAAAAATATCTTAATTTGTGTTCTGAAGATGAACGAAGGTCTTACAGGTGTGTTAAGACATGAGGGTGAGTAATTAATGACTGAATTTTAATTTTTGGGTGAACAAACACTTTAAGTGCAAAGTCAACATGTATATGTTTATGCATGACTCCTGAATGGCCCTGCAACCTGTATTTGTTGCAACAAAAAACGACAGGTCCACAGAATCAGTATGTGACTATATTTAGTTCATGACTGTGTTGGAGATTTTCAGTCACAAGAACCATCTTTCCAGCCATCTCGCCATCGCTCATCCACCCTGCTGCAGTCAAACTCTGGCTTGCCTAACCGGATATTGATGTCATTATGGAGGCGACACAGCCACTGTGAGAGGTTGTGCCGGCTGCTAGCGTCTGGTTGATTTGATTTCAATCTGATAAGAGACAAGATCATTAAGACACATGCTACCAAACATAAATGTAAACATTGCAATGCTTCTGCTAAAAAGGTCAAACATAAAAACCACAACAAATATAAATGATGACAACCTTGATCTCAGGTCCTCTGCACATTCATCACATGGGAAAACCTTTGAGAAGAGGTTGATGAACTGTGTCATCTCCCCCTGTTGTTCTGTGGTCGGTGTGTCTGGATAATATGCAGCCATAGTGTGAAGAAAAGACCATGAGCTCCTGCCCAGTTCCTCTCTGTCCAGAGGGCATTCAACAGGCTTAGTTTCCTCCACCGCCCTGCTCTCCTGTTCAAATATCATAAATATAATTGTTTACAGTGAGGGACCTGTAAACAATAGCAACTGTCTTAGCACAACATTATTGTGTTGAACCCATAACCTTGGGTTGGTGCAATGCTCTGGCAGCTGAACTATAGTTCTATCATGACAACTCTCAGTGTTTGGCATGGTAATAGATATGACGATGATGATATGTTTGGTCTTGGCGGAATAGATCTGCTACGCCGCTGCTGCTGTACAGCAAGTACGGGACTCGCTATATATATATATATATATATATATATATATATATATATACACACGACATGCTGCTGTGAGCAAGACATGCTGCTACTGTACAAAATAGCGTACATGAATTTCCTATAGCAGATCTACACAGGTGGAGATACAGTTGTTCATTGTTTGTAACCATGGTTCCTATAAAACAGTGGTTCTCAAATGTTTTGACTCGCAGCCCTCTGATGTTAAACACAATATTCAAAGTCCCCCTCCCCCACAGGCTCACATATTCCTGCTGTAATTAATCTGCTAGCTTTCAAACTACTTTTATTAAGAGAAGCTGAGAGTATTGATGTATTAAATAAACGAATCACAATTCATTTTGTGCTTCCAAAAGTTTCAAGAACTGTATGTTCTTTATTATAAAAAACAGTTACAGAGGGGGTAAAATCGAAATATGATTTCAGTTTAAGTTAAATCTTGGTTTTGTTTTTTTTTGTTTTTTTAGCATTTGAATTTATATTAAGAGTTTGATTATTTTACATATTATTTATTTTATTATTATATTTATATTTTATAACACTATAATTATGTTATTATTATTATCATACTGATAATAATTAATTAATGTAAATACTTTAAAGTCATCCTGCAACCCGCCTTGGAAGTTTACTGATGCCCCCTTGTTGAGAAGCACTGCAAAAAACTATGGAATTTACTTATTATAACAGTATTATAGTAGCCTATATATTTAGAAAGTATAACTAAAACTGCCATACTTGTCATAAAAATAGATTCCCTTACTCCCCTAAAATAAATGATTTATTATGAATCTACAATCTTTATGACAAAATATATCATAGTTATTGCTACATTTAGTGTTACTATAGTAAAACTATAGTACGAGAGAGGAAAGATTCATGTCATTCTGAAATGTCAAAAATTCTTCACCCATACAATTGTACTGACAAGTCTGTATAAGTTCAGCAAGGATGTATCTATGTTGTTTTCACAGATATTAGATTCCGGAATATAGTACATTTAAAATTGTTGTTTCACTGTCAGAGATCAATAACGTTACTATTCACCTGCACTGAGACTGAGGACGTCTGTTTCTGCAACTTCATCCATGATTTAAAATCCGTACACGCTCGGCACGGTTTCTTTTTCGGTTCTCCGGTAGTGGTCTGATCTTTACTCGTACTGTCCTCAGTTGGTCTGTTAACCACGGGGAAAGGGAAACCCTCCATACCAGTGTTGTTACTCGTGGAAGATCGCGACCCGGCAGAGGCTGCCATGTTTAAAATCGCACGATATGTTATGTACTACCAGGGTTGCCAGATCTCCGTAATAAAGCCAGCCCAAGCGAATCTAGTCCAAATATCAAAAACTATCTTAAAATATGCCACTTCTATACCCCAAATACATATTTTACATTGTTGTGCATTACATCTAATTTTTTTAAATTGAAAATAACTATAGACATAAATTATAAACACATTGTGTTTTCATACATGGAATTATTTTACCTTAAGATTGACAGCTGGTGACCAAAATCCTTAAGTGGGGGTAGTTAGCCTTTATTTGATAACGAACTATTTACAGTTCTGCTGTTCATACGTTTCTTTTCTACCAGTCTAGTGCAGTTTTATATTGGGTAGAGTGAAATATTTTAATATAAGCGTTTCATTAAAATGTAATTATTTTTTGCAATATACGTCAAACCTTCAATCCTGGATCCTGGGAAAATAAATCCGTGGGAACAGTTTAAAAGAATACCGTGGGGAAACCGCGGAATTGGCAACATTGTCCCATGTGAATGAATCGTTCTTTTGAGTCGGTTCTTATGAATGAGCATACTGAATTATTCATGAACGACGATATGTGCCTTCACCTGGCGTTACTAGAATGTTGTTCCAAGACTGTATGCAAGGGACCAAATTCCGAAGTAATTACGTACTAATTTGAAATTATCACTAAATCGATTTTGTGACACGACAGTTCAAATGAACCGATTCGCAGAAATGAGTCGGAATTGAATACCAACAACTGTTATGCATGATAGGAAAGTTTGTTGTTAACCACGTGTTGGTCTTGTGTAAATTATCCACAGTACAGTATCAACGGGTAAAAATATAACTGACATATCACAATAAATGTAAGCGCTGTATTTAAAAAAATATACGTTCAGGAGTTAAAAATTAAAGAGTTAGTTTCACACCGGAGCAATTTCTGTGCAGCACTGTCCACCAGCGAGTGGTGACGTCACCAGCAGTCCATGCCGCAGAGTTCGGGCTGCATAAAACTGTAATTATTACAGCATTTACATCTTTAAATACACGAGTGACAATGTCTAATACTTTCTGAAGTGTTGAATTGATACAAATAGCTATTTGGTGCGATATTTGTATGACATATCAATCTGCAACAGTGTTTGATAAGTTTGATATAAGTGCCTACTAGCTTAGCTTACTACTGACAACGTAGCTAGAGAGCAGATGATGGACATGTTTTATTTCATACTACTATTATGTTCACAGGCTTCACATTAGGAAATAGTTTACACTTCATTGACAATGGGGATTCTGGAAAAGATAGCGGAGATAGAGAGAGAAATCTCTCGGACGCAGAAGAATAAAGGTAAGTCAAGAAAGAGACCCTGCTTTAAATGCCCAGTGGGCCTTTTGTTGCTTTGTATCTGCTTACTCTTCATCAGTTAAATCCTGATTAGTTCCAAACTTGTTTTGCAGCAACTGAGTACCATCTGGGTTTATTGAAAGCCAAGCTAGCCAAGTACAGAGCCCAGCTTCTGGAGCCCTCAAAATCAGCTGGAGCCAAAGGTGAAGGCTTTGATGTTATGAAATCTGGCGATGCTAGAGTGGCTCTGATTGGATTCCCCTCCGTTGGCAAGGTAACAACGACACCAACTGTGCCATATTGTATTTATGATGGTCAAGACATGCTCTAATTTATGGTATTTCCTGTAGTCTACCTTTCTCAGTTTAATGACATCAACAGAAAGTGAAGCGGCTTCATACGAGTTCACCACCTTGACCTGCATTCCTGGTGTCATTGAGGTATGACTTATGTTCAAATATTTATCTTTCATCTCTGTCTTTGTTTTTATCTTATTTCTGTTTTTATTATTATAATATTATAGATATCATATACATTTAATTCTAGTACAAAGGTGCCAACATACAGCTGCTGGATTTGCCTGGTATCATTGAAGGGGCTGCACAAGGTATGCTCATTCCTAATGTACATTTTTATGTGTATTTTCATATCGACATATTAAATGTGTCCTTTCTCTGTGAAATTTATGTGTTCTTGTTTTAAAGGTAAGGGCAGAGGTAGACAGGTCATTGCTGTGGCCAGAACTGCGGATGTGGTCATCATGATGTTGGATGCAACGAAAGGAGAGGTTCAGAGGTGAGTTAAAACATGTAGTCTTTTGGTAATGTTTGCAATATTTGCACTATTGTTCTGTTTGACGATTGTTGTTTTGTTCTTCAGGGAACTTCTGGAAAAAGAACTTGAATCTGTTGGCATTAGACTCAACCGGCCCAAACCAAATATCTATTTTAAGGTCAGTGTTTCAGTTTGTCCATTGACTAACATGCCCTTTAAATTTAGTCTTTTATTTTGTTGAGTCTCATTTATTAATTTTAGTCCATTTTACTCACCAAAATACATTATAATTTTTTAGTTGACAATGATATTAAAATTACAAAAGTGTCAAGCTGTAACCGATTTCCAACCTTTTAAAAAATGTTTAAGGCCAGTAAAAAAAAAAAAAAAATGTAAAAAAATTTTTTTCATCAAGGATGTATTGATCAAAAGTGACAGTAAAGATATCGCAATGCAGAAATGCAGTTCTTTTGTACTTTCTATTCCATCAAATAATCCTGAAAAAAAAAAAAAAAAAAATGTATCACTGTTTCAACAAACATTAAGCAGCACAACTGTTTTCAACATAATAAATGTTTCTTGAGCACTAAATCATCATATTATAATGATTTCTGAAGGATCATGTGACACTGAAGACTGGAGTAATGATGCAAAAACTCTAACATCACAGGAATAAATGACAATTTAATATATATTCAGATAGAAAACAGACATTTTAAATGGTAATATTTCACAGTGTTACTGTTTTTACTGTGTTTTTGATCAAATAAATGCAACTTTGGTGAACATAAGAGACTTATTTCAAAAACATTTGAAATCTTACCGACCACAAACTTTTGAACCATAGTGTATAAGCACTTTTTAATCATTGTGTCAAACATAACGATTTAGCAATTTGAAGCACAACATGTGAAATTATCCTTTTGAAAAACTGAGCTTCATAAATACTGAGACTGTCAGGATCACACACCAATATCCTGAAACATTCCTCTTGCATATTTTATCTGTTCACATGTGAAATGTCTGTTTTTCAGCCTAAAAAAGGTGGTGGCTTATCGTACAATTCAACAGTTCCTCTCACACACTGCTCTGAGAAGCTTGTTCAGCTCATTCTCCATGAGTACAGTATCCTTTTGCATAGTTTAGTCACTTTGTTTAATTTCCCTCTAATGATAAGCGACACGTCTACCTTAACACGACTGCAGAAATCTTCAATGCTGAGGTTTTGTTCAGAGAGGACAGCACTCCAGATGAGTTCATTGATGTCATTGTGGGCAACAGAGTATACATGCCTTGCTTATATGTGAGTGTATATATTTCAATTCAAGTATCAGCCTAATGCAAGGCTTCTTTGATTAAAAAGTATGTTGGCAAATTTGAAAATGACTAATAATTATTAATCTAATCACAGGTGTACAACAAAGTGGACCAGATTTCTATGGAGGAAGTGGATCGTCTGGCTCATAAACCTAACAGTGTAGTCATCAGTTGTGGCATGAAACTGAATCTAGATTTCCTCCTTGAGCAGTTATGGGAATACCTGGCTCTGATCTGCATATATACCAAAAAGAGAGGAGGTGTGCCTTTTTTTGTCCTCATATTTTAGTTATTTAAAATTTTAGGGGGCTTTCACACTAGAGCAGTGCTTTTCAAAGGCTGCCCGTTGTCCAACATATTTGAAGGCCTCCCTCTATTTACTGTATTTCTGCTTTAATTATGACAAAGCTGCTTGTTCTATATTGATATGTTAAATTATTGAATCTTTTTAGCATTTTAATTGAGATTAGAGTTAGATTATTTTAATCTATTAATGATTTATTAGAGTTTTTAGTGTAAATCAAGTCGGTTTGGCATCAGATTTTGGTTCATTTTGGTGGGGAAGCTGTTTTCCATCTGCTGGAAAAGGTGGGCTGGATTAAGGTTCACATTTGGTGTTAAAGCATTCCTCCTAAATTGAAATCTTAACTTAAATTTAGGAAGTTTCCCTTTTCATAAGAATTGAGCGAGTGCTACGTTTCCTTGCTGTACAGTACTTTTCACAAAGTTTTAACTAAAGGATTTTATCATCTGTATAATTTAAATAATAATATGGGTGATTTTCAGCCCAGGGTTATAATAGGGGATCTGTACTGAAAAAGAGATGCATTGGTGTTCATTTCCTGTTAAAAAAAAAATAAAAAAATCCAGTACAGTATAGATATTTGAATTTCTATAATTGTTTATGTTCCCCAATGTTTACCCTCTTTTTTTATTGTTGTGTAGAACGACCAGATTTTGGTGACCCTATAATCATGAGACGAGGAGCTTCAGTTGAACATGTGGTATGTCTGTGTTTCGTTGTCCTGTGTTACCTGTAACTTTATTTATGTGTTACATAGTTGTCACCCTGTAGTAAAACATACTCCACGCACCTTTAACCTAAATATTTTTTCCATATTTGTTCATTTTAGAAAACCGCATGATTAATGAAATGTTGTGCACTGTGGAAAAATACTTGTATACCTAAATACGTGTCTTTCTATTTTATATGCTGTCTTAACTAAATCCTCATACATGTATACAGTCAAACCAAAATTTATTTATACACCATGAACATTTCATTCATTAATACAGTTTATTTACTATAGTTTAAAAAAATGGCATATGACAAGATCTCAGAGTTAAACTGTGTCAGAAAAAAATGTATCTTAATTATGTCAGATAACACTAAAGCGAAGCATGGTCAGGTCAAAGTGTCTGAATAATTTTTGGTTCCAAATTTTTATCAATTTTACTAGTAGTATGAAGAATTTTTGGGTATAATATGTTATAGTTTATCCTCACTTACATAAATGAACTATAGTGTCCTGCACCCACTAGTAAAAATATATCAAAAATGTCTGAATAATTTTTGGTTTGACTGTACATATAGTTTTATATGTTTTATATATACAGTAGTGGCCAAACGTGATGTCCGGAGGGGATATTTGTTTTTAATGACCCTACTAGTTCGATTTAAACCATCAAAATAAAGGAACATATTTCATATTTTTTAAATATGAGGGAAGAACAAAACATTAAACTTGGTTAAGGTATTTATCTGGCAAAATTATTCGGCAAAATAGGGGTAAACTACAGCAACAAGTTTTATTTTACTATGGAAAAAAATGCGTAGAAAAGCAAGAAGCTCTCAGGAAAAACAATTCACTACAATATAATCAGTTGTTAATATTTTGTTGTTTCATGATTTGTTAATATGACAGCCTGGCCAAAAGTTATATCTGCACAATTTTGTATGTTTCATTGTCTTATAAATTGACTCCAAGCACAGCCACGCAATATGCTTACAAAATCTGTAACACCTTTTTAATTTGAATAAAGGGTGAGGATGTCAATTTTCCTAGGCTAGACATAACTTTTGGCCACTTCTCTTCGTCATTACCAATAGAGTTCGATGGAACTTCTGACCATAGTTGGCAAACAATGCTTTTGGGAAACGCACCCCAGATTGATGATTGCTCCTCTTATTTCTTCCAGTGTCACAGAATCCACAGGACATTAGCTAGCCAGTTCAAGTACGCACTTGTTTGGGTAAGATTCTCCTTCACCTGAAGAAAAACATACTCTTGCTTTTGTTCTGTATGTGCTTGTCTTCGAAACATACTGTCTTTTTGCATCACAGGGAACAAGCACAAAGTACAGTCCTCAGAGAGTAGGACTGACACACATCATGGAACACGAGGATGTCATTCAGATCGTGAAGAAATAAAATCTAGTCTTCAGCTCAACTACAGTATCAACAGAACATTTGATACGTGCATAACAGAACAGTTTTCTGTTAACAGCTGCAATTTTTCTCAGAACTTTATGGAAAAACCTGTGCTCATCAATTAAAAAGTGACTTTGTTTATGAAAATCATCCTGACAAAACCCATTCAAATAAATAATATTCAGATCTTTGTTCTTATTTGTGCCTGAGTCTGAGACTATGTGAAAAGGTCACTAACCACATTTGAGATATTAATCATGTGAACTCCTTTGTGCAGACAGTCAGATGAAGTACAACTAGACAGAAAATAGATATATATTTTCTTTTATATATCTATATAAGAATTCCAGGGTAAATTGACAAAGCAAAGTGTTTCAACACAAAGCAATGACCATCATAAAGATCAAAATTGTGCGTTTGCAGATGAATTCGACCAATCCTGGTTTAGCTCTATTTTACAAACTCCTAAAACCAACATGACATAGTCTAAAAAGATCAAAGTTCATTCTTTCTTGAAGCACTTAGGCAAGAACACTTGTCCAGTTAAACCATACCAGTTGAAGATAGCTAGAGAAGTAACATGTTCTAAGGAGCAGCTGTTTGTTAAACTTTGACACTACAATTCTCACCAGGTGTGTTGGTTATTTGTGGTGTTCTTAGTTAATCGTTTAAATAATTCTTAAGGGTCCACTGCATCTGTAATGGCGAGACTTTGATGTTTTACTGCTCATATCCAAGGGCCATTTACACATACAATCATACAAAGACATGAACACATGAAATCTCTTTTTGCACTTGCTGAGAGAGTTTAAAATGTAGCGTATCCAACATAATATGGTAGAGACTTTATATGATTACAGCACACTAGTAAGTTTCACTCACAACTTAAACATGGGCGGTGACTCAGAAGGACTCTTTATATTAGGCTACAAGATGTGAACCGTTAGCTTTCTGTATTTATCTGAAAACCTAGAGCTGCCTACTCTATTCATTACAGAAAACTAGCATAATAGACAACATTAAATATGCATGCTGAGGCACTCGGGCTGTACAACACAACGGACAAGTGTGGAGTGGGGAATTATCAAGCCACTGGAAGGCTGTTCCACTTCAGGCTTGATGGGGCTTTGTGTAATTAGCCCACATTTCAAAGCGCTAAAATGATGAGCAGGATGGCAAGAAACTGTTTTGGAATAACTTGAGGATTAATGTTTCTACGCTGGACTTACTTTGAATGAGTTTGGATGGAAAGATAATGGTAAGAAGGACGAGTGCAGTGCCAATGAGCTACGCTTGTAAACATGACACTTGATGCTGGGGCCATATGGTGGTGTGTGTGTGTGCTCTAAGGGACATTGTACTTCAGCTTTTACTTCATTCTGATATTCTGCATCATTTACGGCTGATTGTGAGGTTTTGAACATAGTGTAATATTTTGAATACTGCAGTCTGACATGGTGAAATATAGCTAAACTTTTTATTTAGTTTTTTGTAACTTCCTGAAGGAAGCTCCTTAAGACCATTCCATTTTTTTTTTTTTTTTTTTTCTTTCAATTGAGCAAATGTATTTTACTCATCAGATGGCCCAAAGAAATAAACTGCATGACCTTTCTTTAAGTTTTTAGAAAGTTAGTGAAAGTATTTGCTTTATTCTTGATCGCAGTTGAAACTGGTGGGAACCTGCGTGTTAATAATTGTTCAGTTGGTCAATACGACTCAATAGAAAGATGATGGTTTTACTTTCATATTTTTATAGAGAATTGACATTATCTTTAAGAGGTCTTAAATAGGTCATGTGACTACAGTTTTTAAATCATGGAAAGTGACGACCCATAGCAAATGATTAGAATGAGCAAAGTATAAGTGCTTTTGAGAAAACAATAAAATGTATTGTTAGGACAGTATGAACGAAGTTAAAATGAACAGCACTGATGTTGACATATGTAATATGTAGAGGATAACTCCTGTGTGGTCTTACAAACAGCAGTGTAAATTCACACCTGAGGTTCATCTCAACTCTCTTCTTTAAAGAGCTTTTTGCTGCCCTCTGGTGAATTACCAGTAGAAAATGTGCAAAAATATTGGGTCTATAGGGTTAAAGATAGGCGTAGTGCACCTTAAAGGGATAGTTCACCCAAAAATTAAAATTCTGTCATCATTTACTCCCCCTCAAATTGTTCCAAACCTGTATAAATGTATAAATATAAATGTTCTGCTGTACACAAAGGAAGATATTTAGAAGAATGTCAGTAACCAAGCAGATCTGCTTGCTTACAAACATTCTTCCAAATATCCTCCTGTGTGTACAGCAGAGCAAAGACATTTATACAGGTTTGGAACAATTTGAGGGGGAGTAAATGATGACAGAATTTTAATTTTTGGGTGAACTATCCCTTTAAATTTGGCATGAAAAGTTGCAATAGTTCAATTCAATTCAAATTCACATTTATTTGTATAGCGCTTTTCACAATACATATCGTTTCAAAGCAGCTTTACAGAGAATGTATGTCAACGTTACAATTTAGAAAATGCAATTAGCTAATAATGTAATAATTTAGGCAATTTATTTACAGTCACTGTTAGCAATGAGCTCCAGGAAAAAAGAATTACATATTAACAATAATTAGGATATATAGAAATTTGGGAATGTTCATGTTGATCCAGATGTTGCGTCTTCTGAAGTCCTCACAGGAGTTGGCGCCGTCTCTTCAAAGGTGTTGGTCATCTGAGGTCTTCTTAAGAGGCTGGGCCAAACTGAAGCTGATGTACTCTCTAGTCACGCATAAAAGCAAATGGAGAATAATTAGCGTAGCTGCTGTTCATAACATTAAGCAAATATAGTCATGTGCAATTGATCTGATATGAGATGCATTATGTGAATGCTTGGCTAAAGAGATGCGTCTTTAATCTAGATTTAAACTGGGAGATTGAGTCTGAGCCCTGAACATTATCAGGAAGGCTATTCCAGAGTTTAGGAGCCAAATGTGAAAACGCTCTCCCTCCTTTAATGGACTTAGATATCCTAGGTACAAACAGAAGTTTTGGAATCTTAAAGAGCGTGAAGGATTGTAGGGCGATAGAAGATATAATATAGTCTATAGTCTTTTCTTCCCTATTGTAATGTATGTTCATGTGGGAAAAAAAAGTAAGATGGGACTTTTGTCCATGGGGAATTGATTGAATGGTTGTGGTTTGCTATTGCTGTGATGTCATGTGAGTGACAGGTTGTCCCGCTCTCACACCAGCAAACACGTCATCAGAGAAGAGATGCAAGAGGGAGGGGAAGTTATTTTGATTAAAGATTACAAGGGCACATGAATTTAAAAAATAATGATATGCACGTATAAATCATTTATAATAAACACTGCAATATTCCATAAAAACAGGAATTGTCAGTTTTGATTTCATGCTGACTTTAAGTTGTATCCTTTAAAAAGTTTAGGGGAAGACAAATACATTTCTGACTGATGTTAAAACTGGTCTCCTGCTAAGTTGTTGTACACGTGAAGTTGCAGTTTTTGTACATTTTTTCCCCCTAAGGGCAGCTGTCTGTCTACAGTACTGAACACTTATTGGTATCCCATATGTTACAGGGACTTTCAAATAAGTCAACAACTGTTGTTTTGACCACAATAAGAAAGAGCTTATGATGACGGCCTATGATGATGCACTCTCACCTCTAAAACCTACAGGCAAGAGCAGATCTTTAAAACACTGCCTGTTACAATCAGCTTGTAATAGGAGTGAGGTGGTTTGTTTGCATACAAAGCCAGGCCTGTGGTTTCTATAACAATAGAAATTGTTTACCTGCTAGCTTCTCAGAGGTATATGATAATGCTTCATATGTTAAAATGCATATTGCCCAAGTCAGAAATCAAACAAGTCAAATTACCATGGCTTTTTTTTCCATCTCTGCAGTTTGAAAAAAGGACTGTTTGTGTGTGTGTGTGTGCAGCTTTTACATCTGAAAGAGGGCAGTTCGGGAGAAGAAGCACATAATAGATCAACCCTTATATAAACATATGTGTTAGTCCAGCATAGTTCACTGCAGCACTGTAATTGTACTGAGAATGGATTTTATATTCCAGAACAGCATATAGCCATTGAGCGCTTTTGAAAAAAGGGATTGGATGTAATGATTTTTTAAAAACAATTTTCAAGGTAAGTGTTATAGCTACTGGCACAATCATGACAATATCAAAATTGATTTTTTTTAATGCTTTTATTTTAATGTATGGTTCTTGTACAATGCTAGTTTTTAAATATTTACTTACTAGGATATTAAAACAAATAATAAAGCTGTTTATATTTTTATTTATGTATATAATTATATATTCCTTTCATTATTTCTTTTAATATCTGGTGATTTATCACTATGTATATCTTGGACATTTGACGAGCATTCTATAGACCCCAGGTGCCTTGTTAAGGATTTCCCTTCATCATTTATTAATGGTTGGCATCACCAAGCATAAGGAGGTTCATTACACTAATCAAACACTTTGTTTGCTTGTGCGTGACAAAATTGCACTTGTGTGGTGTAGCCTAATTGCATTAAATTAGACACAATAACGAGGCAGTTTATCAAGTCAGTTCATGGTTTGTCATTGCTTTTACGGCTACAGAAAGAGTAAGAAAAAAAAGTTCTTACCCCAAGACAGACAACAATAAATTGAACATTAATATTAAAAGTGGCAATTTTAAGGGATAGTTCATTTAAAAATGAAAATTATGTTTTCATTTACTCACCCTCAAATCTGTATGAATTTCTTTCTTCTGTAATGGGGCCCATCAACTGTTTGGTTACTGACATTTTTCAAAATATCTTGTTTTGTGTTCAGCAGAAGAAAGAAATTCATACAGGTTTGGAACAACATGAGGGCGAGTAAATGATGACAGAATTTTCATTTTTGGGTGAACTATCCACAACCCTTTAAAGGGACAGTTCACCCAAAAATGACCATTTACTCGCCCTCATGTTGTTCCAAACCTGTATGAATTTCTAACTTCTAACCATTTCTAACACCACTGAAATTTAATCTAGTCCTCTCCCAAGCCTCTTGATTGTAACCTTACCCAGCACTTGGCCTAGGTGAATAGCCAGGCTTGGATTTAAACAGGTTCATTTAGGGTTTGGGGTATACATTACGTCTCGCCAGGGAGACTAAGCTAAACACAAGTTAAAGTCTTCTCTTTACTTATCCATATATACTCTAATATGCATTTAATTCCTAATGAACGAAGTGCTGTATATATCCTGCTGAAAAGGAATCTAAACTGGCTTTAAGAGTGTCATTTAGTATTAAAATGAAGACAAAGAACAAACCAACTTGTTACATTGGTTCTTTATTTTTGCAATTTATTAATTAAATTGACAGCTATCAGTTGAAGTCATAGGTGTTGTGTATTGGAAATGGATTGGACATCCTTGACAGAAAGCAGCCCAGATCCTCTTCTTGTTCCAAAACATAACAGCTGAATAGCTGATGCACCTCAGAGGCTAAATTAATATATAATTAATAACCATCTCATAAAGCAAAGAAAATTACAAAAAAATTTAAATCATAAAAAAAATGTTCAGTTTAAATATCACCTAAATGCATTATCACATAAATATGCAATATATGCATGTGATGGCGAATATCTGAAGTTGACAATGAATGGGGTCACTCTATATTTAGAACTTTTCAGATTAATATTTAATTATTTCTTAGTGAACTGAATACAGACCAGCCATTAAGAATTAATCCCTACCAGTGTCATGAACTCTTGGAATATTAAGTGGTCAACAGAGACATAATCACGCAGCTTAATATGTACATATGTGATTCTTGTCCGTGATAATCACTGAATTTTTTCAGCGCTGACATATACATATGTATCAGAGAGTTGGTAGCATCATAATAATGAATGTTGATACCTGTTTGGATTTTCTGCTGCTCATAAAAATATAGTCAAACGATAAAGAAGTGCTAATTAACTGTTTTTATTACTCTCTGAAGTCATCCTGCCAATAAAGCACATGTATTTCATGTCAGTCTGGACATTTATAAGCTATATATTTATTCTTTCTACAAATAATACACATTTTTTGGACTATTTTACAATTTTATTGGACTAAACAATGCAAACTCAACAAATAAAAAAATGTAGTTATATAAATTAAATTAAATTATTTCCATCTCCAGTAGTTCTATTTGGGTGGTTAATATTAACATAGCTTTGAATCAAAAGGCCACTGCTGAAAGTCATGGCTCAATTAAAAACAGAAAACAATAAAAAAAAAAATGTTTAGCATGACAGTATCAAATTACAATAATTTTATTTGTTTGGTACTCTAATAATATCAAACATTTAACCCACCTCAGCTGTGATGGAGGAGACACTCCTCTTTGGGTCAGTATCACTACCATACTTTGGTCCTTATTGGAAATGTCCTCAGACACAGTTTAGTAACAGCTCAGCCAACGTGCATTATTTATACAGGATTGAGCCAAACAGATAATGTTACCCTAAGTCAGTGTAGCTGATACATTTAAGGTGCCCTTCGCAGCTATTACGGGGAGCCCTTGCATACTTTCAGACACATGCATCTAGAGCTTTTGAAGGACACTACCTGCAAAACTCAAGAGGACAAAAAGTGTAACTGGAGTACTTTCCAAAGGCATGAAAAAGCTTGTGGCACATGACAAAAGGGATGCTGACATTCATGGATGCCTGAGATAAAGAGCCTTTTGTCTGTGGGAAATCTCTTGCCAAAATTAGCACTACAGCCAAGGACAAGACTCTGTCGGACATTTCTGAAATGTGAGGAATACACCTGTAAGGTAGAGTCCTGAACAAAAGGAGCTATCAGCATTTTGGCTTTTGTGTTAAATGGAACTTATTTTGACTTAGGCTTACACTCAAGAGAATTATTAGACATAATTCATAACTATTTTTGTGATGAAAGAGATCTGCTTGCACTTTATGCTCATTTACGCTACGATGAACCTGTATTCCACATGGAACATTTGTATTACTGTTTGAGTTTTCTGTCACTGACCACCCATTTTTGATAGAGTGACATATATTAGCATGACTTTTGGAGAAGGATAAAATGCCACCAAAAAAAGCAGACAAAGCTGCACCTAAGAAAGGTGACAAGGGAAAGGGGGAAGCCAAAGAAGATACAAAGGCAGCAAAAGATGACAAGAAAGGGGGGAAGGGAGGCAAAGAGCCTCCTAAAGGGAAAGGGAAAGAAGATCCAAAGAAAGGAAAAGGAAAGGGCAAACAAGCTCCTAGTGAATCTGAGGAAGCCTCCGAAGTGGAAAGGAGTGAGGTTGAGGACAGTGAGGCAGCAGATGAAGAGGATGTGCAAAGTGAGGATGATGGTCCTAAAAAAGGGAAAGGGAAAGCTGCACTGAAGGGAGCATCCAAAGCTATGGCAGTGAAAGCTGTAGCTAAGCCAAAGCGTGGCCAAGCAGCGGAGGAAGGTGTTGATCCAAAAACTGGTAAGCGTGCCAATATTAAGGCTGCATCTAAAGTTGTGGCAGGATTCCACACTGAAGAGAAGAAGCCACAACTTCAGCTAGGCAAAATGAAGGACATAAACCTGAAAGGGGCATCTTCAGCTATGATAGGCATTGCAGGAAAGTCCCCATTATTCTCAAAGCCAGCCCCAAAACAATCAAAAAAGCTAAAAAGCACATCTAGGCTTTTCATGGGACTATCTGGCAGCAAGAAGAAAAAAGGCATGACGCCAAAGTCATTACAAAGTACCTCAAAGTTGTTTTCAGGCTTTGGAAAGTCAAAAGCTACAGAAGAAGACAAAAATAAAAAAGAGGAGGGTGGAAGAACTCTCTTATTACTCAATATTGGTGGAAAAGCAAATAAAAATGCAGCAGCAACCTCTGGACTAGGAGGCAAATTCAAAGGCTTCTTTGGTAAAAAGAAAACTGGAGCTGCACAATTCAAAAGTAAAGGATGGGCTCTGGGGAAGATAGCAGGAGCAGCAAACTGGCTAACTAACAAATTCATCTCATCCAAAACATCTGGAAGACTGGGACGCTCTGTTCGTTATGACAGGTCAAGTGTGGGGGGATATCATGGCTATCAGAATGGAGGATATGAATATGATGAGGGTGAGTTCAGCTATGAGGAAGATGACTATGTTCAAAGTAGTTACAGCAGAAATAATCCCCGGGGACGTTATAGGAGCAGAAATCATGACAGCAATGGTGAGGGGCGCTTCAGAGGACCACATCAGTATGACTACTTTGAAGATGATCAGGAATATTATGATTATCCTGAAGATGAGTATGGCTTCTATGATGAGGAGAATGATTATTATGATCCTATGTATGAGGATGAGTATGGCTATTTTGATGAAGACTATTACGACCAATATCAGTATGATGGAAGACAACCATATGGTTATTATGATGATAGAATCGACTATGATTACAGGCACCAGAGAACTGATGAATTTGGATACCCTGTTGATGGTATGGAATACTATGATGAAATGGGTTATGCTGTGGAAGATGAATTTGGCTATCCTGGTAATGATGTGGAATACTATGATTATGGATACTATCCAGAACAGTTTGACTATTATGGTGATCAGCAAAATTATTACAGTCAATATGATGGTGTTACAGATGCCAACATGGTGTATCAAGGTTATCCATATGTATACTATCCAAATCAGTACATCTACAATGGAGAAACCACTGCACTTTACCTCGACCCTCAGATGGTTGCTAACCAGCCATTTATGTACACAGTGGAAGATGTCATGGAACCAACAGAACCCTCAGGAATGTATGCTAATGAATATGTACAAATACCAACAGAAGGAATACTGACTGAGGATTCATTCAGATTCCCAAGACCACAAGTAAAACTGTTTGGAAAAGAAAAACTTGAAATTGCAAGTCCAATGCAAGTCCCCAGGAATGATTCTGAGATGATTCCAGACCAATATGAAAATCAGCCATTTGCTTCACCAATGAACTTTCCTTTATATACTTCACAGCAATCAGAAGCTGTACAAAGGTCATTTTCTCCCACATCTGTATTGATTCAGCAAGCACCAGCATCTATTATACCACCTGGTAGTCCCATTTTAACCCGAACACCCCAAATACCATACTCGCCTGTTTTTCAGGCAAGACACTTTTCGTCTCCAATGCCAGTGTCACCTGCCCCAAGTAGACATTATTTTGGACCACTCTCAACACCATCATCTCCAGTTTTGTCTGTAAGGAGATTTGATCCCACTATGGTTGAACCAGTATCTCCCCATTTAGTTTATCCAGATCCTATGTTTCAGAGACATGAAAATGTCCAACCAACAACACTGAGACAATTTAACCAACTCCCCTCACCTCAGCTCTCTATAAGACAAAGCAATTTTTCACCAGGTCGGAGCAGCCCTATACTTCGCCAAAGATCTGAGATGTATGAGGAAACGTGTCCAAGATTCTCACCAAGGCAGTCTAGAATGTTTAGCCCAACATCATACAATAATAATGCACAAAGGCAGTTCTCTCCCATTCAAAGGAGAAAATTTAGCCCCCCTTCTTCTCCACAACCGTCCAGACGAGCAGCATCACCCTTAGCTTCTTTAAGGGGAAAATCTCCAACACCCCAGAGAAAGCCATTTGGTTCTGGAGCACCATCCCCTCTTGTTAATGGAAGAGAGAGTCCTCCAATGTCTCCACGAGGATCAATGAGAAGGAGAAGTCCTCCTTCTTCACCTAGACCAACACTGAGGCAAAGTTCCCAAGCTAGTCCTGCCCCTCCAATGAAATCTCGTTTTAGGCCAATTGGTAGGAGCAATCAGGAGTCTTTCATGTCATCAAGATCTATCAGGAAAAGTTCTTTTTCACCACAACCATCTTTACGGAGGAGGAGCCCTCCACGGTCTCCAACAATAGGCCAACAGTCACTAGAAGAGAGCTCTCCATACCCAACCCGCAGAGCCACATCTCCCACCCAAAGACCTGTGTCTCCAAGACCAATATCCCCCTTTGCCTCTAGATCTCAGAGACCTCTTTCCCCATCACCATCAGCATTTTCTGGCAGAATCCAACATGACCCACAACATCTACCAACTCGTTCCTCCACACGTAGATTCAGAGGATTTGGTGGCAACAAAGTGCCAATGGGAACAGTTAAGCCATCTCCTGTTAATCCAATTTTGCAAAGAAAAAGTCATCATGGTGCTCCTCAAATGCAAAATGTTGCTCCGTTCAGATCTCCAGTCCATAATGTACCCATGAGTTCAGGAGCTTTAAATCAGAATGCTAGATCCTCACCCATCATGTTGGCAAGACAAGGATCCAGACCAGCAGGTTTTCAAGACTCAAAGAGATTCTTTCCACCTGGAACACCAAATCCACAGAGAGGATTTCATAGACCTGTTGGGAGAGGGCGTCCTGTTGTGAGAGTACCAATAAGTCCTATTCCTCTCAGACAATCAATAAGAGGCCAGAACCATCCTCTTGTAATGAATGCTCAACCACCTTTTCCCCAACATGTTCCAATAAAACGGCCAGGAGTACCTTCACCACAACTCTCTGTAAGACATGTTTCAACACCATGTCCATCACCTCAGCTTTCAGTGAGAGCTGGTTCCCCAATGTCTGTACGCTCTCCATCGCCGATCCTCTCACAGAGAAATGCTGTGCATAATGAATTAATCAATCGCGCCTCACTCAGATCACAATTTCCATTGAGTAGCACTCCTCAGCCTCAGATAATTACTGAATTTGCCCAGAGAGTTGAACAAGGGCCATCTCCTCTACTAACAAATGCTTTACAGAACCCAAATCTCGCTGGTGCTTCATTTAGTTCACCACTTCCAAGGTTTAAATCCCCAATGTCACAGATCAACCAAAGTTTATCTCAGAGCTCTTCTCCAGCCTTAACAAATGCATTACAAAATCCACTTCTCCGTAATGCCACTTACCGCTCACCTTTGCAAAGGTCTGCATCTCCTCATTCTATAGTGGCACCTCAAGAGGTTCAGGTAAACAATCAGAGTTCTTCTTCAATGCTCTCTAATGCATTGCAAAACCCTTACCTACGTAATGCCTCCCTCACTTCACCATTGCAAAGAAGCACATCTCCATATTCTCCCACAGCTGCTCAGCAGGCACCGCAGAACATTTTGCAATCTTCTTCAGTACTAACTAATGCACTACAAAATCCTCAATTACGCAGTGCCTCATATATTTCACCTCTTCAGCGAAATACATCTTTATATGCTCCGGTGATGTCTCAACCTGAACAGCAAACATCAGTATTATCAAATGCACTTAAGAATCCTAACTTAAGAAATGCATCCTATACCTCTCCTTTACAGAGGAGTCCTACTCCTTTCATGCAAGCACAGGATTATTCTTCACCTTTGTCAAATGCATTAAAGAATCGAAACCTTCAAGGTGCTTCCTTTCGGCTACCTGATGGATCAATAATATCTAGGAATTTGGGAGGCCAAAAAGAACAGGCTACTACATCTGTTCTGTCAAATGCTTTGCAAAATCCCAATCTCCGGAAAGCAACTTATAGGCTCCCTGATGGTACGATAATGAGAAATGAGCCAGCACAACCAGCTCAATCTTCTTCACTGCTATCCAATGCTCTTCAGAATCCTAACATTCGAAAAGCAAGTTACAGGCTTCCTGATGGAACACTTGTATCAAATACCACTGATCAAACTGTGGACACAACAAAATCCTCACCATACTTGGGAAGTGCTCTACAGAATATTAACCTACGTAAATCTGCCTATAAACTACCTGATGGTGCTCTTTTTTCCCGAAACCAACCAGTAGAGCAGTCACCCTCTCCACTTCTTTCAAGTGCTCTTCTGAACTCAAACCTTCGTAAGGCTTCCTATAGACTTCCTGATGGAACACTTTTGACTAAGAATTCTGAACAGGAACCAGAGCAATCAATTTCATCTCATTTGTCAAGCGCATTGCAAAATGTTGGTAAGGCCAACTATCGCTTACCTAATACCTCCGGCCTGTTTAGAAATCCTAAACAAGAGCAAGCTCCCCCTTCAATGCTGTCCAGTGCCCTTCTAAACCAAAACCTTCGTAAAGCATCTTACAGATTGCCTGATGGATCAATCATAACAAGAGGTAAAACAGCTCAAAGTGAATCACCCACATCACCTTTTCTGGGAAATGCCTTAACGAATGTTAACTTGCGCAAAGCCTCCTACAAGTTGCCGTCAACACTGGGACGTTCTCCAGAGGACCCAAGGTACGCAGTAGTGACCCCTCAGATTCAGGGTCAGTCTGGTGAACACTGGGCTCAAAATCAAATAATAGATCTTCATGAGCCAGATGATGTATGGTCTTCAGAAAGAGTCCTCCCTCATCATACTGTTCAGAACCTCACAAAATGGTCCATGTATAGGGATGAAGAACTGGAGAATTTTGTCATCCCTGTGTTTCCTGGCCAAGAGACAGATAGCACAGAACCTGCATGGCTACCAGATAGAGAAGGTGAACCTCAAGGGAACTGGTATGACAAGGTAACATAACTATAGTCACTCTTAGTAACTATATAGTCACTCTTTATCAGAAAATGTTGCTCATCTTTTTATTGCTATCCAGATCTTTCCTGTGGAATTATTCTACAGTAGAAACAAATACAGAACTAATAGTACAATATCTGTGCCACTAAAAAAATGCTATGGTATGACTGAAGCTTCAGGTTAAAAAAAATAGATTAGAAAGACTCAAAAATTTAGATTTAAAACTATGGGTCAAAAATAATGTTGGGCAATGTGAAATATCAATGGAAAATATTATGACTTTGGTATTGACTGGATATTAGATAGGGGTGGATGGATATATGATTTAGTACTGTATTTAAATTTGTGTATACTTAAATTATACAATGCACCAAAATACAGCTTTATCACAACAGCATAGGGCTGCACAATTAATCACGGATGCCACGATTTCGTAATCATCCAAAGGCGCGATTACAAGGGAAAATATCCACTTACATTATGCTGCGTGTTTAAGAGGTGTGTTTAGAACATGTCGTGAGAGGCGAATCGCGACTACTTCAGAATGTAAAAGGTCTAACCCAGCACAAAAGGAGTTGATATGTTAAACACACGTGAAACACCAGCACCCGCCATTTTTAAAAAGCTGTGTACACAGCCTATATACTTACTCCACGAACTAACTCTACAATCATGTGACTCTACAAACAGTGATAGGACCTCTCAACCTTACGCTAAGGAGAAAATCCAGCGTGACTTTGAGCAGACCAAGCAAAACACGATTAAGTATTTCTGCTAAGCTAGCAACATTGGACATCAACCACACGGCAAAAGCTAAAAATTTTTCATACTGTCTACTTTCTTTGTATAACAGTTCTATCTAATAACGTATTAGACAGGACTGTTAAACAGATCGTAAACTAATGAAGACGGAGAATGCGAGCACTATGTGCTCAGGTTCTGTCTGAACTGCTCTTAGCACCATCAAAATAAAAGTCTGCCTGGCCAACCAAATAAAAGTAACAACAACAAGTGCAGTTTACGTCACTTCAAACCCTAGGGGAACACTAGTTCTTGGGCAACCACACTGGTGGCTAGTTCCTATATCTAAGTTCCAGGAATAACCCAATTCAAAAGCCCCTATTATTATACCATGCATATGTTGACTTTTTTTTATTATTATTTAAAGAAGAAACCAATCCATGTATAGTTGACATTTGAGGTTTAATGCTATAGAAAAACAATAAAACATTTCAAAAAGAGTGTTTTCACCTTGTTTTTTATTTTTATACAAAAATATGGCATGCAGTTGCTTCAAACAATGGTGTAAAGCTATTCAATACATCATTCAGTGTAAATTGTGATGATCGTAATTAATAATCGCAATTACAATTTCAAGAGAATAATCGACAGTTATGATTTTTGTCATAATCGTGCAGCCCTCAAACAGCATACAGGTATCATTTCAATAGACCTTAGCTGTAGCACCATATTTAATTTTTGAAAGGAATGAAAACAATGCCGTGAGGGATAAAAGTACGGTGTGTTCAATGGATTGTACTATTGTTTAACAACATGCCAGTTACATGCCATTACATGCCATTAAACATCTTTCCAGCAGACAAAAACTCAATAAAATAGTGCATGCCATTGCAAAGACAATAAGATTTTCAAATCTGTCCCTCACAGCCTCATTTTCATGTAAAATTAAATATAGCGTCTATCCTGACTAAGGTCTATAATTATAGTGTGAAATACTGGCTTTATATCATGTTTGGTTTACACATTGTTTTACACAATATTGTTCTTTTACTGAAATACTTTTTAGATGTACTCAATTCGAAGTCTGCCCACAATGGTGTATCGTGAACATGCAGAAGAGGATGGGTTTGAGGACATGACACAGCTTGAGTATGAAATTATTGAACAAGATGAATGCTATATATAGTGAAATTTTGTGTTCACTTTTAAGTGCTTTCATAAAGAATAAAACTCTTTCCAGGGACCTGCATGAAGGTGCTGTTTTGCTGAATTTGAAGAAAAGGTTTGAACGCAATTTGATATATGTAAGTCAATTGCAAAGTCCACTGCATATTGAAAGCTTTTATTCATAAAGAAACACATGAATGTATTATCCATGTACTACATATCCATAAACCACTATTAAAATTAAAATTTAAAACACTACTATTCTGTAAATATTTTAGTACAAAGAGTTTTGTGTGAATTTAAAAAAGAAATTAATCAATGATCTGTTATCAAAAACAGACTTACATTGGAAGTATTCTGGTGTCTGTTAATCCCTACAAGATGTTCAACATCTACGGAACAGACATGGTTCTGCAACACAAAGGGCATGCACTTGGAGAGAATCCTCCGTAAGTTAATTAATAAATAAATAAATTCTTATTACTTTGAACCCTTTACTTTAAACTTAAGTAGCATTTAACCAATACTTTTACAAGATGACCTTTTTATCAATGCTAGGCTAATTCCTTGTATTTAACTTTTTTCTTAAATGTTTTGAACTTATCCATTGTGTCTGCAGACATCTATTTGCTATTGCAAATGCCTCATACACAAAAATGATGGATGCCAAAGAAAACCAGTGTATTATTATCAGGTAGGATTAATTTTTTATTTTGAATATTGTTCAACTAACCTAACTCATAATGTGTTTTGGAAAGATCAATTAAAAGAAATGACAGAATTCAAATAGCTAATCTATGTCCTGTCACCTTAAGTAGTCTTTTACACTGATGGAGTCATCAGTGTCAGTTCTACTTGACACAGCTGATTGCCTGGAACATTTTAAACCTAGCTCTGACGGAGATACCTGTAAGGAAAGACTACTGATGTCTAGGCCATGATTGCACCAGCAGATCATGTCTCTGTGAAATGCACCCATGGCTGTTCAAAGTATCTGGAACAACAGTCACACTCAAGCATTCAATTTCACTTGTGACTGATGATCAGACACCTCGCTCATTACTTAAGTGCATGGCAAAAGACAAGAAAATCGGTTCCTCGCTTGCCAAGCCGCATTCCATGCCAATTACTTGGTTAAACTGGTACTTTAGGGAGTTACAGTCAACATGTGGTCTAAATGTGCCTATTGTCTTTCAGTGGGGAGAGTGGCTCTGGTAAAACAGAGACCACAAAGCTAGTTCTCCGGTACTTAGCCGCAATACATCACAAACAGAACGTCACACAGCAGGTATGAGTTAAGCTAATGAGTTCTTTGAAAACTGTTCAACTCAGTTCATGCACATTTTATAACATATATTTTTCTTTTATTTTACTTTTATATGCCATGATACAGATTGAGGTATTGTACTTTTGTGTGGCCTTCTGTTGTTTGCAACCTTTATATGTTGCATGGCTTGTTGCACTTTGTGATACGCAAGTGTGCAAACAATTTTTAATTACCTATAAGGTATTAATCAATTTGTCAGAAGTGTTTAATAATCTATAGAAAGTATCTCCAACTAAAAGGACATGCTTTCTAGAAACAATAAAGCAAATTGCTATATTTTGAAATGCTATATGGAAGATAGTAAATATTAAGACTTGCTGTCATAGATTGTATCTTTAAAAATTGCATTTTGTCTTATTGCACTGGCAGATTATTTTGACGTTATAAACAGGTTCAGAAACAAGTGAAAAAATCTGCCAGTGCAGTAAGACAAAATACGTTCAAGATACACTCTATGAACACATGCAGTCTCAGTAACTATTTTAGATAGTTTAACATGAAAACTAAAAAAATATTAATAATGGGTTTTTTTTATTGATACATCCACACATATTAATTTATGTCTTAATCTACAGATTCTTGAAGCAACTCCTCTTTTAGAGTCTTTTGGAAATGCCAAAACAGTACGAAATGATAACTCCAGTCGATTTGGGAAATATATGGAAATATTTATGGAAGAGTAAGTTCATCAATACCGAATCCCTTTACTATGTTATTGATACACCTAGCAAGAGGAAACGCTTATTTGGAGTACCTTTACAACTAAAAGAGGATAACAGTGTCAAGATTACCATGATGCTGGTTAAAATGACTGTATGTTGGAGTACTTGGGTTAAGTTGCAAATTACATATTAATGCTTGTCTGATTTTCCTGCTCCAAACAGAGGGATAATCAGCGGTGCCATAACCTCACAGTATCTACTTGAAAAATCCAGGATTGTGTTTCAGGTATTCTTCATAATTCTCATATTGACATTTAAAATAATCATTTATTAAACAAATTCTTTATAGATAAGTACAATGTTAATTTTTTCTCTCTCAGGCCAAAGATGAAAGAAACTATCACATTTTTTATGAGATGCTCGCAGGCCTTCCTTCACAGCAGAAGCAGTCTTTCTACCTTCAAGACGCTGAGACGTATTATTATCTCAATCAGGTGAGGCCTTGGCTTAATCAGCTAGATTATTATAACACAAAAAGCCTCAAAAACTAGACGGCTGTTCTCTTTCATGGATGCTCTATTTGGTTGCAAGGGTGGAGACTGTGAGATTGTTGGCAAGAGTGATGGGGAGGATTTCCGCAGGCTCCTCAGCGCCATGGAAATACTTCACTTCAGTGCCGAAGACCAGAACGGTATCTTCAGAATCCTGTCTTCCATCCTCCACTTAGGAAATGTCTTCTTCGAGAGATATGAGGTACAATGAAACTCAATCAAACTATCCTTGCCTTCTCCTCATGATGCTGCACTATAATGCTCTATTTCAGTGGTGCCATGGAATAAGTTTGATTTTTTGTCTCCTTATCTTGGCAGAGTGAATCTCAGGAGGTGGCATCAGTTGTGAGTGCTCAGGAGATCCGAGTGGTGGCTGAACTTCTACAGATTTCCCCAGAGGGTCTACAGAAGTCCATTACTTTCAAAGTCACGGTAAAAAAAATAATTTGCTATCCATGCAGAATTGTTCAAAAATCACCCACTTTTAAGACTAATTCACACTGCACTAGACACCATTGTTGGGTTTTGCTGAATCAGTGTGTTACCCATGTGCTTGTTTTCACTTATTGAACTTGTTCACTTGTCATTTGTCGAGTTGTAGAATGTCTAAGAATGTCAGAGAATTGACATTAATCTGGTGATTGTCCACATTGGTCACTGTCTGTCTGTCTGTCTATTGATTCTGTAAATTTCATTTACTCCGTCAGCACTGAAAATTAAAACAATATCCCTCTAGTTTGTCTTCCTCTTATCTAACTTCTATAGGAGCACTTGTATTACAGCGCCAATATAAAAGGGAGGATTATTACATACAGTTGCAAGAAAAAGTATGTGAACTACTTGCAGAATCTGTGAAAATTTGCAAAATTTTAACAAAATAAGAGAGATCATACAAAATGCATGTTATTTTTTATTTAGTACTGTCCTGAGTAAGATATTTTACCTGGATGATCTACGACTGTTTTTTTTGTTGTGTGATGGTTCTGAGCAGTTAAACTGAGCTCTCATCTTCAGAAAAAGGTCCCAAAAATTCTTCAGTTTTCCACCATCTTTTGCATATTTGAACCCTTTACAGCAGTGACTATATGATTTTGAGATCCATCTTTTCACACTGAGGACAGCTGAGGGACTCAAACACAACTGTTAAAAAAGGTTCAAACATTCACTGATGCTCCAGAAGGAAACATGATGCATTAAGAGTCGGGGGGTCAAAACTTTTGAACAGGATGAAGAGGTCCAAATTTTTCTTATTTCGCTTGAATATCATTTTTTTTTTCATTTAGTACTGCCCTTCGGAAGCAACAGAAAATACTTGCATGTTTCCCGGAAGACAAATTAAATACAATTTACCTTGACCTTCAAATTCCAAATGTTTTCACCCCCATCTATTAATGCATCATGTTTTTTTCTGGAGCATCAGTGAATGTTTGAACCTTTTTTAATAGTTGTGTTTGAGTCCCTCAGTTGTCCTCAGTGTGAAAAGATGGATCTCAAAATCCTACAGTCACTGCTGGAAAGGGTTCAAATATGCAAAAAATGCTGGAAAACTGAAGAATCTGCAGGACCTGGAGATTTTTTCTGAAGAACAGAGCTCAGTTTAACTGTTCAGGACAAACAAGAGACTCATGAACAACCATCACAAAACAAACAAACAGTCATAGATCATCCAGGTAACCACACACTGTATTAAGAATCAGTGGTTCACATACTTATGAATGGGGTTATTTGAATAAATTCAGCTACTTTTTTGTCTTGTGGAATTTATGTAAACTATATCTTACTCAGGACAGTACTAAATAAAGAATAACATGCATTTTGTATTATCTCCCTTATTTTGTTAAAATTATTAACATTTTCACAGATTTTGCAAGTGGTTCACATACTTTTTCTTGCAACTGTACTTACTAGACCCAAAACATTTAGACACTTAAGCCACACTTAAAATGTTTTATTGCATTAGGTAATATATATATATATATATATATATATATATATATATATATATATATATAAAATCACGTTGAATTAGATAATAAAAGAGCAAACCAATGCAAAACCATTACTAACTTCACTTTTCTGAGCCATTTTTGCAACGACTTTAACCAACTGGTGTTTAGGTGATTTTTACCATGTAGGAAGTCAATTCCCCCAAAGTCCACACAGATGTAGTAAAAATAACTATAAACAAGCTACACTAACTTCTGATAAAGTGTCAATTTTGAACAAACTTCTTGTTTTTAAATATATACTTAAAAGGCACACCGTCTTTCTCTACACTAGATACTAAATAATGTAATGACATTCATATATTTTTAAGTGTGACAAATATTTTTGTGGCCACTGTATATTGTGTATTTCACTGTTTGAGACAGCCTGGACTCAAGTATATCAACAGGAAGAGTCCGCAACTCACCTCTAGACCTTACATGACCTCCTGGCAGAACTCACATCAAGGCCCAATGCCAAGTGTCAGCACACTGTTAGTGAAGGACTTATCATTACATGAGTTTCTTTAAAGTCCTTTGGAAACACAATCCAAATGCCAACACTGTTCAATTTAACAGCAAGCACATGGCACCAAAAGAAAGCCGCAAATGGTATCGTATAAACCCCAAATCCATCATATAGTATAATATGGCAAGCTGATTATGGAAGGGCAGCAGGTCATAATACTATGGTAACCAGTGTAACCCAGTCAGGGATAACCCTGGGCAGAAACAGACATCAAGGGGCCATATCAGGCTCCCATCATAGACTGTGTTACAGTCCTAAGAGTGTAGCAGATACCATTCAACCCTCTGCAGGGGTGCCACCAAGAGGTCTGTCGCAGTATTAACCCTGCTTAACCAGTTCACCACAAGCACAGTAAACTTGCTTGTGTAGTAATTCCAAAACCTAAAAGGCAGTTCTACAGTGAATACACTTTGATCAAAAGGACTGTGAAACAAAATTTCACTATAGAGTGCAACAGCGCCAGCCCACTTTATAAAACTATCGATTTAAAGATGTTTATCATATATAGAGAAAAAAATCTATTTTAAGTTTATTACTAAATATGCATATAAACAGTATACAAATATTTAAGTAGTTTGAGAACATAGGGAGACTGACTCAGTTATATAATTTATAATGTTTCTTGGGAGTGGTTGGGCAAGTGTTTGATTCTCTGATTGGTGGAGATTTCTCTGAAGAATCATGGGTAATGTAGTTTTTTGCCATGAATTATACTGTTGAACAGGATTATTTATTATTTATTTAAAATAAGTTGAGAGTGTGATGGCTTCAACAAAAGCATTTATCATCTAACAACTTAATAGCTCACGATAAATCTGCCTTTAGAGGTTTATATGTTATCATTCAAAATCAATTCCCATATGGAGAAAATGCAAGGGATTTATTTTCATTTTTCTTTCCAGAACCTGACTGTTGCACTCTATAAACTAAAATCCTCAAACAGAGCAATGTTATGACAGAGTATTAGCTTCTACTTCAGTCTAATTTATTTATAAAATCAATTCAATAGTAAGCCCAATAGTAAAATCTCTCAATTGTGTCAATCAAACCAAAAAGCGAGCTTATTCAAAGAGTTCCTATTCAAACCTGAAATATGTCTGAAATGATCCAAATTTCCACACCAACAAAGGTAAAGTGTTTTAAGTTCCAACATTCCTTGTCCAGCAGTTTCTAGAAAAAAAGAAGGATCCAGGGTTTATAAGACGTTTCCTTATGAACTCCCAATTGTTTCCATTCCACATATTTTCCATCTGAGGTATCAAGAGATGATTCCTCAACCTTCCTCTGGTGGAGACCATCAACATGTCCATGTTCTGTTTCAGCATCTTTCCTCACATCAGATCCACATCAGTTCCTGATTTCAGATGCATCATTGAAAAAAACTTTCATATGATCCTTTACACAGCATCTTGTTTCAGCCCAGCCTTTGTCTCAGTCTATAGGTTAGAGCCAGTACTCATCAATGTTCACAGCCCCATTGCCATGTTGAAATGTGCTAAGGCATTTAGACTACTACTCATGGCTGCTAGTGTGACACCTTTGAGGGCTCTTTAATGTAATTTAGCTGATTCTTTTAATTAGGGGTAGGTACTCCCTATGTAACAGGAGAGGGCCATGCTCAAAGTAATTTCCCTTTGTCCAATTGAATTGGATGGTGATCTCATGCTACTAGGTCTTTCTTATCTGATGAAACCATTAAGCCCTGCTTTCAGACATCGACACCAGATTTTTTATCCTGCTAAGAGACAGATCTATCCAAGTAAAGTGAATAAGAAGGGGAATTCTTCTACCACAATGTTAAGCTATTTAAGGAAAGATTTTTTATTTAAAGGCCTTAATGTCATCATTTGAAAAGGATTAGTATAGTCTTGCCACAGATGCCGGGATGTGTTTACATCTACCGACACTAGTGCTGTAGGCTGATCCTCTTAAGGGCCATATCAGTTTCACTTGCCTAAAGATACTGCCTCAGCAACATTTCATCTCAAGAGATCAACAATATTTGAACAAAGCCGTTTTCCAATAAAAGTACTGCTTTATTATAACAGAACATTCCAGTTCACCCCTTTCAGAAATTTTGCTGCAGTATTTCTGATAATTCTGTACTTTCTTATAGGAAACAATGAGGGAGAAGATCTACACCCCCCTGACTGTTGAAAGTGCAATTGATGCCAGGTAGGGAAATTCCTACAATGCATTTCTATATGCTTACTCTTTGCTAATTGCCAAACAAACAAACAAATAAATATTGCTGAATAAAAACAATTGGAGGCTTGCTTCCACCACGGAAAACCAAAATTGAGAAGGTAACGTTAATTGCAACTTTTTTCCCCCTCAGAATTGCGCGTTTATATCTCTCAATTCTTACCTTATGTCTTGCAATTCCGAGTTTAAAACTGGTAATTCTGACATTTTTTCCTCATAATTGTGAGAAATTCAGAATTGCAAGAAAAAAGGGTCAGAACTGTGATAAATTTGCAGATATGAATTTGCAATTAAAGAGCTAGTTCACCCAAAAATGAAAATAATGTCATTTATTACTCACCTTCATGTCATTCTACACCCATAAGACCTTTCAGAACACAAATTAAGATATTGTTGATGAAATCCGATGGCTCAGTGAGGCCTCCAGCATTAAAACAGTTCATATGACTACAGTGGTTCTATCTTAATATTATAAAGCGATGAGAATCCTTTTTGTGTGCCAAAAAAAACAAAATAACGACTTTTCAACAATATCTTGTGATTTCTGATTTCAAAACACTGCTTCATGAAGCTTCTGAGCTTCACAAATCTTTTGTTTCGAATCAGTGATTCGGATCTCCTATTAAACGGCTAAACTGCTGAAATCATGTGACTTTGGCGCTCCGAATCACTGATTCGATCGGATATTGTTGAAAAGTTATTTTGTTTTTTTTGGCGCACAGAAAGTATTCTCGTCGCTTTATAATATTAAGGTAGAACCACTGTACTCACATGAACTGTTTTAAATATATTTTGAGTACCTTTATGGACCTTGAGAGGTTCAGTGGCTTTGCTCTCAATAGAGGCCTTACTGAGCCATGGGATTTCATCAAAAATATCTTATTTGTGTAGAGCTAAATATCTTATTTGTCTATCTTACGGGTGTAGAGCGACATATGGGTGGGTAATAAATTACATTATTTTCATTTTTGGGTGAACTAACCCTTTAAAAAAGGTAACTGAGACTTTATGTCTCACAATTCAAATTTTTTCCCCTCACAATTCTGATTTTTTTGTTCTAGCAATTCTTGTCAGAATTGTGAAATAAAAAGTCACAATAACCTTTTTTATTTTTTATTCTGTGGCAGAAACAAGCTTCCCTAAAAAACAAATATTGATTTAAACTGAATTTTTAAAAGTTTTTATTCCACTTTTATTTGACTTGTAGCTAAGAAAAAAAAATAGTTCGTTACAATTTACAAAACAATCGGCCTAAAAGCGCTGTTGCAGTTCTAGAACTTCCGCCAGATTTAGCCACGCCCCCTCTTTCTACAACATCGCTTTGACTGGGTTTTTTTTTACCTGTCAAGCAGAAGAAAAGCGAGCTCGGCATCTGCTTTCAACGCTGTGACGTTCTCAACACCCTCCAGCGATGAAGTTTAACGATGTTCACTCTCATCTTGCTTCTTTTTTTGGTTTCGTCGCTTTTTGGTCTAGTTATTGTCCTCTGTCTTCCTGTCTTCCTTCTGTTTCGACTTTTGGCTTGGTAAGCAAATGAGAAATCGCGAACATTTTGCACTCTACAAGCTTCTGAAAAGTACTTTAAATTCGTCTATCATCCTCTCAGCGTCCAGTTTCCCTTATGTTGGCGCGGCAGATGATTGACAGGCTGGCAAATAGTGCCCCAAAAGCCTTCTGATTGGCTGAATCTGACGCGACCCATTATCTTGAGATAATCGGGATATGACAGTTATGTCAGTTATATTTTTCATCAAGTAGGATAACTTTCTGAATAATTCCATAAAAATCACTTAAGGTAACTTCAAGTGAAGTTGTTTGGCACACTTTATAGAATTCAGCAAAAATAAAAAAAATAAAATAAAAGAATACAATTCACAAGGGGGTTGAATAAATAATAATGATTGAATGAATTCTGGAATTGAAAAAAGAAAGTAATGAACATTCAGATGGAGACTATTATAATTAAAATCATTGTCATAAAAACTACTGTCTAACTACTGTGCACTGAGGTAATCAAATTATGGTAATTTTCCCTCTCAAACATAACAGAGATGCTGTTGCCAAGATCCTGTATTCCCTTCTGTTCAGCTGGCTAACAGACAGAATAAATACGCAGGTTTATCCTCGGAACGAAGCACTATCTATCTCCATCCTTGATATCTATGGATTTGAGGTATGACGCTGTAACCTGTTTGCCCACGACAGTAAAAGGTTTTGCTAATACTCTAAGTTGCGGTAAAATTTGGATTGCATTCGACTGAATCACACTTTTTTTGTGCTTTGTAGGATCTTACCTTCAATAGCTTTGAACAGCTTTGCATAAATTATGCAAATGAGTACCTTCAGTTCTTTTTCAACAGGGTCATTTTCAAAGAAGAACAAGTAAGCTGTCTCTGTTCACTCTAATCTTCTGAGAACTGTAGATGAGTAAACTGCCTGTGGTATGCTTCTGAAAAATGATTTTCTTTTGAATATGCAAGAATGAATATAACAGAGAGCAAATCATCTGGGAAGAGGTGCCTTTCTCTGACAACCAGGCCTGCATTGACCTCATTGCAGCAAAGCCACATGGGATACTGAGAATTCTTGATGATCAGAGCGGGTTTCCACAGGTGTCATTTCTTCTTAATGTGTTCATTATTGTTCTTGTTAGTATTTATCTATTCATCACTACTAGTTTGCATCATTTGCATTTTAATGAACCTGAATTTCCTCTAGGCTACAGATCATACTTTCCTTCAGAAATGCCACTATCACCATGGCAACAATCCACTGTATTCCAAGCCAAAAATGCCTCTCCCTGAATTTACTATCAAGCATTACGCTGGGAAGGTCTCTTATCAGGTGCATTTAAACTACTTGCCTTGAAGCATCAAATATTTTAATTATTCCCTAATAAAGTATTAGTGTGGAGGAACAGACCAAACTTTTTGTGATAGAAAACATGCTTCACAGGTCCATAAATTTCTGGATAAGAATTACGATCAAGTCCGCCAAGATGTTCTTGACCTTTTTATTCATAGCAAAAACAAGGTAAGATAAAATAATTTAACTACCATGAGTCAGGAATGAAATGACCCCAATAAGCTGACCCTTATCTCGCTGTGGTTTTAGATGGTTGCGTATCTGTTTATGAGCTACGCTGAGGCCCTCAACCAACAGAGATCTCATGTTGGGAAGAACAGCACAGTAACACGGCGCCATCAGGCCTCAACGGTGGCAGCCAAGTTCCAACAATCCCTCATGGAGCTCATTGAAAAGATGGAGAGGTAGACCACCTAAATTGTGCATTATGCTGTCTACATGAATCTTTTTTGTGATTGGTTTCAGACCCATGTAAGTTTTTTATCACCAAGTGATAAAATACTTCTTTCCATCTTGCCCTAACAGAGCCAATCCATATTTTGTGCGATGCATAAAGCCAAACCAAAACAAGGTAAGGAACAGCAGTCACTGGGTTCAGGGGTATTAAGCTATTTGCGTCTTGGCTGGAATTGAAATCCATTGAGAGAGTATGTAACCTTGCAGGAGCCTGGTGTGTTTGACATGGAGCTGGTCAGCGCCCAACTTAACTATTCTGGGATTTTAGAAACCATTCGAATCAGGAGAGAGGGCTATCCAATCAGAATGCCATTCGATGTCTTCCTTTTCAGGTAAGAGCTAGACATGTCAAACACGTTATTAGCTATTAACTTTGTTTTTTAATATATAAAGAAAGTTATAATTACTCATTTATTTGGTTGAATTTAGATACAAGTCACTGCTAGGCCTCAAACAGCCTCCACCTGCCAATGGTGAAAACTGCGTCATCATGTTAAGGAAGCTTTGCCCTGTTAGACTAGGATCGTTTCAAGTCGGTGTCACCAAGGTAAGCATGATTCTGATAAGTGCACTTGTTACTATTTACTTGGGCTGTGTCTGAAATCACCCTCATACCCTTAAGTAGGGCACTATTTGAGGGAACAGACATTTGTAGAGTGTCCGAAAGCATTGTGGACATTAGTGAGTGCACTTATTCAATCCCACAATGCACCGCAATAATGAGGGTACAACTGATGCACAGTCAACAGCTAGAGAATACCCATAATGCACTGTCAGGGTTGTGTGCCAAATTAATCCTTGCATCTCGCCAGAAGAAGACTCCCGCAGCTAAATCATTCATCCATCAATTTTACAAACCGCTGGTCCAATGTGGGTACAGCGTAATATCACACAGGTATAAATTCCTTTGTAATAGATTATTAAATTGTTTAATTAAGGTTTATACATGCTAGTTGCCATTAAACAGTTTAGAGAGATTACTACTGGAGCTTCCAGTTAGCTTAGTGCCAAATGATTATTAAACAGCAAAAGCAGCAGCCCTTCCAGCGCAATCAGTGTCACTCGTTTTCATTCACTCCTTCAAGTAAACTATATTAGTGGACTAATGTCGGGAATAGTAAATGAGGGTATAAGGGGTGATTTCAAACAGTCATTGTCTCAGACCGACAGACGTCACTCCATGATGAGAAAGGTCTGGCTATGTGAGACTACTCTCCACATCTGTTTTTAAGTACTTGATTGCACCTTTTATTTTTTGTTAGTTGTTCATGAAAGAGGACATATACTTCCTGTTGGAGAGTAAGAGAGACAGAGTAAGGCATGTAGCTGCCCTGACTCTGCAGCGTTACACCAGGATGTTCTTTGTGAGAAAACGCTATACAGCCTTTCGCATGAAGATCATACGGCTGCAGGCCCACTGCCGAGGCTTTCTCACAAGGTATAAACTATCATTTCTTATTCTCACTCTAAATCAGTGGTTCTCAACCTTTTTGACTCAAAGGACCCCCTTATTGTCGATGACAATATTTCTGATGCTTCTGCTATGATGACAAAGTTGCTTTTTATTTACAGAAACTAGGGGCCAGATTTACTAACAGCTTGCGCCAGCCAGCGCAAACCCTCTTTTGGTGTTAAAAGACTGTCAGGGTTTACTAAAGACACACAATGATAAATTAGCATGGATACAAGTTATTTTTGCGACTGACCTTTTTGCATATGCATTTGTAGGTGTTTCTCTTTCCCGCTAAATTTATGGGAGGAGAGTACTGAGAGTACAACGTGATTTACCAAGGTTTGAAGTAGTCAGATTACTGGTATTTGCGGCATTTTTTAACTGCCTGACACAACACTGAATTTGTGCATTCTCAGTATAACACCCGCAGAGCTTTCCCCTCCCATCAGCACTTTTATTAGATTGCAGCTGCACGCTAATTTTCCCTGTTTAGCAAATCTGGCCCTAGGAGTGGTAATCTATTAAAATAATTATACTTCAGTAACTGAATGTTCTTCGTTGTTTACATTTTTTTTATAACCAATACATTTACATAATTTTCTTCTAGTTTGTGATTACTGGGTTTTTTTAATTATTATTTTTTCTCATAAATAGCAATTTCGATCCAATAAAATATTTAGAGCTTGACAAAATTTCTATAAATTAGCTTTCTCTTCACAGGAAGCGGTATGTGAAAATGATAGCTAGCCTGGTGAAATTCCGCTCTCTGATCCATATGTATGTTGATCGCAAGAGATATATTAAGGTAAGAACGATGCAGTTTTAGTGCGTAGTGATAAGGCTAAGCTACAATCCCACGTTTAATTGGTTTACTTCTTTTTCTTCTTTTAGCTGAGATACGAGGCCAGGAGAAAGGAACAAGAGGAGCAAAGGAGAATAGAAATGGTTATAATGATATTTACTGTCTAAATTAACCACATTTTAGTGTATTTTTTTATGCCTACAGTATATAACCAAACATAATTAATTGATTCATTCATTATTAACATTAACAAAGGTTAATAAATGCTGTAAAAATATATTGCTTAATGTTAGTTAATGTTAGCTAATACATTAGCTAATGTTAACAAATTAGACCTTATTGTAAAGTGTTACCATATCTTTATTTGCAGGAGCTGTCAAAACGGGAAGTGGTCAACGTCACTCATCTGGTCATTCCAGCTGAACTCGGAGCACTGCTGCAGGCAGCTGCCGGTACTGCAGGGCAATTTTCTCAAGTTAAATACAAATACACAGGTCAATCATCTCAATAAATTAGAATATCATGAAAAAGTTTTTTTTTTCTTCTTCTGTAATTTAATTCAAAAAGTAAAACTTAAATATATTCTAGATTTATTAGACATAATGTAAAATATTTCCAGACTTTTTTGTTTTCATTTTGATGATTACAGCTTGCTGCTCATCAAAATCAAAAAATCAGTATCTCAAATGATTAGAATATTTAATTTCAAGTTCTATTAAACTACCATTCTCAGGGTATAAATACTGGGTTTAGGTCAGTAATCCCAACAGCAGTCATGGGAAAGTCTGCTGACTTGACAGTTGTCCAGAAGACGATTATCAAGACCCTCTACAATGAGGGTAAGCCACAGAGGGTCATTGCTGAAAGAGCTGGCTGTTCGCAGAGTGCCAAAGCATATTCATGGAAAGTTGACTGGAAGGAAAAAGTGTGGTAGGAAAAGGTGTACAAGTGAAAGAAATGGCCGCAGGCTTGAGAAGATTGTCAGGCGAAGCCGATTTAAGAACTTAAAAGAGCTTCAAAAGGAGTGGACTGAAGCTGGAGTCAGTGCATCAAGAGCCACCGCACACAGACGTCTTCAGGAAATGGGCTACAACTGTCACATTCCACGTACCAAGCCACTTCTTAACCAAAGACAACGTCAGAAGTGTCTTACCTGGGCTAAGGAGAAGAAGAACTGGACTGTTACTCAGTGGTCCAAAGTCCTCTTTTTAGATGGACTTTGAAACCACGTTGCTTGAAGTCCAGTGTGAAGTTTCCACAGTCAGTGATGGTTTGGGCTGCCATGTCATCTGCTGGTGTTGGTCCACTGTGTTTTCTCAAGTCCACAGTCAACGCAGCCATCTACCAGGTAATTTTAGAGCACTTCATGCTTCCTTCTGCTAACAAGCTTTATGGAGATGCTGATTTCATTTTCCAGCAGGATTTGGCACCTGCCCACACTGCCAAAGGTACCAAAAGCTGGTTCAATGACCATGGTGTTACTGTGCTTGACTGGCCAGCAAACTCGCCTGACCTGAACCCCATAGAGAATCTATGGGATATTGTAAAGAGGAAGATGAGAGACACCAGACCCAACAATGCAGATGAGCTGAAGGCCGCTATCAAAGCAACCTGGGCTTCCATTACACCTGAGCAGTGCCACAGGCTGATTGCCTCCATGCCACGCCACATTGATGCAGTAATGCAGTAAAAGGAGGCCCAACCAAGTATTGAGTGCATAGAAATGAACATACTTTTCAGAAGCCTGACATTTCTGTTTAAAATATCCTTTTTTAAAAATTGATCTTATGAAGTATTCTAATTTATTGAGATAGTGAATTGGTGGGTTTTTGTTAAATGTGAGTCAAAATCATCATAATTAAAAGAACCAAAGACTTAAAGTACTTTTTATAGTCTGTGTGCATTGAATTTATTCAATACACGAGTTCCACAATTTGAGTGGAATTACTGAAATATATGAACTGTTCCACGACATTCTAATTTATTGAGATGCACCTGTATATTTTTTGTATTGTTCAAAAGCTTGGGGTCAGTAAGATTATTACTTTTATTCAGCAAGGATGCATTCAATTGATCAAAAGTGACAGTAAAGACATTTAAAGTGTTACAAATGATTTTTTTATGTCAAATAAATGCTGACCTTTCTATACATCAGAGAATCCTGAAAATAAACATATCGCAGTTTCCACCAAAACATTAAGGAGCACAACTGTTTTCAGCATTGATAATAATAATTAAAATGTTCTTGAGCAGGAAATCATCATATTATGTGACACTGAAGACTGGAGTAATGATGCTGAAAATTCAGCTTTGCTACCAGAGGAATAAATTACATTTTAAAATGTATTAAAATAGAAAACATATTTTATAATTTGGCTGTTTATTTTATCAAATAAATGCAGCCTTGGTGAGCATAAAACCTAAAAAAATCTTACAGACCCCAGACTTTTAAAAAGTAGCATATAAAAAGTACATATAATGCATTTATAATGTACACTGCCTGCGTCATCCCTTACCTCTCTGTTTTGCAAGGTGGTAGAGAGTTCCATTCTGATTGCTTGGCTTTAGTCCAAGCTCCCACAGTTCAGGTGGAGTCACAGCTCACGCTACCCCTTGACATCAACAACTACACCATCTCTAAATTTGTCCAGATTCACTTCAAAGTAAGACATACTTGAGTAATTTTTTCCAAAATCACTAATAAACCCTCATACTCAGATATTCATTCAGGAATGACTAATATACTGTGTATTAATTTGTATTTTTTTTTAAATATTAATAAATAGGAGCCAAAGTTTGGAATGTTAACTGCACCTTTGAAGACACCACTAACACACATTGACGATGATCTTACACATGAGGCTCTAGATGCCTTTGTCATGGTACGCTACTTTTTTTTTTTTTTTGCTAATGTCATTTATTTTACATGCAATAGAGCACAAATGTTGGTCCTGAAGTAAAAATCTCATTAATTTCCTCCATAGAGAAATAGATTCACAGACCTACTATGATGAGCTATTAAGTGAAGATATATGTCTCTGTTATAGCCATTAGTCAGTGTGATTTCAACTCTGTTAGCTCTCTATTAGCATTATTTCTTTGATCTACTTTGTAGATCTTAAGGTTTATGGGTGACCCACATCTAAATGGTGCTCAGGAGAATTTATTTGGAAACTACATCATCCAGAAGGGGCTTACCAACCCTGGCTTGCGGGATGAAGTCTTATGTCAAATTGCCAATCAGGTTTGGAGAAACACCAATCCAGATAACTCAGAGAGGGGCTGGCTGCTGCTGCTGGCCTGCTTGAGTGCGTTTGCACCCACAGCCAAAATGGAGAAATACCTTCTGAAGTAAGCAACATACCAGTATTCATGTTGGATATGTCATGAACAACATGTAAGCATTCATGACGTTTTGGCTTTAGGTTTGTCTCAGATCATGCCTATAATGGATTCAAAGCTGTCGGCCAACACAAGCTCATTCAAGCCATGCAGAAATCCCTGTATGGACCGGAGACAGCGAGGACTTACCCACTATCCCTGCTGGAATGGACAGCCAATAGGAAGAAAGCAAACATGGTTTTGCAAGTACACTGTTTTGATGGTGTGTGTCAGTTTCACTCGCACTGTTTGAGTTTCTGCAACCTTCAGTTAATGTTTGCCAGTTGGGTTGGGTTGCATCAAAAAAGTGAATGTGATTTACCTGGATTCAGCCTAATTCATTTGCAATTAACCTTTAAATTTTAACTAAACTATAAATCCTGTTGGACCATTACGCTAAATTTGAATTACAGAAAGCTTAAAATAAACCCTTAATTAACAAATCCTTGACTAATTAACAATTTCTGCTTAATTTAATCTTTATTGGTGCAGCCTACCCTCAGTCTTGCTTTTCAAATCCACATTTCAGGACTCGAATGCAATTCTTTATTTCTATACTATATATATCATAAAACCCTTGTGAAAATAAGCACGTTTAAAAATAGACTATGTCAATTAGAAATTGGAAAAGAAGAATATTTTTAGATATCTTGTTTGGAATGAAAGAGATACGCAGACTTCCATAAGGATACAAACACAAAGGATATCTTACAAAGCACTAAAAGAAAGCTCTGAAAGGCTCTTCCATCAATATAATCTCCCTAAATCTGCCTGGCAGTTTCCTTTGTTTCTCGAAACCCTCTGGAGACAATTGTGTAACGTGCATCTATATCAGGTGATACCTGATCTGTGGTGGTACACAGAATAGACAAAGTCATTTGCGTGTAGTCTTCACTCATACACGCCTGTCAAACCACAGCTGTTAAACGTCATGTTGTATTGACAGGGACATCTTTCCTGTGCCCTGTGCACTCCTGGACGAGTGGGGAGGAGTTGGCTGGGGATATTCTGCAGCACAGGTATACGGCCGTATACACAGTCTATCCAACTTATGTTCTATTTCTTGTTCCAAGCATTTTTCATTCTAATCTTTTCTAGAGTCAGCCAACACGCAATGTTTGATTTTGCTCAGTCTCAGCCAGTGTTGTAATGTTCCCATCTATTCATCTTCATAAGAACCTGCTTTTGGGCATGTTGGGATGTACAGTCTATAATGAGGCCTTCATTATCTCTGCCATCTGTAATTTGCCTGAAATGAATAGCCCGATTAATTGCCTCCACAGGGGTGTGACGGAGGCCTGGAAAGGGTGTTCTGTTGTCATGAAGGAGCACGGACAGTGGGCGGAGCTCGCAGGGCACGATTATGTGATGGACTTGATCGCAGACATGGAACTGATGAGAAATTTTCCAAAGCAAAAGTCCTACTTCATCATCTCTGCTGAGAGTCCCACCAGAACCAGGCCCAATGCCAGCCTGTCAGTATCAGCATGATAGTCTTGCATTTTATTTGTTTACACTGGAATTGGGTACACTAATGATCATAAATATGAATTATATTGTTAATTGTTCTACTTTGCATGTAATTTAAAAGTGAGTAAAATGTGAGCGTGTAATTTCTGTGGCACCAATCTAATGACTGACCATGGAGGATGGGGAGCGTTTAAAAATAGCTAAAAACAGTCATTTTTCAATTCTGTTTATTGCTGCTGGTGACACAGAAATTACAAACTTCGGTAACACTTATTTTACAGTGCCGAAGTTACACTTTACTACATGTACTTACTATAGAAATAACAGTAAATTATGCATAATTACAAGTAACTAACCTTAAACCATACTCTAACCCTAAATGTAACTCTATAGTAAGTACATACAGTTAATTAATAGTACTCAGTACTTATTTGAGAAATTACAATGTAACTATGGCACTGTAAAATAAAGTGTAACCCAAACTTTACCTTTAAGTTACAAATATTAAATATTAATATTATAAATTAATTTTGTTCATTCTTTGCTGACTAATTTTGACTTGAATTTTATAATAACACCTAGTAAGGTGGTGCATATTAAAGTGATAGTTCACCCAAAGATAAACATTCTGTCAAATTCTAATCTAATATTTTGCCCCTAATATGAATTTTCACAGGGCTCTGTTTGGAAGCGGATTTGATTCTGATGATGACAACTCACTTCTGCTCCCTCAGACAATGCTCAGATCCAGTCTCCCAGATTCAGATGGGTATTACAGCCACGGTCAGCTGTTTTTTTTTTTTTGTTTTTTTGTTTTTTTGTGGCTAACTTTTAAGCTGCTTTTATATATTCTGTACAATGCAAATGACGATTTCTGTTTTTTTCCCTCAATAACTGAAAAAAATAAATAAAATAGAATCAGACTTCAGTGAAGCACCAACTCAGAAAGGCATGGACAGATATCTCGACAGCCTGTTTGACCCAGTGCTGTCTGATGGTAATGGAGTAAGTGCCACTTGTTCACTCCCCCGATTCAGCATGTGTTCATGAGTTTTAATAAAGTGTAAATGTAATAAAAACTACACAGTTTGGATGTTTAATGCAACTACCCCAGTGAGCCAAAACATTATGACCACCTGCCTAATATGCTGTTGGTCATCCATGTGCTGACCCGCTGAGGCATGGACCCTGAGGTGTGCTGTTGTATCTGGCACCAAGACATTAGCAGCAGATCCTTCAAGTCCTGTAGGTTGTGAGATGGAGCCACTGTAGATCAAACTTGTTGGTCCAGCACATCCCACAGATTCTCAATTGGATTGAGATCTGGGGAATTTGGGTAATGACTCAGTCATCTGGCCATAAAAATGTGGCCCTTGTCAAAGTCACTCAGGTCTTTACTTCTGCCCATTTCTCCTGCATTCAACACATTGTTTGTTTGCCATTTATCCAGATTTTAATATGTGGTCTTGTTAGGAGATAATTAACAATATTTGCTTCGCTTGTGACTGGTCATAATGTTTTGGCTCATCAGTGTATTCATGGAAAGAAGCTTAAAAATATAACATGAATGCATGAAGAACACAGTTGGCCACTTGATCCTCATAGTGTAAGTGATTGAGTGTATCAAATGTGCTCTATGGCTGCCAGGTCCCCTGCAATGAAGGTGATTAAGTTACCCGTTTACCGTATTTCTCACAGCATTGAGCGTACTTTATGTTTGATTGTGGACACTTGTAAATATAAGCACGGGAACATTTTCAGTCACAAAGGAATAGTTAGTTTAAAATAGTTTTTACCTTACCTAGACTGGTAAGGGAAAACCAGACTCTTGTGGTCTAGACCAGCATGGCTCTGTCTCAGTTGCAATAGTAAATGGGCCATGCCCCTCTTAGAGAGTATAAGGTACTCCCATGGGGAGATTGATTTCTCATATGACTGAGCTGGGAAGGGTCCAGCCCTGAGTTGAGAGCCTGTTTTGCTTTGCCTTATCTCTTCTGCAGGATTTTGAGAAATCATCCAGCATGTCCAGCCGTATGAAGGGAGCTGGTGGGATTGGAGTGGAGGATGGTGACATAGAGAAGCCCCTCTCCAGCAGGCCTTATCCCCCCGGTGGTGAGCTCTGCATCTGTTCTCTTTCTGCTCTCTCCTTACTTCGCATCTATTATGCATGGGTACTCCAGGGTCAATTGGTACCTAAAAGCAATTAATTGCCAGATAAATTAATTGCAAATTATTGTAAATTGCACATTTACCAATGCTTTGCATGACAAATAACCAATGTACCATTTATATTGATTTAATGCTTTGGGGATTTCAAGTGACTGTGGCTTTTGGTGATTGGTATTACATGGATCATTCTACAAAATGGGTGCCATTTATGTTAATTATATACGTTTGTGTAAAAAAAAAAAATACTTAGCAATAAATAGCTGATGACGACTTTTGCTATGTTTTTTAATCACATCAACAAAAATACAGAAACTTTATTTAATTATTTATTCTTATTTTTTCTTATTTTTGAAACAAATTAAACAGTAAGATTAGATAACATTAGATAGAATTGTATTTTATATTTATTTTATAAATTTATATTAACATATATTAAAAATGATTATATACACATACACACAAAATAAAGTCAAAACAGACTGTTTTTGAAATAGTAAAATAGAAATATTTCTTTTGAAAAAGCTGCAAGGTGTTTATTTCAGTAAGCAGTATTTAATATAATGAGTTGGCACAGCTAATTGGGTTTCATGTGACCTCAAAATCCTAGCCAACTTGCATTAAATAATTTTATTAATATATGTGAAAGGGGTAATTTCTTACTCATCCTTAGCCATATTTACTGTTCTCAGCGGTGCCAGTTCTACCTGTTATGGGAGGAACAATGATGCCACCTATACCTATGCCAGCTATGCCTTCTGTGCCTCATGCACATGCCCCTACTGCCGTACCTTCAGTACCCCTAATGCCAGCTATGCCTTCTATGCCAGCTTTGCCTGCTATGCCACCTTTGCCAGCTATGCCTAATGTGCCACCAATGCCTGATATGTCAGGTATGAATGCTGCATAAGTCCTTCTATATAATGATGCTTGGTGCTGATTTATTCTTTGGGATCATTTTTGAAACACTGCACTGTTTATTCCTGTGCTTTCTAATCACAGTTATTACATTCGCTTCATTTTTGGCTTACTTAAATCTCTAAAGGTGTAGATCCAGCTGTCTTAGCACAGCAGCAGCAGCAAGCCATCATCAACCAGCAAGCGATTATATTGGTGAGCAAACAAAGCATGACTTGTAGCTAAATGCTAAACGTGTTTGAATACTGAGCTAATGTGATGTACCACAGGCTCAGCAGATGACAATGCAGGCCATGGCCCTCCAGCAGCAGATGTATAATTCAGCGCACCACACACACAGCGATCATGTGCCAGCTCCCCGCTCCAGCCAGTACAGCCCTGTGAGTATCTCTGAGCACTGATTACAATATGGATGAAAAATCATTAGAAATCAAGTCAAAGCTTTATTATAATAGCATAGATAGACGTCATATCAGAACGTTAATTTTGGTCTTTTTGAATTTTTTTGAAAGAAGTCTCTAATGCTCAACAAGGCTGTATTTTTTTTTTTTATCAAAAAATGTCAAAAACAGCAATATTATTGCAACTTAAAATAACTGTTTTCTATATAAATATATTTTAAAATATAATTTATTCCTGTGATGACAAAGCTGAATTTTCAGCAGCCATTAGTCCAGTCTTCAGCATCACATGATCCTTCAGAAATCATTTTAATGTGCTGATTTGATGATTAAGAAACATTTCTCATTATTTTCAGTGTTGAATATTTTTGTGCTTAATATTTTTGTGGAAACAGTGATACATTCATTTTCAGGATTCTTTGATAAATAGAAAGTTCAAAATAACAGGATTTATTTGAAATAGAAATCTTTTGTAACATTATAAATGTTTTTTTCTTGTCACTTTTGATCAATTTAATGTGTCCTTACTTACTTTTAAATAATGTTGTACATTTGTACATTTCTTCCTCAAAACATACTGATGAACAGTTGATAAATTCAAAACAGCTGTTGTTTTGATTTTTAATTATTACATGTACCTTTTTTAAAGACTAAACCAGAAACTGGACCTGTTTCCTACAAACCAACCCCAGCTTCCCCACCACAAAAACCTTCACAGCGACAGTACAGTATGTCATTATTTCAATCTGTATAACTTCATCCTTAATTTCACTCATTAAAATGACTATTTCATAGGTAACCCTTTACAATAAGGTTCTATTAGTTAATGATTATCTAACAATGAGCAATATATTTGTTACAGTATTTATTTGTTAACTTTAGTTAATAAAAATACAACTGTTCATTGTTAGACCATGCTAGCTCAGGTCCATTAAATAATATTAACAGAGACATCTTTTTTTTTTTTTAGATTTTTTCTATAACTAAGATTAACAATTCTTTAAAAGTATTTTGTTCATGTTAACTAATGGAAACTTGTCATCAGTGTTTGACTATGTTTCCAAAGGCCCAGCTAAGAGGGATCCACCAGTGGGGGGTGTGGTGAGAGCCACTATCTCAAACTCAGAACATTTAGAGCCAAGTCACAACATCAAAGACATTATCAGGCAGTACCAGACTAACCCTGTAAAACCACAAGAAATTCCCAGGTGAGAACTGAACATTTTTAGATCCCAACGGCAGTTCCAAATGTTTAATAATGAATGACCTGAACTGAAAACTGATACACAGCAAAACAATGTTCTCCTTGACCTTGTAACAAAACATTGATAAAATATTAATCAAAAGAGATCTTTAAATTAGAACAGAACAAAGGCCAAAGTGCTAACTGCTCTAGTCTTCAATACAGGAGGGAAGCTAAAGTGTTTTTGAAGAAACCAGACCCCCATGACGAAGCTATATTGATTCTCAAGGACCAGATGAGTGCTCCACCAGCACAGGTAGATCAGTCATAGTTAATTTACAGATAAACTGACTGTGTTAAAGTTATTGCTGTTAATGCTGGATGTGTTCATCATGTCCCACATGACCAGCGAAAGAAAACCTACACTCCAGTTTCTCCTTTATCATCTGCAAAGGAGTTTGATTATGATGGTGGGGCACTAAAACCAGCAAAAAGCATAAAGATGAAGCGATCGCCTCCTGTGCCAGCTGTTAGTCAGAGATTCCCAGCCCCTGCTGCTGGTAACTCAGATTATCTATGTCATTTCATTTCGATATAGAGACCATATTAGCCTGGCTGTAACATCACTGTGGTGTGTCACATTACAGTATCTAGAGAACTTCCAGTAGAAGAGGAGAATATTCAGACTCAACTGCACAAGAGGAGCAGTGAAGAGCACTATACCTACACCAATGTACCCTGGAAAATCTACCTGAGGAAAGAGGCTAGTGTCATTTGTTTTGGATTGGGTCAATGGGACATAGTGCTGTTGCAAGAAAGTATGGAAATGATTATGAAATATTAAATAGCTGTCATGTGTTTTTAGGTTTTTTATCCGAAAGACAGCTTCAACCACCCGCTGATACTAGACCTCTTGTTTAAGCAGGTTTGGAAATTTTATTTTGTTCTTTCTGTTAACTTTGGTTTTAAGGCTGTCAATCATTTAAATCTTTCATTGTGATTAATCTCGTAATTTGTTTTATTTAACACATTAATTCATTCAGTTCCTAAAAAAATAAACAATAGGTCATTGTGGAATTAATAGTTTTGCCAATAAGTTTGGATCATGAAACTTGTAAATTTGTGCAACAGTCTCACAAACACACACACACACGCAAAATTATTCTATATTTCTCAAACTGCATCAAAATGCGCAATAAATGAAAACACTGAAAACTGAAATAGATCAATAATTTAATAATATAATAACTTTACCCTCACTTTATGGACATAATTTTACTTGTATAAAGATATTTAACTTTGACAGCCATAATTTAAGGTGCACTACTGATAAAATTTAGATAAAAAAAAAAATGTTTAGAAAGAAGTCTCTTATGCTCGCAAAGTCAGATTTATTTGATCAAAAATACAGTACAAATGGTATTGTGAAAACGTATTATGATTTAAAATAAATTTTCCATTTAAATATATTTTAAGATGTAATTCAGTGTCACATGATCATTCAGAAATCATTCTAATATGCTTATTTGGTGCTCAAGTTGCTTAATATTTTTGTTTGAAATAGAAATCTTTTGCAGCAAACCTTACTGACCCCAAATGTTTTTTTTTTGTTGTTTTTTTTTGTTAACAATAGTTTATTGAGTTTTCTTTTTCATTTTTTAAAGGCCAAGAAATCCAAGAATATATTTATACAAATCTAGAACCCACCCCAAACCATCCCATCCCTGGTAGACTTCAAGAATATAGAAATAAAATACAAACACAGAATGTAGACTGATTAAATAAATAAATAAATACATAAAAAATACAGGTTTACAAAGTAGTTAAAAAAGTTGAGACAATATCAAAAGCAGCATGCCATAGATTCTTAACACAGTCTTAACATTCGCTCCATGCATACGAGAATTGAGAGTTCCATTGAAATAATGTCCAACAAAAACACTGTCCACGTTCATCCTGACCCCAAACTTTTGAATAGTAGTGTATGAATTTGTGATTGTTTTTACTTTTATTAACCGTAATTATAATGAAACTTTCAGATTGTCCATGACACATTTTCAGAGGCTTGCATTCGCATTACAACAGAAGAAAGGCAGAAGATGAAATCCCTTTTTGGTATGATTTATGTTTCACTTACATACACATTATCCCCTTGTAATATGTGAACCCTGCTTATTGAGAGGAAAAAATGTGTCTTCTATATTGTGACAGCGGAGCACAGCGTTGACATCAATGCCACAATCCAGGAGGAGAATGTGAAGAAGAAGATTGTGGTTGCCGCAAGAGACACCTGGGAGATCTACTTCTCACGCCTCTTCCCAGCATCTGTAAGGAATCTCTCTCAGAGTATCCCTGCTGAAAACACCTGCGTAGACAAGCCTGTCTTCAGCCTGCGTAGACAAGTCCAGTGCTGGTCCAGGCTGGTTTATGTTGGTCAGTGCTGGTTTTGCTGGTGGCTCTGCATAGCACACTGTTCACAAAGGCCCTGTTTACACCTGGTATTAAGATGCATTTTGGTCGATCGGATCACAAGTGGACGGCGCTAAATACAGGTGTAAACAGGGTGTAAAATTCGGCTTTGGCCTAAAGTTCGTGGTATAGACGCTTATGTGGCCGAATGTGTTCGAACAGCCACTACACACCGCCTACTCTCTTCCTACTGACACAATAGACAATATGGGAAGTGCACTAGCAAGACCGGATTTAAACTTTGTCGGCTGAAGCCATAAGTTTGGTTTGAAGATAAAAAAACGTATCTTCAGTCTCGTTCATATGCAAATTGCATGCAGTTATTTCACTTATTAAATCAAGAAGTCCATACATTTACCCTCCCCTCAAAGAAATCAGGACAGAAGTGGTCGAAAGTGGACAAAAGAGACAGATTAAAACACCAGGACTAGGACTGCTACAGGACTAGCTTACAGTTAAGACTGTAAGCTTTACTGTAGTTTACTTTACAGATGTGATTGCTTGCAGTTTGAATGTAAAGGACCTATAAGCCTGCGCCATCTAGAGTTTAATGACTGAACTAGATATTTAAACCATGCCTAGTGAGAATCTTCCTGTTGTCGTCCTGAACAGGGCAGCGTTGGCACAGGGGTCCAGGTGCTGTCTGTATCTCATAGAGGGATCAAGCTTTTAAAAATGGTCAGGAGCAGTGCAGTAGCCCCAGACTACTTCAGAGTTTTACGACCTTACAGGTACCAGTTGATGAGACTTTTAATGTCCGTGTTTTGTCATTGTTTTCAATCAGTTAGTATTCAGTTAATGATACCACCATCACCATCATAAATATTCCTTGTTGTGATCATTGTTAACCTCTTACAGCTATACAGACATCATGTTCGTCACCATTCCTTCCAAAAACATGCTGGAGTTCAACCTCACCAATGAGAAACTGATTCTGTTCTCTGCCAAAGCTCCTCAGGTCAAAACCATGATTGACTACTTCATCACAGAGCTGAAAAAGGTCAGTTTCCTTATACACTGATTCACTTCAGGGATGATTGGCTGTGTTGTTGTGCGTTAATTGCGCTCTCTCTCGCTCTAGGACTCGGACTATGTCGTTGCTGTGCGTAATTACATTACAGATGACAGATCGCTGCTGAGTTTCCACAAGGGAGACATCATACGCTTGCAGAAAATGGAAGGCCTGGACGTGGGTGAGACTGCTTTAAACCAAAAGTAGTCATGAAGACCATACAGTACATTACACTTCATATTTGGAGAAAAAAGAGCCTAAATAATTAGGATAGCAGCTCTGAAATATAACACTTGAAGACACACATGGGTCAATAATGTTAATCTATTAATTTATTGAAAAAAATCAAATAAAATAAAATAAATAAACTGCTTTTTATAAAATTACATATACTTATTCCATGATGAACATGTTTTAAAATTATGAATTAAAACTCATTTTTATTTACTTTTTATACAAAAGATTACATTACTGGAACATGCATATACTACTAGAATAAATTTACTAGGTTATTGTTACTTTTTTCTTCATAATTTATTTTCAGTGACCTACATACATACATCCTGTTTCAAGTGAATGTCAACTGTCCCTTGTGATTAATTTAATGTGCCCTTGCTTAAAGTATTTTTCTGCACAAAAAAAATCTTACTGACTCCAAACTTTTGAATGATAGTTTAATGATATAATATAGCTAAATAGGGGACAATAACTTATTCACCTAAGCCATAAGTTTGACTGCTGGCTCTTTGGCTGTTTCACAGGCCAGTGTTATGGTTGCATAGTGAAAAAGAAGGTGATTCTCCTGGAGGAGTTAAAAAGAGACACACCTGATTTTGGTGGGTCCTGCATGGAGTGCTGTTTGGTGGTTTCTTGATGTGCTGTTTTATTGTGCTGCACTTAGCAGTTCAATTTCTAGTGCAGATTTATTTGAACTTATGCATCCCTAGTTGCATGTGTAGAAACAGTCTTCCTTCTCTTAGCATGATGGTCTCACTGAGGGTTTTTTATACAGGCACTCCAATTTACTCTTAAAATGTCAATCTACCATCACATGCTAATTTTTTGTTTCGTGCAAAGGCTGGAAGTTTGGGGCCATTCATGGGCGATCTGGGGTTTTCCCTGTGGAATTTGTTCAGCCAGTGGCTGCTCCCGACTTCATTAACATTCCTGTGGACAAGAAAGAGGAACCCAAGAATAAGCAGGGTCGCGTGGCTGCCTCAGCTGCCGTGGCTGTAGCTGTGGGGTCCGCTGCCGCAGCCCATGAACTGGACCGATCCATTGAGGTAAATGTGCTTCACAGGCATGTAGTCTGAAATTCTGATTTATATGTACCCTACATCCCTCTGAGAGCTGATGTGTCACTGCATCTCACCTCTAGGTGGCGTCTCCTGTCAGTGAGTATGCAGAGGCCTACACAGACAGTGCTGATATGGACATCGATGAGAGAATCTTGCAGGACAGCCAATACAACATGGTGGAGTTTGCCAAGAAATATTTCAGGGGGGCCCAGAGAAAAAACGGGTCTGTTGATTACATCATGGGGCATCGCGAGCTCATGTTCTCACAGTTGCATAGCTGAATTAAGAAAAAATGATAATAGATACACTGACATGTGCTTGTGTTTTGCAGTGATTCATATAAGAAAAAGTCAAAGAAAACAAAGGAATCCAGGGAACCATCAGAAATGGTGAAATTTTCCAAGGTACAGAATACATAACATACTATTAATTTTAAAACATGGAGTTTTTTTTAAAGAACATAGTTAATTTAAAATGAATATTCTGTTATGATTTACTCCCCATGGTATTATAATGAACAGAGATTGAGGCTTTTAAGCTTTAAAAAGCATAAAAGTCATCCATACATCTTGTGCACTATATTCCAAGTCTACTGAAGTCATACGATAGCTTTGTGTAAGAAACAATTTAATTAAGTTATTCACTAAAATTGGATCATTCAGTAAAAAGAACCATCTCAAAGAATGATTTATTAATTAATAGTACATTAGAGATCTAGAGTGAATATATGTTGTTTTTTCAGTGAATAATGACTTAAATTTGGAACTGATGTTATACAGATCAATGTGGCATCTGGCATCAGAGGACTTTTAATACCTTTTATATTATTTTAATATACCTTTTTATAATAATAATAATAATAAATATGATTAATATATTTTATGAAGCTTTTTAATGCATATTCTCAATTTTTGCTTTGGTTTTGTAGTCTCCAATTCAAGAGTCCCTGATCGAGTTCACTGATGAAAACATGAACAGAATAGCTGCAGAGATTTTTCTTGGTAAGCAGAATGTTACATGTTAACACAAATTAAGTGACAGATTTCTTTTCAGTCATCGACAAAAATGTAATGTTTACTATCTAATATGACTTCAATAATGGTTATCCTTCAGCTATAATGAAGTTTATGGGAGACTACCCTATGAAAGGTCAGGCTGAGCAGGACGTTGTCAGCACCATCCTAAGGGTATGCAACTCTTTAAATAGCCCAACAAGCCTTGCCATCATAAAATATTAAGATACTAGACAGGAATGTGCTTAATGTCTACAATGCCACTGTGATATGAGCTTAATCTCTGTTGCAGCTGAGTGGCGAATATGGACTAATGAAGGATGAAGCGTACTGCCAAGTCCTCAAGCAGATCACTGGGAACACCAGCTCTAAGACGTATAAACCTACTTTTTTCCTGAATGAGAAAAATCATGTAGGACTCATTGTAATGTGCCAAGCAGAGTAAAAGATGATCTTTACTGCATTTCACAGGGAGAGTTGTCAGAGGGGCTGGAGGCTGCTGTACATCCTCACTGCATACTACAAGTGTTCAGAGGCGCTCAAACCTTACCTGCTTAAATACCTACAGGATGTCTGTGCAAGTCCTGGGGTGCACTTTCAAGGTATACTGCTGTTTTAACTATGTGTTACAGCTACACAGATCAAACTGATTACGTACTGACTGACGAATACAATTAACACGATACATTGACAGGCATTGCCAAGGCTTGTGAGCAGAACCTAAGGAAGACGTTCCAATATGGTGGACGTGTTGAGCATCCTAATGGGATGGAATTGAAAGCTATGCTGGTTAGTTGCACATAAGCAAATTTCAATGCTAATTTCAGTCACATTTTCACTTAATCATGCACAATCTTTTTCAAGGCTGGAAGGAGCTCCAAGCGCCAATTGTTTCTTCTTCCTGGTGGAATTGAACGCCACCTAAAGATCAAAACCTGCTCAGTAAGTTGCCTCTTTGATATTTATTGCAGTTTGACCAATCATGATAATTAATTTAGTAGGAAACGTTTGATTCTTATTCACTTCTATTGCTTTGAAGGTGGCTCTGGATGCCATTGAAGAGCTGTGCTATGAGATGGGTCTACATAAACTTGAGGCCTTGGATGAATATGCTATATTTGTGGTCACAAACAGAGGTGAGATGACAAAAAGATAAACACATTGTGAAAATTACCCCATGATTTACTCAACCTCAAGCCATCCTAGGTGTATATGACTATCTTCTTTCAGACGAACACAATCGGAGATATATTTAAAAATATCCTGGCTTCCAAGCTTTATAATGGTAGTAAATAGGGGTCGTGATTTTGAAGGCCAAAAAAGCACATCATCCATCATAAAACGTATCCATACAGCTCCAGGGGTTAATAAAGGCCTTCTGAAGTGAAGCGATGGTTTTTGTAAGAAAAATATCCATATGTAAAACTTTATAATCTAAAATAACTAGCTTCCGGCAGACGACCGTATGCATACTGCACAAGTCGACTTGCGCCTCAAGAGTAACCTCTGACACGATAAATGATGTATGATGTAGGAGTATCGTAAGCTTAGATGCCTCTCGCGGTTCAAACAAATAGGGCTGTGCAACAAACCCAGTCTCCTCTTCTCTTATATCAAAATGACATTTCTTTTTAAAAATTCTCATTTTAGACTTCTAATTCATGACCAGTGTTTTGTTTTGCTTTCTCCTTATGCGTCATGCGTACAGCCGTCATGTGTACGGCCGTCTACAGGAAGCTAGTTATTATAATGAATAAAGTTTTAAATATGGATATTTTTCTTACAAAAACCCATCACTTCGCTTCAGAAGGCCTTAGAGGAGCCATATGGATTATTCTTTATGATGGATGGATGCGCTTTCTTGGGCTTCAAAATCGTGACCCCCATTCACTACCATTATAAAGCTTGGATATATTTTTAAATATATCTTAGATTGTGTTCGTCTAAAGGAAGATAGTCATATACACCTAGGATAGCTTGAGGGTGAGGAAATCATGAGGTAATTTTCATTTTTGGGTGAACTAACCCTTTAACTAAGATGAAAGAAGTAATACAAGGATCGAAAGCCTTTTTCTCATGTGTTAGCACTCTTTCTCCAGGTCAAAATGTCCGCCCTCTAAACAAAAGGGAGTACATCTTGGATGTTGCTACAGAGGCTGAACACGTTGATAGCAACTACAGTCTGTGGTTTCGAAGAGTGATATGGACGCAGCCACTAAAGTTTGACAATGAGCTCGGAGTGACTATGCATTACAATCAGGTACATCAGCCAGACTGATTCAATTTTCCAGACATTCCTTTCATGTTTTGTGCTGCTTATTTCATAAGTTACAAAGATCTAAGGCATTTGTTCGTGTTTTGATCTTGTTTTGAAGTTTTCTCTGTTCAAGCTACTAATCTGATCTTCATTCACATTTTGCAGGTGTCCCCAGACTACTTGAAAGGGCTGCTCAATGTTGTCCCACAGGGTAAGGCCAATGAGCAGCAGTTTCAGCAAGTGTCAAAACTGGCAGCTCTGCAACATCGTGCCAAGGACTCGCTCTACCTGCCCTCCATGTAATGCCATTAATCTTACATCACATACTGAATTTATGTATTAATGTATTCCTTAAAAGCTTAAAACATTTCACAAGTGACATTAAAGACATTTATAATTTTACAAAACATTATATTTAAAATAAATGCTGTTCTTTTGATCTTTATATTCATCAAAGAATCTTGAAAAAAAATTACGATTTCCACAGAAATATTAAGCAGCACAACTGCTTTTAACATAGATACATTGATGATAATAAGAAATGTTTCTTGAGCAGTATATTGTCATATTAGAATGATTTCTGATTTCTGAAAATTCAGCTTTTCCATCACAGAATTAAATTACATTTGAAAATATATTGACATAGAAAACAAAAATTTTAAATTGTAATAATATTTCACAATTTTACTGTATTTTTGATCCAATAAATGCAGCCTTGGTGAACGTAAGAGACTTCAAAAACATTACAAAAATCTTACTGATCCCTAAACTTTGAACAGTACACACACACACACAACTGACCGATAAGCCTAACTGCCTGATCTTCAAGCAGAAAATTTAAGTTTTTGAGGAATACAATCCCAGGGATCATTACTAGGTATGAGGGAGAAACGAGTCACTCTGAAGATGTCTGTCCACACATTAATTACTGTGCCAATAATTCTATATAGGTAAAACGCATGATTGTAAAAACACTTGTGTTTGTTGTAATTGTTCAGCTAGCCCCTGATGGAGAAAAGCACCTGGCTAGTGTCCCTGAGGTAATTTAAGTTTGACACCCCATCTATAACTTCCTCTTGTTCTCTGCCATCAGCCATGAAGTTCAGGAGTGTATTCCCACCCTGCTCTTTGGTCTCCAGAGGCCCCAGCAGTGGTTAAACATGGTGACCCAGCATATGCAGCAGGTGCAGCCCCTCAGTCCTCATCAGGCCAAAGCACAATTTCTGGGTGAGGTGTTGACTTAGGAGGACAGCCAATGTGGAGGCGTGCAGCCATTTATTCAAAAGGCTGATTGTTGTACTTGTGTTTCTGTTTCAGGGCTTGTGAGTGCCTTTCCCATGTTTGGCTCGTCATTCTTCTACATACAGAGCAGCAGCAACGGTGCTATCGACACCCCGTGCGTACTGGCTGTCAATTATAATGGTCTAAACTTTCTAAGCAAAGATACTCATGTAAGTTTAACACCTTGTTTCCCAATCTTTACTAAAAGCCTGTGTAAAAAAAAAAGATACATTTTTAAAGCTGTATTTTCAAGATTGCAGTATTTCTTCATTTAATAGCTTAACTTAAAAATTCAAATGATTTAAAATTTAAAAAGTCATAATTAAGATGAATTGAGAGTGAGTAAATAATGGCAGAATTTGTACAAAAGTTTGAGGTTGGTGAGATATACGTATTAATATTTTTCAGAAGAAATATCTTATGTTCACCAAGGCTACATTTATTTGATCAAAAATACAGCAAAAACCATTTTCTTTTTAAAATATATTTCAAAATGTAATTTATTCCTGTGATGCAAAGCTGAATTTTCAGCATCATTACTCCAGTCTTCAGTGTCACATGATCCTTCAGAAATCATTCTGATATGATAATTTGTTCCTAAAGAAACATTGTTATTATTGATGTTGAAAAAAAGCATTTATTTGAAATTGAAATATTTTGTAATTTTATAAATATCTGTACTGTCACTTTTGATCAATTGAATGCATCCTTGCTGAATAAAAGTATTAGTTTTTTCAAAAATCTTACTGACCCCAAACTTTTGAATGGTAGTATATCTCTTTAAGACTCCTATATAAATCATTAGCACTTTTTTTCTGTATGTTAGTAAATAGCATGTGGTAGATATAGACTTAACTGATTTTTGCACCAGTTTACGCAAAAGTATGCAATTATTCTGGGACTGAATATGTAATCTGCATTGGCACTGCTAAAGTGTTCATAAGTGCATTTATTTACATTTCCTCCCAAGATATTATATAACATGGTCACGTATAGACTTCACAGCTGTTTTCAATGTTCCTTAGGAGCCGATGGTGAAGTTCCCGCTGAAGGAGGTCCAGTCCACCCGTACACAGAGGCCCACAGCTGGCTCCAGTTACCCGTATGTGGAGATAATGCTGGGTGACCTAATGTCTCAACGCATTACACAGTTACAGCTGGACCAGGTATGGACTAAATGTTTGGACTAAATGTATGATTCCAAATCACCACATAATCTAATCGAGTCTGGTCATTTTAAGGTGTGTTGTTAGTCTGAGTCTGTCATTTTTACTGGGCCAGTGTGGGCGGAGCTTATTCCTGTGCGTTTGTCTTTACAGAGTCTTGAGCTGTGCCGTGTCATCGCCATGCATGTGGAGAACCTGCTGTCAGTACGAGAGAAGAGACTCACTCTGCCACCCAGTGAAATCACTCTGCTCTAGCGCTCCTCACAGATGTTATTTATTGTTGCTTTTATGGCAATAATTGCAATCAGACACTATTAAACTCCTACACATCCAAAGCCACCTGTCATTATTGATAGCGCAATATGTCTGTTTGCAATTTCTAAACCAAGTTCCAGAATTAGCTTGTTATTCACAATAATTTGCATGCTTTCCATGAAGTTGAACATATGGTCCCATCATTTAAAACAGTATATTACTACCTCTAGTTCTAGACACATGATCAACAAGAGTTTACTTTTGTATAAGAGAGAGAGAGAGAAATTTAGCCACTGTTTTTGAAGTTGCACTACTTGAGACTATGATGTTTTAAATATTTATATAATGTTTGCATTTATGTGTAATTGTTAAATTCTCTATGTGGATGGGAAATGCACTATATGTACAATGAATGTAGGTTTAATATTAAGTCTTTATTCTAAATAAAAAAAAAATCACAGCTGTAGTTTTTTTATTATTACACTGAATGCACATTGAATAATATTAACACGATGCTTCTTAAAAAAAAATAGTAAACTGGAAGATAATTAATTTCATTAAACGTTTTAACTTACTGATATATTCCTGCATAGTAATTAAATTGATGCTAGGCAATTAAAGCGTGTGAATAAATAAAGTTAATCCAGCTAAATCCTGATCCGTGTTTTCCACACGTACGTTGGCGGTGGGCGTGGCTTGATGAATTGGTCACAGATTCTTTCCTCTGATTGGCTCTCCTAAGACGTGGTCCCTGTGAATTTGCCCTGTGGTCTAACTGCATAAACACACAGCTGAAAACTTGCACGGCTTGAGGAGTGGATACAAAAGAAACTGGAGCTTGCATGAAGGATCACATTGTTTCTCTGCACCGATTCACGCTTAACGGAATTTCTATCAATCTGAGACGGTGCAGGCTGTGATATATCTCTGATTCGGCTTCAGGATGATGAAGTTTAGGTTCAGACGGCAGGGAAATGACCCTCATCGTGAGAAAATCAAGCAGGATCTATTTGCATTCAATAAGGTATGTGGGATATATAGCATTGGGTCTCCTGTCTCTCGAGCATGCATGCGGTTTCGGGTTGCACTGAAATCGACTGAAAGAACAATTAATTCAAGCAAATATATTCATAATTACATGCACTGTTGTTTTTATTAACATGTGACCGTTAACAGCAATGTTTTCCAACTAACAGGGCCAGATATATACGCAAAGTATCAGCAATACTCAAGCGCATGAAAGTTGTTTGAAACAATTAATACTTTATACATAGCAAGCTTTTCTTCTTGTTAGTACACAGCTGGACTTTTATAGCTTTACGAGGATAAAAAAAAAAAAATTAAAAAAAAATGTTGTGTTTGATATTCATCTTCATCAGTTGAGCTCATTAAATCAGATGAGGTCAGGGCGCGTTGTCTATTGTGATTGACCTCAAAAGTTTACTCATGTTTGTATCTTCAGCCGTTACAAACGACGCTCTTTAATTTTTTCCAAGTTTCTGTCATACAGTGTTTTAGTTCATTTGGTAGGCTATGTTTGATAAAAAAGACCTATCCATGTATGTATACAACATAAATAATATACACGAGATTATTTAAGAGCTAAAATTTGTATTTAGTTCAATGAGTATTTATTAAATTTAATAATTTAAGTTCGTTTATTGATGTTTGTTACTGAAACTTGAATGTATCCTGCTGTTTTGCTGGCAGCAGCAGGGTGATTGGAAGTATTTGTATAGCTCTTTTGTAATGAGGCTGCTCTTAAATCATAATGAACATGTTACTGCTCCCCTGCCAGAAACACAGAAAGGGTTTGATTGTAGGTTTTTTTTTTTTTTTTTTACTGATGACCAAACTCTGGCAACATTTCTAGCCTTCCTCCTCCTCATTGTAAAGCACTAGAGTAGGAAATGAGAGCTACCATTTTTACACGTTTTTAGGTTAGTCCTCAGTTTTTGTTCACTTCACAAATGCTGCTGATGACATTTATTCACAGATGGTTTAGGAAAAACCGAGCGGTGGTGTGGAAAGAAGGTGTTTGTGTGTCATACTGATGAAGCTTCATGACACTGTGTGTAATGTTACAGGAAGGTCCTGTTATTTACCATGTCACACTTTGTCAAACTGTGAAAAGAAATCTGCGTCCTTCAGCCAACTTCAAGCCTGGTTTTGCTTAAATTCATGTTTATTTAAGGCGACGTTTTTAAAATTGCCCCAAAACATGTTTCTGCAAATCAGTTTTGATAGCATGTGTGAAGATGAATTTGACATTGTCTGTCAAATCTACTACATTTCCTTCTTTGCTATTTTTGGTTCTGTGCTTTTTTTTTTTTTTTTTTTTTTTTTTTTTTTTTTGTAAAAACAAGGAAATCCCCTTCCTGTCAGGATGGTACTACTGCATTGTTAATTGTAGCATCAGGGCTCATCAGATGTCAATGAAGTATGACTTGGTTTCTTTTTTTAACCTTTAGAATAAAGGAATTTTAAATCTGATGTACATTTACATGTGAGTTTAAGTTCTGAATGTGAGATTTCCTCTTTTCTTCTTTTACTCAGACAGTTGAACATGGATTCCCAAACCAGCCAAGTGCTTTGGCCTATGATCCCAAACTGCAGCTTATTGCCATTGGAACTAAATCAGGGGCCATCAAAATGTATCCTTTTGTTAGCGCTTTACTGCCATGAAATTAATGATATAGGATCACTTTTTGTTAACAAACACGGCTGTTCAAAAGTTTGGAAAAGAAAATAATACTTTTATTCAGCAAGGATGCAATAAACTGATCAAAAGTGGACAGAAAATACTTTAACATTGTTTATGGTTGTGCTGAACTTTTTATTCATCAAAGTATCCTGAAAAAAAAAAAAAAAATTAATGTTTCCACAAAAATAATAAAGGGTTAGTTCACCCAAAAATGAAATTTGTCATTAATTACCTTCATGTTGTTCCATATCTGTAAGACCTTTGTTCACCTTCGTGACTACAGTAGTTCAACCTTAATGTTATGAAGCGACGAGAATGAATTTTTTTTTTTTTTTTTTTTGTACGCAGAAACAAAACAAAAAAATAAAAAAACTTTATTTAGCAATTTCGTCTTTTTCCTGTCAGTCTCCTACACTGTTAACATTGTAAATACAGTGCAGGCTTCCAGGTTCTACATCAGAACGCCAGCTCAGTATTGGCATGTGTTGTGCTGCTCACGTGAACAACATCGCCCCAATACTGAGCCAGCGCTGATGTTGAACACGGAAGCCTTCACTGTGTTTACATTTTGTTATTTTTGGCGCACAAAAAGTATTCTCGTCACTTCATAACATTAAGGTTGAACCACTGTAGTCACATGAACTGTTTTAAATGTCTTAGTAGCTTTCTGGGCATTGAAAAAGGAAATTAACTTGCTGGCAATGCAGGCATCACTGAGCCATCGGATTTCATCAAAAATATCTTAATTTGTGTTCTGAAGATGAACAAAGGTCTTACGGGTGTAGAACGACATGAGGGTGAGTAATTAATGACAGAATTTTTGGGTGAACTAACTCTTTTAACGGGTTATTGAACACCGGCTTCTTCAATGTTATAGTATTAAACTCTTTGCATCCTTTTCCAAACCCTCAGTACATTTCATAAAATATTGAGAAAGATTTGGTAATTTTTATCTTGATCAATGATACAATGCAGTGAGGGAACGGCCTAGTGTATGGTTCACTGATTGTGATTAATTACTCTGGATGTATGGCTCTGTTGTGTTGAAGACTTGAGTCATCTGCCTTTGTGCACAATGTGACTCACTACATGTTGTGTTAGTCCTATCAAACTTGTTACTTTAAAGGGGACCTATTATGCCCCGTTTTACAAGATGTAAAATAAGTCTCTGATGTCCCCAGAGTGTGTATGTGAAGTTTTAGCTCAAAATACCCCACAGATAACTTTTTATAGCATCTTAAAATTGCCACTTTTTGGTTGTGAGAAAAAACGCGCCGTTTCAGTGTGTGCCCTTTAAATGCAAATGAGCTGCTGCCTAAGAGGGCGGAGCTTCAAGAGCTTGTTCTCTGGTGTCAGGACGCACTATAATGTCAGAAACTGTGAATATATGCTGCATGGAGATAGAACAGGTATAGTTTAGTTTAATTACGGTTATAACTTGCATTGTTGTCTTGTTTTTATCCACTATATTAGTACAAGCCTGTTTACTGATGATTTTGATAACGTTTATTGTACTTCACACACAATATGAAGCATCCGTTTTCACTCTAGAAAATCTCTGTAAGAGCTTAATAAAACACAGAGCAAGTGTGAATTAAAATATTATCCATAAACTCTCTCTCTCTCCCTTGCATTATCATCATGATACACAGTGAAGTACAAAGAAACACTCGTTACAACTAACAGTAAACGAATATATAAAGACCTTATGCCTTTTCGGGTGGTGCTTAATAAACTGGTAAACTTTATACCCGTAAATCAACTCCGACGAACTGTAATAAAGTGCTCTCACCTTCATTACTGCCGTATCCAGTATCACTCTGGAGACTGTAAGCTGGATCACGAACAGTTACTGATCTGTCATTGAGTAACAACTTTTTAGCTCAACCTCTGTTTTGTTTTGTCCCTTTGTATTGACATTCATTCACAAAGAAGTCTGGTGTGAAATTATTCGCGCAGACATTTAATGAATTTCGGTAGAGTTGAGGGAGCGTTTTCTTCTAAAACAAAAAGAATATCCACCGCGGCTCAGATTTCGGGTGTAAATGGAGAGAGCTATGTGGATTAATCCATCCAGCTACAGAACACAGTCTTCCAAGTGTTTTAGTTCTCGTAAGTGCAGAAATGGCGGACTGTACAACTGGTTGTGAACTCACTTAGGGCGGTTCTCTGTTAAAACGGCAGTGTCTGTCAACATTCATGGGCGGGGCCTGTGGCTAAAGTGATGTCACATTGCCAGGAACCTGCAAACGGCTTGTTCAGAGACACTTGCTTATGACTTATGGGGATTAAAAAAAAAAGAAAAAAAAGGAGTGGTTGGATTTTTATCATTATAGGGTGGTTGTGTACACGCACTGCCAACACACATTTATGTCCAAACTTTTGCATAATAAGTTTGTTTTTAAAGGGAACCTTTCTAAATTGTCATAATTATAGTTGACACTGTCCAGGCCTGAATGTTTAAGTCCAGTGGGATGAAGGAATGTTTAGGAGGGTATTATCAGAATAAAGTGTTGTAGACTTCTCTGGTAAGCTGTCATTATCTAGTCCTTTTGGACTGGACGAGCCAAACAGCCAAAACATCATGGATGGAATGCATCCAACATTCTTTCGCAGTAATGCTTGCTTTTTATTTTCCTGAGATGGAAGCTGAGATAAGGGGCAGGATCAGTGATATTATGGTGATTGTGACAGTACAGTGCAGGTCTTTGAGCTTTTGGAGGCTGGTAGTGTCAGGCACAGCCCAGCTGAGAGACGCTCAGTCTGCAGCCTCGACTCACTCGGTGGGGAGGGTGGTAGCTGAGGACGGCCTAATCTGACAACCTGCCATTCACCAGATCTGAGCAAATCTCTGTCAGCACCTAGAAACTAATGCCTCATCCGTAAGACGAGAAGACTCAGGATGGAGAGAAGACAGAGACTGTTTGGTTGTAAATAAAGGGTTGAATAATGAGAGATGGCTTTAAAGGCATTTGGCTGGGTTACTTTGTGATGAGAGATCAAAGTTTGGTTTACCCAGTCTGACTCCATCCTTATTAAACTGGATGTCTTTGAATAACATTTGGGAATATAGCATTAGCTTGGTGTTTTTCAGTTTCTCTTCTTTTTTTTTTTTTTTTTTTTCCCCCTTTGGCATTGAGTTATTTTTGAGAGATTTATTAGTTCTCTTCAGATGTTTCCTCATTACTTTTTTTTTTTTTTTTAAACAAGGAAAGCTAAATGATTTGGTGTCATGCTATTTTGTTTTGTACTGAATTCTGCGGAATTTATTTAAATGTTCATATGATGCAAAGCATAATCAAATTAGCCAAAATATGTAATAAACCAGGGGTTCTTAAAGTGTATTTGTTTATGATATAGGACCCAGATAGAGAGTATAATCAATCTCAAGACCCATTGAAAATGGTTTATAGTGAAATATGAGAGAAAATGCGTTTATTCCCTTGTAGTTTTTTTTTTTTTTTTCCCCTTGTCATATTATATTTGGTGGTAAACCTATTTATCAAATTCATTGCATTATATTATATTTTGTATTTATTTTACTTAATATTTAATAAATTATAAATAAATAATTTGAATTATATGAAAAAATAATTTGAACTTGAATGATAAATTAGTAAAATAAACACTTACTTTATATGGCAACTTGTTGATTCTGTAATCCAATTATATTTTTTACAAACAATGAACTGGTTTAAAAATATGAATAAAAAGAAAGTTAGCACTATAAACAAGGCACTTAATAATGGCATATATAAATAAAATTAATATATAAAATATTTATTTATTTTCAAATAAAGACATAACACTAATTTTACACACAGCACACAGTGAAAATAGGGGCACCTGGACAAAGCGAAGCATAGTTTGAAACCAAGGGTTTAAAGTCTGTCGATCATGCGTCTCCAGTGGCAGCACAACTCCTGTCTCCACATCCTGTTTGCACAGACTGAGTGTTCATGCAGGCTACAAATACACACTTCAGAAGTCTGCAAGGTTGTGAAATTCAATGTTTATTACATATTTAAAGACTTTGTTTAAATGATATAAGTGAGTATATGCTGAATGCTAACGGTAGATGAGAAAGGGACTGTGATATTAGTGTTTGCCATTCTATTGGTGACAATAAAAAAGCTAAAGGTATAATACTGTTTCATATATCATTTACTTTCTTTAAAAGATCTGTCTAATAAGATGTGCTCAGGCCCTGGCATTCTCAACGCTGTGAAAAATAAAAGTCTGACGTGTCAAACTAAAAGTCCCACTTATGACACATCAGCCAAACAGTAAAACCTTTGCCGATAGTTAAAAAATACCAAATATAAATACTGATATATTGGTCGACTACTAGTAAATACATAAGTTATGCTATCTAACAAACGTAAACTTGTTAAAGGGTTAATTCACCAAAAAATGAAGATTCTTTCACCATTTACTCGCCCTCATGTAATTCCAAACACGTAAGACTTTCATTCGTCTTTGAAACACAAATGAAATGAGATTTTTGTCTCTCCATATAGACAGCTATGCGACTACCACTTTGACGCTTTAAAATGCTCATAAAAGGATCATAAAACTAATCCATATGAATTGGAGCAGTTTAGTCCAAATCTTCTAAAGAGACACGATCTCTTTATATGATTAACAGATTTCATTTAGGCTTTTATTTACATAAGTTCATCAACTCACACATCAGTTGTGGTAAACAGAAGCTCAAACATGTTTGCTTGACGTGCGAGAACCAGCGAGGTTTGTTCTTTTGTGTCATGCAGCACGTTTGAGCTTCAGAAAGCGATTTGTTTTCACGCATCAAGCAGGTTTAGTTGAGCTTCTTTTTATTTTCGCTGATCAATATTTATATGCGAGCAAAAGCCTAAATTAAATCTGTTCATCATATAAAGCGATTGAGTCTCTTCAGAAAATTTGGACTAATTCATTTGGATTAGTTTTACGATCTCTTTATGCACTTTTTGAAGCGTCAAAGTGGTAGTTGTGTAGCTGTCTATGGAGGCTCGGAAAGCTTGTAAATTTCATCAAAAATATCTTCATTTGTGTTCTGAAGATGAATGACAGTCTTATGGGTGTGGAACGGCATGAGGGTGAGTAATTAATGACAGAAATTTTATTTTTGGGTGAACTAACCTTTTAAGCGAAGTGGAGATCCAGTGATTCAAAACTCTCATCCTATAGGTCATGGTAAGCTTGGGCTGAATCAATGGCCATAATCTGCTGGATCAAAAAAACAGCAAGATCTTAATGAACAACTTATTTATTGAATACAGGATACAGTCAAGTCCAGAATTTTATCAGTTCCTGGTGAGTTATTTGATTAAGCTGTCAGTGCTTTCTTCATTAGTTGGGAAAAAACTGGAACGCTGCGGTTTTGATAAGCTCCATTTTATCTGGATTGGTTCCAGCTCCAGATGTGTGGTTTGCACATCAAAGGCTAGATTGCTGTGATGTGCATAGCTCTAGCCCCGGTCATCCTGATGTCAGACGCCAGAACCACCCAATCTGAAGTGTGTCTGATCAAGGGTGCTGTCATCAGAGTTTGTTCTGTGCAAAGCAGTTAACAGAAGCACTGATATATTCATTTATTATGTGACAAAGCCATTAACCATACCAGTGAAAAAAGCTTGTTTAAAATTCTTGAAGATGAAGTGTGTATTTTTTTTTTTTTTTTTTTTTTTTAATTTTTTTCCCCGATAAAATTCTTTCTCCTATTGCAGTTTAATAGAGTGTTGCAGGGATAACGAGCATTTTAGCACTTCTGATTTCATCAAACAGAAGTCAATTTTTGTATCCAGGTTTATGGTTAAATGCTCAAAAACAAGGTCTTTGGTTAACACAAGCTCAAGATATTTTCACTTTTTATTTAATGACATAAGTAATTTCCCACTCATGATTTTTATTAAGCTTTTGCTGGACTTGAAAAAGGCAGTTGCTAACAAGTGACTAAATAGGACAGAGGTTGTCAGAAACATTAAACGTCACCTACTCACTATTCCTTTTTACAGCCTCGTTGGGTTTATAATCGCGCACTTGTGAATTTTTCTAACTCAAACTTTAAGGGAAAATGTTTTTAAATAAAGACTGAAGCAGTTGTTGTAATCTTAGTGATGGTTGAAGTCATGCGACTGTGGTGTAGTGTCTTTATAACGTATGTTTTTAATTTTACAGATTGTATTTAGGCTTCAAAATTCATGAAAGCTGTTCGTTTGAAGATTATCATGATGAACAAAACCTTTAAGAATCAAACTTTTGTCGGTCACAGAGCTTATTTTGTGCAATAATACAAAAGCCGATGGAAAAATCCTATTGGGTTTTCGTAGAGGGAACAAAGGTGATGCTAACTTTCAGATTGGCCTACAAAGTACGCCATCACTGTAACACTCTTTATCCTGACAGGTATTAGGAAGTCCTTCCCCAAAACCTACAAATAACTTGCTGTTTAACCAAACAATGGAAGACAGGGTATATGGAAAAACTGTGGGGGAATGGCTGACTATTAACTTTTTATGCCGTTACTCGTATGGAAATTTCAAACATAACCTTTAAAATCCAGCCGTTGTTTTTATGAGGCAATAATATTGATCCTCTGAAGGCTTGCGTTTAAATTAGATATTTACAGTTGCCTTTTGTTTCTTGGCCTCAGTTTAGTGAGCATTCAATGTAATTTAAGCTTGTCTGATCATAAATGTGTCTCTGCTGCAACCACAAATTGAGGCGCATTGGTTGGGACTATATTTTAAAGCTAAAGGGGAGGACAGACGAGGGGTAAGAGTGGAAAGTAATGATACTGCTGGGACGAGGAGCTTTTGGAAGTGCCGGATTCACTCCTAAAGAATGCATGTGGCTGTGCCCTAAGTTCACCCTCTGCTGTAAGAGGACATTCCTCTGCACTGTTGTTGCCAGTCCTTGTCTCAAAGACCTCTTTTGAAATGGTTTCCCGGGTCACCGCTGGAGCAGGCTGGTAATCAGGATGTGCTTCAGATTTTAGTAGCGACAGCTTCTGTGATTGACAGTGTCTGGCAGGCTGAGCGATGTAACTGTCAGAAATGCTGCTTCTGTTGTTGATTATGATTATGCTGTAATGAGGTGCTGTCCCCAAAATGAATTTCACCATTACCATGGCATCCCCTTGTTTACTTGGCACACCTTAGAGCTCATTAACCTAATCGAACAGGCGCCATTATCACAGTCATTATGAATGATCATACTGCTCCAACAAAAAGAGGTCAAACTTAAGGCTAGCACAGTGAATAATGAGTACGGTACACAACGATTGTAAAGACTAGCAACTTATTAGGGGTGTGACGAAACAGTTACCGCACGAGATGAGATTTTTACACGGTATTTTGAAGAAATACGTGACTAGAAAAATAGTGCATTTGAAATGTTTTAACTAATCATCTTGTAATGAATGTCATTTCAGTTCTACTTTCTGAGTATGAATTATCATATGCAGTGAAAGACAACAATACTCAAGCACTGTAAATGTTTTGCCACAAACTCAACTGACTGGCTTCTCTCCTGTATGATTTCATATGAATCTCTGAATTCAGACCTTAGAACTGTACATGATCTATGAGCTTTTACATCTCCTAACTGAACTTTTCCACAAATTGATCATAGAAATAGAAATAAAAAATGAATAAAAGTTTTCTCTGTGAAGACAATAAGTGCAGCCATAATCAAAGTCCTCTCAATATTCTGCAAATAGTGACCACATTTTTCTTCAAGCATGATACAGAGCTAAGAGATGGTTACAACTACACAACCCAGCCTAAGATAGCTTTTATATTGGGAGATATTTGCCTGCATCAGGGAGCCACTTTCAAAATGCTGGTTTTTGAAATCGCATTTGAATTTGCGTTTTACTTTCGATTTCGCGATGGCGCATACTCTACGAACAGGGAGAGGCGGAGCTGAGCTGCGCTATGTACGACTTTGCAGCTCATGTTGGATGAGCTGGATAGAATTGAAGCGACCGTTATCCAACTGTATTAAATGATTTTTCTCTATTAAAAGCAAAACGACAGTGGAGGCATAATGTAAACGGTGTAGTGGTGGCATATTCTACCCTAATTTCACCTTTATGGCAATATCGCAATACAGCTCTTCACCTCGATGAGAAATCTCATCATATTTTAATCTCGCGGCAAGACATATCGACACACCCCTACAACTTATGTTTCATGTCGACTTTAAAGTACAGGTATTCTCCGTTATCATTATTATGGGGTTTAAAAGAATTAAGAGTAGAACCAATCGCACATTTATTTCGGCACACCACGCGCAACCATGAAATATTTCTTTCTAGATCTTGAAAATGTCATAGTCATCTTTCCTATTGTCAGTTGTCTTTCAATCAGGCGCAGTAGCTCTGCGTGAATGGATCTCTTTGCATAGTCTTATCCTGGTGTGCTAGCTATCTGTTACCTTCTCCCAGCGGCATTGCTGCAGCTCTCTGATCTAAGCCAGGAAGCTTGCATCTATGCCGCTGCAAACACTCAAACATTTGTCTGGTCTGGAGGCATAGACTTATCACAACTTTTAGTTTGGCAGATTGCTTCATGAAAGACAGATACTCTCACATTTCACATTCCCACATAGGGATCTCCTCTCTTCTGATTGAACACAGCTGAGGAAACACTCGCGTTCCTCCTCATTGGTTCATTCATAACTTTTCTCTTTTGCTGGAGCTGTTTCTTCCTGATGGTTTTAGATGGTGCTTCTGAAGGAAATTTAAATGTCTCTTTGCATATCTTTTCTCATGTGTCTCAGCCTAAAGCCATTAGTATTCTGTTGTGAGCCTCATGGACACACACCGGGAGCTCAAAATCAGTCCCCTTCCCCCCTGTAGTACACTTCTCTGGCCGGTAAGCAATCTATAGACCTTTTGGAAACTCAAATAGTGAAGAAGACTCATTGAAATCTGTTTTATGCTCATTGCTGCCAAACGTTCCACTTAAAGGGCCAGTTTAATTACGAATTGTGGCAAGTTACTGGAGGGGAAAGGGTTTGCTTGTGGGTTCTTTATAATGACCTTAGTCTGGTTTGGAAATAAGCAGAACAGATGCAGGAATCTCCTTCCAGTACGTCTAATCAGTTGTGACATGAACTGAAAATGGCCATGCACTATGGGTAAAACAAAGTTCACGGTTTGTTCTTTGTTACTGAAACTGCAGTTTCTAGAAATGCTTACAAAGCCAAAGTTCAGCTGAAGCTGCTGTATGTCAAAAGTTTCGTCACTTGCCTTTTTTTTTTTTTTTTTGTAGATAGTTTACAGGAAGGAATTTCTAATTGCATTCATATGTATCTCAAATCAGATTATATTTTTAATTAATCTGTGAGGGTACCAAGTGTCTTTAGAACATTTTATGCTTTCTATCTAAAAAGTGGTGGATGCTTTTGCATTTTAGCATAAACAGACTGGGTTTAATCCATCATTCAATGACTCATTCAACAGGACCTTTTTAAGAAAAAAGCCCCCATAATTACTTGGGTTTTGTCTCTTCAATATAGGACAACGTATGTTTACTACATTAGACTTTGGACACAATGTCTGCTGTTTGTCACTATTCAGACCGTGAAATTGCATTATCCTTTGCTAACTTATCGTTAGCGCTTGAGTGAGTAATTGTCGAGCATTGTTGGGAGTATTTGTAGAGGAGGTGGCCGGCGTAGGCCCTCAGAGAGCGTGTTTGGCTTATGTTGTGAGAGCAGTCTGGGGCCCAGGAAGGGAGTTCTGATTGTTACATGACTTTGACATGTTAAAACTCTCTTTGTGGTAATTGAGAGGGTGGAGAGCATCTATAGTGTGGCTAAATATTTATACTATTTAGATTATGATGAATTAATGTTTAAGGCAGTTACTGTAATTTTAAAGCTGTATTTTCCCTTGTGAAAAAGCAGTACGCTTGTGCACTTCAAATCAGTATATCAATCATATAATATTAATGAAACAAAAGGCTTAAACCTTACATGAAATTACTGTTTATTAATGCACTTAAGTAGTGCTTTTAAAAAGTGCACTTTGTAATGTACTTTGAAGTAACTTTTATTATAAGTTCATCATTCTTTAATGGACACTTATTTTGATGTTAATTAACATACAAAGCAAATGTAATATGTAATGTACTTGATTTTAACTGTAGTGTATTCGATATTATATTTTAAAGGTGATGTTTTAAACTTACTAAATTGCAACTTCATTACAAATGTGTAATTACAAATATATTTAAATACATGCCATACAAACTTCAATAGAAATTACATATTTAGTTAGTTAACTATAAATGCTTGTCAGTACACTTTAATCATATTTCAAGACAACAGAATCATGAAATTACATTAAAATGTACATTTGTTTTACTTATGAGGGTCAAAAAAGCACTCTAAAGTTCAGCTAATTGCATTTATGTGTAAACTAATACATTTAATTAAGTTTCTGACATTACATTCAGTTCACACTTCAGTATATTCTTTTAAATTATTATTTAAGAAGTTAGTTAGTATGCTAAAGTTGACTTTTTTCACAAGGGTGAAAAAGTGAAATTTGTTATTTACTCACAATTGTTTTTCTAAACCCCATGACTTTGTTGTAGGCCACAAAAGAGGTGTTATGAAAAAATGTTTTTTTCCATACAATAAAAATGTCTCACATCTCTTACTGCTCTGGTATATTGGATTTCTAGATTAGCAATTTAAAGTAAAAATTTGGGCTCTGGGTTCTGTTTCTGTTTGTATTGCTGAAAACTCTGTCTTCTTTGGCTTTAATATTGATCATCTTGGTCAAAATAATTTACATCTAATACTGTCATCTAATGCTATATTAGATTTTCATGGATGTCATGAGGGAAAAAAATGTGATTGTAAAATGTTTTTGAGGTGATTTGGATGCCTTCACTTGTTTAAAATTCATGTTCTTTGTGTCTTGGGAATATCAGGTTCTGTTTTGAGTGTCTGCTTGTTACTTCAATAGAAACTTTAGTATTCATGTGAAACGTGAAGCTAAGGAAAATGAATTCAGAGCATTTCTGAAAGATGTTATAAGTGGACATGTGAAGGACTCTCAAGAAAGAGTTTCTGAGGAGGATGAGGACAGAAATTCCAGTGTCAAAGATGTCAAATGGGTCACGATAAGGGAGGGAAAAAAACGGGTCACCACAAAAAGGAAATCCCTTTCTTTCTCCATGTCAACAAACCAAAACCACACTGTGACCTGCTTAGAGTGCAGCCATCTCATGGTTTGTAATCTCTCCGCAGCATTAGCAATGCACTGAGGTGGATGCATTGCCTCAAAAAGGAGGGCATATTGACTGTAGGAGAAGTTTTTGAGGGGAAAAAATGACAGGGCCTCTCTGTTCATGTTAATGACCTGCTGAGTGTGAGAATTTCTACAGATGTTTCTGTTCCTCGCTCCTCTGTTTAATTCCCACACTCAACACAGGGGCCCTGCACTCCCAGCATACTTCACACACCTTTCCGTGCTCTGCGTTTGGACCCTCCATTAGTCCTGTACTATTCTTTTATTTTCCCTCAGTGTATTCATTTTCTCCCTTTTGATCCTCTCTTTCTCAATGTCTTTCCTTTTTCTCTGGCTATTGTGCAGGTGCATGATGTAATGCTTACGAATGGAGTGGAGCTGCTCAAAGTGTGTTGTGTGTGTGTTGTTTTTTTTGGGGGGGTGGGGTGGTAGTTAACCGTTATTTTATGGATTGGACATCTGAGCTGGACTTTCTTTTAATGCAGTCCAATTGTTTTGGGCATATTCATCATTAGAGGTTGTTTTCATTGCATCCCTTGTGGGCTTTTTTTTATTATTTATTTTTTTAAATTTTTTAATGTTTTCTGGAAGCTCAATCGGTACTGCACAGTGCTAGTAACACCAAGGTCATGGCCTTGATTCCCAGGGAATACAAGAACTATCGATTACAAGAACTATATATATAGTCTATCATGCATCACCACATTTGCATTCAAACTTTAATTTTGTCTGGTAAAGGATTTCATGCAGACAAAAATTGACATGTTTATGTCTCATAAACCATTTATGACCATTACCTGATAAACAATGCCATTCAAGGTGTTAACATGACCTTACACCTTATCTGGTTAGTAAGCATACTTGGTTTTCGATTGTCCATGTAAATGCTCTGTCTCACATGTTTCTTAGCTTTTGAACCTATTCATTGTGTAGCGTTTTGGGGCATATGAGCCTCTTCTGCAAATAACAGTATGCCTGTTCCCGTGTGACATAATAGAGATGCTGCCATGGCAACCAGGGGGACTTCAGAATGGAGCAGTTCGTCTGGGGTGCCGTTTCAAGAGCCTGGTTGTGTAAGACGTTATGGGCTTGATTAGGCAGCAGCTGAAGTGGCTTTCTGAACGCTGTGTGTGAGGTTGGCAGGGTGACGTGCAGCAGTGCCACACAGCCTGAGCTTTTGTTCTGGGCTCAGTCGAGCTGACGGTGTGTCCTGTGCTCCCGTCACACCATGAATGCATCTCTTCTCGGTAGTCTGAATCAGATGTACCGACCCTACCCTCACAAGCAAGTTTACTGAGAAAAATGAAAAAATATATAATATAATATAATATAATATAATATAATATAATATAATATAATATAATATAATATAATATAATATAATATAATATAATATAATATAATATAATATAATATAATATGCATGCTTTGCACAGTATACATCTTAAATAATAGTGTGCCATTCCAAACACATTCATGCTGTTTAAAATCAAGATTTTACTTTTAAAGAGCTGCTGGCCTGCTCAATTTAGTTTTTCTGAGGATGTCTCCTCCTTCCTGCAGAGTTTGGATCATTTTCACATGGATCAGATTTGACCTAGATATCCACTCTTTTGTTATAGGAGTGGAACGCTGTGTAGTTTTGTAATGAAAAGCAGACTACAATAGTCATCCTGAAATCATTTGAGCAACAGTCTAGTCAAGAAAAGCACAATCAGCTTTGCCAACTGCTGTTGATGTCAAACTGTAAAAGAGAAGTAGGGGATTTCTCTTGATTCTGGAGACATTCAGGATCAGATTGAGTGTAGGCCAATCAGAGCCATTTAATTTTGATTTTACTTTGGCTCATTTCTTAGTGTTTAGCCCAGAGGACTGTTTAATGAGCATTTTATGGTTGTAATTACTTCCCTTAGAGAATCCTGTTTCATGAGTTTGTCTTTACACAGTGTTGCTGCTTGACTTTACATTTTTACTACATTCACCACATTGTAATTTAGCTTTTTTTTTTTTCGGCTTGATTTCCCTTTAAAAAAACAAGATTGAAAGTGTACCCCACCACCTTCAGTGCCCAGAGCAAGAAGATCACAGCCAAGCTTCAACAGCATGACTGTAACACGTGTCGCAATTGATCAATAAAATCAGTAATGAAAATAAATTACATTTTTGATTAGTCAAATGTTACACAAGCATTACCATTTTACAAAAAATTTATAAGAGAAATCAAGCGATTAATGTGTCACCACTTAATTTCAAATACTTGTATGTCCTTTAAAACAATTTTTGTAAAACGTGACTAATAAGCATTTATGAAGACTTAAAAAGCGCAACAAGTGATTTCTGTGAAACACTGTTGAAAGTGGATCAGGCTGAGAAGCACAACACTTGTAGCCAATCAGCAGTAGGGGGCGTGTCCACTCATGATGGGGGAGGAGAGAGTTATTAAGAGGGAGATTTGAAGAATTACTGTAGAAAGAGAGGTGGCTGAGAGACATTACAAAAGAGAAAAGGTCAGAGGAATAAAAAGTAGGGTTAGGCAAGCGCTTTAGGTCCCGCTTTAATATTAGAAAAGCTTTCCAATGCTGGAGACCTGAGGGAGAATGCAACCTCTGCGTCCAATTTCAGGCATTGTTTGTGCTCCATATGTGAGTAACATTGGCTTTGCTGTTTCACAGAACCAATATATGCTTGTAATATTAACTATAGAAACAGGACAGTTTTGAGTGTCATTATTTGTCTGGAGCTGGTGTGCTGCTGATGACTAACAACCAACTCTTGCTTGTATACTGTATGGTAATTTTTTGTTCTTTCTTGTCGTTCGTTTGTTCATCAATTTTTTTTAATTTTTTTTTATTGCAAAGCATTTTGTTTTGCTTCAGCTACGTTTAAGTTTGTGCATTGTTTGAAGCAAGAAAGAATGAATACTTGATAGATTGAAGAAATAATCAACTCATTGTTCAGCTCTCAAAGCCTAGTCTGAAATGTTGTCCCTTGAGGTAATGTTCCCAAAACTGATGGGAATACTAGAATGCACCACTGTAAAAATATTCCTTGACTCTGCATTAAGATATGGCGCTCCTGGTGTGGAGATGACTGGACTTCATAAAGACACAGCTGTTGTCACTCAGATACACTTCCTCTATGGACAGGTAAGACCATGTTTTAATCCTCTACTCATAAAGTGCATGTTTACATCAACCATTGGCTTGTTGCTGGGGTGTGTTTTGTTAAAGTTGTTGAGGTCTTAAAGTTGCCATTTGAATAGTTGAATGAAGTAAATTATTCAAATAGTTGAATATTAGAATGAAGCTGAATGGTATTTTTTTTTTTTTTTTTACCTCTTTATAGGGGAGGATACTTTCTCTGTTGGATGATAACACCATTCACTTGTGGGAGATTGTGCAGAGAGAAAACCGGTCACATTTGATAGAGGTTCACAGCTTCAATCTGCCTGGCAGGCCAGGCATCGAGAGCACCAGGTAAGGTGTTTTTCCTTTTCTTTCCCCTAATCTTGGTCGTATCTCCCCAAATTTACTTAGTGATGACCTACTATTCAACAATATTATATAGTTGAATATATATATAGATTATATATAGATGAAATGCACTTAATAACTGATGATTTTTACAAGGGAACTAAATTAACACTGAACTGACTCAAGCTAAACAATGGCACTATATAAATAAATAAAATGACTTGATCGTCTTGTCCAAACTATGACCTTGATGTTGCTCCCTTCTCCTCTGCAGTGCAACACGTGTTACCGTCATGCTGTTGAAGCTGGGCTGTGATCTTCTTGCTCTGGGCACTGAAGGTGGCGGGGTACACTTTTTGGAACTGCCCACCCTCACGTTGCTGAACAAGTCGCTGTTCCAGGATGAGATCATGCAGAGGTGAGATCTGTCCTTCCAGTATTAGGGCTGTCACGATTCCTCGACCTAATTTGAGTTATATATATATATATATATATTTTTTTTTTTTTTTTAAATCCTCGTTTGCACTTTGTCCGTGCCGATTAACCGGCAAAATGCCGGAAGTGGCACATTCCACGGATGAGAATCCATAAACCGCATTAGACCGTTTTCAAAGGCTGCTCGATATATTAAAGGGGTGGTTCATTGCGATTCCACTTTTTTAACTTTAGTAAGTGTGTAATGTTGCTGCTTGAGCATAAACAGTATCTGCAAAGTGACAGTGCTGAAAGTTCAGTGCAAACTGAGATATTGTCTTTTAAAGTTATGGCAGTTTAATGCCTACAAAAACAACTGGTTTGGACTACAACAAGCTTCTTCCTGGGTTGGTGACATCATAAACCCTGCAATTTACATAAACACTGCCCCCGGGAACAAGTAAAAAAAAAGTGGACGAGGCCATGTCTTCTTCCTAGGGACGCTAGACTTTGGGAATAATGTTTAATATTTATGTTTAATTCTGTTTCTGACAATTGTAATGCTAATTTAGCTGTCTGTGCTGCACATTTTATGGAAGACAGCTTCCAGAATCAATGCTGGATTTGCACAAAGGCTATTACTTAAAGGTGGAGCAGTTCCCACTTTAAAAGCAGAAGCTGCTGTTTATGGGCCCCTAACTGTAAGTATGTTTTATTGTTTATAAAGTTATATAAGTTTCTGGCACGTAAACAAAGACCAATGCGGTTCGGCTTCGTTAGCCTGTTAGCTAAATTCTATTTCATACTTCTCCAACAAACGCCTACAAAAACCAACAAACTTCTGTGTGATCACACCAGCGAACTTCTGTTGGTGTTTGTTGGCCTTTCTGTTATCAGTGTACAGCATTGTTTCATTACGGCTTTTATGTTGTGTTTACCCACATACTCGTTCATGCTATAATACCTTTACAAAAATTGCTACTAAGTCATGTATTCAGCTACAGTAAAGCTTTAATCAGAACACTATGGGGCAGCAGTAACATTTACAAGTGACAGCATATCTAAACAAAGTGTTATGACACCGTATCATTGATACGGCAATATTGACGCCATTATTTACATTTCCACCGAAGCAAAGACTGGACTTTGACCGAAGCACATGCAATGTTTGCCTGTAATGGTAAGGGGCGTGGACACCATGAATCGTGACAACGTATTCCGGACAGCGAATCACAATACACAGGGCCAGCTAACCAGTCTCAGTCCATTGTGTATTTCTGAGGGAGGGGCTTCATAGAACCAGGAACTCAACAGAGCGTTTTTAGGAGAAGGGGAAACAGCGGTGTAGAATAAAGGTAAAATATATGAAAAATACAGCGCTCTTTTTAAAAAAAACGAAGCATTAAGACATGTTAAACTGCGCACCATAAACGCAATCAAGCCTAGAAAAAAAACCGTGAACCACCCCTTTTTAAAACCATTTAAAAATCATAATATAGCATATAGTGCTATTGTGAAATCGCAAACGCTGCGGGTTTCAGGGTTAAGCATATTTATTTTGCATGTTTTGATGTCCACATGTTCTTTTGTTCAAGAAATTACAGTGGCTGTAGCATTTCTAAGTGGCCAAATATGAAAGATTAAGTGTACATTTGAATTGAATGTTGTTTGGCTAATATTAAACAAAGTTGATCATGTTTTAAAGTGTAACAACAACAACAAACACCAGGCCGTTGGTGCCCTCTGCAGGAATTTGATACATAATGTACATAAGTTGATTGTTTATATTATGTATATTACATTAACAGTGTTGTTCATTTAAAAGTAAGTGATCATATGATTTTGATACTTTATCTGAACCAGTTATTGTCTCATTGCTATTATACCTAGTTATTTTACTGGTTATTATTCTATTTTTATTATCTGATTACTTTGATTAATTGTCAAAATAATCGTTTGATTACTTGATTACCAAATTAATCATTGTGACATCCCTAATCCATACTGTCCTTGTCACATCATCAGGTCACCCAGATGTTACCACTTTACTAGTTAGACTGGTTGTGTTTAGCTGTTAGACCATAAAAGTGTATGTGTAAAAATATAATTTGTTATACTACCATTTAAAGTTTCTTATGCTCCCCATGGCTGCATTTTTTTTTTTATCAAACATACAGTAAAATATTGTGAAATATTAATTTTTTTAAAATGTTCTATTTCAGTATATTTAAAAATAGAACGTATTCTTGTGACGCAAAGCTGAATTTTCAGCATCATTACTCCTGTCTTCAGTGTCCCATGATCCTTCAGAAATCATTCTGATATGATGCTCAAGAAACATTTATCATGAATGTTGAAAACAGTTGTGCTGCTTAAAGTACCCCATTATGCTTTTTCGAATAGTACATTTCATGTAGTGTGATATAGGTGTTTGTGAATGTAAAAGTTCAAAGTGCACAACAAATAAAGCTGTTGTCTCTTAAAAGAAATAACCTGATTCCGAACTGCTGAAACGAGTCGTCAGTCTCAATGTTGTTACATACCTCCATAACAATGTAACAAATTTGCATAATGCCAGCCTGTTACACTTTATTTTAAGGTGTTCTTGTTACAGTGTAATTATGCACTTAAGTATGGAGTAATAATTAACTACATGGACTTACTATAGGGTTGGGGAAGGATTAGGGTTTGGTTTAGGGTTAGTTGCATGTAATTATGCATAACTTATAGTTATTACTATAGTAACTACTTGTAACGTGTAACAAGGACCAAGTAAAATAGTGTTATCTGCCTATCTATGGTCTTCATTATCTGTCTGCAAACAATGTCTACTTTGACGTGCCCTCAAACAATGTGGTTGTAACTGAGACCTGGAAGAGTTTGGTTTGTGTTTTGGCAAGAAGGTGCTGTTTTCAGTGCTGCGAATCCACTTTGGATAAATTTCCAAAGGATGAGGCCTCTCGCGGTATTTGATACAAAAATGACCCCATCGCGGCACTACAAAGAGCCTGAATTGTGATGGGCATGGTAATGGGCGTTTAGTTTCTGACACATGCTGTAAGTGCTTGACCAATCACAACAGACTGGGCCTTATGACCAATCAGAGCAGAGTAGGTTCTCAGAAAGGAGGGGTTTAGAGAGATTAAATCTTCGAACAAACAGTTTTCAGACTCTATGAATATTGAGGTGATGTGCAATGTATATTATTAGAAAATTAAAGTGTTTGACCTTGGATGCATGTAAACCTATTTATAGGAGACCACCAAAACAAAACCAGGAGTCTTTAAAATGGCAAAATTGGAGCACTCTAATAATTTTGTGGAAACTGACACCGTTTCTTCATGATTCTTCAAAAGAACAGCATTTATTTGAAATAGAAATCTTTTGTAATATTATAAATGTCTTTACTGTCACTTTTGATCTGTTTAATGTGTCCTTGCTGAATAAGTATTAATTAGTATTAACCCTAACCCTCTCTACAACCATTCTGAAAAGGATTTTCTGAATGTCTCTCGGGACATGAGTATTTTTAAGTCGCTGTGACACAGGACTCTAATAAAGATGGCAGTGCAGACAGATTCCACAACACTCACCTCATAAAATAAGCATTTGGGGACTCTCACCCCATCTGAAAGGACTGTGCATGGGGTCAAAGAAGCTGCAGTAAGACCTTTTGGTTTATTTTTTTTACCCTTAGCCCTTATCCAAGCTGCTTTTGTCACTTCTCTCATACCCTTTGAACAGGGAATAGATCAAACTTCCTGATTCCCTTAAGGCTGTTTGCCTCTTTTTGCCCCAGCTGTGGCTGTCTGTTACTCTGTCAGTAGGTTATATGCAGCTTTAGCTTTCCTGTCCCACCGCCAAGACACTGACTTCACACTCCCACAGTTAGATGTTTGGAGTTCAGAAATGCATTGATCCCTGCGATCTGATGAGCTCTTTAATACTCTTCATTTGTCATTGAAAGAATATTTATAAATATTTAATACATCAGTCATTAAGAAGAAACCTGTTTTTCCTAATGGCTGTAATTTATGTCTTTTACAAAGCAGGAAATCACACTAACTATTCATCTTACTTTTTAAAGGTGTTATTTAACTCTGAGAGAAATTACAGCTTTCCCAGTGTGCCCTGTTGCAGATATAGCCTGGGTGGCTAAATGTAGACCTCATCTGCTTCTGAGAGACCTTGAACTGCTCATTAACTGAGCACAATTTGGGGTAATGGGCATCCTATCTGAGCCACTGGTAATAAGTATGTGTCAGCCAGGAAACTACTGAACAAAATGCTTTTGTACCAAGTGCCAAATCTCTTGGGACCCAGCCGAGGAGGCGTTTAAAACGGAGGATATGAGCTTTGCACACTCATCTTTGGGAATCAGCAGGATCCATAATGCCAGAGTATACTCTGTGGTTTGGGGGAAAAACATTGTGTTTTGTGGTGATTTGTTTTTCTTTAAGGCATGAGGGAGATCTAGATTGACCTGTATATGAGTCTTATTGTCAGAGTATGTATTTAATTAATAAATACTTATGAATGACTGAAAAATCATGAAAAGATCATGTAAAAAAAAAAAAAAAAAAAAAAAAGTAAAAAAAAGATTTAATGGTCAAAAAGTGTGGGAACATTGAAGGGTTAGATCACCCAAAAATTTCAAATATATCACCAGTTACTTACCCTTCGTTCCAAACCTGTAAGACTTTTGTTCATCTTCAGAACCCAAATGAAGTGGGGTTTTTTTTTATTTTTATTTTTTTTAAATGAAATCTGAGAGCTTTCTGTTCCTCCATTGACAGTCTAAGCAACTACTACTTTATCGCTTTAAAAAGTTCATAAAGAGATTGTAAAACTAATCCATATGAATCGAGTGGATCAGTCCAAATTTTCTGAAGAGGCTTGATCACTTTATATGAGGAACAGATTGAATTTAGGCTTTTATTTACTAATAAACAAAAACAGAAGCTCAACCGAACCTGCTTTATGCGCGAGGAACAAACCTCATTGGTTTTTGTGGAAGCTCAAATTAGCTGCGTAACACAAGAATGAACCTCAGTGGTTCTTGCACGTCAAGCGAACATGTTTGAACTTCCGTTTACCATATCTGATGTGCATTGATGAATGTTTATATGTGGATAAAAGCCTAAATTCAATCTGTTCATCATATAAAGTTGTCTCTTCAGAAAATTTGGACTAAACTATTCAATTCATATGGATTAGTTTGAAGCATCAAAGTGTCAGTTGCTTAGCTGTCAATGGAGGGCCAGAAATCTCTGATTTCATTAAAAAGATCTTAATTTGTGTTCCGAAGATGAACGAAGCTCACGAGTTAGTAATTAATAACAGAATTTTCATTTTTGGTTAAACTAGCTCTTTAATTCGAACCTTACGGACTTATAAAATTATAATTTTAAGATATAAAATTGCAATATCTCCCATTAACTTTGACAATGTTCTACAATCTATATCTGGGAACACTAATGTAATTTCAGTGTTGCCGTGCTAATTTATGATTTGGTTGTCATTACACAGTGACTTATAAACAGTGGTATGTCTTTCAAGAAGTGTAAATCTGGTTTTCTATTTCTTAAATTTTCTTGTAAAAGCCTTAAATTGTTTGTGTGAATTGTTTCTTGTGGCTGTTTTCATCCCAAGTCATGCCATGAAACAACTACTCCAGTCCTTCTTTTCCATGCGCCTTCTTCTCTTCCTCTCCCCCTTCATGGCTACATCTCATCCCGACTCTGTGGGTGTACCATGCACATTCCAGCTCTTGAATCCATGCCACAGCCACAGAGGAATCCCGAACTGTGGCTTTTGATTGGTCATCATTTGTCTGGCTTTCAAACTGAATTTAAGCATGTCAGCGTCTGATAATGTTGTGTCAACTTCTGCCGTGTTACTTTTGCGTTTGAACCACTGATATTTTTTTTTTTAAGTTGTTTATTGAACTTTGTGTTTTCTTTCCATTCTACCCATTAGACTTTGCAAACATGAATCAAGAGTAATTGTTACCAAATGTTCGATACATTGTTCTCAAAGCTTGCAGCTTGGTTTATTCTTCACTCATTGAACCCTGGGACCTGCACATTTTTCCATGGGAAATGCTTTTCCACACAAGCCTGCGTTTGAATCTGCTGAGAATAAAAGTGCTGAGTGAAGTTTAGCAGTGAAGTTTTGCTGTAACCTCTGATGTGTACTTCAGTAGCGCTCTGTGTTTGGGGAGTTAAGTACTGTGTACTCAGATTTGGGTTTTTCACCAAATAGAAGTGCAGTTGAGCGGCACTACAAAGAGAATAAATCTTCCAAATGTTCTCTGGTGCAGCATAGAGCTTGGTTTTGTCATTTATCTGTAGATTTTCTGTATCTTTGTATGCTGAATAAAATCTTTACTGTTTGTAATTTTATTCACGTCTCCTTATTCCCCTCTTCAGCGTTCCAGAGGAGTACAAGTGTGGAAAATCACTGGGGCCTGTGGAGTCCCTGCAGGAACATCCGAAAGACTCTGATAAAATCCTCATTGGTTACAGCAGAGGTCTGGTTGTACTCTGGGATCTCAACAGTCGGCATGTAGACAACCTTTTCCTGGGAAAGCAGGTGGGTGTGTCTCCAAGTTTGTTTGATGTCTCTCAAATGGCTTTCAACACTCTTTGCAGTCATGTGCTTGAAACACATTGAATTAAAATGGAAACATAGACATCAATGTTTAAAGTTTGTCTGTAAATGTCAAATAATTGTAATCCTGACTTTCAAAGGGAGCAGGTCAAGAGATCTGTCCAAGATTCATAACACAGCTTAAATTGCACTTTTAAGTCATCCGTGCTTGATGTTAAGATGTCCAGATGGTTTAACTCGAACCCTTTTGACTTCCTTTCATCGTCTTTGGTCCTTTTTTGACACTCTGTATTGTGTGGGACTGTCACTCTTGCAGCAGCTGGAGAGTTTGGTCTGGGAACGGTCCGGGAACAGCTTTGTTAGTTCCCATAGTGATGGCGGATACATGGTGTGGGCTGTCAGCAGCAGCAATCCCTGCACTCGTGACCCGATCTCATCCACCATACCATATGGTGAGCCGTAACACATGCCAGTTACACAGCCTTTCCATTTTCTTTTTTGTTTCACACAAACAGATTTTGTTAGCAGTGAGTTTGTTGCACAGTTATATAAGAGTGTTTAAGAAGCAAATCAGCATACAACCTGAATTCTGGAAATGTTGGGTCATTGTTTAAAATTTGAATAAAATGAAAGCTAAAAGACTTTCAAATCACATGAGCCAATATTTTATTCACAATAGAACATAAATAACATAAATGTTTAAATAGGAATTTTACACTTTTACCCATTAAATGAGCTGATTTCAAATTTGATGCCTGCTACAGGTCTCAAAATAGTTGGCACGAGGGCAACAAATGGCTGAAAAAGCAAGACATTTTGAAAAGATTCAGCTGGGAGAACATCTAGCAACTAATTAAGTTAATTGATATCAGGTCTGTAATATGATTAGCTTTGCAGTCCAGATCTTTCACCTATAGAGAACATTTGGTGCATCAATAAACGATAGATGACCAGCAACTCTTCAGCAGCTGGAAACCTATATCAGGCAAGAATGGGACCAAATTTCAACACCAAAACTCCAGAAACTCAATCTCGTCTTCAAACGGTTTTGAAAAGAAGAGATGCTACACCATGGTAAACATGCCCCTGTCCTGTAGCAGGCATCAAATTTGAAATCAGCTCATTTTGTGCGTACAATTGTAAAATTTCTCAGTTTAAACATTTATCTATGTTCTATTGTGAATAAAATATTGACTCATGTGATTTTAAAAGTCTTTTAGTTTTCTCTTTATTCAAATTAAAAAAAAAAAAATTACGGAATTCGGATTGTATAAGAATGATTTCTGAAAGATCATGTGAAACTGAAGACTTGAGTAATGGCTGTTTTTTTTTTTTTTTTTTTTTTTTTTTTTTTTAGAAACTTTAACAATCTTACCGACCCCAGACTTTTAAATGGTACTGTACAACACTATACGAAGGATGAAATGCACATACATGACAATATTTGAAGGATTAAGTATGAGTCAACATCAGTTGTTGGCCAGTTGTTGTATAATGCATATGTGTTGAACAAAGCCAAGCTTCAATCGCTTGATATATGTTGTACATTTCAGTCATAGTAAAGCATTTACATGAAATTTTAAAAAGGCTAGCTATTGTTTTATTCTGACTGAAATCAAACATTTACCATGCATGGTGAATGTACATCATGTTTTGTTGTTTTGGATAAACGGTAGTAATTCCAGTAGCCATAAGCTCATTGATGGCTGGTCATGATGTAATGTTTGCTTAACTTGCACAATGTCAGGAAATGTTGTTCTATAGCAAAGCTTAGAGTCCGTTCAACTTTTGTAATAGGCCATTAAAATCCTTCTCCAGACCTATTAAAGGGATCGTAAACCTCAAATGCACTCTTCACTGTTAGCTGATGGTTTGTTGACACAAACCACTTGGGGAATCTATGGATATTTTCCAATTTTTAACACTTACTCTGCCAAGATTTCTGTATTTTTGGTGGTTTCTCTCAAACTCAGTTTGTCTGTCTTTTTACTCTTTTTATGTGTTCTTCCTCTCAGGCCCCTTTCCCTGCAAAGCAGTGAACAAGATCCTGTGGAGGACAACAGAATCAGGGTTTGTGCCGTAATGTGTAAGAAATGAAATCCCATAATCTCATGTTTCAGCTCTGCTTGTTTGATTCAGGAAGGTCTCCTCTGTTGTCTCTGTAGAGCTCCTCTAGTGTTGTTCAGTGGCGGTATGCCCAGAGCCAGCTATGGAGACAGACACTGCCTTACCATCCTGCAGGACAGCAGCCACGTCACCCTGGACTTCACCTCGCGTGTCATAGACTTCTTCACCATTCACTGCACAGACAGAGATAAGGGTGAGCGGGTCAGGTGGTGTGGCTTAGTGGTTAAAGATTTAGATTGTTGTTGAATAATAAGGGTGCTCCGATCAGGATTTTAGGAGCCGATCACTGATCGTTGATTACAGGCAACAGCATCTGCTGATACGATCACCAATACCGATCTTTTTGAAACCCTTTTATCATGTAGAATTATTTATAGGGATGCTTCAATCAGGATTTTAACAGACATTCATTCAGGGTCTGAATTTTGTTTTTGAAAATTGGGGAAATCCCCCATTAGGTGATTCTTGCAGGTGGATTTTTTTTTTTTTTTTTTTTTAATATATGCTGTCATAAACAATACAGCAGAATCCATTTCAGGTGCCACACTTCTACCACGGTACATACCATCATATTGCCCTGCCATAGTTATGAGTTCAAACCCCTACATGGGGCAATCGGTAAACTGTCGCCATTTGTACCCTTGATCAGGGCACTTGGACCTGGGTTGCTCTGGTGGAACTGTTCCTGTAATAAGTCTCCTATAAATCACTAATGATACATGCATCTGCTAAATGGTTATTTTTATTTCCTGTGTATGGACTATAGTTATTTTTGTACCTGACAGAATTTGATGACCCATCAGCCCTTGTGGTTCTTTTGGAAGAGGAGCTGGTAGTGATTGATCTTCAGATGGCTGGCTGGCCCACTGTCCCTGCTCCCTATCTGGCTCCTCTGCACTCCTCTGCCATCACCTGTTCATGTCACATCTCAAATGTGCCTCCCAAGTTGTGGGAGAGAGTGATCAGTGCTGGCCAACAGCAGTATCCTCTGCAGAACTATGAGGTGAATTAAAGACTCCACACAGAGACCCAAAATGTTCAACCCATGTTCTGTGTTGGTTTGACAGGAAATTTGGTGGAAAGTTTTAAAAATGTTGGAGCCGAGTGAGATTATTCATATTGGTTAAAGTATTATTGAATTATATTAAATGTTTGTTTTATAAAAAAATTTTTCAAATTCTTTCAAAATACTGTATAATGAGAAAAGGCAAAATTCTAGAGAATGTGTAGAACGTTGCAAATTGTGTTGCCGTTTCAATAACTGACGTATAGTTGGCTGTCCTCCGTTTACGTATGTTTTATGTTTCTTCCACTTCAGCAGAAAGCTAAATATTTGCATTTCATATAACATCTGTTATGTGTATAACGTTAACATAAAACAAACACCTCCCTTAGTTTTTATATAAATGAATTAATTTAATACAGCATGCTCATACTGTATTTTTAGATTTAATAGCTTAGAAGCAAGTGATTTGACTTTCTGAAATGGGTTTTATTTAACAACCTCCAGTAAAACATAAACCAGCGTCAAAGTTCTTATTTAATGTTATTTCATTACAGAATTTAAAGTTTGCCAGATGTTTTTTTTGTTAAAGTGGCCGCCCTGAGTGTTTTTTTTTTTTTTTTTCCTCTGTATTTTGACAGAATTGGCCAATATGTGGAGGGAAAAACTTAGCACCTGATCCAAAGCAGAAAGAACTGCTGTTAACTGGGTGAGTATTTTTTATTTTATTTTATAAAGCTTTGTTACCATTACTAATTACAAATCAAAATCAAGTTATTGGAAAAGCTGCTTACATTTTTCTTAAATGTTTTGATAGAACATATCACAGGCTTTAATGAAACGCATTACTGTTTATCTGGATCAGTTGTCAGGATGATATATTTTTTTTTTTTTTTTTTTTAACTTTTTTTTTTTATAGTCATGAGGACGGTACAGTGCGCTTCTGGGATGCATCGGGAGTGTCACTCAAACCTCTGTACAAACTGAGCACAGCAAATATCTTTCAAACAGACTGTGACCACAACGACAGCTTGATGCAGGCTGGGGAGGAGGAATGGCCTCCTTTCAGAAAGGTCAGGGATTATTTGGGAGTTCTGATGATTTTTTTTTTTTTTTTTTTTTTTTCCCCACTTTTAAAACAAAGCTTAAATCACATAATCTGAACACTTGGATATATGTTATTTTATTTTACTTTACTTTACTCACTGTTTTCTTTCACAACAAGGGCAGCTTTAGCTCTGTGTGTTTCTTGACCTCTCATGTCTCTTTGTTTTCCTAATCCACCTTTTCCTCTTCTTCAGCTTCTCCATAAAATGTCGACTGCGGTCTGGCATGTGGCCCACTTTAGCATATAGGATTCACACTGGAGTTGATTCCTTTTGCACCTTAATTAAAAGCAGATTCTGTCTGACGACTGAAATGCTTTGCTAGCATCTCCTGAAAGTGAAGCACATTGCTGCTCTGGATGGCACTTGTGAATTGCTCATGTGATTCCTCCTCCTCATAACATGCACATTCCTCTTTTCTTTGTTCTTGTCTTCGCCTGCATCTGTTTGGCCGGGAGCAGACATGGTTGAGGGTCAATGTGTCTAGAGGGGAAGGAAATACAGTCTTATATTGTTACCGATTGCATTATATATTGTTCATAACATGTTGTTGTCTATGGCTGATGCTTTTTCTTTAAGGCTGTATGGATGTATGTTCTCCTCTTCATGTAGAAGATATTTTATTTGTCTTTGTGACAATTAAGCATAAAGTATATTTCATTTTTTTATTTTTTTTTTTAACGCATACGCTAGTGTAGCCTTTCAAAGTAATACTCCATTTGATCGCTTGCCTGAATGCAGGCAGTCGACACATGCGCTCTAGAAAGTTTCATCTTTGTTTAGTGACTGCACTATTTTTCTCCACAAGTTATGATAAAAATGTCTTTGTATTCTTTAAAACTAAAGTTGCGGCTATCTCATAACCCATTCACGTGAGCGCTTGTCAGTGCAGTTGTTCTGTCTCTTTAGTTTCGTTTTCTACTGTGAAACAACGGCCCCGGCCAGTGTTGCCACCTTGTGGGACAACTGGTTAGTGCAAAACAAATTCAATGCACATGGCTCTTATCCGATCTGTGCCACATGGGAGGAAAAAATCGGAATTGGGTCATGACCGTGTAAGCAGGAAAAAAGCGCATGGATTCCGATTTTCACAGATCGGTTTCAGGCCTCATTCATATGTGGAAATAAATCAGATATGAATCGGATACGTGTGTTTGCGCCTGCCCTGTAAGCGAACAGATTTACATCTTCCCCTGAATCCGTCATTGAAAAGTGAGGTTTTTTTTTTCTTCTTTTTAACATTTTGCGGTACAGACATCCCTATAACAAACGGAACATCTCTAGTTGACTGGCAGAGTATTAATTTCATTTTTTTGTGTTAAATAAAAGGCGATCTGACGTTGAAATGTGTTCTTGAAATTACACTGAGTGCTCGTTGCCGCTGTTGTCCGTGACAACGGCTCGTGCACAGACGGGCGCTTCAGTCTCGTTGTGGAGACTATACCCATTCATTCCATTGAAACCACAAAATAAAAAGCAAACTAACTTGTACCTGCCCTTGATATACAATCACTGATGAACGCATTGGTTTTAATGACTAAAAAAACCTAGTATAGGACGACGGATTCGAACCCAGAAGCTGTGACATGTTTAACAAATATCTACCCGAGTATTATTCAACTCGCACGCTTCCAGCGGAGCCCCGTTCGTATACTGTCGTGAAGAATTTGTTTTGACGTAGGGATGTAACTATTGCATTAAAAGAGTTTCTATAGGAATAAACCTGATTGGCTCAGGTGTGTTTTTACACTATACATTCCTCATAAATTAGATATTGCAGCACTGTTTGTACAGCTTTAGGAATCAGTGAAGAATAATATGTGTTTGCTTTTCATTTATTTCCAGGTGGGCTGTTTTGACCCATACAGTGATGATCCTAGACTAGGGATCCAGAAGATCAGCCTCTGTAAATACAGTGGAAAACTAGTGGTGGCTGGAACTGCTGGACAGGTAGGATCCCTAGTTTTTAATGATTAATTCAAATATATTTTTATTTCAGTAGCTTTGTTTCAAAGCCTAGTAAACAACCTAGCTGTCTACTGTCTGCATTGGCAGCTGTCTACATTGGCAGCATTCTAACCATAATGAAACCTTATAACATCTTGACTCTAAAAACCGTTTATAAAAACATGGATTCATCCTGCCTCCTTAGGGAGACCAGTCCCATTTGAATAAGGCCTAAATACCTATTCACAACAAGGAAGATAACTATAATAATAACAATATAGTTCTAAAAAAAAAAAAATCTAAATATATAAGCAATATCACACTCATAGCCGTGCGATATCTCTATATCAGCACAGCTGGGATTCGGCCATAGGTAATCACAGCAGTGCTGATATAGAGCCATATCGCACAGCTACGAGTGTGATATTGCATTTATACAACAGTTCGACGGCTCAAGTGTGTAAATAAGACTTTAAATACTTCCTTCTGCCACTTATTATTCAAATCTCAAGTTGACAGTTTAACAGTTGAGCCCAAGCCTCCATTACTAATTTGTTTCATTAAAGCTCATTGTAATATTTAGAGTAGAGTATTATGAGAGGGAGAGATCAACTAAGCGAGTGTATTACCTGTATCTAGCTGAGATTCTTCAGGTCAATCTTATATTCATAATCACAAAATCAGTTTGAATGTCCGCTGAGGAAAGCGATATCTTTGTCTTTGTCCTTTTAACATTTAAGACATTCCCATGACAGCACAAGTCGATGCATTTGTCAGTTGCGCTCGTAAGATGATGTTTAAAATAAAAACGTCCTTGTTTCAGTCCATTTCAATATAAAAGTCATTGTGACTGACTCACTCACTCACTCATAAAGACAGTCTTTCCCGCCATCTAATGGCGTATTAATGTAACTTTCACTGAAGTCGAAATCACTAATGGACTCTTTCTCAATACCAAAATATACGGCATGTTATTTGTGTAAAATATTTATTGAACAATAATATTTAAATTAACAACAATAAAGGGTTCAAGCATTTAATGCGGCAAACGACAAAACTGCAGCGCAATTAAAATAAATATTGTTTGCTGGCATGGACACTAATGTAGTAACTGTTATTGTTATCTTTATAGTTAATCGTTCTTGCTGTGAACGGGCCTTAATAATGTTGCCTAAATGGGAAGCTCACTAGGTTTTCAAATGACTATTGTCTGCACAAAAATAAATGATAGTAATTCCTAAGCTCTGTTCACAGGTTATAGTTATGGTTCTTAGCGATGAGAAATCAGATCACATGATTGATGTGGCCACAGTGGACCTGCTCCAGGACCGAGAGGGTTTTACGTGGAAGGGTCATGACCGGCTGCCTCCTAAGATTGGCTCAGTAGTGTTTGCTCCTGGATTCCAGCCGGTTGTCCTGGTGCAGTGCATGCCGCCTGCAGCCGTTACTGCGGTAACCCTGCACGCAGAGTGGAACCTCATTGCCTTTGGCACCAGTCATGGCTTTGGCCTCTTTGACTACCATCGGCGGAGTCCAGTGCTGGCGAGGTAACTCATGGGGCCTTCCAAGGCTGCTGTGTTAGTTGGCCAAATGTTGTTCAGGAGCACTTATACAGTAATCAGTGCTTCAAACTGAAAGAGACTGATGTCATTTGTTATGAAGATATTGAAGTTTTCTGAATTAGAGCTTGCTCAGTAGCAGAATTTGAGTTGGTAGGATACTGGCTCTGGTAACTTGGTAATAACATCTTAATGGTTGAAGTCTATAGGTAGAAACATTTACTAAATTAATAACTCAAATATATGTGAAATTTGACATGTACAAGCACATCTTCAGATTAAGCAGGGTCATAAAATTATGACACAAAATTAATGAACACATGATTATGCAGAAACTGCAACTTCCAAACAAATTCTACAAATATTTCAGAACACAAACTCAAACATACTTTTTACTTTTTTTTGATCACATATTATTGAGTATTATTAGTAGTATTAGTAATAACAATAATAATATAAAACAACCTTATAATAAAATAAACCTTAATATTAAAATTAAACAACATTATTATTTGGGTTATTCATTGAATTACCCAATGAATGCATTGCATTGTTATAGATAAGCAATTAAACCCTAAACTGAATAAGCATTTCCTTCAGCAGTTACAGTAGAATAACCTCATAGGATATTAATAAAGATCTGACTTTCGTATGAATGGAGTTTTCTTCAAAGGAAGGTTCTTTTCATAGGTGCACCCTACACCCCAATGACTCCCTGGCTATGGAGGGCCCGCTGTCTCGAGTGAAGTCTCTGAAGAAATCCCTGCGCCAGTCCTTCAGAAGAATCCGGAAGAGCAGAGTCTCAGGAAAGAAACGTGCCGTGGTTAATAGTCCCACCAGTAAAGTAAGTGTCTGGAAATATCCCACACGTGTCCCCATCTCACAGGCCATTGTTTGAGTCTGCTGACCTGTTGATAGTTTCTTTTAAGATGCTCTTCTGGTTTGCGTCAGGTGCAGGAGGCTAACGCCCAGTTGGCAGAGCACGATGCTGAGGTGGCACCAGTACAGAGACGGATTGAGCCCCGTTCTGCAGACGACTCACTGTCTGGAGTGGTGCGCTGCCTCTGCTTCGCTGACACATTCCTCAGAGATGGTGAGAATTGTGAGGAAAAAGGGCACAGTGTGACATGACTTAAATGGGCTTTTTAGTTATTTTTTTAAATTAGGTGGCCTTGATAAAATTTCGAGTACTAAAGTCGTTTTAAGTACTTGCATTTAAGTAACATTTGTAGTTACACTGTATCAACTCAAACTCCTATAATCATAACACTAACCTAAACCCTACATTTACTCCTAAACAGTGTTGGGTAACTCATTACTTAAGTAACATAATCAGATTACTAGTAACTAGTAAAGTAACGCATTATTTTTAAATTTACAACATAATATCTGAGTTACTTTTTCAAATAAGTAACGCAAGTTACTTTGTTTTCCAATTTATGGACTGACAGCTCTCCTGTCCTCATGTTGAGAGAAATCGGCAGTAAGTGCCGAGGCGTTGTGTGAACATGATGGTTATTCTAGACTAGTTCTAGAGTAAATGTGAGCATACATTTACTCGCTCACTACTACTTCTGTGTCCTATTATTCTGTATTCCACAATGGCAGCACAGCTGAAAGGCTTGTTTGTTTGAGCTGCACCCTCAACTGTACAGGCATGAATTTGCATTTCCTTATTCAGGCTTATTCATTTAATTTCTGGTGTGAAAGGGCCTTTACATTTGCCAAAAATATAACTTTTTTTTGTTGTTATAAAAACAAACAGCCCAGCCCAGATGAGAAAAAGTAACGCAAAAGTACCTTAACACATATTACTTTCCATAAAAAAGTAACTAACACAATTAGTTACTTTTTAAAGAAGTAACGCAATCTTGTAATGCATTACTTTTAAAAGTAACTTTCCCCAACAATGCTCCTAAACCTAACCATACCTCAAACTCATTAACAGTAAATGTAAGAATTTTCCAGAACAACACATAGTTACACAGTAAATCCATAGTCATAGTATTTAATGTTAGTACATAGTAGTTACGGCACCTAATGTAAATTGTGACTTTTTTTGTGTGCGTGTGTTTAACCAAATTCGACATTAGGATTCCATACTCTCAGATCCATTCTATAAATTAAATCCAAATATGATGCAAAAATATTGCAAGAATACTGAACTTATTAAAGTTAAGATTATTTGTGATCTATTCACATTGAATTATTGAATCTAGTCGCAGCCCTAGTTCGACTTGATCAGTTGTACATGCCTGTTTTATCCATCTGTTATTATACCAGTTCATTAAGCTAAAATATCAGACAGGCATAAGCTATTTTGCTTTCAGTCTAATCTAGAGCTCTGAGTGTAGAGAGAAGGATTGAAGTAATTTATGCTGTCACTCTCTATATTATGACGTCTGGCTCACAAGCACGAGGCAGCCTCATTTTCATCATCTTCAAAATATACGACCTCTTAACTCAGACAGTCTCTTGCACAATAGTGATCAGATCATGTTTGGGGAGAGCTAAATTTTCCATGAGGGAGTTCTGAACAAAGTATTATTGTTTATTAGTGCAGTATGTTAAAATGTTTCACAATAATGGAGGGAATAACTTTGTTTGTACTGTGCAGTTATGGGTGTGAGTGGTTTATGTTATTGGAACATTATAATAGGTCGAGTCAGATTACTATTGTCTGAACATCTGTGCTGACTGAATTGGGAAAACGAAAAAATGTGTTCAAACAAAACACACAGAATTGAGAAATGCTGCTTTCGGCCTCCAAATCAGGTCATGCTACTAATAATCTGATAAGTGGAATCAGATGTTATATAACAGAGATGCCCAAAACTTCAGCGTTGGGAATACTAATTCCTTTAAAAAATGAGACCTTTGCATTTACCAAATCTTAAACTAAATGTAAAAGTTTGAGATTCTGTCACTGAAACACTTGAATATTTGGAACATATACCTCTCTATATCTGTGGTGGTTACAATCCTGCAAATAACCTTTTCATGTCAGGTTTTTGCCTTCTCTCTTTCATTTTTCTGTTTTTTAAAAACTAAGATCAAATCATGCTTGCGTTTTGTAAATGAGACTCCAGGCTCTTAAGACAAACATTTATTGATATGGGAAAAAATCTGTTCAATTTGGCATGCTATAGGCCACCTGGTTGACAGCATTATTTTTTCCTCTGTTTCTCAGGAACGCATCATGGCCCTACAATGTGGGCCGGCACAAACTCTGGCTCCGTGTACGCATATGCTCTGGACGTCCCCTCACAGGAGAAGTTCTCTGAGCAAAGTGTGGAGGCCCTGCTGGGGAAAGAGATCCAGCTCATGCACAGAGCTCCAGTGGTGTCCATCGCTGTGCTGGATGGTCGAGGGACCCCTCTGCCGGAGCCGTATGAAGTCTCCAGAGATCTGGCCAAAGCTCCAGACATGCAGGGCAGCCACTCAGTTCTTATTGCTTCTGAGGAGCAGTTTAAGGTTGGGATTTTTACAACTAAATCTACTACCATTAAATGGATCATAAAAAGCAGGATTGGAAGTGAATAATCGTTCTTCTGCTTTGTGTAGGTTTTCACACTGCCTAAAGTAAGCGCGAAGACCAAGTTCAAGTTGACCGCCCATGAGGGCTGTCGAGTACGGAAGGTGGCGCTGTCAAATTTCACCAGCGTGAGCTCTGAAGAGTACTCCGAGAACGCTCTAGTGTGCCTTACCAATCTGGGTGACATCCACGTGTTCAGTGTGCCAGCACTGAGACCGCAAGTACGCTACGACTGCATTCGCAAAGAAGACATCAGTGGCATTGCCTCCTGTGTATTCACTAAGACTGGACAAGGTTAGTAGTTCATTCTCAAAGAGTCTATAAATAATTTCTAGCTCTGAGCCTTTTTACTTGAATGAGGTTCAACTAAATTGCCTTCAACGTTATTAGGATTCTACCTGATTTCGCCCTCGGAGTATGAGCGCTTCTCGCTGTCAGCTCGTGTGATCACAGAGCCACTGTGTCGAGTAGATGTTGAGCGACCTCACGATCTCTGTGCACACAGGTGAGTAACCAGTTTCACCAATCACAGTTTAACAGTGTCTCGACCAGGTGCCATAATCTGCCTGTCAGCTCTAAATGCAAAACATCCTGTGGGTGAAATGAATCACAGTTCTGTCTATTTGTAACACGATGATAATAATTTGTCAAGAAACATTTATTATTATTATTATTATTATTATTATCATATTCAAATGATTTCAGAAGGATCATGTGAGACACACTGGAGTAATGATGCTGAAAATTCAGCTTTGACATCACAGGAATAAATTATATTTTAAAGGGGACCTACAAATCCCCTTTTACAACATGTAAATATAATGGCGCTTTTCCACTGCGTGGAACGGCTCTGCTCTGCTCAGTTCGGCACGGCACGCTTACTTTCGGTTTGCTTTTCCTCTGCAGTGTAGTACTGCTTCAAAGTGGGTGGGATGATATACTGATCGTTATAGTTGCGCTGCCTCTACTGTCATGGATCTGCTCCTTGTCTACCAACGAGTCTGCACCTTGTCTACTGACCAAGATGCAGCCATTTCTTTTTTTCAAGTTGTGTGCGATGGTCGTTTAAAGCAAGACATTTAAAAAAATGTTTTTAAAAAAAGTAGCGTGAACAAATGATACTGCGGTGGCTGTTACTGACTATTTAAATCTAGTGGGTTTGGGGTCTCGTGTTTGAAATCCAATGACGCTGGTAGTGACAATTCTCTCTGACTAATCAGTGATCTGCAGTGTTTACGTCACATTTAGTATCGGTACGGCACGCTTGGAACCTCAACCGTGGTGCTACTATTTAAGTGAGTCATACCGTTAAGTACCGAGCCGTCCCATGCAGTGGAAAAGCACCAAAAAGTGAGCTGTACCAAAACGTACCACGCAGTGGAAAAGTGATGAAAGTCTCTGTCCCCAGAATGTGTCTGTGAAGTTTCAGCTCAAAATACCCCACAAATAATTTATTATAGTTTGTCAAATTTGCCCCTATTTGTGTGTGAGCAAAAACACAGTTTTTGTGTGTCCCTTTAAATGCAAATTAACTGATGTTCCCGGCCCCCTTTCCAGAAGAGGGCGGAGCTTTAACAGCTCGATCTTTGGTTGCTCAACAACAACAAAGCTGGAGAATCTCACGCAGACAAAATGACGCTTGTCATTACCAATGTTCAGCTTTACATTGTTCAAACCTTAGTCGAACACTGATGGAGAGACTCAGGAAGAATTACAACTTTTAGAATTCATCTGGACGTTTCTGAAGGGATCGTGGATACATTTATGTAGTTGCTGTGGAGTTGATTCAACTCCTCGACTAGCATGTGCTATCATGTTAATCTTTTGTGCAAATCCAGTGATGAATTCATCACTCGTTTGTGAAGCAGTCCGGCATAAAAATGACGGCAGCAACACTCTACTACAACAACTCTTCCTCTTCTCTAAAGCAGCCCAACATGGCCTCACCCCCTTTGTTGCGTGGCCCTGGGGCAAGGTTTGTCAATTTTAGACAATTTTAACATCACTAACCCGAGAAGAAGCTCGTTGTAGTTCCTACCAGCCGTTTGTTGTAGTCCTTAAACAGAGAAAGAAAATATCTCCTTTTGCATTGAACTTTGAGTGTGGTAACTTTGCAGATGTTGTTTGTGCTCTAACAGCAACATTACACACTAACTAAAGTTAAAAAAGTGAAATCATATTCAAGGACCCCTTTAAAATATATTAAAAATCTTTGTAACGGTCATATATTACAATTTCAGTGTTTTTACTGTATTTTTGGTGAGCATAAAAGACTTTTTAAAAAATATTAAAATCTCTACTGTTCAAAGGTTTAGGGTCAGTAAGTGTTACAGATGGGTAATTTTTTTTGGTGCATGATCGTGTTGAAGAAATCAGTCATGTCCCCGACATTCAGAGAATAGTAGTTCTGCATTTTCAGCACATTTCAATCTTTTTTTAGCAGTTCCAGCACGACGCTCCCACCACAGGCTAATGGAACACACAAGACACAAGCAGAGAGCAAGTCTGTTGAAACTGAAGGTAACAATTCTGCACTCATGTTTTGATAGATGGAAAATATATGTCATTCTTCACCCAACTAGCTGTAATTACGAGCATTTGTGCGGTTTTGTTTTACTGGAAATTAGAATTTGTTATGACTGAGGTCTAATTTATGTACTTGATGTTGAATGTCTCATACAGCAGTTAATTTTTCTTAAACTATGATCTCACCTCTTTTGTGACAATACGTATCATGCTGTCAAGAAACATGTTGTATTTCATGAAATACGATGATTTAATTTTTCACGCTGAAAAAGCATAAAATAAGATATGCTGTCTTTCTCTCAGGTCTGTTGGAGGAAATGAGGAGTGCTTTGTCCTCACCTGTCCTGGATTCTCCCAACAGCAGTGCTGACATCACTCTGGACACCACTGGTGATCTCACCGTTGAGGACGTCAAAGATTTCTTAACGTGAGCGCACTTGACTTATCTGTTCTGGTCTATTAGAGTTGAGTGTATTTTGGGTTCCACTCAATGTTTTGCCTCTTTAGGACTGTGGATGAAGCTGAGAATAACTTCAGGAACATCACCGAAGAGGATGGGAGGCCTCCTGGAATTCTCATCAACTGAGGCGGGCCGGCAGACAGCTGGAGGTGAGGAACATTTACAACTTAAGCAGGCCTGTGGAGCAACTGTGAGCGAAGCGCTGTGGTCTGTGAAGAGTAGACAGGAGATTTGTTATTGGATGCAGAAGGGAGGTGTGTCTGACTGAAGACATGCACCCCGCTGAGCCTGGCAGTTATTTAATGTGCAGATCTGTGCTAGACATTAGTTGGCCAAAATAAATTATTAAGGATGTGCTGTTAGTGTATTTAGTGTAGGGGAAGAACGAGATGTACTTCTAACATCGCTGCATTTTTTTTTTTTTTTTTTTTTTTTTTTTTTTTTTTTTTAAAAAGTGTGTTAAAAGCTACAGGATTTAGAAAACAAATGAACTAGTCAAACTTCTTTTTTCAACAAGCACAGTAGCAGTATAGCATGAATGTTTTTGTCTTTTTTCAGGAACATTTACAAGAAAATAATTTTTAAATCTAAATGGCATCGAAAAGAGAAACAAAAGCATAAAAGCAGTTTAGCATAAAATGTGCTTCTTTTTTTTTCTTTTGCTTTGAATCATATCATACTTGATACAAGAGAGAAAAAAAATTGTTGCTTCTGTGTTAAAAAATATCTAGTGTTGAAGCAGATTTTATTTAGATGGTTCTTATGAACAGTGTTAAAAAAAAAATTAGTGATAAATTTGACACATTTACGTTTTTAGGGCATGATTTAGTTCAGATCATTCTGATTCATTATTCATTCATTACTCTGTTTTCAAGTTGGTTAAATTAGGGTGTTTTTAATTGAATTAGTTGTATTTAGTGTATTCAAGTACATTCAAGTGCTGTGACCCATTTAAAATCTTTTGTTTTTGTGTGTTTAGTGTGTAGCATTAGTATTAGTAGCTAATAAGCTAGTTTTCAATTTAAAATAGCTTAGTAGAAGGTAAAGAGACAAAACCCTGGCATTTTGTGTATTCTTATTGCCGGAGACCACCATAGTTTGTGAATTTCTAGATGATACAATAGTTTCCATTTTGCTAATGACCGCAGTAACTTTACACTTTACTTGCCATACAAGGAGAGGGATCAAAGGGTGAATTTTTATGCAGAGCTTCACTAAATGCACTCGTGTGATTTCTGCAGTCCATATCCTGCAAAGCTGGCACTCAGTAGGGCATCTGCCCCTCTTATCCTCCTTAGTTAAGCCTAAGGCATTATTATCTCAACTGTTAATGTACAGAAAATTAAGAACAGACCACATTTTCCAGCGCTTTCATTCAGCCATAGCCATTTTACATTTGTTTATTTGCACTTCTTGGGTAAAAAAAGCACCACTTTGCCTCCTTGTGGACATGTTTGGCAGTGCAGAATGATTTGAATGATTACAAGATCAATCCGTGTGTTTGGATGAGTGCCTGTGATTATATATAATTGCATCCGTATTTAAGCCTTAATGAAGATGTTTCTTTTCAGGAGCAGTTATGGGTGAGAACTCATTACTTCTAATTGGATCTTGACAGAGCGGTTTGTGACTCCGGAAGTTGCACCAAACATTGTTCATCAAGTTTTTACAATGGGAATGTTGCACTTTTTCTCCTCCCGTGCCAAAAGACTGAATGATTCATTCTATTATCCTCCTCTTCTTCACCTTTCCTCCAGTTTTCCTTTTCTTTTTTCTCCCCACAACCATTGGTTCCTTTGAGGGGCCATAAAATGGTACATTTGAGAGGTGACTTTTAAAGGGATCAGGCGATAAAACAGCCAAGATGTGTTGCACAATGTCCGTATGCCGGTAGGGGGGCTGCTTGCACTGGCCCCACAAATGTTTTCTTCGTTTGTCTTTCAGCATTCCTCTTTTCTCACGTCACCTCTCCTCTCGTCTTATGCTAAATCAAATCGAAATACTTAAATTCAGTTTATATTTTGCCTCATAAGTTGATTTCCTAGAATACATGGCTGCTACAGTAAAGTTCATGAATCTTAAGGGTATTTTAGGGCAAACAACTGCTCCACGTAGGTTATACGTTCATCGTGGCACAACAGAAAATGACTTAATGCATAATTAAAGCAAAACTCATTTAGTAGCTGAAACATTAAGCGCTCTGCTCATTTACAAAGGAGAAAAAGGCATAATGTGTGTATGAAGCATATACTTTTTCCCTCCTGACAGCCTTTTTAACTATATCTATGATACTGTGATGGTTTTTGACCACAAATCTATTGAAAAGTTCAAGTTATGGACCCTGTGGGTTTGATAGAGATATTTTCCTTTCATTTAGTCATCTTTGTTGTTTTTTTTTTTTATATATATATATATAATGTCCCTTAACCACTTGCCATTGTAAGTAATTCTGGCAGTTAACTGTGAAGCGTGTAATTTGAAGGAACATGGTGTGTATGTAACCTTTCAGTATTCTCCTCAATAATTCTAACTAGTTTGTTTTTGCCACAGTATTAACACATTATGAAGGAGCTAATGTCTTTTTCTATTTACACAGTATTCTTTAAAATAATTTTATATGGCTTATAAGGGTTGGTATTTTGTATTTTATAGATTTCACTGGCATTTAGGTAACTAGGCATTTCTAACACTGCATTTTGTGGCAATTATAGATGGTTGTGGAGTAGAAATTACTACTATGAGTTTTAGTGTAGCTAATAGAGGGAAAGAATCAATAGGATGAAGAGTTTTGCCCAGACACATTTGAATAAGACACATTTGGATGCTCAGATCAGATAATGCAGATGTTGGTGTGCTTTTAAAAGTATGAATTTTTTTTTTTTAATTTTTTTTTTTTTTTTTTTTTTTTTTTTTTTTTTTTTTTTTTTTTTAAAGTGAAAGGCTCTAGTTACATTGTAATTACAAAGAAAACTGCACATAAACAATTTGCTTGGTATCGACTCCATGCATATTCCCTGGTTTTTGTTTTGTTCATTACATGTCCAAGGGACCTCACTAATTGTAGTTTAATTTGTTTGTATATTTTTGCCTTACATAACCCTTACTTTCCATCCAGCACCTATCCTGTGAACATGTATTTAATTTTTATTTTTCTTGTGTAGAATTTTAATTTGAGATATTGCAATGCTAATGAAATTTTGAATGTTAATAAAGTATTTACTCCATATTTCATTGAGTTGTCGGTGTGGTCTGTATTCAGATTGGCAATAAAAACCAAATGCCATATTTCATAAAAGGGGGCCCTGCAATGAAGTGATACAGTTGCATGAAAAAGTATGGGAACCCCTTGCAGAAAATGTGAAAAATGTTAACAAAATGTGATCATACAAAATGCATGTTTTTTTTATTTAGTCCTGAGTAAGATATTTTACATAAAAGATGTTTACATATAGTCCATAAAAAAAAACCAAAAAAAGCTGAATTTATTAAAATGGACCCGTTCAAAAGTTTGTGAACCATTGATTCTTAATACTGTGTGTGGTTACCTGTATGATCTATGACTGTTTGTTGTGATGGTTGTTCATGAGTTTGTCCTGAACAGTTAAACTGCCGAATGTTCGTCAGAAAAATCCTCCAGGTCCTGCAGATTCTTCCGTTTCAAGCATCTTTTGCATATTTGAACCCTTTCCAGCAGTGAATGAATAATTTTGAGATCCATCTCTTCACACGGAGGACAATTGAGGGACTCGAACACAACTATTAAAAAAGGTTCAAACACACTGATGCTCCAGAAAAAAACATGATGCATTAAGAGCCGGGGGGTGAAAGCTTATAAACAGGATGATGTCCAAATATTTTTGTTGGAATTTTTTTTTTTTTTTTTTCAGTACTGCCCTTCAGAAGCAACAGAAGATACTTGCATGTTTCCCGGAAGACAAATTAAGTACAATTTACCTTGACCTTCAAATTCAAAAGTTTTCACCCCCCGGCTCTTAATGCATCATGTTTTTTTCTGGAGCATCAGTGAATGTTTGAACTTTTTCTAACAGTTGTGTTTGAGTCCCTCAGTCGTTCTCCGTGTGAAAAGATGGATCTCAAAATTATTCATTCACTGTTGTAAAGGGTTCAAATACCTGGAGGATATTTCTGAAGAATGTTGGGAAGTTTAACTGTTCAGGACAAACAAGAGACTCATGAACAACCATCACAAAAACAAAAAAAACAAACAAACAGTTGTAGATCATCCAGGTAACCACACACTGTATTAAGAATCAATGGTTCACAAACTTTTGATTGGGGTTATTTTAATACATTCAGCTATTTGTTTTGTCTCTTGGACTATATATATAAATATCTTTTATGTAAAATATCATACTCATGACAGTATTAAATAAAAAATGCATTCTGTATGATCTCTTTTGTTAAAATTATTCACATTTTCACAGATTCGGCAAGTGGTTCACATATGACTTCTGAGGTTATGGTGACCATGGGCCATTTCATTTGAAAAGCATATTTTCTTGCTATTGTACTTGCACAAGAAAAAGAACAAACTTTCAGTACTTCTGTTTAATTGTGCTGCAAAAATCAAGACTGTTGATGTTGAGCCATGAATGAGGAGTTAACTACCCAGTGGCACAGTTCAACGTTAAATCTCAACTACAGATTTTTGTACTTGACAAGTAACATGAACAAAGATTTTGTTCTAACGTAAATGGAAAAACTGGTACCATGTTTTCCTCCATTTTTAAAATTTTTTTTTTTTTATCACAAGTTGCAGTTCATGTAAACCGCTGCAGTATAGTAAATTAGTTCTTAATAGTTTATGTAAAATTAACATAGGGTTAAAAAAGACTATATGTAGTAGCATGCAGTAATTATTAATTCAGAGGAATTTTATGTAAATGAGCTTTAAAAGAAGTGTCTGTAGCACACTTATGTCAAACAGCCATTTGTTTTATTGTTACATTCTGAGTCTTTTTTTTTTTTTTAACAAGGAGAATTCTTCAAAATTGACCCCAACAACACTTTGAAAAATAGTACTCTTTTATTAAAGACAATTAAGTGCTGATAATCACATTTAACCTACACAAACAAAAATGTTAAACAGGAGAAATATGAAAATCATTCTGAACAAAGGACTATTGCATCATATCATCCTCTTCTTCCTCCTCCTCCTCCTCATCATCATCGTCATCAAAATAGCGCTCCTCTGCATCATGGCTTACGATATCCAGGTTATCATAATCTGGATTCTCATCCACTTCACTGCAATAAAAAAAGTTATTTAAGATATAAGATTATATAAGAGCTATAATATGAGCAGTTTACTGTCAAATGAAAATTAGCCCAAGCTTTACTCACCCTCAAGCCAACCTAGGTGTATATGACTTTTTTTTCTGATGAACACAATCTGAGAAATATTAATAATATCCTGATGCATCTGAGTTTTATAATGGCAGTAAACAGAGTTCACGAGCTGAAGAAAGTGCATCCATCCATAATAAACGTGTACTCCACACGGCTCCAGGGGGTTAATAAAGGCCTTCTGGAGCAAAGTGATGCGTTTTTGTAAAAAAAAAAAAAAAAAAAAATTCCACATTTAACAAGTTTTGAAGTTAAACATCTAGCTTCCAGACCGCCTTCTATATTCAACTCCCGGAAAAAAAAAAAAAGAACTGGCGTCGCGTTAAGCTTTTCCCGCAAGTTGAATAGGGAAGGCGTTGGATGTGGCGTAACAATACGTACCTCGGATACGTCAGGATATTTATTGATATTTCTCAGATCGTGTTCATCAGAAAGAAGAAAGTCATATACACCTAGGATGTCTTGAGGGTGAGTAAAGCTTGGGCTAATTTTCATTTGAAAGTGAACTAATCCTTTAACACTCCGCAACTTAACAAATTTGAAGAGAAAGAAATAGTGCCAAAGCAATATTTATTAATTTTACTCTGAGAGTTTGATTTTAAATTAGAAGCACTATGATTTGACCTGTAGTTGAAGTCATCTTTGCCATCCAAGAAGCGCTGATGCATTTGACTCAGGAACTCCTCCCTCAGCATGGCTTTCTCTTCTGCAGTGGGCTCCCACTCCGCCTGTCTGGGTTCCTCACATTCTAAACCACACACACACATTCATCCATCAAAGCGTTTAAATGGAATCGGAGTTATGACTCTGCATTTGAGATCTCATACCTTCCTCATCAGACTCCTCCACTGCACACTGCTCTCTCTCCTGCTCCTCCTCCAGGCGGTTCTGGATGAGTTTCTCCTGGTAGGAGTTGATAAGCAGGTCAGCGAGTCCCCCTGGGCCGTTCTTCATGGCCTCCTCTGAGCGCTGCAGGATCTCCTCTTCACTGAGATACTGTCCAATGTACTGCTCATACAGCAGTGGATCTCGCACACGCATCTGCTCCTCGCTGAAGTACTGGCCCTCTGCCGAGAGAACGTATTTGAGGATGACAGAAGTATCTTCTAAGTAACAAAGCATGCTATTCTTGTCATAAGCATTTCTTCAGCAAGTTCACAAAGTGCTAGAGGGGTTACTTTATAGATTTTTCTTGCCATTTTAAAATGAAACTGTTTTTTTTTTTAGAGATATTACTACTTTAATTGACTTTTTATTTGATGCATTAAATTGATCAAGTGACAGTGAAGACATAACATTACATTTCTATATCAAATAAATGCTGTACTGTTGAACTTTCTACTCATCAAACAATTCTGAAGAAAATGTATCACATTTTCACACAAAATATCAAACTGTTTGTAATAATAATAAATGTTTCTTGAGCAGCAAATCAATGCATTATAGGATTGCCTTCTCAATGAAGGATTCAAGTGGTGCTGCATTAGAATTTGCAACCTTCAGGAACAAACAACCTGTGCTTACCCTTCTGAAGAGCGCGGAGAGCTGCGTATCGATGGTTACGGATCCGTTTCCTGTCTGCTGTGCCAGATGCCCGTCTCTGAATCTCCTTGCAGTAATACTGCGCCCTGCAGTCACCGCTCAGGTGTGAGAAAGCGTCCATGTGCTCTGGCTTTAGATGGGCCTGATAGCGCTCTAGAAAAACTAAGGGCTTGGATTTGTACTGATCCATTAAAACCTTCTTCTTCTCCTCCAGAGTTAAGTCTGGCTCCCCCAGCTGCTGGCTTTTCACTGGACTCCCACTGGCTGCTACAGCCTCGATCATCGCGCTGAGACAGCTGGATGGCTCATCCTTGGAAAAACAAGCAAGAGCCACATAGTCAGAATCATATACTGCATGTATAGTTTGTGTGCTGAACACAGGTGACATCTCACCTGTACATTTGGAGAGTAGCTTGTAGTGTTTTGGGCCTCCTTGACATTTGTTTTAGGAGGACTTCTCTCTTGGGGAGCAGGTATGTTGCAGTTGCCAGATGTGTTAGGTTCAGTACATGGCTCGATTTCTCCCCACAACGCTGTCTTCTGCTTTAAAGAGCAGCGTCCACAGAGATTCAAGAGGTTAGAATCATTTTGGGTCATTCTACAAAATGGCTAGATTTAAAAAAAAAAAAAAAGGAAACCTCGGGCTACGGAGGCAGATCTGAATGTGAGTTGACAGTTGCTTGTAAGAAAGGGGAAGAGTTTAAGTGGATTAAATGACTGGAGAAATCATTATTTTATTTAGATTAAACATTACGAGGTCAAAAAGAAAAGAAAAAGAAATATGCATGGATGAATTCTTTACAATAAGACCAAAAACATGCATTTAGAAAGATGAATTTCCATTTCATGCCAACTTTAAATTTATATAAAGTTTTTATATATATATGCTCCTAAGTTGTGTGTCAAGATTGTGATCCTAACTCATCACACATTTTCTTCATTTTAAGTAATGAACTACTTCACTTAAATATGTTGTCAAAATGGAGTGAATTCTTCCATTACAAGCAAATGTCTTCTCTTTTTACCACGCTATCTCATGTTTTGTTTGTCAGTAAGGGATTCTCTTTAAAGTTGCACTATATGGTCAAACACTAAAATGTATTTATGTAGCTTGAGGTGGCACAGTGAAACATTATTTGTATGATAGCATGTCAAAGCTTACAAAAACGTACTTTCAAATCAACTCATCAAAATGCACAATTTTCACAGAAAGAGCCGTCTGTAGATGCAAATGAGCGGAGCACATGTACGTGATGACAATTCTCACCTGCAAATCTGGAGAGTTCGTACCGCTGCTCTTCATGTTTTCATCCTCCTTGGGTTTGATACATGGCTCGATTTCTCCCCACATTTCTGTCTTCCACTACCGAAGACAGTTTTAGTACTAACTGCAATGTGTAACTATGACTACGGAAAGATGTAAATAATTTCGCCTTTATTTGTAGAAGTAGGATATGTGAAAGACATTCGTACCTCTCAATGTGCTCATTTTACATTAATCCTTTTAAATGTTCTGTATTTAAAACAACAACAACAGCAGCAGCAGCAGCAGCGTTTAACGTTCTGCCCATCAGTGTATCCACACTATCAGTTCCGTGTGAAACATCGTAATTGCAGGTTGGTAGTTCCGTTTATTTCAACCTGTGTAAATACACAATTGTCCAGTAGATGGCGACATACTCCAACCCTCCATTCTGCATTTGACTGGTCAAAAACCTACAACCAAACATTATAATAGCGACACAGCTTTCTGAATAATCTTTGACCAGAATCATTTTAAAATTAGGAGAACTTGTTTAATAACCAGCAAGGTAAGTCTTGAATAACCCATAAAAAATTATCACAACAGTTGCTGACAAAATGCCACAGTGTGCTAACAAATCTATGATAAGATGGTTATATACCAAGCAAAAATGAAAAAAAGAGAAAGAAATGTCCTTCCTGTGTAAAGCAAATTTCTTAAAATGGGTAAATATTTGTATGATAAAGATTCAATAACTGAGATAATTTTCACAAACATTTGACGAACACAAATGGAAGGGGTCCCTGGTCAAAGCACTCCACCACCTGCTTAAGTTCTGCATCTCACCTTAATGGACTGCACAAGATTTGCCAGTTCTTGCCGTGAGATGTTACTCCACTCTTTCACCAAGGCACTTGCAATTTCTCGAACAGGTCTGAGGGGACACGATGGTTACACATGGGTTGGCACTGCGAGGACGATCAGCTGTCTTTCTGCAGAGATGTCTAGGCCTTACATTACGGACATTGCAGTTTATTGCTCTGAACACATCTGCAGTCCTCATGCCTCCCTGCAGCAGGTCTATGGCATGTTCACACAGGTGATCAGGGACCCTGGGCATCTTTCTCCTGGTGTTTTTCAAAATCAGTAGAAAAGTCTCTTTAAGTTATTGTAAAGTTCATGTTAATTGTCTACTGCCTGTAAACTGTTAGTGTATTAAGTACTGTTCCACAGGTATGCGCAATAATTGTTTTTGATCAACCATGAAAAACATAGTTTTAAGGTATGTTTCTTTTTTACTGACTTTATTAGCTTATCATAATTTGTCAATGTTTGGAAAAGAGCAGTGTAGAACTTTCTTCTAAACATCCTTTTGTTTTCCAAAAAGAAAAAATCATACTGATTTGGATCGAGTCCATAATATCTGATTGAATACCAATAAAGTGGGGTCTATATTTTTATCAGAATTACAAGATTAAGATTACATGAAAAGGTGCCAGAATAAACACGAAATGCACACGATCGTTGTCATCAGTGAATTCGGCCAATTGTAAAACACCTTTGTCATCATCTGACCCCATGCAGCTGGTCTGAAGAAGCTGCACTGACTGCACCAGATGGCTGCTCTCAAATTGCTCTTACTGTACTTTGATGGCATACATCACAGTGACGTGGTGTCGGCACTGTCTCAGGTTGGACAAAAATGTCTAAAGGCAGTCCCTGCTGAAGTCAAACAAACCTTATGAAAGGCAGCAGACAGAGCATACTTGTTTCAACTGGGCAAATGTAAAACATTTTGAACTTAATGACATAACCTTGGTTCCCTGAATGATCTATGATGCTATGGGGAAACACCTTTCTCCAAAAAATACTTAAGCCTCATTGGAATAACGGCATTACACCACAATGTCCAATGAGAGATACTGTTGTAAGACATGTTTTACAATGCTACTTGTGACGGTTGTATCTTGTACCATTAGCTCAGCTTGTGCTGTGCACCCTCCGCAGTAACATAGTGTGATTGGATTATGTTCCCCATAGCGTAATCGATGACGCAACGTTACAAGTCAGGGGCTTAGGAACGCTCCCTATATAATGTGGAGCTGAGTGACGTGTCCTCAGAATCTTTCGACAGAACAAGCAGTTCACCAAAAACCCTGAGCAACTGACACGGCATGATCCCAACATCTCGTTCCCTCATTTCAAGGAATAAAGGTTATGTCAGTAACCAGAGGCTTTCCCTTCCAATATTGGTTTCTCAACGTTGCGTCATCGATTACGCCATGGGGAACATAATCTAATCACACCATGTTACTGCGGAGGGTGGTAACATGGTACAAATGGTACAAGATACAACCATCACAACAAGTGGCATTGTAAAACATGTCTTACAACAGTATCTCTCTAGTGCTGACACGCAACAGAGAAGACTACTGGACCTAATTGAACACCAGCACTTAGGCAGCAACAACAAACACAGTGGTGGACCTGGCTGAAACTCTGCACCCGAGAGAAGGGGGTGGTGTTTACCTAGCCCTTCTAAGTGTGAGGCAATATAAGAGGTACTGTTACAGTGACAGTCATAAGGAAGCAGTGAATCCTGGTTCCTTAACACACTATAGACTAAATGACAAAAGAGGCTAGCAGACCGGGCAGGCAGTGCCTACCAAACTGCTGCATTGAACATACTAAGAGCAAGCGGCTAATGCACTGTAAACACTAGCTTTCCTGCACTGACAGAACTCGAGAAGCTAGTGAAGCACATCCCTCTGCCGAGCAAATGTATTTAATGGACATTCCACTTGTCCATGCCCATGAGGAAGCCATACCCCTTGTAGAGTGGGCTCGAACACCTATAGAGCACTTCACATTCTGTGAACTAAAAGCCAGAGCTGTCGCATCCACAATCCAATGGGATAGCCTCTGTTTTGATACCGGCAGACCTATAGTGTGTCCTCTGAAACAAACGAAGATCTGCTCAGAGAGCCCTTAAAAAATGTCTTGTGCTCTTGACATAAATACACAGAGTACGTATGGGGCAAAGCAACTGCAAAGGGGAAGTGTTCCCCGCAGTCGGTTCACTCGGAGCAAAGGCTGATAGAGTAATAACCTGGGCTCTGAACGGGGTTGAGAGCACCTTAGGAACATATCCTTCTCTTGGTCTGAGGACAACTCTACAGTCATCAGGGCCAAAATCCATGCTCGCTGACTAAAAGAGCATGCATATCGCCGACTCGTTTAACAGACACGAGTGCAAGTAAAAGTACCATTTTGAAAGAGACCAATTTTAGCAAAGCTGACTGGAGCGGCTCAAATGGCGAACACGTCAGGGCTTTCAATACCAAGGCCAAATCCCAAGTAGGGATAATGGACGGGCAAGGGGAGTTCAACAATTTTGCGCCTTGTAGAAACTTGACCGCCAGGTCATTAATGCCAACCAACTGGCCATCAATCTAGCTGTGAAATGCTGACACAGTGGCAATATACACTTTGAGCGTAGAAGGCGTGCTGTCGCCATCTAAGCACTCTTGTAAGAAGAACAGGATGACTGGAATTGAACAATTCACAGGGTCTTCCTCCCCTGAGCTGCACAAACTCTCAGTAATCATCAGTCAGTAATCACTCAGTAATCGTGTTCAACAGGCAGTGAGGCAGAGTAACTAATGGCGGCGGGCTCTGCTGAGCGGCCAGGTGTGTAGATTCCACAATTCTGCATTGGGATGCCAGATTAAAGCCTTCGCTTTAGAGATGAGGTTATAGGGAATATAATTATGATGCTGACAAGCATCTATCATTAATTATATATAATTACTAATTGTAGCGCGTATATACTTGAGCATGGAGGGCAAAGAGTCACCGTCCAAGCATTCTTGTATAAAAAAGTTAAAAGTGATTGACATGGGGCAATTCACCATGCCATAGTCCCTCGTTCCACACCAGTTAGTGAAAGCTACTCTGATAAACAACGTCATGCCTGTGATGAGGGGCTGCCTGAACATGAAAGTAGACGTTTTGTGACCCGGAAGGGAGAGAGTTTTAGGGGATGAGTGCAACGGAGGCCAGCTAGTGTGAGCTGTGCTGGTAAATCTCACTACCCTGAACTCAAGAGGCACATTAGCGACTGAAGATAGAGAATGTGGTTTTTAACATCGTTTTTAGCACGCCCACCTGGTCGGAGCTGGTCGGAGAGTAGGACCAGAGGGGTTGCACGTGACCCAGACGGGAGTGAGGTTTAGAGGGGTGAGTGTAACAGAGGCCAGCTAATGAGAGCTGTGTAGGTAAACCTCACTCCCCTGATCTCAAGAGGTACACTACCAACTGACGCTAGAGACGGTGGTCTTTAATGTCCTTGTTAACACATCCGCCTCCCATGCCAGAGACGTGGTGAGTGAGGGGTTACATAGGGAACTGCCATCTTTTTGGCAGGGCCCAGACAGTGGCCTGTCACGCTTCTTTATAACATGACAGAAGCTGAAGCATTTCGTGCCTAAAACAAGGCAAACTTGCTGCTCGAAGGCAAGGGGCTGCTTCTGCTATGAGAGTAAGGAAGAGTTGGAGGAGGAGCTCTGACACGGCCGCATTTGAACCAGGCCCAGGCGACACATCACCAAGGCTGCTGCCATCAGTCTGAGTGCTCTCTGAAAGCTCTTTAATGGAAGGTGCTTTCCTTTCTTGAACATCACAAGCGAGTTCATGACAGCCTGCAAGCACTTTGGTAAGAGGTGGGCTTGCATAGCAGGGAGTTGAGACCCATGAATGGGATGTGTTGAGTGGGCTGGAGTTTGCTTTTTTTCTGAAAGTTGGTCATAAGCCCCAAGTACTAAAAGTGATTGATTGGCATACATTTGTTGCTATTCAGTGGATGAGAGCAAAGCAGTGGCGGCGCACTACACTCTATTACTGAAAACAGCAGAGTTCTGAAGCTCATGTCATCTCAATGAGGACAGGCGGAGTCCTCAGTGGCAGCTTCCGCTTGGGCACGGCCCAGGCAGAAGATCTCAGAACTCATGTCTATCCAGAAACTCGATGTGTTCCGCGCAGATAGAGCAAGGCTTTATATCCATCTTCGGTTCACCGCAATGCTCGAAGGGGATTGGCGAAGTGTAATCCGCTTTTTGGTGATGAATCAATGGCAAAAAGAGGCTTGTGATTCTGAGGACATGTCGTGGGAGCGTTCCCACCCCTAATTTGCAAGCTTGAATGCCACTGGACATTGCAATGCAATATTGTTTTTCAAATGATGCTTCAGTATATCTAGTGTTTCCCCATAGCGTCATAGGTAATGCAATGTTGAGAGACCAATATTGAAAGGGAAATTTGCAGTCTACAAAATGTTGTTTACTTCCATTTTACTTCTAAAAGCTACTTCAGAATGATTTTTTTTTTTTTTTCCCCAGATGGTGTAGTTACTACATTTACCAGCAGGGGTTAACAGAAACATGCTAACCAGCCAAACCTGGCTTGATACTTTGGTAAATGACAGAGCTTTACTCATCCCATGATATTAAAAATACTGGGCCTATGGCTGGGAACCCGACATTGTAAGACTGCATACAGTTAAAATCTGAGAGTTTGTCTGCAATCTCCATGTTACTGTGATCATGATATTGCTTATGCCACAGCCTTTGTAGGTTTAAACTACAGTTAACTAATTTAAGACTACTGGGTCTGAACTGGCTCTGCTTTTAACCTCAACACTCTCATTATGTGTGTTGTTATGGACAAAAGACATTTGTGCATTTGCTTTTTTGGGGGTATGGATTAATATATTCAAATTATAATTATCATCAAAATAAAATAGAACTGTCTATATAAATTTAAAAAACAAATTACACATCTTCCTTTTGCTATAAAATGTTTATGTGTAGATCACAGAGAATATCCCTCAGATTAGTTGTGGTCATTATTACACAATAAAAGGTAATACAAAGTAGAAATACAATTCTATAGCTTTTCAAACACTTCTGCTTTATCAACCAAGTCATAAAAAAGATAAAAATAAACTTATTGCAGACAGTTTGTGTGAATAAAGAATAAAGAAGTCCTAGTTGCAATAACAGAAGAGAAATGTCATCATGAAAGCTGGAGGAAAATGCTTTGATTATTTATTGAAGGGTTAAGGACATTAGGCTGCTTGATGGCAAAAGCTCAAGTAAAAAAAAAAAAAGCTAACAATGTCCACATGCCTAAAGTGATTAAAACACTTTAAGCAATTATATACTACTCCATCCGTACAGATCTATTCAATAGCAATTAAAAAAACTCTCAACAACCCTTTTGCAAAAAATCTTGATCTAGTACCGTAAGATGCATGAAACACTGCACACATTAGTCTCAAAGCCCAATATTAAACTGATGTCAGATTATGTTGTCAGAGTACATACTTTTATCAATTGTATCATCTCAACATAAGACTATAATAAAATATTGCATTAGACAACAAGTGGGTTTACTCAGTTCTACAAAGAGGAATACCTTGTAATTACATCTCAGTGCAATTAGATAAGTCTACAAATGGAAAATATCTGAAAATCGAAATATCAAAAACTTCAAAAAAAAAAAAAAAAACACCCAAATGTTTATATTTCTAAACCTCTCAGTAACATGCAACTGATTTTCCTTCTCCATCTTTTAATGAGATTCAGAAATGAAGGAAAATAGTAAATTAGCACAGCACAAAAGCTGCATCAACTATTTTAAATCTCAGGTGATACATTGATGACATTGGATATGTGAGTTATATCATTTAAAGAGCAGGAATCTGCAGGTGTCATTTACCTGTGAACTTCCAAAAACAGCATGGCTTAGTTTAACTATACATAAATCACATTAATCCCCTCTAAAAAAAATCAAAACATATCTTTGTGTTACCTTTCATTAAACAATTGTCTCTTCGTTGCACAAGGGCACAAACCCAGAGGTGCCATTTCAGAGCAGAACAGATCAAAAAATAGATCAGACGTGTATAAACTCCCTTAGTCTTCTGCTTTGATAGTTATAAAGTTTGAACATCAGGAGAAACAAAACAAGGTCACATTTACATTTGAATTGCTCTGTCCTTCACATGCAACTTGTGCCACAGCCAAGGGCAACAAAATGTTAAAATAGGATGTTGTGGTTATAATGTAGAGTGTAGCAGAAATTGTAATATACATTTAGAGATGAACCTGAGTATGGTAAAGGGCTGTATATGTGAGATGCACGTTACTGGCTATGTTTGTGTAAAAAGTGAGTAACCTAACTGGGTAAACTTACAGAAACATTTATAGTGTATTGCACTCAGGCTACAGATCATTTGTAGTTTGGTTCTCATTGGATCTATGTAATACGACACACCCCGTCCTCCCAATAGAAAAATAAAAATCATCTCAATATCAGTAGGCCTAAACAGACTAGAATTGATCCCACAGCTATTCGATTAAAAAAAAAAAACTTGTACATTCACAAGAAGACAACAGAGGACAATTCAAATTGATATGTGCAAAAACATTATAGATCTCTATAAAAAATATGTGCATATGAATAGAGCTTGTTTCTCCACTAATACAATATGTTCTCTATTTACACATTATGAGTCAATAAAGTACATAACTTGTACAGGTCTTATTAGTCTTTTAATCTGTGTACTCTGTCTTTACAGAAAACATTAGCAATGCTCATGACAAAGAGAGGATAGACTGACAAATATGATACGGTTTATACATTACACACTACGCATCCTGAACTCAAATCAATGTGATTGAGCACTGGGACTAAAATAAGAACCAGAGTTCCATTTGGAAACCTGAAATTGCATATCCCATGTTCAACACCCTTCCTGATCACAGTCAGATCAAACGCTGTTCCCACTAGGATCGGCTGCCATTCCTGGCTGGCTTTCATGATGATATTACATTTGAGAAAGAAACAAAGAAAACTTTGGCTACAGAAAGAGGTCAACATCCCTCGTTCAACTAGTTGCCGCACCCTCGAGTGTGAACGGTAAAATTTGGCTAAAGCCGATGTCCCTCATTGGGCTGTCCTGTTTACAGAGCTGAAGTCCGTGGATTCTTCAAATCTGCTATCAAAGGGGGGTGGCTGTGTGCTTTCACACAAAATGCCTGCCAGACTGCCCATTGGGGCGGGGTGTGGCAGGGACAGATACTCGGCACAGTGAGAGGGGTGCCGCTCTACTTTGATGAGCGGCTGGGTAGACAGCTGGTTCTCCGGCAAATCCAGAGAGTCCCGCTGCAGGGCCAGGTCATTGGATGGCGTCCTCCTCCGGAGTAACATGCTGCTCTCTGACAGCTTTTTCATGGATGCAAGAGAGGCAGGGGCCTCCGTTTCAAATGGAGGCTCGATGGAGATACAGGGAGGGCTCATCTTTTTCTTCCGGGGAATGTGCAACGACTGTCCGCGCATAGGAACGTGCCTCTTTTCGCTGAGTTCTTGACCAAACAGCCCATCATCTACTGAAGAGCAAATCTCAATTGAGTGCCTGCGATGGTCATCATTACCATAGGGTTTTTCCAGAAAACCCTCAGTGTCCACACTGAAGCACTTCTTCGGGTCTTTGATGCTTAACTCGCCTAAGTTGGCAGCACTGCTGCAGTTCTTCACGAGCATGGGAAGCAGCGTCCCTGAGGTGGCGTAAGGAGACAGGGAGTGACTCCGTGCTTCTGCCTGAACCCCTGCCCACAGCCGCGCTGTACTGTTGATGTGCCGGACCTCCTCGTCGGTTGGATCAGCAGAGTCAAACATGGAGCCACTGGGGCTGGTGCTTCTGCTGCTGCTGGCCAGGCTGGGAGGTTGAGAACGGATATTGTGCTGGCTATGGGGCTGTTGGAAGGTGCGGACACTCTGTGATTGTCCATGTGGGGGCCGCAAGGGTGACCCCTGAGGGATGCTGGGGCCGCCGATCCGAGGAACATGCAGCTTGAAGCTGCCTGTGGTTATCCCTGCCTGTCTTTCAAGATTGTCTTTGGAGTCGAAACTTTGCACATCGATGGAGTCATTTTTGATTGCCTCCTGAAAGAATAAATACAGGACAGCGTGAACATGTAATCACTGCACAACAGTGAAGAACTTAATACCGATGGGACATGCGAGAGTATACCTGTCTGCGTAAAGTCCTGCCTATGCTGTGGGTTGGAGAGGGAATGGGAGGGGGGATCTTGGGGAGGTAGTTGAATTGGGAATGGGGAGGAACACCAGGGACCTGGAGCAGGGAACGGCTTTCGCATGGCTGGGAGTGGACTGAGGAGATGGAGCCTATAGGAAAAGTTATTGAAGACTTTCCTTAAGTTTTTGTTCTTTTGAAGTCAATACTTATTAATGCACAAAGTCATGTATTCTGGGTCTTTATACCTAATTCAAGGTACCCTTGACTGGTCTCCACTTCTTCAAGTGGATAGGGAGCACTGGCTGGCCTCACAGGGCGAAACATGTAGCTGTCATTGGGCAAAGAGTGCATCCTTGACACTGACATTTTCCGTGGAGAGAGTAAATTCTCCTGTGTTCTTTGCATCCCCTCATCCTGCGAAAGACAAATGTATTCCTCTGCTTTTGTGCTTTTGCCCTCACACATAAACTCACAAACCCACAAACACCTAGAGCTAAGCTTGCCAGGTTCATTCACTAGCTCACTGCAGCTGACAAAGCAAATATACTCCTTGCCAGAGCAGCCCATGAGGGGTAACAAATGTTCCTGGCCTCCCCGTAGAGCCTGACTTCTCACTGTCCACATCGCCTCAGCATATTTTCTTTGTAACGTGACAACTCGGCACCCAATAAAACACAAATGCAATTCTATTGCCTGCAGCTAACTCAGGATGCTCCTTATAGAGTTAATGGTGCACAGTAAGTGCAAAACTAAACTAAACAAACGGGAAAATGTTTTGTATACTATGACCAGTATACAAGGGGTTTTCAAACTTTTAGATGCCAAAATATTATGATCCCATAGTAAGAGACCTAAAATATAAAAGGCAGCTATATATTTTCATGTATGAAGAAAAATATTAGGTGTGATATTACAAAGACATGTTTCCAAAGTTAACTGGTTTTCATATTGTCACTGTACCAAAGCAAATAATTGCAATATTATTTCAAATTTAAAAATATTTAATTTGTATTCATTTATGGTCTTTTTTCTACCCACTATTTGGAGTACATTTAGATCTAAAAGCTTCAAGAAACATATTTGTATAAAGCTTAAATAATATTGTGACAGCTAAGGATACACTTAAATTAATAAAAAAAGTTTATAATTATTTTTATTTTTATTTTAGGAGAACATAAACAAAATATTTTTCAATCACATACCATTAAAACTTGGTATGTAAAATTGAAAAAGTAATAATTTTATAAATGTTAACTTAACATGTTAACTTTGAAAGCCCTAAAAAAATACATTTAGTACTATATTTATTTTCACGTACCCCTAGCACTCTCTTGCAGCCCCCTGGGGTTCCCCAGTTTGAAAACCCCTCATTATACTATTACCATAAATACATGGCTTCACAATGTTTATTCATTAGTAATTCAGGCAAACCAGGGCATGTATACCTGTCTGGGTGAAACTGGGCGTGGTCCTACATATGTTGCCCTGCCTTCAGGCTCTGAAGAACTCCCTGCTGAGATGTTGCTGAGACGCCGAGCCATTTTCATCTCCATCTCAATCTCAGCGTCCATTTCTGCATCTTCTTTAGCCTCCTTATTGCTCTCCTCCAGGTGTTTCATTAATACAGCCACCACCACGTTAACCAGCACAAACTGAGCCATCAGCACAAAGGTGACAAAGTAGATGGGGGAGACCAGAGGCAGATAGCCGAAGCAGTTCTTATCTTCTTCTTGATTGCACTCTCGCAGAGTGTCCTGCACATATGCAACATGTTAGTGACTAAACCCTCTCAATACAGTTAAAGAAGAACAATGAAAAACTCTTCTGCATTGTAGTACCTTCATTATGCCATTCCAGTTGTCCCCCGTCGATACTCTGAATAACGTTAAAAAGGCCATTCCAAAGTTCTCAAACGTAGCATGTCGACTTAATCCTTCACATGGGTTGTCGTCAGTGCATTCTAGATGAAAATATTGGTAGTCAATAGTTTAACAAGCGTCAAGTACTTTTAAACGTCTTATACACAAAAAGCATAGCTAGACTCCCAGATTATCACTGAACGTGTTGCTAAAAGTGAAGATAACCTGACAGAGTCCTCTGTATTATCATTAAAGAAGCAAATGAGCCGTTACCCCCAGACACGTCTGACACAATAATTAGCAATGATTTTAAAGTTGAAGGCTAATGAAAGTAATTAGAGTGCTTGCCCTTTAAGAGAAAGCATAATCCTGCCATTTGTGTTCCAGAGGCCTCTCACGGGGATATAAGTAGCATAGAAATGTCTCTTTGAGCCTAGAGGCTATCTCATAAATATGCTACCATTGCAGGAGCAAGCTCCAAAGATCAACGGCACTAATTTAGGTTCTTCTTCCATTATGACAGTACTGTAGACTAAAAAGAGCTCTAAAACTGTGAGAGAAGCATGCCCATGGGGACCAAACTGAAGCATTTCTGACCTAAAAATGAGAGTGGCAGCTAAGGTAGAGCAAAGCTGCTAAAACTGTGAAATGGAGAGCTCAGTATGAATAGTGAGCAGGATTGCAGCACTGACCTAGTTTCCCAAAAAGCTCCACACCAAGTGCCGCATAAATGAAGAAGAGGAGCATAAACAGCAAGCCCAGATTTCCCACCTAAAGAGAGGAAGTGCATTATCACAGTATGTTATTAAACAATCAATCATGAGGAGTAACATTGTGTTATAGATACTTTATCTCCAACTTCCCCCATGTCTTACATATCCACACAAAATCACAAACAAATGCAATTGTGCAGTACATCTACATCTCTCTAAAGCAAAAACACACAACGGCATACTGTATACACTGTAAAAATATTTTGTCTCTAATATAAACTGCATGTATTTGGGTTACTTTAGCTGTTACAACATTACAAAATATTGTTTTAAAAGCGCATTGGTATAATAACCTAATGTATTTGGCCATGTTACAGTGCTCAGCGTAAATGAGTACACCCCCTTTGAAAAGTAACATTTTAAACAATATCTGAATGAACACAAAAACAATTTCCAAAATGTTGACAAGACTAAGTTTAATATAACATCTGTTTAACTTATAACATGAAAGTAAGGTTAATAATATAACTTAGATTACACATTTTTCAGTTTTACTCAAATTAGGGTGATGCAAAAATGAGTACACCCCACAACAAAAACTACTAAATCTAGTACTTTGTATGGCCTCCATGATTTTTAATGACAGCACAAAGTCTTGTAGGCATGGAATGAACAAGTTGCCGACATTTTGCAACATCTATCTTTTTCCATTCTTCAAGAATGACCTCTTTTAGAGACTGGACGCTGGATGGAGAGTGATGCTCAACTTGTCCCTTCAGAATTCCCCATAGGTGTTCGACTGGGTTCAGATCAGGAGCCACTGAATCACTTTCACTCTGTTGTTCTTCAGAAATCCAACAGCGGCCTTAGATGTGTGTTTAGGATCATTGTCATGTTGGAAAAGTGCACAACGATCAAGGGCATGAAGTGATGGTAGCATCTTCTCTTTCAGTATAAATTCAGCAGTACATCTGTGAATTCATGATGGCATCAATGAAATGCAGCTCCCCGACACCAGCAGCACTCATGCATCCCCACATAAGGACACTGACACCACCATGTTTCACTGTAGGCACCATGCATTTTTCTTTGTGTTCCTCACCTTTGCGACGCCATACAGTTTTGAAGCCATCAGTTCCAAAAATATTCATTTTGGTCTCATCACTCCAGAGTATAGAGTCCCAGTAGTCTTCATCTTTGTCAGCATGGGCCCTGGCAAACTCTAGGCGGGCTTTTTTGTGCCTGGGCTTCAGGAAAGGCTTCTTTCGTGGACGGCACCCATGCATGCCATTCCTCTGATAAGTAAAGCTTTGCTGATCTTCTTGTAGCCTTCACCTTTCTGGTGTAAAGAAATGATCTTCTTTCTCAGGTCTTGTGACATTTCTCTTCCATGTGGTGCCATTGCTGACAGCATGAAATGGGAAGGGGTTTTAACACCCTTTTATAGTCAACTGTCTGCTGGACACCTGTGTAATGAATAATTAGACTCACCTGTGCTTGAATTAATTAGACATTTGTAGCCTAAAATGTAGCTTTGCTCCAGAGACTTTCAGTGGGGTGTACTCATTTTTGCATCACCCTAATTTGAGTAAAACTGAAAATGTATTATTATATAGTTATATTATTAACCTTACTTTCATGTTATAAGTTAAACAGATGTTATATAAAATTTAGTCTTGTCAACATTTTGGAAATTGTTTTTGTGTTCATTCAGATATTTTTTAAAATGTTACTTTTCAAAGGGGGTGTACTCATTTACGCTGAGCACTGTAAATAATATCATAAAAGCCAAAAATATAATACACAATTATATTAATTAATTCATTGATGAATAAACAAATTATTGAATAAATGAATATAAAAACACACAACATTAGGTACCTGTGGTAAAGCTTGCATTACTGTGTCCAGCAGGGCTCTCATGCCTGTAGCCATCTTTAAAAGCTTCAGTACTGTTGGGCGAAAGCACAGAGAAACCCATATCCAAAAACACATCCATTTGTAATAGACCAGACAAATACATTTTGATGTCTTTGTAAGACAAAAAAAAAAAAAACGCAGTACCTCTAGCTATTCTCAGCACCCTCATAATGCGGATGATGGTGGGGTTGATTGGCAGTGCTGCATTCATCTTGATCTCCTCTAGTGTGATGCCCATGATAGAGAGCAGGACTATGGCTAGATCCAGCTGGTTCCATCTGCCAGCACATTAAAGCATCATACAATTAAAATACAACATCCAGCAATGAGTGTCATTTAGCTAATTGGTGTCTGAACATTAAGCAAGCTGAGCAAACCGCACACAGATTTATAAGCATATTGCAAATACGACAACATACGGTTGATTGCACCTGTACATGTGCTAATGTGGGATTTTTGATAAACAACAGGGATCATGACTCCTTTTAATTTAGCATGTTTCATTTAACTGAAACAAATGATTCATCCATTCACTATGCATGACTTCAGATGCCACATATTAAAAACATGACTTAATCACACTGTCACACTTAATTACAAAGGTGTTTTACAATGTGTTAAGAGAGGTTAGTGGAGTTGTCTTGTGATAATACTGTATATATAATTCATTTTAGATTTTAAATACTTGACTGTGTGTTGTTAATTGCAGTTATATTTAGAAAATAGCCAAAAGATCTGAAGTTATGCATAAGGTTAATTTAGGGTGCTTTTACATTGGCACTTTTGGTGTGCACCTGTTATAGTTCAGTTTGTTTGGATGGTGTGAACACTGCTTTCCGAACTCAAGTGCACACCTGTGAACTGTAGCCCGAGTCCGCATAAAAAGGACGGTCTCTCCACTGACAGTCCATGCAAATACCACTTTGCCGCTTCAAAAAGAGATCGTAAAATTAATCCATATAAATAGACGGGTTTAGTCCAAATTTAGTCCATAAAATGAACAGACTGAATTTAGGCTTTTATTCACATATTACATAAAAATTGATCAGTGAAAATAAACCGGAGCTCAACCGAACCATTGGTTCTTGCACATCAAGCAAACATGCTTGAGCTTCCGTTTACCATAACAGATGTGTGCGTTGATGAATGTTTACATGTGAATATAAGCCTAAATTTAATCTGTTCATCATGTTCATCAAGTGTTCGTGTCTCTTTAGAGAATTTGGACTAAACCACTTAATTCATATGGATTAGTTTTACGACCTCTCTTTGAAGCAAAAAAGTGGCAGTTGCGTGGACTGTCAATAGAGGGACAGAAATCTCTCAGATTTCATTTCAAATGTCTTAATTTGTGTTCCAAAGATGAATGAAAATCTTACGGGTTTGGAACAACATGAGGGTGAGTAAATGATGACAGAATTTTATGTTTGATGGACATTAGTGCGAATTATCTTTTCCGTCTGATCTGAGTAACATTAAGTCATGCATTGATCTCATGTTTTTGTACACAAAGCTGATAAGAGTCTTTAATTAACTTTATCGGGTTAAGCACTTACAAATTACAGCAAGACTACAGATATCTAAGAACACAATTTTATCCACTGCACAAAGAGTCTGTGATAAGGGACAAGGTCGCTGAGGGGTTGGGGACTGACATGACTCCTCATAGACCTTCTTAAAGTGACTTTAGTATCAGGATTAGAATTAGAATAAGATGGCTTAGTTAGAAATAGATTGGTAATGAGAATGTAATGTGCATAGTGAGTATAATACCTTAATACCATCTGAAGTGCACCCTAATAAGCACTTGAGAATACTGATTCAACTTCCAGAAACTTCTTTAGTACAATATAGATTCGCATTTATACATCCATTGTTAAACTTATGTACAGGGTATTCACATTATATTCTGTTCACCTTAGAGTCATTTAGGCAACAATACCTGTCTTTGAAGAATCGCCGAAAACCAAATGCCACAAGTTTGAGCAAAGCCTCAATTATGAAGACGATGGTAAAGACATAGTTACAGTATTTCAATGCCTCTTCAAGGTACTGGGGAAGATAGGAGAAATGATTTCACCAGTTTTAATGTAGTACAATTTATAGTAAAGTAGAATATGGACACTTGAAACACATTTAATAATGCACAAATGCCTTTGCATTTATACAGACTCACCAGTGGCTGATTGAAATGCTCGATAGACATAGTGACCACATTGATGCAGATGATGCCGGTGATGAAAAGGTCCAGGTAGTGGTTGGTACACAGTGTGTGGATGTAGAGCCGGGCGGGAGAGTAATCTGCATAGTACGGTCTCTGCTGGGCCTCTGTTGATACAATCATACAGACAGACAGACAGCACAGAAGAGTCAGTGCAGGATAAATGCAGATAAACCAAATCACTGATGCAAAGGTAAAAAGGCACTGGGTGTAAGGGGACGACTGCTGCAGAGAGGACTAGTACTTTATCTTGCCATCACTATTATTGCGATACTATCCGTTAACAGTCCTCTCATGCAGCACTTGTGCCTTCGTGGATTTCAAGCATGCTGCTGTGGTGAACATGCCGTTGTAAACATGGCAGTGTGTGGGAGAACATATGAAAGGACTTCTGTGAGTAGCTCAGGTGATGGGGACATATTGAGCGTTTACCAAGGAGAGCTTAGAGGTGACTGTTTATCGATTAGTTGAACTGTGTGTGATATATTAGACATGACAGCAACCACAAAATTTATTTGAGTTTGAATCCATCTTTCTGAGTCTGCCATAAAAGCATGTTTACAGGTAAATATCATATGCCAAGAGAGAAGCCATTGAGCTACTGAATATCTGATAGAGTTAAACATGCAGGTAGAGCATAACCATTACATGGAACATCTCTCCCTAGCAGATACGACATTCATGACCACCTTGAAAGTCTTTTACAGTTACACACAGAAACAGCCTGTTTTTCAATATGATGGGATAATTCCAGGCCCAGATGGAATCTGTGGATATTTCCCACATTTTCTGCTCTGAATTTGGGGAAAATCTGCTGAATTCTGCAGAATATAAAAAGAGTGAAACTGAACTTACTGTACTCTTAATGACACTTTATTAGTCTAAATATTTCATAAATGAGCTCAAGAGTGGTACAACTTCGATATTTCAATTTTGAGGCGATCCACTGAGCTTTCTGTGGGAGCAGATTCCATGCGAGTCTGGATAATGGACAGATGCACAGATGTTATTTGGATATTGTATGTTATTTGGATGTTGTATATAGGGATGTTTCTTCAACTTCGGGCACCTTTGTGTCCCAGGGGTTTATGTTATTTATGTCCCAAATGTGATCATCTAAACAAATGTGAAATAAACAATTGCAATATTTATTGCATGGAAATGATTATTTGTGAAATAATGAAATAATATTGAAATATATTATGAAATAATACTTGAAACATTGAGGTAAATCTCACTTATGAGCATAATATTTTCCCATTAAAATTGAGTAAAATTATGCAAACGTGTGAAAATATCATTTCATTGTGTTTAAGATGCATAAAATGCTAGCCATTTAATTATCTTAAACAAACTCAAATGAGTATGCCATTTTAATAAATTTTTAAAAAAAAAAAAGTCATTTCCATCAAAGAATGCTATGAACACAATACATAATTCAGGTATGGTGGGAATTTTTATTGCTTGTTAAAAAAAAGACAATTCTCCTGTGATGTATGACAAATGTGTTCTACAAAACTATTTTCTTAATGTCCACATGGCCAAAGTTGAAGAAACACCATGTATTCAAATATTTGCCTTCTTTTTTTCTGTCCTGCTAAACTCACTCTGTGTTGTGAGGACTGTTTTGTGAGACGACCTTCAATCTATCCCAGATGAATGCATTGAGGGGCTCTTTGAAAGGATCCAGGGAAATAAAACTCAACTGCTATGGACTCAGCTTATGAGTACTATAAGTCACACTCACATACACGATTAATCCCCTGACTGCAGTAAAGGCTAGAGGAGCCAAGTGTGACAAACCCAGATAAAACTGTCAGCTTTTATGCTAAAGATAATTTATCAGGAAGCTTTACCCTGGCAGGCGTGGTGCTTAAACAAAGAAAACACTTCTTCACATTTATTCGTTTAGTCACGTAAAATCATGGCCTACTTTCTCAGTCCTTAATTCTCACAGAAGTGAACCAGACAACACTAATAGTGCCCTCAGTGTGCCAAACTGATTAAGACAGACAGCCAGACCATAGCCAACTAACCATTTCGGATCTCTCAGCTGGATAATATGATGTCACTTTCCATGATGTCGTTTTACACATGTTTGAGTTCAGTGCTTTAGAATAAATATCAGCCACACATCCCCCACCCCATTTCAAAAATCGCCACAGAGTAACCACCTCCTCTCACGTCATTGTTCCCTGTCCTCTATTTGAGTTTTTCACTACCTCTTTGGATGCATTACTACTAGGTTTTCTTTTAAATTTTATTTTATTTTAAATTATTTGCAGATTAATTTAATTAAATGCATTTAGCAATATTTGCTTAGCAAAATGAAGGGGAAAAAAAAAAAATAGTTCTAGGAACTCAGTTATAGGAACTAGCCACCAGGATAGCTCCCAGAGAACTAATGTCTCCCCCAGGACATGTTCCTGGTTGCATTCGTACCGGAAATAGGAACTCTGAAGCGGTCGACAGCAGTGTCTTTAAGCGCAGCATTTACAAACGCAAAAAATCGGTGAATGGAGGATGCTCCATTCGTAATCGAAGCTGTGTTTGTTGTGTGTCGTGGGTTTCGTGATAACGGAGATGGAATGTAAACTAGGGGTGTAATGGTACACGTATTCGTACCGAACCGTTTCGGTACAAGACTTCTGGTACAGTGCACGTGTACCGAATGCATTACACTGCAACATTAAGGTCTCCTGTTTGGGAACACTTCAGTTTAAAATAAGCTCTGCTTTCAATAAGAAACAAAGTGTCAGCTTTCAAATTCGATCCATTTTATCATGAAATTCACACAGAAAATGCTGTTTTGACGCTCTTTAATGCGGCGTGACAGATCTCTATAGGCGCCACAAGCGCTGTTCAAGCGGCAGCACGGAGCGTGAGTGAACATAAAACATCTCTTCCTCGTTAATACTAGTTACAGAATAAACATGAATAAACATTCAATGGTATGTTAAACCGACTTACTGAAACGTATAATATCTTGTGTAATCGCTCAATCAGTGTTTCAATGGCGAAAAGACATCACAAAACAGCTTGTAAACAATGTCACTTAGCATTTACCTTAGAAAAGCCAACTGTCCACAGCTTGTTAGTTACCAAGAGAGATTAGCCTAACTCTTTCGCTAAATATATGCACAATATTAGCCTTTATATTCATTATATTTTACTTAACCTGTTAGTGATGTATTGATTATATGTATATTTATATAAATCTGTCATAAAATGACAGCCACTGTGTATAAATGATTATATTTCAACAACGAATTGTAGAAAAAAATAACTTTATAACAAGATTTAGAAGTTAATGCAGATACTGCCTTATGTGCAGCTTACATGTTTGCATACAATTTGTTATTTGAGTGTTGATTATAGTCATGGGCCGGTTACCGCTTTCAAGGTATACCGCGGTTTGAAAAAGTCACGGTTTCAAAACCACTACATTTTTCCGTGATACTGTTCCTGCGGTATGAGCTGTTTTTTTAATGTTGCATCAAAGACGCAAAATGCAGGAATCCTCCAGGCTGTGTGCAGCGTAGTGAGTAAGACGACCCCTCCCCCTCCGTTGGTGCGAGCAGTCAGTCAGTCACCTGTGTGTGTGTGTGTGTGTGTGTGTAGGTTGGCAGAAGGAGGTGAACCCCTGAAACTTTTCCCCCCACTGCCCATGCCTAGCTGATTATTATATCTAAAAATAAATAGCAATTGAATTTAGGCTAATAGTTTGGGCTTTGTTGTTAACTTTTTATTATAGTCATGTTCAAGTAAGGGCTCCCTACATAGTTTACAGTATTAGCAGACACAATTGTTTTTATCCTTAAGAAACTTTTAGTTATAATTTAATTTATTTAAAGACAGAGACAATTTGTTCAATAAACCACTGTTTAATAAAAAAAAAAAAAAAAAAAATTTATGTTTAGTTTTCTATCCCTGCTGTACCGAACCCATACCGAACCGTGACTTCAAAACTGAGGTACATACCGAACCATCAGTTTTGTGCACTGTTACACCCTGAATGTAAACGCATAATTTACATGACTGAAAGAGCAAACACAACCCTGCAGACAACAGGTAAATGCCGTTATCGCTGTTTTCCATGTAAGTGAAGTAAATATGTTTACACGGCTTTTTAAAAATTCCGGGTGCCGGTGTTTGACATGCGTTTGGCCAATCATTGTAGACTTGCGTCACTGATAGTTCCTATAGTGCTGGTTTAGACCCTACTCTGAAGTAGGAGCTAATTTAGTCCCCTCAAAAGGAGTTAAAATCGTTCCTAGTTCCTGTGGTGCAAACACGGCAAAATCTGGGTACTTCAGCCAATAGTTCTAGGAACTATGAAAAGGTTCCTCCGGTGCAAAATCCTTGAAAGTAGCTTTAGAAGTCAATACATTGTTAATTTTATTTCAGTGTCATTAATCATAAGTCTATCACTGGCCTATGGTCTAGAGCAATTGTTTATGCAATCGATTTTTTCAGTGTGTCTGAGATACACTACTGTTTAAAAGTTTGGGGTCAGTACTAAGAAATACTTTTATTCAGCAAGGATGCATTCAATTGAATAAAAGTGACAGTAACGCATAATGTTACAAAAGATTTCAATTTCAAATTCATTTGAACTTTTCTACTCATCAAAAAATCCTGAATTTCTGTTTCCACAAAAATATTAAGCAGCATAACTGTTTTCAACATAAATAATCAAAAATGTTCCTTTAGAATGATTTCTGAAGGATCATGTGACACTAAAGACAGGAGTAATGATGCTGAAAATTCAGCTTTGCCATCACAGGAATATATGACATTTTAAAATATATTCAAATAGAAAACTTATTTCAAAGTATAATAATATTTCACAGTATTATGGTTATTACTCCGTTTTTGATCAAATAAATGCTGAGCCTAAGAGGCTTCTTTCAAAAATCTTACCGACCCCAAACTTTTGAACAGTAGTGTAGACTTGGTGGCTGTTCACATAGAAGTATACGTACAGACTGACATATTTGGCCATTACACTGCATATTGTGCAATGATTCTGCTGTATTAAAAGCAACTTTTCAAGTTTCAAAGTTGCAAACTTTGCAAACTGCTTTTGCATGCACGGACGTGCGAATGGCTTCTTGCTCACTTTGTGCTGCTTGTTCTCAGTAAATATGGTTTAGCGAGGTGCATTGACTCTACACACTCAAGCTTGGTATTACTATCTTGATTTGCTCTGATGGTAGGAAAATGAACACTAAATGAACACTAAGTAAACAGTCCTAATTAGTACTAGTTCAATCTTCTATTTAAAATAAAACTGTCTTCTATTAACTGACCACGCTATATATTCATAGCAGGACGCTCTGCTGCTTTGGCCTTGATGCTGACCCTATATGTACTGTGCAAACTTCCCCTGTTGGCTTGTCATGCAGAATTTGGTGTTGCGGGCATCTCATGCAGGAACATGCTGCAGTCCATCACAATCCAAGGCTGACATCAGATCTGTGCCAAAATATGCACGCTTTTTTAATGTACTCAGCCTTATGACTGCTTGTTTTTAAAAATAATAATAATAATACGTAAAAAAAAAATCTTTCTCTAGCTTTCTCTCTCAGGCTCTGGAAGCAGGCAGTGCTCAGAAAAATAGACTACCGACCAGACCCGCAATTCTCCTTACTCCTGCGCTTTTTCTCCAGCAGTTTCTGCCTCTTCTCCTCACGCATACGCGCCTCCTCTTCCTCCTGGTCCTGACGACACTTGTGGAAGTTCTCCACCACCACTCCCACAAACATGTTCAGCACAAAAAAGCTGACGATCAACAGGAAAGAGATGAAGTAGAGGAGCATCCAGGGGTTGTGATTGCGCACAGGCTGCAGGCGTGAAGGACAGGAAGAGAGAGGACACATCCATCATATGACAAATTAGAAAAGTCATCTGAATTTATAAATACTGAAAGAGCACCGGCCAGAATGAGAAAAGCAGATCCAAACCTGCTGGTCCACCCCAACAGCGTCCAACCCATCATACATTATATTGACCCATCCGTCCTTACAGGAAAGCACAAACAGAGACATGAGAGCCTGCGGAAGAGAGACAGTAACCAACAAAACCATCATTTATTCAGTGCAGTAACAGGGCTCATAATGACAGTCTGGGAATCATTTCAAACAAATTACAACAGAAAACATTTCTGAAGGTCCTATAAAAATGAAAAGGTAACATGACCTCACTTTTTCACTAATCACTAAATCGCTAATTCAGCCAATCGCTTTATCATGATTCAATGTGTCCAAACCAATGAACAATGTCTAGTGAATAACAGTTACCTGTCCCAAGTTGTCAAAGTTGTACTTTCTCCGGATCCATTTGTACTTTGCATCTTCACATTCCTTCCTATTGGTGATGTTTTTGGTGTTGCCACCTTCACAATGGTAAAACTTTCCTTTGAAGAGCTGTGATAGATAATATCGATGCTGTGTTATCTAAAACAAACCCTCATATTTTTGTTGAAAAGCATGTATTGTGTTGCGGTTGAGGCAATTACCTGAACTCCAAGAATGCCAAAGACAATAAAGAAGGCACAACAGATCAGTACAATGTTTCCAATGGGCCTCAGGGACGTTATTAGCGTTTCCACCACCAGCTTCAGTCCAGGAGCACGACTAATCACTCTATTTAAGTGAAAAACAAAGACACAACCTATTTCAGTCTGTTTGGATTGCAGTAACATTTATGTAATGGTACAATAGACTGGGTGACCTTTAAGATCGATATACCACCGCTTGGTCTTACCTCTAAAATAAATTCAAGGACAATAGACTTTTGTTGAATCGGTAAGTGAGAAGGGGCTTTTAGCGTGTAGACTCGGGAGATAATACAACCACATAACTAACCTTCAGTTTATTTCCTAACAGGAGCAATGACTGTATAGCGGATTTCATTGATTGACCGTGCCTTAGACAGGCACGTTGTGACCTTTCGCTGACTTACCTCAGTGGCCGCAGAGTTCTCAGCAGGCGAAGAACCCTCAGGATGCCCAAGATTCGGTTTCCACCAGTGGAAGCCAGAGAGACCAGAATGTCAATGAGAGAGACAAAGACTAGCACCCCATCCAGAACATTCCAGGTGCTCTGCAGATAACTGTGCTTCCCAGCACAGAAGCCAAGGGCCACCACCTTTAACACAAGCCATATCACGTCAATGTGATTGTTTTGTGGAATGAACACTCTTTATATATTAGAAAATACAAGATTATACCTTTACAGTCATTTCAGCAACAAAGATCACAGTGAAAACATAATTGGAGATACTTAGAAACATTCGCTCCTGAAATGAAAAACAAAATGTATAATACATCCAGTAAGCATAACAATCTCAAATATTAAATGCAAAGTGACTATTAAGGATGAGATTCCACTTAAGCAAACTTACGGATGGCTGTATAGTGGGTCTTTCCAGAGCAATAGTGATGCAGTTTAAGAAGATGAATACCAAGACTACATGATCAAATAATTTGTGAGAAATTAACCTCTGACACATCATCCGAAACCTAGGACAGAATTATGTAACAGTTACAAAAGTGAACGTAAAACTTTGAAAGGACTGGTCAGTAAACTGGTCAGTAGATGCTAGGAGATGGCAAATACTTACTTGTTCTGAGGTGAGAACAGATAAAGGGACCAGTCCTCATGATCTCTACACCACTTAGGTTTATATGCTTCCAATGTCCTCTTGAGACGGAGACAGAAACTCTGTAACACACAAGAGAGAGGCGTCAGCAAACTGAACAAGAACTACAGCTAATTACTACAGCTCTAAATTGTCTGGAGTTTAAAGTGTTTAGTGTAGATAAGAACCTTGGTTATAAGCATTAAGTTAATGGTCTTGATTCAATATATCAATAAATAGGGATTCAAATGGATGCTTGTTTAAATGTGATGAATTGCCTTTTAACTATCTAACTGTTTATTTTGCAAATGCGTTTTCTGTAAAACAGATTTTGCACAATTAAAATCCACTTTGTCTCAACGTCTAATTGATTTGCCAGGTACTTGGCTAGAAAGATGGTTGAACTTGTAGAAATGACACCATGATGCAGCTGTAATTATGCAGCTTGTAATAGAATTGTAGGAAATCATTAAAGAATATTTCCAGCACTGACACATTAATTCAGTTTTTATGGACATTTTATGCACTCCATTATGCAGTTTCAGTTTCAACACCATGCAGCCCCTTTTAAACATCAATTTAAAGTGTTTTTTCTCCGACAGTTCATAGGAAATCTTTCACAAGAAATAATAGAAACATGGCAATATAGTGGCAGTGAATAGCGACCAGCATCAAACCTTTTAAAAAAAGATGCAAAAGTATCACAGAAAGATCCCATGCCACACAAGCCTGATGCTGGTCACTATTCACTGCCATTGTATAGACGAGTGTGAGTAGGACATTTAAAATTAAAAAATTAAAAAATTCCTACTGACCCCAAATTTTACTGTATGTATTGTTTTAAAGTTTACTATAATGTGTGTAGGTGTGTCCAGACTGGTTGTGTATGTTGTGTGTATGTTGTTTGTATGTAGGCCTTTATTGTAGCCCTATTGTTTCTGTTCATTTCACAGCACTTGAAACTCAATTTTAAGACAAGACCTCTTAAGTGAGCAGATATCATCACACTAATACCAATAAAGGTCACTTTCCACCCACCAAGAAAAACAATTACTGTCTTCAAACTACCATGCTGAATCAATTACAGCATGACAATTAGTCTCCTCACAAGACAAACCCCTGGGAAGACATCTTTGAAAAACAAGTCATAAGCACTGCTTGACTGTAATAAACAGCCCAGGTGTGATTCTCCAGTGTTAAGCCATGACTTACATCATCCATGTCCTCCTCTGCGATGGAGTCTTCTTTGCTCAGGGTGGTGGACAGGTCAGTGGGTATGTGCAGGCTTCTTCCATTGCAGTCGTGGTATTCAGCCAAAGAGCTGAAGCTGGGGGTCTGGGGCAGTTCAGGGATATCAAGAGAGCTTGGATGCTGCAGTGAGCCCCCACTGATATTGGCCAATTTCTCACTCTCCAGTTCCTCATCCTCAAAACTACCCCTGCCATCCCCAGACAGCAGAGACTCCCTCTCCCCAGACGTGTCCTTCCTTTTCAAACTCGGCGCACGTCCTAAACTGTTCCAGCTGGATCTACGGCTGCCCCAGTTGCTGCCTGAGCCACGGGGGTGGCACGGAGATCTTCTTGGGCTAGTCTGGGATAGTAAAAGAATAAGTTGTCCTGGTAAGAGGTTACATTACAGTGCCTCTGTTACACATATTGCTTGTTACTGCAATGAAGTACTACAGCCTTTCATCAGTATTGGGGCATCAAAAAAAAAAAAAAAAAAATTCCCCATGTTTTATGATATGATTACAGTGCAGTACATAGTCATGCACAAGCTGCATGCTCAATAAAGAGCTGTGTCATTGACAAAAGATAGAAGACAAGTTTTGTTTTCTACAATAGATAATGTACATATTCCACACACTTTTTGTTTTACTAATGCAGTTCAGGCCTTTACATTTGACAAAAATATAACTTTTTTGCTGTTTTTAAAAACAAACAAACAAAGCCCAGTCCAGATTTGAAAAAGTAACGCATAAGTAATCTAACTCATTACTTTCCATAAAAGGTAACTAAGTAACACAATTAGCTTTTTTTATGGAATAACACAATATTGTAATGCATTACTTTTAAAAGTAACTTTCCCCAACACTGGGTGTAACCATCAAGTGGAAAGTGATATTACATTTTCCTCACACCTTGAATACATTGTTAGTGTATATAACCAGTTACATGTACATAAACATTATTTTTAGAAGAGTTTTTACATATATTTTTCAAGGTAAAAAGTACTGTAAAGAAAGTAAAATATCATAAATTATTAATTAATAAATATGTTTTTGACACCGCTGTAATGGACATAAGGTTGACACTTGATTTTGTTTTTTCTTACCAGGGATTTCTGATCAAAAGCATTTGGATCTATCGAGATCCCACTGCCCCGCCTGGACTCGGTCAAACCAAATACTGATTCCGGGCCAAGAGAGCTCTTTGGAGTGGGCATGGGTGTGGCAGCAGTGCGCATGATGATTGGAGGGGGCAAAGTGCCACGAGGATCCACATGCCCATTCGCAGACATCATCAAAGAATACATCTTCAATTCTGTTGGTGAAAATGAAAGGGGTTATTCAATAAAAGTCAACACCATTCATTAAATAAAATGACAATAGATTATCCAGGAATTACTTAAAGTTGTATATGGCAGAAGAGCATAAAAGGGGTATTTTTCTCAGTAGATTAATTTACGTGAAATGGTTATGCATAGACTTTAATGTGGCTCTGGAGGACCACTGCCCACTTTAATGGGTCTTAATGGACTTAATGTCTGAATGATCAGGCTAAGAATAGGAAAAATCTATGTAGCGTAAAAAGTGTGCATGTGTGCATAAAAGTAATTTCACATGGCAATAACTTTTTATGTGAGAAAAGAAGTAACCTGTATCTCGTAATTCCCCCATCTTCTCCTCCTCTTCAAAGTTCAGCGATCGCTTCTCTTCATCCGCATCTGATCTGTTAGCATCTCCCTGCAAAGCACAAGAGATTTTTGTGGACAGCTCACAATGTTTTTTTAGTAACTGCTCAGCCCACTAAAGTGTTATTCAGGGTGCAGTGAAGCCAAACAGAATGCCGGCCTCTGGCATCAACAACAAACTGCCCTTCACTCAGTCATAGCCTGCTGTGCATACAGACAGCTGCGGTGCCAGTGTTATCATTGCCCTGCTACTCTGTTAGAAATATTGCGGTTAGGATTGTGTTTAGTTGGTGTTTGTTTTAACCTTTGCAGGTTTACACCTACTAATAACAAGTTCACTATTCACACAGTCCCCAGTATGACAGATAAAACACTGCAGCGCCGTATCAGCAATGCAGTTTAACTCCCCAGACTATCTGGAAAAAGCAGCTACTTAGTTGTGCAAAAATCTGCATCCTTAAAGGGTTAGTTCACCCAAAAATGTGGGTGAAATAACTCTTTAAGAAGCCATTTATGTAAACGTCTGTAGCACAAGTTCAACTTGTGTGCCACAGGTTGAGCCTCTTCAAGGGGCCTCTTCATTGCATATTAGCTACATATTTAGCTGTAAATTTAAATTGAGTTAACATATACTGTGTTTTAGATTCAATTTCTATTCAATATTTAATTTATATTTTGTATATAACATATAATATTTGTATAATTACATATTTGTATTTATACTTTTGTGCACATGCTTAAGAAAGACAAACATAATACTGTGACTGAGTCAGTTGTAATAAAAGGTTTTTTTATACCTCTGCCTGAAACCCCTCCACTAAGATGGCCACAAGCAGGTTAAAGAGGACGTAATTCCCAAAAGTCATCAGAGCCACAAAGTAAAGAGCTGCCCATGGGGAGGTGGAGGCCATTCCATTATAGAGGACCACATTCCAGTCTTCCTGGGTCAGAATCTGAAATACACACGCAAGCACTTTGTCTGAGAAACAGTAGAGGACAAAGAATGGCTGAGTAAAGGGAAAAAACTGATATATTAATTAAATGTGCAATAGAGTAGTGTTTTCTGTATGTGTTTTCTTGTATCTGAATTATACAGTGGGGAAATTAATACAGAATTTGATGCTGTAGCTCCAGTTTGAATAGTGTTTTGTGATGATACTGTACAAATTATTCAGAGTTCAGCTCCTTACTGAAGTGAAAGTAACTGGCTTTCCCAGTCTACCAATTAAGCCTTTTTTAACCACAAAATGGTGTTGCGATAATCTAATGAGAATAGCTGTAAATGTGCATGGTAGGAAGATACAGTGCAGGTTCAGCAATTCAGCTTCATCACAGGAAATTGTGCTGATGCAAAAAAATAATGTACACAAAGGCTTCCCATTGTAGTGAGCTACACATTAGCTGGGTCATTCTACAGAAACGTCCACTTTTGGTATGACAAAATGTCCTAAAATGTATTTCTTTTTTTAACATTTAAACTTAGACCACATTATTATATTACACTTTGACTTTATGAATACACATAAATGACAGCTTAATGATTTTTTTTTTTTTTTTTTTTTGCATTTATTTAAAGACCACATATATCCATTTTTTTTGTCACTGGTGTTACCTTACTTCTCTGGCATTTTTAAAGTTTTTTATGAAATATTCTCAATTTTTTCAGTCAGAGTTGCAGAATAATAATGATAATGCAAAAAAAAAGGAGATTATGTGTTGTTTTTTTTATTTTAATCAGGTTAGTTAAAAGTGTGATTGAATGATGTTAATTTAATTGCGCAACCATGTATTTGCTATAACAATGAAAATATCTGAAAAACAGTTATAAACAAGTAATGATGCAATCCTTTACATCTTAATTCTTGAGTGTAGCAGAATTCAATGAATGTAAAATTATTACCATGTCACATATGACACATTTTATTTAATGTGACAGACAAAAAACAGTAACACCAGTGACAAATACATAGGACCAAAGATCCTTATTCTTCAACTATAATTAAGTAGATGGGACTAAATTTTTACATTTGGTATACAATCAAAGACTTATCACTGACACTTAGTGAAAGCAGTCAGTAAAAGATCATAAACAACGCTTTAAAAATGTCTGTAAAATACGCTGTCTGTAAAGTCGCTGCTTCTCAGCTGCACTCAATTTAGCCATATCCCCTCAATTTAGCCTTATCTGACCAGGATTAACAATAAAAAGAAAAGTTATAATCATGTAATCTTAGTGCTATTTTATGCAAATGACTTAATGAATAGCTTTAAATAAAGTTGATCTATAAATGGGTAACACCAGTGACAATTTTCATGAAAAATACATTTTACAAAATGGCTGCTGCAAGGTATCAATCCACATGTTGTCAATCATGGTATATTTACTACATTAAGTAGTTTAATCCATTTGTATTCTAGTTTTTTAAAATTCCCTAACAATAAAGTAGGTCACACCAGTGACTTCAACTAAAAGCTTCATATGAAATTATGATTTTCTAATTAAAATTGGTTTTTCAATAAAAACTGAAAAGAGATAATGGACTTTCCATTGGCCTTTCTTCATTGATCTTCAAGAAATAGGAAGAAGGAAGTCAAGTGATGTCATCAGTGTGATTTTTTTATTTCAAAATAAGAGATTTTTGTTAAAGGTAACACCAGTGACACAACACCAGGGGACCACTACATTTATTATATATTTTATAATATTTATTCAGCATTTGTTTTTTTTAATGTTATTTACATCATATATTTGATAGTTATGCATACATTATTGTATTTGAAATGAAAAACCTGTTTCTGACCTCAAAATAAAGTACACTTTCCCTCTGTACATGACTGTGGGGACGAGCACTTCTGTGGTGTTTGGAATTTTTATAATTAATTAAAAAACAAATATTGCCACATTGATGGCTCAAGAAGTTTTTCAAGTGTAATATTTCTGTGAATTCTAGGGACAGAAAAGTGGATGTTTCTGTAGCATGACCCAGCTACTGTTTTAGCTCAAAATATAGATATGGTTTATGGGATAAACAAATATTTATAATATCATAAATAACCCTAGCCTGACAAAAATAAGCAATTATTTACAACACACTTGACTACATTTGACAGAGTATGAAAAAATGTCTACACTATTCATTGTAAGTAAGGACCTACAATGGACTTACAACTTGCTATGTAGAGTTAGCATAGTTTCTGTTCTGACCTGAAACACAGTGACAATGGCCCACAGCAGGGAATCAAAGTTTTTCCTGTCAGGAATGGTGTCTCCATTCTCCGTCTTCAGGCTGAATTTGCATCCAAACAGATGCATTCCAAGAATGCTGTATTGACAGTCAAATAAAAATGAAATGTATTATCATTTAAGTGCATAATTCAAGAATTACATTCAATAAAAATGAATTATTGTAGTACAGTTTTTAAATCAATTAATTCATGTAGCACAGTTTTATGAATCAAACTGTCAAGATTAGCTTTAGTGTTGGTGGCACTGTGCAACAAGCTCGGTTCTAACTGGTTGAACGAGGGTGTGGGTGTGGTCTGCACCTGAATGTGAAGATGAAAAGCATGAGCAGCATGCAGAAGGTTGCCACATTGTCCATGGTCTTCATCAGCACCACCAGCTGTCTGCGCAGTGCAGGGAGGAAGCGCACCAGTTTGAGTACACGCAGGAGACGAAATGTCCTCAGCACTGAAAGACCCCCATCCGCCTGCCCTATGATCTCCCACACACTGCCACCAAAACACATGGTTATATTTAATAGTTCAGTTTAAAAATTCATAACCTCAACATTGCTTATGTATGCTTACAAGCAATTAAAATACTGTATAATAACAAGAAGCCCTGCTGAAATTTCCTACTATCTTTCACAATAGCACCTGGGTAGCTGATGCATAACATTTTTTTAAATCAATAAAAGTTTAGGTAATTTTAATGTAATTTAGAATGCTATTAAAGCCTTTTATATCCCTTTTATAAGGTTTCATTTCATCATTACAAAACCTTCATAATAATTTTTACTATTTTATTAAAATATTTTATTATTCAAGTATATTATTCAAAAGTTTGGTGTCAATAAGATTTTGTTGCTGTTGTAAGAAATATACTAATAGTAATACCTTTATTCATACTTTTGTGAGATAATCAAAATGAGTAAAAACAGTGAAATGCAAACTCAGAATATTACGTAAACCTGTACTAATTAAATATGTTAAATAACACAAATATACTTTATGTATTTAATCTCACTTTATTAACCAATGTCTTTGCTGCTGACCTTTGATGACCCAATTCAACCATACTAATAAGCAAAAATGACTTTAGATAAACATCACATTTGTGTTTCATTTTACTTTACAGGTTTTTTTCCTTCAACCTGAGGCTTATTCATTTTACTTATGGTGTGAAAGGGCCTTTACATTTGCCAAAAATAGAATAACTTTTTGTTATTAAAAAAAACAAACAAGCAAGCCCAGCCAGATAAGAAAAAGTAACGCAAAAGTAAGGTAACAAATTACTTTACATAAAAAGTAATTAAGTATTGCAATTGGTTACTTTTTTATGGAGTAATGCAATATTGTAATGCATTACTTGTAAAAGTAACTTTCCCCAACACGGTTGATAAGAAATGAAGAAATAATTAAATGTTTCTTGAGCATCAAATCAGCATATTAGAATGATTTATGAAGGATCATATGACACTGAAGACTGGAGTAATGACATCACAGGAATAAATTACATTTTAAAATATTTAAAAATAGTTATTCCACAATGTTACTGTTTTTACTGAATTTTTAATTAAATAAATGCAGCTCTGATGAGCAAAATCATTAAAAACTTGTCTGTAGCGAGAGAACAAAAGTAGTTTTTATCTGATAAGTATTTTATCAATTTTCCATATAAAATAATTCCCTGCTGAAAAATCCAGCATTGCTGGTCATGAGCATAAGGTATGTTTTGCATGCTGGGACCTGGTTTGCATGGGATGCTGGTTTGCTGGTCATGGGAAGTGGAAGGACCAGCTGCAGCAGCTCAGTTTTGCTGAAGAGCAGCATGAATATGCAGGTCAACCAGCTCGACCACCACTATACCAGCTTTAACCAGCACAGAATTCATGCTGGTTTATGGATTTTTCAGCAGGGATATAAATACAGATACATCACAGATCTTACCTTATGACTACAATAATCCCATCAAAGATATTGTAGGGGTTCTTGATATAACCGAAGGTACCAAAGGCCAGCAGTTTGAAAAGCATTTCCAGGACAAACATGCTAGTGAAGACGATGTTGCTGATCTCCAGAATATTTGTCAGCTCCGCAGGCTGTGAGAGGAAACAGAGCCACACCTCATTACCTTCTGCAGGCCAAAATCATGCCAAGATACTGCTGGGAATATGGGAATGTGAGTGACCTTAATCACTGACCCTCATAATGGCACCTTCACACACCTTTACGCTCACAACATCACATGTAATGCCAGAGAGTGGGAATCAGAGTACTGTATTTAATACAGAGAACTCCAAAACTATTGAGCACATTCAAATGATAAATGGAGCGTTTATGTAACACAGTACCTCTGGGCTAAATGATAAAGATATTTCAGCACACTTACAAAGCAATTACAATTGTTCAGGTTTACACAAACAGCTCCAGCACTGGAGCTTGGATAAGCAAAAGCAAAAACAAAGCATTATAAGCTCTTTTATTGAGAGCAAAGCAACACAGATCAATCAGATGGACAGTACCTCGAAAATCTGTCCATCATAAGCAGTTTCAGGGCCAGAGAATTAATCTCCTTAAATTTGCTGATGCAGACTGTGACTGAAGAATTACCACTGCACTATTCAGTTCTTTAGCACAGTGCAAATCAATAAACACATTCTAAAGGAAGCATAAATGATATAAGCCTCTTAGTTCTGCTGCCCAGTGTAAGAGCCGCCACCCTCAGCATTCACCTGGATACTGTTCACATTAACACACTGTTAAAAATCAATATGTCAAACTGTTGGACAATCACCCTCGCTACGGGCAAACTGAAAGTCATTGTGTTAAACACTTCCTTTTAGAAAGATAAAACCATGTACATTAAGGTTTCACTGCTTCTGATATCACTCTCTCACCTTATTGGTGCTTTTACAGACACATAAAACTGCATTAATGCATATCATGACATAAATAATACAGTATTTATTAATCTACTCTCTTAAAAGAAAAAGTATATAGAACCTCCAAGAACTCTAGGGTTCTATATTGAACCCTACTGATCCTTTTTTTAAAGAGTGTGCAATTTCTACATATAAAATTAAATTAGCATTAATGTATTATGAGAAAACATGAATTCATGAATCAAACATGAAAGAACAATAATATATTATAAATGAACATTATCTAGATTAATAAATGCTGTAAATGGTTGTTCATTGTTAGTTCATGATTCCTACAACCGAATGCTAACAAATGAAACTATATTGTTAATTGTTGCCAATGAAATATGTTTCTATTACAAAATATACCTGTAGGTTATCTATATCTATCTCATAACTGAATAAGTTTGAAACAAACCTTTGCAAGTATAAACCCATTTCCTGTAAATAACTGAAGTAAAACTGTGCTGACAGGTCACCACTAGGGGGCTCCACAGCCTCTGGTGCCTGCATTGATCTACATATATTAATCAATGTACTTCATGAATATTTATATGCCACTTCCCCAGACTGCTTGTTACCCAGGAACAACAGATTAGTAAAGGATTAGTAAAAGAATAATGAAACCCCTTCATTATACCATCTTGTACTGGAACGTTAGATTAGACAAGCATTTTCAGCCTTACGGGCATCAATATTTGGTTCTAAACAATCTTAGCATCACAGATTTTGTAGGCTATTTAGTATCGAAGGGAACAAGAATAAACAAAAACCTATTTGCTAAAACAAGCTAGCAGTGTCAACATAAAACAGATGGTAGTCACATTTTCAGTGGGTAAATTTCCATTTAAAGCTTACAATTTATGATACATATATACATAAACAGATGTGCTTGTGTCGTGTCGAACAGGTTGCTTTGTGAATCATTATTCCAGAAGCGGACGCCACCTCAGGTGCCAAGATTGTTGAAGTGTGTTAACTGTAATTTGGCTTGAAATAAAAATATAATGCTAATTTGCCAGAACAACTCTGAAGCAACAGATTCGAAAACATACCATGGGGCAAAAACATTGTTTAATGTAATTTTCCTCAAAGTGAGACACATGCTATTATGCAGTGCCATAGCCTGAGCTCAGTCGTGATGAATTCTAAATGCAATCTTCCAGACTGTGCATAATTTTTCCAACAAAATTATGTGTAATTTTTCCAGTGACAGAGAGGATCAATGCATTTCTAGTTTTAAGGTACTAAACAATTGTGTTCTGACATATTTGTTTATGATCCCTCTTCCCCAGACCCTCTTGCAAATCCCCCTAAAACAAGACCAGGGATGGTTCACAAGCTAACAAACTCACAAACAAACAAATGAAAACTCTAGGGCTTTTCACACTTGAAATAGTTAAAGGATTAGTTCACTCCAGAATGAAATTTTCCTGATAATTTACCCCCTTTTCATCCAAGATGTTCAAGGGTTAGTTCGCCCAAAAATGAAAATTCTGTCATTAATTACTCACCTTCATGTCGTTCTACACCCGTAAGACCTTCGTTCATCTTCAGAACACAAATTAAGATATTTTTGATGAAATCCGAGAGGCTCAGTGAGTCCTGCATTGCCAGCAATGTCACTGAACCTCTCTGGATCCAGAAAGCTACTAAAGACATATTTAAAACAGTTCATGTGACTTACAGTGGTTCAACCTTATTGTTATGAAGCGACGAGAATACTTTTTGTGCAACAAAAAAAATAAAGACTTTTCAACAATATCTAGTGATGAGTGATTTCAAAACACTGCTTCATGAAGCTTCGAAGCTTTACAAATCTTTTGTTTCGAATCAGTGGTTCAGAGCGCCTAAGTCACATGACTTCAGCAAACGAGGCTTCGTTTACGCGATCCGAACCACTGATTCAAAACAAAAGATTCGTAAAGCTTTGAAGCAGTGTTTTGAAATTGGCCGTCACTAGATATTGCTGGAAAGTAATTTTTTGGTGCACAAAAAGCACCAAAACTGTAGTTACATGAACTGTTTTAAATGTCCTTAGTAGCTTTCTGGACATTGAAAGTGTTAATTATCTTGCTGGCAATAGAGGACTCACTGAGGCATCGGATTTTATCAAAAATATCTTAATTTGTGTTCTGAAGATGAACGAAGGTCTTACAGGTGTGGAACGACATGAGGGTGAGTAATTAATGACTGAATTTTCATTCATGTCTTTCTTTTATCAGTCGAAAAGAAATTAAGGTTTTTGAGGAAAACATTATGCAGGACTTTTTTTCTCATCGAACACTAAATCTCAACAATATCTTGACGAATTTTCAAGTTTATAAAAGTAAATGAGGACTGGGGCTGTCAAGCTCCATCATGACCAAAAAAGAACTACAGGTAAGAAAGTATTATACAACCAAAATATAATTTACTGACAATCTTGACATCCACCCGAGATTTCCTTGTACCATTATATGAGATTATGGGAGAAGTAGCGCTGTTCAGTTTGTGAACAAATCATTCTTTAAGTCAGATCAATGAACACCCAAATGGGAAAATTATGTAAATAATTTAAATAAATATGTAAATAATTATGTAAATTTATGTCTGTTTCTCACACAAATCTATTGTACAAGTTCAGATTTGGAATATAGCATATGGACTATTTTTTTTATAATACTTTTATACTGCTTTTTAAAGCCCCTTTTTCATGTCCTTATAACATGAGGGCGAGTAAACGATGACGTTTTTTATTTTTGACTGAACCATTTACACTACACACAAATTGAATATCCATCCCAGCTTTCCTGAAAATGGTCTGCCTGAGTGCAAAGCTACAAATTCCCACTGCTGCTGCATCAAGCACATTTGCTGGACAGAGCAATGGAAAAGCAATGACAGTGAAAATGCATGTTGGGACACTGGGCTTTCAGTGGCGGCAACATGGCAGACTAAAGGAGAGTGATGTTAGCAGAGGATGGCCGCACTTCTCCAGAGGGAGTCCGCCACTGCAACCTTTATTGACCCTTTCCTCCATCATATCCCATTATGCATAGCACACATTCCCCACTTGTTTATGCACCTCTGAGTGCAGAACAACTCAAACAGTGTAAAAGGAATGGAAAAACAACATAATAGATAATGCTCATCATTTTACAGCTCTAAACCATTTAGTGACCAGCACAATCTTAAGATAAACATGCCATGTTGTGTTTGACAGATACATGTGTGATGATGAGTTCTGAATCATGAAATGAATGTCTATCTTACGTCCTGTAATGGGTCATTATTTCTTTTAAAGTGTATAATTTTTTGTGCCACTAGTAGCATCAAATAGAATTGCAGTTTGTTTGAGCAGCCCGACTGGACTGGGGTCATGTATTTATTTATACATCATTTTATACAATACAGATTGTTTCAAACTAGCTTCACGGTATACAGAAGATACTGTATTATTCAGCTCAATTCAGTGGACATAATAACACTGTTTAACCAACTAATGGAAGATGGAGAGAGTGTTTGAAACAGACTTATTTTTGCATAATTAAAACATAATTAAAATTTTGGTGATAATCACATTTTTGCTGTAACTAGCTAATTTTCTGCAATGTGACAAATGAATTTTTGTAAAATAACTATGTGCAGTCGAGACATGCATGTATCTTCGGTGATGGGGTGAAAAGTGTCGTAGGCTCAGTGGAGTGACTGTGACTGATGCAGTAATGAAGAATGTCAGTGGCCCCATGTATATCCGATTAGGTGGCTGATTGACTCGAGAGTGCGGAGACTCCGCTGAGTTGCTGATCTTTCTCCCCACTATGCTAAAAGTAATCAGTAGATAGATCAATGCAGCCAGCCTTATCTCATTACTATAATCCTTCCTCAATTACTATAGTGACAATTTATTCCTATAGCTGACAGTACTGAACAAACACCAACTGTATATGGATAAACCTTGAAACATTTGATTTTAAATAAACGGCAGTTACTCAGTAAACAACCTATCTATCACATCATACACAGTATTAAAGGGATAGTTCACCCAAAAATGAAAATATCATCATTCAAAAAAAAAAAAAAAAGAAGACATTTTGAAGAATGTCAGTAACACAGCTGATGGGCCCCATTGACTTTCATAGTATTTTTTTCTATAGCTGCTTTTCCACTGTCGGGCCAGTGCGAGGCTAATACCTTTGGACCTGTATCACAGAGCCCAAAACCACGCTGTGTTTCCTCCGGCGGGCCAGAAGCTCCGCAGCACTTCACTAAAACCCGCCCGTAACACACCTCTCTTGAACAACGTCACACAAACCCACAATTTCACCAACAAATGGTTTTATCAGAAAACTAAACAGAAAGAATACACTGGAAACTAGCTTGATTGTAAACATACAAACATGATAAAGCAGCCGTTTGTTGGCATTTTTGTTGTTTACTTAAAGATTTAAAACCCAAGCACATGTTTTACCACAGTTTTACAATAATAAGTGATACATCGATCATAATGAATTAATTTGTGTCAAGACTGCACATTAGTCTCAGAAATAAAGTGATATTTACTGTTATTACACAAAAGAAAGAGGACACACTTATTCAGTCGTGTCCCTTTCTGGTTATTTGTAGTCACAGGACAGTATGTTCGTATTAAAATCACATTTAGAAAGAATGATCATTTCTACAAATTTTCCACCAAAAATACGACCTGAGGAGCTTTAGCACTCTCTCCAGTGACAGTCCCAATAGTTATATTTTCAGTCAGAGAAACAAAGGAAGCTCCTGAAAAACCAGAGTTGCTTTAATTTATGACATAGCCTATGTGGAGCTAAATATGGATATCAGACAGTCTGGTATAAAGAAACGAGACATACTGAAAGAATAAATACACGATTGTGATAGCCTATATGATTTGTCTGATTTCTTCAAGCGGTCGTATTTACCATGTTTACTATGGTAATAGTGAGCATAGTCTTTTGCATGTGCTTATAAATATTTCTGCCTTATATGGTGATCAGAATCCACATCGGACCACAAACAGAAGTTATTTCAAACACTCGCTGCTGTCTGAAAGTGAGTTTTGAGCTAAAATGATTTTTATGTCTTTAATGTTGATGTTAGCTGGTATGAAATCATCCGCGGCACTGCCGTCTAAACTCTGCATCTGTCCGTAACCACTCCCTCAAGCCCAAGCTTGGCCGCTGGCCCTGAGGAACCCCCGGCGAGGCATGATCAAGCCCCGGAAGTGACAGTGGAAATGCGACTCATAAGGCCCATCAACTGCTTGGTTACCCATATTCTTCAAAATATCTTCTTTTGTGTTCAGCAGATGAAATAAATTCATACATGTTTGGAACAACTTGAGGGTGAGAAAATGATGACAGAATTTTCATTTTTGGGTGAACTGTCCCTTTAACTATAGGCAATCTCTTTCCTTAAGCAATTACACTTTCTTTAATTTAATGCATTTGGTCTATGAAGGCTTGTTACCACCACAGATGAAAAAAAAAAAAAAATATATATATATATATATATGTGTATAATTGTGAGAAACAAGTTGCAATTGTGAGATATAAAGTCAAAATTACACTTATTCCTTGCAATATCCTTTTTTTACTCTGAAATAGAAAAAGCTTCTGTGACATGCCAACAATAATTTCAAACTGGAAAGATATTTACACATTAAATACACATATAATGGAAGACTAGCCAGCAAGCAGGCAGCACCATAAATAGATGTTTAAAATGTGGTACTTTCAAACATACTCAAAAGCGTAACTCAAAATCTTGGAGGGACTTTATGGTGTTTAACTGTTTGTAAAGCACTGATATTAGTCACACAATCACATGTTCTTCCAAAAAAGTAGTCCCTCCTCAAAAGGCACAAATAATAAGCATTTTACTGAAGAATTCATGTTAATTCTTTAAAATGTATCAAAAAATCTCTATGCAAGGATGTCTCTAAACCCCAAAATCACCTTAACAAATGTCTGCTAACTATTTTCACCTCTTCTGCTTCTAAAATAAGGATAAAAAGAGCCCTATTTCATGTCTTGGGTTAATTAGACAACACGAACTGTTCTTTAAAGTAACAGAACGATTAAAGATTTAACTTCAGAAGCAGATGTGCTATCTCAGCCCCACATTGGTATTCAACAAGCCACACTTTAGTCAAAGAGCGACCAATCAATCATATATAATCGCACATAATTAAATGTAAGATAAAAGGGTTTGTTCAGATCTATTATTAGCGTACTTACCTCCTATTGTGAATATTGCTCTTTCAATGATGTAAAGTCAAGGTACAGCTGAACCTTATTTCTACTAGAGCAGCTAAACATTATTTCAGCACCAATCGCTCTCCAAACTGCTTTTTAGCAAAGTAAAAATATTTATCACAAGTAATTTATGCAATAGGCTTTATGCTGAACTTCACATGAACAAATAGGAAAACAGGTCTCATTGCATCTGCTTGTCAGAGAAAGTGGATTAGTTCACTTTAAAATGAAAATTAGCCCAAGCTTTACTCATCCTCAAGCCAACCTAGGTGTATATGACTTTCTTTCTGATGAACAAAATCAGAGTTATATTAATAAATATTCTGAAGCATCTAAGCTTTATAATGGCGGTGAACGGGACCAATGAGTATGAAGCTCAAGAAAGTGCATCCATCTATCATAAACGTACTCCACACGGCTCCGGGGGGGCTTAATAAAATTTAATAATTTTACTCCGAGCAGAATCAGTATTTTAACATTTCTGTTCCTGCGTTCCTTCTGTATTATTAACGTTCCGAAACCAGTTTTATGAGAAAAAATAACGGTTAATAATATTCTTGTCTTCTTCTTTTCTTTTTTTTTTTGCATGTAGCCTACTTAATAATAATAATAAATAGAGATGCACCAATAGACGATTATTCAGAATGATATTGGCCAATGCTGATACTGATAGTTTGGTTTTTCTTAAGGAAAAAAAAAAATCTCTCTCAAATAATGTCACAAACTATACAGGGAACCCTCTCATTTGGTAAACTACAATATTAGAGGTTACAATTAACAACAGAGGTATTATATTCAGCTGCTGTTTATTTTCAGATATAATAATTACACTCAAATAAAAACTGAAATGTTTGTATTAGTATCACAAAAGGTAGTTTTCATAAGCACTTGTTGCCTTTATGGAAACATATAATTAACAGTAAATAAGCTCCTCTCTAATGTTTTTATATAGATAGATAGATAGATAGCTAAGGAACTGTGAACACTGGAAAACATTCCTGAGGTAAAAGTGACATGATGTGACATAGTATTCTACTCAAGCTGTTTTACTGACGTCTTTCCGTGGTTAAAACACAAATAAAGTGATTACGAGACATGATACATTCTGGTAAGTTGTACTAGATCTTTCAACATATCCCTGATGATCATGCATGTTTTTTGAGATATAACTTGTATTGAAGAGGAAGAAACGACTCGCGCTCCGCGCTGCCGCCTGAACTGAGGCGTTACAGCGATCTGACACATCACATCAAAACGCCATTTATTGTTTGAATTTCATGATAAAATGGACAGAATTTGAAAACTGAAACTTTTATTCTTATCAGAAGTAACAAAGCACAAAGCTTTTTGCGATTATTGGATGGCAGGCGCTACAAATACTTTTTGATGTAGGAAAAACAACGCAGACCTGGCAACCCTGGCTTGAACTTTTCGCACCCTTTTGATTGACAGGATATAATCGGCCCTGGTCATCTGCAGTTTTTAAACAATCGGCCGATGGCCGATAGTGATGATAATAGCTTTTATCGGCCTATACCAATTGGTGGCCGATACATTGGTGCATCTCTAATAATAATACGTACAGCATCTTATTTATTAAAAAACAAAGAGAGTGTTGTATTTTATTTAAATATCTAAATATTAGTGACAAGAAGAAAAGAAGAAAACATATGAATCTGCATATGAGATAGACATTGGTTATGCTCATCTTTGCTCACTCCTATAAAGGCATCTAGAGTAAACGGCTCTATATTTAACACAGCACATACAAAATCCTGAACCGGAAGTAATGTAACCTGTTTTACCGAATACAGAAGTTTGTTGCACATAACTCCCATTTTGACAAAACTTCATTTGTGTTAGAAAGCTAAAAAACTTGATGACATATTTAAATGAGCCAAATTTACAACATTTAGTACATCATAGTTTGCAAGGCATGAAAACAGTATCTTGGCACATAACAACTAACCGAAAACTTGGCAGTTGGCCATCGGGCCATCCTTATTGTTAAACCAAGATTAAGTATTTATTTTATTACTATTACAACAATGTCAGTAAATGTTTAATTCCCCACTCATACAATTATTCAGTTTTATACACAAGACTCAGTTGTTCAATATTATCCTCAATACCAGCTGCAGAAAATATCAGAACTGCATCCACACACATTTCTACTGTGAGACCTCTATCAGATTGGCTAAATGTCAAACCACAGGATTGGGTGCGAAACCACGAGTGGTAACATCCCAGCAACATGGTGAGGAGAGACAGAGATGCAGTCCGAGGCATTGCAGCACAACACAGTTATGTAACCAAGAGATGTGTTTGCCCAAAAAGGCTACGAATCCTCATCACTGTTTATGAATGAAAAATAAATGGACATTTTGTTGGGGAATACATTATGAAATAGTCAGTTTCCTTACTAACAGTAATAAAAAATCATACAACCATCCTTATGTTTTTCCTTTACAATAATCAATATGGAGCGCTACAGTGATGGCACATTTTTGTAGGCCAACCGAGAAGTTAGCATCACCCTCAACAAAAAGCCAAAAGGATTTTTGGATTATTGCAGAAAATAAGTTCTGTGAAACAACAAAAAATTATGATAGGTACACATTCTGTTCATCATGATAATCTTCACAAATGAACACAACTATGAATATTGAAGCCTAAATACAATCGGCAGGAATAAAAAGCTAAATGTAAGCTTTAAATGAACTACACCACAGTCACAGACTTCAACATCACCACCATTAAGCTCCTGAAAACTCTTTCGAGCTTGATTTAAAAATGTTTTCCCAGAAACTAGGGATGCAACGATACCATTATTTAAGGACCGAGTATGAGTACCGATACTTTTTTTCTGGTACTCGCCGATACCAATGCCTATTTATTAATTTCTCTCTCTCTCTCTCTCTCTCTCTCTCTCTCTTTTGGGTGATGTGGCAGTTTTCCAAGCACAACACAGTGAGACTAATGGAGTTAGGACAGCTTCTTATTACTCTAATGAAAAAATAAATAATTTGTATGTGCTTGTCACAAACTTAAAGAACAAAAATGTCACAGTGTCCAATAACCTTCAAAGGGCATAATTACCAATATATATAATTGTTGTTATACAAAAAGAAATGTACAAACACATTACAAACAATACAACAAATACTATAGAGATGCAAATTAAATAAACTTGTTTTTCAGAGACAGTAGGTTTATTTAGCATGTATACATTAATTTAACATATTTTGTTTACATTAACATTAATGACAAATATAGGGTACGGTCCCTTTAAGGCCGAATCCATGGATACTGACACATATACTGTTTTCACCCAAATGTTTACGTTGACTTAAGCCATAACCGACTGTATTTACGTGAGATACTCCACACGATGGACACAACTATGTGTGCATTTGACCATTCAGGCACGAGGAGAACTGATCGCGCGCTGTCTGAGAGAACTGGGATCATGCACAAGAAAGAGAGAGAGCTTCTGGTCTGTGTCATTCAGCGCGATTCCGCCTATCCAGCCTTCACTAATCTATAACGAATTGTGATTGAAAGCATGAAGTTCGCAATGTGTGAGTTGTTATCATTAATTTTGAAGTATTTCCACACCCCTGAGGCTGACATTGTTTCTGCTGCTGCCGCCAGTGTCTCTGTGCACGGAAAATTCTGTCAGTTACGTCACGCGAGGTATCGGTCTTTGGTATCGGGGGTATTTTTACAAGTACGAGTACACAAGAGCTTGGTATCGGGCCTGATACCGATACCGATACTGGTGTAGGTATCGGTGCATCCCTACCAGAAACTCTGAGTTAGAATGATTTGCAAGAGCACAATAATAAACACAACAGGGCTGTGATGATATTTAATGTCTCTGACATCCTCCGTAGCCCCTATTTAGGCACTTGTTAGCAGCTGCTTTTATCAAGTCAAGTAAATGCTTTAATAAAATCACAAGGGGAATATAACTGATGTATTTTATGTCATAGAATAAAACGTGAAAATGTCTTGAGCTGGTGTTAAGCAAAGACCTTATTTCAAGCATTTGAGCAAGCATTCAAGCAACCAGAAACCCATAAAAAAAAACAAAAAAAACTGGCATCCATTCATGGCAGTAGGACCGGAAATGCTATAAAATGTCGTTTTTTTTTGTCCAACAAAAATACACCATCCCTGCAACACTCTATTAAAGCACTGTAAGTGCTCAGAATATTCATGAAGGAACCCACACTTGCACTCACCTGCTCATGATATTCAATCCCCATACTCAAGGTGTTGATAAGGATGGCAATCATAATTCCTCGATTAAAGTATTTGCTATCCACTATGCGTGTCAATCGGTCCCGGAAGTCCTCCCAGTACTGAGCCAGGCGGTTACGTTCCTCCAGTATTTTATGATGGGGTGCACGGCTGGGTTTGAACTCTGCTCCATGGGAGAACTCGTACACCACGTCCCCTTCTGATCTGGAGTAGTCTGAATCTCCGAGCTCCAGATCCAAGTTCTCCAGGGCCCTTGTGCAATATGGGCAACTCAGGAGCTCAAGAAGCAACTGACTGGGCACCACACCAGCTATCTGCAACAGCACACGACTGTGGCCTACATGGGGGAAAAACACAGTCAGTCAACAGTTACTGCATTTCAGTGCATTAAGGAAACACAAATAAACTATTTCATTTGGTAATTAGGAAGGTAACATGCATGTTATGTATAAGGGTCATATCTTACTTTTTTATTTTTAATTAAAATGTTAATGAAGGGTTTTCTCATAAACATTACCTCTCATAAAAAGTAACACTGTAACATAATTAGTTATTTTTTTATAATGCAATATCGTAATCATGTTGCTTTTAAAAGTAACATTCCCCAACACTGTCTGTTGCTGTTGTGCATTACTTCCTTTTAGATTGAGGACATTTTTCAGGAGGAACATGACCTTTAAATAATTCACATGATTTATTCTACCTGGCGTATAACTCAAACATCAATAGATCTCACAATCAACCTAACATTTATTGTGAGGTCGCTTATTTGAATGATTACACATATCTGGATCTATTTTGCTCCACTTTACCAGTCAAACCAATAAAACCAGTTACTTCAACTAATTAGTCTATTAGTTTACTTTTCTAGCCACAGTCAAGGCAGTGCTCTATGTATTCTGTTTAAGTGCTTTGCCCTGGTCTTGTGAACTAAATAAAATAAAATAAAACAAATCTGTCTAATCAGAGTATGTCTGTGGCTGTACTCTTATACTTATGTGTTTCCTGAGGACGTAATCATACACAGTGGCCCACTTTAGCCTGTGGTAATGAATTGAAGTGGAGGTGACTCAAACAGCAATCAAAAATTACTGCTGGCAGAGGCAGTGAATTTGAAGTAAACATGCAGTACATATTCCTGTTGACAGAAATCCACAAATAGTAATTCTGCAACAGACTGATATAGAAATGAAAACTGGCTTGGGCATGAAAGAGATGCTTTGGTTATCTGGGGCTGAACAAACAATATAATGCAAAACCAAGTGTACGAAATTCTACTCATTCATTCCAAATATACATAGTATTGGGACAAATTACAGCTCCAAAAAATTAGATGATGAGAGAATTTTTATATTTGGGTGAATTAACTCTTTAATACTACTCAACTAGACACCCCAGCAGTCTGAATCATTGAAAACCAACTGATCTTTTCCCTCCAATGACAGAATAAGCCTGCTGCCTCTGTCTAACATGAGGAATCAACTGTTGACTTTTGAAGGGCTTGATGGCCACAGTCGCTAGTGGGGCACTTCAGCTGTCGCCTCACTCCTTTAAGGATTGTGTTAATGACTTTAACATTTGAAGTATCGATTTTCTGTCGCATTTGTAAAGGGCTGCCTAACAATCACTTGTCAGAAGGCCTTTCATTATTCTGAAAAGGGTTGTGTAGGGTGAATACAACTAGACCTGATTGGAAGAGGAAACAATAACTATGAAAAACTTACTATGTTCTCCCATGAGCTGGTGCAGCTTCTCAAAGGGATCAATCGCATCACATCCTGTATTTATATCCGATTCCCTCCTCCCTTTCCCTGCAGAACTGCTGCCTGTATAGCTGCAGATGAGGGAGGGCAAGATGGTTGGATAGTTCATCCCCCCATTTAGTCGTCCAAGCGGTGGTACGCCCACCGTGGTGCTCATTCGCCCTTGCGGGGCCTCGTGAAAGTCACCTTGATAAATGCTGTGCACTGACTGAGTCCTGGAAGAAAGATTGTGCATGCCAGTTGGCTGAGAGCACACGGTCAATTGCGGCCCCGTTGTGATAGACCTCATTTCCAGAGCCTCGCCGGGCCCCGTGGAGGCCACAGGACTGGGGCTGCCATTGCTGAGGTGACAGTGCTGTCGTTGGTGCTGTTGGATGAGGTTGTGGATGGTACGGACCCAGTGTCCGCCACCCCTGTGCCTGCTGTGACCGTTGGCCCCGCTGCCGCCTCCTCCTCCCCCACTTAGCACGCTGTTGGGGTTCACCTTCTTTCTGCGCTTGCTCTGCCAGCCGTTGTAGATGCGAGAAGCTCGGCGCTTCACCTTGCGGTACAGGTGGCTGATGTACCTCAGCATCTCCTCGTAGCAGCTCCCCGGCTCAGAGTAGCTGGCAAGGGTGCTGTCGTTGGAGAGGTAACATGCTCGCTGTTCCTGCATCAGCTGGTTCTCACGCTGTTTTGTTTCTGAGAACTGGGTTGCTATTACAACCAGGCACAGGTTGATCATAAAGAAGGAACCCACCTGAGGGAAACAAAAGTCACCTTAGTTTACCATCATGAACATGATGATGAACATTTAATGCCTGTTTTACACCTCACATGTAGATGGCGCAAAATATTGGGGTTGCCAATTTTTTTTTTTTTTTAAGTCTCTAATGCTCACCAAGGCTGCATTTATTTGATCAAATATTATTATTATTGAAATATTATTGAAATTAAAATATTATAATTTTTAATTAATTTATTAATTATTTAATTAATTAATCAATTATTAATATTTTTTAAATATATTTTAAAATGTAATTATTCCTGTGATGACAAAGCAGAATTTTCTGCATCATTACTCCAAGTCTTCAGGGTCACATGATCCTTCAGAAATCATTCTAATATGATGATCTGATTCTCAAGAAACATTTCTTATTAACAATGTATGGATGTGTATATTTTGTAATGGTAATGGTATAACGGTATGGATGTGTATATTTTGGCATCCAGGATTCTGCTCAGTTCACACTTTTAAAGCCATTCTTAATTCAAATTCCTGAATTGAGACATATATCCTATATGCAAAATTTCAATTTAAGTTTTTATAGGTCACACTGAGAAACAGATATATCTATTTGCAATGTCACCTGTAGAAATTTGTATATACTACTTAATATTTATCAAATGTATGGACCAGGGTTGAGAAACATTTCATTTCCTGAAATGCCTGCTGTTACAGTTATGCTGCTGCCCTGTTTGCGCTTTACTCATGTATACGGTGTAAAACAGGCTGAAAATATTAAATACTTTTAATTTGAGCATACTTACTATAATAAGCAATATAAAATATATAAAATTGTAAAAGGAGTGGGCATCCATAACGTAATACATGATGTCCACCCATCCTTCCAAAGTAATAACCTGCAAAAAAAAACAAAAGAGAAATTAAGGAGAAATGCTGTGAAATGAAAGACTCAAGTGATCATTATCTTGAGCTTGGCCCAGCAAAATGGCAGTCTCAGGTGCCTGGCTCACATTTCCAACTGTGCAGATGGCTGGTGGCTCAAACACTGATTTCTGATAGTTCGTCTGGGGAATGGAAAGCCTGCAAGTTTAGTGTTTTTTCTTTTTGTTTTTTGTAGGTTTTTGAAAATAATAAATGAGTTCATACACATTCAAATGTAGAGCACTGTTAATGCACCTGTTAATGACCTGAGGTAACGTTTCAATAAATGACCTCAGTTTAGACACTCAGATCAAGACATCTCTAACTTTTGTTATGAACACAGAGTGTTAGACACTTGTAATAGTGCTGTTTCTTCCAAGGGATTCATTCTGAAACTCTTTTTTTCATAAAGACTCTTTAGTGAACACCAAGTAGAAAGGACATATAAATCGGACAAATAATATAGCATGGCTAATATAGTGATGCCAGAGGTCTGATTGTTAGTTTGATTGCAGTAAAAGTAGTAGTGCAGGGTTACGTCTGTTAGCATTGAGTCATTTGTTTTGGAAGCTCTGCGCCTGCAGCGCTACATTTCATTCCCATCCAGCTGTATCATTTAGCATTAGACCTAATGTTTGAAACCCTGTTTTTCTCATTCTTTCTGTGCTGTCTACTGGATTAATTTTCTGGTTCTGGAAAGACATTTTTGTTTTTAAAGAGACAAATTTCTGTTGTTCACATAAAAACAAAAACATGAATCTTCTTTTTTGATTTCCGCAGTGCATTCACACAGTTGGCTTTAAAACAGCTGATTCAAAACTTAGCCACATTTACATTTTGTAAATGGGACTATACTGCTAGACACACAATTTATACATAATTTAATACATAATTTATTATAGCCTCTTTTTACACACTGTACACAGCCATACCAGGCATAATTTAAAATTATTGCTTAAGAGTCCATTTGGGCTCAGAATTAAATGGATGTCAGAATAAAAAAAAAACTTTTTACTTGGATTGTTTTCAGCTGGTCACAGCACTAATATCCTTGAATATTTCCTTATGTGGGTGTTTCTTTGAATATTGGCACTTAAAATAAACTAAAATAAAATAAACTCTCTTAAAATACCCTCACTAGTTTAACTTGTCCACTAACTAGCATTCTCTGATGGAATTAGTTCATGGAAATGTCCATTTTAACTTTATTTATTTATTTATTTAGAATAAAACTGTCAGCTTGTGTCTAAATAAAATGTCATATATAGCATTTTATGCATTCAAAATATACACAGTTAACTAATATTTTCAAACTTTAAGCATAATTTAGTAAAATATGTGACAAATTACAAATATCTGAAATGATGCACAATAAAAATTCTCATTTCACAAGTGAAAACTGCCTTGAATAAAAAAAATTATTTTAGGATTTAATATTTATTGTATAAACATTTTTTTTATTTATATCAGTTTATATAAATAAAAATACATGAAATATAAACACAATAAATATTAAATCCTAAAATATTATTTTTTATAATTCATGATTTTTTTAACTCAATTTGTAAAATGCCAACCCTCTTTTTTTTTTAAGATTGATTTAAAAAAAAAAATTTTTTAATTATGACCAGACAGTATGTATGGATCTGGAACAACTTTAAAACAGACCTAAAATATATTTAAAAAGGAATAGAAAAATAAATGACATGGTATGGTATTTTTAAGTTTAATTTTACAGTAACCTTATATAAGAAGGTTTATCTGGACATAAAAGGGCTAATAGGTATAAAAAAAAAATAAAAAAAAACTTGTTTTAGAATAACCTGCTCCCGGAGGTGTCATCTTATGAGTACAATCCAGGCCCTATTAAAATCTTATGTTGACACAGGTGAAAACCCTTTAGGCCCTCTTTTATAATTGCATACCCTGTACTGTCATTATAGCCCAGCCAAAAGGGACACCACGTGACTGACCCACTTGTAATGATCGGACAAATGAGACCGACATTCATTTCCACAGACTAGAGCACAGGTCTCATTGTATGTCCGTACGGTGGGCCTAATACGCCTCTCCACCAAGGGCATGACCGCGCATATTAAATACTAGTGGTCTGTGCCATCAATTCGTCTGTGGTGATTCAACTCTGCTGATGAGGATGGATTGAAAGTACTGATGAGTTAATATGCAGCGGAACGCTTTTTCTATTCTTATTTAATTTCCACAGGCTGCGATACAAGATATCACTTTCCCATCCAAAAATCTCATCACTTTGCAGAGTTCCTTCTGAGAAAGGGGCAGAAATGACTAAAACAGACATTTGCTCAGTGGAGATTCAATTATTTGGTGTGGTTGGAGCGTGCTTAACAAGACTTTGTCCTTTCAAGAAGAAAATTGAGCAATAAAAAGTCTCATCTATCTTTGGAATAACTAGGGCCTTTGACTTCAGGGAAAAGAACAATGATGCTTACTAATGCATTTCCATTCCCAACAGCGTCCAAAAAAAAGACCATCAGTCACGTGGAAAATCAAGAGGAACGTACCTGGAATATCGCAATCCAGGCATATCCAATATTATCAAAGTTCACTGCCCCTTTGTGCGGGTTGAGCTCCCCGGCCTTACACACATTGTAATACTGGTTCCAGTTAACACAGCTGCTGTTGCTGGTCCCATCCAGGCCAGAGTAGGCATGTCCCGGTGGAGATGCATTTAAAGTGCACTCAACACCATCCTTGAGGGGGGGCACCTCACTGCAGCGCAGCATGCCATTCTCCTTAATGGAGGAGCAGATGAAGGGGTTATCCTCACCGTCTTCATTCATGTAGTACGGACTCATGAACGACAGATTATAAAGGCTGTGGAAACACATGAAAAACAAATCGAAATTTATGCCATTTGCTTACTAAAACAGGCTGTAACTGAAACACTTTATGCTCAGATACCACAGCTTCTTCCATCTTTACACAAGTCATTTACATGAGAGGACCCCTGCAGAACCTCATGACTGTGTGCCAAGGTCAATAAGTCTCTTAAAGTATCAGGTAATTTGACCTTTTTATGACAAGGCAAGGCTGGTTCAGGTTTTAAAATGTCATGTGGTGCGTAAAAAAAACAAAAAAACTTTACCTTGAAAAAATATATTTTAAAAACTTGATTAAGATGTTGACACTTATATGTATTCAAGGCGTGAAGGAAAATATTTTATTAGTTACACCACATGACACTTAAGGTGATGATACATGGGGCAACTTTTTGAGCAATGTTGCTTGGACACTTTCCCCATTGAGAATGAGCAACAAATTTCTATCTGGATACTTTAGATCGGTTGTGGACAATTTTTTGAGATCCTCCATTAAGAATGCTAGCAGCCGATCACGTGACCGGCTTGGAGTTTTCAGAAAAAATTCAAACAAGATGGCGGCCTCTCAGCAGCAGTGGAGCGAAGAAAAGGAGCGTAACCTTATATCTTTTTATGCTGGTAAGTTGTCGTGTGTCAACCCAAAACAGTGAATTTACCAACAGATGTCCAATTTAATGTGCGTAGGCTGTAATTAACACATTTTTAGTTAAATGCTAAAAAGACGTGTTCCATGTAACGTCTGCAGTGGCGTAGGCTGTAGGGAGTATGGCACGCGAAAGTAGCTTCTGACAAGATCAACCCGGTTTTGGATCCACTTTTTGCCAAACTCGCTCTTCTCCCTTTTCCCATCACAAATCAGATCGGAAAGGCATTTATATTTAATAAAAAATAAGGAAATATTTGAAAAGTTGAAACAAAGTGCCTAACAAGTGTTTATAATAAAGTATTTATTGGGTTGGCAATAGATTTGCTCGTTTCTGATTGGTTGCTGCCAACTGTCCGTTGCCATAATTAGTTGCCCTGTGTTTCATCAGGTTGCCCGTTGACAGCGACATTGCCCAGCAACATTGCTCAAAAAGTTGCCCCATGTATCATCACCTTTAGAGTCATTAAATTTAAACTTGAAAATGCTAGAAACATTGTTCAAAACCATCTGAAACCAACAGGGCACCAAGAGTGCTTTTATTTATTTAGAAAAATTTGGCAAACATGTTTTAAAGGTGCCCTAGAACACTATTTCACAAGATGTAATATAAGTCTCTGGTGTCCCCAGAATGTGTCTGTGAAGTTTCAGCTCAAAACACCCCATAGATTTTTAATTATTCCATGTTTTAACTGCCTATTTTGTAGTGAGATTAAAAATGCTCTGATTTGGTGTGTGTACACCTTTAAATGCTCGTGCTCCCCACCCCAAGCTCGCGACTGCATTAAACACTGCATAAACAATACTGAAGTTCACAATATAACTCTCAAAATGGATCTTTACAAACTGTTCATTATGCAGCATATCAGATCACGTAAGTATGGCATATTGTGGATTTTTACATTTGATTCTGAATGAGTTTGATAATGCTGCATGGCTAAAGCTACACTGTTGGAGAGATTTATAAAGAATGCAGATGCGTTTATGAATTATACAGACTACAAGCGTTTTCGGGTTAAAAATGAAAATAACGACATGGATCTCCGTGAATACAGTAAGAAACAATGGTAACTTTAACCACATTTAACAGTACATTAGCAACGTGCTAACGAAACATTTAGAAAGACAATTTACAAATATCACTAAATATATCATGATATCATGTATCATGAATAGTTATTATCCATCCATCTGCCATTTTTGCTATTGTCATTGCTTGCATGCTTCACAATACCTGCATAACTTCTGATGATTCCAGATGTTAATACTGGCTTGTCTAATGCTTAGAACATGGGCTGGTATATGCAAAAGTTGGGGGCGTACATATTAATGATCCCGACTATTGCGTCACAGTCGGTGTTATGTGGAGATTTTTCCATGGTGTTTTTCACGCACAAGATTTACATATGAAGGAGGAAACAATGGTGTTTGAGACTCACTGTATGTCATTTCCATGTACAGAACTCTTATTATTCAACTATGCCAAGGTAAATTCAATTTTCAATTCTAGGGCACCGTTAAACTAGATTTTTAAAATATTTTTCCTTTCCTTTATCATGGACACTCTTGCATACCATTGATTCATCTGCCCAATATGTTTAAATTAGGTCAGAAGTTTTAAAGGAAAAATAAGTTAATTTCAAAATTACTATTATTATTTTAATTATTATTATTATTATTATTGGAGCCCCCAAACATAAAACAAATTACAATTAAAACAGAACCTGATTCAGACATTGTTATTAAAACAAGATATACACTGAGGAGGATATCATGTCACAAATGGTATTGCAAAGGGATACAAAAAATTAAATCAACTAAAGGCTGAACCGGGTCAAAACTCTGCTTTTACTGCCATCATATGCAGTGCTTAATATAATTTAATCTCAATAAAATGAAAATAAACTTTTAGCAAAAACACTTTAGAACAGGACATTTCACTAGCTCATATTTCATGTTAAATAAGAACTGGCAGATGAAAATGTAATTGCTCTAGCATGTTTGAATGGCCATTACACAAACACATGCATTTACAGAGCACCAATTTGTCCAGTTACACCAAAATCTATAATTTATAATTCAACCCATTTTGACGACTACAGTCTGTACTTATCAATGCCTCTAAAGACTTTTTTATTTATTTAATGTGGTTTTACTCTTGTACCTTTGTTGGAGGTGTGTGTACCTTCAGTGCTCGGGGACCAATGCTCAGCACTGATTTGATGCCAGGGTGCAATGTTCAGTTTACAAGACTGTCAGTGGCTGAAATGCCATTGCTGCTGGCAACAGTTGGCTGCCACTTTGGATCATGTCGGTAGTGCTGACATGCTCCCAGCGGAGAGGGTAAAAGAGGAGAAGAGGGGAAAAAGGCTGCTGGTTAGATAAGAGCAGGACAGTACTTACGCTTTCACGTCATCTGGCATGAAACACCGATTCCTAAGGAGTCCAGCCCACAGCTGCACCCCAACAATGCCGAATATAAAGAAGACAAAAAAGCACAGCAGGAGGACGTTGCCTAACATAGGCAGAGTATCAAGAAGCAGAGTCACCAGTATCCTCATACCTGAAATACAAAGGCACAAGAGAACACAGTATTTTAATTGTCCTGTGGTTACTCCATACTGCTTTTAGGCTTTGCATAATATTCTATGCTTTATTATAAATAAAGTGGATAGACCAGCGTATGGATTAATCAGACAGTATTTTGAGATTATCAACCCTGACTGATAACTGTTGATTTGAAAATCTACCAATAGCCTTGACAATGGACGTTTTTTTTCCCACAATCTTTTTGAGTGAATTTTAATTAAATATTTTGAAAAGTAAATGTGCATTTGATTTCAGCCATGTTGGTATTAAATTATATCATATTGCAAATGGACACATTTATGAGGTGAGTTTTTATACATTATTTTAACTAGAGGAGCACTAGATACTACACGATAACTACACTGTCCACCTTAAAGGGTTAGTTCACCCAAATTATTATTACTCACCTTCATGCCATTCCACACCCGTTAGACCTTCGTTCATCTTCAGAACACAAATTAAGATCTTTTTGATGAAGTCTGACTCCAGTGGTTTGTGCAAACAAAGCACTCGCGTCGCTTCATAAAACTGAGGTTAAACCACTAGAGTCACATGGAGTACTTTAATGATGTCTTTTAATGATGTCTTTAATGACAGGTGAGTAATTAATGACAGAATTTTCATTTTTGGGTGAACTAAACCCTTTAAGAGACCTTTTGAGTCACAAATACTAAGAAATAAAAAAGCTTTAGCGTAGGTTCTACCAGGAAGACTCTAATGCCATGTCATTCATTCATACTCATAGGTCTGGCCAATCACTGCCTTACACCTAGAGTATATAAGCACTGAACTCTCTGTTTCACATTTGCAGTTGATGACCCTGACGTTCCCCTCCATCCTTCCCGCCACCACCAGGTTGGCCCTGTCCATCCATCGGGGGTAGTCTCCGCCCCTGCCTTCATTCCCCCAGGATTCGGAATAAGGACTGGGCCTAAGCCAAAAAACGTATACAACTAAACACGAATCATTGTCGCTCACTACCATCTGTTAATACATTATGGAATACATACCAAGCAAAAGTTCACCTGCCCTCTGAGTCTTTCTGGTAGAAATTGATTTACTTGACACTACATTAAGACCAACAGAATTCTCCTAAATGTTGTCCCAACTAGTCAAACACAGTTGTTGGGAAAAAAAAAAAAGAAATTCAAATTGGACAATATTTGTGAAATGTTAAGGGTTTATGAGTTCCCAGCATGCATTGCAGAATGAATAAATTATACGGTTACTGTTATAGGACTGCTGATTTGCTGTTTGCTGACTTTTTATATACTTTATTTAATAAAATATATGTACAGTGTGTGTGTGTGTGTGTGTGTATATATATATATATATATATGCGTAGTGAACTAAGTTGTCTTCCTGAAGGTGCAATCACCTCACAAAGCAGGTTCATTTTGGTAGCCATATATATGTATATAATACCAAAATGATAGATTTACTTTGTTGCTAATTGAAGATTAAAGATTTGTATGTGACCATGTGAATAAATAAGAATGGTACATATTTGTTTTGCCCTATAACTAGCCCAAGGTTGGGTAGCACAATTTCCTGACTTTTTCTTCCTGACTTTCAGTGTTGAGACCTTGAAGCACCATATCGGGAGACACAACTGCTTGGTCCGAGAGTGTGAGTGTGTGATCTGTTAATGGCATTAATTTCGAGGAATATCATGCTGAATGTTTTTTTTTCGTCCACTTTTGTCGTACGGCACAGATGTTTTCTTGTGAAGCTGTGTACATATGGACCTCTGATGTCTAGGTCCTGCTGTTTTGCTTATGGTTTATTTTTGATATGTTATGCATACTTTGTTTAATTTCGTATTGTATTGTTAGTTGGTTTTGTGTTGAAACAGTGTTTTGTTCTACTGATTTTAAAAGCTGAGATAAGGTTAAGCCAAACACTGAGGTTTATTTTGTGTTATTGCTTAAAGGGGAGTATCTGATGCTTTTCTCTGTGTTCCAGGAGCCAGTCTGTGTGGGAGTGTCTGTCCTCTGGGCTCAGCTAGGTCTTCTTCACTGGATGGACATTGAGATGAGGGTGTAGAATGACCTGTTCACTGCATTTATCTCAAGTTATTTGTTAGTGATTTAGATATTAGTGTGTGGTGTGTGTCACAGTCACCCTCATGTTCTGTTTGTTTTGTTTTTCTCTTGTCACATGTGTTCCCTTGTTCCTAGTTCCCGCCACTCATCAGTTACCATGGACACCAACCACCATCACAGCTGCACGTCATTAGTTAATCTCCCTTGGTGTATATAAGTTCCTGTTTGTGTTCAGCTCTTGGTCCATTCACTGTCTTACTATGTTGAGGTGTATCTGCCCTTTGCCTGTTTGGATTAAAACTTGGATTACTTTGTATTTGAACCTGTTCTTCTTCGTCTTCCTTCGAGAACACAGCCTGACAGTGTGTGCCTTTAAGACTGTGGGTTGTGGTCCGGTGACTTTGTTTCTTTCCCTTTCCCACAGGCCTGGTATAACCTGTACTATTTTAAGTGGTGGGTTGTGGTTTTAATATTTTGGCATCCGGTCCAGATCTCCAAAATGGGATTTTAACATTTAAATTAAAAATAAATTGTCTGTTTATCCTAATCTATTATTGATGGTTGTTTTGTTAATAAAAGTATTTGTACTTGAAGGTCACGTCTCTATTCCCTTTTGTTGAACTTGTTGCTGCAAGGTGTTAAACAAAATTATTTCAGTGGGTGTAAGTCCCCGGTGGCATAGTAGGGAGTTAAGTGTGACCTTTTGATACAGCTCTGTTACATGTAGTTCCCTTGATGAATTTATTGTCTAAATTAGTCATTTTGCATTTAGTGAATGAACACATTCTGACAAAGTAATGTTTCTTAGGATCATTTTAAAACAATAGTTGAGAGAACCTAAAACATTTTTTACAGTGCATATAGTGTAATGTAAGCAGAGAAACTGCATACTTTAAGTGCGCTTCTGAGGGACCGCAGGGATTGATGGATTGATGGAGTAATGGAAAATTAAGACTTAAACCACTAAACAAATACCAATTCCCATTATCCTCCACTGCAGGTTTTCACAACCTCTGATAAAAGCACCACATAGCAAGACCCTAGCAATCACATAGAAATGTGTTAACAACTAGTCAGAACACATTAGCAATCCACTCATGACACCTTAGCTAACACGTACTAATGCCCTGACAACACCCTACAGTAGCATTGTTTTGCACAGGCAAAAAATACTCACATTTTCTTGAGAGTGGATGCAGAATTCTAGTGGAGTGCTGAGAATTACCATAATAGGAAAAGCTTAAGGAATGTATTTGACATGCTAATATAAACTCACATCAGAACTTTCAGGCAGTTAAATATTACACTGTCCTAAAGAATACAAACAGCGGCTGTCAAAGTTAGCACATTAATATATGCGATTAATTAAACTCTAATGCTGTCATTTTTATTTCACACAGTTAACACATTAAATCTAACATTATAACATTATTAGGTTGGTCTAAAAGGACAGCCTTAATTTTAGTGTGTTAGATTGGCGGGCGGGGGGTCCATAAAGTTATTTCATTATTGAATGATATGCAGATGATATTTTTGTGCAAGTGAGATAATCTCGGTGGTTCACATATATCTTGAAACCAAAATGTGTCCATGTTATGTATTTTTGTGAGATTATGTGAAATGAATTACAATCAAACATTAGGATCAACTGACAACCCTAACAAAAAAAACAAACCAAAGAGCAAAAGAACAGGCATGGATGCATATGTAAATCAGTTGTGTCACATGGCCCAGTGATCAAGACAGTTCAGTGGCACACTAAACTTTGTTTCACAGACCGTTCACACCAAGAACGATAACTATAAAGATAACGATAAAGACAATCGAAAATCGTTCTAAATATAAAAGAATAGCACACCACAGATATACCGATAACGATATAAAGACACAATACCATTGGGATCACTTTCAGAACGATTTTTTTCCAGCTGTTGAACAATAAAACACTGAATCCATTCTAATTTAAGGGCTCGCACATTTAAAATGGCAGAAGTCATTGCGGAGAAGTTAATTGCCAAGGTCCAGGAATAGCCACCACTGTTTGACAAGTCACACACCCTTTTCAAGGAAGAAAATGAATATATGGAAAACAATTGGTCATACCCTTGGAATAAATGGTGAGAAGTATTAACGATGAGATCATTATGCCAGACTAGCAAACAGTGTAACAAAATTACCTCAGGTATCCAGTGCTAGTTTCGACAACACGCTGTCTTGCTTCCTTTAAAGTTGCAGTGAAGAAGACTTGGTTTTTATTCCACTATATTGACTTCGTCAAATAAACTCACTGTTAGATTAGATTAGATGGATTACAGTACACTAGCTATTCACTCGAAACATAGCATGCTGAGGACATCTGCTGGTTAAAGCCGTGTGAATGCAACAAGAACACCAAAAACATGTTGTACACACCGCAGCGTGAGCTTAAGTTGGTGTGGACGTAAATATAGTTATCGTTATAGTTATAGTTATCGTTATAGTTATCTTTATAGTTATCGTTCTTGGTGTGAACAGGCTTTAAGACTAGTCTCAGATTAAAATGCATGTTTGAGCTGTTTTAACTGAAAGCAACTTACACTGATATATCTTAAAATATGTCAGTGCCAATGTTTTGTCTCAAGATGCACACCAGTTTTTTGCTTTTACATTTATATAAGCTACTTAATTGCCCTAATGGAACTAAGGTCTAATCCTAGCTTAAAGGTGGACTTGGTAGTATTTCAAATCCACTGTTTGGGAGTTAGTCTGGCCGATACCAACAACAAACGTCTAACCAATCAGCATTAGGGGGCGTATGACGGTCGAGGGCGGAGAATGAGTGAGAGGGAGATTTGAAAATAAGAAAGAAAAAAATTGCAGAATAAGAAATGGGACACAATACAAAAGAGCTCAAATGAATATCACTGGAAAGAAGGTTTATGCCTAGGCAAAACGCTTTAGGACCCGCGTTTATATTAGAAAAGCTTTCCAGCGCTGGAGAAAGCTAAGAGGGAAGGCCTGAAAACAGACACGGAGGCTGCTTTGATCCCGCTATTCATGTGAGTACACTGGGTTTTGATTGTCTGTAGCTGCTGTGCTGTTTGCGACTAACAACGAACACTAAGTATTTACTCTTGTGTACTGTATGTTCATTTTGTTGTGCTTCCTTGTCGTTAGTTCATCAACTGCGCTTTATTTTCCGTGAAGCATTTTGTTGCGCGTCAGCTGTGATAAACAGACATCCTCTCGCATTGTGTGTGTAACAGTGGCCAGATAGTGAGAGTTCTGCAGTTAAAGAGACCATTAAAGTTTAGCATATCTGATACAGAATGAATAACCTGTTACCTACAGATACTCATACTCATTTAACAGGGCACCAGACTGCGACTAAATGGTCACATTTTGCTACCATTTTTCCTGCCGGTGTGATCAAAATTTGTTAGTAGTTGCGCTGGCGCGACCACCATAACGTTGCCCAACATCTAATGGCAAATGTAATGAAAGCAGAATGAAACTGTGCTACTCATTTGTACTTTACTGACCGTTTATCAGTTTGTACCAACGTCAGTGGAGCGCGACCTACTCACGAGCTGATCTTGATCACATGACACTGTTACTACACAGTGCTGGGAGATCCAGTAAAGAAAGCATTTGAATTTGTCACAGAATTAATAACATCGCTGCGAGATCTAGTAAATAAGTATTCAAATTCAGTGCAGAGTTCTCCGTTGTTAACCACAGATATAAGATCAAACAGCACTGACGTGGAAACCAGGAGAAACATTGTGCCATGGATGAACAAGTTATAGAGGGCTTTCAGTCCACAAACTAACAACATTCGCCATGGATTTAATGTAGTAACACTAACTGTAACTGTGGAATTTTGTCAGGAATAGTACAAAGCTTTCAAGCACTTCACACATCTTTTTCGAGCACTTCAAAACTCTAATATTATCATATTTAAATTTTATTTGTAATGTGATGACCAAAACTTTATTTGTTCATCCTAGATTACCCCCATTTATAAAACTAAGGCTCGGTTTCACAGACAGGGTTTAGCCTATAAGCCAGGATTAGGCCTTAGTTTAATTAGGATTTTTAAGTAACCTTTATAAACATAACCTAGAATAAAACATTACTGGTGTGCATATTAAGACAAAACAATTTCAGTGACATATTTTAAGATCTGTCAGTGCAAGTTGCTTTCAGTTAAAACAGCTCAAACATGCATTTTAGTCTGGGACTAGCTTAAGCCTTGTCTGTGAAACTGGGGGTATAAATTTCAACATGTAGGAAAACACGATTTAGGGTGTGCCCCTAAATTTTCTGCTTGTGCTCCTAAAATTTTCAGTAAGGGGCTACAGTGCTCCTAGTAAAAAAGTAAGTCTGTAGGCCTTTTTAAGATGAAACAGTCCTGTCTATCACTCTGATTTCTTGAAATTACACAACAATGGTAAAAAGCAGCAAAAGACACTGTATTCCCCACTCCAAGTACATAAAAACATCAGCAAACATCATTGAGAGAAGTGCCCCTGGAGAGAAGCGATGCATCCAGTGGATCCGTGTGACTAATGTGTTTGAGGTGGGTGTGTGGCTGATGTAATTTAAGTGTATGGTATGAGGAGGAGAGGGCCTTAAATGGGCCTGTCTGAGTGTGGACATCCTTTTGATGGCCTGCATCCCTCCCGCTAAAGACAGCGTGGAGCCACAGTGTCGCTTGGACACTCTAATGAGCCCCCTAGAGAACTGTGTGGTCACAAAGAGGATGAACATGCTAACTCGCTCTCGTGTAAACAGATAGAGGGGAGATAGAGAATCACTCTGCCAAGCATTTCCAGCTTGGTATTTGAATTACGGCTTCAGGTGTTAGAATAACGTAGATGCACACATGCACTCAAACTAACATCCACAATTCGCTCCAGCGAATAGTAATATCATTCCATACTAAAAGCACTTCTGCTGGCAGCAACACTCCACCGAGACAAATAAATCACGGTATCTCGTCTTCCATCTGGGCAACAGCAGAGTCATTAAAGTTGATGTGGTGGAGCAGACTTACCCATATTTAAAATCTACAGCTCCAGGGGTGGGGGGTCTCAGTCCACCCCATAGTTTAGTAGTTAGTGCACTGCCCACGGAATCTTAAAACTCAAGTGCACTAAAATGTTTGCTCCCTAAAAACACTGCAAGCTAGTTAGTTAACTCTCTATTTGTTTTTGTTTTTTGTTTATTTTGTTTTTGTAGGTATATATACCTACAAGTAAATATAAATGTTTTGTTCTAAAAGAAATGTATAGCAAGTTGAATAAAAGTAAACTGAACAAACATGACATTGTTACCATAAAAAAAAACTACTTAAAATAAATGCTGTTCTTTTGAACATTCTATTAAATGTAAATGTATCAGGGTTTCCACAAAAATATTGAACTGCATTGTTTTATTGTTTTATAATGTTTCCTGGGGTGCACTTATAATGTTAGAATGATTTTTACATAAAAAATGTCATAATTTAGAAATAAAAGGCATTTTCCTAGCCTGATTTTAGCCCTCTGATTTGAACGCTCTGTTTTAAAGGGTTAGTTCACCCAAAAATGAAATTTCTGTCATTAATTACTCACCCTCATGTCCTCACAAACCCGTAAGACCTTCGTTCATCTACGGAAGACAAATTAAGATATTTTTGATGAAATCTGAGGGTTTCTGAACCACACATAGGTAGCAACGTCATTGCACCTTTTGAGGTCCAGAAAAGTATTAAAGACATCATTAAAATAGTCCACTAAAATGTGCAATGACATTGCTGCCTATGTGTGGTTCAGAAACCCTCAGATTTCATCAAAAATATCTCAATTTGTGTTCCGAAGATGAATGAAGGTCTTACGGGTGTTGAACGACATGAGGGCAAATAATTTTCATTCAACACTTTAAGGGGGTGTCTGCTATGAGACTTCAGTGTAAATGCCCACTGCTGTGATTGGCTGACATCTTTGCATATGAAATAGCTAATTATTACATGTGGAACTCTCACTAAAACTTTTAGCACATTTTTACTATTACAGCTCTCAAGGTTAACTAATCGTGAAAATCGTGTTGATTATTTAGTAGCATTATATTTAGATTGTGGCATGAAGGGTTGCAGTGATGAGCATATAGCCGATCACATGTTGTTGAGTGCATGAATGCAGCGATCTCATCGTTCTAAATTTCTGCACACTAACGAATGCTTTCATCATAACTAACAGTGCAAACATGGTGTAAATAAGAGATTTATTGACTTTAACAGGAGTTTTTGCACAAGACCAGAACTCAGTCACTGATAAACTTGCGCTGTTTGATTGACAGCTCCAGCGATTACAAAAGGGAGCGTTCTTTGATCGCTTTCTATATATAATTTGATTACAGTTTAAATAATAGATTGTGAAGAACAATGTGAAGTTGACCGTTTAGTCACTGGTTTGATTTACTGACATAAACAAAGAACATCTGACTGCACATGAATCATTAATATCAGAAATCACTGGTCACAGATCAGGCATTAGAATTAACACAGTTACTCACATGTTGTCGCATTACTGTCGAGTCCATATTGTAAAAGTCTGTTGGCAAATTGACCAAATAATTCACAGTGAATTGTACCAAATACAAATAAATAATGCTCAACTTAGACATTCACATTCTGCCATCCCCGAAACCATCTTTATCGCTTGCTAGCTCTAGTAACCCAGCGTTAGCGTCTCTCTGTTACCTACTACATGGCATGCGTGATTCAGTGGGTGGGGCTAAACAGGCAGTGATGTAGAAGCAGGCGTTGATCTTCCTCTGTGGAGGCAGTGTTTAGCCACACTATTACGTAACAAAGTGGCACATTCCACGACCTGTCGTTTTGGCAGATTAGCTTTTAGACTAACAAGAAAATTTTGAGTTCTGAAACTTACAGGATGTTTATATAGTGCAATGACCTCTTATATTTCATGGGAATTTAGATTTTTCAGTTCATGACCACTTTAAGCAGAATGACTGTTATCAACATTGCTAATAAGTAAGGGATAATCCACGGCTAGCTGTGCATTAAATGTTTTAATGAATATGTGAGTGCGAGTCAGTGACGTGTGTGTGTGCTTCAACAAAATCAGCGCATTAATATAGAACGGTGATTAAACTGATTTGGAACTACTTGTACATTAAACGGTTTTATTGAACACCTTCCAGCCAATAAGAATTGAGTATTCGAACAAACCATGTCTCTTTAAGCAGTTTCTTTAGCAGAAAATCAGCATATTAGAACGATTACAATGATTTCTGAAGGATCAAGTGACACGTCAAATAGAAAACACATTATAATAATACATTAAATTATAATATTTCTTAATATTACTGTTTTTATTGCATTTCTGATCAAATAAATGCAGCCTTGGTGAACATAAGAGACTTCTTTCAGAAACACTAAATAAATCTTACCAACCACAAAGTTTTGAAGCTTGCCTTTGTAGAAGTCTGTTAACAGTAACCAGAGGCAAAGGGGACACCACTGTAATTTTATTTGCCCTTTGACGTATGGGACACATTATGGGTCTCATTGTTTTTCTTATACGGATCTAGGAGATCAAATATAACTGTCAGTCCGCCACACAGAGGCTCATTACTAAAAGAAATACGCCTTCCTCAGTTTGTGGGACATTTTCTGCTGGGTAATTTATAGACTTGTGTGTTCTGTAAGTTGTCTTTCCTGCACACAGGCTCATCAAATGATTGGATGAGATGATCTCTGCTTCACATGTCATAGATCATACAGCAATTTTTGCCTTTCATCACAGATGAAATGACACATAATGTCTTTGAGTGGCGGGTAGCATCAGCAGCCAAAGATCACCCTGCTGGAAAAACCAGGTCATAGCAGCCTCAGGTGGTTTAAGCTGTTTTTTTTGATGGGGTGGGGGGTGGGGGGGTATAATAGCTGGTTTGTTGCTGCCAAGGAAAAATATGAATTGAAATATGGCATGTTTTAAGCCAAATGTCATCTAATCACCATGGATCCCCAGCAGCTCAGCCAAGGTGACCAAGTCAACTTAACCTAGTTGATCAATACCATCTTAAACCATCTTGAACCAAGGTGGATGTGATTTCACAAAGTACGACATGTTCTTGGATCAACATCTTTGTTGATCCTGGAACAACATTCCAATCAACAAATCAGATTTGAGGGACAAGTTTAACGTTTATGTCAAGTTTAGGCTTGCAACCAGGGTTAGGTGCTTCTACATCAATATTATTCACCTATCTTTCCCCTCTGATTTTAGGAATAAGTTATGGGTAGGATTAGGTTTAAGGGAATGTTGTTCCAGGATCAGCAAAATATGTTGATCCAGCACTCTAAAAATGCTGGGTTGTTTCAACACAAATTTGGGTAAAACATGGACAAACCCAACCGCTGGGTTAAAAATGTAATTAAAAAATTTAATCCAACAACTGGGTTTGTCCGTATTTTACCCAAATTTGGGTTGAAACAACCCAGCATTTTTTAGAGTGAGGAACATGTCACGGTGAACCAATCAATGACCATAAATACATAATTTTATCTGGATTTTCCAGCATGAAAGATACTTACTAGGCACTCTGTTGATGGCTCGCAGGGGCCTGAGCACTCGCACAGTCCGGATGGCTGACAGGCTGGCGTTATGACCGTCCAGTGAATACTCCATCATCCTGGAGGAAGCAGAGCAGAGGAAATGTACTGCAAGCATCAGACACTAAAGGTCAATCTCTATAACCTTTCTTTCTGTCAATCTTAAGTGAGGATAATGAAAGAAAGTGGTTTTAAAACAGAAGTCTTGATGCGTTCACTCATGTCAAATTAAAGGTCATTTTAAACAACAAGGGGAATGTTTTCTAAATGGTTAATGAATCAGAGCACTGGAAAATCTCACAGTAATTCCATTTCCCAACTGACGGCCTGTAAATCGAGCAGCAGGTCCCTATGGACCAGCTTTATCGTGGTGATAATGGCTGAATGCATGAGTGACAAGTGAGAAAAGAGACAGGATTCCTCACCCTGCCATGACAATGAAGAAGTCCAGGCGGTTCCATGTGTCACCAAGGTAACACTTTGATCCAAAAATCCCCAGGGCTATCATTTTAATGACCATCTCCACAGCAAAGAAGGCGAAGATGCAGTCATCAAATGCCTGTGGACAAAAACCAGAGATGGGGGAAAACAATTATATTTCAATATAATTTTTCCTCCCATCTATTTTTTTCCCATCACCATGTCTCTTTAGGGGCTCTGTACAGGCAAAGAACTACAAAAGTGCCTCTATAAATTTGGGCAGTATTTGAGCTTTTTACAAGGAGAGAGTGAGAAGATCAGCTATGATTCATGTTGTGTAGTATTTTCAGCTTTGGCCTCAGCCGACCCAATCTCCTAAATCCTGCTGATGCTGATGTCAGGCTCTTCTGGACATAAAAATTTCCCACAGTACCATATACGTACACAACCCAGCTCACTGGTGGGAGCGTGGGCAGGATTACAGAGAATTACAAAACTAAAGAAGCAAAATGCTTCAGTCTCTGATATCTGGCAAAGGATCCAGTAACCCATAAACCTGTGCGTGCCACAAAAAATGGGCTAAATGCCAACTCCATGGTGGGACAGTCCTAAAAACAGACATTGGACACAAAAATAATAAAACAAACAAATCAAATAAAGGGCAACGAATCATTTTAAGACTAATGGAAACAAAAAGAAAAAATTAAATTCTGATGTATAGTGGCCCCCAAAATTATTTTGGACATATAATCCACACCAGTGTTATTTTACTTTTGTAATGATACTAAAGTATCATTAATATCATATTGTAGTTTTTATTAATATAATATAATACAATTTTGTCTTTATATTTTTGTTATTATTTTGTTGTACATTTTTGTTATTTTAATTTTTTTTAAATCTATATAGTTTTTGATAATTTTATTTCAGTTTTAGTTATTTTAGTACATATAGTTAAACTAGATGTTTATGTTGCCTTGCCAACTAGCTAAAATAAATTTTTTATATTTTTTATATTTTAATAAAAGACAAAAATGTATTTTTATTGCTTTGGTATTAGTTTATTAACTATACCCTGATGCACACACACACATACACAAATGCCATGAATGTTCAAATGATTAAAAATATGGATCAATTTATTAAAGACAAAAAATTAAACATGGACCATGTTAGTGGAACATGTAATGAACCATGGCTGTTATTCTAGGAACTTCATACATACACTAAAAATCACCTTGAAACTAGTTTGATTTGAAATAATGTGAAGCTAGTTCTGAGAAAATCTCTAGTGACAGCTGATTGCAGAGGCAATTGGTTTGATGCTATTTTATGCAATTTAATATCTATAGTTTAAAGCATCTCAAATCTTTTACGGAATGATGTTTAAAGGAACATTATCCTATTATGAGCTATCAGAGTCTATCTCTCATAGCATAATGAAGCGAGACTTACCTGTAGGATGATACACCACTCAGACTGGCACTTGAGGTCCTCACATGGCTGGAACATGCCCAGAGTCACACAGTTCAAGAGAATCACCAGCATGCTCACATGCTCAAACCATGTGCACAAGAGTCAAGGGAATACATCACAAAGGTTTCTGGATTGTGTTCAGACAATTGCAAAGAAATATTTCTCTATGGAACATAAAGATACATAGATAGTAAACACCAATATTGATTTTGTTGATTTTGTTTGAAATGAGTTTAACAAACCGGAGCAAACAACACTACGGATTTGCAAAAAATTCAAGGACGTTATTGCAAAATGTTCCTTCCTTCTGACCGAATTTTAATTAAACTTCTAAAGCATGATTAAAAAGTGCAAAGCCTATACTTTTTTACTCCAGTCTTCAGTGTCACATGATCCTTCATAAATCACTCTAAATTGCTGATTATAAATGTCTTTTGATCAATTTAATGCATCCTTGCTGAATTAAAGTATTCATTTATTTATAATAAAAAAAAAATTAAAAAAATTACTGACCCCAAACTTTTGAACATATTTTTAAAGGGTTGACATGCAAAGGAATTACAGTAAAACATTTCCATTGTTCTATCACCAGTGGAGAACTAATGCAAAATACATCAATAAATTATAGAGCCATAGCAGCCATATCAAGGATCCAAGCAGGCATAAAATGTTCTTCTCAGTGCTTATCTGCTGAAATATTTAGTGAGTGCTATAGAAACAGGGTTATGTCTGTTTCAGCTGCACGACTATTGGTTCCACTGCTGTCTGAGATGTCAGATGTCATAAGAACCGTCAGTGACGAGGCCGAAACAAGCTGCTGCTGCTGTCACCAAGCATGACCTATCAGCACCTCCATTGGCGCTGTCCGCTACACTGAAGATCATGACCAACGTGTCCATCATGACCAGCGGCCGTCACACATCTACGCACACCACAAATCAGCACCAACACCACCCACAGGGATCCTGATGTTCTCGAGACCATTTCTGATCATCTTGCTCTATTCATACACAATCTTTAAAACGTCCGAACTTAAACCCTCCAAGGACACAATCAGCTTTCTTAGGGTTAAAATGACAAGGGCTTCGCAACAACAAATCTAAATGGGCTAAATGGGCTAATAATGGGCATTTGCTATGCAATACACAAATGAGAAATCTGAATAGTGCTCATTACCATAAGCCATCACAGAGCTTTGGATTGTGGGTATCATAACGTTGTGTTCCCTCACAATGACTGAAATCAGGTGCTGATGATGAACCCTGAAGATTTTCAAGTCACCGTGCCTCTGTCAGAGCTTCACAAAGGTGTAAAGAAAAAAGAACGGAAAGAAAAAAATCGTAAGGATTTCTATTCAACTGGCACACAATGAAGAAAATTAGAATTGGACATGATTTCCCAAGATGGACAGTGGCTGCCCAGGGGGCTGTGGTAAATCAGGATGTAGAGTACTTTGATTAGTGTTTCTTAGATGCTGGACCAGAGATCACGTCTCAGTCACGCTTCCAAGCAAATCCAGGTCCCAAATCCCACTTCATAACTTGCTCAAAGATGGTTACGCTCTCCAGGGAAAAGCGGGAAATGGAGTCGACTTTAATAAGCCATGCCAGAGGTTAAGAGACCTGAAGGGCACACAGAGCGGTTAGGGTCATGGTGAAAGACACGCTATAATTCCCACTCACAGTCTACAGTCTGAGTGCCTTAAATTGATAATCAGTCACTTCATAAATAATGGTCTATTCTGTTGAAATGAACTGGCCAAGTTTACCAGCTCTACGGTCCATCCATCTCCTTAAAAGGTAAATGGAAATGCATTACTGCTAAAATAAAAATTTTCCAACCAACAGTCGAGCCAAATCAAGGGAGGAGGCAAAATGTCATGGAAACTCAACCATTGTGAAGATGGTTTTCTTCTTTCTACTCCTTTATTATTCCACCATTCTTCCTCCTTTTCTACTATTCTCCCCCCTTTATTACTATTCTTGTAATTATTCACTGACAAGATGCTACAATAAATACATTGCTTCATAATACTTTGCACTAGTGTTAATTTCGTTAACGAAATCTGAAGAAAAATGTCAAAGTTTTTTCCCCTGACTAAGACGAGACAATGATGAGTCATAAGGCCATTATACGATAACTGTGACTATATCAACATGCAACATTGCTGACGAAAAAAGACAAGACTAAAATGTAGTTAAAAGAATGAAAACTTTACCAAAAACTTTTTTATTTTTTGTTGAAAAAAAGAGGAGCCAAAACATTTCAGACTGCTGTGTTTGCGGTTGCCAGATATCAAGAGCTCAAATCCCCCAATCAGAGCTTTTCTGTTAACCGGTGACGTGCTCGGCTTTTTGCTTTATGCAATCTGGCAACCGCGCTCGCTGCGGAGGCGCCATGATCTGAAAGCACCAACAGTACTGTACAAGTTCAGCGATCTCTATTTGAGGTATTCTGCTTAAATGGAAGTGTCGTTCAGCCAGTCTGTGTTCTGTCATGGATCTCGACAGTATTGTTTGTGATTGTGGTCGCTGATTGTACCTGCACAACCTCTGTGTGGCAATATGTATGGTCTTTTTTTGCCGTTGTTTTAATAGAGAAACATTAATGCAACTTGGAATTACTATTAGGAATTTCTGTTATAATATTTGAGAGTAGGTTTTTGTTTTACCAGTTTTCATAATGTAGACAGGGCAAGTGTATATCTAAAGTCTTTGGTATTTATTTAGTTTAGGCTATAATTGATAGGCTTTAATAAATCTGTACACTAGAGGTAAAATAAACCAAGCATATGAATCAATATTTTGTTGATTTGTGCTTATTGGTGAAAGAGCAACTTCTGAGGGAATGTAAAAAATAAATAATTCTATAATTTTAACCATTATACAGTATGACGAAAATCTGTAAGAAATAGAAAGTTCAAAAGAACAGCATTTATTTGACTTGGAATTATTTTATAACAAAGTCTTTACTGTCATTTTTTACTGACCCCAAACTTTTGAACATTATGTACATCAGAAACATGACTTGCTACTTGATAGTCTGTCTGTATAAGGGGTGGGACATTCTTATTCTAGAGAGCATCTGATTGGTCAAAAGCCTGTGTAATGCAGGATGAGTCTTCAATATTTCTTGTCCATTTTCCCTGTAGTAAAATATTAGGTGTGTATGCTATAAAAGTCATTTTTAGCAATTGTATTTAAATATTATTGTGAATGATAACACTCTTCTATAGGATTTGTCTCTTCCCACATACAGCAATATGATTTCATTGTCTGTATTCTGAGTAAGTTTAAAATCATAGTTTGGTTGATAATTGTTCATCTTGTTCATGACATGATACAATGCCATATACAAAAACTTCCCATGCATAATGTGAGTTTTAGCAGCAAGAACTGATTCCTTGTCAATACAGATCTTATATTTTTACAATCAACAGATCTCATATGTGACGAGATTTTCCAAAGCTATGGGTATTAGGGAATCAGCAGGATGAACGCCTACTAGCGTCCAACAATACAGCGACCTGGTGACCTGCAGTGATGAAAATCGCTGTCAGTGTGAATGGTGCATTACATTCATTTTATTCATTCTCTACACAGCAAAAACACAGCAAACTTGGCTCATCTGAGTGTTTTTTCACTCGAAGCCTACAGTTATTGTCTTCAGATAGCTCTAGCAATGGGGCTTACAGCAGTAATTTACTGGGCTTTCTGCAACATCACAGAAAAGTTGCATGACTTTGATGGCTAGATGGAATGGTGTTTGTGCAAGAGATTTTCTGTCCTTGAAGAACTCATCCTGCCAACTAAGTGGGACACAGCCACGGCAGACTGGCTCCTTTATCACGCTCTCTTGTGAACATCTGCCATATGGCTGCGTTGCAAAATGTGTCTGTGTGTTAGAACAAACCTTCAGCATCTCTTTTCTGAGGAAGCTGCAGCTACCGCCCTAATTGAAACCCACTAACATGCAAATGCATGACTCACTGGAAAACTATTGAGTTTGGAAATCACACTTTAAGCCTAAATCCCTGTTATTCTAGCAGTTGGCATCGTGTCACTGAATAAATAAGGCATTTAGTTGGCAATTAAAGCAATAGTAATAAGACATAATTAACAGAGGTGTTCATTTACACATTCTAGGTGCTAATGTGGGTTTTTGGCACTGCTGTTCAGATTATCAGCAGCAGCTCCTTTGTTTTTGTTTTTTTGTTTTTCCTCTGATATCTGCCTATATTATAACAGCATGACAGTTTGTCAAAAAAATATACAAAGGATTGTTATGAGTTTTTTAAAAGTATATGCGTGTAATTTTTGCTTCATTTTTTATTTCTCCCAGTGAACTAAAACTTTTGAATCAGTTGACTAAAAAGATTTATTCTGACTAATTCACTGATTCATTCACTGAACTTTTCTACAGACTACATCATTGCCCCAGTAGGTGGCAATAAGCAAGAGTGAATATTTAGGGCCCTATTTTAACAATCTAAGCGCATGGTCTAAAGCACACGGCACAAGTGCACTTAGGGCGTGTCCGAATCCACTTTTGCTAGTTTAAGCAAAGGAAAAATGGTTGGCATGCCTGGTGCATGGTCTAAAAGGATTCCCTTAATGAGTAATGGGTGTGTTTTGGGCGCAACGTGCAATAAACCAGTCAGAGTCTCATCTCCCATTCCCTTTAGAAGCCAGTTGCGCTTGCGCCATGGCGGATTCACTATTTACATGGCGGAATTTGCAAGCGGAAAATCTTAATGCTTCTCTAGTGAGGAAAAGGATCTGCTGGAAAAGCTGGATTCCACCAAAGCATTTTTATCTTTATGAACACAATACTAATCTTTTACATTGTAATCGTTTTATTTTTAATATTTGGCATGTTTGTGTGCTGCTGCGCGTCCCTGTGTGTGTAATAAGCAGAGTGTATGTGCGCTCTTTATATAAATATTGCACCATTTAGACCAGGTTTCAGTTGGTCAATGGCGTCAATTTCAGTTGCCTTAAAATAGTACAACAATGCCAACAATGTGCCTGAACACACCTTGTTTTCAGACCAGCACGCCCATGGGTGCACAAATGGGCACAAATGCATTTGCTATTTAAACAACGTGGCGCAGGACGTGAAAATGATAACTGCGTCGGGCTGAAATTAGCAAAAAGCACTTGTTGCGCCTGGCATTGCGCCAGGTGTTTGATAGGGCCCTTAGTCTTTTTGTCTCAAAGTGACGTTTTAGCAACATATAAAATATGTATTTTTGTCGAGTAAAATTAAATGCATTTTCAGTCAGTCTAAAATGGACAAATATGATAAGAAAACACTGACTAAACAGATTTGTTCATAACAGAAACCCCTCTTGCTGAAACAAAAAGTTTGAGTTTTCATAATCAGAAAAGTTGTTTTTATAATGCCACTGTAATGGGAAATCAACCTATGAATGACTGACGTACAGAAAACACATTATACACTTCCTTTTTAATAAATTCAAATAAAGCTTAAAGCGAGGCTTCCTTTTTCTGTGAAACCCTTTAAAATGATAAATGGGCTTTCTCTGAGCGCTGGTTTCACCTTTACTTGGCAGCATCATGACTCTGAGAAACAGAAGCTCGAAGTCTCACTACTCACTGTCACTGCTAACAATTGGATTATTTGCTTGTTGCTAGCTTAGGAGAAAAGGATTAATGAAGCCATCACATTGATTAAGCCAAGAGGACCGTCACAGCCTGCCATGTAGACTAATGGACACCACTGACACGGGGGTGACCGGGTTCTTCCGAGTCAGCCAACTCATCACAATGCAAGTGGAGATGCAATGCTCCCCTCTGCTGTGCGTTCATTAGCAGAGAGCAAATTCAATCAAGGCAATCTGTAATAACATTCTCCAGTAGGGTCAGAGGGTCCAAACCCCAGGGACAGACACAATATCATTGGGTACTTCCTGTTATGCAGTATCTTTTGAACTCTGTAACTTATAGTATATAAATACAAAGAATATGCTGGTGCTGTAATTCAAGGAAGTACTTACTAGTATGTACCAGACAGAAGTATTGTCTGGTCAAGCTTAAGCACTTAAGACTTATTAATTATTGAATATAACTTGATTTACACAATGGCAATAAAATTGACAGGGAGCCTAATAGAATGCAAATAAATGTTCACTTAATTGTTTATATATATATTTTTGAGGATTCAAATTTTCGAATCCTTAATGACGATATGCATGACTAAAAATATTCTTCAGGTGCATTTGAAATGTTTTAACTAATCATCTTGTAATGAATGTCATTTCAGTTCTAATTTCTGAGTATGAATTATCATATGCAGTGAAAGACAACAATACTCAAGCACTGTAAATGTTTTGCCACAAACTCAACTGACTGGCTTCTCTCCTGTATGATTTCATATGAGTCTCTTCAGACCTTACTGTACATGATTTATGAGCTTCTAAAATTTTTGACCTCCTAACTGAACTCCTTTCCACAAATTGATCATAGAAATAAAAATATAGAATAAAAAAAATGGTAACACTTTACAATAAGGTTCATTTGTTAACATTATTGTATTTACTAACATAAACTAACAATACATTTGTTACATTATTTATTAATCTTTGTTAATGTTAGTTAATAAAAATAGTCATTCATTGTTAGTTCATGTTAGTTCACAGTTTGCAAATAAAACTCTTGATTTTAATAATGTATTACTAAATGTTGAAATCAACATTAAGATTAATAAATGCTTGAAGTATTGTTCGTTCTTAGTTTATAACTAAAGTAGTAAACTAATGTTAACTAATATAACCTTATTTTGAAGTGTTACCATAAAAATGAATAACAGTTTTTTTCTTAGTCTTATTAAGTACAAGCAATAAGTGCAACCATAATCAAAGTCCTCTCACAACATTCAAAGTGCAAATAGAGACCAAATTTTTCTTCAAGCATGAGATGGTTACAACTACACATAGCTTTCATATTGGGAAATATTTGCATGCATCAAATGCGCGGAAATCACGCTTGAATGTGCGCTTATGTTTACTTTCGATTTCACGATGGTGTGTACTCGATTCAACACAATGCGATACGATGCAATGAAAAAAATATTTTATTTTTTACCAAATTGTTTTAATTTTTCTGGAATGCATTTTAATGGTTTAATCAAAGATGTCTAATTTACTGAATTAATAAAAAGCAACTTTATTAATTCGTTTACAATAGTGGGGCCCTATGAATTTTAATTATTCTGGTAATCAAATGAAGGCATAAAACTTTGAATCAAATTAAATTTAAATAAACCCTTTAATTTTTTTGCAAATAAAGTTTACTGTTACTGTAAAACTGTGATTATTACTTCAAAACTGAAGTCTAAATAATTATTATACTAGTAGTAGTATTACATTGTCATTAAGAAATACATTATAATGTTCAATAGTAATACTATAGTAGACTACATAGTAGTAATACATAGTACTACAACAGAAATAGGGCTATATTTCTGTTACAAGTTAAACCGAACTTTTATTTTGACGGGTTGCTGTGATCTTGAAGTTTATGTGTGTATATGATATGACAATAGTTTTTTCTCAAATTAAACGGTAAAATGCTCACGAGATTAAGCTCTGGAGATTAAGTTTTATGTGCTGGAAAAAACACCACGAGTGTCACACATGCTTCAGGATGTGTAGTAAACATATTCGCGCGTCTGCGCCAGAGACACGCAGAACATACAGGATTCATATTCAGTTTGTCTTCTTGCGGTTTAATATTCACAGACACTAGTCCATATCGCAATTTGATGTAACTGTGCCCCCCTACTTTTGATTTATTCATCCAAAATGAATAAATTCCATGACATTCCGCGTCATACAGTAAACTGGATTCCGTTTATGAATGGATACCGCGATTCCGTCCGTGTTTTCTGCATCGCGGAAATCATAGAGCCCTGAATATGGGTACAGATAGTTTGCTTTTATTACTTTGGTTCAGACAGACAGCAAATCATAAATTAACTTAATGCCTTCTGACTTCTAAGGCATGGCCCTTTCACAAACAGGCCTTTGTAGTGCCATGTTAATCTATACTCTATGACTCTTGACACGCCTCGGTCTCCGTAGCGTTGTGATACGTCACATTCACGTAGCAGCAGTCACAGTGGTGATGAGAGAACGCGCTAGGAAAATATCTATTTTTCAATATTTAAAAATATTGTCACAAATTATTGCTCACTTACTAAATAATAAAAGTATTGCGCATCTACTAATAATACTAATAATATATTAATAAATTGTTTTTTACCGATGCAGTTATGTTAGAAATGATGCCAACTTGTATCCAATGCACACTTTTTTAAATCGATTTTAAATCGCATCGTTAACTTTTAAACCAATGTGAATCGGTGAATCTTACCATCCCTAATATATATATATATATATATATATATATATATATATAAGAAGCCTGTAAAAATAATTAATTTTGTGCTCAGTTACACATTTTTATATTGATTTTGGTGTTTATTTTGGATCATTGTCCTGATGGAAGATCCAACCATGGTCCATTATAAGATTTCTAACAGGTTTTATCTGTTGGTATTTGACATGGCATCATGGATTCTAAGATGTCCAGGACCCCCAGCAAGAAAATAGACACACAACATTAAAGATCCAGCTGTATATTTAATCATACACATTGGTTACTTTTTATCCCTGTGTGCACCAAACCCATCTGCTGGGTTTGCTGCCAAAAAGCTCTTTTTTTTTTGTTTCATCAATTCCATAGAAGCCAGTCCCGTTTGAAGTTCCAGTCGTGTCTGAAAACTGAATATGCTGGATGTTGTCTTTGGGTGAGAGCAGAAGATTTTTTTTTAAATCCTCCCAAACAACTGATGTAGGTGCTGTTATATATATATATATATATATATATATATATATATATATATTTTTTTTTTTTTTTTTTTTTTTTTTTCAGGTTTTCTGACCCCAAGACTCTGCAATTCTCCAGCTGTGATCCTTGGAAGGTCTTTGGCCACTCAATGCATGGTCGAGGAGGATACAGTAGTTTAATACAATATAGACATACGTCCTCTTCCAGGAAGATTCGTAACACTTTCTGTTGATTGGAACTTCTTAATTATTGCCCTGATGGTGGACATGGGAATTTTAAGCTTTTTAAGCTTTAGCTTTTTTCTTACAGACACTTTTTATTTTGTGAAGCTCAACAATCTTTTGCTGCACATCAGAACTATATTCTTTGGTTTTACCCGTTGTGAAAAGGAATTTAGCCTTTGTGTTTCCTGGTCGTGGCTGGAGTTTCATGTTTCTACACTCACCCTGGTGTACTCAAAAATGTAAATATGAATGGGAATACACTTCAGAGATATTTTACTCATAAGAATTTCTAGAGGTCCCAATGTGGCCAATGTGTTTTGGAAAAGATTTTTGCTATTTTAAAAAAAATGAAATATCAAAAGGATAAACAATGCAGATTTATTTTTACAGCCGTCTCTGATCATATTTACCAAGGGTGTTGATAATTCTGACCTTGACTGTACAATATAGGATATAACAATGCACAGCATAGTAGGAACAACCCTGTTACTCTTAGACGGTAAGAGATCAGTAGAAAAATAATGCTCAATTATGGCAGATGTAGGAATGGAAGTCCCAACATTCTCATATATGCTATTGAAATGCAATCTTGACAAACAGTTTTGGAGATTTCAGTCTTTCTCCTATTCAAGTAGATAGGAACTGTACATCTTTATTTACATATATAGATTACCTACATAGAAAAATGCTACCCAGGCCATTAGCAAGATGGCCACTGAATGAAATGACATGCCTTAAAGGGACTTTGGGGAGACTTTAATGGAGACAGCAAATCCCATGCCTTAAAAACACTGATTCAGCATACTATTTATGAACTATGACACTATAATAACAGGAGGGAATAAGTCCTGGCCTTGAAATACAATAAAGCTTCCCTGCTTCAGTGGGATGTATCAGGCTGTGATAGTGTAAGCGGATTCTTAGAAATAACATAATCTCATTCTCATTTCCTGTGCTCTTCATTCACCACCACTTAACGTCATTAATCCTTTACATTAAATACTGATGAAGGTCTGACCTCCATTTCTCCAGCAGTGGAATTAGCCGAAAGCCAGATGCCATCATTAACCAGTATCAACCAGTACAGAAATGTATTCCTGGTCTAGTCCTTTCAACAGGGAGTATGATAAAATACCAGATTCCACAAGCTGAATGGCTTTTAATGATCACAGACCTGGATAAGTAAAAGGTTTATAGAATGCAGTTGCAAGAGACGAGGCATTTATCACTGTCAGGTGGCTGAATTCCCACAACAGATCCAGCAGATCTGAGAACTGCACCAGGCCAGCTGTACTGCAAGAAAACCTGCTGATCACATCCAAACCATCATCATTCCTCTTAGTCTCCACAACATGCTGCTAAATACTTTCATCCACAGGAACAATAAGGTGAAATGGTCCCGGGAGCAAAGACAAACTCAAATTATCAATCCCTAGTGAACCAGAATCCGCAGATGCATTTGTGTGCAGAAAATAGAGGTCACAGTGTTTGACTGACAGGCAAAGTCACTCTAACATATTAAAGTGACACAAAAACTCAAGTTTCTTAAATTGCATTGCTACAGCTTGAATAGCACCGAGGTCATTAGGTCAATTCATGCAATATTCCTTAAATCCAATGTTAATATAAATAAAACAAGAAGATTTAAGTGCTTGCAATATTTTTGTAAACTTGCACATATTTTAGCCTGCTTTATTTATTAGCATCAAATTAACTATTGTGTAGTAAAAAAAAAAAATCTTCTAATTAAGGATGTAACGATGTAACGATGCACCGCGAGTCGGTTGAGATGTTAAATGAATTGCGATACACATTTTAAACCGCAGGGGCGCTGTCGCTGAAGCTGATTACTGTGACGTGCTTTACAGGCACGAGAGTAGCAAAAAAAAATTGAGCATCAAGCGCAGCAGCGGTAAGTGCTGATGTTAAGGGCGACCCATCCTCATTCAAATGCAGGATTGGCGGCATTTACAAAGACTAAAAATGAAAGCGTTAAGGTGCAGATACCGCAAGATGATGCACTATACACTAATAACACACTAATACACACTAATAGCAGTCGGTGAAGAATGCAAGATCTGTGTTTTCATGGCAAAAGAGACAGTCATTTTCCGTTGTAGAAAGTTATTCTGGTCTGCCTCATCTAATGCTAGCGAAAGGATATAGGTTTTCCACAGACTGAAGGAGAAAGCTGTGCTTGTGCAGGTATTGTATTTGTTGTACTCTTTTTAAATGTGTACATAGAGTTTTGGTAACACTTTACAATAATAATTAATTAATAATTCATTAGTTAACTACTTTAGTTAACATGAACTAAGAATGAACAAACAATGAACAGCTAGATTTTTGTTAACTAACATTAAGGAAAATATTAATAAATACTGCAGCATATGTATTGCTCATTGTTAGTTCATGTTATGTAATATAATGTTAACATGACACCTTACTGCAAAATATTACTGGATTTTTTTAAATAACATGTAAATTATTATAGCATATTTTTCTAAATGTATTCAAAAATTCTTGAAAGTGTAAAGATACAAATTATAGCAAATATTAAAATCTTGCCTTTATAGCGATGTGAAACCTCTGTTACTGTTGTACTTAGATTTTACTTTTTATATCTGCAGCCTCTTGACCAGACAGACACAGCAGGAGCTGAGCCGAAACAAACCTCCTCCAGAGAAAACAGCATTGGAAGATCTAATTGGAGGGACTTTTTTGAGATTAGTTCTAAAATTTAAACTTAGTTTTGTTATTTGACCCAAGATATTTCAGTTTCACAAAGAAATATGCAGCATTTTGTCTTAGAAATAATAAAATAATACTTTTTCATTTATAATGAATAATATAATTAAATTTCATTTTGTTAAAAAAATTGTGAGAAAATCGTATCATGAAACAAGTATCGTGAATTGTATTGCATCATGAGTTGAGTTACATCCCTACTTCCAATTAACGGCACATCTGTTTCGCATTTTCACGTGTAGGTTTTTTAAAAACTTTACAGGAACTTTTTTTTAAATGCATTACAAATTTGCCCAATACTGCCCACTACACACTTTTTAAAATGGCTGTCCACAGGGTGTATAAATTACAAAGCTTGGCAACTCTTTTGAAAATGTCTTTCCTATATGGACAAAAACAGATCAATTACCACAGCGCCAATGCATTCTCACAAAAACATTTTTGGTCTTTAAAAATCAATTACTGAGGCTCCAGCACTACAATATCAGATTACAAAATAAATAAATAAAAAAAACATGACATGAGGTCTACTCAAAGTTTGCGCAAAAAAGAAGTGCTTTTAGCCCAACAGGGAGGACAATTAGCACTTTTTTGTTTCTCTGAAGAACCTTAAACATTTGACTCAGAGCAGTCGACGAACGCTCACATCTTGTATGCTACATTCATCTGAATGCTTTACCATAAATCTGAGAGAAAGGGAATATTATTCACAAAAGGTTCACATTTCTCATTTTTCCAATAGAGAATTGAAATCGTTACGTGCAATGCTGAAGCTATCATGACGTTCCCTTTGGGCATGTGCTGCTCTACACCTATATACATCATGTGTGGATTCACATCAGTGAGAATGATCTAGAGACCAGGCCAAGATGAAAGTCAAGAGCGCTGATCGCACGTGACGTGTGCAAGAGCTCTGGGCTATCCAGGAATAGTGAAGCATCTGGAATTGTAGCAGACCCCCGAGTCGACCGCTGGATTTGCTAGCGTGCCGGTCGTCCTCTGCGTTAAACCGACGTCTGTTTACAGAGGACGTACAGCGGCAATTAAACAAGCCCCGTGTGGTGCCCCTCTACTGTGTCCTTGAGCTGAGATGCCGTTTATTTCAGCTGAACCACTGCAGCTGCTGCCAGCTGTGTGCTTAATAATCTGGAGTATTATACCCCTGCCAAACGGGAGAAGAAACAGACACAACGGTGACGTTAAATAAAAGGTTATTGAATGTTTCCAATCTTCAAACTTCATGGAGACTGCAAGTGGACAGCAGTTGGAGTTTAGCACACAAGTACAATTATAAGAAAGTCTGGGGCTGATTAGAATTTAATCTTTTTGAAAAAAAGTCTCTTTTGCTCAACAAGGCTGCATTTATTTGATCAAAATACAGTAAAAACTCAACATTGTAAAAATGTTGACAAAATGTATATCACTATACTATTATGTATTACACTTATGTAACTACTAAGCTGATAAAAAGTGTTTTTTTCGCTCATGCGTTACACACTGGCATGTGTGCTACCTAAAAAATAGGTGCATGATGCCCCTTTTTGTGCAGGAAATTAAAAAGGCTATCAGGAACAGAGATAACAGAGACAGCCAACATTGATTGCACTGATTAGATTGCTTATGAAAAATCTCTCCAACGACACCATTGTATAGTTTTCTGGTTGCTTGGTAACAGCAGGAACAGCCGTTGACTGGGACAGGCCATCTGCGGTGTGACACACCAACAGAGAAATGATTTATACAGGAACAGAGAGTGGAATCACAGACTGACACTTTATCATTAAAGTCCTAGATAGGCATCTGAGATCCATCCCACCCAGACTACTACCACTTGAAAGAGTGAGAAGCTGCAGTGCTGTTGTTTTATGTCTTCTGTCCAAGATCACTTTATTGCATAAATGCATATCACTGACATTGATTGACAGCAGTTGATGTATAACATAAAAACTGTAAGCAGATGCTGTGAGCCAAAAAACAACAGTACTACTAACATTTAAAAAAGGTTTCAGAAAAAAGGTTTTAAAGCATTCACTTTCACTGATATAAGCTAACTGAAATATACATTCACTTGCAATCCTTTTAAAAAGCACTTGCCTAATCTCGCTCTAATGTGATTATAGTAACACAATCCAAAAAAAAAAAGTTTTTTAATTCAATCTCCTTTTTAATAAACATATAAAGCATTTGGATCCAGTTCTTAGTTTTAAAAAAATCTATTACTGCTTTTATTATTAGTGAAGAAACAGATCTGCTCGTGCATAAGGTTAAAGCCATCTACGGGACAAGCCGGATTCCACCAAAGCATTTTTATCTTTATGCACACAATAATAATCTTTTACATTTAATCCTTTTATTTTTAATATTTGGCATATTTGTGTGCTGCTGCTGTGTGTGTAATAAGCAGAGTGTACGCACGTTGTGCACCCGCATATAGGCGCATATTACTAACGCGCTCTTTAAATAACAAAAATATTGCGCCATTGACTTTAGACCAGGTTTCAGTTGGTCTATTTCAGCTGCTTTAAAATAGTAACGTGCCAACAATGTGCCTGAACACACCTTGTTTTCAGACCAGCACGCCCATGGGTGCACAAATGGGCGCAAATGCATTTGCTATTTAAACAACGTGGCGCAGGACTACTGCATAACTGTGTCGGGCTGAAACTAGCAAAAAAACACTTGTGTCGCATTGCGCCCGGTGTTTGGTAGGGCCCATAATACGTAAAACTGCATAAAATGTCTGTTTTGTTGGCAATAGGCGCCTTAGTGCATATAATGTAAACAACACAAACGTAGTGAATTAATAAATGCATTATTCATCATTCACTATACGCTATATTCATTATAGTGATTCAAAGGTTATCCAGGGATAATGTGATGGTGTATTGTGTGTGTTTAACACATTTGTTTTGCTGACCACTGATAGCATCGCTACACAAAAGCTGCGCGTGCTCGTCATTCTTTAGCTTCGCCCACGGCACGCCTCCAGGAGCTCGGCTGTTTTCGGAAAGACTCTGTAAAGCTTATCAATCTTTTATAAGTATGATAAAACTAAAGACTCTTCAGAGATATGAAGGAAGCTATACTACTCTATAGGTACTCAAGATTAACATGAGATTGGCAGAAACTGTGTGTGTTATGTACCCTTTAATTTATAATGAATCATTTGGTAAACTGGGTTTGAGGTAGCAAAACAATTTCTCCAAACAGTGTCCCAATCAATCACAGTGTTAAGTTCTCTCTCCCAGAAGCCCTCAGTCGGAATATGTGAGTATAAATTATACTCACAAGTGATTTATAAATGATACTCACAATACTTCTAGAATCCATACTGGAATCTATCCAGTTTATCAAAGGATGAAGAGATAGTTTAGTCGACCAGACTTATCTGTACTTTTAAACACTGCCTCAGATTCAGTAATCTCAACTTTTTGCAGCAGGGAAAGGAACACGGCTGAAATGACCCTCCTTTCATACAAGAGAAGAAAAGATATAAGGAGGAGAAACAGAGAGGGAGGGAGTACAGAGAAAAATAATCAAATTTTGTTGTTGTTTCCTCTTTGGTTGTCTCTACAGAAACACTTGTCTGCCTCGGGGACGATGCATTAGTGTTCAGCAGCTTCCTTTCCCACAAACCAATGCTGCCTTATATTAGATTAAAAGTCTAGACACCCCCCCCCCCCCCCCCCCCCCCCCCACCACCACAAAAAAAAACACCTTAAAACACCTTTAAGAGATATTACAATGCTCTTGTCTTTAAGGTGTGTCTATCTTCTGTTACTCCATTACAGTATCCATTACACACACATTATTCCAAACAATGCTCTGTATAAGTGCAGTGTGTTTTATGCCATTCGTTGCATTAAACAAGTGAAGCATCCTCCATTATTGGCACTTCATCCCCTCTGGCAATATTCAACAAGTTCTTTGGTTATTTTTATGCAGGCCCTGCAGCTTGCTTGAATTAATAATTAAATCAACAAATTATATCCATACAGTGTAAACAATATCGTCTGATATCGCCAACGCTGTAATTTCACATAACAGGCCTATAATCTTGTGCACCCTGAGCACTTTCCTGTCTAATGTCCTTCACACTGTCAGTGCTGTTCAAAAAGACAACAAAGACAGAGATATTTACATTTTCACATTTTCAACGTTCTTTAGTTGAAAATGTTCTCGCACAAACATGCTTGAGCTTCCGTTTACCACAATTGATGTGAGTTGTTGAATGTTTATATGTGAATAAAAGCCTAAATTAAATCTGTTCATACTATAAAGCGACCATGTCTCTTTAGAAAATTTGGACTAAACTGCTCCAATTCATATGAATTAGTTTTATGATCTATTTATGAACTTTTTGAAGCGTCAAAGTGTCAGTTGCGTAGCTGCCTATGGATGGACAGAAAGCTCTCAGATTTCATCAAAAAGACCTTCATTTGTGTTTTGAAGATGAACGAAGGTTTTATGGCTTTGGAATTAAAGACAGAATGTTCATTTTTGGGATGAACTAACCCTAAAAAGCATAAAAACCTATTCTAGTAGACCCCAAAAACAATTTACAATTTTACAAGACTTTGTAAAAGGGCATAATATGGCCTATTTAAAAAGTGGTGGGTTGGTTTGGCACAACTTTTTAAAGTGATAGCTCACACAAAAATGTAAAACCTGTCATCATTTATATACCTTCATGTTCCAGACCTGTATGACTTTGTCTTCAATGGAACACTAAATTCTGAAGACTGTGCTGTTCACTCTTTTCTGTGCAATTGCAGTGCATTGGATCAGCAGCTTTCAAGTTCAAAAAGGACACGAAAGCACACAAGTATCATAAAAGTTATGTTTAAAGTTATCTAAAGTTACACAATAGTTTTGTGTGATTATTAGACTTAAATTTAAGTTGTTAATCACTAATAATTTTCCCCTCCAGTGAGCTGTTAACCTCTGCATTCAATGTGTTGAACTGAGAACCTATTCGAGGTTTGTGAATGAATTATCCATGTATCAACTAGATCACCCGATTTACTTGAAATATTTATCTAAAATCTATCTATCATAAGAAGACCAAAGAAGACTTGGAACATACAAACTATATAGATTTTTTTTTTTTTTTTTTTTTTTTTTTTTTTTTTAAATCATATGGATTTTTTTGTTTTTGTTCAGTTTAAGCTTATCACTCGTAGTCATTTTAAGCTTGTCACCTCTTTACTTTCAATGTATGGAAAAGCGTGGCCAGAAAATTCTTCAAAAATGAACTATCCCGCTGTTTGATAAATAAATTAATAGCACAGACTGGCTATTTTTCTATATAAATCTCTCATTATACATTGATTTGCATGAGAAATACTTGCTGACTTAAATGTTCAAATTTATTTGTTAAAAGTAGTTTGATAACTTCATAACTTCAAAGATTAGCAATGAAATTCAGTGTTGATAAATTAGTAAAAAAAAAAAAAACCCCAATAAGAATCATGCTTATGGTTGCAAGTGATGGCTGCACACAATGTTTTCCTTTGAACATTTTATAGTACTTCAAACCTGCAAAGCAACCAACTTTTGTGACTATAAATGTAACCCCTTCTGAGTGAGAGAGTGGAATCCATTTTGCGCAGCAGACAGAATTTTAGCCAGACCATAGATTTGTCATATTCTAGCTTGTGCACTTTAAAAGTCTTTTAAAAGTGGGACAGGCACAACAATGGTGTAGATAGTCTGTGAGAGATGAAAGCGCTATCTATATTTTGTCCCACATCTTTTGATGATAAACAATATTTCGATATGTTGCTTGCCTGATTTGTGCGTGAAAAATTAAATTAATTCAAGCATTTCAGAAGCAACACTATGCCAGTTTACATGATACAGTATGACACTACAAATGATAGAAAAACAGAAGCAGGTGCAGATATATCAGTCACAAATATTAGAGCCCATGTACTCTAGTAACCTTAATTCAGCTGAAGCTTTCAAGCAACATTTAAGAGAAAAACAGCATCCAGAACGCTAAAAGCATTAACTGTTGTCACCTTTGGAGTCTATAATATCGTATCAATGAGTTACAAGCACATAAATGACTAAGCAAAGTAGTATTTACAAGCGGAAACTCACAATTCTAGATGATACACAAGTTGTCGAGTTGGAATATTGTAAGGTTTGTGTCGATGTGAAACATGGCGGAAACACTGATCTATAATATAGATGGCATCATATAATCTAGAGATCAGTGAGCAAAAAGTCTGTAGTGCATTACAATGAATGATCTTCTAAGTTATTGTACTTTTATATGCTGTATTTCATATTTTAAAAATGTGATGTAAGGAACCGCTAATAAACAACAAGATAATCACTCAACTTTCCCGGTTTGTAGTTATTTGGGTTTATAGTTCACAATTCTTTTTTGTTCAGTCTTCTTCCATGTTTTGTTTCCTATTTGAATCCCTGACATGACGTAATATGTAAAATACGAGTTTCCCAGGTGCATTTGAAGGCAGTATAAATATACAGTATATATTTTTCGAAACCCCATCGAAGTTCTGGCTCTATTAGCTTTCATGTGCTTTGCTAAATTTTAAAGCTCATGTAAATAAAACATGTATTAATCTTTAAAAAAAAAAGTGCTACAACAGCTTCTTCAACTTGGTCACAATTTTACTTAGTAAATAAATATTTAAACAGAGGCACTTTATAAATGCTCAGCCTCAGCTCTGAAACTGATTGGTCCAAGTCTACGTTTGTGCAGTAAGTTCTCCCACTAGCACTAGCGCAGTGGATGGGAATCACAGACACGCAATTAGCACACTCCTGATTGCCATGGAGATACGCGACTGTGCATCTGCTTGAATGAGAAATTCCGTTTCCAGTCCATTAAAACACCCACGTATCTTTTAAGCTGTTCGAAAACTCCCCTGAATATTTTAGCACCCTGACAGATCCTCAAAGTCTGTGTCAATGCGATGCAATCTAACTCCTGCATTTCTCACCGCTGCAGAACTTTTTTTTTTTTTTTTTTACCTCAAGGGACAAGAGAATAACGGTTTGCAGCAGCTCAGACTGTATTAATCACAAAGCGTGGCTTGGGGTTTCTCTTCCAGTGGATGCACACATACGTTGATTGCACAGGAGAGACGTTTGGCAGGTGCTGTCACATCAACACTCCTCCATACTTTTCAAAATGGTGTCCAGATCTACAGCTGTACTCGTGCAGATAATAAAACTCAGACTATGGTGTCTACCAAAACTTTCTCCTTCATTTCCCCTTTGCTTTAAAGCTGTAAGAGTGTACTTTGCGATGATTTGCTTTCCTTAATGTGCTGTCCCAACCTCTGACTTAGCAATGATACATCTCCTAGACCTAGATCTAGTTAGGCCAACAAATCCCCTCACTCCATAGAGAGCACACACACATGAAAACACATCCACACTTGCTTATGGCAGAAAATAAGGAGCTAAAGGAGGTAAAACACTGAATTTCTTCCTCCTGAGTGTCTAAAAGCAGCTGTGCTACACAGCTGACACTGTCTATGCTTGGCCTTGATGTCCCAGGCAACATCTCATCCTTTTATGCCTGTTGGGATGAATGGCTTTCTGCGGTCAATCCCAGCTGTAAGCCACACCAGAGGACAAGGGGAGAGAGGAACCGGCGTGGGCTTTCAAATAAAGGCATCATCACCCTGCGTGCTACCCTTTCAGGCTCTGGAGACTGCTGAGGTAGACTGGTGCTTGCAGAGGGTTGAGTTTCAAACTGAGCTGATAAAAAAAAGGCACCCTACTTGGGCAGAAGCACCATGATTGTTCAAACTGAGAGGGTATGTGCCCCCTCACCTTTGTGAGTGGAGTGGATTTTGAATGCAGCCTCCAAAATAAAATATATATATGTATCTTTTATAATTAAGTTGCCCTATTATAGCAGGCAAAAAGTGATCATTCATTCACATGTCTAAATTTTATCTTTCTAATTGAATCACACCTCGCAGATCACTCACAGCAGTTATCAGAAATGCTCCCTTTTCTATATAATGAAAATGGGTCAGTGATAAATAAGACAAAGCAAAGGAAAACTTTACTAAAAATCCATTAAATTATTCTTAGAAATGTATTATTTGTTAAAAAAAAACTCTGTTTGAAGTTGATAGAGTTAGCAAAGTCAATTTTGAGAAAAATCTCAAAGTTTCTGAAGGCTCTAAAACAAAATCACCTAGCAACCATACCTTAAAATCCTGGGTAATAACACCAAATTTGACACACACTAAGTCAAAACCTATGGAGCCCTGCACATGATATGCAAGAAAAAAAAAGTAAATCACCTCACGATATACGATTTCGTTCCCTTGATTTGCTAATTCGTGCACGCGATTTATTATTTTGTTCCCTCAATTTGCTAATTCGTGCACGCGATTTATTATTTTGTTCCCTCAATTTGCTAATTCGTGCACACGATTTATTATTTTGTTCCCTCAATTTGCTAATTTGAGCACGCGATTTATTATTTTGTTCCCTCAATTTGCTAATTCGTGCACGCGATTTATTATTTTGTTCCCTCAATTTGCTAATTTGTGCACGCGATTTATTATTTCGTTCCCTCGATTTGCTAATTTGAGCACACGATTTATTATTTTGTTCCCTCGATTTGCTAATTCGTGCACGCGATTTATTATTTCGTTCCCTCGATTTGCTAATTTGAGCACACGATTTATTATTTTGTTCCCTCGATTTGCTAATTCGTGCACGCGATTTATTATTTTGTTCCCTCAATTTGCTAATTCGTGCACGCGATTTATTATTTTGTTCCATCGATTTGCTAATTTGAGCACACGATTTAGTATTTAGTTCCCTCGATTTGCTAATGCATGCGCACAATTTACTATTTCGTTCCCTCGATTTGCTAATTTGAGCACACGATTTAGTATTTAGTTCCCTCGATTTGCTAATTTGAGCACACGATTTAGTATTTAGTTCCCTCGATTTGCTAATGCGTGCGCATGATTTACTATTTCGTTCCCTCGATTTGCTAATTTGAGCACACGGTTTAGTATTTAGTTCCCTCGATTTGCTAATTTGTGCACACAATTTACTATTTCGTTCCCTCAATTTGCTAAATCGTGCGCACGATTTACTATTTCGTTCCCTCGATTTGCTAATTAGTGCACACGATTTACTATTTCGTTTTCTTGATTTGCTCATTTGTGCACAAAATTTACTATTTTGTTCCCTCGATTTGCTAAATCATGCGCACAATTTACTATTTTTTCCCCTCGATTTGTAAAATCGTGCACATGATTTACTATTTCATTCCCTTGATTTGCTAATTAGTGCACACGATTTACTATTTCGTTTTCTTGATTTGCTAATTTGTGCGCACAATTTACTATTTCGTTTCCTCGATTTGCTAATTAGTGCACACGATTTACTATTTCGTTTTCTTGATTTGCTAATTTGTGCACACGATTTACTATTTTGTTACCTCGATTTGTAAAATCGTGCACACAATTTACTATTTTGTTTCCTCGATTTGTAAAATCGTGCGCATGATTTACTATATCGTTCCCTCAATTTGCTAAATCGTGCGCACGATTTACTATTTCGTTTCTTGATTTGCTAATTTGTGCACACGATTTACTATTTTGTTCCCTCGATTTAGTAAATCGTGCGCATGATTTACTATTTTTTCCCTCGATTTGCTAAATCATGCACACGATTTACTATTTTGTTCCCTCAATTTGCTAAACCGTGCGCACGATTTACTATTTTGTTCCCTAGATTTGTTAAATCGTGCACACGATTTACTATTTTGTTTTTTTGATTTGCTAATTTGTGCGCATGATTTACTATTTTGTTCCCTCGATTTGCTAATTAGTGCACACCAATTACTATTTCGTTTTCTTGATTTGCTCATTTGTGCACACAATTTATCATTTAATTCCCTCGAATTGCTAAATCGCACGCATAATTTACTCATTTTTTCCTTCGATTTTTAAATCGTGTGCATGATTTTGCAAATCGGGGGAGCAAATTAATAAATCGTGCGCACGTTTTAGACCATGTCATGTGGGGGGATTTTTTTCCCCATGATAGCACAATTGTTTGATTAACATTAATGAAACAGACTATGACCTATTATACCACACAGATCTAATATAATGTTAAACATCAGAGGTTTTTCCCCAACAGTTAACCAAACGTTCACTTAAGACTTAAAAGTAATGTTTGCGTGAATACTCGCCAAGACAGATATTTTGAAATACTGTAATTCTGCGTATATGTGTCTACTGCGTATATGTGTCAGTGAGCGTGAGTAAGATTGTTCAGTTTACATCAGCATGAGTTTGAAAAATCACATTTCATTGTTGAGGGAGCATCACAATAAAGTGTCAGCAGGTATTAAGCAGACATGCTACATAGCTGACATGTAGTTGCAAAGTAACTCATAGTTAGTAGAATGTCTAAAATGGACTATTGAAATAAAGTGTTACTAAGTAAAGTGAAATAAAATTAAATAAAAATAGCTGTTGATAAATTAAATGTGATACCCTGTGACTCCCTCATCTTTTCTTAAAGTGATGTATCCAAATGAAACAAATAGAAAAGCACAACTGCTTTATCACAAGGCACGTAAACTGCACAAAAGTCTCAGGTTTGGTTCTGTGGGTGGACTATCTGCTGCCTCTGTCGTCAAGCTACAGCAGCACAGCTCTGCTTTAATGAGCCTCAGAATGATGTAGGCTCCATGGAGCCATGAAACAAGATTAATAAATAACTTATGGCCTTTATCAAATATTTGTGCTCAAACAGTCTCCAGTACATCATAGATGTGCTATGTCTCTTTGCCCAACCATTTTATCTCAGTTTATTAGTTCATTGCACCAAAGCAGCAATATGATGTGCTAATATGAAAATATGGAATCTGTATGCAGGTAAAAATGTGACTGTGATACGTCCCTATGAAAACTGGACAAAGCTTTTACATTTCTCATGGCCTAGTCTGTCAAATTACATAGTTACACGCTGGGCATGAATGTGTCATGACTGGAAGATGCTGTCAGCATGTGCGCAAGTGTGTGTGTTCAGCAACACTGAAGGTGGCACAGAACTTGTCGGTTGTGGACTGGGGGAGGCGATACAGTCCATTAGAACATCATTACATAATTTGTCATGATGTTAAAAGAGACACTTTAAGCTGTCCCAAAAAAACACAGAGAAAGACTAACCGGAAAATGCTGATATTATTTATTCTGTCAGAACGCTGATGAGGTAAAGACTTAAAAGGCAGAGTAGATGGAATCCATGTTCATGCTGAGCTTGTCAGCACAGACACTTCAATGCCTTTTACTTTGATGCTTGCAATAAAATGTTAACCATAGCCGCTTTTCCATTGTCGGGCCGAACGGTTCTCATTGTATAACATTGCTCATTGCGGTTAAAAAAAAGACTGAGTGCACCCTTTATCTTGCAGTCATAATAACAATTTAAAAAATGTATTTAAAAATAAATATATAAACAAACAAAACAAAAAATGGATGGATGCATGGATAGATAAATAGATGATAAAACACCTTTTTAAATAGTAAATGGTAAAATAGAAGAATGAACTTATTAATCTAAGCTACACATCACACTAGGCAACATAAATCCTAATTGACATTGATTACATTTTACAAACTGAATTTGCCCAGCTGCTAATTGATAATATTCTTTATTTGACAGCAACGGGCAAGATTATGATTTGATTTCCCCCTTTAGGCACAGATGAAGTAAAGCATTAGCTCTAACTCTGTGGCGTGTTCAGTGGTCTGTGTTTTGTCACATTCTTTCTTATGACAGAGGCCAAGACACATGGGTGTCACATCCTGCAGCTCAAACCAAAGACAGACACTGTTGTGCATTCAAATGGACAGGGCTTCCCCGGGCTTTATTTTTCTGATTACTCTATTGACAGGACTCCAAGAGCACGTCACTGTAGACTGTCAAGCCCCACTAAAGCCACTCATGCAAAAAAAAAACAAAAAAAAAAAACACAAAACACCTCTCCATGTTAAAACTCATTATAGCCATCACAAAGCAAGCTTGCAACACCCTACAAGAGGTGCTCAAGGATTACCATTAACATATTCTTGTGTTTTGAGCCATGCAAGAGTTTTGATTTGCATTTTAGTTGCAGGAATCTTCTGGTGTGTAAAACCTTTGAGGTAGACCGATAGGCAGGATTAGCAGGGTTAATCCAACATTAAAACCAACGTACATTTAAAGTGATGCGGCTCGCCACTCATCACACTGTAAGCTTGAATTCTGATAGACTGTCTGTTGTCTGCTGTAAGACTACACTGTGGCAGACAATATGCAATGCTGGCACTATGATTCCTGCAGCCAATTAGGAACTTCCTGTAAAATGGTGTAACAAAACTTGTTTTTTTCCCCTAGTCATTGCATCCAACAAAACCCACACAAAATAGTATGGGTGGTCAAGTTTGGTCATGTGGTTTGCAAGGCTAATTATGGGTGTGTGGCAGAGCGATGGTGCCAATGCCACCTCCACACTCAGCGGCACCATGCGCAGGACCTGAGATCTACAGAGGATCACCTGTGGAGATCTGGCGCACAGTTAGATAACACTGCTACGACAGAGAGCAGCTCAGTCTGGGCAAAGAAAAGCGTGTGAATGTGCTGTGTATATCTGTACTAACCCTGCTAATCTTTTGCTCTTTGCCTTTTAAATACTTTCTTATTCAAAAGCTGGCACTGCTTTATCATTACTGCCTGTCATGATTCTTACAGTTTTATTAAGGTGACTAGATTTCTTTGAAATTTTCTATTACTTAAGAAAAATGGGATATTTTTTACATTACCAAGGCTGCATTTATTTGACCAGAAATACAGTAAAACAGTAATATTGTAGAATATTTTTACAATTTCAATTTTAATATATTTTAAAATCTACATTACAAAAGATAAATTTTTCAGCATCAGTACTCCAGTCTTTAGTGTCACATGACCCTTATATGCAGTGTTGGAGAAAGTTACTTTTAAAAGTAATGCATTACAATATTGCGTTACTCCTTAAAAAAGTAACTAATTGCGTTAGTTACTTTTTATGAAAAGTAATGTGTTATATTACTTTTGCGTTACTTTTTTAGCTGGGCTGGGCTTGCTTGTTTGTTTTTTTAATAACAACAAAAAAAGTTCTATTTTTTGGCAAATGTTAAGGCCCTTTCACACCAAAAGTGAAATGAATAAGCCTCAGGCTGAAGGAAATGCATATTTATGCCTGTACAGTAGAGGACACAGCTCAAACAAACATTTCAGCTGTGCTGCTATTCTGGATTAAAGTAGAATAGGATACAGGAGAAGAAAGATTTTGCTTATTAGTATGGTTTAAATGGATCATTGAAGGTCAGAAGCAAAGATATTGGTTAATAAAGTGAGATTAAATACATAAAGTATATTTGTGTAATTTAATATATTTAATTCTTGCAAGTTTGCGTAAAATTCTGAGATTGCATTTTTGCACTGTTTTTATTCATTTTGATGAATACTGAATGTTTTGTGCAAGTGAGATGAGTAAATGCATGTTCACATTTAGTCTAGAACTACAATAACCATCATGTTCACACAGCGCACACAACACCTCGGCACTTACTCCCTATTTGTCTCAACATGAGGACAGGAGAACTGTCAGTCAATAAATGTGAAAACAATGTAACTTGTGTTACTTATTTGAAAAAGTAACTTAGATATTTTGTTGTAAGTTGAAAAAGTAATGTGTTACTTTACTAGTTACTAGAAAAAAAAGTAATCTGATTACATAACTACCCCCAACACTGCTTATATGCTGGTATGATGCTCAGGAGACATTTCTTATTATTATCAGTGTTGAAAACAATTGCTTAATATTGAAAACAGATGCTTTTTTTTTCTATGATAAATAGAAAGTTCAAAAGAATAAAATAAAAGTATACATTTCTTTAAAAAATAAATTAAACCAAATAGTAGTGTATTGCTGTTTGTTTGATTGTTTTTAAAAATTATTTAGCATGTCTAACATATCTGTCTCACTGAGGTACCAGGCTGTATTGTTTACTAGGCTGTAATTTTATTGCATAAGGTGTATCATCATTGAGCGCTAATGTTCCCAGAGAAAGAGCAGTGTGTGTAGTAGTGACATGCTTGGATGATGTCTGTGTACTCTTGATTGTGTGTGTGTTGCACTGGGCCAGTTCTCACAGGTGTTCTCAGTTAATCACAGGTACTTAGGCATGCACAATGTGGGATGGATGCCTAGACTGCCCACTCCTCTCCCATTTCAGCTGTCACACAAGGACCATATCAGTCTTGACAGCATTTACGTTTTCTCCCCCCCCCCCCCCCCCCCCCCTCAACCCCCCAAGTAAACGAACTCCCTGTGGCGCAAAATATCAGTGTAGTACGCTGAAAGGTCAGTCCTGTCAGACCGCCCCAAACAGCTTGTGATTAATCAGAGCGGACATGTCTCTTTGCACCTCTAAATATAATAAAAAATTAAACAATCAGTCCTTTCAAATATGAAACACTTCTCTGCAGGCCAAGCCATTGCATAATAATTTAACTGTCAAATAAACATGCTAATTTAGAGTGATTAATTATTTAAAAAATTATCTGATAAAAAAAACTAAATGAATCATGCGCCCTGACCTGTACGTAATTTCTCCAATAATGGATTTTCCTATCATAGGAGCAATTCAAGCTTGAAGTACCAGCTTAAAGGGGTAATTCACCCTTGGCAAGATGGGCTTTTAATAAAACTTGGCTGTCTATGCAGTAGAAATGAACGTCAACACTCATAATTCACTTATGATTTTGGCATCACCGTTTTGTTGATCTTACTGTCCTTGGGCAGTAATACAAAAAAAATGCAAAAGTCAACCAAAAGCCCTGGAGCAGTCACAAGTCTGCACGCAATTTTGCATCAACTGGTTGACATTTATTTGTCAGTGGCTACAAATAAATGGGTAGATCTGGGCGCAGATAACAGAGAAAGAGCACACCTTGTTCATTTACATATACTTCTGACATTATAACAACGGCAAACTTATCCTTTAATGGTTGTGCAAGTCTGGTCTGGCTAACCAAAACAAAATTAGAGTAGGGTGTGCAAAAAAAACAAAAAAAACCCTTTATATTTATGATCTGACATGCACACTTGTTCAGTAAGTAAAGTAAACTGTGCATGCGTTTTAGTTGATTACGACGTATGTATTTAAATAAAACATGTAAGAGATGATGATTTACCTTGGATTGGAGCAGGAGTGACCCTATAGTGTATTTGCGTGTTGCGAGTGCAATCAGCGGCAAATGAATGGCAATCCACGGTCTCCTCAAAATAGTTTGTTTGCAAGCAGCAGAAAGCCGCCTACATGCGACGCACATACAGCAAACCCAAGTGTCGTTTACTCTGCTGCACATAATAGCACCAAATTTAAAAAAAATTATTGACCAGCGTTCTGTTTTTGTGATGACGTAAGATAGTGGTAAGATAGTTAAATGGATCGTTGTTGATCCGTACGGACCAAGCCCCACAGTTCGGGACGCATGTGATTCGCGGATCAATTACAAGTTTAACCGCAATAGAGTGAAAGGTTATCATTTGCACGTGTTTTGTCTTGCTAGTTTACACATTAAATAGATATAAAACCATTCCAGCACTAGAAGAGGCAAAAGAGGATTTAATTCGGTATCACACGCCACGCTGTTATTGGTGCGCACAGACGCACATACAGTACAAGGCTCATGCGCAGAGAGAGAGAGAGGCGCGTTTCAGATAGCTCACAAACTCCAAATTGATTTCTCTTTCGTGTCCTCAATGCACTTGGATGGACACATACACGCATTATGTCAGTCAAAATACCCCTCTCGGCAAGTATCTACACTGCACGCGTCTGTGGCGCGTTACGGCTCCGGCAAGGTTTTGTTCTGTCCTCTGCATGGTGTCAACACCAGAAGCATTTCAGAAGCGAAGTGGCTGGATTCGCGAGACCACGAGATTTGCCTGACGTTTTTTTCCTTGATTTTTTTCGTGTTTTTAATGGCTAAATGGTTATATTTTGTCCGATTTAACTGTGTTTATTGCTATGCCATACTTCATTTTGCTGTAGCCTATACAGACGATGTTAATACACTTAAAAGTCCAGTTATGGATGACAAGAACAAAAACAATTCAAGTTTTTCAACTTCGAATCTCTTGTCTTCAGTTTCTGGCCTCCTAGTGATGTGAAATATGAGCGGGAGTTTACACAGGGTGATTATTTTGACTCTATTTTGTATTTGAGCTGCGCGTCTTGGACGCTGCGTCTGTCAAAAATAGGCGAGGCGACTATCTTTAGCGAAGCGGCGCGGCGAGCTGCTTCTGGGACGCTTCTAAAACGCACTGTGGCGCGGCTGGTGTAAACACGAGCATCGACTAGAGTGGCCGCGTATCAGCTCCAGTAGCCGCGTCACAGTCGTAACATGCTGCAGACACATGCAGTGTAAACGAGGCTTTACTCTTAAAGTGACAGCAACCTATAAATACCTGCTGTTGTCTGTCATGTAAATAAAACAACAAAACACAGCTTTAACAAAAATTAATCTATATTAAATTTATACAGTGAACAGTGTCATTTTACATTTAATTATTACATTTCTGTACACAAAAATTAATACTACCATTAGACCTTATACCTCATTTGTAATTTTATGTTGTATTTATCTATGCTTGTAATTGGTGTACACCATTTGTTCTTTTTACAGTCTGTTCACTTGCCTTTAATAATGTATTAGTTAGGAGAGTAGTTTCTGCTGTGGTATCAGAGTAGTTAAAGCGGGCTAAGTAATAAATGCAAAGTTACCCCCCCAGCCCCCAATTATTATTATTTTTTTTTTTTTATCCGAAAAATGATCTGATCCGTGACTTAATAATCGTGATATGATCCGAACCGTGAGTTTTGTGATCCGTTGAACCACTAACGTAAGATGAATACAAACGCACCAGGGTACGATAGAATCAAGTTTAGTGTGAAACCAGAACAACGCTGTGGGGGGCACCGGGAACAATTGCGCCCGGGCTTGGACCGCAGCAAACGAGCACAGTGTAAAAGCCCCCTTAGTAACTACAGCACCTGAAAGCAAAAAAAGCATATATATATTAACTGCCATTGAAATTATGCCATACAGTTATTCTGATGAAAATATATTGCAAGCAACATACAAATTATATATATTTAATTATATTAATGTAGATATTTTACCAGTGCCCAATTCTTTTTGGAGGGCTGTTAAATGTGTGAAATAGACTTACATTATTTAATCAAATACTGCTTTTCCCATCACAGTTTAGGACTTTTAGGACAGTTTCGTTTTTTTTCCCTGACACCATCAGCCACTCAATGTTATCATGACATCATTTGCCCGTGGCTTCAGAGCGATTAGTCGCATGACATTGACAGTTTAGACGAGATTATACCAACTATCTGACCAACTGCCATTGAGATAAATGGAGATGCTGTCTCCAGGCATTGTACACCTCCTTGTTCAACTCCAATAAACATGTATCACCTTATTTTTCTTTTTCAGGCAACAGTGTACATCAATTTCCACAACTTTAAATGCACAGACCATAACACTCACAGTGCAAGACGTGCACTGCTACACTTATTACTTAACAGCTTTTAGCTGGCCTAATCATCTCCACTTGACTGCATTTGTTTGTTGTTCCCTTTTGTGCCTAACTGAAAATATAAATGTATAAATATGTAATTCAATACGAGCAAAGAACAGAATGCTACACTTAATTTTATGGCACTTTTATCGAATAACAAGGTAAAAGCTTGTAAACCACCATCAAAATGATATGAAGTTTTTTTTCACATGCTGTGAAGGGCTACAAAAGAATGTCTCAGAGATTCAAACGGGGCCACGATTAATTGGTGTTTGCTCATGGTCATGATCTTTCACACCACCAAGGGGTCAGTCGCACCTTTTCATGTGCAAAACGCGTCTTGAAGGGCCTGCAGAAAGCTTAATTTTCAGATTGACCCCCTCACTGTTCTGAGGACTGCAATAGGCTTGCAGGGTGTTAATAGTTTGCTGCCAGATCCATTCACAGAGGTGCTGCAAATATATCTTCCTCTGTCAACCAGATTTAACTTGCCAGTGAAGCATTTCAGAACTGCCCCCGTATTTCTGAGAAAGTGATATTTTCTCACTTCCTGTGCTCACGTTGTCCTCCAAGTAAGGACACAGGCAGATTGAGGCGGATGTAGCAAGGAACACACAGGGCCTCCTCGACCAAAGCTTGTCCCTTTCGGAGCTTAAAGAAAACAGCACTTGAAAAATGTATGCATATTTTATCTGAGCGTGAGCGCTTCCAGAACAAATAGAGACAGGCATGCCTCTTGGCAGGGATCAGATGCTTTTTTTCTTTATTAGAGGTAAAAGAAAATGTGGAAAGAGGTTGACTCATTACAGGCTCTTCTCTGGCATCCATCCATAGCAGACGCAGTGACACGCGCAAGTGTATTGTGAGATGCTCTCGATAGTCTGACTAATCGTCCACGAGCCCAGGTGAACTTCAGAAATGGCCTGCAGCTAAAGGAGAATTCGCTACTATCATGGCTGGAGTCGAGTCTGTATGTGAGAGCTCATCACCAACTTTTATCCTAATGTTGCCTTGGTTACGAGCTCCGCAGACTGCAGCAGTGGTGCTGGATTCAGTCCATTTGAATCAGGGCAGATCTGGCTACTCTTGCCTAGGGTCCAATTAAGGCAGGTTTCTGTGAGGTTCCAGGGGAGCAGAGAATTCCCCCGTCACCATTAGAGCTGCTGGTGTCCATAGCCTGACAAGCCTGTCAAAGAGTAGCGCAGCGCAGCAGCTGGAAGACACACAGTTCTCCTGCGCTACACGGATAAGGGACTAAGATAGCTGCAGATACCACATCAACACACACATGCTACTGTATGTTCATTACTAAACACTATGACCGCATTATTCATAGTGGACATACTGAACCACAGACAACAGAATTTTCTCTGCTCTGAAGAGATCAACGCACTACGTAGACATACACTAAAATACCTTAACTTAGTTCATACTACAGTATAGATCTTGACTTCACAACCATGAGTACAAATAACTGCCCGCATTTGCATAAAAATAAATACATAACATAACATAACATAACATAACATATAACATATAACATATAACATAACAGAACATAACAGAACATAACATAGATGAAGGCAGTTGTGGCCTAATGGTTAGAGTCGGACTTGTAACCCGAAGGTTGCGGGTTCGAGTCTCAGTACCGGCAGGAAATGTAGGTGGGGGAGTGAATGAACAGCGCTCTCTTCCACCCTCAATATCCACAAATTAGGTGCACCTAACCCCTAATCACTCTCCGGGCACCACAGCAAAAATGGCTGGCCACTGGGTGTGTGTCACGGTGTGTGTGTTCAATACTCACTGCTGTGTGTATGCACTTGGATGGGTGAAATGCAGAGCACAAATTCCGAGTATCTCTTCCACAAAACAGATTCCTGTATGTACACAACCTCTGTTTTGATTGACACCTTAACTAACATGATTGGTAAGTTGACTTCAAGGAAAAAATAAAATGTTCCAGAAGTATAAAATATATCTTATTTAACATACCGTCTGTGAAGTAAACATTACATTATACACTATAAAATGGCTTTGTGAAAATTAGCATACAAATAACATGTTTAGTGTGTAAAAAAAATCAGATACACTTATTTTCACAATACAATTCTTATGCAATTTTGCGGAATCTGGAAATATGAAGTAAATATGAATCGTTTTAGGGATAACTCTTTTTACTACAAGAAAACAGCACTGTTGTGGGGCAGTTGTGGCCTTATAATTAGAGAGTCAGACTTGTAACCCGAAGGTAGTGAGTTTGATTCTCAATACCGGCAGGAAAATGTAGTTCGGGGGAGTGAATGAACAGTGCTCTCTTCCACCCTCAATACGCACCCGGAGCACGGCACCTAACCCCCAATCACTCCCCTGGCTGCAGCGAATGGCTGCCCACTGCTCCGGGTGTGTGTGTGTCCACGGCTTGCAGTGTGTGTGTTCACTGTTCACTACTCCTAATGTGTGTGCACTCAGATGAGTTAAAAGCAGAGGCCAAATTCCACAGGTTATCACACTTGGCCTTTACGTCACATCACTTCTTCACATCACTTCACTGAAGTAGGATTAAGAATAGGATTTTTGTAGTGTAATAAATTCCCTTTACACGGTTGTGGTTTTATTCTTGTGCCTAAATATGGGCTTTAGCAGAATGTTCTCAGGATGTGACTGTTCATAAAACTCTTCAACTTTAATGTCCTTAGAGAGTAAAGACACTCAAATTATGAGCTGCCTGTGATTTCACTCCACTCTACGCCTCGATGGACAACAAAAATGAGAGTAAAATGACAAATGAGAATCCCTATAGAGTGCTCCTCTCAAGCCCTTTAAAGCACAGCAGGAAGCAGTGAGCAAAAGGGCCCTCTGACATTGAGTGTGCTGAGTGGCACACATAACTAAAGGACTTTCATCCCATATTTCATAATATATCAATGTAGGCATTCCAAGTGTACTCACAGTGCAGCACCAAGCCATTGTAACATGCAACAATGCATACATTACCAAAGTCAAACTACACTCAGAGCAAGGAAGTTACAACAAACTTGTGTACTTCATTTAACGTATTGTGTCCTCTGAATAATTACTATGACATAAACATAAACAACACCTCAAGAGTGCAAAGATGCGATGTGTTCATTACCCAACTGGCTCTAACCATCAGAAAACAAAGGCTTTTGACTACCTGAGCATGAAATAGAGCTGTGAATGTGTGAGAAGCCATGGCAGTGGAGTCTGGCCTCTTAATTACATTTCCACGGCAGGAGAAATGGTGCTGCTCAGACGTTCCACCACTATGCACATTATTATATTAAATCAGGAGTATCTAGGGGTTTCCAGCCATTCCTTTGTTCATTTCAGTTCTCTGTAAGTGCACCTATCTTTCTACCCCCAACAACACTTTCATAACCATTACTGGTTGACAACAAGTCAACAAGAAGAGCAGAGACAGCAGCCACAAAAACAAATGGTTATCTTAGCATGGCACAAGTGACCGCCTTTCAGTGCTGACACAGTTACGGTACAAAGTGATTTGTTTTTGCCAGGCGTGTAAATCTTATCGGAACCGAAGCTCCATATAAAGATGCAGCATTTAAGATATGTCAGTTGACACAGAGCAGAGTACTGCACATCATGCTTGGGACGGAACATGGATAAAAGCATTCTGCTCAGTCTCCATAGGGAATTTCCATTATCACAGATCCCAAGGTTGTACTATGAGCATCTTGGAAGTCATTTCTGAGTTTCATTACTTACTGAACCTTATATGGCAGAATTGGATTCTCAAAAATGCATTTTTTAATACCTGGAAGAACAGGAAGTGCTGTCTGATGCTGTCTGTAGGCTCATTGCTTTGTGTCTAGAGGCACAGGTCATCCCAGAATAGACTGGATTCTTCTTCAATGCAAAAGGCACAGTTTGGATATTTTGAGATAAAAGCAGCAGCATCAACACAAGCCATCTTTGTTGGAAAAACAGCCTAGCAGTAAGTGTTAATACAGGCGATGGGAGTTTGAAAAAGCAGCACAACTGTCAACACTGATAATAAATTCTTGAGCATCAAATCATCATATTAGAATGATTCCTGAAGGATCATGTGACACTAAAGACTGGAGTAATGATGCTGAAAATTCAGCTTTGACTTTACAGGAAGAAATATTAAAATATAGTAGCATAGAAAAGTCATTTTAAATTGTAATAATGGTTTTCAGCATATTTTTGATCAAATAATGCAGCCTTGGTAAAAAGATACTTACTAACTCTAAACTTTGAATGGTTAGACATTTAAAACTGTATTTTGAGCACATTTCACTTTGTTTTTATTTACTAAAACCAATTTTAACATATTGCAAGTGTTAAAGTCCCCCTGTAGTCAATAATTTTATCCCTTAAAACTCATCTTTGATCACCAAAATTACATATTTAAAAATCCTGTGAATTTTTTTAATGTCTTAAAATAGCCTGAATGTAACTACACCCTTGCCTCATTTAATATACACAGATCTATGAATATGATAATTAGCCCCACCTCCACTCACTCGCACGAGCTCAGGCGCGATCCACTCGGTCAACTTACTGAGATAAACGATGCACAAAGGTATTGCTTTTTACAACATTGGACACATAACAGTAATTAATATGATTAGCGATTTGCTTAACTACGTTATCAAACAGCTAATAATGTGTTGCTAATGTTACACAAACCATGTTCACATTCACGAGTCAGACAGCTGTCTTCTAACAATCAGTATCTTTACAAACACTCTGAACTACTCAGAACGTCGGTGGAGAAAAGCATATAGTTCATCATAGCATCGTAATATACATCATACACACACCATATTGCTAAATCTACCCGATTTTCCATATCAATAGAAAAATATACCGGGATAACCCTCTTTTGAGACTCTTGCGCAGTCAGTTAATGATATGCTAAAGCCTGCAGGCACGTTGACGTGATTGGTTACAAGGTAGTTTATGACATCAGAAACAACAGCGATTTCAAACCACGGGTTTGAGACAGTCTTTGGTTTACTGCAGTTTTAAAGAGAAAATACTCAGCAATGGTGTTGACTTATTCATTTGCACATGGTTTGTCTTAAAGCATGTTAAAAACACCATAGACATATGAACAACATTAAAAACTTGATTTTTACCACAGGGGGACTTTCATTTTTGACCCTGACTGTCAATAAAATGGCATGAAGGCCAACAATAAAATATAGAAAAAACTCTATGCTGTGCTCTATGCCTGTGTTATAAATGCTTGTATCTTTTTTAGCAGAGAAACTCCAGTGCCTGAAAAACACTGCAGACATTAGTTTTCACAAAGACTGACCAGCTGAATCCTTCAGCACATGCCTCTAACACTATTTTTCCCTTCACTTTGAAAAGAACGTCTTCTGCCCAGATTCCGTTAATGACAGGAGTATTGGGAAGAATCCATAAAGAGCTTGTTCGGAGCAATCCAAGACTATCAGGGGCCCGTCTGGGCTACGATCCAGCCGTCACTGGAACTATGAACAATCATTCAAGCTTCTCATTATTTTAAAGGATTCAATTACAAGGTAATCAAACTGTGAGGATCAGCCACTCAAAATTAGTAAAGATAAATCTCAGTCCTAATTGTCACTCTTCACGATCCCTCCCAGAACACAATCCAATACATCAATGCCTTTTTTACATTTGTCCATGTAAGACAATACAAATACATAAACATTTGGCCCTAACAGAGCGATTCTTCACAGTGAGGATTAACAATCTGTACTTCACAGGATATAAACACAGTGGGAATGTTCCTCTGTCTTCTCTCATGAAGTTTCATAAGTTGCGAGCATTGGCCTTGAGCTGACTCCTCTCAATTATGTAAGTCTAAACTGAGTATGACATACACTCTAAACTTGAGAGAGCTCTTGAAAGGTAAGCGAATAAGGTGGGCTTAAATAGAGAATCATAAACAACATATGAGGGCACGTCATATTTCAGCAGCTGTGTGAAAGTCGCATGTTCAGAGAGCTTCATGGAAATCCCTCGTCCTTCCTTTCTTGCGCGGGCTGAGGGACCGCAGGTCGGTTGTATTTGGACAGTCTGCCAGAACGCTTGGAGGAGGAATGCTTACAAACAGTAACACTCTATACTCAGCACAGACAAAGGAATGTGCCGTTTAGAGTAAGAGAGGATTTATTTTCTGATACCTTGGCTTTTTACATTTATAACGCGCTAACACGCTCTGATAATTTACCTAATTAGGAATTGAATCCTGATCATCATGCAAACATCCAGCCGTGCCGAATGAAAAACAACAAACACGCGTGTGTAAATACAGCCCTGATGCCGAGCAACTGCAAAACAAGCAGCCTGAGCAGTTTGTCTGTGTTTTCTGAAGCCTCCGGGTGGTCTTGCTGTAAAACGGGTGAGTTACGCTATAGGGCCGTCTAGTAAGGGTGCCAACTAAGGACCGTCCACCTGTGTGGCCCCTCAGAGCCTTGATTTTAAAGTCAACCTCCATAAATCAGTGTCGCAGTCTCTCTAAAATATCTCCCATTTGTCATTAACCTGTGATTATGAACAGGCCAAATGTGGGCTATTTATGCAGTAGATAATGTTAAGGTCATACGCTCTAATAACGGTTGGCTATGACACACAGAGGTGCAGAAGACTCAATAACAAGGTAAAGCACAGGGAGGCACAGCAAGCACATCGTTAAATATGAACAAATATGACAGCTGTATTAAAATAGCTCTCACTGCCATAGGACATTTTCTGTTACTCGCGCCGCTAAGATGAATTATGACATGGCTTCACTTGATGACATGGCTTCCTTTCTGCCCTCATAATCATGTTAACAAATGTCCACTGCTGTAATGTCATGCGTGTAACTGATATAATCTAGTGACAATACTCTATAAAACATGAGTCTTAGATCACATGCTTAATGCTAAAAAAATTATTATTGTAGTTTTTGGTTATCCCGAAGTTTAACCAAAGTACAATTTCAGAACACTTTCATCTCAATGCAGTTTTTCTATTACAAAACACACAGTTTAAATATTAAATTAAGAAGCACAGCAGTTGAATTGGATGGATGTTATTTTTTGAAAACAACATTTCTTCTGGTTTTTCAAATATACTGTATATACAGTAGCGGGGGGTGAAAACTTTTTGAATTCGAAGGTCAAAGTAAATTGTACTAATCTGTCTTTCAGGAAACATGTAAGTTTCTTCTGTTGCTTCTGAAGAAAAAATGATATTTTAACAGAATAAGAAATATTTGGACATCTTCATCCTGTTTAAACCTTTTTTAATAGTTGTGTTTGAGTCCCTCAATTGTCCTCCGTGTGAAGAGATGGATCTCAAAATTATTCATTCACTGCTGGAAAGGGTTCAAATATGCAAAAGATGCTTGAAACGGAAGAATCTGCAGGACCTGGAGGATTTTTCTGACGAACATTGGGCAGTTTAACTGTTCAGGACAAACTCATGAACAACCATCACAACAAACAGTCATAGATCATACAGGTAACCACACACAGTATTAAGAATCAATGATTCACAAACTTTTGAACGGGTCCATTTTAATAAATTCAGCTTTTTTTATGTCTTTTGGATTATATATAAACATTTTTTATGTAAAATATCTTACTCAGGACAGAACTTGGATGAAACAAAATACTGAACACTTTAAAATCAGGTTAAATAAAAGGAACAATTTGCTTAATACTCTGCTTTAGTTGACAACTGGACAAATTTAATCTAAATAGTTACAAATTGTTACAAAGATAGCAGATTTTAAGTTATGGCAGCTTGATATTTTGAACTGCAAATGAAGTATGATGGTTATGATGGTAAATCATAATTATGACATATAAAGTTGAAATGTTTGGATACTGAGTCATAATTATGAAAAATTATTTGATTTATAACCTTCAGTCTCCTAATAATGATTTAGTATGTGATAATTTTGACTTTTTATATCATTATGACTTAGTATGTGATAATTTTGACATTTTTAGGTTATAATTATGACTTTTTATATTAAATTGACCTTAAATGTTAATTTTGACTTTCTATCTCATAATTATGAGTATGTCATAATTTTGATTTCTATCTCGTGACTTAGTATCTTATTATAAATTACCAAAGCATTATTTTTTAACTTGTGTAGTGGAAATGGGCTTCCATAAAAACAAGCCATGCAAACTGTTGCCTTTAAGCTTTGCGAACAACTTTTTTTAACACTGTACATGGCAGTAATTTCTGATATCCTTAGAGCAATAACAATCAGAGACACATGGCCACGAGGCAGACAGTCTTCCTTGTTGCATATAATGACAGATAATTAACTTTGGCCATCTCTCTGTACTAAACAACAAGATGGGCGGCACACGGTCAAGACAGGAAGTGTTAGAACTGGACTGCCTTAAGGTCCATGAACTGGAACAAACAAGATCAGGGCATAAGAGTAGGCGTCCTGTCAGATAAGCTAATATATGCTCTGTGGCATGTAGCTGTACCTCATGGCTACTCAAAACATTAGCACAGCTCTCTAAAGCGCTTCCACAGATAAGACGACTACATGTGCCTCTTCAAACAAAATGCTATCAGCAAGTTGGAAGCCACTTCAGCTAAAATAAGCCATTTATTGTACAATTGCAGGTTGTTTTGTGGGCCATTTCAAAAAGCTTTTTATCATATACAAGTGGATCATGGTACACTGAGCTGGTAAATGTGAGCTTTTTTATACAGTAATAATAAAGCTCCATCTGGCCTAGTGGGAAGGCTAATGAGTATCAGCATCTTTTCATTACATCATTGACATTAGCTAATGTGCTTTTAAATGGCAATTTAAACACCATTGAGTTACCACAAAATGCCAGCCATCACAAGTCTCTCTGTGGGGTTGCCTACCCTGCATAAGTGCTGCCTTACATTTCATATCCGGTGAGCCAAACTACACAGAATTCTAAATTATAGATTTGCTTCACTGAATAAGCATACTTAATTTACAAGGTCAAAAGCAATTATATGTTGCACTTTTGGAGTGCAGAGGAACTTAATGTAAATGGAAGTTGCAATAGTCTTTTCTTCCCTATTGTGACATGTAGCAGAGTGAAATATCTTGACAAAAAAAAAATTTGGCCGGGAATTGATTGGATGGTTGTGGTTTGCTTTTGCTGTGATGTCATGTGAGTAACATGTCTAAATACAAGAGTAAACAGTAGGGGTGGGAATCTTTAGTCACCTCACGATCTGATCCGATTCCGATTCTGGGAGTCATGATCCGATTCCAAAGCGATTCTTGATCTCCTTTTTTAAAATTATTATTAATTAATTAGTTTACCGACTTAAAAACCTTAAAATCCTTACATTTACATATCCTTACATAAGTAAGTAGACCTACTTTTTAAAACAATTACAAATTGAAAAGAATTTTTATTAAAACAAATGTATGTTAAGAATTTTAAACTAATATAACTTAAACATACTAGCAAGTAGCAAACAATAAAGAGGAGCAACGAAACATATTACAAGCAATAAACAAAGAGTGCTTTCAGTATTTAAGATTATCTGAACGTTTTTTTTCTCATGTTTACTGTCCTTTGATTGTTACATAGACAGCGGGAGATCTAATAAGTTGCATTCACGCACAGATTTCTTTTGAAATATAATAAATAATGCGGTTTGTCCTGTCCATTTAATCCCTCAAGACAAAACTGGCTGTGTTTAGGCTACATTAAGTTTGCGTCATAAAACCATTTTGAGACGCAAGTACATTAAACCACAGCTGCATGCGCAAGCACTCTTCACAAACAAAGCATCAGCATTTGAAATTGAAAGCAGCCTTCTGTAAGTGAGCTTCATATTTTAAGTCCACTGCATTCCAAACGACATAAATGATGACTTCGTATGGAAAATTGTAAGGAAAATACCGGCAGGCGAGACCTTGCACAGCAACATCAAACAAAGCTTGCGTCTCTCACAGCGCGCGTCCTGTTCAATGAAGCCCGTGAATGTCGTTGTAATTCGCTACAACCTTTCAGAACTTTATGAATGATTATTTTACAGAAGATTTGAGTGGTGCATGTGTGTGAGGAATTGGAAGCAAGCAGAATACGGGTGTTTCTAAAGCACAGTCAGTGTCATCATGCATCTGAATAAAAACTAAGCTCAGAATCAATTCTGAAATTTTTCTCCCACCCCTAGTAAACGGGGTCTAAAATATTTTGGAGCTTGACCACTTTCGACCACTTCCAGAAGTAGTCGAAAATGCATTTGACTGGATTGCTATCGTAGTATAGACGCTCATGTGGTCAAATGTGTTCAGACAGCCACAAAAGACCACCTGCTCTCCACCTACACCTACCTAACGCATGAACATTATGGGAAGTGCACTAGACAGACGGGACTTAAACTTTGTCGGCTGAAGAACCAAGTTTGGTTTGAAGACAAAAAACGTACCAAGCACAATGTTCTCTCATCATTCCTGATTTCTAACATGCACTCATAACTTTCATTGTGCTCTTGTGGCTATCAGAGGAGAAAAGAAAGCTGATATATATATATCACGTTCATATGTAAATTGTGCAAGCTTATTTTGTCCATTATATTGAAAGATCTGAAAAAGCCCATACATTTACCCACCCATAGACCCTCCCCTCGAAGAAATCAGGACAGAAGTGGTTGAAAGTGGACAAAAGAGACGGATTAAAACACCAAACAAGAATGTGTCTCCCTTGCCCAAAACGCATCTTAATACCAGGTGTAAACAGAGCCTTTCAGTAAACAATTCTTAAAAGAACCATTTCTTGGTGTAAAGAACTTTTAAATAATCTGAAGAACCGTTTTCCACCATAAAAAACCTTTTGTGCAATTGAAAGTTTCCATGGATGTTAAAGGCTCTTCATGGAACCATAAATTCCAAAAGGACCTTTATTTTTAACAGTGTAGAGAAATTGATTTTTACTGTTAAGTATAAATCTTTAAAAGACAGTCCTACCATGTGCTCAGAGATGATATACAATAAGCTTCTGTAAAAGCTGTAAGTCATGGTGATTTCAACATTTATTAAAAAAAAAAAAAAGCTAATAGCCAACTTTCAAGTGAAGAACTACACAGAATGCTGAGGAGAGAAGTCGGTGTTACCACAGAAACCAAAACCAGACCAAAACAGATTAACAGTGACCTCCTCCCATGAAGCATTTTGACTGTAATAGAATTTAAAACTATATATATGTATATATTTTTAAATTAATTATATTGTATGGATTTTCTTAAGGCAACTGATTTATTTGCAATGCTTCATGGGATATGTAGATCACTGTACCTTTGTCTTTTTTAAATCAGCATTTGTAATGTGATTAATCTCAGAGCTATTTGGTTTGTTTATGATTACACTCTTTATATCCCTATGGAGAAAATGAATAGGGAAAAAATACCTAATTTCTAATAATTAGTGTTTAGAGTAAAACACCTAAGAGCACATTATCACAACAATGATTAAATCAAAAGTATAGAACATCATCCCAGGGACCTTTTTTGAGCCCTTAGGACTTCAAATCTGAAGGATCTACTGCAGTTTATTGTTAGCTTGACCGACACAAATGAACACAGAGGGTTTAAATTGGTCCAAATGGAATTTTCATTTTTCATCCTTTCCTCTCCCACCCCAATTCCCCTTTGCCCCCTCTCCACACCATCTCATAACCCAGGTCATTAATAATGTATGATATTGACTCAGCAAAGCCCATGCTTTCTGGATGAAGGGGTGTTGTACTTTCTCTTGAAGTGTGAGGCATGAGCTCGTCTGTTGCCTGGCAACCAGGTAATTCCTAGTAAGTGCTTCTCCTCAGAGAAATCCCCTCATACTATAATGCAGTGAAAGCCCAAAGTGCCGCCCCCAGGCCCCTCCCAACTTACCTTTTACGAAACTACCTAATACTTAATTTCAGCGCACACCAATCCAAATATGTACAAATCCTCTGCGTATGCACCCTCTAAATAGTTTTAGCCGAATTTCACGTATCAATGTGTCGCTCCGTTTTAAAAATGGATCTAAGTACAGAATGGACGTCGTTTTGCTGTCATGCAGCAAAATGCGCTGCTGTGCTGAGAACATGCCTCAAAAGCCCCATATAAACTAATGGTCCACATTGCCATGACAACCTCAGTGTGGCAGACAAAGACCTTGCCGTTAGCACCAGTTTTTGCAATGCAGTTTTTATTTATTCATCAGTTTCTGCTTTCATCGCACACAGAGTATGCAGTGCACAAACTCACATGATTGACAGCCAAGCAGGAGCTGTAGCTCACATAAAACAGCAAGACTGGTTGAGGCAGGTGTGAAGATGTGGGAACGGTGCCCAATAAAGAATATTATTTATAGTTTCTATCTATCAACCATACAATGAAAGCCAATGGGGTCCAAAACAACACTGGTTTTCATTGTACGGAGAAAAAAAAAAAAGGTCAAAATATCTTCTTTTATGTTCCACAGAAGAAAACAAGTCATACAGGTTTGGAGAAACACAAGGGTGATGTCATTTTGATGCAAATAAGAGCAAGATGCTAAGGTGTGGATTTAAGCAAGACCCAAGCAAATCATTCCTTCCCATATAAGAAGTGCAGTAATCATTAATAATTTAATTTCTGAATAAGGTCAAAGGAAAAGAATCAGATGCACAGATATTTTATCACAACAGGAATCAGATATTAGCGTAAACCAATTTTCAACCTCTCCTCTTTGAACTCCGATATCTCTGGCAGTAGATTTATTGCCGCACAAAGAGACTGCAAAACATATAGAGACATCTTAAAAATACATTATTTTCATAAGCTTGACACCATAAGACTGCACATTCAGAAGTCAAGTCTTTTTATAGGATCTCTTTTGCATAAAAAGGCATTATTCATTATCCACACTGAAATCCCAAGAAAAAAACAAGGGGAGAAGGGTAAAAATGTGACAACAAAACTCAATTTACATCAAAAAGCATGTTCAGGGCCAAGCGCATTTAACATCTGCTGAACTAGAAACATAAAACAATGCTTTACTGTCATTTTCTATGAAGCCTTGCCCTCTTTGTGTCCAACTGTCACTCTTCAAACTCACATCAACACCTGATCTGCAGCTTTTCACACACCGTCATTTGTGTGTGTGTGGTTTAAATTCAAAGTGTGAGATGGCAGCTGAATCAACACAATAGTGAAACATCTCAGTCAGAGAGGAGCCCAGCTCGACAACACGCTGGTATTTGGGAACAGATGCTTCAGAAGTGGCTCCTGTGAAAACTGGCATCATAAGCGAGACTTATAGAGACTCGAATACAGACAGGGGCCGTCAGACAACAAAAAGTAGCAGCGCTATTGAGTAAATTATGGTTTGCTTGCTTTTTAAAGGGGTCATGAATTGAGAAATGAAATTTTCCTTGATCTTTTGACATATAAGCGGTCATTGTACTATAAAAAATATCCTGTAAGTTTCAGAACTCAAAACGTCCTGCTTTTATTGAAATCAAGATGACTAGTTTTTGGATTTTGTCATATTATTACGCCATAGTGCAACGAAAGACCGCCTCTGCAGAAAAATATTGATGCCTACTTCTACATCACTGCCTCTTTAGCCCCGCCCACCGATATGCGTATGTAGTAGTAAATACGAGAGAGACGCAAACACAGGATTACTCCAGCAAAAAAATTATAGAGATGCCTTTTGAAATGGCAAGTTGTGGAAAAGGTGTCTTTGCATTACCACTCTTGTGATCCAAACTTTAAGAAAGCGTTTAAATGAACTTTATTTTTAACAAAGTTCCAGTCATATCGCATCAGTAAGACACCGTTCTTTTGTTCGCTTCATTTTATTGCAGATTCATTTTAAACAAGTCACAGTTTAACGCAGGCTTTTCAGAGAGACTGAAAATAAAAGACGATGCAGTGCCAACTACATTAGATCTGACAGTAATGTCGCAACACACAAGTGTGAGTAACAGTGTTCTTACTATGTGTCACTATTGCTTTGTCTGATACAGATCGTTTGATATGTACTGAGCATTTATACTGTAGCGCCACAGTCAAACTGAATAATTGTGATAGTTAATGTTTTGATTTAAGCCAGTGGTTTTCAACCTGTGGGCCACAGCCCTCCAGTGGGTCATCACAATATTACAGGGGGGCGCCAAAGGAGGAGGGGGAGTTATGGCCTGCAAATGTTTCTATTTACAACATGCTTTTGTTGAGCAATGTAGCCAATCAAAGACATATCTGTTGATTTCTTGAAAGTAATGGCCAATCAGAATCCACTCACCACTCAAATTGCCCAAGTTTTTGTTCAGTGCTGAGTTATACAAGCTTGCAAATCATCTCATTTTAACAAACAAAGTGTAGACACAATGTAATGAGATTTATTGTGCAGTGTAGACAGCTTCATTGATTAACGACCACGTACATGCTGCAAATGCGAAATTCCCTAACCTATGTGACAAATATTTGGGTCTGTTAAAATTAAATTATAACTATGGTAACTCCAAGTACTTCAAATTTATTTGCCACAACCAAGACTTATAAAGCATATGCAATACACATTAATGTTTCACATTGTTGGCAAGTGTTTCAATAAGATATTTTTCAACATTACAAGTTTTCAAAACAATTCAACATGTATAATGGCAGGGATGTTGAAAATGATTTTAATATGCAAAATTGTTACCCAATCATAGCAATGGGCATTTACTTTCAAGTCTTGTAAAAAATTTTACATCAAAAATCTGAATTTAGAAGTAGTAGGGCATTTGCTATCCTGTTTTTGACACTCTTTCGAACACTCCGTTTTGATGGGTGTTAATAAGTGAACCTCAGAGAACAAAAAATGCAGTTCATGGCCTCTTTCGGAATCGGAAATTTTCCTTTGCCACTGTTGGCTCTTCCATAAGGCCGGAATATATCAGTCTCCCTCAAATGCAGCGGGTCCCAGCTGGCCGCCACTCCCCAGGGAGGTCCACTGCGACCTAAACAGCCACCTCCCACCAGCCACTCAAATATCATCCTTTCAGTTCTCACCTCGTATAAACACTTCACAGAGCCAGGTGGATGAGGTTCACCAGAGGGACCCGTCCATGAGAGCCTTCAAAATCGATTGCCAGTTTTTCAATTATGCCCTTTGCTTCTCTGTCTTTTGTTTATAACTGTCTTTCGAGAATAAATGACAAGTCTACTGCACCACACCTTACATTAACAAATCAATAGCCATTGAGATCAACAACACCTTGGAGACTGTGACATGTACGATATATACATTGTCAGCTATTGACTGAGTGAGTAGAGAGGATTTTGTCTTGTTGTGGGACCTGTTGGACAGACCAAACTTAAGTCTGTGGTCCAAAGCTTTTCAAGATTTATGACAGCTCAGGGCTCTACAGTGCGAGCATTTCGCTCGCATTTGTGCCTGAAAATAACTGTGCGAGTGTGAAAAAATATTTAGGCGCACTGGTGCGAGTGACCCGATCAATTCTCATGAATAGAACTATAATACAATCGGAACAAAAAGTACACGTCCTAAAATGCATCTGCACTGAATAACAGTTGTTTCGCACTGCAATCGGCTGCTTTTCGTGCCTTCATTCAAAGACTTTGCTTCAGTCAGCAGAGCAAGTGCAAAAGACGTGCAACAGACTACACTTCAAAGATTGTTTACAAGGTGAAACGAGACAGTCTCATGCTGCAGATGTTTCAGTCAAATTAACTGAAAATACTTGAGGGCAAAAATGCCACCAAAAATTAATAAAAACACACGCACCATGCTGCCTTTTTACTTTCGCTTTTAAAGTAGCGGCAATCTCGGAGGCGCCAATTGCTTGAATGGTTGGTGGGTTCATTATTATTATTAATGAAAAAACACAACAACAAAACAGTACAATGACAAACTCGCTTAGATATGCTTTTACATTTCACTTTGCAACCAAATCTTCATCCATCATCATTCAGAGAAGTGAGCGAAGTGAGGTGAAATCTGACTCCTGCTGCGACTCTCGTTCAGCTCTCACTGAAATGAGCAGACTCGTTCAGTTTAACTGTATCTGTTCTCTAACTAAACTAAATTATTTTTATTACTATAAAAAATTTAAATGACGGTGGGGGTGGTTCCGCGGTCACGGTGGGCAAGAGATATACCGGTAACACCGTCGATCGCAGCAAACCTAATGTAGCCTAAGTTAAGTAATATCACTCCTGTTTCTCCAAGTATTGGCATGATTGCAAACGTGATACTTACTGATCTTATTGAAGTCCAATAAACAAGTTGATATTAAGTGATTTAACATTAGACACAATAATGTCTGTTTTTGCTCTATTTCGTGAAAACAGTTTCGTACAAAGCCACACCAGAACTGTTGCGCATCTTCAAGCAACGGCGAATGAATGAATCTGCGTTTTGAACGATTGAATGAATGACTCGCACATTAAGATTTACCGCCACCTACTTATTTTCATATTTACACTTTACACAGACTGTTTTTACTTAAAATATCAAATATGTATTTTTTTTTTTTTTTTACATATTTCTAAATTCAAAATTATATTTAAAAACATTGGTACAACATTATTTACCAATGAGCTGCATCAAGCAGTCTATGTAAATGTGTCTAAAAACCACTTCAGAAGGAGCTTCTGTGCCACTTCTGCAGTGCAAAGACTTTTGATGATTTATTTTGATTGGTAACAGTCTCATTGGGTCTTATTGTTCTAACTGAATTTATTGTTTAACGTTCAAAAACAAATTTTCTATTTCAATTTAAGATATTGATGAAATATGATGCATACATTTAATAAGATTAGGAAAAAAAAATTGCTCTTATAATGGTAAATATGCACAAGTGCTCCTAAAGAAAAAATGTTAGCGTAGAGCCCTGCAGCTTAAGTTGAAATCAAGTCTATGCTCAAAAAGTGAATAAATGGGTTATAACTACTGCATAAATATAATTTAGTACCATAAAATCCCAAAAATACAAAATATTAAATAAAATAAACATTTTAACCAAAGTATAGTACCTTCATTTTCATTGAAAAAAAAAGAAAAAAGAAAGAAATCAGTTCATACTACACCTCATACAGCATGTTTTTACAACAGTCTATGCAATATGCAAGTTGTCCATTCTATGTAACTTTGGTTCATGGTCTGTGCAAATGTAAGTTGTAATATTATGGTTCTACCTGATTAATCTCTTACAGGATGCGTTTGAGAGCTCAAACCAGCTAGTACAGTAATTCAGTTGACTGGCTCTCAGCAAAAGCAGATCGATGTTGGGGGGGGCCTGCAGTATTGATTCGGAGAGGGGGGCCTTGGCGTAAAAAAGGTGGGGAACCACTGCCCTACATAATATGATTTGTACATTATACATATTTCTTCTTCTAAAAATGATCTACCCAGTCAGCACGAGAGGATGCTTATATATACATAGCCGACTCACCTATGTTCCTCAACAGTTTTTCTACCTCCGCCACCCCAACTCCTTATTCTCGGCTGGTTCCTATCCCAGCAGAGGATACAGGGGGACTCTTGGGTTCGGGCCAAATTCCGAGCCCTCCCCTCGCACACCAAATACGCATACTCTTTTACTCTGATTATTAGTAGGTGTGAATTTATCATCGTCATATTTTCATCATCGATATGGTCTAATTAAAATTATTGTCATCCATCTTTTTTGTTGACGAAACTGACAATCACTGATTACAGCAGTTTTGCTTTTTACTTTTATCATAATTCTGCACACATATCAATATAGAAAACTGTTGCTAAGATACACCGAATGTCTCTGTTTTAAATAAAGAAGCTTTAAATCACTTGAAGAGACTGATGTTCAGCAAGCAGCATTTTAACAGTAGTCTAAAGCTACAATATCGACTCTCCTAACCCCAACATGTGAAACCTGTCCAAAATGCTTTCGGGGAACAGGCTGCCACCTGCTGTATCATTTGTAATTTCAAAGTCAAGTCTAAACTACACATCCAGATTGTTGCCCCTCAGTGACTTTGGCACGAATAGGTGTTGTTCCTTCCCTGTTAAGCCTGAGACCCATTATCATTATCTAGACGCAAACACACAGCGTCATCAAAATGCCATCCAGAGCTTTTACCACCCCAGAGGATCAGTATGAAAGTTTAAACATACATTAATGTTTACAGTCATGACCTGACTCATGAAACTTGCTTGTGCTGCAGATATGAAACAGTTCATAAATTTGAGTCATGTGTACAGGCTGTCCTTTAAAGGCACAAGCGCATGTGCCTTTATCGCTATTGTTCATTTGAAGTCTACGAGAACTACGAGAAGACAGGCGATTTGTATAGGCCTTGTTAGTTCCGTGCCATTGCTCTAAACACTCTACGAGCTGCAGGCCTAAGGATATACAGAAATCCAGCTGAACTGATATTAATCCTCAAACACTCCTCTAATCAGCATGCTTAGCTGTGACTGACTCCTCTTCTCCATATGCCCTAGACCAATAAATCATTCAGCTTCCTCTCCTATAGCTACATTCAAAGACTAGAAGTTATACAAGCACTGATTCCCATCAGACTCTGCTGTCTTCAACCGAAACAGCATCAGATCACCAAACGTCCACTCTAATTTCATCCTTTAAACACAAAACAGATGCAACATGATGATCCTAAATCAGAGTGTACTGTAGGTTTATGTTGTGAAGCTAAAAGTGCATTTGTTCCTGTCTGTGTTGTGCACTGAGTAGGGTTTCAAAAAACGAGAACATGTTGAAAGACTGCAATCTCTCTCACTGTGTCTCACCCTTTCTCTGCCAGCACAGCCTTTCTTTGTTTCTCTGTGATGCACAACCCATGACCTACCCCACAGTGCCAAGCTTCACAGTCAATCCGAACGATCCACACCGTAAACACATGCTTCCATTTAATGGTGAGAAGTTGTGCTGAGCAGAAAAAGATAAAACCTGCACCAAGACGAGCTTGTGTTGTGTTAGGCTACAGAAAAACATTTCCTGATAATAGAGGTAATGAAACTGATAGCCATAGTGTTTCTTTGGTAATTTGCACCTTGTATGGTGGCATGCCAAGTAAAATTTGGGATTATTTAAATCACAACACTACAAACCCTCTTTATAATATTTATTTTCTTGTGAACACGGAAGCTCATTAAATGAATCCAGGTTTACTAACTGAACCCAGCTAAACAGTCTTTCTTCAATCTTTACTTCAAACCTTTAAAGTTGGCATGAAGGGGAAATACTAGGAATTTGTGCTCTGCATTTAACCCATCCAAGTGCACACACACAGCAGTGAACACACACACACACACACACCGTGAACACACATCCGGAGCAGTAGGCCGCCATTGCTGCGGCGCCCAGGGAGCAGCTGGGGGTATGGTGCCTTGCTCAAGGGTCTCACCTCAGTCGTGGTATTGAGGGTGGAGAGAGTGCTGGACATTCACTCCCCTCACCGACAATCCCTGCCAGACCTGAGACCTGCCAGACCAGACCACGACCTTTGGGTGATCATGACCTCTATCCATTAGGCCACGACCGCCCCCATAGTTCCATAGTGGGAGGGAGAAGGGAATATATATATATATATATATATATATATATAAAATAAATTTTTTTCATACTGTGTATAAACAGCCATGAGTACAATCTATTAACATTTACTGACAGATTGCTTGAGACTACTGAAATAAATAAAATAATTAAACTTTATTTGGAGTACTTCATTTTTGCACAGTGCACATTTATTAATATTAAGCCTAAAATGTGTTTTAATACCACTATTAGTAAGGATAGTATGATCACTGTTTAATGTCAGTCTTTAAATGCAAGATATTTCAAGTTTACCTAAAGTTTACTTGCAATAGTTCCATTTCAGCACAATCAGATATACTTAAGTATATCTTTAGATTGACTACTTCTGGATAACTAAAGTGCATTAAGTACAAAATTAGTTGTTCCAATTTAGCAGATTTCAAGTATATCAATTTAGTATACCAAAAATGCAATCGCACGGTATTTATATTAAGTACATAAATATGTAAACACATTTGTAGTATACTTAGTACAAAATAAATGTATTTAATAAATACATTTTGGTATATTTATTTTTCACTAGAGAAGTCAGGTTTGGAACAACATGACAGAATATAGATTTTTGAGTGAACTATCCCCTATCCCTGGCAACATGCCTGCTCTCAACAGACTGAACATTGTCATTGTGGTCCAGGTGTACATCTCAACAGGATACTCGCATGGCAACATGAACACTGCACACAAGGGACCAGTTGCATAAACATAGCCATTATGTTAAGACAGTGTCTTAAGATTGAACATGACCCACTAGCCGTTAGTCAAGGGGCAGTCAATCTTATTTTCAGTATCAAATTAGGCCAATCTATGTTTTTATGTAACTGACTTTGTGAACAGTCTAACTGAAGTTATGAACAGTCTTAAAGAAAAAAAAAAGATGGCTAACTTGTAAGACTAGTCTTTGCAGTTTATGTAACAAGCCCATGATCTATATAAACACATTAATAACTCTCTGAGGCAAATTCAAATTCTTTTTTTGTCTTTTGAGACCAGTTCTTTTGATCTATCCAGAAAAACCAAAATAGCGAGAATAAAGATAATCTCCATGCAAAGGCATGTGGTAAATATGACCATTAATAATAATAATAATATAAATAAGAGGAGTCATGTTTAATAAAATATTCCAAACCATTTTTTGGAGAAGAGTTGGCAGCGATTCTAAACAACGACACACACACAGTCCCAGTTCTACCACTGATATCTACAATATGTCAGAATACAGATTAATCATCACCTCAGTAAATAAGTGTTATGGCCTCGCAACACGTGCCTGAGGGCGGGAAAGCTCATGTATGACTAATCAAAATAAAGATGATACATACTTTCATCTGACAAGCATGCTCGTTTGCAGCCTTCATTTTACACTGCTGAACACTGATGCTGGCGTATCAAACTGACCCAAAAACAGAAACAGAAGAGCAGAAGACAGAAAGATGGAAGAATATAAATGACCCACTTATGAATAGTAATTAAATTAATAACCAGCAGTTATAAAAAAAATCCATTTTCCCTTTGTGTTTTGATGGGGGACGACAAATGGCAGATCCTCTCGCCATTTAAATTTTAGTTGTTTCAGTGTATTTGTCTAAATAATAAGCGAAATGTCGCAGTGATGCATATTGCCATTTCTATAATGTTGCACACAGAACTGCATGCTTGGTGCATAGATCCTAATGGTGATTATAATAATCCAAAAAACATTTCAGCAAGCGAAGCTACCATTTATATGTATTATATGAAAAGTGCCCCACCATGAAAAACTCACATAAAGAAAATGCATTTGCACACAACACCAAGTAGCCCGCAAAACACAATTGGAAATAATACAAATTGCAGTGATGTTTTCCACATCCTCCAAATATCCCACAAAGTGCTCCCAGATCCGCATGACAACAAATCCATTAAGTTTATATACAGTAATCATGGGTTTAAATTGCTCTCTTTACAGCTGTCAGTCAAAAAGTGATGAAATACATAATGCACTTCAGACCACAATGCGGCCATTGTAAATGGAATATGAAAACGATTACAACCTAAGAGTAATTTGCTTTATGGCTAAGCAACAAAAAGCAAACCACAAAATGGAGGAAACTCCAGTGCATAAATGAGACCAGCAAGTCCAATTCATCATTAAAAACTAGAAATCATAAGCATTGTAGATATTACTTTATGATCTAGATAGAGATTAGATTAAATACAAAGTGCCAGGCTGCATTTTGTGCATCACTTCTGAAGAGACTCAGCAGAGAGCCTGAGCCGCCCCTACAGCTAATGAAGCTATTTATAAAATAGTGCTCTTAATTGCAACACTGCCAAAAGGATGTATCTTTGGGAAGCCTACACCAGTGGGAGAACATGATCAGCTCTTATTTGTTGAAGTTTCCTGTCAAAATACACGCAGGAAGCTGCAAGCTGCCGCAGCAACCAGCCATTCATTCAGCATACACCTACAGATCTTAATTGATACCGAAGTCCTGTCAGGTCCAAGAAAAAATAAAACTGGAATTGATAGATTATTGTGTATTAATGCCACAGTCATCGGCGTAATCTTCAAATCCACATACTAAACTGCTAAATAGTAGTTTCAGATGAAAACATTAGTTAAAGGATATGGGTTGCAAACCATCCTGAGACACCAGCTACGTGGACGAGTGGTCTGTTTGATGCAGAAGAACACCACAGGCGCAAGCATCGGGTAGGGGGGCTGCTCCTCCTCATCGGAGACCAAATCGGGAGTGGGGTCCCGGGCCCCAGACCCCTGTGCCTGAGAGCTCTCATGGACCGGGATCCATGTGCTGCTCTTTTCCTCCTCATCGCCGATCTCTTCACTGGGACCGGGCGCCCGGTACAGGGCTGAAATGGGAACTCTTACCTCTCCTCTCTCCAAGTAATGAAAGTGTTCTCTCCCCTCGCCATCAGTCATGATAAAGCGTCTGACAATGGAATCCTACAGTTAAAAGAACAAATATGTCAAGCGAACAATGACTGTATGGCAAGCCGATTTAACAAATATTCCTTTATACTAACTAGTAGCAATTTTTATGTTACTAGTAGGGCTGCACAATATTGAAGAAAAATGCAATATGCAATAACTCGTTAAATAATGCGATATTCAATATGCCAAATGATAATGCTTTAGTTGTGTAAAATAAATTCGGTAACACTTTACAATAAGGTTCATTAGTTAACATTAGTTAACTACATTAGTTAATATGAACTGCACTTATACAGCATTTATTAATCTTTGTTAATGTTAATTACAACATTTACTAATACATTATTAAAATCTTGTTAACATTAATGTGCTGTGAACTAACATGAACAATGAACAACTAACGTTGACATAGATTAGTAAATAAATACAGTAAAAATGTATTGCTCATGATTAGTTCATGTTAGTTAATACATTAACTAATGTTTAACTAATGAATCTGTTACCATAAATTTTGATTATATTTAAATATATTTAAAAACTGAAAATGATATAACCAACATACATGTTTCACATTCTTTTTATGAGAAGAAAGCATCCACAACTTGTGAACAGCAGTATTTTACTGTAGCATTAGCAACATAAAAACTAAGTCTCAGTTTAACATCAGTGTAAACCAGGGGGTTTAGGGTTTCAGGTTAGGCCTACATTAGAGCAGTGAGTGATTTTCTCTTTGTCTATTGTTGTTTGATTAACATTAAGCACATAGACGGAAGCAGGTTTATTAGGCTGCTATCACTTAATATTGTTACTTGCGCACTTTCTTTCTTAACTGTTTACTCTATTTAAGACATAACTGACTGTGTTTATGTGAATACTCACAAAGATTGAAATTTTTACACATTATTTTGTGTGTATTTGGCCATATACGCTGTGGAAGAGAACTGAAATCGGGATTACGCACTGTCCGAGAGGCAGCTTCCTGTGCGCATGAGTAGGCCCTACTTCACTTAATTGTGCCTAATAACATTAAGCATGTCAAAATTATGTAACAGTCATGCATCCATTCTACTCTCTGCTGTCTGTGGCGACCTGAAACTTAGGTTTTTCGTAATCTTTTGAAGTATTAAAATCATTCAGTTATCATAAACCATTGCGATATGCACATTTGCAATATTTCGATATAACGTGCAGCCCTAGTAGCTAGTGCTTTTTTACTAGTAGGTAATCCAATAGTGCTACTTCCTTTTCAATTTCATTACAATTCAATTTCATTAGTGTTCATTAGTGTTTTATTGTTTCAGCTTTACCAGCACACAGTGATTATATGCTAGTACGTATGGAACACTAATATCATTAATGGTACTAGTAATGTTATAACAATTCTTATATCTTAGCTACTAGTTATTTTTTACTTGCCTTTTGTATTGACTAGTCACATGGTTACAGTTCAATTTAAAATGTTACTAGTAGAACAATTTATATAGTGAACAATTAAATTAATAATAGTAACTATTTTAATAAGTACTAGTATCTAATGAATAAGTACTAGCATTACATTTATTACTAATGAAACAGTGATATAAAAAACTACTAGTAACTAAAACTAACAATTTATATTAGGCACTGATAAAATTAAATATAATAGTGACAAGGAGTTAATGTTAAATCGGCTTGCCATAGGACGTGTGTATTAAATGAAGGATAGTTGATTGTCACGGTTTTGTACAATGAAGAGATAAGCGATTGTCAAATGCATCAAATAGACAACACATCAAGCTCCATCTCCTAGTTTTACAAATTAGAAAGTAAAAGGGAACATAAATCAAAATATAGTCCTGAAGTTGAATAAAAAAATAAATAAAATAAAAAAAAACCTTTCGAAAATTATTTCTACCCCAACAAACCTGAGCACAGCAGCTGTGGAAAATAATGCTGTTATGAATATTTGTATCTTCCGTATTTCTAATTTTCGACACAAAAACATACTGTGACGGAAATTGATTAAACACAACTTACAAAACAAAACAAAACAAATAAGTTACCTTATAGATAAGGAATTGGAGGTTCCCATAAACATCTCCTTTACTTTCAGTGTACCGCAGAAAAATCCGTTCTGGTAAGAGACCGAGACTCGCTGCGATCCATTTTTCTCTTTCAAATGCAGTTTCTGCCTCTTAACGACGTTAAGTCCTTCGATTTTCTTTAAAATGACCAAATCTTCAGTGATTTATCCCAAAACATGTCAGACTGTCTCAGGTGTGAAGCAAGAAAAGCCATTATCCAAAGAAAAAACTGCGAAAGGGTTTGGCGCATCTATGTTGGTCGGGATTCTCCCTTGATGTGACAAGCCAAACTTCTAGTGAGCAGAACGCGCGAGCGCGAGCACGTGACGCTTCATTTGGCTTTACCCGCATTACTTCACACCGGATACTCTTTTATCATTCTTATTAAGACGGAATGTCTTTAGATATGTTGAAAACATGCTTCAACGTAAGTTAAATCTTGTAAAATTAAAATTCATAAGTATCCAAGGCTATTTACTGAATGGACAAGGGAAAGATCTGACTAAAATTACTGAAAATAATAATTGTATGCGTAAAGAAATTATTTCGGATGACTCTGTTCAGCATGTTCAGAGATACTCCTCTATATTTAGGTGCAATCCTCTGATTCTCACAAAATGCGTGTTTTTCCTTGCCAGCCACTCAAGTGTCAACACCGTCAGAAAGGCTACAAAAATGTGTCGAATATTTGTCCAAAAATCTTGACAAATTACGTCAATAAATGGTTGAGACTAACGGATGGCCTCACACTGATTTTCAGCTCCATTTTTTGAATTGACATCGCCGAAAATTTTATGTTGGTGACAAATCAAGTAGCCTATATTTACATCACATCACACATAGTTATTTTGTTGTTTTTCTAGAAAGTTTTTCTTTCACACAACTGGTTGAACTCAGTTAAGCATCTCAGGTAAACAACTCAGGTAAGTAGGCCTATCTCAGGTTGGAAACTCAGGTAAGTCATTTCACCTAAATGACTGAAGTAAGTGATACACTAACGGACAGTTTGATATGACATTTAATGAATTTAGCTATAAATGAGAGACTCAAACAAGCGGTCCTCTGTGTTGTCTGAGGATGCGCGGCAGTTGTCATGGTAACTCTAATCTCTCAACTGCCACCCAGAATTTAGAAAATGCAGCTCAACTGTTTAATGTAAATTATAATACACTAAAGTAATAAAAAACGTATATACATAATGCAAATAGAAATAGACATATGTAGATAAAAATAAAATATAAATTATTTGTATTATTTTTGTGACCCAAACTCGATGTGGGGTGGTCACAAATAAGCCTACCTAAAAATCCGAAATATTTCCTTTACAATTTGTGTAATGGAGCTGACATTTTCAGTTGAGACACAGAAAATATAGGCACAATTACTTTAATAACAATAATAATTAATAATAGGCTAATAATAACCAGAACCTGTCTGACCATGTTGAGCTTAAATCAGGTAGAACATGGAAAGAAAACCTTGAAGATGAAGAATGTGAAATCTTAGAGAAATTAAAAAGAAAATGATACCAAATGGTACACTGCAAAGAACATGATACATGCATAATGCTGCTATTAATGCCATAAACTAATGGCATGAGTTGTCCCATGTCCCAAGAATCAGTGAATTATTAATTTTACAAAAAAAAAAATAAATAAATTTATTATTAATTATAATATTGATTGGATGAGGATTTTTCTGTTTTTAACATCCTATGTGAGTTGACTTAAGGCTAGTCAAACACGGCATTGAAAATGCTCTCATAAAAATCTGATGGTTACTGCACAGTATCATTAATAATCCCTGCATGCGTTCCTGTGTTCTGAATAATAAGCCAAATCAATATTGCCTCTAAAAGGGTTAGACATTCCCGAAACCCCCAATATGCATTTTACAGTATCACTGTTTCCATGGCATCTAGAATCTCAGCAAATGAGCTGTCATCCTGAAGAAAATAAATCACCTCCAACAGATCAATTATTTCTCAGAGATAATCAATACGCTGCTTTTGGGAGAATGACCTCTTAAGCTCAGGGTAAGCATGTGGTCGCCACTGATAGCAGCACTGGGGTTTTGCTGGATTTAGATTGCACATGTGCTGTACAACAGCAGTGAAATATATATGGACTGAATGCATTATTGAGAGGCAGTGGGCGAGTCTACATGCTTTCCTTCCACGCTCAAGTTATCTTGTAAATGAGTACAGCAAAACATAATTTGAGGGGAAAAAAAGAAGCTTTTAATGAATATCACATGAGCCCAGCTACTGCAGAAATTCACAATATATTAACATCAAATGGAAGAGACAAAGCCTAACCATAATTTCATGCGCCTGTTCAAAAACAGTAGATTTTTTAGCTATAACAATAATAATGTTTGCATATACATTGCACTATATATATTAAATCATCAAATCAAATCAATTAATAGCAATTAAATGCACACTATATAAAATGACCATGATTTTAACGGTAAAAGACTGTAAAAATGCTACGGTGAAAAACAGTTCATTGGTTTACAGAACGTTTCCATACTATATACGGTGAATAACTGCAATAGATCTAACGGTACATTTAATGTAATTTTACAGTACAAAAAAATACCGTTAAATTGACCGTTTTTGGAACTGAAAAATAACAAGTCATTGAACTGTAAAAAAAATTCCTGTAAAATTTACGGGAAAAAAACGACAGCTTTGGTTGCCAGAACTTTACCGTTTAAAAAAAAAAAAAAAAACGGTAACACTGTTCTAGGTTTTACGGGACAGCACTTTTTCAATTTTACAGTTCAAAACCATATAATTTAAAGGTTTTTATTGTAATAATTACGGTTCATAACTGTTTATTTTATATTAATCGATCTGACAGCACTAATATATATTAGTATATATATATATATATATATATATATATAGGCAAGAGAAACCACTAGATGTTAATGACTGTGTCAAACTCTACACCATACTTTTTAAATTGAGAAAGATAAAGACCAAAGATCTATCGACAAGTCTGGAAACAGGTGTGTGGCTTAAATTACACTGAAATGGATTTGATAATTGTTGGGGCCAAGAGGTTTGCACAGTTTAGTGAGCACCCAACAGTTGTGCTGCGTCAACTAAAGCTACTCCAATATCTGTGGCGAGAGAATCTGATGTGTGCTTACAGACAGGGGGGTGGGGGGTGGGGGGGTTGAAAGCAGCACTATCACCCTGTCAGTCATCCCCTGGGTGGTTAATACTGTTCCGCCCCATTTGCTCCTCCATTCCCTCCCTTTTTATCACTGCAAGTCATTCGAAAGAATTCTAGAATTTTAAGGATTCTATTGCTTTTTCAGTTACAGTCAATATTTTCAAGCACTATCTGGTACTATAACAGATTCATTTTTCTATTCAAGACTTTTCAGAGAGGAGATGCAGCAGGATTTGTGAAACTTGTGAAAAGCATGCATATTTCAAGGGCCGTCTACTTTCTTATATTATGTACTCAAATTTTGCTCTTATCCCAGTGTTCTATCAGGTGTTCCGTCACACTCGGCTCCTTCAGGCAGTCAAACGTGTCACATCACTGGTATCTTCTGAATAGCAGCTGTACATTCCAATCTGTAAAGCTGCTTTAACCCTCTAGTTTACACATCTTATTATCCTGGTGGCCGAGGAGCCATCTGGACAAGGCCACCACTTTCTGCTTACAAATACAGAGGGGACCGATTTAACTCATCCTTACAAGACGGGAGGCCTTTAATTAAAGCCATTGATGGGACGGAAATATGTAATCCAATGGGCATGAATTTTTTATTATACAACAGGTTCTGATCTTCTAATCTTCTTGATCAGGGGTTCTCCAAGAGTGCTGATATTTCCCATTTTATTCTTCCTTAAAGGCAGATTGAGCTTCTACTGTATGTTTTCTTCATTTTCCTTTCTTTACTGCGGCAATCTGAATGTGGCCTGTTGTCCAGAGCCGGTTTAACACAGATAATATAAGTTACAGTGTCAATGGAAAAAAACAACTTGCAGACCCAAATGAGAGTCTTCTTTAAACAGACGTCATGCAGATTTTCTTTTGTTTTGATCTTCTTTAACGCTTTAATCCTCCAGCCTAGAAAGAGACAACTGATCTGCCAGACATATCAACAATAAAGACGCAACGCCATCAGTCATTATGTTCAATCTTTTGAAGGTGAAATGGCAAAAACATTTCAAGCGTTCGTGGGTAGAAAAACAGTGGTAATGAGAATGGCCTTCACTGATTCTCTAACAAGCTGAGGTTGGAATAACACACTGGAATAATGAGAGAAGACAACAATCTAGCTAATATTCATCCACCGAGCCACCACCCCCACTGTGTAGTCGCTTTCACATGGTCACGAAACCCATAGCAAGGAGTTCCTCTCAGCTGGTTTTGCTTCATGAGCTAGATTTTACAGTGGACATCAAGTGACGCCCAAACCAGCAACCCATATTTAATCTAGTCTGGTTTTGTTGAATGTTTGAGTATGAGGACATGTCACAACCGGCCCATGCTGGCATCTGCCTGATTTGGCTGCTTTTACCAAGTGACAGATGAATTTGCACAAAAATAATGCAGAGTTTGATTGGGCATCAGCCTTTGACATCAACAATGTGAATTTGGGAAGATTTGTTTCTCCCTTTTACGTTATTAAGTCTATAAAATGCATATGGTTTTATCAAATAGAGTGATCTTCCATGAGTTCATATGTGGTAGCTTATAATTAAAGTTTTAACAAGAATCTACACTCTAAAGAAAAATGTTTCTGAACAGTACCAAATACTTTTTGGTGCTAAATAGAACCCTTTTTATAAGGTTCCATAAAGAACCATGCTTTGAAAGTGCTATATACATTATATTATATATATATATATCAGTAAAAAATAAAAGTACAGACACAACATGCTTAATAATGATACTAATATTAATAATATAAAGATAATATACAAATATTAATACAAATTAAAGAGTCTATTTTTATATAAAATTTTTAAAAATTAAACATTTTATTTTTATATATTATTACACAAATATACATAAAGCATGTTGTGCCTGTACTTTTATTTTTTACTGAAATGTGAAATTGTAGCATTTCAACTGACATTGAGCATGAATAAATGCATAAGGAAGTCAAACACAAATTAGAAACAGAAAATAGATGTATGCCTAATGACTAGTTCCAGTGAAATATCTTCATAATCTTCGATAATGTCTTAGTCCATAATTTTAGTGTAACTGAGTGGTAGTTTTTCTCTGCAGATGATGAGGCTGTGGGGAGTGACAGCATCTGAAATACACAAGGAAAAGTTATATAAAGTCAAGGGATAGCTTTAATGCTTGTTTGTTGGTTTGTTACTGGGTACGTTTATGCATAAACCCAAGTAATAATTTAAAAAAATAATAAAAAAAAAAAATCTAACAATATGGGTCATAAATTACATTTCTTTGTTACTTACTTAATGGAGAAAAGGAGAGAAGTATTGTTAACTGAACAGAGCTGGTCACTCCTACATACACTGTAAAAAATGAATGTGATTTTAACAGTAAAATATTGTAAAAACGCTACGGAAAAAATATTGTAAATAGGTTAACAGTAAGTTCCGGGATTATATACAGGGAAAAGCTGTGAAAGCTCTTAGCAGACATTATGTAATTTTCACAGTAAAATGCTGTAAATTTTAAAATTTTTATAAGTAAAAAAGACAAAATCAATGTATAATTTACAGTCAAAAACTGTGTGACACTCCACATTTGAAAGTATTTTGTTTAAATAATCATGTTTCTTAATAGTTTTTGTTATCAGTTATGTACATTAGGGTTTCATGTTACATCTCCTGTTGTTTAATGAATGTTTATTGCATTACGTAAGTGTTGTGAGTTACCATGATGGTGTTTTGCATTTGCGTGAATGACTCTGTGCACCTTCTTTATATTAGTATACTTCAGCTCGTGGAAAAGCTACTTGTGATGGACTCCGATTCTTCATGTGGCTTTCTCTTTTACCACCTGCATTATTATGGTGGTTGTCAGTATATGTTAAAGGTACAAAACAGATTTTAGTAGTAGTGTGCATTGTTGAATTTATTGGTTTACATTAATTTTCTTGTTTGTAAATTACAGTTTTATACTGTAAAATGTACAGTTTGTTCTATAAAGGTGTTTACAGTTTTTCTGTATTTTTTAACTACATAATTTTTTCTTTATTTTTACAGTGTATTCTGTTAAACTAAAAATAGAAAAAAACATGATTGGTAGGACACCAGTTACAATTTGAAAGTTAAAATTTACAGACATTTTAAGAAAGAAATCATTTACCTGTTGAGAGTGTGTTGACAGTCTGTATTTGGATGGTTGAGCTCCAGAAAACCAGTAATGATGTGGCTTTGGCAGATACAGATTTGAAAAACAAAAAGGCAGGAATAAAGAAACTCTAACACAAAGAACCATTACAGCATATAAAGGGTTTTTCAGGACCATATGGTTCTAAATAGTACTGTTACTACATGTAAAGAACCTTTAAAGAATCTTTTTTAGGCATTCTAAGGATTCATTAGATATAGTCTGTGAAATCTTGAAGTTGTGATGAAACGGAAGTAGCGTCAAATCTTTTCTTCTGTATTGTAAAGTACACATCTGAGTGAAAAAGACAAATGTAGGACAGGGACTCTCTTCTATCCATCATTTTTTAATTGGATTTTGAGATGTGAGTTTGCAGTCGATTGAGGAGGGGTGGGAGTTTTAGTAGACTAAATGATGGAGAAGTCCTTTTGATGTATTCTGGTTTACCAGAATAAGTTATGACATTTTAAGTAAACAATACGAGTTAAAACATTTTAAGCATTCACAGTAAAATTAATAACATGCATTTACAAAACAGAATTTCCATCTCATGCTGACCTTTCAGGGACAATTCACCAAAAAAATGAAAATTCTGTCATCATTTACTTTAGTTCCAAACTTGTATGAATTTCTTTCTTCTGCTGAACACAGAAGATATTTTGCAGAATGGGCAACCAAACAGTTGACAGCAGCCATTGACTTCCATAGTAATTTTTTTCAATTGCTACCAGAACTTTCCTTTTTGGGTAAACTGATCCCATTAACAAAAGCACCAAAGGGTCACACTTTATTATAAGTATACAGTAATAAAGTACTTACAAATCATTAACAAACTATTAGTTTATAGTTAATTCATAGTATTGTATTTGTAATTAATTTCATTCATATTCAGTGTTCCATAAAATGTTTACAAATACATTAAGCACACACACGTTGCCATATGTAATTTATGGGGACTCTCCATAGGCATAATGGTTTTTATACTTTACAAACTGTATATTCGATACTCCTACACTAACTCTACCCCTAAACCTACATATACATAACCATATACACTGAGCCGGCGTTCTCACGTAGAACCAGGAAGCGCTGAACGTAAACTGCAGACTAGTGCTGGGCAGTTTGACCAAAAATCTGTATCATGTTTTTTTTTTTTTTTTAAAGATTCTGGCGGTTTCACGGTATGTCACGTTTTTTTACTGGACCTTTATTTTGGCATATTTTACTGTCAGGAGTGCAGGGAATGTATTATATAAACATTGTAAGGACAAATAATTTTTTTAAAAATTTTTCATAAATCAGTTCATAAAGCTAACAATTTAGTTTAAAATGTATACAAATTAATTAAATTATTTAATTAAATTAATAATATTAATAAGTAGGCTACATTTTTACTGTGCAATTTGTCATTTCAGTGAAGACTTTTGAGTTTGTGTTATTATTGTTATTGTAATTATTATTAGTAGTATCTCTATTAATCGAAGTACACTCTATTGTACAATAGTAATATATCTATTATTTCAAGTTTGCCAAACTTTTATTTTGACAGGGTCGTGAAGACCTTTGACTTCCTGTGTATATGATAAGAATAACGTTGATAGTTTTATCAAATTAAACGGTGAAATGTTCATAAAGTGACTAAGAGCAGCTCTGCAGATGAAGTTCATGTATATTATGAGTGAGACAGCAGACACTGAAATCATCGCGAGCGGCACTCGTGCTTCAGTATGTGTAGTGGCAGACGAAAATGAGGCGCAGACTTCAGGTTTCAATAGCAGTCTTTTTTAGCTTTAATATTCACAGACACTATTCCGTATCGATGTCTGATTCATTGTACAGCCATACTTTTGATTTATTCATCCAAAAACTGCCAAATTCTGTGACATTTCGCTTTATACAGTAAGTTCTATTTGTGAACGGATTCTGTGATTTCATCCGTGTTTTCTGCATCGCGGAAATCTTATGGCTCTACATGGTATTTGCAGTATTAAAGAGAGATGGTTTTGGGAGTTATTCATTGTTGTGTTATAAAGTTGTTTCCATTAGTGTAAGAAGGGTATGCAGTTAATATAAGTCCGTTCTCTATACACTCTACATAGCGCTTCATGGCCATTGAATAGTTACAGCAGCTGTTTCAGCTACACACCAGTATGGCGGTTTTTGAAAAATACATATTGGTCTTGAAATTGAAACTGGTATACCATATGAACCGGTATACTGCCCAGCACTATCTCAGATTTTATCAAAAATATCTTAATTTGTGTTCTGAAGATGAACGGATGTGGAACGACGTGAGGGTGAGTAATTAATGACAGGACTTTCATTTTTGGGTGAACTAACCCTTTAATTAATGACATTTTCATATTTTCCATGACCTAATCTAAAGTGAGAACTATTTACAGTTAATAAGTTATTAATAAAGCATAAAAACATCTAGCATTTACATCATTATTTACATATGAGCTAATAATAATTGTTTTAATTACAGTGACAATGAATGAAGAACTCACTAAACTAATAGTTTCCTAATGATTTCTGAGTATTTCTTACTGTATTATTATAAAGTGTTACCCAACAAGGTGATATGATCTTAGCCATCTGACCCATGAATAATTAAATTTATTACACATGCAGCTTTCTAGAATACTTGTTTTTTTGACTGGTTAGTCACGACTTTCCAAGGTCTGATATTTCCTGATAATGACCGGCTGGATGAACATTACCCCTTGCATTTTACTTTTATTCAACAAGGATGTGTTAAATTGATCAAAGTGACAAAGATATTTATAATGATCTATTTCAAATAAATGCTGTTCTTTTGAATTTTCTATTCATCAAAGAATCCTGAATAAAAGCAGCACAGATTCCACAAATTATTATAACCAGCTATTTTCAACATCGATGATAATAATAAATGTTTCTTGAGCATCAAATCATCATATCAGAATGATTTCTGAAGGATCATGTGACACTGAAGACTGGAGTAATGATGCTGAAAATTCAGCTTTGACATCACAGGATTAAGTTACATTTTAAAATATATTGAAATAGAAAAAAAATGTTCTTTAAATTGTAATAATATTTCACAACATTACTGTTTTTACTGTATGTTTGATCAAATAAATGCAACCTTGGTGAGCAAAAGAGACTTCTATCAAAAACATTATAAAATACTGACCCCATTGTGTATATCTTAAATGTTTATTTGTATGGAGAATAAGAATGTACTCATTCCCAGTCACATTTAATAACTAAAATATAGTGAAACCAAGTCGAAACAAGTTGATTTTTGTAATTTCCTGGTTACCGTCACGTGACAAAATGGCTTCCTGCATGTTGGTTAGACCATATTCACTTTAATTTGACAGACAAAAGTATTTCAAATATTAATGATATTAAACCAAACCTGCTTCAATTATATTTTTAAGGCTAAATTCAGAATCTTTTTCAGAAAAATAAAAATAAAAAAATAAAATCATTGTCCATATGATTTGCATTTTTAAATCTATTTTAAAATAGCTTAGTACATCTGGACCAAAAAAAAAAAAAAAAAGTGTCAAGTCAAAGGTTAATTTCCTCCTATTTGCTCTCCACCATATCAGGATTTGTATGGAAGAACAGCTAAATATATTTCAATATATATAATGGATATACAGTAATATAACGGACAAAATATCGGCAGCATCTCACTTGCTTTTATTGTAGGACTAAATTATTTGAAGACACATGAGTCACCTCTTCCCTCTGTCACAGTGGTTCACACTGCCAGGATTGAACAGCATTTGCAAATCAGTAACTGTGCTGAGCGGTAATCCAAGGCTTTGAGATCTCCAGTGGGGTTTTCTTTGTGAAAACATGCTCATTAAACTCATGTCAGACTGGCCTGACTGTGTTTTATTGAGTTGTTTGCTAAACACAACGTGAAAGGCACCATGCAGTGTATCAATGACAAACCAGAGAGATCATTCTCTCATGTCAGTCATCAAAAATTGCATCAGACAACCAGATTATTCATTCATTGTATGGAAAAAAGTAATAAAGTCAAACAAGTTTGGAATGACATGCGGATGAGTGAATGATATAGTTTTCACTTTTTCCTCAATTTCACCAGCCAATGATATATTTTTATGACAGCATGAAATGACATGACACCTGACACCATGACGTTAAAAAAAAGACATGTTATTTGTCCGTCAGACTGACCAAAATCTGGAGCTTGTAATAGGATTTAACTGTCCAAGTCAAGAGGGATCCATAAAGCCTCTATTCATCTCATCTGAATAATGCGCACAAAAGCCTGTCACCAGACACTGTCTGCCAAGAGTGCATGAGTGATGGATGTTGCCTGGATTGGGCACGAGTCTAGTCTCTGTGTAATGAGAAAGGACAACACTATATTTCCTTTAAACACTTTACAAGATAATTTTACACGCTGCTCATATACTGACAAGAAGATGCTGTGATTTATGATTCGGACTTCCAGCTCAATGTAACGCACACTCAACAACAGCTTCCAGTGCATGTCTGTAATATACACCAGAGATCAAAAGGGTTTCCCAGACAACTGGCAGGATCCCGTGTCAGCTTGTAAAAATGCTCTCCTGATGCAGACACGGAAAAACCATTACTGCAAATGCACTTTTTTGTCCTCTAATGGTGCCTCAGTGAAACTGTGCCAGAAAACCATGAAGAGAAATTGACACATTAAACATATGCACATGTATGACTAAATAACAGGCCCTAAGATTCAGAGCAGGTCTTATAATCGATCCCATTGTGGGGATCTCAGAAGGAGCAACAATTTAAGAATTTGAGAGAGGAAATTTTACCGAACAGTCGTGTGATGTAGTGCAAAAATCTTTAACTAGCCCCTATCCAGATTAACCACTTAATGCACTGAAATGAGTTGTAAAACATGTAAACAAGCCATTGTCATTCCTTTCTATGTAAATTATACTCATTATAGATTGAGGCGTATGCAATACAGGTCATTTGCGGTGTTTGACCTCATTCGATCTGTTCTTTCAGAAAACCATGTCCACCAGAGACCAACAACACTGTGGTCAGCAATGTAACCCAGGGATTGTACCTACTTCCAGCTTCCAGACATTCTACTGGACTTCTGAGTGACATGAAGACCTCAGGAGATCTTTCTGGTTCTTTGCTCAGTGTGTGAAAGCTTCACACAAGGTGTAAGTTGCACATGAAAACTACACGAGCGAGTGATGCAATACGTTTGCAATGCTGACACACACTTGCTCTGAGATGATTAGACATTGGATGAGTGGATGCTGTATGTATGAAACTTGCACAGCATACATTGGGATGTTTATCATTATTTATTAATGTAGTTATGCCTGTGTGTTATTCACACTCAAACAATACAGGGAGTTCACAGGCTGGTGGGGTCATGTGATCCCACCCTCACAAAGCAAATGCATCAAATAAACCCCCCTCTTTTTATTTTTATTTATTTATTTTTTTTTTTAATGAAGCCAGAATTAAAATCAACCATCTAAAATGTATCCATCCAGCCAAAGTGTTTGTTTTAAAGGCCATTCCGAAGTGCCACGTTCACTGCAAGGCAGCGACAATGATCATATGTACTAAATGCATCTGTTATGTTGGCAGAGTTAAGCAGGCATCTGGTCTTGCGGTTGGTGTATCAGCTGTTGACTCAGTGGACTGCCCCTGTTTGTGGGACACTTGCCCAAGAGCGTCCAACAATCGTCATTACAGAGAGATCAAGCATGGCCTATTTGCGCCTCCTCGGAGGATGATCACCAAGGTTACCGCAGCGTACAGCAGCAGAGATTTCTCGTCTTTCTAATGTGCAATAAAACCTCAGGTTTCCTGTTTGTGCTTGTGCGCCATGTCCACTCTGGGTGATTTGAGAGAGGGATACAGCGAACTCTGATCTGTTTTGCCTTCCTGAGTTGTCAAGGTTTGGAGATTTCACAGACATTTGAAAAAAAACACGCGTTTCTTTATGTAAACATGCCGTTTGGCTTGAGCGTGTGGAGGAGGAGAGCATTCAAGCTGTTTTTGAGTGACAGCTTTTATCTTACTGCATTATCTGCAAGAACAGTTTTGACAGGTTCAACAAATGGATCGCTTATGATACGCTATTGAAATCTCTGATAAAGCATAATGCTGTCAAAACAATATTCTGTTTACGTACTTTCCCTGATGCATTTTGATGAATCTTTCCATTGCATACGCCATGAACCATTTCATATGAGCTATCATTATGCGTAGTGTCAATTTCACAAATTTCGATGATAGTCACGAATGCAACGTTTTCACATCTCTGAAATGAGGTATGCAAGTACCATCTGAGCCATCGATCTAGAGTGAACGTTTTCCAGCCCTGAGACCTCTAACACACCATTATTGGAAAAGAAAGAGGTCAGCCCTCAATAACACACACGCAGAGGTAACCAGTCTCTTTAAAGGCCATTCATGACCCTGAATGCGATTAGCAAGCCTAGTTTATTGGCCTGTCTATAATGCGATCGTCAGTATGCCGTTGCCATGAGTAGTTTCTTGTCACCGCACCACTACTAAAGTGAAATATCTTTCACTTAGCTTTAATTAGTAGTCACTGATGTATGCGTCTGCATATCTCCACCGAGCATCATGGGAATACTGCATCACCATAGCGACTCCTTTCAGCTGATGCTTTCTGTACGAAAGTGGCCAATCAAACATAGCTATTTTATATAAACTATCCTGCATTAAAGTACAGACAGGAGCTGGAAGTGTGTCCTCGACAGAGTGCCGTCTGATCTGCTGTGGACACGAGTGAGCGTGGAGTGGTGTGGAGAACGGCGCTCTAATGTCGTTGAGTGTTTAACAGTTAGGGGGATAAAAGGTGCTATAATACACAGCCAGGCTGCCTGCTGAATTGTGACTGTGCTATACGGCAAAGCAGGACAGGTGAAGGCAAAGTTGCTTAGCAACCTTTGTCCTTGATATATATTTACTTTTTGCTAATATTATTGTTTAGTATAATACATACAAGTGTAGATGTGTTATACTTTTTTTTTTATAAATGGTGTGATGTGTGCAGTGCTGGGTAGTAACTGATTACATGTAATCTGGATTATGCAATCAGATTTAAAAAAAATTTTTTTAAGTAGGCTACTTATAATTAGATTATATTACATTTTTAAATACTCAATCACAATGGCAGTACATTATTCATAATTCATTGATTTTCCATATTACTTCCTACTCCCTACTAAATTTTCTTTCTAAAAATGCCTACTGCTTATGTATGTTCCTGACGAACATTCATTATTCTTTGAAAAATCATTTAACCATGTATTTAACCATTATTTGTCTTTCAAACACATTAAAATGTACAAATTTTATATTTACATGCAATGCAGGGATTCCAAGTTTTTTTTGTCAGCTTAACCTCTTTGACCTAATATATTTTCTTGAAGAACCCCCCTGAAATTTTAAATTAATAAGATTAAAATTAAGTCAATAATGATAATAATAAACAATAACATTAGGTTCACAGTTCTCTGATGTCAGTTAATGGTCACATGACATGCAGGTCAACAAATAATACATGTCTAATATATTTTATCTTTTTTTTTTTTTTTTAGTAAGTGCTTTATTTTGATTGTTTTTATTTTAAAATAGTTTATTTTAATTTTCATTTTTAATGATTTCATTACTTAAAAGGTTAGTTCACCCCAAAATGACAATTCTGTCAATAATTACTCACCCTCATGTCGTTCTACACCCGTAAGATCTTCGTTCATCTTCAGGACACAAATTAAGATATTTTTGATGAAATCCGTGAGCAATCTGGCCTCTGACAGATGGCAACACAATGACCAATTTTAAGATCCAGAAAAGTAGTAAAGACATGTTGTGGTGCTCACGTGAACAGCATCGGAGACTGACACAAAAGAGAAGAAAGTGCTAAGAAGTGGTTCTTGGCTCGTTATTATAGGGGAACCACTTTTGGTGCTATGTAGCACAATATCTTTAAATGTGCTCTACAGCACCTTTGTGAAATGGTGCTATGTAGAACCCATAAGAGGTGCCATATCGCATTTTATTTCTTCAACAAAAATGGTGCTAAATAGCACCAACAGTGGTTCTTTGGCTCATAAAGAGCCTTTAAAGGGGCTTAACAGGTTCTGTATATGGTAGCAGTGCTATATAGCACCTTAATCATCCCAAAGAACCAGTGAAGAACTGCTGAAGAACCACTGAAGCACCAAGATTTGGTGCTATACAGCACTTAAAGTGGTTCCCCTATAATTATGAACCACTTTTAGTACTATATAGCACCATTTTTTTTTTTACAATGTCTTTACAATCTTTCTGGGCCTTGAAAGTGGCAATTGCATTGCTGAGTCAGACAGCTCTCGGATTTCATCAAAAACATCTTAATTTGTGTTCCAAAGATGAACGAAGGTCTTACGTGTTTGGAACGACATGAGGGTGAGTAGATGACAGAAATTTTCATTTTTTGGGTGAACTAACCCTTTAATAGCTTTTCATTAAACTCAAACCTCTGCAGTTTCTTCATGAACCCCAGTCTGGGAAACCTTGATGTTATATAATATTTAATGCACTTCATGTTGTTGATAAAGAATGGAATTTATTTTCTTACTCTTTGTATTTTTATATCAATATGGTACAAGATTATTCTAATCAAATCTATGTGATAAATGAGTTAGGTCAAAAGTAATCTAAAAGTAGTCAGATTATATTACCTTAAATGGTCATTTTCATTCAGTAAATGAGTGTGTCATACAAGCATGTTGGATGTAGCGGTCAAGGGAAATCAATATTTATTGCTGTATCCAGGATACAAACAAACATACAACATTTTTTTATTCCACAACATTTATCCTCTACAACTGGACAGTATATTTTATTCAATGTATTTAAATATTAAATAATTAATATATTAATTATATTAAATATTTAGTGTTGTATATTTCATACATTAAGTTTTGCATAGGTTGTGCAACAATAGTAGTCATGTAATGCATAAAGAAAAATCAATACAGAATCTCTCTGTGCACAGTTAAGCAGGTTACAATTGAAGAGTTCAGATGCAAAAGCCTCTAAGTGCAATCTGAAATTTTCTTCTAAAATGAACATTTTTATCAAGATTGTATGTTTATGTTAAGTTATTTAACTTTAATGGCAGTGAAAGGGACCTATTAATTGTCATTAAAGTTAAATTACTGAACCTAAACATACAAGCTTGATAAAAAAAAAGTTCATTTTAGAAGAAAATTTCAGACGGCACTTAGAGACTTTTGCATCTGAACTCTTCAATTGCAACTGTCATCTTTCCTTTAATTGGATTAAACATCACTGTGACATATAGGAAATACAGAGAAATGTCACATGGCAATACAAAGACCAGTCACCAATCCACCTACACATTTAAATGTGTGATATCTGCTGCTAACCTTCCTGTAGCAAACAGCTAATGCACAAAACAAGAAGCCAAAATGGGAAACGTTAGGATGCAATCAAATGCTGCATTCTTATTGCACCAGCAGAAAATGTCATAGGTAAATATTTCATCAGATTGTGATGACACATTGCACGAGAGACAGCAATAAGCATGAGTTAGTGCAATTCCACAGGAAAATATATTTCTCTCCTCTGAGCACAATGCTGCCCCTGACTTTTTTTGTTTTACGCCAGTCATACCCAATATGGGTCAGGCAGCCCCCTCCTCACTCATTCCCATCCCTGCAGTTCCAGCAGCACGTGAGTGCAGCATTTGCTGGAATGCATAAAAGCTCTCCTTTCCCTCCCATTTGCCATGTGAAGATTCATCTTTTATTTAAACTCCAACTGAGAATGAATATGTGAATACATTTAGCCTGCTCTCTTATCATTAGTGCAACTATTTACATAAGCGTTGAGGAAAAGACATTCCCCTGCGCAAACCACATGCTTTAATAAGAATGTTTCAAAATGTACATGAAAACAGATTGATTCCTGATTTTATAGAGAATACAATGGCTCCGTTTATTTACAGGGTTTCCATGGTTTGTGCTTGCAGTAGGAGAGAGCGATGGAGCAGGATTCGTATCACAATGAGAGAAGCCATTGCCTGTCAGATATGAGAAGACAGTGCGTGGGTGTGCTGGGGTTAGAGGCTCGTGAAGCACAGGGCCCTGTTAACACCACCTCTCCCTCCCTTATTTGTGCCACACTGGAGGATCTCTGCCATTACAAAACCTCACCGAATGGAGCTCAAAAGAGCAGATGGTGTTCAAAAGACCTTAATTAGATTTCCCCATCACCACAGATGATAAGAGTTGATAGACACACTGTCGTGTATCTCCCTATGGAACAATGATTACATTGGTAACATGTTTGCAATCTCTTCTGGGACCAAATATCATGTTACTCCATTTCCAGTAACTACTTTTCTAGATAACTGAATGTCTGGATGCTGTACCAATCATACAGAGAGGAAATTTGGGGAATTTTCTTATTGTAGCAGTGCTTCTTGGTGCAGTCACATTAGCATAATTACTGTGAAATTTCACAGGCAAAAAAAGATCCATTGTCTATTTTCAGTAGCTCACACAGAAATCACTTTCAAGCCAAGCAGCTTTCTAATGGTCAACACTGCATATTTGCATGACCAACATTATCCAATCGCAAAATATGCGTTGGGAAATATTTCGCCCTCACATAAAGCTTCCTATTGAAAAGTACTGAGCCTTGCACATGACATGGCAGAAAAAAAATTTAATTGTGCGCACAGTTTACTCATTTGTTCCCTCGATTTACTAAATTGTGCGCACAATTTAGTAAATCATGTCCGGGGGTCCATAGTAGTGACTGGACTTCGGCCGAGAAGTTTCATTGAGCAATGGTAAATGTGACTGTACCTTTAATAAAGGAAAATTAGTAGTTCATCCACCAAAAATATTATTTATTTATTTTTTTTACCTAAACTATATGACTTCCTTTCTTTTTTATGTAACACAAAAGGGGATTTTTGAAAAAAAATTAAGCATTAAAAACGACACAAGCGTACCACAAAAGTATCATAAAAGTGATCCTTTTGACTTTTGCACAATATTCGAAATATTCTAAAGATGTACAGTAGATTTTTGTTAGGAACAGACCAAAATTTAAGTTCAGCTGTGAACTGCTGAGTCAGTGATTCAGGTCAATCCAACTCATGAACGAATCAGTGTTAGTATTGTTAAAGCTGCAATCCGTAACTTTTTTTGGTTAAAAATGATCCAAAATCAATTTGAGCAAGTACATAACCAGCCAATTTTCAAAACTATCTCCTTACCCAATTCACAATGGTTAGCTTAATGTGTTCTAATTTGAGCGATACTACTGGGTTTCCGTGGGAAATTCAAGCATGCAGCCGTTTGTCTTTGCGTCATTACGTCACGTCTGTTTACATAAAGAAGGAGTACCAGCTAGTAGGCCAAATCACATTTGAGGATGGTGGATCATTTATAGCCTTTTCTCACAGCAGCTTGAATAATTAAACTTATCATTTTGATGGTGTATTGTAATCCAGAAAGGTCCAAATGACATTCAGTGACAACTGGAGATTTAGTGGCTGGAGTGGCTACAGAAATTGAAATCTACAGGTAACAATAATACACACTAAATACACATAGTCACACAATGATGATGTTGTTAACATGAACAATTTGAGAACAAAGTACAACAATAATAATAATTTGCACGGTTTGACATGATCCGAGCTAAATGATAGATTTAATCACCATTGGCAGTGCGATTTATTGCTTTTTTTCTCAGTTGGTCAGAACAAAAGTGGCAGATTTGTTACTTACTTATTCAGATGACATTTTCCAGTGAAAATTCTTATTTTGGTCATACTTTCAAGACTACAATCTGTGATTCAGAAGTACAGTATCCACACCGATGTGGTGACCGACAGCAAACATTAGATTCATCCGCGCTGAGGAGCCGTGCCGATGCACAACCCATGTAAAGATGATAATTACGTAAATAACTGCAATTGCAGGTTTCAAACAGAGAGGCTAAACTAAAACTAAAATAAATATACTAGCGTAAATCAAAACTGAATATAAATATTTTTTAAAAACATAGAAAACTAAAATGACATTTTAAGAACTTTTGGATACTCTTTTTCTTTTCAAGTTCTCGATTTCTAAAGCTTGAACAAGTCTATGCTGATGATGAGTGAATAATGAAAGAATTTTCATTTTGGGGTGAATTATCCCTTTAAATGGATATCCCCCACAAGCTCCCCAAATCATAATCATCACCACAGAAGATAACAGTTGACAGACACATCGTAATCTGCTTCCCTATGGGACGTTACATCGGTAACATGTTGTCAATATCTTGAGTGACCAAAAGTCGATATTACTCCATTTCCATTACCCAGATAGATCAATGACCGGTATGGGTGCTGCTGAGCTGATATCAAAAGGTATGGGGAGGGCGGTTTGAGGATTTTCTGCTTTTAACAGTGTTAGTTAAGGTCACGCACAAACCCTAGGTTAGTATCCCAACAACAAACCATCTTTTATTCATGAGCCTGTAAGCACTCAAGGTGAAACTGCCACTCTTGAGTATGTGTAAGTAGCTGTTGGTACTGCATAAATCATTCGTACAGAAGACTTGTCAGAAAGTAGAGCATGCTGTCATCAAGCATCAAGTCAAAATTTTATTTTCTTACAAACATGTTAAAAAGCCGGCCGTAAAATGATTACACGTTGGAGCCAGTGACACTGCGCTTTCTGTTCTATACTGTGACCTTACATAATATGACACGCACAGTAAGTGGTGCTTGGAACTAGCCAAAGGCTGGAAGCCAGACGGTGAGGATCCTGGGCACGGCACACTGAAACTAGAGGCGCTGTTGGAGCGGTAGTACACTGCTATCACACATCTCACTTATGCTGAAATAAATAATGCAAATGAATGGAGTCACATGCACAAAATATATTACACAACATCACTTCCATCTGGATTAGAGGATCATTTAACTGACAAGGAAGAAGGAAATGACAACACCTGCATATTTACACGCAAGCATTAAGAATAACTGATAGTGTGAGAGGATCAGATTCCCTGGCACTGCTATGTACTTGTCATGCTCAGTTAAAGCTGTGCTGTGGAGGATGTGTGTACTGGTGGGGGTGGGTTTAAATGGGTAGAAATGTCCATTTCTGCTCTGAGGTGTGACCTTGCGCTGAGTTCACCATAATTAAGTCTATTACCAATCAGTCTTTGTCCGAAACTAGCACTTAAGCCATACACAGACCCAATGATGTACTAATTACTAATTTATCATTCAGCTCAAGCTTTTATTGTTGCACTTCGAAGAGCACACATCATTTCTTACTGTTGCAGTACTACAAGGACTGTATATTTCCCACAGAACGCACTTCTACTCTAAAACATGTGTATTTGTATAGTTTGCATGCACCTTATTTTTGGGACTAATATTTTGGTATGTTTATATTAAAATATGTATTAAAACCAAGTCACATTAAAGTCAGGTTTATATTCTTTGCATTGCTTTAAATGTAATTACAATAATACTGTAAGAAGTAAGTGTATTTTTTTATTTGGTGTTCTATTGGCCATTGCATCCTCACATTCATGTCATGCTTAAAGTCGGCATGAAATGGAAGTTGTAATAGTCTTTTCTTCCCTATTGTGAAGTACATCCAAGTAAAAAGTCTTTGCGATTAAGAAAAATGTAGGACGGGACTTGATTTTGTCTATGGGGAATTGATTGGATGGTTGTGGTCACTTGACATCACAGCAATAGCAAACCACAACCAACCAATCAATTCCCCAAAGACAGGATGTCCCGCCCTCACGCCAGTAAACACATCATCAAAGAAAAGAGATGTTGCTGCAAAAGGGAGGGGGAATTATTAAGATTTAAGATTACCAGGGCACGTGAATAAAAAATAAATAAAAAAATGATGTGCTCTGATAAATCATTTATAATAAGCCCTGCAGTATTCCATAAAAAAAGAAATAAAAAAAAAGAATTGTCAATTTTGATTTCATGGTGACTAAAGATTTCAATAGGTATGGTTCCTTGCACTCATTTTATTCAATCCGAATGAATCAAATCCAAATGTCAGATTCTGGAAATTGTTTATATGAAGCTCAAATTTTGCAATCCGATTCACATATTGGTTTACATGTCTGAACATAACCTCAGCGTATGCGCTGTGTCCAGCTGGCACATTCAAAATGAAGAAATTCACAACGATAATGTCACCTGAGCCACTGTGATTGTAGTTTTTGCCTTGATGACATGTATAAAAAGAAAACTGACATCGGTCAGAAGATCTTTTTAGCATATTTTTAATAAATATTCAGTCTCCTCCAATTACCATTTCATAAGACGTAAATAAACATATGCCTGTTAACAAAACGTAAAACATTTGTAAAAATTGAAAATTTCATTCGGATCGATTGCGGTGTTTATTTGAAGTCTTTTCAGGCCCCGTTTAAGTTTTGCTACGGTTACGCCTGTCGTTTACACTACACAGGCATTTTCGAACCTCAAAAACAGAGACTTTCAAAAACGCGGCAGACCCTGTTTTAGATTGAAAACGCCGGGGCTGCGTTTCAGTATAAACGAACCAAAACATAGACTTTTGAAAACGATGGCACGGCTGCCCACATTTGCTCTGCGTATCCTTGACGTGTAAACTGAAGACTGAACTGCAATCTTTGCTGGCTTTGTTATCATTTTTAGCAGCCATTGTGCAGTTAAACTCTGAATTTTTAAATACTGCAGCTGCCTACATGCGCAAGAGGTAACTGTTTACACTTTCTACGCGCATGTTCAGTGTGCATGAACGGTCATGTGACATGCATTTTCGGCCGTGTAGTGTGGACGATCGCTTCTGAAACGCTGTGGATATGCCAGTGTAGACGAGGATTGATTTCATTTTAAAACGCACTAGTGTAAACAGGGCCTCAGTCTGAAAACAGATTAACTCACAGACGGACCCTGAAAACGGAGACCTTTGAAAACGCTGCAGACCCCGTTTAGTTTGAAAACGCCTGGGATGTGTTTTAGTATAAACGGACCAAAATGGAGACTTGAAAAAGATGGCGTGGTTGCCCACTTTCGCTCTGTGTATCCTTGACGACCGTGTAAACAATAACATGGAGACAATTTTCATTGTATTTTGTTTTCGCTGTTAATTTTTTTCTCATCCATTTTTTCTTCAAGGATGCACTGCCAACCTCCTGATTTGTACATGTGGACAGAGATGCTCATATAGTTATATTGTAAATCTTTGTCCTTCTGTTTCTCTTCTGTACTTTTTTTATACGTTTGTGTCTATTTCCAGTACACAAAGTAAGAACTGCACTGTACAGTGAACCAGTGAACCTGAACAATGAAGAACTCGACTTGACAAATTAACCTGACTCACAAGGACAGTCGCCCTGGAGCAACCTGGGTGTCTTGCTCAATGGCACATGATGATAATTTCATGGATTGTCCTTTGCGGGTTTTGAACCCAGAGCTTTAACCACTAAACTACACCATGGCCTTGAAGTATTACACAACTCTAGGAAAGCAGTCTATCTTTACTACACTTCAGAATTGTACTTGGAGGTTAAAAGCAAGCCGCACATCGGATCACACTGCTGTATTTCACTTGGCAGAGAGGAATTTTTCTTCTTTCCATTCCTGAACATGCTGGAACAAAACCGGTTTGCCAAAAGGAGGTGAATGGTACAAATGCCTCGGCTGATTTAAAAGGGCAATTAGAGTGGTGCAAAGTTGCAGTACACTACACAAACAAGAGGAGCGAAACCCCTGTAGACCTAAAGCTCAACGCGAACCGTATTTACATACGATGTGCTGCTGTACTGCAGTTGCTTAGAAAATGAAGGTAGAGTGCAGAGAATATATTTCCAAATTAGGCCATGGAGGGGGAGGAAAGGAGTATGACAGAGCAACGCTGATTATCCCAACATGCAGAATTCATAGCGCGGATGTTCCACTGAGAATCTCAGCAACGCAAAGCGAATAAATATCTGGAAGGTTTGTTATATCAGTTTAGCTCTGGGTCAAGGCAGAAAGAGAAGTATTGTTTCTTATCAGCTGCAATTCGAAATGGTTGATTTCCTCTTTTTCTGCGCTCTCTGTCTTTCTATGCTGCAGAGGTAGCCTGCGCAGACGCTTATTGGCATTTTTTGTGAAATGCTTTGAAGTGGGCTCTGATGGATTCAGTGGGGGAAAAGCCATTGCCAAGTTCAACCAGCATTTTTTCTATCCCACTGAAATTTGTGTAGCAAATGCCATTCAATTCTTCTCTTAAAAGAAAAGCTCTTGGTAAAGATTTTTTTTTTTTTTTTTCAGGTTGTAGTTGAACTAGCATGGGAGGGGGAGGATGGGGGTAGTCTGATAAGTTAGTTGCTATGCAACAAGACGGTTCTGTATGAAAGCATTAACATCCTCTCTGTAATGGAACCTGGTGCAATGAAAACACTGGCGCTCTAGATCAGCGATCACACAGGCGTTTTGAATCTCTGTACCCTTAAGATTAGCGACTATTTATGTGAATCTCGAAAAATTGGAACTGTCGCTTAAATCCCCCCTGAAATACGCATCAAAGAAAGTGGCGAAGACAGCAGGTAAGTATGGTTCGTCACAGTTATTCGCTCTTCCCACGAGAGGACCTCAAGATCTAACAAAGACATACACATCAAGAATGTTTTTCTCCCAAACCACAACATTAACAGATGTGAATCAGTGGTTTCTGTGAGCTTTTCACTTCACTTCCTGTTATGATGCAAAAAGACAAGAAAAAGCCTTGGGGGCGAATTCACTGAACTGTTAGGGAATGTAAAAAAGATCTGAAAGGAGATGTTACAAACTTTATTAGCTTAGCTTATGAATACTAATCAGGTAATGAATATTAATTAGATAGTTGTAATAGGATTACAAACTTTGGTTTCTACATGATGCTAAAGGTTTCTTTAAAGGATTAGTTCACTTTCAAATAAAATTTTTCTGATAATTTACTCACCCCCATGTCATCCAAGATGTCCATGTCTTTCTTTCTTCAGTCAAAAAGAAATTAAGGTTTTTGATGAAAACATTCCAGGATTATTCTCCTTATAATGGACTTCAATGGCCTCCAAACGGTTGAAGGTCAAAATTATAGTTTCAGTGCAGCTTCAAAGGGCTTTAAATGATACCAGACGAGGAATATGGGTCTTATCTAGCGAAACGATTGGTCAATTTTGAAAAAATTTTAAATGTATATGCTTTATATAAACAAATGATCGCCTTCCAAGTGCTTCCGCCAAAACCGTACTTTTGTATTCTTCAAAAAGCTTACGCTGTATGTCCTACACCTTCCCTATTCTACTTACGGAACGAACGCAGCACCTTTTTTACCACATTTTTTACATAAGTAGAATAGGGAAGACGTAGGACATACAGCGTAAGCTTTTTATTATTTAGATAAGACCCTTATTCCTCGTCTGGTATCGTTTAAAGCCCTTTGAAGCTGCACTGAAACTGTAATTTGGACCTTCAACCGTTTGGAGGCCATTGAAGTCCATTATAAGGAGAATAATCCTGGAATGTTTTCATCAAAAACCTTAATTTCTTTTCGACTGAAGAAAGACAGACATGAACATCTTGGATGACATGGGGGTGAGTAAATTATCAGGAAAATTTTATTTGAAAGTGAACTAATCCTTTAACGGATGGTTGATTATGATTTCACTTTTTTAACTTTAGTTAGTGTCTAATGTTGCTGTTTGAGCACAAACAACATCTGCAAAGTTACAACGCTCAAAGTTCAAAGCGAGATATTTTCTTTTAAAGAATTCTCTGTTTAAGGACTACAACAAACGGCTGGTAGGAACTACAACAAGCTTCTTTCCGGGTTGGTGACATCACTAACCCTAACATTGACATAAACCCTGCCTCTGGGAACACGCAACAAAGGGGTGAGGCCATGTTACTGCAATACAGTACGTAACACAAAGACAATAGCATGTCATGAAAACAAGATGATAACTGTAATTAAACTAAACTATACCTGTCTTCATCTATCTTCATGCAGCATATATTCTCTGGCTCTGTAGGATCTTACAACAGTTCCCACACCAGCGATTTATAGATTATCATGACAGAATATGCCAATCAATAAGATAATTAACTCCACATCAGCTACATAAATTCATCAACTAACCGTTCAGAAATGTCCTGTTGCATTCTACATGTTGTCACTTCTTCTTGAGTCTCTCCATCATTGTCCTGAACAGTTTTTGACATTTTCAGTGAGCCTGCATTAGGTAATCGGCACTGCCACCAGCTCTTGAAACTCCGCCGTCTTTGTAGTAGCAGCAGCTCATTATCATTTAAAAGGACACACACAAAAACGGAGCGTTTTTGCTTACCCACAAAAAGTGACACATTTAACATGCTATAATAATGATCTGTGGGGTATTTTGAGCTAAAACTTCACATACACACTCTGGGGACATCAGACCCCTTTAAAATTATCGTTTTACATATTTGGCTACAATGTTTGTTTGTTTTTTGCGCTATAAGAAAATTACATGAATTATAAAACAAAATAATGATTAGGCTAAATGATTATTTTATAAAATTATTATATAAAATGATTATGCTGGAGGGGGACTAAAAGTGGAGTATTGTATCTTATTCTCTAACCGCCCACAATTCAGTTTAACCAAAAGCTAATGTGTTGAAATAGTGCTGCACCATTAATATTTAAATTAAATCATTGTCATTCTTTTCGACACAAACACGTCTCCTTTATATGCAAATTTAGCTCATTACAGATTTGCAACCTGATGCTCCGAACCAACCCGCAAGATCAGAAATTGCACCATGCAATAAATTGCAATTAAAAAAAGTTTTTTGGGGACGTTTCTCTGTCATTACCTGATTTGCATAATTCCTTTAGTGAATCGGGTGCTAAAAAGAGATATTAAAGGGATAGTTCAGCCACAAATTCGGTCATTATTTCTCTCATGTCATTCATCCAAGCGAAATAAAACTTCTGTTCATCGCTTGAGAGATTTCTGTCTCTCTACTGAAAGCATGGAGCAAGTTTTAGCAGAAGATGTACTTATTCATACAAAAAAACAAAATGTGGAACAAGGGACATTCGTGATAAACAGAAGGAAGGAAGTCATACAGGTTTGGAACGACCTGAGGATGAGTAAATCATGACAAAATCTTCATTTTCGGGTGAACTATCCCTTTAAAAGATTGCCAAGGTCACCAGGTTCTACTGGAAGAACTGAAGAAGAAAAAACAGGCATTTCATTTTATGTAAGAGTTAAGACATCTACAAGGGACCGAGATTGATTTCCTTTGTCAACTGCAATACCTTTTCACACAGCCCAGACACTGCAGCTTGGCAGCCTCAAACTCTCTTCATCACACACAGCGAATATACAACTGTGAATGAAATCTTTGAAATAATAGTCACATGAGTCATACGGCAGACTTCAATCAAAACTCTCTGGCATCAAAACTCCCACCTCTTCCTCTAGACTCACCTGCCTCCATGTTCTTTTCTGCTGGGATATGGACGTGTCAAAGCATTGACCCTGTTATACCGGCTGTATGAAATGGACCTGTTATGTAACCATTCCACTTGCAAATTCAATTTTTTAAAAAGGATTCCAATCGCTTTCATTTCAGGGCCAATGAGATTGTCCCCTCAGAAGCAATTATTGTATCTGGAACTGCGTGTCTTGGATTGAGTTCTGAAAAAAAAAAAATTGAGATGCAATCATTTATGTGGATACAGCTTCATTTCACAGAAAATCATTATTGGGTTTTCACAAAGATATTTACTCTTACAGCAAAAGCTCCCCCCGTTGTTTAGCTTTCATCTTTATTCAATGCTGTTTTTTTATGCTGCTTGTATTACGCTGATAGCTACACACCCTTTTTTATGGATCTTCAATAGAATAAGTTTAGTGAGCATGCTTCAACAATAAAAGAAAAACACATTAAAGGCACTGTTGTAAACCCCACCGCAAAATGAATAAACCACAGCTGAGTCCAGGTACTATGGAGGAGATAAACACTGAGGGAAAGATGGATTTGTTTGCAGTGGCTTTCAGTAACAGCGTGAGTTGTGGAAAAGAGGAGAGGGGTAGTAGATGCTGACAGCGTTTGTTTTCACCAGGGACTATACTAAAAGCATTATTGCTGTGAGAGCACACACGAAGACATACAACACATGCACATTGTCGCCATAGTACAGTAAATTATCCGATTCTTTTTTCCGCAATTCAGATAAAAGGTTGCCATGATTCATTTTCTTTTTCAGATTCTCTTCAGAGGTCTTATCTAACAACGGCAAAATGCTGCAGGACAGAGAGGTCTGTTTGTGAGTCTCACAAACTCCATCTCATGCCAGCACTTCACTGTAGAATGCATAATAGCGGCTAGCGCAGTGTACACAGTGTTCAAAACTGGAATAAGGAGAGACCTGTCTGAGAGCAGAGAAAAATCCAGCAAAAACAACTGCAGCCTCAAAGCAGACTTCCTCTCTATGAAACCAGGCTTCAAAGAAGGCAGGCCATGTTCGGTGTAGGCACTGCAGTTCCTGAAATATAGATTTCATTGCCTATGGGATTCGGCCTACCATTTTTTTTTATTTTTTATATTGAACATTTCTCAAAAACAGGCCTTGGTTGTTTCATCAACTTTAGAGCTATAATATCTTCTGCAGTAATGCAGGCTTTCAGTATTTACAAATGATTATTGGTACACCTCCATATGCACAACTGCTTTATATCATAATATACAAAAATATATATATATAAAAAACTGTAATAATAAAATAACACACATATATGTTAAAGAAATATATTATACAGATTTGCATAATATTATGTTTTATAATTGTAATTGTAGGGAACCCCCCATCGGCCCAAAAACGGAATCAGACAGCCTGGGCGAAGGTTAACGCGTCTATGTCTTTTTAGCGCCCCTGTGAAGTTCACTTAATTTCACTCGTTTAATCTGACTCCAATTTCAAATGATTATTAGTCTTAAGTTGTGTTTACAATTAGAAATTAATAATTAGTTATGTATTAATTTAGATATTTGATTATTCTGGGTATCCCATACTTTAAATTATTTGTTCATCAGGGACCCAATGCCGCACAGAGATACTCGCCCCGGGTTTTGCGGTAAACTCATGGACATAAACTCGCCAGTCTGATCTTCGTCAGAGGGTGTAATAAGTTAGCTAATACCTTTAGTCGGTTGCCTACTGCTCACTCGAACAAAAGCAGTAAACAGAAATCAAAAGGTCTTCAGATGAAGTGCCTACTGCTCCCTCATTCATGCGCCTTCAGTTTGTTTTACCCTGGACACAGATTTACGGTAGCATTAGCCTCCCATAATTTACTGGTAATAATGATTTCAGGAGAATCCAGAGTAAATCAAATATAACATTTTATTTGTCAGGTAAAATGTATCATGCCAATTACATAAATAACCAATTAGAAGCCAATTCACAAATCATAAATACATAACATCAGTTGCTCAGTGGCTGGGGGGGGTGTTGCATACTGTAGACGTGTGAGGACAGTTTAGGGCAAGGCGTTGTCCTATGCTATTTCTTTGAGATCTTCTCTCCAGATGAGTTTTATTGCTTTATTGCAGGACGCTTGATCTCAGTTTTTGTCTAGCAGGAAAATCAAGTCTTACATAATAACATTATTAATACAACCCGAATTCCGGAAAAGTTGGGACGTTTTTCTAAATTTGAATAAAATTAAAACTAAAATCACATGAGCCAATATTTTATTTACAATAGAACATAGATAACAAATGTTTAAACTGAGAAATTTGATAATTTTATGCACTAAATGAGCTCATTTCAAATTTGATGCTTGCTACAGGTCTTAAAATAGTTTGCACAGGGGCAACAAATGGCTGAAAAAGCAAGAAATTTTGAAAAGATTCAGCTGGGAGAACATCTAGCAACTAATTAAGTTAATTGATATCAGGTCTGTAACATGATTAGCTATAAAAGGGATGTCTTAGAGAGGCAGAGTCTCTCAGAAGTAAAGATATGCAGAGCTGTGAAAGAGTGCATAAAAAGATTGTGGAATACTTTAAAATCAATGTTCTTCAACATCAAATTGCAAAGGCTTTGCAAATCTCAATATCTACAGTGCATAACATCATCAAAAGACTCAGAGAAACTGGAGAAATCTCTGTGCGTAAGGGACAAGGCTGAAGACCTTTATTGGATGCACGTGGTCTTCAGGCCCTCAGATGACACTGCATCACTCATCAGCAATGAGTCAATGACATTACTAAATGGGCCCAGGAATACTTCCAGAAACCACTGTCGATAAACACAATCCGCCGTGCCATCTGCAGATGCCAACTAAAGCTCTATCATGCAAAAAGGAAGCCATATGTGAGCTTGGTCCAGAAGCACCGTCGTATCCTGTGGGCCAAGGCTCATTTAAAATTGACTGTTTCAAAGTGGAAAAGTATTCTATGTCCAAATTTGACATTCTTGTTGGAAATCACGGACGCCGTGTCCTCCGGGCTAAAGAGAAAGGAGACTTCCAGCGTGTTATTAGTGTTCAGTTCAAAAGCCAGCATCTCTGATAGTATGTGGGTGCATAAGTGCATACGATATGGGCAGCTTGCATGTTTTGGAAGGCACTATGAATGCTGAAAGGTATATAAAGGTTTAAATGAAAAATATGTCAAAGACGACCACAAACTCTTCAGCAGCTGGAAACTATATCAATCAAGAATGGGACCAAATTCCAACACCAAAACTCCAGAAATCCATAACCATGATGCCCAGATGTCTTCAAACTGTTTTGAAAAGAAGAGGAGATGCTACACCATGGTAAACATGCCCCCATCCCAACTATTTTGAGACCTGTAGCAGGCATTAAATTTGAAATCAGCTCATTTTGTGCATAAAATTGTAAAATTCCTCCGTTTAAACATTTGTTATGTTATCTATGTTCTATTGTGAATAAAATATTGTGATTTGAAAGTCCTTTCGTTTTTATTTTATTCAAATTTAAAAAAAAAATAATATTAAATACATTTTTTCCTTTTTATATATATATATATATATATATATATCTGTCATTTGCTTCTAATTTGAATACTTTTTTTATTTTAAATTTTTTATTATTGTTATAAATTTGAAATAATATATAATAATATATTTTTGTAGTTGCAACCCTAAGGATAACAAGGAGAGCAAGCCTGCCCACTTCAGTGCAAATAACATCTTTTCAATTTGTTTGAATTAACATGACTTTTATTTAGTGAAAATGAAGATTCAAATTGAATTAATCATCACACATTAGTGCAACACACGCCACCTATGAAGTCATTAGTATTTGAGGTTAATCTCAGGTCACTGATCACTAATCACTACTGAGAGCCCACAAATTATTCAAGTAACTCTAAGGTCATATGCGCTTCTGGGCAGTAGAGCAGTGGGCCAAACATAAATGAAATGTCATTAGGAATGGAATATAAATTACAGATCAGACTTTAATTTTCACAGACATAAGTTAAATGAGGTCATGACCATCTACTGTGTTGTTAAATTTGATCTGTAGAGTCAGAGCCCTCATCCTCAGAGTAAATATCCCTCACAGTTGCTACAAAGCAAACAAAATAATTACAGAATTTATCTGCATCTCTTGCAAGTTTAGAAATTATTGGAAATGTCAATTATTGGCAATGACGGAAATCATTATCGTCACAAAATTGTGTCTGAGAGGCTGCTGTCTCAGATCTTCTTAGTGGAGGAGAGCTTGAAAACTCTGAAAGCGTGTAAATTAAACAAAATTGCATAAATCAAGTAATCATATCACATCAAGAATACAACTGTACACAAGTGTTCCATTCTAAGTATCTAGTGAAAAGTAAGCATATTAATTACGACTAGCAGAAATAAGCACAAAAGACCATTTCTTTACTGTTCAAGGTATTGTTGTAGTCTTGAGACTAGTCTTAATGCCATTTTTTGAAGGTCTTGTTCTTGTCTTGGTCTCGACCACATTTGTACTCTGTCTCGGGATTTTGTTGTTTCAAGACCACAACTGCGGGGATATCACTAATCTGCTGGTGAATTGTCCGATTTATTTATTAACATCATTAATATGATTGAATGTAAAACGTACTGCTTCAGATGCAATCAACAACTTATTTATAATTTTTGATTTATTTATTGTGCCGGTTCAAAGATTAATGAGGGACTGTGTCAAAAATTTTACCAAAATTAATACAAATGCTCACAAAATTCAAGATATTGTTGCAAAAAAGTACTTCAAAATCAGGATTTTTATATTATAATGTGATATATTTAAGCCATATCACAAGAGCAAATTTGAATATGATTGCAAACATGAATTTGCTAATAAAAAAATATTTTTTAAACATTATTCTCAACATTATTTTTGCATTTGTAATTTACCAATTCAGATGCATCTTCTGTACCACATCTGCAGTGCAAAGATTTATTTTGCTGTTAATGATTTCATTTGACTGGTAACAGCTCTATATAGTGTCTTAGTTACATTTGTTGATTAAAAGCAAGTAATTTCTTAAGTAATTTCTCGGATTAGGTGGTCTTGACTATAAACATACAGTCTCTTATGCTCACCAAAGCTAAATTTATTTGCTAAAAAAATACAGTAAAAACAGCAATATTGTGAAATATTATTACAATTTAAAATGTTCTATTTGAATATATTTTAAAATGTAACTTATTCCTGTGATGCAAAGCTGTATTTTCAGCATCATTACTCCAGTCTTCAGTGTCACATGATCCTTCAGAAATCATTCTATGATATGATGCTCAATAAACATTTCTTATTATTATCAATGTTGAAAACAGTTGTGCTGCTTAATATTTTTGTGGAAACTGTGATACTTTTTTTTTTTTTTTTCAGGATACTTTAATAAAAGAAAATTCTGAAATTTAAAAATTTTGTAACTATTTATAAAATGTCCTTACTGTCACTTGTGACCAATTTAATGCATCTTTAATAATCATTTTATTGTAGTGCAAGTTCTCATCCTTCCTGTGTGATATATCCTGTCTAACTTCAGATCAATCCGGGAAATTCAGCAAACATCAGTTACGGTAATGCCAGAGACAAAACCATTTATGTGCTCCTAAAAGAAAATTCATTGTTTTATTATTTATCAAATGGAAAAACCCTAAAAGCCTGGGTGGGGAAGATTTATCCAGCATGCAAAATTATGGAGTGGTCAAAATGAAATCCCTGATCCCTGCCACAAGAGTAGGCTGCTGTAATTTGACACATGCAGATCCACGGTGACCCACTCATCTGTCTGACACAGGCCATTATGCTGTCATAGAGCTGCACTCCAGCTAATGGAGAGGCAATATTAATGATTAGACCTCATAATAAATGGCACTCTGCTTTTGACCATGATTGGAGTTTGGAGGAAAGGACATAAATCGATAACAATTTTACATGACGTACATTCAGGTTGTGTCTCAGTTGAGCTTTCCAAAGACACTTAGAGAAACAGTGACCTGGTATTTTCAGATGCATGTCAGGGACTGCACTAATATACAGGATGGCAAGTTCAGTACATAAAAATCTAGAAGTCATTCTATTAAACGATATAATATATTTATGAGCTTTTTAGCCCTTATAATGCAGTCATATGGCATCAAGGATCTTCCACTCAATAATGGCAATAACATAATGTCTTCTCTTTATATATTAAGATAATAAACCTGAACTTGAAAAGAACAAAAAGTTCAAATCTAGACTATATCAAGGACAAAGCAGATATGAGGGTCAATGATAAAAAAGAAAAAGAAAAAAGGAGTGTCCACAATAAAGAAAAAGAATTGAAAAAGAATTTAAAAAAAAAAAAAAAAAAAGCCTCCTTGTGTTCATGTTCATTTCACATGATTTCGAAACTGGTGTAATCATCAAAAGTAATATCCTTATCTTCATATATATATATATATATATATATATACACACACACATCTTTATTTTGGGGAGTCACACCACATGACATTTCATAACCTGAACTAAACTTCTTTGTCACTATTTCTCATATTTTAGGAGATTTATCGACCTCGACACAAAGTCATGAGGGTCTGCAGGGGTCCTTTCTATTATGATATTGAATATCAAAATGAATTTTATTACAGATATTAAAAACATGATAGAAGAGATGAATTCATGTAGGCCTATGTGTAAACGGCACTTCTAATGTTTTTTTACAACATTAAAAAAGTGCCATGTCATAAACTGGATGAAGCCATGCTATTATAAGCTCCTTACTTTCCAGACTAAACAATAAAGATCACTTGTCTTTAAGAAGATCATCTTTCAGACCACCAACCAAACCTGCCAAACTACAGCCCAGGGCACATGACATTTCCATGACATTTGCTATGGTGTGGACAGTTGGTGCATGTTTTGGTGACACTAGCAAATGTCAACCAAACAAAAAATGTCAATCAGATGGACACAGCTAGATTAAATGGATTTCACATCGAAGCGTTTGTGCTATGCAATTAATAGAGGACAAGAACAATACACTAAACCTAAAAGCCACATTGGGTTGAGATTGATGTCAAAAAAAAAAAAAAAAAAACATGCCCCAAGGAGATGACTGAATGAGTCTTTATTTCAGGCCTAAAAAGGGAGACACAGGTCCCGTAGAGGACTTGTAAGTAGTACAGACGTCTATTGTTATAAATAGTGACTGTAAGTCAAAGACCTGGTCCCGGAGAGGGAAAATTGGCAACAGACGAGGACAGCTCAAACTGGGACATCGTTGGGCCAAAAAAAAGTGGCAGGCAGGTCTATAGGTTAAAAGAGTTTACTGGGGTCTAGAACTAAAACCAAGGACTGAGCCCAAAATTCAATCCATTTATTTGTATATTGATCCTCCAAATAACATCGTCTCTCCGGGGCTTTCCGTTCTATTTTATGGCTGTCTCTCTTTTTTCCAGTGTCAAGGTCTTGGTGTCTGTAATGAGGCCTCACCTCAGCTTCCCTAAAGCTGAGCGCTTTGCACAAGGGAAATGTAGGCTATCCAGAACAAACAAAGTGCAGAGTAAATTTTCAATCAACAGAATGTGAGAGAGTAATTTAGTAGCCTACTTACTTAGATCATGTAGGGACAGAGGGGTTAAGTGCTTGAGATTATATCATTCTGCTCAGGTGAGAAAACAGTGATTTACCATTGTTTGTTTGTTTGAAAGGAGTTGGTGGTAGGTCACGTGATAATGACAGCATGGCGTCCAGATAACATTCATGCTATCCACATTAGTTTCCAGATAAGAGTGGGGCGGCCATTTGTAAATTTAACTTGTCTAGCTTCCGGTGTCATTCAAGTTATTTATAGCTGTACAAAACAGCTCGTTATGCTGCTTGATATTGCAAACTGGTATTTCTTGCCATATTATTTTAACGTATTGTCTTAATTATAAACACGCTGGTTTGTAGCGCAAACAGTTTTACAGTTACTGAACTTTGATATTCTTCTCGTTATTTCGGCTAATAATTTGGAAGTCTCGCACATTCACAGAAAACGTCTTTTTAGCAGTAATTCTTTATTCAAAATAAATACCTACTCAAGGGAGTGTGCGATTGGGGACGTGACCCCAATTTCATGTCCACGACAACCACCTAGTGGAATATCAATTTAAAAATGCGTTTTTGTCTAGCCATTTTGGACCTTATTGCCTGCCGTACTGAAAGCGTCCATAGCAGCCAGAGACCTGTTGACAACGGGAATCCACTAATTTACAGCTTACCTGATATTTCAATGAAGCGAGGGTCGTTTGGTGTGATTTAAATGTTTTCCAGGGTGTTAATGGTGTGAAAATGACTTTAAACAATCCAGCTGTTTTTCTTCTCATGGTCAATGGGCAAATCGAAGCAGCCGATGTGAGTTAATGATTTACTGTGTTTGATGCAGGGAACTGCCTGTTGTTAACATCGGATAATTTGATTTCTAACATGTCGTATTTTGTCTTAAGTTTCCAGAATATGATGATCTGTACTGCAAGTATTGTTTTGTTTATGGACACGACTGGGCGCCCATTTCAGTGAGTGACATCAACCTGCTTTACTTCCTTTTGTTTTACAGTAACGGAAATCAGGGCTATTTTAACATTTATATATACACATGTAATCTGTTTTTATAATTTAATATGTAACTTGAATATTATATGATAAAAAATAACAATATACCATGTATTATTAAGTAATTGCCATCTTTACATTGGTACTGATTATTTTACTGTTTTAGTTGCCCCTGCGCTCCCCTACTTTAGTGACGTGATATATAAGCTTTTGTATTCTCACATATTCAACAACCGTAAGTTTGTGTCTTTTCCCAGGGCTTGGAAGAGGGCATTTCTCAAATAACATCAAAAAGTAGAGGATCTCAGAGTTTGGTGTGGAATTTCCCATTGGACATCACATTCAAAAGCACTAACCCATTTGGCTGTAAGTGAACCTTGTTTTAGTTACGTCAGACTAATATGCTTGCATTGTATAGAGGAATATTAGTCTTAAAACGTGCATAATATCTACTGTCACATACTGTTTTTGAACATATAATTTAATTATCTGTCCATCTTTTTACTGTTTCTCTTTCTTCAGGGCCCCAGATTGTAGTCAGTGTGTATGGTCCTGACACCTTTGGAAATGATGTTGTGCGAGGTTATGGAGCCGTGCACATCCCGTTTACACCTGGAAAGTGAGTCACTCTGAAATTGTGGTGTCATAATGTGACAAAAGCAGGCAGCATGCTTGAAATTTGTCTGAAACGCACAATTACATGTGAATGCTCTCTGTCCCAGACACACCAAGACAATTCCTATGTTTGTTCCTGAGTCTACGTCAAGACTGCAGAAGTTTACAAGGTTGTAACTAATTTCCCCTCTGCTTGGTGTTTTACACACATTTAAATGCAGACATACAGCAAAATTTTAAAGTTACAGAATGTATTATGCACCAGCTTAGGCTTGTGATCTGAATTTAATTTCCTGTTGCCCTTCCCTTTTGTCCTCAACTGTATGAACCAAGTTGGTTTAGTTAAATGTGCACGGTTTCAAATAAGCAGGTACACTGTAATTTGAAAACATTCATTTACAATGATAGGCTCTGCATCTAATCTCTGCATTTTATCTTGTACTCAGTTGGCTGATGGGAAGGCGTCCAGAGTTCACAGATCCCAAGGTTGTTGCTCAAGGAGAGGGAAGAGAAGGTAAACCTTCATTTAACCTTTACCTCGAAACAAAAAACCTTACACTGCAGTGAATGTTTATCATCTCTAATCATAGTGAGTCTTCAAAAATTCTTCTGCAAGTCTAATTATGAGCCATAACTGATGCGGTTTTGTCCATTTGCAGTCACAAGGGTGCGCTCACAAGGTTGTGTCACACTACAGTTCAACATTGTGACTAAGGACATGAAGAAGCTGGGTTATGACACTACATCAATAGAGCATTCACCTGCAAGAACATCGCAACAGCTTTGATAACCTTGAGGATCTTTTTGTACCATAGTTGCTTAATTCAGTATTCATTGTAGCTGCTTTATAACTATACATGTTATTGTTTAAACAGTTTTGTAGGTTTTTAAATAAACTGATCTTGTTTTATTTGTCAAGAAGAGTCAACCATTTCTGACTGAAAAAACCTGGCTTGTCCTTAATTTGACCCAAAACACCAGATAAGATTAACTTACGGTCAAGGCTATTATACTTAATTTAAACCATCAAAAACATTTACTTGAAATACAATTAAAAATATCAAAGGGTTAGTTCACCCAAAAATGAAATTTCTGTCATTAATTACTCACCCTCATGTCGTTTCAAACCCATAAGACCTTCGTTCATCTTCAGAACACAAATTAAGATATTTTGATGAAATCCAAGGATTTCAAAGTCCACGTGGACTCTCTTAACTATGTCTTTAGTACCTTTCTGGACCTTGGAAGTGGTGATTATGTTGCTGTCCATGGACGAATCACAAACCTCTCGGATTTCATAAAAAAGATCTTCATTTGTGAAGGTCTTAATTAATGACAGAATTAAAAATTTTGGTTGAACTAACCCTTTAACTGAGATAAAAAATAAATAAAATAAAGTTCTCATTTTTATTTTGCAATGATATACTAAAATAAATAAAACTGAAATCAAAATTAAAAACTTAAACAACAAAATTACTATAAAATAAAGCAAATATGAAATAAACATTCAAAATATTAATAAAAACTGTAGTAGTAGCAGCTCAATAATACTAAAATAACCCTGTACCTAGTGCCACAACAGGATGTGGTGATGGCATGTTTACTGGCAGCATGAAGAGAGATCAAAAATCATTGATACAATTTATTCGTTTTACCACTGCAGCTACAGGTCCTTTATCACTTGCTGTGGTTTAGATGGCAATAAAACAAATCACTCTTCCTGTGACTTTCCTACAAAACCATTACACAGAAATAAGGTACACAACAATATGTTACAATAGAACAGATGATAAATTATATTATACAGTTATAATGCCAACAGGTTGAGCACATATCCATAAAAAGCAGCCTGCTCCCAGTAATATGAGACAGTTTGGTAAATACACAGACACAATAACATGGAAAAATAAATGTTATGCATGTTCACAAGGTTAGTCCTCCACAATAAATGCATAATGAGTACATAATAACAGAAGAACGAGTGATACACTGTAACAGCAAAACAAGATGGCTGAGACGAAATCAGCTAGATATCGTATGGATTTGAAAGTCAAACTAGTCTGCATAATCGAGTACAGTGATGTTCACTAGCAGGGAGTCTCGTTTAGCAGGAATAGAGCCTGCTTAAACCATCACGTCCATCAAAAGCGCATTACATACATCTTAAAGCTTTCTTAGCCACAACCACCCCCCAAAATGCCTGAGTATGCCTGCAGATTCTTGACCATAACACCCAGGCTCTGCTACAAGGCTGCACATGGCAGTACTACCGCAATATTTCCAGCAGAGGTCACTAGCTTACAGATGAGAGAAACCGTAGAGTCTATACTCTAGCAGGAATCAAGAAAACAAAAGCAGTAATATTGATGATGATGATAATAACAGGGGAACAATTGAAGAGAGATAAACGTGTAGTCGGTTAGAAGCGACCGCAGCTCTGCATTTAAAAAGGACAAGCAGAGTCACTTTGGTAACTACTATTCGGTGGCAGATGTTGCCATCTTGTGCTTAACTGGTTGAATTAAAAAGTGTAGACATAGCAAGCCACACGACACACAGAAATCTAGGCGTTCTTGCTTTAAATCAACCGTTAATTGTGATATCAAATGATTCATAGTCTAGTTTAAGTCTCATTTATGACTTATGATAAAACCGTGGCCAAAATAAACTCATTATTTGAATACAGAATGCAATTTAACCACAGGTTTCTAGCTGCAGAAAGATGCATATGACCCCCTAACATACATTTATACCACATATTTCAACATCAACAAGGAAAAAAACAAAACAAAACAAAAAAAACTAGAAAAATCAATCATACAATCCATTACGGGATCCCTCCCCACACTATAACCTGTCTTAGCATCTCCGCTCATTCTCGTAACACTATAAGGAAGATAGCTTTCCATACAGAACTGAGGATTTTGTTAACGACAAGCTTTGATATACGTTTCTCCAATGTACATGAACGTTTTGCATTAGGAAGCAGTGATTAGTGATACAGCTGTCGGTTATAACAGTAAGATGCATTAGGACCTGATGAAGATGAACACAAATTTCCTCCCGTTTCCCTTTGCTCCATCCATCCACACGCACACATACATAAATAAAAAAGAAAACGTTACTGAAATGATCAAATCTTAGGTTGTTGGATACTCACAGAGAAGCTAAGCGGATGAATTCTAATCATTAGTATCGATTAGCTGTGGAAATATGGAGCTGTGCTGTGCAAATAGTGAGCCGTATTGAATTGAAAGAACCCATTCACCCAATAAACAACGTCTTGGGATTGTAAAGCAGTAAAAAACAGGCTTCGGTATAAAAGTTGAGCCGTATTACGATATGCAAACCAACTCCCCATCGTGCATTAAAAAAGAAAAGGAAGAAAGAACAACTCTCCACTTCAGTATGAAGTTCATCTTTCAATGCATCAGGTTTGAAAGCATTCACACATGCAGTTCACAGACTCGCTCTTTGCTCGTGCCTTAGTTAACGGTTTCCCATCATTTCTCGCACTAAGGACTAACGGTGGGCAAACAGTCAAAGGAAGATAAATCAGAGCATGTGCAAAATCCCTGCTTGGAACATCAAAATCATTTCCATGTAAACTGATAGAGAGTCCTCTAAACTGTCTACTTAAGCATACTGTAAATACACATAGTGTATATGCACTGCGTAGAACGTACAGGCTGCTTGGATTAAAAGGGTTAGCTTTATATCTAGCATGCTGCTCGAAAGACTAGAAATTAGAAAAATTAAGACAAACCAGTATTCCTAGTTTCAAGCCTCTGATAAGAAAAGTAAGCCATCAAAAAAGAAGTTAAAAACGACCCCTTTGAACGGGAGAGACGCTGTATCGCTGATGGTTTCTTTCGAGGAAATTTAGAAAAGAATACCAAATCGCTGTATGGTACCAATCTCTGACAGGAGAGGAAGGGAATCACCTGCCAGTGTAAAACCTGTAAACACCACTGATACTCCCAAAAGTCTCAAAAAAGCACACCGGTTTGGGGGGGACACAACCGACTATGTTGTCTATAGCATAGAAACGGAATAGGAGAGAGATTTGTGTGGGTTTCGGGAGGCAGCCTATGTTGTTCCTCACAATAAGAAGGGGTTGGTTGTGCCGCCGGCTTGTGTTGCTGCGCCCGTGGGCGGCAGCCCTCCGCTCATGAGCGGCTGGGGCATGGACATGGATGCTGGGATCCCCATGTTTGGCATCATCTGGCCCACAGGCCCAAGAGGAGCCATGCCGGTCATGGGTACCATGGAGACGGGACCAACTGGGGGCATTGAGGACAGAGGCATGGGATCGTTGCTTCTCTGGGCCATGCTGCTGAAGCCCTGACCGCTCAGGCCCATCATGGGACTGACTCTCATCTGGTTGAGGGTGGGCGGCTGTGGCTGATTCACCTGGAAGGGGTTGATTTGAGCGGCTGGTGCAGAAGCAGGAGCTGAAGCTGCTCCCGAGGCTGAAACGAGACCAATGGGAGATACAGGTGAGCTCACTGCTAAACAAATGTAAGCTTTTTTCTTTTCTTTTTTTTTAAGTCCTGCACAAATAAAATGTCCATTTAGAACAAATCGATACAATCTCAAAATAAATCATGCATCTCAAAAACTTTTACTTAGTTAAACAGGCCACTCAACAAGGACTTAATACTTCTTATTAGCAAAACAGGTAGTTTAAAAGCTACCAATATATCAATACATACCCCAAAGGAATTAGAGTTCGAGCATTTCGATTTTGCTGATACAGTAATAATGTGTTTAAAGACAGATCTTGTGATCAGATTATTGCGATACTAGTAAAACCTATATAATGAATATGTTTATTGTGTGAGCAAAATATCAATAATAAACTGAAAAAAAAAGTATGCATAATGCAGGATTTTTTATTAAAAATAAGCCTGAAACACAGGACTCTGATTTTGAAATGTCTGTGCTTTATTACAATATAAAAACCATAAGATAAACATAATTCAACAGTAGATCAGTCAGCACAAATAAATGTGCTTTGATTGTGAACTGCCCTGAAAGTGTGAGCTTGTAGAATGTGCAACAGAGTCGCATTTTGACTTAAATATGCATAAATCGCATTAGACCATATCACAATTAGTGCTTTTCCATCCATAAATTAAAGACCCCTCAAAACAATAATTAAGACTTTTCTTAAACTATTAAGATATTAAAGACTATTTACAACCTTAAATTTATAAAACTGAACTAAAGACTTTTTAAGGGCCCGTGGGAACCCTGTAAATCTGGTCAAATGAAACATGTTATTAGTGAAGGGTACCTGCAGCCAGGAAAGGGTTGGAGACTGGAGGCTGCTGGAGAGGCTTGCTGACCAGAGAGTCTAGGTTGACAAGAGCAGCGTTGGGACCCAGGAAAGACTCTGGAGTTTTTCTGGTTGGGCCACTTGGTACGTCAAACAGATCTGAGCCTACAGACAAGCTGGCCTGCGATGGCAAGGCAGAACTTCCTCTACCATCACCTGCGAAAGTGAAAAACATCACATGCTCATGTCATTCTCAACAAGAGACAACACTTCTTTTAACTAGCAAACTGTAGGGATGCATCGAAATGAAAATTCTGGGCTGAAACTGAAACTTTATGGACATTGAATAGCTTTCTTGAGGTAAATGTAACGTTAAGTGACATTTTATAGCCTACAAGCTGTTTTACTGATGTCTTTCCCCGGTTAAAACTCGAGCGAATACATGAGGCAGAATTCATTTTGGTAAGATGTAATGTGTCTTTCAGCATACCCTCTGATGTTTATTTTGTGCAGTAATAGTAGTAAAGAGGAGATGAGATCAGGCGCAAATTAATGCACAGGCTTGCCTAGGCTGCAGCGCGAACAAAAAAAAAAAAAAAGATCCTCATTGGCCCATAAGAAACAAAAAAAAAAAAAAAAAGCAGGTTATTGGATAGATGTGACATTTGGGTCACATCTGTCCAATCAGCTGCTGATCAAATCATGTCAATGATTTTCATTTATGTCACTGCTATTGCTAGACGCATAGCGGCAAAATGTCCGAAAGAAATTACAACAGTGGAGCACAAAAAAAAAACGGAAAATACAAAGGTTAAAAGAACAATGTGAACAAGATATACTGAAAAAATCCCTAAATTGACTTGATACTTCAAGGCATTGGATACATCAAGACAGAAGTGGCGAAGTCACGCAGTTTGTGAGGGACAGATCATTAACGGCAGGAAATCCAAACATTCGCATATCATTCATCGACCTCAAATATGGCTTATCACTTGAAATATGTAAGTAGTAGCAACTTTACAAGTCCGCTAATATTAGCCTAGTCCTTGATAAATGTGCGCTATAATGAGGCACATATCAATGTTTGTGTGGAGAGCACGCTCGCTGCATGACATGGAGGCGCCGGTGCGACCACTTAAAATACTCCGTCAGTTTGTATATAAACTGTAATATAAACTGTAAAGAGTCTACTTTTATTTCTGTAAACTCACAATAACAGAAAACGTTGTGCTTTTATAAAATGAAAACAACCAGGATGCGCGTTCTGCTACCTCTGTGAACTTGAGCACGTAACAAACATGAACCGTACTTCCCTCACAGACTCGAGAAATATATCTATAGAAAGCTGGAAATGTCTACTTTTAATCGAACCAATTCAAATGGAAAATAGCCTACATATTTTCAGATTATGTAATCCGTATGAAACATAGGCACGTCCACTAACAGCGGACATGAATCAGCATCGTAGACTTCATCTCTGCAGCCAAAAACAGAAAATATTAACAATAAATTAAAATGTCAGCTTGCTGTTTTTTCACTACACTCATAATAATTATGTTTGCATGTGCGCTGTGGCAAGTTTTATGTGTGCATTAGGCTATGTATTATATATTGGTTTATAGGATTTATTATGATTTTCAATTTCCCATTTGACCTATGTGGTGTGGTGGTAATTGTCTTACTGTGGTCGTCCACCAGTTGAAGGAACGTGAAGAAAAACTGTAGTATTGGCTGTCTCAATGTGTGGCTGTGTAGGCTATGCCAGTTAACCTTAATATTTGTGTGTGGACCATGTATGGCACTAAATACATTTTTTCAAGAATGCATAATGATTAAGGGGGGCCTCAGACAAAGAGCAGCCCAGGGGCCCCTGACCACCTTAATCCGCCCCTGGATGAGATGATCGGTTCACGTGCGCTTGATCTGTGCTGCCGCTTGAACTGAGGCGCTACAGCGATCTGTCACGGCATATTAAAGAGCGCCAAAACAACATTTATTTAATTTCATAATATAATCCACAGAATTTTCAAGATGAGACTTTGCTTCATATTAAAAGTAAAGCACAAAGCTTTTTGCAATTACTGGATGGCCAGCGTGCTACAAACGTTTAAGAGAAGTTTTGTTCAAGCTCCGCAACAACAGAAAACAGCACAGACTAAAAGATTTTAGATTTAAGAAACCACATTACAGATTAAAATCTAGAAATTAATCTTGTCAATCCAGAGCTAGTGCCCACACAGCTGACATGTTTAACTGTTGTAGCTTATCCACATTGCGTGCATGAAACAGATGCTGCAAACAGTACAAACGTGCCATCACAGAAGCGCGAATTAAACGTCTGTTTTGGTCACTGATTTTGGCCCTCCAAAAACATTTTGCCCCGAAATTGACAATAGCTGTTTCGGCCAAAAATTCTCAGTAGTAAAATTAAGGCATCTCTAGTGTAGTAGCAGTGGTCAGCATTTACCTGTCAGTGCTGAAGAGCGAAGACTGTCAAACTCAGAGAGGTCCTCCCTGGAAGTACCATTTGGTGTGGAAAAAAGATCAAAGCTACCAACTGAGGGAAATGAGAGATGGTTGGGATTAAAAATAAAGAAAGCCATTCATTTTTAATGTACAAGACATCAAAAGGATCTATGAATGCAAAATAAGAGAGCGGTCTTCCCCAATGTAACATAGAAATACATTTTGAACTTCAGTTTTCAGAGCTCACCTGTGGCAGGACCTTTGGGGCGGGTGGCAGTCATTGGGCCCCAGGGATCAGCAGCTGCAGGAGCCGAGGTCGACCCCCAGGGGTCACTGCTCTTCAGAGGAGTGACCGAGGGAGAGGCACTGGGAAGACCCCAGGGATCCACAGGAGCAGCTGGCTTAGGGGCGGAGCCTGAAAGATACACAAAGATGTGTTGGACATCTTAAGTAACACTACAATTAAAAAAATAATAATAATTAAAAAAAAAAAAAAAAAAAAAAAAAAAAATCACTGCCACTATCCTAGTCGGACACTTTTATCATAGCAATTTAAAAAAAAAAAAAAAAAACAACAGGATAAGTCTTCAAGTCGCAATGTAACGGAAGTAGCGTCAGATCTTATTCTTATATCTTTTATTGTGACGTACATCTGAATGAAATGGATTATGAAAAAAAGTAAGGCAAGTACTTGTTTCCATCACTTGTTGACTGGATGGAGTCTGATCTAAATGCAAGTTAGCAGTTGAGTTTAAGAAAGGTATAAGCGGACTTCCAGCATAAGTCACCAGAGAGAAGTCTGTCGTTTCACTGGAAGGTCAAGTAGACTAAAAGTTGATTAAAAACATTATTAAAAGTTAAAAATTAAAAAAAGAATAAGAAACATGCTCATTCACTAAGATGCATTTAGAAAATAAATGGGGTGAATTTCCATTTCATGCTGACTAATTTGTAATAAAGTAATTAAAGTAACTAAAGTAATTTGCACTTATTTAATTGTATTAAAAACAGCAGAAACAAGAGAAATTCTATTTTACAAATGAGTGTGACAGGTGATGCAAGTTAAATGGGAGTGAATATCACCCAATTATGAAATATACAGTGTTCAAACTGGCAGTTTTTGCTGTTTGCTCTTCCAGAAGACATGTACACCTACTCAGTCCTTCATGACTTTAGTCTGACTTAATTTTCAGAACAATTGCGAGAGATTAAGAGAATTGGGCTATTCGAAGAGGAAACCCCGTTACAGACTCTGTGCTCACTCTACCAGTGCAGATCTGAATACTGAGTCTCTTTTGTTTTGTGCACACTGGAATGCACAACTACCAGCCTAGCTACATTACTGAGCTGCCATGAAGAGCTACAGGCCCAAACAACATTATGAAATAGAGCCTGTGGGGGGGGCTTCTCTATAAAAGAAAAGGGAGCTTTAGGTTAACAGGTTGTCTTCACATCCTGAGCATTAAGTTTTTTATATGTGACAAAATTAGATGTAAATCTGCATTCAATTGTAGCAAAAACCTTCTTCTGGTGAGATAAAAGTGCATTTCTTTTTTGTAGAATTCAGCCTAATGTGATCAACACAGCAGGACGCTGATACAAACTGTTGTCAATGTGCTATTATTAGCTACGGACAAATGTGATCTTGTACGTGAATAGTGTTTACTTGTGAAACTAGCTAGTGTGTGTGCGCCAGCCTTCAAGATGATAAAACTAAAAATAGTGTTGAGTCTTAGGGCTGGGCGATTTATTTTCCTCATCCATTTGATACTGCTCATAATATATCTCAATATTTATATATTTGCACCACTTGGTTTAAAACAGATTCCTCCACCCCCCTGAGAAATCATTCAATCTATTTAATTGCTGTTAAGCAGCAGTTTAAATGAAAGAACTGTAAAAATGTAGATAAAATGCTCTATTTAAATGGTCACAAAACCAGGAAGGATAGTAAAACTCTAAAGTCTAATGACACACCCTTTAGGAAACATAATGGCCAACCAAAAGTGCATTTTAATCATCATGATATTTACAATCTTATTTATATTATCCAGGCCTATTTTGTGTGTGTCTGTGTTTACCGTAGGACTTCCAGGGGTCTGAGGCGGGGCCTGCTGCTGTAGCACCTGCTCCCCAAGGGTCCGCCGCTTGATCGGCAGGGCCCTCGAGAACCGGGTCCATCAGATCCATCAGAGAAGACTGTGGAGGCTGAACACACAATGATTGAGATTAGTGCCCAAAGATACATCCTACTATCCAAAGCAATCACATCAGCTACAGTGAACATGAACTTAGTAGCCGATCTGAATATAAATACTCACATTATGAGTAAACAAGTCCGCAAGGAAGAAAAAGGGAAAAAATGTTAATGACGAGATTAAAGAAATAGTTTTCTGATTGCATTACTTAGATAAAAGTAGTTTTGTGGTAAAACAAGTCATTTTATATATATATAAAATATATATATAAATATAATATTCTTTATATATATATATATATATATATATATATATATATATATATATATATATATATATATATATATATATATATATATATATATATATATATATTTTTTTTTTTTTTTTTTTTTTTTGCACCTGCTGAAGAAATTCAGTATTTTTATTCAGCAAGGATGCATTAAATTGATCAAAAAAGGCAGGAAATGTATCACAGTTTCAACAAAAATGAGCAGCACAATGGTTTTCAACATTTTTTTCTTGAGCATCAGCAAATCATCATATTAGACTGATTTCTGAAGGATCATGTGACACTGAAGACTGGAGTGATGATGCTGAAAATTCAGCTTTGCCAACACAGGAGTAAATTACATTTTAAATATATTCAAATAGAAAATAATTGTAAACAGTAATAATATTTCACAGTATTTTAAAGTATTTTAGATCAAATAAATTTGCATTACAGACTTTTCAGTCTTCTATCTTTTTAACTGTAGTGCAAGTGTACATTTATATATTCATAAATTTGAAAATCTAACCAAATGGTGACTGAAAAAGGTCTTTTCTAATTCTTTACAGAATCAGTGCATTTTTCTCCCCTGACTGTGAGGGAAAATATCAGAATTCTGCTCTACTCCTCTGTTAGCTAGCACTATCAAACTAAGCCTTTGGCTTCTGAAGAATTTGAATATGGTGCAAAGTTTACTTTCATGGGGGTTTTGAAGCATGGAACAACATGAGGTTGAGTAAATTATGAGAGAATTTCAATTTTTGGGTGAACTATCCCTTAATAACTGAAAATGCAGGAGGTGAGGGATGTATAAACTAGAGTTTTGTGTGGCCACAGATTCAGTTCAGGCCTACTGATGAGTTAAAGCGCTCAGAGCCTACACCTACCTCTTTCTTCTTCTTGGCCACTTTCCCTGCGTTGGAGTCTTTACGGCTTTCTTCCAGAGCCATCTGGAGCCGTAGGTCATCCCCACGACGCATCCTCTCCTCCTGAACAACCACACACAGACACACAAAAGAATACATGTTATAGCGCATGCATTATGGAGCACATGCCGTCTGCTGAATCACAGCGTGAACCTGCCACCCTGTTGTTGTGATTCATCATGATTCAGCATCACAATTCAGTTACTGAGGTATGTAAAAAATTTGAAGATTACAAAATTACACAATGAAACCAAAACTCAATTGTGTTAGAAAACCAAGAGACACACCCGGCACTTTGTTTCCTCATCGGGTTGCTTTCAAAGGGCAGAGGAGACAGGAAGGAAGCGAGAAATGTAAAGTATGTTAGTAGGAAGTAACTACAGATAGGCTGTAATCTAGTCCCTATGTTAATTTGGAGGCAATAAATAGCTTTGCATTTGGTTAGCCATATTCATGACAAACCTTTCAAGCTGAAGAGATCTGCTGTAGGGTTCAACTAATGTCAACACCAATATAGTAACTTTTTTGGCTGATAATCAACATTATACAATTATAAAACTTAATAACAGCAGCTGCAGTGTTGCAATGGCTTTACCAATTGGCAGTAGGTCATGTAGAAAATGGGACTTCTTTTACTTTTACTAAAGCAGTCATATTGCATCTGGTAATATACAGTCTTGGGCATTTCACTTTCATTTGCAATTAAAAAAATTAATCAAAATCACTGAAAACTATCAGATATTCATAAGATGATCAATCAGGGCTGCAGCGGTTTAGGGCTGTCAAAGGTTGGGTTAACTGAAAATTTTTAAACACGTTTATCTGTGAAAGTTTCTAGTATTTTTCTGTATTTTAGGCCCTGTTTACACCTGGTATTAAGACGCATTTTGGTTGATCGGATCATAAATTGACGACACTAAATACAGATGTAAATGGGGTCTAAAACAATTGAGCTTGTCCACTTTCAGATGTTTTGCGGTGTGTACTTTGATCTTAACCCTTTAACCTTATTATTTATTATTCTCAGGTTAGGTAAAGTAAGTCGAGCCTGGCCTAAATTATAAGCATTTTAAATTACTTATAATTTGGTCAGAAGACTTCTCTGCTGTATGATCTTATTCAAAGTCTTAAAACACTATAAATCAAGCCTCGCCTTTCAACATTTCACTAGAAGCCTCATTATATTAACAGTTAGAATGCTACAGTTCCCTTCACCTCGTAACGATCACAAATCTGGGACATCTGACTGTCTCATACAATTATTTCTATTTATGAAGTAACCCCTAGCTTACCTGACAGAGAAGAAACTCACAGAATGAATTCCCCTTTATTGACACCTACACGCTAACTGGTATAAGAGGGCCAGTAGTGCTACACAGAAACGTAGGAATTCCCTACTGCGCACCTCCCTCTCAGACGAGCCCCTCCTCACCAGCGCCAACTTGCCTGTTTTTTTTTTTTCCTTTTTTCATTTGGAAATTTAACCCAGATGTCCAAGTGCACACACACAATTCCTTCACATTATTCTTGGAGCAGCAATCCTTGAGGAGTCCCAAGCATGATCTGAGCTTCCAGGAACATTATATTTCCTAGTCTATCAGCTGCCCCACTTCATCACTTTTATAAGACGTGCAAGATGCGGTTTTAAATCCCAGTGAGAAAGTTGTGTGGTTGTATGGCTTCCAAACTAATTTGTAAGTTTCCTAAACAATATCCTCTTTCTGGACTGGCCCGACTTTGCAAGAAAAAGACAACTATGCGGATTTGTGTAATTTGTAATTGGAAAGAAAGAGAGCCAGTATAAGGTCATATTTCCCATTTCTTGAAGTATGCACACTTGGAAGTATGAAATGGACGTACAGTGAAAGCAGCTTTCGTGTAATGAAAAAGCCCCCAGCTTGCAATTAGAAATGAAACATTTTCCCAGAAATAGAGAAACTATCACCATTGCCTAAAAACACACTGAACTGGTTAGTATGCGTAAAAAGTACAGGTGCATGGGAGGCACAATAAGGTAAATCTCTGTCTGATAAGAACACATACAAATGTGTCCATTACTGAATCAGCTATTCAAAGCTGTGAACTTTTAGAAAATCAAATATTATGGTGACAAATACTGGCCTAAACATTTAAAAAAAAAAAAAAAAAAATACACTGTCACATATTTTTCCACATTTGATGCAGTAACCCATTTGATTATGTTCATCATTTTGCTAATGATGGACCATTAGAGGAAGTCATTCTCTGAAATTGTGTGCTGCTTGTCTGGGTGGTGAAAAAATATGGTGGAATAGTGTTCATGCATATTGGAGCAAACTAAAAACAAGCAGTGAAAATAGTGCTTCAGGGATGATGTGTTTTTTGGAGGCCAAATTTAAAATTTTTTTTTAGCATTTTAACAGTCCTGGATCCATCTTCCCGAAAACCAATGGGGTTTTTGAATAGGTGTTTGGTTAAATGCCTGAAAAAGGTCTGTGGTGAACACAAGCTCAAGATATTTTCACGTTTTATTCTACAACATAAAATACATCAGTTATTTTATTAAAGCTTTTGTTTTGAAAAAGGCGGTTGCAAACAAGTGGCTAAATGGGACTACAGAAATTATCAGGGACATTAAACACCACGCAACAGATAAACACATCTACTCATAGGACCGCTTTTGTTTGTAATTGTGCTCCTGCAAAGTACGTAAGGACTTATTGAAGGAACCAAGTAATGCTATCTTGCGGGTTGGCCTACAAAAATATGTCATCACTGCAGCAAACAAAAGCAATAAAAACTCTTTAATGTACCTCTGTGCTTTTAGGTTAAGACCCGCCAACCATAAAATCTCACTGGTCCAAAATCCTTCTCTTAACTAGGGGTGGAACAAAATATCGACTGGGCGATATATCGTCGCCCTTCTCTGTGCGATACGAATCAAATGTGTCTATTTACAATATGTTTTGGAAGCACTGATCACTGTAGCCAATCACAGACATATATGTTGAGCGCAAGAACACACAATGGCCAATCAGAGGTGTTTAAGAATCCGCTCAATAGCACTCAAAATGCTAGGTTATGCTGGTATCGTCACATTTTTTACATTTTAAAATACCCAAGTCGGTACCTTTGACAACACTATTCCCAGGGTGATTTTAAGGAAGCTGGTAAACACTGAAATGTTCCCAGGTTTAAATAAAAGAGGTCGGTAATTTTTTTTTTTTTTTTTTTAAATGTACCAGGTTATATAATTCAAGTCGATAAAAGCAGTTAACTTAGGCTAAACGTGTCAGTTTACATGCAAATAAACTTTTTGTGCCGTTTTCTAACAGTCTGGACTTCAAAAAAAGAGAAAACCTGTACTTAACCTTTTCACTGGCATTTTGTTTTCATAGTTAGACAGAGATTGTGATGTATCATTATAGGACTGTCTAGCAATATATTGATTATTGCAGAATCGCTGTATCGTAATATCGTTATTGTGAGCCATGTATCATGATATCATATCATATATCATGAGGTACCCTGCGATTCCCACCCCTACTCATAGCTGTACATTAAACATCACAAATCTTATAATTGGCTGTGCTTGTGTCACGTCACATAGAAGGTGATGTTAGAAAACATGATGTACTGCACCTGCTCGGCAGCCTCTCGACTCATGGCAAGAGCCAATTGCAATTGTAGCTCCTCTTCTCCACTTGTCTGAGGCCTAGCTTGCTCCAACTCTGAAGATGCATTGGGAGATGTGGCTGAAACAAACAAAACAAATACAATGCCATTATCATTCAAGCACTGCACTGCTACCACACCCGGCTGGGTTATCATAAGATGGGGATCGGCCTAATTACTGCCAAACGGGTTTTATCAATGACTCATACCCCAAAGCGACAAAGTTGTTGATAAAGCCAGTAGCAAGAACCTTTTACATATATTTATGTCCGTCATTCAAGTTATTTAAAGAAGCGAAGTTCAACATTGAATAAACATCCATGAGAAAGCTGTCAGGCCGGAAGAAAAGCCGAACTTCCATCTGCATGCTGGGTAAACCACAACAGCCTGCTGATTATAAGCTTGTTGCTAATGCAGTGGAAGAGAGTACTTCCTCCTATACTGATTGGATTAGAGCAAGCCATGTGCTTAGGAAACACAAGCATCTCAGAAGCACACGAAGCAGTCACAGGCCACTGAGAACCAAACACCTTACAAAGTACAGATCAGAAGGCTAGAATTAACAACACGTTCAAAGCAACCACAACTGTCTGAAAAAAAGAACTGTGCACTTGTGTAAAGGCTCTGATGTTTTAAGTCTCCATCATTAGTCTAGGCGGTCTTGTTGTAAGCGGCATCAATCAATAGACTGCTCGTCTGTGATCCATAAGATCTCTGACAGCCATTAGGCCAAGTCTTGATGTATCGCTTCAGTAACGATAAGAAACACTGGACCCGGAGTCTCTGTGCCTTTAGAAACACAAGCTTCCCAGTTTCTAACCCTCGAGGGAATGGAAATTACGACCAAAGGGCTTGAGATTCTGTGGGAAATGCAGTGAAGTTGAATAGGGGAAATGAGGTGGCGTGAGCCTGGTGCTTTGGTGAGATCACAGATGACATTACAAGTGCTTTCAGTCCGCACCACGCCACCCTTATTGGGCCAATGTGGAAATATGACTCATATGCAAACTGCGTCAGTTTCTTAGAATCAAAACTTAAAACAATAAGAATATTTTTCTTACAGACTGACTGAGAAAAATGTTTGATTATCGACAAAGCCTAGTCTAATTTTTTAGCTTATTCTGACCTGATCCTATCCCAATCAGATTAGAGCTTGCCATTTTGTGCAACCAGACAGTCAGTGACTGTCTCTGTAAACAGTCTTGGCTCATCATTTCACTAATAACTATGGTTCTGTTCATCAGTCATGCTGACATCAAGATTATGCACAACCAAACTGCAGTTGTTCTTATTTGGATGGATGTTTGACTGACAGTACTATGCAGTCTCATTTATATTCTGAAAAAACATTTCAAAATGTGGCCAAGATCTTGATAAAAGGCAATAAATGTTGTCACATTGTTTGACAAATCCATCTAATAATTTTTAATAATTAAGCAAAAACTAAACTAAACTAACAAAGTAAAATAACTAACTAAAATAGGCACCAATGTTATTGGAGTTTGGAGACATGAGCTAAGTTTGGCTGCATTATGTTGGCTGACATAAAGGCATCTAGAAACTATTTAAACCAAGGTCAAGATCTTTCCTTAGCTAAAGGACACAGCAAATTAAACCAATAGGGAATCTCAAGAGGGTCTCATCCACTGCTCCGCAACCAAACTCGGGACCAAAGAAAAACAATAAACATCACATCATTTTAAATGCTTTCACTTGGTTGTGTGAACCGGAATCTCTCACACAGTTTACAAACACAAGAGTTTTTTTATATGCATAAAACTGACAATGTTTCAACATGTTCATGACCCGGACACCTTAAAATAACATTGCAATACAATCACGGAAAGTATACAGTGTGCAGAAAGGGGGGAAAATGCTTATTTTGACATATTAAAATGACCATGTCAATAGGTTTCTAATTTAGAAACTAGAAAGGTTTCTAGTAAGATTTTCCATCAGCTGTTTTATAAGCAGTACAGTCACATTCACTTGACTAGAACAGTAAGGGTGTGTTTACACTTGTAGTTCAGTTCGTTTGGTTCCTTTGGTCCGGACATGAAGAGCTTATAAAATGTTTAAAGGAGTCAAAACAGCAGCAGGAATCCCTCTGCTGTTGAACCACACTAACAGAGCAATCGCAGGGTTCGTTTTAATTGAACCAAACATGACAAGTGTGAACGCACTCTAGTTGACAGCATGTAAGCAACAAAAGATTTTAGAATTAATGTTATATATAGATTACCACAAATATATATACAATTTCTGATTATTTAACAGATTATTCAACTTTTAGCCTTTAAATAATCCTGTGACATGACAAATTTATAAATAAACATTAAAGTAGTCTCTCAGTTAATATGAATCATGAAAACTGCATAGACAATGCAGTTAAAGTAATTTTAGATAAAGTTTTGCATATCACAAATTGCAGGACTACCACAAATTTTAAGAATACTGAAATATATTGTAAAACTGCAATGGATTTTGTGAGTAACTCTAAAAAAGACACTATAATTGGTTGCAAAATTGTATTATCATTTTGCATCAACATTTTTAGGGTAATATGTGCATGACTAGTAATTTTGGAGAGTACACTTACCAACATGTTTAAAAAGTACTTCTATCCAAATTACTCATTTAGATAGGTTATTTTGTTTAGGATCCCAGGACAATTTTGATATTGTGCTTCTGCTTGATATTACTAAAAACAATATCCAAATTTCATTGAGTCAAAATGTGTTTTGCTGTCCAGCAAAATCATAAAAATACATGCTAAAAATAATCTTCCCTTATCTTGTCATTGCATGCATTTGATTTCACGCATCAAGCAATCACATTTCAGCTTCTGTTTACTATATTTGATGGTCTCTATGTATGTGCACTGATCAATGTTTATACAGGAATAAAAGCCTATATTAAATCTGTTGATCATAAAGCTTGGATTAAACTTCTCAATTCATATGGGTTATTTTTACAATATCTTTTTGAAGCTTGAAAATGTTGATTACACAGACTTTCAAATGGATGAAAGAAAATGAGAGAATATTACAAATATCTTCATTTGTGTTCTGAAGACGAATGAAAGTCTTCTGGGTTGTGAAGGATAATTGTCATTTTTGGGTGAGCTATATCCCCTTAACTTATAGTCAGTGAAAGACAAGCCACAGAATAAAAACATTTTTAAAATCTGTGATTATAGATCAGGAAAACTAAACACTAGAAAATATTTTTATCAAAAAGCTAGTGTCGTACAATATTTCACAAACCAACAAAACCAAATCTTAATCTTTAGCACAGTCTGTTGAAGTGTGAATTACTTTTGACTGAGAGCCCATTTACACTTTCTGGAGAAACAATACTAGGAAACTAGGACTGGAATGCAAAACACTCCTGCTATCGTATCAGCTTTTCTTCTAATTTTCCTCTTTTTTTAATGACTCAGCTGTTTACATACTCTTTCATGCTACGAAGCTCTTTATTTTCAACTACATTGTTCAATACAACACTTAAAAATGCAACTGAAGACAAAGGTCACAAAACTAAGATTTCTAACTTTACACCATATGGGTGATTAAAATACACTGGCTGACTTTTCTCAATAAGATTATGAAATCCAGTATAAAAAGGGGCTGGGGGTAGTAGGGGAAAAGACAGAGAGACCGCTTCCTCCCTGAAGCACAGGGCAGAGCAAAAGACCTCTGGGAATTCAGGAATTCTGTCTTCCTGTAACAAGCTCAGGGAAAGGGGTGGGGCATGGACGGCACACAGCTGTCCAGGGCAAACGTACAGCCACTCAGTGCTGCAGGGAGGCACAACAGAGGATGTATCTCCTGCAGGGTAACAGCAGACAAGCAGTTTCCTGGTCTGCAGTGTAAAGAATTTGCCCCATGTGGTCAAAGCTCCAGGTGTGCCGAGTTTTTCAAAATGAATTCAACAAAGTTGACTCCTTTACAACAGCATCAGCCTAGATTTAGTTGTTGCAGTTAACAGCAACATTTCAGACATAAAGGGAAAAGATCAGCAGGCTACCAACCTATTACTGTCGGTAAAGGGCTTAATATGGTGCTCAAGAATAATGCAGCCTGCAGCATTTAAAGAAGCTTTAGTTCCACAGTTACAGCGATTTTAAAAACCTGCTGCACAAAACAAAAACCTTTTGATCCTGAAACTAGCCTGAAAACAATCTGGTAAACTTGTAGAGCATTACTTTTGTTCAAATCTGTTTAAATGTGCTACAGAAACATACAATAGACTTTTAAAAGAGCTATAACTAAATCCACGTGAAATCTGAGTATGCAGATTAGTGCAGAAAAGTTTCCACAAAATTCAAATGCCGATCACTAAAGTCCTATTCACCTATAAAATAGATAAGAAGAAAATACATTGCCAGTGTCAATAATTATTCAGGTTGAGAGAATTGAGTCTGTCTAGGACTCCAGAAGGTTTCTTTTTATAATGCTTGATCAAAAGCGGCAATGTTTGCTATGATTTTGTGCAGCCACCCATCAAATGTTCTATCAGCCAATAGCATAATTTTGGGGTTCTAGAGGGACGTCAATGAGAACAATGAAGGTGCGTCACAAATTTGCACACTTGTGCACTATTCTATGTCGTTTTGTAGTATAAATAGTGTGATAGAGCTGCATGAATAACTGTTAAAAGATAATCTCGATCAAGGGATTTTTTTCTTCTTATCGGATTTAATTCATATCCACCTCAATGGAGCACATACAGTTTTTTTTATGCACATTTTTAGAATCTACATGCATCTAGGTGTTTCCATCCAGCGTCTTTTTGTCACACCCCAAAATCTGCATAAAAATATGTTGATGGAAACATAGCTAATGACTCATTCATTCAAGAGATCAGTTCAAAAAGGCTGATTCATCCAGTAATTAAACAAGTGTTCTTTTTTATGAAGGACTCATTGAATCATTCATTAAAATCTAATAAAAAAATAAATAAAAAATAAAATCAACATTACATTTTTTATACACACTACACTACAGCATTAACATTTGTCAGAAACTCTAGTAGATGACTGTTTTTTTAGTTCTCTAATCAGAATCATGGAAGAATCATGATTCTCAATTCATTCAGAATCATGCAGCTCTATAGAGTGAGCACTGTGTTCAAACTGAAAAGAATTTTTATTGAGAAAACACACTATTCCACATTCTGCTCAATTCTGTCAATCAAACAAACCAACTATGAAAACATTTATAGTGAATATATCTTTATCTATGTCATATGCAAAAGAGCTATGTGCAAAAGAGAAGTATCACACATTAAACTGCACACACATGTCAATGTGTCTGACAGGGCAAGCTATGTTAAACATTAGACTAATGCATTAGCTTGAAGCTTAAAATAAAGAATTCTCATGTTTTGGGCAGCTTGAATCACATACCTTTGCCGCAGCAGCTTACTCTGTTTATTTTTAGAAGCATTTTGTCCATAGAAATTAGTTATTAAGTGCTGTAATTTGATGATAATGACATTCGCTGTCGATGTTTTTCATTATCAATTTTTTTTTTAACATCAAATATTTTGGCTAAATATCTGTCTTGATCTGACCATACTGTTCACGGCATTTTTACCATATTTAAAACCATTTTACCCCACAGTTAGCACCAAAAATGTGTTTGGATTCCATGCCTGGTAAGTTAACAAGCTAAAGAAACTTACATCCATGATATGATGCAGGTGAACCCTCAGACTTGCCGTACTCTTCCGAGTAGCTGGTGGAGAGGTTGGGCTGGCTGGAGCCACGGCCGAAGCTGATCTGATTGTTGCTGCCCACACTAGTGGCAACCTGTGCCATGCGCTCCTTAGTCTTCAGGGCCTGAGAGCGCTCACCCTTCAGACGGTCATCATCCTTGAGTAGCACCACCAGCTGCTTGGACTTTTCTCTGACGTTGATGCCCTGGTCTTTGCCATCCCGATCGATATACTGGAAATCTTTCAGCGTCTGTATGGCAAAGATGTTCTCTTTGCACTGCAGGGCCACTCGCTCGGAGCCCGTTTTGATCAGGTAGTCCAGCAGCGTCAGGGCCTTGTACACATGCCGCCAGTTCTTTCCATGGTCATTCAGCCTCTTCCAAATCATGCTCATTATCTCCGAAAAGGCCACCACATTGTAAGTGAGGTCGGCGATCTCTGACATCAGAGAACTGGAGGGGCCCCACGGGTCATTGGAAGTCGCTTCCCTGACCTTCTTCTCTGGCTCTGTATAGTTATTTACCACATTTTTCATTTGCCTCCGAATAGTTGAGCTTGGCATGGTGGCGTGTAGTGTTAAAAAGAATTGAAAATAAAAATAAAAAACTCAGTTTTTCTTCTCAGTCCGTTGTGCAATAGTTCGAACACACGTTATCTGTTTGAACAGTTTCTCTCTATGTTACTCTGTGCCTGTTAAAACCATTTCCACACAGAGAAGGAAGCCAGCTCGATGAATTCCTCCATTACCTGAAACACAAAACCACATAGAAAAGGTTCAGACGAGAACTAGTAATAGTTGCTAAGCACAATTGGACTACATAAAATCTAGAGTGCATAAAAAACAATAAAGGCAATCATCATGATCTTAAAAAGAAAGTGATCATGCTGATAGCATTACATGTGCATACAGAAGTTTAATGGTCCATTCCCAGACTGTAGCTTGCAGCTCCTCCTGTTGATACCACAGTTCAGATAAAGAGAAATGGATCACAGCTGTTCACTTTTCAAACTAAGCACAAGTAGAGGTTTACCACCCAGGTACGTGTGGAGTAAAACTTTACTGTGTACACACAGAAGGGAAGCTTAGTGTGTGAAGTGCTTCCTATTACTCATCTTTACGGTAACACAACACTCATGTGGGAAGAAATCTTATTTCCCAAAAGTAATTGCACCATACTTTGTTCTCCATTACAGTACGGCATGTAAAATCCATCCATGTTCTGACCTCAAACGCGTCAGTCATGTCTACTTAAATGAAGCATCAAAGTCATACTAAATAAGTTTCCTGTTCTGAACACACCGTGATGCTTCAATTGCCAACAAAACATTTCAAGCCATCCCATAAATTCATTAAAAGCCACTGAAATGTGACTCCTGCTCTGCCGCGTAGAAGCCAATAGAGCAACCCCCACTGCCTTTCCCCCCAGCCCGCATACACATGAATACAGCCACGGCCTAATGAAACATCTGCTGCTTTAATGACCAATTCAGACCCAGCACATCAGAGGAAGAGAGGGGCAACTGTATCACTACCGGAACAAAGCTCCAGTGGCTCTCACTGTGACGGGGGCCCAGGAACCCAGTACACAGGCCCGGGTCTGTGTGAGGATCCAAGGCAAGTGGTGGCCTCCTCCATACTAAAAGAACAGGTCTGGCAATGTCCTGCCAATATCAAGGATTCTCAGTGATCATTGTTGAAGCAGGGCCAGAGACCCAGCAAAGCAAGTCCTGTGAGCAGCACTGAGCACTAGGGCTGCACGATTATCGCGATTAAACTGCACGCGATTTGGCAAAGCCCGCGATTATTTTATGCGTAGCTTGTCAGAGCTGTACGGCTCTGTGATCAGTAGTAAACGCTTCTCCAGCTGAAAGACAGAGGGTGCTCTCGCACAGATACAATGCCCTGCCACAGAAGAAAATATCACGCGTCATATCGCTGTAGCTGAATAAACAGAAGATTGAAATGCTTTGATTGATTAAACATGACTAATAAACACACGACTGCCGTATTCTGTGTAAGAAGCCACATCATCTCACAGAAGGATGCTCAGCTGTTATGAAGTGAGTTTGGAGTAAAAACTTATTAAATGTTGTCTTTTGTTGGACAAGATGTTAATAAATGCATCTGGAAAGATGTCCGACACATGATGCTTTTTCAAATGTACATTATAAGCGACTCAACTCGCAGTGCTTTCATTTGGATTAGCATTTGGAGCCATACTTCATTGACAAGCTACGCATAAAAAAATAAAATAAATAAATAGCAGCCTTTGCGATTTCTTAAATCGCACTAAGAAACGCGTTTAAGCGATAATCGCGTTTAAGTTCAATGTTATTTTTCGTATTGTGCGATAAATCGTGCAGCCCTACTAAGCACGTTTATACGCACACCAATCCGCTGACAACTACCAAAAATCAGTTTATTGAAATAACCAGATTTACATGCCACGTTTAAAAGAAACAAAAATCCCTGGTGATGATGTCAAAAGGTAATCATCAATGTATTTCACTGTATCATGTGATGTTAAATAAAGCATTACAAACCCTAGAGTATTTAAAAATGTCAGAGGGACTCATTCACTACTCACATTTGAAGTTTCTACAAATGCACGAGATGAGAATTTTTTTATATAATTATTGGTTCAAGGAAAAATAGATACTTATATCTACCATATAAGGACGCTTTCCTGTCACATATAACATGCACTTCAATAAGCTGACAGAATGCAGGTTAAGGTGTTTACAAGTCAGGCAAAATCGAGTGGGTTTGAGTGCCAATGAACCCAATCAGCAATTACAATATTCAATTTTGACAACACTCCTCTCACACTACATAGAAATTCTGCTATGAACATATTTTTTAAGAATTACAGCAGTGTTTTATCAACACCAGATCACTACATAACTTCCTTATTCTGCGAACTGTTGATAACCACCTTAAAATGGCCTTCAACATGAGGCTGAACTAACAATAACACTTTCTCCTTAACAGAAAAGTGAATGGAGCGGTTTTGCATATCATTTTTTTTTTTTTTTGGTGAAATCCTAAGACAATTCTGAATAAATGTGGGCTGAAAAAAAAAAAAACTAATAATTTCAGTTCATACAGAATACACAAGGTCTTCCAATGTGTTTTTAAAATTAGTGTCAAAAATATCAATATTTCGACTTGTATTAATACTGAAATATCTGAAAAGTTTCCAGTACTCTTTTTCTGCAGTATCGATACACCGATATCAGCAGCCGTTCTCACAGTCTCTTCTCTCCGATGGCAAATTGAGGCACACCCGCCTCCTCTCACTTACTCGTCTCTTTCGCTCTGGTTGAATTGGCGTTACAGGGTCTGAATTTCGGCATGGGGTTGTGGGTATTGCGCATAATTTTTCTCATTCCCGCAGTTTCGTGCTGACCAAAGGTGCGCACACATAAAACTGTCTTTTAAACATCTTGTGAGTACCAAATTGAGTGGCTTACTGCGATTAAATGGTCAAATACACACAAAATTATATCAAAATGTCCATCTTGGTGAGTATTCAGGTAGAAACAGTCAGTTTTGGAATGTAAATTATTAAAAATGCATGTTGTAAACAGTATATTGGATCTGTGCAGCTCTTAAAGTTACAGTAGCCTAATAAACCTACTGCTGTCTGTCATGTCAATCAAAGAACAAAAGACAGAGGAAATCACTCGCTGTTTTTCACTGAACGTTTGTAACTTTAATTGTAAGCATAAATATGTATTTAACTTTTACAATGAAAATTATCCAGTGTTATTTTACATTAGATTACATTAGAAGCTGAAAAGCTTAAAGCTGTTTATTTCAGTTGCCTCTATTCTAATTTATGTGCTGTCGTTTACAATTTGTTTATTATTTTATTACTGATTTTTATTGTAAATTTAGTTCAAAACTTCAAATAAAGCCTCCGTGCTGTGTGTAAGCTATTGCAACAAAATTATCAAAAAACAAAACAAAACTATGATATATAAAAAAAATAAAAAATCTGTATTGCAGTACATATAGCATCTTTCCCTATGGTATCAAATATCAATGACTTTCAAGATATCGTATGGAAGTTGGAAATCCAATTTTTTCGTATGGAAAAGTTGTGAACATTTTTCTAACAGTAAAAAAAAAAAAAAAAAGCATTAGGCCTATAATGTAAAAATCAAAGACCCTATTAAATGGCTTGACAAGCAGAGTTTTCATTTCTGTTGATGAATTGCCTTTTGAAACAGGCGGTTTGGGCGAGACACGCTTTACTTTTAAAAGCCAATAGGCTTTAATCGTCATTTATGAGTCATGAATCACTACTTGCCATCTCATTCCAGAGCACATCTGAGTGGACAACAGTCTGTGCAGTGCAGAATGAGTCTTAAATATTTTGGTCCATTTAGTAAGAGGAGAAAAACAGCTGGATTTTAACAATAAGAAACTAATTATAATTTTAGCAGCAAAAAGCAACAAGCAGCAAAAATCACCAAAATCATGCTGACCTTGCTGCACACAGCAGTTGATGTGACCTATTCCTCCATCATTTGACATGCGCGGGCCATGACCGGCCGCAGGACACCCATGCAGAGAATACTAATCCCGAGCAAAGAAACACCAAGAGCAAGTTCTGCACAGCTGTGAAGGACACAGATATGACTCAATCCAAACAAAAGATAGTGTGCATGGCAAGTGCCAGCACGTCTCACATTTTTAGGATCCATTGTGGAAGCGCTAAGTAAGGGTGTATGGTGGCAGAATGAATCCAGCAGCGAGAAAAGGCAGGTGTAGAGACACTGCATGCTAAAACACTACAAAATTTTGGTGGGTGCACACATATCTAGAATTTCACCACAGAAGTCAGGTCTGCAGGGCGAACTGAAAACTGAATATTATATAAGCCAGAGCTTGTGAGAATGGCCGCATGAGCACTGCATATTGCTCTCAGGTAATCCAGCCGGTTCTGCAACTTCAAGTAAACTGTGTCCTATATTATACTACTGACATGTCCTTGAAATTACATGTGTAATATATTGAATGTTATGGTATTTTCAAGCTCTAATTCAGAAAAAGAAAAAACATCATGACAATTTGTAAACTCCACTTCAGTTGCTTAATAAAGGCAGCTGATTCGCTCTTGCTCAGTTGTCCTCTAGAGACTGTTTGTCTAATTACATACAGGAAGCAAAACAATAAAAGATGAAGATGCTTATTCTTCATCACGGGTGTGTTCACTAAGCGTTCAGAGGGGGAATCTGTGTGAAATGTCTATGTTGAGGGAATAAAACGGTTCTGTCCGGTCACACTGTCCACAATCTTTGTAGTGTCGACAAAACAAACTGGTCAATCTACAAATCCGTCTTTACACAAATTTAGGCAAATGATTTGTGACTACACCGTAATCTCACAGATACACCTACGACAATACTAATCTAGAAACAGGGCAGAAAGCGTTTGGTGAGTATCTTAAGAAAGGACTGTATAAACCAAAGTTAAGTCGTGGTAAAATATTTATACAAGATAGCACAGCTAGACGAGCTACACTTACAGCTTATATACTGAATGAACCAAGATTACAGAGATGAGTAGAAAATCTGTGTTTACAACTCCATTTGAATGTATAACTGTTATACAAACACAAAATCCCAAGCCAACAGTTTAACCAAACAAGGCCGGTTCCAAATGTATTAAAGTATCAAGCTAACTTTAGCGCATTAGCAAAACCAAACCAATAAAACGTCCAATTGTTGACAAAAGTAACAAATAAACCTTTACTTAAATGTCCGTGTGTGTTGTATAACAGCAACGTTAACGACGTTAGACCGTTTCCATTATTAACGTTTAATTGCTAACTAGCAAGCTAAAGAAAGCACGACGAAAGTTTCATCAACTGTTAGAACTTTTTAGAAACTAAACTATTTTATGCTACTAATATAATGTTGTTGAAAATATTACAATGCTTAGCACACCCGAGTTATAGTGTTTTGATGTCTCGTTTTTGGGGATAGCGACTTTTTAAAAGCTATAAAGTGAGTATAAGTATTAGCCGCTTAGGCTAGCTAACTGTGGCTATGCTCTGACTAACTTGCTAGTTTAATCAAATGTCGCTCTAATTCTTCTCACACCCCAAAGAAAACCCAGCCTTATCATAATCCTTCACTATCCGCGGTGTTTATGTAAAAAGAAAGAAAGAAAAACCTCTTGGATTAGTTAAAACCTCAAGCCGAAATGTGTGGTGCTCGGTGGAGATATCGCCACACTGAGAGAAGCGACTAGAAAACAAAAACAGTAACTTACCAAACCTCCTGTGCTGATGATAACCGGGGGTAACACCCGGCATAAGTACAAACTACTCGTATGAGAGATATAGAAACTTTATTTTCTAAAAAACGGCCGAGGTGGTGTGTTGATGTGAGCGTTAGTGTTAGTGTGCTGGGCTTGTGTGTGTGACACCCACACCGTTCAACATGGCGCTCTGACTGCACATTCATCCTCCTCAGGAGGGGCGAGACAAGCCAAAGGGTGTGACCAAACTCACTGGGTTTCATTCTTAAAACGGTTTATTTCCCAAATATCACCGCTGCGAGCCTCTTTGCGCCCCATGAAAGTAAACCATGACATCTATTACACGTTGATTAGCTGAAATCAGTGGATATTTTTCGTTATTGTGGAACTAGTGTGCTCTTGAATTACCGAAACTGATCAAATCGACGGAATGTGGCCCCCATGTGGGCTGAAATTAGACAAATCTGACTGTAACCCTGATGGACTGTTTCTAGGAAATACACTTAATACTTTCATCAGAAGATGTACAAAGTAAATGAATAATCACATTATTTGTGTAGCCTAATAAAATATTAATATGATATAATAATGCAATAACATTTATCGTTCCACCAAAACGCCACAGTTATGGTTAAAAATGTAAAGCCATAACAAATTAATTTTTGGTTCTTTAGAAACTATCAGAATATTTATTTTATATTTTATTTTATGACAGTAATGGCGACCACAGACACAGTTTTACTATAGTAAACTGTAGTCACTGGCATTTTATATATATATAAAAAAAAGATTATGTGAAAGTTATTTTTAATAGATGTTAGACAATAGAGTTTTTTAGATATGTCTGCTTTGAATAGATAGACACTGACTTCTCAGACAGATTACCAAATACAGACTAATCTAAAACACTATGTTTTTATAGTTGGACTGCATAATTTGATGTTTTTAGTAACTATGATGACATTTTAGTGCTTACAAACACAACATATTGCCTTTAAATCTTAATTGTTGGAAATAAAACTCTTGGATGCAGTTCAATACACAAAAGTATAATGTTTAGTTAAATGTCACACATACAGTAGGCTTATGATCTGAAACATTAGAAAAGATTTGATAGTACTGACAAGAGTTGACCAGTAAGTGGCAGCATGGTAAAGATTTTCCTCCTTCTCATGGTACAGGAAAATACCTGTTTAATAATAATAATAATAATAAAAGTAAAACAGTCTGCCAATCTGTATTCATTACCCCCAGATATTAAATCTCAGTATTATAATCTTGTTAATTATAGAATGTGGTAAATGATAATGTTGTTCCCCTCTAAAATTAACAGACCCCTTCTATGAATTTATCAGAGCCGTGTGGTTGCATATATATTTCTGCACACAAACTGCATGTGACATCCTCCAGAGAAACAAAGCCGTAGTTTCCATTTAGCAATGTAGAAATGTTTCTTAATGTGCATCTTCACACGGCCATGAAGTTTTTGGTTACAACTGACTACTACTGTATGGACACACACACACACACACACACAAATCTTCATTTGTGTTCCAAAGAAAAAAGCAAGTCAAACAGATTTGTAACAGCATTAGGGTGAATAAATGATGACAGAATCTTCATTTTGGAGTGAACTATCCCTTTAAAGGTTTTATATTTTCATTTGTTTAGAAGAATGTTTCACTCCAGTCTATTGTGGACAAAGAATAGCGTGCATGACCTCTTTTAAATGAGGATTGTTTGAATTCTGTGGTTATTAATAATAGACCACTGAGTCATATGAGAAATCAAGTTTAAAATGGTGTATTTGTATCTTTCACCCTCTGTCACCTTTGTTTGTGGTTTCCTTGCTTCATGCTCAGGAAGCCCCGTTTTCTGTCCCTCATATGATTGTTGAGTGCATTTCTCTTGATGCATAAGGCCTTCATATATATATATATGTGGGTGTGGGTGGGTGTGGGTGTTTAACCTCATATTTGAGCCAAACATGGGTTGAAACAACCCAGCATTTTTCAGAGTGTATAGATACAGATGGATATAGAGATTTCCGGCATTAAAATATCTCACACATCAGTTACTATCCACACCTTTACAGCAAGCGTTTTTTCATACTCTAACATCTGAGTGCTGCTGACATTCACAGATTGTCTTTTGTGGTGAAAAATGTTTCCAAGATGAAGTAACAGTTTAAGTCATGGAAAGTGTCATGTTGAGTGTTGTTGATTTCTTAATCTGTAGTTTATGTTGAGATGTCTGTACACATAAGAGATTTATCACATTTAAGTGATAACTTAAGAAGCAATCGTCTTTCTTTAAGGCTAAACTCCAAATGTTCTAAAAGGGGATTTGTAAACAGCTCCTCCCAGCACTGAAGTAAGCAATAAGGTATGAGAGGCTGTGCTGGATCGTGAATAAGTCACGGGTGAAGGGCGTTGTTAGGCACAACGCGAAGCGGAGTGACTTATTCATGATACAGCACTAGCCTCAAGTACCTTATTGCTTTTATTAAACAGTTACCACACAATACAAATATTAAAGCCAAAAATATGTATCAATGCAACTTTCATGAAGTAAATTTTCACTAAAAGTCTTCCTTCCACTGGAAAAAAATAGTCCCTGACCGTGAGCTCAACAGAAGTTACATTATTACACCATTAGATGGTGGCAAAGACTGTCTTTATGAGTGTGTCAGTCAGAAGCGAAGACTTTTACATTGAAAAGACTGAATTGTTGTGAACACAGAACAAGACGCAACTGAGAAATGCTTTGACTAGCGCTGTCAGTCATGGGAAAACCCCTTAACTGTTAAAAGGACAAGATAATACATCTGCCATTTAAACAGATTTTTTATTATGAACATAGGACTGACCTGAAGGAAAATGCTAAATCTGAATGCAGGTAAAAAAAACTTGCTCACTTGATCTCTTTCTCACAACACTCTTTTACATAATACAGTAAGCTTCAATGAACAATATCAATTGAGAACATACAGTTTATGTTGCTAAGAGTGGTTGCTAAGGGTGTTGTGTAGTGATACACAGAACTGTTGGGTGAAGCGGTCATAGCCATGTTTTATCGTGAATAAAACACAGCTACTGACCAATCAGAATCAAGGACAGGAACTAACCGTTTTATTATAATCAACTCAAACAGCAATAGTGACTGTCTGTACGCGTAACTAGTGCCATTATGGTCCTCTTACATGGCTGATGATCGACTCTTTGAATTTGTTAGTGATGTCTAGTGTGTGCCATCTTAGTTATTGGATGCGTGTATGTTAAAGCTCTAAAATGGGAGCAAGAATGATTTGTTAATGAGGTCCCATTCTGCCATTAACCAACCCTAGAACATTTGGAATAGACTTTGATGCATATATAATTTAGTCAATGAAAAATACATTTGAATGACCCTTAAATGTGTGTAAGAGTAAATGCGTGTGAACTATTAGTACCTCACTGGTAACACTTTATAATAAGGTGTCCTTGTTACAGTATAATTATGCATTTAAGTACTAAGCAATATTAACAACATGTACTTACTATAGGTTTAAGTTTAGGAATAGGGTTTGGTTTAGGTTAGTTGCAATTATGCATAATTTAATGTTATTAATATATTAAGTACATGTAACGTGTGTAACAAGGACAATGTAAGTGTTACCCTTTATTCATTTTTGTTCATGTTACTACATTGATGTTAGCTCAGGTCCAAAAAATAGTATTAATAGACACAACTTTTGATGTTATAATGTATTAGTACATTTTGAATTTAACACTAAGAATAATGCATGCTTTAGAAGTATTGTTAAATGTTATAATAAAAATTTATATAAAAAAAAAAATTCAAAGGCATCTTAACTGTGGATATCAAAAGAAAAGACCACTTCATGTGAAAAATATAGCCAAAATGGGACATCAGGGTTAAACAGCACCACCAATAGAGGAACATGAGTGATGTTCTGTGAGTCATGCAGCTCTGTGGGGACATTTGCTCATCTCGAAACACATATGTTCTTTGAATCATGAATTCTTTCAGATGAGCTCCTCATCTGATACAATTCAACTCCAGCTATTTCATGGGAGTAGTAATATACAGCTTACAGTAACACAGATTTACCAGATAGACTTGCCTACAAATGACACATCTGCTCATAAAATGGCAGTCTGGCAAACACATATGTGTTATTCTTTACTTGTAATACGCAGGTCCGGCCCTCTGATGAGGGGAAGTTTTCAAGAGGCCATTCTTTTCGTCGTCCTCCCATCATTTTTTCAACTTTCCTGTTTCTCACATAACTGTATTTCCTTCTATTAGAGCACGCTGAGACAGGAACTGCAACCCCTGCCTCCCTCCCACATGTTTTTTCTGCCTTTCTCTCTTTGAGACCCACACACATTCTCATGCTCATTCTCACAGTTCATTTATCAGGGCGCAGTGTTTGACAGTGAGCGTGTCTCTGGACGGTCTGTTTCAGCGTGGATGCTCTCTGGCTCCATCTTTTCCTCCATTCGGTATTCTGTGGTGGGACGTCTACCCACATTGATCTTCTGGGGTCTGGCTTTACCTCCAGCTCAGAATTCAGGATGGAAGCAGTTGCTCTTTACAACTTTTGTGCAACGGAAAGTGACGAGCTTAGCTTTCAGAAGGGAGATGTACTCAAGGTATAAGCTGGTTTGAGTTGGATTATACATACAGAGCTTTTGTTTGCTACAAATGATTTGATTTGGTCAAAATTTCCTGGCTGTTCTTCCACTAGATCACTAATATGGAAGATGATCCCAACTGGTACACAGCAGAGTTGGCAAACAGGAAGGGCTACGTACCTAAAAACTATATCAGCGTCAGGCCACACACGTAAGTGCAATTTTATGTCCATAAATCTTGGAAAGTATTGATTTGACTTGTGTTTGTATTGACTTGTGTGTGTTGGCATAGAATGGCATAGCGCAGAATGTTCCTGGGAATAAAAAGCATATGTGTGATGTCTTTAATCTCAGTTTCTTCACCTAGACAACAAGATTAAACAGAGTGAAAATGGAGACTTTTACTGAAGTCTCTTCACAGATGGAAAAAAACACCACGTAATTTCAAATTTGGTACCAGAAGTGTGCTATCAAATTTCAGTATAAACATTTCTCATCAAATTCTTAATTTATACCTCTACAGTATATCAGTATATACCATATACACTGTAAATATATCTGTGTCAGTCTATGGGTAACTTTTTTGTCCAAAGGCCTTAATAATAATAATAAAAAGCAAAGATATGACATCAAAGTATGTAAGGTAGTACAACTTGATCTCTTTTATTGAATCCAAAAGGTTTTAATTATATTTTTGTTAAACCTAATGACTTTTTTGGTGACAAATTTTGTCCATCTTGTAATAAATGACAAAAGCAGTGTTAATTGTTTATATATATATATATATATATATATATATATATATATATATATATATATAAAAAACACACACACACACAATTATATCTCTATTATATTTTTTGACACTTTTAAAAACCTTATTCGTCAATGACCCATATACCTATTTTCATATATACAAACACAAAAATTTTGAAATCATTCTTATATGCTGATTTGGTGCTCAAGCAACATTTCCTTGGTAGTGTAAGATTTAAAATAAAATTAAAAAATGGAAATTAATACTTTTATCCATTAAATGTATGCATTCAGTTGACTACAAGTGACAGTAAAGACTTATTTATAATGTATAAGACTTAATGATAATGTTATATAAAAACTCAAATAAATGCTGTTTTGCATTTTTCATCCAAGAATCATGAAAAATGTTTTACAGTTTTCACAAACACATATCAAGCAGCAAAAAACTGTTTTCAACAGTGATAATAAAAACCATTACTAATAATTGAGCACCAAATCAGCATATTAGAATGATTTCTGAAGGATCATGTGACAGTGAATAGACACATGTTGCCTGTCTAGCTATTTAATGCATCACTAATAGTTTTGTCATTCCCACAGATGGTTTGCAGGCCGTATCTCTAGACATGTGGCCGAAAATCAACTGCGCCAGCAGAAATGTGGAAGCTTCTTAGTTAGAGAAAGTGAGAGTGCACCTGGAGAATTCTCTATGTCAGTGAGGTAAGACACATCCCAACCCCCAAGTCTGCTCTATACGCTGTTCCTGGGGGTCGATGTAATTTGTTGTTTGCTGCATGCCTCATAAAAGTATAACTAGAAATTGAATAACAAGAAAGATTGTAGGGTCCATCAAAACCCATCTGACCTACTTTGCGAAAGAACACCAATATCCCCTGCTGCTTAAGAAAATGTACCATGAAGTTGTCTGAAAATGAGAGCATCAGAAAGCTATTACATTGCAGCAGAGATTTCATTTAAAATTCATCAAGTGCGCTGGCACTGGGATCACATTATTATTCTGTCCGGGTTGTTACCATCCATTTCTAAATGGCTGAGTAGGGTTTGGATGGCAGAGCCTGTCTGGGATCCTGGGAATGAGATGGCTGGGATAATCAGCACTGCAGTCTTGAGCAGGGCTGGCCTCAGGTGTGGAAGCATCGGCTTGGGTTATTGTGAGATTAAACACACTATGAGAAGTGGAATTGGCAGCTGGTCTGCAAGTCTAAGGCTAATATGTAACGTAGCTACAAACTGTCCATCCATGCATTCCTTGAGAGAGCCCTGTCTGTGGATACAGATTACTAATCAGACTGACACAGGTGTGATGTCTAGTGATCGCTGAAATCTCCATAAAAGTTGTTAAATAACAAATCAAGGCCATAGTGCAAATGCAAAATGAGTCATTCAAAAATGTAAATCTTTGAAAGCCTCAGATTTTAAAAACATTTTTGATGACTTTAAGCATTAATGTCCAAAGACATCTCCCTTCTAAAGGTTAATTTGACGAGATCACAAGAAACCTTAGATGCTCGGATTATATTATTTTTCACAGCACTCATCTTCCTGCATATTTCATTTTTCTCTGAGACCATATATGCCAGCCTTTTTAAGAAAGGTTTTTGAAAATAGTAAGAAATGTTTCTTCCAAATCATCATATTAGAATGATTTCTGAAGGATCATGTGACACTGAAGACTGGAGTAATGATGCTGAAAATTCAGCTTTGATCACAGGAATAAATTACATTTTAAAATATAATAAATTATAACACAGTTATTTTAAATTGTAATAATGAATGTTTTTTCTGACCAAATAAATACAGCCATGGTTTAAAGTCTTATGAACCCTAAACCTTTAAATGTTAGTGTAAATTTAGAGTAACTTTTGAGCTGAAAAACATTATTTAGATCAACACACATTAAATGCATGCAGATACAACATACAAACAAATATTTTATAAACATTTTATGAAATCAATTTTATATAGGAAATTATTATTATTATGCTTGGAGGATAAATAATCATCTTATTAAATTATAAAGTTATAAATATTATAAAGGCAACTAACCGTCCAAAGGCCAATACATCCTTTGGACGGTTAGTTGAATTTCTAAACTAGCCAAGAGTGCATCCTCTGCTGTTTGCAAGGCATCAGTCAGGTCTCTTCACACCAAGGCCTGATACTAAGAAGGCGCTGTGTATGTCTTCTGGCCCTGTGCCACAGGCCTAGTCACTCCACTTGTTCTTTAGAATTTCCACATTAATATTAATATTATTAAGCCAGCTCGAAAATGTCCGGTCAGATGTCATTTGCTGGTGTGTTGAGCATCAGTAGTGTGATACTTAGTTTATAATCAGAATATAGTCACTTAAATAGTCAGGCATAGCATTAATTTAGGTATTCAAATGTAAGACAGCATAAAAAAAGCTTAAAAAATTAAATATTTATTGTGCACTTTAGATAGATTAATTGAATAAAATGTGTGTTTTTACAAGTGTGCTGAAATCATTGATCTTGCGCTGCACTGACTGACAGCTGCTGTGATTACAAAGGGAAAGGGCAGTGCTCACTTTCTGTGTCATTCATTCACAAGAAAAGTTATTGTTTTTCTTAAGATTTTTTGAGTACTTCATACTTGTATGAAGACAAAATGTATTTTTAAACCTAGTTATTTTATAATGATTAATATTTAGTCAAAAACGAAGTGAAAAACGATTAGAGGAAATGGCTGATAAATGTGCAAATAAATGCTACTTTGCCGCCACCTGCTGGTTAAAGGGGTAATTATTGTCTTTTTTCTACATTTTGAAATGTTCGGTTTTACAATGGGACAACCTCAGAAGGATGAACAAACAATGTTTGTGGTCATCACATTAAAAATAACAATAATAAGTGCTGGGGGGGAAATGCATGCGTGTCTAATTTCAGACACTGCGTTTTTAAACTGTCCCAAAAGCTTTGTCTTTATTGCAATCAATAAAACTGGTTTATTAGTGCATTCAAATATGAATACAACATTAAAAAGTCAACCATTGATGGTTTTGTGTCGATGTACAGCGTCTACAGAATGAACAGCCAACAGTTCACCGGAAATGCCCGAGCTGGCTTAACGACAACCAGGAAGTGACCTGCATATAGTCCATTTTCATGCCTGGCTGACAATAAAAATGTAGCAATACAATAGCAACCACCCAGAGCAAGCTAGTAACCACTTAGCAACATGCTAAAAATACCTAGAACACCCAAGGAGTCACAAGACTTGCATGCAGTAAGTGACCACCCAGAACACCCTAGCAACATTTTAGTAATGATCCAGAAAATCCTAGCAACCATTTATCAACTTATAACAATCACGTACTGAGTGGTTTCATTATGTTGCTAAAGAGTAAAAACAGAGAGTACAGCCTATCAATCATCTTCAGTGAAAGGAGAGAATGCCAGCAAGCAGGTAATCCTGCATTGAGGAGCTAAAGCTGTGGGCTGTTCACTAGATAAAATCTTTAAAGAGGTGGTTGATTATGATTTCATTTTTTTAACTTTAGTGTGTAATGTTGCTGTTAGAGCACAAAGTTAGGACACTCAAAGTTCAATGCAAAGGGAGATATTTTCTTTTACAGAAATCGCTTTTTAAGGACTACAACAAACAGCTGGTAGGAACTACAACAAGCTTCTTCCTGGGTTAATGACATCACTAACCCTAAAATTGACATAAACCCTGCCCCAGGGCCACATAACAAAGGAGGTGAGGCCATGTTGGGCTGCTTTAGAGAAGAGGAAGAGTTGTTGTAGTAGAGTGTTGTTACCGTAATTTTACTACGGACTGCTTCACAAACGAGGGTCAATTCAACGCTGGATTTGCACAAAAGATTAACATGATAGCACATGCTAGTCGATGAGCTGAATCAACTCCACAGCAACTACATAAATGTATCCACGATCCCTTCAGAAACGTCCAGATGAATTCTAAAAGTTGTAATTCTTCCTGAGTCTCTCCATCAGTGTCCGACTCCAGTTTGAACAATGTAAAGCTGAACATTGGTAATGACAAGCCTCATTTTGGCTGTGTGAGATTCTCCAGCTTTGTTGCTGTTGAGCAACTGAAGCTCGAGCCGTTAAAGCTCCGCCCTCTTCTGGAAAGGGGGAACATCAGCTCATTTGCATTTAAAGGGACACACAAAAATGTGTTTTTGCTCACACACAAATAGGGGCAAATTTGACAAGCTATAATAAATTATCTGTGGGGTATTTTGAGCTGAAACTTCACAGAGACATTCTGGGGACACCAGAGACTTATATTACTACTTGTGAAAGAGGCATTATAGGTGAACACAGTGATTCAAATAAAACAGCTTTGTTACAGCAGTAACAAGACCATGCAACATACCACAGCCATTTGCTGTCACTTCAACACATGCAAGATGTACCTGCCATGCTACAAACCACAACAGCTCTGAAGATTTAAGCACTGAATGTAGGTCATTGTTAATGACACTGATGGCTGAGAGATATGACAGGATCTGCTGATGAACCACCAACTCATGCCCATTTATATTTAAGTACAGTTTCTGTCCTCACCAACCTCAGTGGACTGACTTGCAAAAGTCTAATTCACAGCTTCTTACATACATTTATTTGTATGTATGTAACATTACATCTGGAAAAAATCTGCACTTGTTATCAGACTTTATTTCAGTTAAAACAACCTCATTTAGCTGGACTTGTGACTCAATTCAAGACTGTGCTTGTGACTAGTTTAATCAGCCCTTAAACACCACTGCATGATGAAGCATCCACTCTAGACGTTCAGGAAGCTTTTGAGGAAGCACAGTATTTCACACTGACAGTCACAAGCTTTTAGGTTTATTAAAATGCAAGCTCTCAGTCTCAAACTTTACGGTTTTCACTTTTTTTTTTTTTTTTTGGTTTGGAGGTAAACTGAGTGACAAATGAATTTGATCACTGCTGCGCTGCAGAAAGCAGAGAGATGTCATTGTGAGCACACAAAAATAAGAGATGAGATGAATCATGCTTCTACCTTTGATATACTTTACTCTAAAATTTCAAGATATCTTATTAATATTCACAAAGCACAATTTTATACATGCCTTTGTCATGCAGTTGAAAGAACAAAGTTTGCTGTTTCAAATGCTGAATTATTTGTATGTTATCACAGCTTTTAAGTCTCTTAAAGCTTTCTAACCAACCAAAGAAACATCTAAACTTTTTTAAGACATGATGACTAATTGTTTTGAAATGTTTGGTCTGCACTAAGTACAGCTGTTTACAGATCCTAAAATTTAAAAATAAGACCACTCAGAGAGGATGTTTAGATCTTTACTGTTTTGAACCTGTTTCATGATCCTTTAAAAAAACAGCAATTTCTTCCTTTGAAATGTTTTTGTTTAAAAGTGTGTGTTTTTTTAAGCATTGCCAATTGGTTTGATATTTTGTTTAATATTTCCATAAAAATGTATGAATTTTATTGCAACTGTAATTTCAGCATGGCTCAAAATGGAATTGAAATCAACTATTTAAATCATATTGGAGTAACCTGATTGACAATAATGTTTAAAAGGCAACCTTTGTGCTGCTGACACTGAGTTTCCATCTACAGTTACCATCAATACACAAGCATAGCAGACAAACAGCAAACAGCTAAAACTATAAACTTGTTCCATAATTGAAATAAAGCTGAATATATATATGTATATATATATATATATATATATATATATATATATATTAGAAATTTTGCCTTGGCAAATAACAGAAATAAAATAAGTTGACGTTGAAGTAGCCTACTAAAATGACTCAAACTGAAACTAAAGTAAAAATAAAAGTTAAATAGAAATATATTTTAAAAATCTTAAAAATGATAAAAACATAATACAGTTATTAAATGCTAATAATAAAATAAAAGCTAAATCAAAATAGTATTAATTAGGCGTACTATAATATAACTGATATTAAAACAATACTGGTTTGGAAAACCTGTTCAGAAACAGTCATTATTGCAGTTCCATTTGGAGCTGCTAGAGGCACCAAGAGTGATTAAGCCCAAAGTATAGTTCACTTTTTACGCGTACGTGTGGGTCAGCGTACAGAATAAGAAGAGTATGCGCGTACTGTATGCGCACTGTCGGATTTTTGGTCGCACATGCGCATTTAATTTTTTTTGGTCTTTTTGGGGATTTTTTTGTTGTTGTTGTTGTTGCAGTAATTAGTTTATCCACAAGCTGGCAACTGTGCCCTGGGGTCGTCGATTCAGTAGTCAAAGAAAAACTGCATAAACAGAACAGGCAGGAATGCATGCAAGCTAGAGCGACAATGGAGGCCTACATAGACGAGAGATTGTGCGAGGTTAGAAAGTACCCTCATTTGTACAACTCTAGCATGAAAGAATACAAGTATGTTTACATAGGTTGTAACTCGTGGCGAGAGATTGCTCAAAACTGCGCATGCGTCGAATGCTTGTGTACGTGTACAAGTCGAATTACACTAGCGTACGCGTAAAAGAAACGAGTGATTTTAAAGTGTTATGCTTTTGAGGGTCACTGTATGATATCCTAAAGGGCTTACACTGTAAGTACTCCGATATTCTGTGGTGCTATGTGTTTATTCTGAATCTTTGTCTCTTCTTACCAGCTATGGGGATCATGTACAGCATTTCAAGGTGTTAAAGGATAGAGATGGCTATTACTTTGTTTGGGAGAAGATCTTCCCTTCCTTAAATCAGCTTGTGGACTTCTACAAGAACAACAGCATTGCAAAAGAAAGGAGTGTGTTTCTAAGTGATACAGAACATACACTAAAGGTAAGACAAAACGTACAAATACAGATATTTTAAAAAAAAAAAGAAAAAAAAAAGAAAAGTACTGGGTACCAACATTTTGCCACCAGCAATTAAAATTTCATACTTAAATGCTTCTGAAATGACAGCCGAATTGTAAACAGCATTTGTTTTTGTTTTGTTTTTCACCAAAGAGCAAGAAAATATTGGTTTAATGGGAAAGGACAGCAAATGTGTTTCAGATGCCAAAGGAAAGTACATTTGTATTCAGATTTGCAAGCACAGAGGTGTCAAAAATGATTACTTAGAGTGAAACATGTTTAGGCTTTTCAGGGATGCATTGTAAATTAAATGTTTACCTGATTGCCATTTAGGAATAACACACTAGACATCAGTTATGAAACTATGAAAAATCTCTCAGGTGTAATGGTAATAGTGAGGCACATAAAAACTGACAGCAAAAGGGACCTAAATGTGGAAAATGTGAAGGTAGGCACAGCAATAATGACCTTTGTCTGTTATTTTTTCCCATCAGAGGCCCTATCTTGCACATGCCCTGTATGACTACAATCCAGAGCACAACTCCCAGCTGCACTTCCTGCGGGGTGATGTCATAGACCTGCTGGACTGCTCAGATTCTCAACGCTGGAAAGGACGTTGCCGTGGATGTGTGGGCTTTTTCCCCCCCGAGTATGTCCATCCCATCTATCACTGACTCTGAAGGACAGTAACAACACTGTGTGTACATGGCAGTAGTTGATTGTTAGCATCGTTCACTGGTTTAATACAACAGGAATTATCAAGCTAAGTGTGTTTAAAAATGACTGAGGAACAAGCAAACATAACAAAATGAACAGTTACTAAGACATAATCATGCTGTTGACACTAACATGACACATTTAAGCTTTTTAGGATAAAAGCCCTCAAATTATCCAGCATCGCTCACTGACTCACTTACTCACTCAAAAAAAAAAAAAAAAAAAAAAAAATTCCACTGTTGTATTACAATGCAATTGGAAATTTTATTCATGAATTTTATTAATGCAATCTCTTCACTGCACTTTGCTTACAAATTTGGATATTAGCTAAAAAATTGCTATATTTATTACAATTCTTTTCTGTGTATATGTTGTTTATAACTGTTGTTATCTGCTTCTTTTGATTATGTAAATGTTACTATTATGATGACTGAATATTGAAGAATATAAACAAGTTAGTATGTCAGTAGTCTTCAGTCTGGGCACAAAATGGTTATTGGGTCAAGCCAGGAAATGAAGATTTCAAGAAGTTTTCATCTTCCTTTATTTCAAACTCTGATGAGCTGCAAAGTCAAACAGAACCCAGAGAATTGTTGTGAGTAAAGAGAATCATTTTTTTGAGTAAATGAAGGTCTGTGGTTAATTTCACTTTTTGACAACATAAATCACACAAAATCATACCTCGGATGTGAATTTTTAAACCAATGTGTGCTTTTGAAAATTTAAGTTGCTACATATGGGCTTGTCCGAATTGCAGGCAAACATTCATGCTGTAGCTGTAGTAGCCTACTTATTAAACAACGTATATTTTTATACATAATCAGAATTATCTAGAATACAAATATAAATAATCTTTATACTTTCTTGATACAAAGGCCCATGTTTTCAATAACTATATGAAGCAGTTTCATGTCTTTTTGATGCTTTTAAAACTAAAGGTTTCAGAACAATCCCACATGAAAAAATAGTAAATTTTTGAACCATACTATAGTAAAGTACTTGAATTAATTTGTTGTGGTAATATAACAACTATAGTAATATAAACAAATTACTTTACCCAATACTGTACTAAGTTTTCTACAACTATAAGGTATATTCAGGGAAGTGCACAGATATTTTGGGGGGCAGGGGCTCAAGTGGAAAAATTAGCATTTCTCATAATTATTTATTTTAATAAAATAATAAACAAAATGTTAAATATTTTAACACAACTCCGACTTCCTTACCAATTTATTTTAATTCCCTTCACACAATTGTTTCATACTCCACAGATTTTTACAAAATAATCAGTTCACACAGAGACCAGGTTCTTATTTAGTATTCACTAGATTTATCAAAAGAGCATGTTTTCTACAACTATTTTCAAGTAGCTATATATTTAGAATAAATGACTGCACCGAGGAGAGGGACATTTTCGCTAATAATCTGTTTATTTTGCACAAACCAGTAAATCGTTTTAATTATTTTGGTGTTGTTGGAATACTTCTGTCATGTAGTGGACAATTTTAAGATTTTGGTCTATTTTTCCTTCCATGTCTTTTACTCTAATAGAAGAAAAAATACACATTTAGATGATGTTTGTTTTAAGCCCTCCGTCTGTTTGCATCTGTAGATTTCTTCTAAATAAACCAAAACAAGCTAATCTGCATATTTAAATACGTCGCGTTTTCCCCCCTGAAATGTTAGAAGATATTATGTAACAAATGCCTGCAGAGGGCGCCAAAAGCCTTGTGATTGTTGTTGTTACACAGCACGGTCAAATCCTTGTTTTTGGCCAACCAGCAAAATAAAAAATATATTATATAAATAATAATAATCGGCCACTTCTTCATGATAGAAATGCTACAGCCACTGTAATTTCTTCAACAAGAATATGTGGACATCTAAACATGCACACTCAGAGCAAGGGTTTAAACTTTTATTGATGTATTCTCCTGTGCAAGTGTAGATTTAAGAATGACTGCATTATGCAATGCTGTATTATTATTTTTAAATGGTTTTAATAAATCGTGCATCCTTTGAAAACTGTCTAATAATGGATTCACTGATCCGCGTCCGTAGGATTAGTGAATACTTCCGGTATTGACAGCCCTACAGATATCTTTACCATGGTTAAAAACGCAAAGCATAGCACATTAAAATAACTGAAATTATAATATGACATAAATTGCATCAGTATCAAATCAGGCAGATGCGTTGCTGGTGGTCAAATTAGTAACGCGTCGTTAAATGTATAAATAATCTCAAACTTAAATATCCAAAAATATCCATGTTTGTGAACATACAGTGGGTACGGAAAGTATTCAGACCCCCTTAAATTTTTCACTCTTTGTTATATTGCAGCCATTTGCTAAAATCATTTAAGTTTATTCTTTTTCCTGATGAATGTACACACAGCACCCCATATTGACAGAAAAACACAGAATTGTTACATTTTTGCAGATTTATTAAAAAAAGAAAAACTGAAATATCACATGGTCCTAAGTATTCAGACCCTTTGCTGTGACACTCATATATTTAACTCAGGTGCTGTCCATTTCTTCTGATCATCCTTGAGATGGTTCTATACCTTCATTTGAGTCCAGCTGTGTTTGATTATACTGATTGGACTTGATTAGGAAAGCCACACACCTGTCTATATAAGACCTTACAGCTCACAGTGCATGTCAGAGCAAATGAGAATCATGAGGTCAAAGGAACTGCCTGAAGAGCTCAGAGACAGAATTGTGGCAAGGCACAGATCTGGCCAAGGTTACAAAAAAATTTCTGCTGCACTTAAGGTTCCTAAGAGCACAGTGGCCTCCATAATCCTTAAATGGAAGACGTTTGGGACGACCAGAACCCTTCCTAGAGCTGGCCGTCCGGCCAAACTGAGCTAACGGGGGAGAAGAGCCTTGGTGAGAGAGGTAAAGAAGAACCCAAAGATCACTGTGGCTGAGCTCCAGAGATGCAGTTGGGAGATGGGAGAAAGTTGTAGAAAGTCAACTATCACTGCAGCCCTCCACCAGTCGGGGCTTTATGGCAGAGTGGCCTGACGGAAGCCTCTCCTCAGTGCAAGACACATGAAAGCCCACATGGAGTTTGCTAAAAAACACCTGAAGGACTCCAAGATGCTGAGAAATAAGATTCTCTGGTCTGATAAGACCAAGATAGAACTTTTTGGCCTTATTTCTAAGCGGTATGTGTGGAGAAAACCAGGCACTGCTCATCGCCTGTCCAATACAGTCCCAACAGTGAAGCATGGTGGTGGCAGCATCATGCTGTGGGGGTGTTTTTCAGCTGCAGGGACAGGACGACTGGCTGTAATCGGGGGAAAGATGAATGCGGCCAAGTACAGGGATATCCTAGACGAAAACCTTCTCCAGAGTGCTCAGGACCTCAGACTGGGCCGAAGGTTTACCTTCCAACAAGACAATGACCCTAAGCAGACAGCTAAAATAACGAAGGAGTGGCTTCACAACAACTCCGTGACTGTTCTTGAATGGCCCAGCCAGAGCCCTGACTTAAACCCAATTGAGCATCTCTGGAGAGACCTAAAAATGGCTGTCCACCAACGTTTACCATCCAACCTGACAGAACTGGAGAGGATCTGCAAGGAGGAATGGCAGAGGATCCCCAAATCCAGGTGTGAAAAACTTGTTGCATCTTTCCCAAAAAGACTCATGGCTGTATTAGATCAAAAAGGTGCTTCTACTAAAGACTGAGCAACGGGTCTGAATACTTAGGACCATGTGATATTTCAGTTTTTCTTTTTTTAAAAATCTGCAAAAATATCAACAATTCTGTGTTTTTCTGTCAATATGGGGTGCTGTGTGTACATTAATAAGGAAAAAAAATGAACTTAAAAGATTTTAGCAAATGGCTGCAATATAACAAAGAGGGAAAAATTTAAGGGGGTCTGAATACTTTCCGTACCCACTGTACATAGGCTACCTGAAAGAGATGCACGAGATTCATCTAGGGCTTTTTCCTTTTTCGCTTCTCATCGCCAGACAGCTGTTGTCTTTTCCCGCAAATAGTTGTGCGCAAACAGGAATATATATTCATTTATTTAAACAAAAAAGGACCCCAGAAAAAAGGGCACTTTCTCTCGAGGAAGAAAAAGGGAAGGGCTCAAGCCCCCTTTTATGTCTATGTGTGCACGCGCCTGGGTATATTATACTACAATACACTACAGTTTACTGTAGTAAAAACTAAAGTATACTACAGCATCTATTACAGTTTGTCAGTTCACTATAGTTAATACTACAGTGTGCTGTAGCATTCATTAACAAAGTGTTGTAAATACTATATATTATATACAGTATACTACAATTTACTGGTTCAAAAACACTATAGTATTTACTATAAATTACTATAGTATTTTTTTCATGTGGGATCAGTGGGCAGAATGCATCTGAAATGCATCGTGTAGCTAAACCACACGCCTTTACAATTTTTTCAAAAAGAAATAATTGTAAAATTACGTACTAAGAATTATATTAAAAATAATACAAACTTATATTTACAAGTCTTGCACGACATAACTGTTCATTTCCCCCCTCAAACTGGCCAACAAAACTTCCCCACTACTAGAAAACAGTTACTCAACACCCAGGTAAATAACGTCATAATGGTTTCTTTTACCATTGGTTGATAGTGAGTCACGTGACTGAGGTGTTCGCGCTTACCTGCTCCAGCATCTGTGCGTGAAGTGAACACAAGTTCATATTCTTGACAGGATCAACTAGATGAGCAGCGCAAGGGAGTGAACCGGACCTTGTACGCGCACGCCTTTTTGTGTAGCCTAATTTAAATATTAAATTATTTAACATTGTTTTTTTAAAATAGTTGAACTAAACGTTTCAATTGCAAAATTAAACGCAAAAGCAGTTTTAAATGCTGTTAAAAATACCGCTGAGTTAAAGTAATGGCACTGTCACAGGTTCGATGCCTTGATAACAATCACGTCAACTTGCGCACTAACGAGTCCAAGCCGGAGTTCCTTTACAGTGAGGAGCAGAGGATCGCGCTGGAGACACTTATACATGATGGACAGGACGCCTTTGAGCACTACATTAAAACAAACAACATCCGCTGCTTTCTATCGGACCTTGAACTTGAGAGGATTCTCAACACTGTGGAGGTGTATTGCCCGGGTTCCCCCGATAATAATGCTGAACTGTACGGGGAAAGTGATGGGGAAGAGCTTTCCCTGCAGTACTGGCCCGACCGCTCGGACTCCTCGATCCCACAGCTGGACATCGGGTGGCTGGACCGGGTGTCCTACCGCGGAGTGACGCGTGTTCAAGTATACACTCAACCCCCTTATGAGGGACAGTCACATATTAAAGAGGTCGTTAGAAAAATGATCGGCCAAGCACAGAAGGTAGGGGATGAATGTTATATATGATTTTGTGATTTTTGTTGCGACTTATCTCCGGTGAATAAGACACCGATCAAAGTCCACTATAGACTTATAGGATAGACTACACGTGTGCTCAAGCTCATAAAACAGGCTTATGTCATTTTCAGCCCTCTGAATGGTAGGGCTGGGCACTGCTGGAACCTTAACTTTTAGAATTATAAAGTTAAAACACTTCTTATTCCCCCGGTTTCACAGACAAGGCTTAAACTAGTCCCAGACTAAAATGCGTGTTTGAGCTGTTTTAACTGAAAGCAACTTGTACTGACATATCTTAAAATATGTCAAAAATATTGTCTCAAGATGAACACCAGTAATGTTTTTTTTCTAGTGTATGTTTATAAAAGATACTTAAATATCCTAATTGAACTAAAGCCTAATCTCAGGGCTTAGTCTAAGCCCTGACTTTGAAACCGGCCCATAAAGATGCATACATATACATATATGAAGTAAATAATAGCAAATAAATAAAACTATGTACATTTTATGTGTACATATATAAAGTTCACATTGAACATTTAAGATTCTAAATCTAATTTAAATAAACTACTTTTAATTAAAAAGTTTTTTTTTTTTTTTTTTTTTGAAAAAATTACTATGTGAACTTAAAATGTCAGATCTTCCACTTAAGCTTGAGATATTCTTTTGATCATGTTGATCATAAAATTATGCTGGAGAACATAACCGTCAGGTTTTACACAAGCTTCAAGCAGCTTGAGTACTGCTGCACTGAAGCAAAATACACTCAAATTCTTTAAATTGTTTGATTCAACTTTTCAGTCAAATTAGTATGCTGATAATATAATATGTCATATTGGATCCTATACAGCTTATATTTGGGATAGTCCTTACAGTGTCCCATGCACTTTTTCTAAATCTGCTCTTGTGATTAGTTTGAATTACTTTTTGTCCAGTTTTTCATCTGTGTGCACAGTTTTATTTACATTAATATTTGGAATACAGTATGTTTTTGACAGATATTACAATGTGCTGTCTTTTTTTTTTTTTTTTTTTTTGCCACAAAGGTCTTGTCTTTTTATTAATGCCTGTCCCTTTGCAGGTTATTGCAATTGTCATGGACTTGTTCACAGATATTGACATATTCAAAGATCTTCTGGATGCAAGCTACAAGCGAAAGGTTGCTGCGTACATTATACTGGAGGCCACTGGAGTGAAGCACTTTCTAAAAATGTGTGAGAAAGCAGGCATGCACACTGGACACCTCAAGGCATGTCACAATTCATATTAGAAAGTCATTTAAGCTACAATTTATTGTTTTTGTCTTTAATGTCTTACTCCAAATCAGAAAGTCTAATTTTCCAATTTTCACAGTCAACTGTGAGCACTTATGGCTTTTGATGTTCCTGTTTTGAGACAGAAACAGATTTCTGCTGATGATAGATCATTTTGCAACACATTATTGAAATAATGTGAATCATTTGACCTGAATATTTAAGATATTAGCATCTGTCTGTCTATCACCTAAAGGCACCACAAACACTTGGTGGATGGTAAACAGCTTTTGCCTGCAGACATGAAATTTAAATACTAAAATGTGCAGCATAGTTTAAGATTACCATCAATGTGCATAAGTGTGAGACAATTACAGAGATGTGATGTAAAAGAAAAATTGTCCTTGTGTGTTTACTTACTAATGTGATTATATACTAACAGACATGCCCCTGGTTTCACAGATTAGGCTTAAGCTAGTCCTAGACTAAAATGCATGTTTGAGCTGTTTTAACTGAAATCAACTTGTACTGACAGGTCTTAAAATATGTCAGTGTCATTGTTTTGTCTAGAGATGCACAACAGTAATGTTTTTTTTGTTGTTGTTGTTGTTTTGTTTATAAGGCATGTTTATAATGTCCTAATTGAACAAAGGCCTAATCCTGGCTTAGTCTAAGCCCTGTCTGTGAAACCGGGCCATGAGGTTTTATTAACAAAGTTCAGGAGGAGCATGTTCAGATAATTAACACAGGAGGAGCACATTCAGTTAATCAATTTAATTAATGAGATAAGAGGTATATATATAGCAGACTTGCCTATGTCCCATGATAGTTTTCCAGCATCCCTTCACCACCCCATCTCCTTACTTCTAACTATTCCGGACAGCATGCCAAATATGCATAACATTTACTCTATTTAATTATATGTAAGTGTGAACTTGTGAATTTCATTGATGAAACCAAGTCAAACAGTGTGTCATAAACTATGGCCACAATCACACAGCAGCAGAATACGGTTTTCAGTCCTGTATTTAAGTCCTTAAAGTTCCCATGGCATGAAAATGTTACTTTATGAGGTTTTTTATCATTAATATGAGTTCCCCTAGCCTGCCTATGGTCCCCCAGTGGCTAGAAAAGGCGATAGGTGTAAACCGAGCCCTGGGTATCCTTCGCCTTTGAGAAAATGAAAGCTCAGATGGCCCAATCTGGAATCTTCCCTTTATGTCGTCAAGTTTAAATTTAAGTACTTAAGTACAAATTTAAGTACTTAATTTAATATTGTCCATTTTGTACATTTACATTTATTTTTTTATATAAGATATTGTTTATCTTAAGTTATTTTAACCGAGGGGCCCTCAAATAAAATTCTGCTTAGGGCCCCATAAAAGCTTGGGCCGGCCCTGCCTGTAAGTAAATGTGGTTGTCGATCCCAAAAAATGTCAATGTAAATGTAGCCTATGTCTCAAAAAAATAAAAGCCATTTTTTACCTTTATATATCTTTAAATAACCCTCATGGTACACATAAAACCCTGTTTGTAAGTCAGTTTTCATTAGCTTCTCATTCCTTCTGGCAAGAAAGAATAATTTCTGTCATATCCTACTTTTGTATTAATTAAAGTCATTTGCCATTGTGTGAGAATTTCTTTTGGTTGTGGATATTTTTTCATCCATTAACCAAACATGCTGGACTCTGTTCTTCATCAGAACTTGAGAGTGCGCAGCATCAGAGGGGCACAATTTTTCAGTCGATCCTCAAAGAGAGTGTGTGGAAGCCAAAGCCAGAAATTCATGTTTGTTGACGGAGACAAAGCAGTCTCAGGGTCATATAGGTAAGTCTAAGTCTGGTCAACCCAGTTTAACAAGGTTAGACCTATGATTATAGTAGCTAAACACATCCTTAATGCACATAATTATTAAAATTAAAAAAGATATTCTTTATTTTCAGTTTCACATGGTCTTCCTCTAGACTGGACAGAAACCTCATCACTGTTCTCACCGGCCAAGCAGTCCACACATTTGACACATTGTTTCAGGACATGTATATGTTGTCTAATGGAGTGTGCCTGAGCAAGATTAATCTGAGCAGTGAGCCTGAACCTGAGTTCCTTCCTCAGGCGGTACCCACTGTTCCTCCCTCAGCAACCAGGGCACTCAAGCTCATTAACCCAAAATACACTCTGGTCTCCAACTGCGCTTTCACTACCAATGGACCTGTATCTGTCCAGACAAGTGCCAAGAACAGCATTTCCAAGAATCAGACGGAAGTCATCAAACAAATCAAAGACACCTTAGTGGTGCCACCTGTTCACCCGGGACTTCTCAACCTGGAAAAGGCGAACATGATCAATTATGTGCCGACCTGGCCTGATCCTGACCCACCGAGTGATGTCATTGGTTTCATTAACATAAGAGACTCCAACAAGCCATTGCAAGCTCACCTAATGCGTTCAGAGCTCTTTGAAGTGTCTCAAGCCATCCGATTCAAGGATCCTTTTCTTGAGCCAAAGGAGTCTTTATCTCTGAGGGCTTGTCCTAGACCCATATCCCAAACTCCATCTAATCCTGAAGCTCCAGCTCAGAAGCAAACATCAGGAGAAGCACAGAAGAATTTTGATCAACATCAAACAAGCAGCCAGAGTGAGGATCTTATCTTGCCTACGGAAAAGCCAGAAACACTGCATGTGCTTGCCTGTAGTAAAGTTGATAAAGAGGAAGTATGTGTAATGGAAGAAGACACATTTGACACCTCTACATCTTTGCAGAGTAAAAACATTAACACTGAAAAATACTTTCCCAATGCAATTCCAAGTGTGCCTTTTACTCAAGACGATAGAGTCTCAGATACAAAGCAAACCCTGGATACACCACAACCTCTGAAATGTCCTACGCAAACCTCTGACAATCTTGACATGAAATTATCATCAGCAGTGTACAACGAAACTCATTGTGACTCATTTGCAAACCCAGACACACCTTTTGTAAAGCAAAGCCTTGATAACCAAGTCTTAACTGACGTTGCCACTCAAGAACACAAAGATACAAAACCAGAGACAAACCAAAATGGCTGGAATGGTACACAGATGTCTAACTGTGACTCCAGCATCTCTTCATTGTCTGATGTATACTATGATTGTTTTAGCCCTGTTGCTGACTTAAAGTTTGTAGGAGATATTTTTGTGCCTGAAAAAACACAAGAATCAAATCTAATCAAAAATGGTCATCATAAGGAGGAAGTTCCTTGTTCAAATTCATCCTCAGCTCAAGATCTGGATTTGGATAAAAAACAGACATTGTTTACTCCAAAACTTTTTAAAACCTCTTGCAGTATTGTTTTCAATTTCTTATCTACAGAGTTAAAAACAAAGACTGCACCTTCCGAAACCACCTTTGCCCAAGTAAGTGACAAAGGTATCATAATAAATGATAGTAAACTACCAGTCAAAGATTTCGCACAGACTCCGAATGGTTGTTTCAACTTCTCTTCAACTTCTGAGGAATACTTTGAATGCAGTGACACAGTGAATTCAGATATTCATGGTATGGTTCATGAGAAACCAAGCTCTGTTGAGAACTTCAACCTGAATAAACCTCTGCAAATACTGAAGCCCGTACTGGAAGCTGAGACATTTTCTAAGCTAAGCTGTCAGAACATGAAAGAAAAGGATGAACCTAAAATGGATTCTGGACAGGAGCAACCTAAATTTCATCACATACTAGAAATAACAGCTGACAGTCACATAGTGGCAGATGAAATGAAGGCAGTTTTAGGCTCTGAAGATAATACTCAAACTCAGCTGGATGAGAAAGTTCACAGACACCAAGAACAAGTGTCTGAAGATACATCAGAGCCAGTAGTAGAGAGCAAATCAATGAGTAACTTTTCACAGGACCATGAGATAAGCGCTTCTCAAGGAATTTTAGAGATACAGACCAAGTCAGAGTCTGTAGAGTTATTTGAGAAAGTTGAAAAAGAGCCAATGCAAGGCTTACAACTTGATGTAAGTCTAGATTTAGCGTGTAAGGAACCTGAACTAGAACCACTACAAGACTTACAATCTGACATACATCTAGATTTAAAATGTAAGAGAAAAACTGTACAGTTACCTAAGAAATATTCAAAACTGCAACTTCAGGATTTAGAATCTACGGTAAATCAAGTTGTAAAGTGTGTGGGACAGTCTGTAACGTTAGCTGAGAAAACTGCACAACTGCCACTGCAGGACTTACAACCTGAGGTAACTGTAGATTTAATATGTGAGGGATTATCTGTACAGTTACCTGAGACAACTACTAAACCGCCAATACAGGACCCACAGTCAGAGGAAAGTTCAGATTTAAAACTCAAACCTTCAGATGTGAATGCTATCAACAAACTGTGTTTGGCAACAGGCAGTGAATCTAGGAACTCAATACTGCATGATAAAGCAGATATAACTTCTGTATTTCCAGAGGAGTCTGAGGTAACAAAGTCTGTAGAGTTGCCTAAGACTGAGCAACTGCAAAATCCATTGACTTATTTAGATTCTGGATCAAATAATCCACCCAACCTAAAATCTGAAGAGCATGTGAATGAGCACTTAAGGCTGCAGAATGATGAGGTCAGTCCAGCAGTGTTAAAGATAAACTCTGATGAGCACAATCCTCAAGAGAAACTGCCTAAACAGTTTGAAAGCATTGAGCTGTTGATATTAGAGGATTCAGACCCCCAAGAGCTGAACCATTCTGATCCCATAAGACCAAGAGCTGCACTGAGAAAAGAAACAAAGGCAAGCAAAACTGAGCCTGTAGAACAGAAAACTACAAATGATAGAAAACGTAAAGAGAATCAGCTGGGTCATGATGTTAACAGAAGAATTAAGAAGGAAACATGCCACCCAACAGCTTTGATTGAGGAGAAACAAGAAGGGGAACATATTTGTACAAATCAGATGAACAAAAACTTGCCAGAGGCAAAATCGAAGCTGGAGTGTCTGGTTAGAAAGGTAAGAATTTCTTACTGTACTACCAAAAAGCAAACACTAGTTTAATTATAATCAATTTCGAGAACTGGATTGAGGATAATATCATTAATAATGTTCTGTTCTTCATCCTAGCAACCACATCAAACATCATCCAAAATTCCTATTCAAGCAAGAGGAGAGTTAACCAAGTTAACCATCAGCAAAACAGACACCAGCAATCGCTCATTTGGGCTTCAAGCTCCTAAAGCTGGATTGCATAGCAAGCTGCCATCATTTGGAAAACCACTTGGGCAGAAGAAGCCTAGCCTTACATTATTTCCATCTCCTGAAAAATTGTCCACAGGAGCAATCGCTCCAGTTAGGTCAACACAAATTCCTCAGAGACGCCCTTGGACAGTCCCCTCACCAAATGGTCCCATCTCTCTCCTAAAACAGCCTCAGGTCCAGCTGACTGCACCTAAGATCAGGCAGTCAGACCAGCCAAACGTTTCCAGGAAACGTTCTGCATCCATTACAAAATATAGCTGCTCTTCTTCAGGAATTTTATGTACAGGACAAGTAAAGAAGAAGCAGGCGTTTAAAGGGTCTCATCCATGCAACTAGAAAGTGCAGTTCGATTTCTTTGTTGCATACGGATTTCATCAAACTAATGATGTGCAAAAGAAATAAAAAAGCCACTGTGTTATTTTAGTATTTAATAAACTTTTATTGAACTATGTGAGTTGACCTCACATAAAACAGTTTTAGTCATTGCATTTAGCAAACAGAATTTCACCCTTCTACAATGCACTTAAGCTAACAAGGTTTTCCCTATACAAACAAGTTCTTCTAAACTGAACGTTTTATGTAAATTGCAGACACAGACTTTTAGATAAAGATTTATGATTGTCCCTAAAGCTTTTAATATGTAAATACTTTATTTTTTAATTCAGCTTATTGTAAATGATCAATTATGGGCCTCATTAAATCATCATATACAGTTCACCATTTGCAATACATGCTTTGTCCTGGTTCTTTTATGGGCTGACTTTAGCTAAATGGTGTACTAAAGGAAACACTGGATATGGGTGCTGTCTACTCATTTAGATTGAGGTCAGAAACTCCAGACTTTGTTTAGTTGAAGATTAGAAACCCCCAGACTGTACACACAGACGTTCTAGGACAGAGTTCACTTGATTACAGTTGGACTTTATTCCTTTTTCCATTATATGAAGATGTTTTACTTATTTAAGCCGCTTCAAACATAATTTAACCTTATTACACGCCACAGTTTCATTCAGTTTAAGTTATTGGTGGCTTGAGAATGTCAGTGTTCTTGTAGTGTCATCAACCAACATCTTTATCATGATGTAATATTCTGGAAATATTAATGACATATCATTTAAAGTTCAAGTGAAAAACAGTTGTGTCCAGAACTAAGAGCCCATGTGCAAAGATGCCACTGAGACGAATGGGATGCTAATGCTTACAGATATCTTACTCCAGGTAATAAAGACCTTGTTGTTAACAAATTAGCCATCAATAAGATGGAATAATACTTTCGACTGACCGGTGGCGTCTTAATTTTAATATCACGAAGTATAAAAACTTGTTTTCTAAGTAATTTGCTTTTGTCAGGTCTTTTCTTTTGTGGCTGACTAGAGTGTTACAAAGTTTTAAGGCCATAACTCCTAGGAACCTTTGCTGGGTAATTTACATGGAAGTTACATAGTCATCCAGATATCTTTCCAGTAAAGTCTACATCTCTTTTATACTTACAGAGCAGGCAAATAAAGGTATGCAGCAGTAAGCATTTTCAGACAGTTCATTTGACAAAGGCACGCTTGAGATGCCATTTCATAAAGAAGAGCATCACCATACCTCACACCCAACCAAAGAACGCTTATAATTGTTTATAATCATAGTTCCTACCAGTACCGTGTGTACACATTACACAGTAATGGCGCAGTGGCATTTTGGCAAGTTTTGATTTCTTAAGGGGATATTTTACCCCAAATGAAAATTCTGTCATCAAATTTTATGTAATTCAACAGGGTCCAAATCATCACTGGACTAGTTTCATTGTATGGGATTTTTTAAAATAATTTTATGTTCCACAGAAGAAAGTCATACAGGTTTGTAAAACATGAGGGTGGGTGTATAATGACAGACTTTTCATTTTTGGCTAAACTATCCCTTCGAAGCTAGGACTAAGCAAGCATTTGTAGGCAACACAAGACATAGAGAACAACCGTTTGCTGCCCTGCTTTAGTTAAAAATATCTCTATAGGAAGTATTTGCAAAGAAGGGAAAGAAGAAACACTTCCCTGTGAAACTTGCCGCAAGATTACTTGGGTCATACATCTTAAGCTTTGTAGAGCGGTACTTTCCAAGTTTTTGATGAAGCAGTCTTTGCTACATCCCTGTCAGAAGTTTTTTTTGTCTGCCCTCAGGGTGCTTGAGTCATTTTGCAAAATGGGAACCGTCTTTATCGTCTAACTCACTGCTGCTTATCTGTATCGTTTAATGAAATTAATAGAACTGTAGGGAATATCTTTTTTTATTATTATCTAAGAAAATATTAAAAGCGTATTTTCCTTTAATGAACCCGTATGAGAACAGTATGCCGATCTACATAAGGGCAGCGAATCAAATTCGCCAGCATAATGTATGCACTTTGAAGAGGATTTTCTCAAAATCTGCTTAAAATGCATTCAAGCGACAGTTTGTGCACTCCATAAAATCGAACCTATGACCTTGGTGTTGCTAACATACTGTAAATGTATTTGGATAGGGAGTTCTGTGATGTGTTGACTGCCCTCTGTTGGCTCATTTTTGGTGAATATATAAGGCAGATCTCAGAAGCCAGTGAACAGCATATGCTTTAAGTCTAGAACAGACTAGCATGGTGCAACAAACTGGAAACTCTAGTTCTACCAACCTAGTTATCAATCTAATCTCAAAAGGGTGGATCATAAAATAAACACTGTACACAGATGACACCAGGAGCCCATTCTTTGTACGTCGCTAACTCGGTTAGCTGGATTTGATTGGTGACGATTCGGCATGATATTGGATTGTTCGGTTCTTCAACGCTCATCCTGGACTTGCTGCCATAGCAACAGGTCCTTAAGCTTAACCCTGTTCGTGAGCAGGTTTATTTCATGTAAACAGGATTAGATTGCATCTTTTTAAGTGGAATTGATACTTAAAAACTGTCCCAGCCACTGCTAATTTATTTTAAAAGTACTCCACTTATCCAGCGACAATAATTTGAAATGATAATAATTTACAAATTAATTTGAAAATAATATTATAATGTTGTGTAGTCTATAATACTATAGGCACAGCCAGTGCTCGTGAATCTAAATAATTGTGAATCATGTACAAAAATAAAAAAAAACAGTGCACATTTCATTGATGTATTATAACATTTATGTCGTTCTGTCTTTTTGTTCGCTTGGCTGTTTCATTATAAAGGTCCAAAAATTCGTCAAGTTTTTCGTCAGGTGTCTTTTCTAATTAGATGATGTCATTACGTTGCCGTCTTTCTGCCAGCCAATCGCTGCGTTGCTGATCGTGGTTTCGAGTATCGATACATCTGCCCTTTTCAAGGAACACGAGAACGCGCAGTAATCTCTAATCCTGATATTTTAATCCAATCAACAAATTCGTTTGAAGAACCAAATTAGCCAGAGATTAGTTATCACGATTAGAAGATCTAGCATCTGTCAAATCATCTCAGATGTAATAAGTGAGGTAAGAAGAACAGACCCCAGGTAGTCTTTAAGTTGTTTATTCATTGTCATCAAGTGCTGTGAATAAATACAAAAGCCTGAAATATTAGTTACATAACAAAAACCCTGCATTTCATTTGAAAAGGAGAAGTCAAGTACTTACAGGCAATATATTGAGAAATTATGGCCGCAAAGACCAGACATTTATGAGGCAAAGATGCTTCAAAACAAATAGGCTCTCTGTTAGTGTTAGTAGAAGAATCTAGTGGGGGGATAAACATTCAATCAAGTACATTAGTCTACATTGCTATATTGAGGTCTATGAATGTACCTTTGCCTTGTATGAAATAATTTTCGAATTACTATCTAGCCTAGCATTACCAGACAGATACACAAAAACTACTAGTGGCACAATAATTACACAAATCAAGAGGCACTGACACCGATATGTCACAGCATAGATTTCATATATGGTAACATTTTGTAATTGTTGGCCACATAGTGGAGTTGCCCATTCTTCAATTATTTTTTAAGAAAGGAAGCGAAGACATAAGATCTATGGCTAAAAGAAATTAAGAGGTAATTTTAACATCCAGTGGTCCTTCTTTTAATTCTAGTACTTCAAAATTGTATAAAAGTGCCAACATTTTAGATCAAGAGGTGGAGTATTCCTGCACTTCAAACCTCTGAACATGTTGACATCAGCATTTTAGGACACTGAAATCATGTAGCATCGCAGAACATCCTGGTTCTTTGAACGTACAATTATTATTTCAAAATATTACATATACCACGAGGCGAAGCAGTTATGATAAGCGAGTCAGGGTGACAAGAGGAAAAAGAGTTAATGGTACAGGCAATAGGGAGAGAAATAAGTCTTGACCTCTGTGCACATGTTAAGACTGACTGTACATAATTCTGCTAATCATCCATGCCTATATTTCGAAAAAGGTAAGACATGGATTCTCCATTGTGAATGCGACGAATGGCTTCTGACAGGATCATGCTGATATCCACCGTTTTGATCTTGGGACACTGGAGTTTTTGGATCTCGTGTGGAATGGTGTTGGTGACAACCACCTGTACAGAAAGACATCAAACCATCAGTTCATGACAACACACTTTATCACTCTGAACCTCAAATTAACATGATGCTATGATGACCTCATCTATAGCGGACTCCTCTATTAGCTGAGGGGCATCTGAAGAGAGGATTCCATGAGTGGCCATGACAAAGATCTTGTAGGCACCTCTTTCTTTTAGAGTTTCGGCTGCTGCTAGAAAACTGTCGACATCGTCAATGATGTCATCCTAAAACAAAACAAAAAAAAGGATTAGGAAGTTTTTTTTGCTATTTTTAGAAGAACTTAAAATAGCACCCTGAAGACATTCGAATCATCTTGAACTCACCACTATGATAGCAATTCGTCCCCCTACATCTCCCACTACGGTTATTGGGGGTTTTTCTTTGGGAATCAGCACTATGCAAGAAAAAAAAAGACAATAGAGAATATTGAAAGAAATAAAACAGACTAAGTGAGTTTGCTGAGGTGAGATTCTCACATGGTATCTCTAGGCTTGGATGGATGGCGCCAATGTTTTTGACAGTGGGTGGGGAATGGCGTCCATCCACCAGGTCCGATTCAGCATCCTGGGCTTCACCGTGGATCACAGCAATGCCCAGCCGCAATCTTTCCGCAAATGACTGGGCCCTGTAAAAACACAGACACAATATTTTTTTATTAATTTTTTTTTTTTTTTTAAATGTGGCTCTACTCAACCTTTTTGACACAAACCAATGAACTAACATGAAAGAAGAAAAAGAGCTGCAAATGCTACTCCAAATCCTGTTAATTGGGTAGATATGAGCATTTTGAATAATGTGTAGTCAAGTACTCTTACATAAATGGTTCTCAACCTTTCCAAAGCCCCTACATTATCCAAGACAATATTTGAAGGTCCTCCTATCTGAGCTGATATGTACCTCTGGTACTTCTGTTGTTGTAATAAAAATAAATCAACTAAAATGTCAGTTTAATGTTGTGCATCCTCATTTTTAGTGTTTTTTAATGATTATTTTAATTAAGATTGTTAATATAACCAAATTTACATTATTTTAAAGGGTTAGTTCACCCAAAAATGAAAATTATCCCATGATTTACTTACTCTCAAGCCATCCTAGGTGTATATGACTTTCTTCTTTCAGACAAACACAATCTGAGTTATTTAAAAATATCCGTGCTCTTCCAAGCTTTATAATGGTAATATTACGCTAATACTAGTCTTTCTGTTTATCCCGAGGTTTACCGTAGTCAGCCGGATCCGGGCCGTATCCGGGTGAGATCGAGGACCTGCGCCATGACACAACCACAACACAGCCCTGAAGTATCAGCAGAGATTGACTCAACTAGATCATCCACTATGAAGGCCTCATCAACATGACAACCAGTGGCACATCTCCTCAACAACCGTCCATACCGGTGTGATGAATACGATCCTCAACTGGATGGAACTGAATTAAACACTTTGAATGTTGCGATCATATCTGACTTATGATAGCAACCTGAGTCGTAACAAAGCACTGTTCGCCAGAGGAGAACTGGCCCCCCGACTAAGCCTGGTTTCTCCCAAGGTTTTTTCTCCATTTTAACACCTGTTTGCCACCTGATGTCACCTGTTGGAGTTTGGGTTCCTTGCCGCTGTCGCCTTTGGCTTGCTTAGTTGGGGACACTTGACAATTGACATTTGATATTCAACAGTGCTTTGATCTGCCTGCATTGACACTATTCCTTAAGAGCTGCTGTGCAGCCAAAATAATGTACCAGTTATCACTGTAAAGCTGCTTTGACACAATCTACATTGTAAAAAGCGCTATATAAATAATGGTGACTTGACTTGACTTGGTAGTGAACGGGGGGCGTGTTTTGAAGTCCAAAATAAATGCATCCATCTATCATAAATATAATCCATACAGCTCCAGGGGGTTAATAAAGGTGAAGTGATGGGTTTTTGTAAGAAAAATATCCATATTTAAAACTTTACAAATTTAAATAACTAGCTCCCGGCGGACAACAGTACGCATACTGCACAAGTTGACTTGCGCCAAATGAGTAACCCGTGACGCGACGTATGACGCAAGATGTAGGAGTATCATAAGCTTAGCTCTCTCAGTTTAAACCAATATGGATGGGCAACAAACTCAAGCTTCTCTTCTCTTATATCGAAATCCTCCGACATTTCTCTTAAAATTTCTCATTTTAAACTTCTAATTTGTGACCGGTGTTTTGTTTTACTCTATCCTCTGCGCTTCCATGTTCGTCATTATGTCATGCGTCGGGTCAGAGGTCACTCTTCCGCTGCAAATCGATGCATATGGCCATCTGCTGGAAGCTGGTTATTTTACTTTATAAAGTTTTAAATATGGATATTTTTCTTAAAAAAAAAAACAAAAAAAAAAACCCATCGCTCTGTTTCAGAAAACCTTTATTAGCCCCCTGGAGCCATATGAATTATTTATTATGATAGATGGATGCTTTTTCTTCGGGCTTCAAAACACGCCCCCCCGTTCACTAACATTATAAAGCTTTGAGGAGCAGGATATTTTTTTAAATATTTCTCAGATTGTGTTAATCTGAAAGAAGATAGTCATATACACCTAGGATGGCTTGAGGGTAAGTAAATATTAAGGTACTTTAATATTGTATTCTTATTAGCTGGTATAGAACAAATACTTGACTGGTCAATTACTCCTGCAAGTATCTATTTCTTAGGTCCATGGATATTTTACATGACATGGCACCGCAAAAGTAAGATATTACTTTACCTTTTGGCTGATGCTGGAGATTTGGCCACAATTACAGCATTTCTGTAGTCAGGAATCTGAAAGCAAAGGCAAAGTAAAAAAAAAAAAAAAAACACAAATCTAAAAGGAAAGGCAGAGGTATACACACATATATCATGCATTCACATACAGTCAAGGCTCATTACTAACTGATGGCGGATGACCTTCCATCTAAACAAGAGAGAACATTTCTCATGAATAAATGAATTCATAATCTTGAGTGGAGGAATTTATTCTGAGAAAAATCAGCGTCAGATAAATCCGGTTTCTGTCCTGCTTTCTATTTATTAGCAACGTAACATGGACTGACCTATTATTCAACCTGAAGGCTTTGACAGGACAAACAGGACGATCAACTACAGTATCTACAGGAATTTCAGAACTCAAGCAAGGACCTACTTCTTCTTGTATGTACTGTAGCAGGAACGGTGAGGCCCGGAGATTGTCCACTGGAATGTTGAAGAAACCCTGGATTTCCTTTTGATGCAAATCCATAGTAATGAGATGAGTCAGACCTGCTCAAAGCCACAATGGACAGAGCAAACATACAAAGCAAATGAGTTAGAGGACTATAATTGCCCAGTATCCTTATAAATCACAAATGAAGGGACTGTTTAGTCTTGGATGGACTCATTTACCTGCTTTACACATCATTGAGGCAAGCAGTTTAGAGACGATGGAGCCTCTCTTCCTCATTTTGCACTGTTTGCTGTAAGGGAAATAGGGAATGACACCGATGATATTCCGAGCACAAGATGTCCTGCAGGCATAAACCATAATGAGCAGCTCCATGATGGTGGTGTTAACATCCCTGCAGACAGGGAAGGAAGGAAGTTTTCAAAGACTGCGATTTAGGAAACCTAATTTGCATACATGGAGATTTGTAAATTTAACATCAGTATTAATGTCAAACTGAGAGTTAATTTGCATGAATTTGCATAATGCAGCACACTGGCTTCAGGGGGTTTGAGCTGTCAAAACGACTAGATTAAAAAAAAAAAAAAATATATATATATATATATATATATTGGACTTCATTTTAAACCAATATCCAATATTTTAAATAATAATAAACAATATATATATAAAACACCATTATTTATCAACAAAACTTTCACAGATTGACAATGGTAGCGTTTTTGAAAACCGTGTCGTCTAAGGCTTCTTACTTGGACACGGTCTGAATGATGAAAACATCTTTGCTGCGCACAGACTCTTCGATTTGGACCCGTGTTTCTGTGGGAAAAGAAATGTTACTTTCATTTTTTCTTTGATCCACGCTAAATGTTTAACTTCACTCAAACAGACTGGCTATTTAAAAGTTTGCACAAAGATTTGACTCTGCAGGGAATGCTAAAAGAATTTCATCACAGTGTCTGCATGTGGGAGTGTAAGCGTATCTCCATTTCACAGTACGCAAGCATGACCCAAAACAAAGACTGTCAGCTTAATTAGCCAATAGCAGCTCAGATCCCTGCTGTTTTGTCTACTCTCTCCAGTATGGCACGCAAAGAATGAACAACCACTACAACAGCAGCCATCATTAATGTAGATTTAAAAAAAGCAGATATTTAATAGAAAGTTGAGCAAAAAACAGGCCTTCACCTCTGTTAGCCTCCTGATAGACCTGCACCTTCCCAAGCTCCACACCCAACCGCCTGTGCAAGAACAAAAGTTCAGGGCAATATGATGCAAAATAACAGTTTAAACACACAGCAGAAATCACAGGAATCATCAGTATTTAACATTTAAATTACAAGATGTAAATCTCAGTTAGACCCATTAGAAAGACCCATTGTTAAAATATTAACATAACTATTGTTGTTTATTCTTTGCATGGATTTGTTTTTTTTTTTTTGATGAAATGTGAGCCTCTGTGAGATTCATCCAGACATACACTACCATTCAAAAGTTTGGGGGCTGTATTAAAAAAAAAAAAAAAAAAACTCTTACCAAAGCTACATTTGAGCAAAAATCTATTATGATCATTTAAATTTGGTGCTCAAAAAACATTACGTTTATAAAAGTGATAACAGTTGTCTTTGATGAATAGAAGAGGATTTATTTAGAACAGAAACCTTTTGTAACATTATTTTTTGATTAATTTAATGCATCTTTATTTTAAAAAATTATTATTATTATTATTATTTTTAAAAAGCAAAGAAAACTTACTTACCCCAAACTTTTGAACAGTGGTATACTTTAAATTAGATATAGACACCTCTTTAGAAAAAAAAAAAAAAAAAAAATTCTTGATTTGGTACTAACCATTGGTACTCAAAAGAATACAGTTGTTCCAGCTCAGATCTGCTGTTGGAGAATGAATGCCTTACCACTTTTTCTAACTACCCAATATAACTGCCATGTTATAATGGACCTCCAGTGGCAACTTACTCGGCTATCCTCCTGCCCAGCTCTCTGCTGGAGGGGTTGGAGTTGGCTGTGAAGATGACCAGGCCTCCTTTAGCGGCGCTCATGTCCTGTGGTTGTCTGGTGTCTACCTCTAGGGACTCAGGCAGTGGCTCCCTGGGCACCCAGGCACTGCTGAGCCCTTCCTATCAACAGGACCACAGGCACACTGTTAGTTTAACACCAGACACTTCCTGCAAGAACAAAGGGAAGATAGCATGTTTACACACACAAATCAACCAAGATTTAATTTATGAGAAATGTGCTAATGTGAGCACAGACATGGATGACTAACTTATTAGTCATACGAGAGACTTCTGACTGAGTCTGCGCGATCGTGAATCACGATTCGTGACTAGTGCATCAACAGACCCTCATTGAGTCGGGCATGTCATGACAATACGGTACAAATTAATAACTGGATTTCCACTGGACTCACAGAATACAGAAGTGAGTGGCCCACATGAATGTCCCAAACTTACAAAAACAAAATTATTATGCTAAGGGTTTGCTGAGTTGATTCATTATGTTAGTCATTATGCTGCTAAGCTAGCTAGACCTTCATGTCACTAAGGATAAGAAAGAGAAATTCAGTTAGAAATTAATATTGGAGTAAAATAATTTCTCCTTATGGGTTTTATTTAGCAAACCAAAAAATATATAGTCAAATCTCACCAGTTTTGATCTTTTAATCGATCCCTCCGCCTGGTTTACTGTATCATATGCATCAATGTGAACATTGCTACCTTCGAAAAATACCCAAGATGGCGGCTATACGCACTGGTTTTCAAAATAAAAGTCATTTGTTGATGAATAACAGGTCTTTTTTTTTTTTTTTTTAAATGTATGTTGCGTATATAACTGGTCACCAATTTTATTCACATTTCAGCTTTTTGTTTTTAATACGAGGTTGTAAAGCTCAATTAATCAACCAAGGTTATGAAACTGCATGCATGTCATAATAGTTGTTTAAAATAGGTGTTGGCCTGTTTTTTTTTTAAAATGAACGTTTCTGATCGGTTGTGTTAAGTATCACCCCTTGTGAAAAAATAAATAAATTACCTTACATTTAAAAACAGTACTAATTACAGAAATAATATACTTAAAAGTTTTTTTGGACCGATTTAAGTACCCAAGTACATCTTTATGTGTAGTTTTATAATTACTTATATTGTATTTAAAATCTGGTTAACGTATACTGTCAACTCGGAGCTGACCGATGATGACTTGTTGTCACATGATTAGTTTAAACGTGTGAGCCAAAGTCAGACGCAAACACCTTTATCACAGACATCCCTTTACTGCTCTTAAAGGCAGAACTGCAACTCCGTACTACCATCTAGTGCACGATTGGAATACTTTTCCATTGCTCAGTTATTGTATGAAGATGATTTGAAACATCACAGGCAATTGGCAAGGAATGGAAAATGAAAGCAGTGAACCTTAAGAAAACAACAGACTGTTGCCAAGTCTGCAGACGTTTGCTTAATAAGTTCAACTGCAAAACCAAGGGTGAGGACCTGCAACTGTCACCACTAGCCACAAAAAGAGAAATGAAGATGCTTTATAAATGGAGGCAGCAACATTTCAGGAACTATTTGGTGAGTTTACAGGGTCACGAGAGCAACACACAAGTACCTTAAAGCAAAATACTTTAATTTAACACTTAAAGAATAATTTTGGGAAACATTATACATTTGATTCCAGGATTTTTAGTTAAAGATTACATTTTTGTTCTTGTTTTAGGTGCATCACAGGTCAATAAGAATTGTATTAGCATGATGTCAGTAGCTCAAAGGTCAATAAGATATTCATTTAAATCATAACATATTAGTCCAAAGCTCAAATGGAATGATATTTTTCATGAGAAGATAAAAGTCTTTATGTTTCACATACACACATTATCATTCACTCATAAAGAGCAGAAATAATGATGAACGGGGAAGGAGGCAGCTGCAGACAGAGCGATTCCCAGACTGTCCCCGACACTTGCTGCAGCCATGGCAAACTCTCTCTCATGCTCAGCAGTCTGTCCAGAAACAGCATATAAAAAAAGCTTTAGACATCATTGACTAAAACATTTTAATGTAAATGAAATGGTTCAAATGAGGTTCACATACCTCCTTACTGATGAAATAGAAGGTGTTCACATAGGCTGCTCCTCCCAAAAGACCCTCATAGAGGACAATAATAAAAACCACCCATGGGTAATGCAAGAACTGGTAATATACAGCGAAAACCAACAGAACAGCATTCACACACTGAAAGAGAAAGAGTAATCAGTGTCATGAGGAGTCTTAAATATGCTTTCTATTGTCTTGTATTTACTGTTTCATATGTACAGTCAAACCAAAATTTATTCAGACACCTTGAATATTTCATTCATTAATACAGTTTATTCACTACAGTTAAAAAAAAAAAAAAAGGTAATAAAATATGACAAGATCTCAGAGTTAAACTGTGTCAGAAAAATAATCTTAATTATGTCAGATAACACTAAAGCAAAACATGGTCAGGTCAAAGTGTCTGCAATTTTTGGTTCCAAATTTTTATCAGTTTTACTGGTAGTCCACTGTATGAAGAATTTTTGAGTTTAATATGTCACAGTTTACTTTATTTTGCCATCCTCACTTACATAAATGAACTTTAGTGTCCTGCACCCACTAGTAAAAATATATCAAAAATATAAAAAATGTTATAATAATTTTTGGTTTGACTGTATGTATAAGTTTATGTACTGTTGTGTCTTGTGCATCAGCTTAAGATCTCACCTGTAAGAGGGACATAAGGAAAATTTTCCTGATCTTAAAACAGATAAGAGATGAGCGGGAAACAAACACACCAATCTGGTAAAGTGTCTGATACCTGCAGAGGAGAGATAATGACACACATTGGGCATTTGCTGACATTCAAACTCAACAAAAAAAACCCATCAAAACAAAAACAAGACAACAACTAGTACTGTTTGAGGTGAAGGAACCAAGACTTTTACAAAGTGAAATTGGGATGTTTTCTTAAAGGGATAGTTCACCCCAAAATGAGCATTCTGTCATCATATATTCACCCTTATGTCAAAAATGTTCTCATAATTTATTTATTTATTTAACAATTGAATGTGACAACTACTTTTTTCATTATTTCTATATTAATAGGCCATTGTACCTTATTTTATAATTATTTCAGTATGTATCTATCTATATTTTATTCTTTTCTTTCTTGTCTTTGTAATTTCTTTTTCTTTGAATGCCTTTGTAAAACTTGTTTGAATAAGATTAATGTTTGTTTTTATTTTGAAAGAAATTAATGTTTTTATTCAGCAAGGTTGCATTCAATTGATCCAAGTTTCAGTAAAGACATTTATTTTTATAATATTAAAAAATTTTAAATTAATTTCTTTTAACTTTCTATTCATCAAAGAATCCTGAAAACAATGCATCATGGTTTCCACAAAAGCACAATAGTTTTCAACATTGATGACAATAAGACATTTTTTTTTTGAACACTAAATCAGCATATTAGAATGATTTCTGAAGGATCATGTGACACTGAAGACTGGAGTAATGATGCTGAAAATTCAGCTTTGCGTCACAGGAATGAATTAGATTTCAAAATATATACAAATAGAAAATATTTAAATTGTAGTAATATTTCATAACATTATTGTTTTCACTGTATTTTTAAACAAATTAAAGCAGTACCAACCCCAAAATATTGAACGGCAGTGTATTTCAAAGTCATGAAATAAAGAGATATGTGATGTGTCCTACCAGCGATATTGTTCTGAGTGTGAGAGAGAAGAGTCAGGAAAGTAGAGCAGCTCCAACTAATGAGAGAGATTAATAAATATATTAGTGATATGTAGAGATCACAGGTAGTTTTACTGGTGTCTTGCTCTTTTTGACTGTTATTTAAGACTGTTACAGAAAACACTCACCAGTCCCTGGTTAATGAAATACTCAGCGAAGTAAACAACACTAAGAGGAAAAATAAACTTGAGCAGACCCTGAAAGAGATCACATGGGTAAGAACACACACTAAAATAAGTAAAAGACTCAAAGAGGAAGTGTACTTCCTGACCGCAACACAACAAGGTGCAAACAAAACAACAAAACACACGTGCACAAAACACTATCCAACATGAATTCTAAACTGTTATAGAAATTATAAAATTACACTACAATACATATTTATTGACCAAAGCAGATGCAATATCATTTAAGCAGACAAGAAACACCAAACTGAGGATCATATAGATGCACACAACAGGTCTAACCTTAATAATGTGTAATTGGTCAGTGAAGGTCAGGGGTCCGGTGTGCTTGTCCTCTGTCATAAGGAAGAGAGCATGGCCAGTACAGTTATCTGAATGGACCATCATACACATCATCATGAGAATGAAAAGGTGCAACAATACAAGCAACCAGCTCCTTAACGCACACACCTTGTTCTTCCTGAGTTGGCTCAGAGTCCTCATCTGCACCAGCCTCTTCCTCAATTAAAGGGCGTCTCTCCTGGGAGTTCGCTGTTCTGGAAGGACCGTGACCAACCTTGTGCCGTCTCCACTGTGGAAACGAAGGAGGGAACACCAGGAGGAAGAAATAGCTGGGAAAAAAATGAATGAGAGAAAGAGATACGTTTAAGCAATCAATCTGGTCAACAGGTACAACCCAGAGAGTTGGGAAAGTTATTCTTACCTAACAGCCAAAATAACAGGGACAACCAGCATGATCCATAACGTAACTTGGGGGGTCAGACCAGCCTGAGTAAATGCTGAGTAGAGGAAAGCTCCAGCTACTCCTGCTGCCCCCGTGCCGGACCCCCAGCCACTTAACACATCCCTTAAAGAGACAGATGCAAAATATTGATAAACAACAAGTAAAACTGAGATCAGTGACTACGGCTTTGCTCGAAATAGCATACTAACATATTATTCATACTTTTTCTGTAATATGCAATATATACACTACAATTCAAAAGTCTGGGGTTGGTAAGATCTTTCAGTGTTTTTTAAAGTCTCTTAAATTCACCAAGGCTGCATTTATTTGACCAAAAACACATAGTTTGAGCAGCAATATTGTGAAAAAATATTACAATCAGTAATAATTACATCAAAAACATCCCATTACAACACAGTTTGAATGAATGAATGAGTTTCTAGGAGCTACCTGCTGAAAAACACAGAGAGGGAGAGGAAGGAAAGCTCCCCCAATCCTGAACTAATACTGGCAAAGACGACACCTAAGGAAAGATTCAGGAGGTTCATCACAACATGTATCAGATCTCATTAATCCAGTACAAAATAGGACATGCTCGTTACCAGTTATGCTCATGAATATAGTTGAAGAAAATGACACCATCAGGAAGCTGACAACAGCCGTAAGGAAACACACCAAAACACGGAAACTGTTCATAATAAAAGTGAAAAGAAAACAATCAATGGCCTGGTTTCACAGACAGGGCTTAGACTAAGTAAGTATTGGGGCTTAGTTCAATTAGGACTTTTAAGTAGCTTTTATAAATGTACCCTAGAATAAAACATTACTAGTGTGCATCCTGAGACAAAACAATGGCTCTGACATATTTTAAGATCTGTCAGTACAAGTTGCTTTCAGTTAAAACAGCTCAAACATGCATTTTAGTCTGGGACTAGTTTAAGCCTTGTCTGTGAAACCAGGGGGATTATCAAACAACACATTAATTAACAATTAAAGGGATAATTCTTCCACAGAACTAAACCTTTAAGAGAAAAAAACACTGTACTGGGCTACAAACAAATCAGACTTTGTCCCTTTAACTTTGTTAACAGGGTTGACATTGATTTCTTACACTATTAAGAGCTGCAAATCCATCTCTTATTGCAGCCTTACATGACATATTTTCAACATCTATGCAGCTAAAACTGTCTGAAGATGCTAACGGTTGTTAGACATCAAATAAATAAGTGTTCGTCAACTTTACCCATAAGGCACTTTGTGTATATAGAAAGGTGCTGTGAATTTGATTATGAGGGTAGGTAAGATATCAGCCAACAGCACAGCCTAGAAACAGAAAGAAAACAAAGTGTCACTCCCTGAACAAATATTTAAACATACACTCAAATGCAAAGACAACATAAGCGACAAATTTGAACAGGTGAAACGAATGATAGAGAGAGAGAGAGAGAGAGAGAAAGAAAGAAAGAAAGAAAGACAGACGTACTGCAGTAGACACAGGATTGCAGTCATAGCGGCTGCTGCTGTTGCCGCTGCTCCTGATCTCTATGTTAGTCCCATTTGGAGCTGGAGTCTAGTGGGTAAATAAAACAAAAACAAGAAACATGAGTAGTCAAACCTTGTGGAAAAAGTACGCTTTAGCATACTTTTAAAAAGCGTACATAATGGACATAATATACTTTAAAAGAATATATATGAAGCATGAACAGAATGTAATATTTTCAGAATTTTTTTTTTTTGGAAATTGTGTTATGGTTTAAATTCATAATAAAAGCAGTGAGTGTTTTTGGTATACTTAAGTAGGACTAAAATACTGGTACATTTTTATATGTAATTTTGTATTTACTTCTATTGTCTTTGAAATATGATTAAAATGTACTGCCGAATGTACAGATAAGCATTTATGGTAAACTAAAACTTAATGTCATGTATTTAAATATATTTGTAATTACACATTTGTAATGATTAAATTGCAATTTAGCACATTTAAAATATTTTTACTTTTTTGTATGTTAATCAACACATCAAAGTAAGTGTACTTCTTAAAATCAATTTAAAAGAGACAATTAAAAAATGGACTATTACAAAGTGCACGTTTTGAAAGTATACTTAAATAAACACTTTCTTTAAAAACGCGTGCACTTTTAATTTTTTATTAATTATATTATTTGCAAGTACAATTTTTAAAAATATGCTTTTAAGATTTAAACACCTCTTTCTCAAGCAAAGACGAAGTTGTGGTAACTTCTAGCAAAATAATCATAGCCAAACTATATCTTACAGGAGTTGTTGTGTTTTGAGATTCCTGTTTTTGTAAGATGTCATGTGCTGCACTCAGCATCACCACATATGCAAAGTTATTGCAAAGTCCCAGTAACCTAGATAGAGATAATGAAGATTAGTTTACATATTGCTTATCACTTTAAGTAAAGTTGACAGACAGATGATTTACTTACCAAAACCCAATACAATTTCTCAAGCGCTGAAACCGACCTGGGGACATACAGAAAAACACGTCAGGATAAAAATACTTAATTTATATATCATAAAATACTGTTAGTCATTAAGCATCCTACCTTCAGTGTCAGCTGTAATGACAGTGTCAGAGTTTAATGCTCGATCCATTGCGACCTTTTACAGTGAAAAACTGTCACATACAGAAAACTCACTTTCTCTCGCAGTGAGTTCAATTGCAGACATCCATAAACATTACAAATTCATAAAAGAAATCTGAATGACCATAGCCCATTTGCAACGGCGTAATGTCAGATAAACAGACCGACAAACTGACAAATATCCACTGCTCTCCACTTTCATTATCTTTAATAATGACAAGCGACAGCAATAATCACAACAGCACAGGGTGTTGCACAGAAATATATCCGACAAACCGCACTACTGCTGCGAGGAGTAAATAGTTCCCACCTCCTGCAGCGACTGTTTTAATGCATAAATAAATGTACAAATAAATACAGATATTTCGACTTTTCTGATTCTTTTTTTATTTTTTTATATTACACTATGTAATGTAAATCTATTGTATGATTATTGTTACAAGACGAAATGTTAGTTTTTATTGTAATGGCATAACTCAGAAACTTGAAACCTTTTAATTCAAGTAAATATTTTTTTATTAAGGCCATGAATTGAATTGAATTTATGCAATGTAATACAATGTTATTTAATACATTTAAGCCAAGAACCTCTATAAATGACTGTTTAAATAACTGACAATTTGAAATTGCCATATTTGCTTATAAGGACTTAGTTCTGCAACCAGGTTTTGTTATTACTGTTTTTGTTTTTTGTTTTTTTGTTTTGTTGTTTTTTATAAATGCAGTTCTTTTGGAAAATGTTTAATACACAGCTATTTTAAATGTGAGAAAGATGATAGATTTTTGCAGTCAGAGGGTGCTATACACTACCAGCGGGGCCTAACTGTGCTATGCTAAATCTTAGCTTATTGGTTTCTGTAGGAAATATGTCAGATACCACTGCTATAGAGAAAACACAGGACACAGGAGCAGCTTACAGTTTTTAGATATCAGAATCAATCAGAAAATTAGCTGCACACATCTGATGCAACGGACCCTTTTCACAGATTGCGATGATGCATTTCCACAGTTATTATTGGTAATCTATTGGTAAACTTTATTTTCATTCTTTTAAAAAACTGTAACATTACCATTATGGCCCGGTTTCACAGACAGGGCTTAGACTAAGCCAGGATCAGGCCTTAGTTCAATTAGGACATTTAAGTAGTTTTTATAAACATACCCTAGAAAAAAACATTACTGGTGTTCATCTTGAGACAAAACAATGGTACTGACATATTTTAAGATACACTAAAATTGAAAAGCCAAAAGTTTTGGGACGCCTGCCTTTACTTGGACATGAACTTTAATCCCATTCTTAATCTGTAGGGTTTAATATGGAGTTGGCTCACCCTTTGCAGCTATTACAGCTTCTACTCTTCTGCGAAGGCTTTCCACAAGGTTTAGGAGTGTGTTTATGGGAACTTTTGACCATTCTTCTAGAAGCGCATTTGTGAGGTCAGGCAGTGATGTTGGCAAGAAGGCCTGGCTCGCAGTCTTCGCTCTAATTCATCCCAAAGGCGTTCTATCAGGGTGAGGTCAGGACTCTGTGCAGGCCGGTCAAGTTCCTCCACACCAAACTCGCTCATCCATGTCTTTATGGACCTTGCTTGTGCACTGGTGCACAGGCATGTTGGAACAGGAAGGGGCCATCCCCAATTCAGCATGTTTTGGTATGCTGAAGCATTAGGAGTTCACTGGAACTAAGGGGTCAAGGCCACACCATAATCCCCCCTCCACCAAACTTTACACTTGGCACAATGCAGTCAGGCAAGTACCATTCTCCTGGCAACCGCCAAACCCAGACTCGTCCATCGGATTGCCAGACAGAGAAGCGTGAATCGTCACTCCAGAGAACACGTCTCCACTGCTCTAGAGTCCAGTAGCGGTGTGCTTTACACCACTGCATCCGACGCTTTGCATTGCACTTGGTGATGTAAGGCTTGGATGCAGCTGCTCGGCCATGGAAACCCATTCCATGAAGCTCTCTATGCACTGTTCTAATCTGAAGGCCACACAAAGTTTGGAGGTCTGTAGCTATTGACTCTGCAGAAAGTTGGCGACTTCTGTGCACTGTGCGCCTCAGCATGCACTGACCCCGCTCTGTGATTTTACGTGGCCTACCACTTTGTGGCTGAGTTGCTGTTGTTCCCAACTGCTTCCACTTTGTTATGATACCACTAACAGTTGACCGTGGAATATTTAGTAGTGAGGAAATCTCACAAATGGACTTATTGGACAGGTGGCAAACTATCACAGTAACACGCTTGAATTCACTGAGCTCCTGAGAGCGACCCATTCTTTCACAAATGTTTGTAGCAGCAGTCTGTATGCCTAGGTGCTTGATTTTATACACCTGTGGCCTTGGAAGTGATTGAATTCACTGATTTCACTGATTTGGAGGGGTGTCCCAATACTTTTGGCAATATACAGGTGCTGGTCATATAATTAGAATATCATCAAAAAGTTGATTTATTTCACTAATTCCATTCAAAAAGTGAAACTTGTATATTATATTCATTCATTACACACAGACTGATATATTTCAAATGTTTATTTCTTTTAATTTTGATGATTATAACTGACAACTAAGGAAAATCCCAAATTCAGTATCTCAGAAAATTAGAATATTACTTAAGACCAATACAAAGAAAGCATTTTTAGAAATCTTGGCCAACTGAAAAGTATGAACATGAAAAGTATGAGCATGTACAGCACTCAATACTTAGTTGGGGCTCCTTTTGCCTGAATTACTGCAGCAATACGGCGTGGCATGGAGTCGATCAGTCTGTGGCACTGCTCAGGTGTTATAAGAGCCCAGGTTGCTCTGATAGTGGCCTTCAGCTCTTCTGCATTGTTGGGTCTGGCATATCGCATCTTCCTCTTCACAATACCCCATATATTTTTTATGGGGTTAAGGTCAGGCGAGTTTGCTGGCCAATTAAGAACAGGGATACCATGGTCCTTAAACCAGGTACTGGTAGCTTTAGCTTTCCTGTTGGAAAATCAAATCTGCATCTCCATAAATTTGGTCATCAGCAGGAAGCATGACGTTATCTAAAACTTCCTGGTATACGGCTGCATTGACCTTGGACCTCAGAAAACTCAGTGGACCAACACCAGCAGATAACATGGCACCCCAAACCATCACTGACTGTGGAAACTTTACACTGGACCTCAAGCAACGTGGATTGTGTGCCTCTCCTCTCTTCCTCCAGACTCTGGGACCCTGATTTCCAAAGGAAATGCAAAATTTACTTTCATCAGAGAACATAACTTTGGACCACTCAGCAGCAGTCCAGTCCTTTTTGTCTTTACCCAGGCGAGACGCTTTTGACGCTGTCTGTTCAAGAGTGGCTTGACACAAGGAATGCGACAGCTGAAACCCATGTCTTGCATACGTCTGTGCGTAGTGGTTCTTGAAGCACTGACTCCAGCTGCAGTCCACTCTTTGTGAATCTCCCCCATATTTTTGAATGGGTTTTGTTTCACAATCCTCTCCAGGGTGCGGTTATCCCTATTGCTTGTACACTTTTTTCTACCACCTCTTTTCCTTCCCTTCGCCTCTCTATTAATGTGCTTGGACACAGAGCTCTGTGAACATCCAGCCTCTCTTGCAATGACCTTTTGTGTCTTGCCCTCCTTGTGCAAGGTGTCAATGGTCGTCTTTTGGACAACTGTCAAGTCAGCAGTCTTCCCCATGATTGTGTAGCCTACAGAACTAGACTAAGAGACCATTTAAAGGCCTTTGCAGGTGTTTTGAGTTAATTAGCTGATTAGAGTGTGGCACCAGGTGTCTTCAATATTGAACCTTTTCACAATATTCTAATTTTCTGAGATACTGAATTTGGGATTTTCCTTAGCTGTCAGTTATAATCATCAAAATTAAAAGAAATAAACATTTGAAATATATCAGTCTGTGTGTAATGAATGAATATAATATACAAGTTTTACTTTCTGAATGGAATTAGTTAAATAAATCAACTTTTTGATGATATTCTAATTATATGACCAGCACCTGTAGTGTATGTTAGTGCAAGTTGCTTTCAGTTAAAACAGCTCAAACATGCATTTTAGTCTAGGACTAGCTTAAGCCTTGTCTGTGAAACCAGGGGAAACTGTTATAACATTATACCTTATGTTTTTATGTATATTTGCATTAAGATACCAAAAACTAGTTAACACTGCTGTGAGGGTGTTTATAATACAACAGCTGAGAGAAAGACAGTAAAAGCTTTGTTTCTTTTTATTGTAATAATGAGTTTCTCTATGTATTTTCCCTCTTTTGGAAAGTTGTGGAAACACTATCACTATTTTTCTTTTGCTATTGGAGCAAATGGGAATGTAAAAATTAGTAGCCTCCCATTAACTACTAGAGAAGTTTACTATTCACAGTACTATAAGAATACTTGTACCATTTGAACAAGCATTTAACCTTTAAGTTATCAAACCCATAATTCAACACACAGTACCCACGAATCGACACTTCTTCCATTCTCCATTATCAGGAATTCATTGACATATCACTGTCTCCATCTGCTGGTCAGTCTTCATAAAGTGTGTGTGCGTGTGTGTATTTCCCTCCGTATAATTTAATAAAAGTTACCTGTTATCATTCACGCAAATGGCTGCTCGCGAGAGACATCAACTTTGAGCCACCAACGTTCTAAATTCCTCGTTATGACGTCACAAGCAGACAGAAATTTTTGTATAAATACAGCTGAAATTCCTTCGTGCTCAGAGTGAGTTTCAGACGCTTTTATACTGTTATAGTTTCTTACTGCAATTCTGGTCCTGGGGACCCACCGCTCTGCACATTTAATTTAATTTAAGTGTTCATTTAAGGTTTTTTTTTTTAAACATTCATTTAAATGTTTCTTATCTGACACACTCAGTTCAGCCCATGGAGCATTTCTTAACAAGCTGGGACCAGGAATTAAAACCACTGTCTTATGGATACCTCCGCTCCTCTCACAACAGTGCCCGAAAAAGCACCCATTCTGAAGCGACAAGCTGCTTTATATCTCCACAGCAGTGAAGACCAATAGAAGATCACCAGAAGACCAAGAAGAGTTTACTCAGAGGGTGATAGAGGGTCTCTGTGATCTGCTTTCTCACGGTATAGCTGTTTTGGACGGTGTTGGGTGGTGGTGGGAGGTGCCCCTCCACACCATATCTATGGGAATGTCAGGTGATGTGGCGCTCTCACTCCCTCAGCACCTTTGACCAGGTGAAGCACTCTTACTCTTACAGCGAAACCCTGCTTTATATCTCTCACAGCAGTGACGATCAATAGTGTAGGCTTCGCTAGGTGGGTGTCGGATGGGGTCCACTTCAGCTTTTTTTTTTGAGTGTGTGAGTGAGAGTGCGTGTGAGTGAGTGAGAGTGTGAGTGAGTGAGAGTGTGTGAGTGAGTGAGTGAGTGAGTGAGTGAGAGAGAGTGTGAGTGAGTGAGTGAGAGTGTGAGTGAGTGAGAGTGTGTGAGTGAGTGAGTGAGAGTGTGAGTGAGTGAGAGTGTGTGTGTGAGTGAGTGTGAGTGAGTGTGTGAGAGTGTGTGAGTGAGTGAGAGTGTGTGAGTGAGTGAGTGAGAGTGTGAGTGAGTGAGAGTGTGTGTGTGAGTGAGTGTGAGTGAGTGTGTGAGAGTGTGTGAGTGAGTGAGTGTGAGTGAGTGAGTGAGAGTGTGAGAGTGAGTGTGTGAGTGAGTGAGTGAGAGTGAGTGTGTAAGTGAGAGTGTGTGTGTGAGTGAGTGTGTAAGTGAGAGTGTGTGAGCGAGTGAGAGTGTGTGAGTGAGTGTGTGAGTGAGTGAGTGAGTGAGAGTGCGTGTGAGTGAGTGAGAGTGTGAGTGAGTGAGAGTGTGTGAGTGAGTGAGTGAGTGAGAGAGAGTGTGAGTGAGTGAGTGAGTGTGAGTGAGTGAGTGAGAGTGTGTGAGTGAGTGAGTGAGTGAGAGTGTGAGTGAGTGAGAGTGTGTGTGTGTGAGTGAGTGTGAGTGAGTGTGTGAGAGTGTGTGAGTGAGTGAGTGTGAGTGAGTGAGTGAGAGTGTGAGAGTGAGTGTGTGAGTGAGTGAGTGAGAGTGAGTGTGTAAGTGAGAGTGTGTGTGTGAGTGAGTGTGTAAGTGAGAGTGTGTGAGCGAGTGAGAGTGTGTGAGTGAGTGTGTGAGTGAGTGAGTGAGAGAGAGTGTGAGTGAGTGAGAGTGTGTGAGTGAGTGAGTGAGTGAGAGTGTGAGTGAGTGAGAGTGTGTGAGTGAGTGAGTGAGTGAGTGAGAGAGAGTGTGAGTGAGTGAGTGAGAGGGTGAGTGAGTGAGAGTGTGTGAGTGAGTGAGTGAGTGAGAGTGTGAGTGAGAGTGTGTGTGTGAGTGAGTGTGAGTGAGTGTGTGAGAGTGTGAGTGAGTGTGAGTGAGTGAGTGAGAGTGAGAGTGTGAGAGTGAGTGTGTGTGTGAGTGAGTGAGTGAGTGTGAGTGAGTGAGTGAGAGTGTGAGAGTGAGTGTGTGAGTGAGTGAGTGAGAGTGAGTGTGTAAGTGAGAGTGTGTGTGTGAGTGAGTGTGTAAGTGAGAGTGTGTGAGTGAGTGAGAGTGTGTGAGTGAGTGAGTGAGAGTGTGTGAGTGAGTGAGTGAGAGTGAGTGAGTGTGTGTGTGAGAGTGTGAGTGTGAGTGAGTGAGTGAGAGTGAGTGTGTAAGTGAGAGTGTGTGTGTGAGTGAGTGAGAGTGTGTGAGTGAGTGAGAGTGTGTGAGTGAGAGTGAGTGTGTAAGTGAGAGTGTGTGTGTGAGTGAGTGAGAGTGTGTGAGTGAGAGTGTGTGAGTGAGAGTGTGTGAGTGAGTGAGTGAGAGTGAGTGAGTGAGTGTGTGTGTGAGAGTGTGAGTGAGTGAGAGTGAGTGTGTAAGTGAGAGTGTGTGTGTGAGTGAGTGAGTGAGAGAGAGTGTGAGTGAGTGAGTGAGAGTGTGAGTGAGTGAGAGTGTGTGAGTGAGTGAGTGAGAGTGTGAGTGAGTGAGAGTGTGTGTGTAAGTGAGAGTGTGTGTGTGAGTGAGTGAGAGTGAGTGTGTAAGTGAGAGTGTGTGTGTGAGTGAGTGAGTGAGAGAGAGTGTGAGTGAGTGAGTGAGAGTGTGAGTGAGTGAGAGTGTGTGAGTGAGTGAGTGAGTGAGAGAGAGTGTGAGTGAGTGAGAGTGTGAGTGAGTGAGAGTGTGTGAGTGAGTGAGTGAGTGAGAGTGTGAGTGAGTGAGAGTGTGTGTGTGAGTGAGTGTGAGTGAGTGTGTGAGAGTGTGTGAGTGAGTGAGTGAGTGAGAGTGAGAGTGTGAGTGAGTGAGAGTGTGTGTGTGAGTGAGTGTGAGTGAGTGAGTGAGAGTGTGAGAGTGAGTGTGTGAGTGAGTGAGTGAGAGTGAGTGTGTAAGTGAGAGTGTGTGAGCGAGTGAGAGCGTGTGAGTGAGTGTGTGAGTGAGTGAGAGAGAGTGTGAGTGAGTGAGAGTGTGTGAGTGAGTGAGTGAGTGAGAGTGTGAGTGAGAGTGTGTGAGTGAGTGAGAGTGTGAGTGAGTGAGTGAGTGAGAGTGTGAGTGAGTGTGTAAGTGAGAGTGTGTGTGTGAGTGAGTGTGTAAGTGAGAGTGTGTGAGTGAGTGAGAGTGTGTGAGTGAGTGAGAGTGTGTGAGTGAGTGAGTGAGAGTGAGTGAGTGAGTGTGTGTGTGAGAGTGTGAGTGTGAGTGAGTGAGTGAGAGTGAGTGTGTAAGTGAGAGTGTGTGTGAGTGAGTGAGAGTGTGTGAGTGAGTGAGAGTGTGTGAGTGAGAGTGAGT